>CM031237.1:635225160-637625160 GCA_018340775.1 Taxus wallichiana var. yunnanensis | reverse complement strand
TCTTGGAAAAATGGCTTGAAGAGGAACTGAAACACCAACAAGAATCAGATCTCGAAGATTAGGACTAATTTTCTCTGAAGGAATACCACCCGTAGGGATTCTATCTTTGACAGGAGGAGTGCTTGTTGAACGAGCCTTTCTATTTCTCCTTACAGAAGGAAAAGGAAACCCCTGCTGTTCCAAAAGTTGAGATTGAAAATCTTCAATACCAAGGTCCCTTCTCCATCGAGTAAAACATGGAGTCGCTAGATCAAAAGATGATCGATAAATGATTATAGAACTGGAATATGATTCCCAACGGAGTCGCCAAAAACTGTTGGTTTTCGAAAAGAAACTTCAAGAAGAGAAACAGTCAGGGGACAAAAAGTCCCTCCTCTTTAATGGGAGAGGTTCCCTTATTCGAAAACGAATCTATTTACACATATACAAAGCATGGTTTCACTATGGAACTTGGATATCACAAAATTGTTTCCTAAAAAGGTTACCAATTACAAAAGGATAGAGGAATGAAAATGTGGAAATAAGAAGAAATGCACCATCCAGAATTATAGATGACAGAATAATTCCTTATGCATGCAGGATTACAGTGGATTGGAATAAGATCATTTGTACTTACGTTAATAAGATGAAATTTGAATAGACACACAGTTCTATAAATAACATCTACAAGAATACAAAGCTTCTCAGCATAATATAAACAAACGATCTAACAATATTTAATGAATAAAAGGAATCGGATAGACAAAGAATGGAAATCCTTCTGTATTGATTTCTTTGTGATTTCTTTACACTTTTATAAATAAGCCAAGTTCTTCCCCCTTAAAAATGGTGAGGAGAGGCCATTATATAGTTTACAAATTAGTTACTCTTTGGTAACTACTTATTTTAACTAATGTTTAGTTAGAGGGCTGCTAATCGCAATACCCCAACTAATTACAATAAATCCGAGAAGAAAGGAAAGGAGAAAAGAGAAGAATTAGGAGAAAAAGATAGGTGTTCATGACTGGGAGGGGCCCACTGACTTTAGGATCCACTGTCTGAATCTTTTCAACACCTCTGCTATGTCTCTGCCTCGTGGGACTGATGTGTTGGCAGTGGACTAAGTCCAAAATCCGAGGAATTTCTCCATTTATTTGTCGAATTCAACATGAGTATGATAATATTTATTCGCTTCCTCTATAGCAGATTGAAGAGAGTAGATCTCCTTCATCTTTTCCTTGGAAATGGAACTTTCCTTGAACAGATCACCTTTGACAAAAGCTCAAATTGAGCTTTGATTTCTTGTAAAGAGAGAGGCACACAAAATGTCCGAAAGGCCCGAAAATCACACAAAATGACCCAAAAATGCAGATTTTTCCAATTTCTTGACTTTTCACATTACCAGGACAACAGAAAAGATATTTAACTTCAAAATTTTCAATTTTTCAACTTCTCAAAAGCAGGGGAATTTTGAGTGGACAACGAGATACCAAGGTTGATTTGGTTTCAAATGCAGATTTGGATGTGGGGGCTGAATCAGTCCCGAAAACTCCTACTCAAGAAATTGTTGGTAGGAGTATGGAGAATACAAAAACATCATTATCTAAGCATAAAGCGGAAAAGGAAAATATTCCTCCTCTTCCTATTGAAAATAGCACATATCTTTGATTGAGGCTCTTGAAGTTATTCTTCCTTTCAAGGAGGTTTCTAACGGGTGGAAGATGGTGAACAAAAAGAAAAAATCCAATGGCAAGCCCATTTCTCCCACCTAGCTCGGTTATGTAGCTGGTTGCAGTAGTTGTTTAGCTGTTGTTTTTCTGCTGTAAATTTGCAGTTATGTTTGTATTTTGGTTCTTGGCTTTACAGTGGTTTTACTGTAGTTGGGCTTTCATGTAAGCATCTGATATCTTGATCTCCTTTTGGATGGCTACATTGTAATATCTGGCTTTTGAGCCTTTTTTGTATTGGGGTATAGTCCCTCCCAAAAACTATTTTCCTTTAATAAAAACACAATTTCAACCACTTGCAGATACTTGAACCCATTTCATATCAATATTGTTTCTATTTTTATAAATGTGGGATTAACCCAATTACTAGATAAAGACAATCAAATTTTGACAATTGAACAATATGATGAGTTTTTATTACATTTTATGTTTGTTTTTATCGGCAAGTAAAAATTCTACTTTTGGCTAATAAGTTAAGAATGCATGAGTTCACTCTTATTGTTTCAATCAAGTTAGAAAAAATCCAAAAATGTAAGGATATTTTTGGAAGGAATGATACAAGACTTCGTCCAAGCAATACAAAAGAGAAAAGAACCATGTAAACCAATAATTATAAAAATCACATAGTGGATGGAAACTTTTAACTCTGCTAACAAGCTCAAAGCCTCAATCTACACCAAACTTTAGAGGAGGTCAATACTACCTGTAAATACATGCAACTAATTTTGTTTTTGATTCATATATATATATATACTCTATACATGCAATAATTCACCCCATTGTTTTTTTAATATTGGTAAATAGTTTTTTGAAAGGGACTATACCCTTGTGTACAAAAGAAGGCCTAAAAGCCGGAATAAGAGAGAGGAGCAGAGAAGCTGTAGCAAAGCACAAAAGTTACAGCAAAGAACAACGAAGCCCGAAACAGCTATACAATCGAGACTTAACAGCAAAACAACGGCAAAAAAACAGCAAGCCTACAGCCAAGAAGCAGTAATAAAAACAATAAGGACCAGCAAAAGTAGTCGGGACTACTTCTTGGCCGCTTGATCAATACTCATCTTTACTCTTTTCCAAGCATGATACATGCCCAGCGTGGTCATATGAGCAGCATCCGTCTTATCAAGCTCCTCTCTGGTTCTTTTGCTCTCTTTCTCATTGCCCCAAAGTGTAGCCGGGACACCGCTAAGTTGTGAAACACTTCTTGCATGACCTTCGATGAACTCCTCGATGGCCCTGAAGGCTGCAATATTATACTCATGCCTAGTCTTCATCTTCCCTAGGCGGGAGTCTAAGGAGGTCAGTTTTTTGTATATGTCATCAATCTGGCTATTGCCAATGCTCCCTTCCCCCTCAATGCTTTGTTTGCCTTTTTGCTTAGCAAGGTTTTTAACCTCATCCTTCAGCAATTTAAGCTCAGCCTCTAAGGCCTCCAATCTCCTAGAAGGGTTATCCGTTGGTGCCGCCTGGGGACTGGCACTACTAATGTTCAGCAGATCACGAGCAATGTCCTCCAAAGGTTCAACCCCCTCAGCAGTAGACTCAAGGTTGAGTCTCCTAGAAGCCCTGGTGACACGTTTAGAGGTAGAGACAGGGTGGGTGGCAGGGGCAGCAACAGGAGGAAAAGAAGGAGAAGCATGAGCAGCCGGCATGGGGGTAGCAGCACCGAAGGCGGGGGCAGCAGCAGGGGCAGCAGGGGAGACAGGACTGGCAGCAGCGGAACCCAACAAAGCCGGGCCGGGAGAGGAAGGGAGACCGGGGAATTTAACAAGGCAGTGCTTGTGAATAAGCAAAATAAGCCCTTGGTGTAAGGGAACCGCCCGGGTATGCTTCTGGAACTCCAAAATGGAGCGTTCAAGAGAATTTAACAGATAGTGAGGGAAGCAAACCAACCTACTCCTACGAAAGTGATTCAAAAAGACAAGGTGCTTGGCAGGGACAGTAACAAACCTGCCTTCTAAGGATATGAAGCGAATCATCATGCGGGTGACTTCATCATACACGAGGATTCAATCTGGATGGATAATATTAAATAAAGAAGCATATCATTATGCTAAATTTTGCAAACATGAAAGCATGTTCTCATTTTAGCTTTTCAAGTTAAAGTTAGTTTTAGTTTATTTTCAATTTTAGCTTAGTTTTTTTTAATTAAAGTCTCCAAAATTACACATGGAACATGAGGTTATGTCTCATGAATCTATAAAGCAGATATTATTACATTGTAAAATATATCTCGACACCAATGGATTAATACATTGAAATATTTTGGAGCTTCCAATTATTGATTCATGTCTTAATGCCTCTTAAAAACATTACTTTTTTAGATTTTGACAAATCTTAAAAACATTAAAATTAACCTATTTAAGGTAGGTACTAATGCCATAACATAACTCTTATTTTATATTAGAAGGAACATTTTTTAATTATTTTTGGAACTTAAGATAATATAGATTAGAATGATTTTTTCAAATCATATTTCAAGATTTATCTCTTTTCACGTTACAATATACAAAAATCTAAATAAAAATAAACATTCAACTCATAAAATTAATTGAGTACATGTGGGATAATCACAAATGGGATTGAGATACCCATGAATATGCTTAGGATACCTAAAAACGTGTGTGGGGTGTTAACAATTATAGATGGGATAAATATGAATGATAGTGAGACATAATGAGTATTCATGCATATTTTGGGATGCTCATGAACATACATGGGATACCCAAAATTATATGCGGGGTCCTCAAGATCATGTGCGAGAGCCCAAAGATTGTAGTTGAGATGATAAATGAAAACCACTTTTCCCACTCAAGTGAACCCTAAGAAATCTAGGGTTTTTTCCCATTTTCATTCCTATATACTTTGCTAATCGGTTTTGAATCGAGGTAAAAATATTCAAAAAATTTCAAGAAATCCAAAATGATGGTACAAACATTCTACAAATAACCATCTAGTTCAACCACATCCTAATTGAGGTTAGAGTTTTGAAAAATTATGAGGTGTCCGAATTGATGGTACATTCTACAAGACACCATTTGGAGTGGGTGTGGTTGAGATGCTTGGGATTTTTAACATAAATAATCAATCATGGAGGCTTTTGGATTTGTAGAATAAATTAGAAATGAATTTGTCTAGGAAGTGATCCAGGGTGGTAAAATGAGCATATTGGTCAATTAGGTGGCATGCATTGTAATCGTTGTATATATCTTTCCCCCCGGGTAGATATAGACAAACGAAAGAATATGGAAATCAAAGGAACTCAAAACCCGATATTTATGGTGCACCTTCAGAAGGAATAGGAAAGTGGTGCATAGAAATGAGTGTTGACACTAAAAGGATGCGCCCTTGGCGCACGGAAATGGCGCATGAAAATGAGTGTCGACAGGGTAAAGGATGCGCCCTTGGCACACGGAAATGGCGCATGACAATGAGTGTCGATAGGGTAAAGGATGTGCCCTTGGCACACGGAAATGGCACACATAAGAGGATGTCAACACACACACAGATGCGCCTATGGCGCACCTTTAGGAGGCGCAACATTTTGAGCGCTGACAGGAAGCAGACCCTGGCGCAGATATTCAGATGGCCATAACTTTTGACTGGGAGCTCGATTCATGCAAGGTTGGACTTTTCGGAAAGCTTACAAGGTCCTCTGTCCAACTACGACTAGATATCTTTAATTGGGTGAGAAAAATTTCTTAAAAATGTGAAATACAGTTCGCCACTTTCTGGGTTCACTAGGGTTCTCACCTACCACCATAATGAGATAATTAAATGCAGTCTGAAGGTGGTTGGGGTAGATTTCGAATCCCTCTCTTCTCCCTCTCTCATTCTTCCTATAAATTGTAAGGAGGAGCTTCTTTAAAGTGGTTCATCTTTTCAGCTCTGCCCTCCCTTCTTTTCTTCTCCAGGGTTGAAAAAATGGAGTTCGAACCTCCTCCCCTGCTCTGTAATGGCGTTTTTGCCTTTTACTATTGAAATGATGTTCTGTGCAAACTTCTGGAGCAACAAAAACGTGTTTTGTGATGCATTTGTCCATCCTTTCTCGTTTTTTTTTTTTCTTGCCTCTCTTCATTGCGGTATTTGCACGTGTTCTAATGTTCATTACAGGTCTGGAGCTGTGTTCATGGAGTTTTGGGACATTTTCTATGTGAAATCTATCCTTGGGTTTGTGATGCATCTGTCCATCCTTCCCATTGCTCACCTCTCCTTGTTCCATGGTAGTTTTGATAGATGTTCAACATTCTCCTTCTCTGGTGTATCACCGTTTTAGTGTAGGCTTTTGCTGTTTTTCCGTTCTCTCTCTCTCTCTGTCTCCTTGGCATGGTTAGATTAGGATTAGATTAGCTTGCCTGCACTGGAATATCTCGTGGCAGGTAGTTTAGGAGCAGGAACCAGCCTTGCCTTCATTTTACAAGTCCCACACTTGTAGAGAGGTTTCAATTTTGTGCAATCACACTGGATGCTAGTAAGATCAACCTAGAAATCTAATCAACATCCGGGTGCTGTGATTTCATGTCAACAAGAAACCACTCTCAAGAATCTAGTTATGGGGAAGGAAGTGATTCATCCTTGTTGCATGACAATGAGCCACCACTAAGATGATATTCCAAATATGGAAAATAATGCACCATCAATCTTGAGAAGGTAACGCTCAATCTTCTCGAAAATATGGATAATAGTTTCAAGTACCTTGAGGATGATCTTAAAAATGATGAGCTAATAAATGCTATGGATACCCTCTTGAATCCATTCGAGATAGCCCTCAATAGTATGGTAAAACCGAGAGATGTGGTGATTTATATAGATCAATTCTTTCAATTGGAGCATATCAATGGTTTACAGGTTCACGCCGGTAATTTTAACGAAGAAGAGGTTGTGAAAATAGTGCACATGTATAAGGGTTATAATCATACTCTTGGTCTTCCCAAAATGGATTCGAGACTATAAGAGGAGAGGTGGGTTAGGGATGAAGTGTTTCATTCATTATTTAAAGTGGTGGAAGAGATGCAACTTCTTGTATTGGTGGCCTTTGTAGAAAAGAAGGAATCCTAGAAGAATGAGGAACATAAGATTCATGGTGGAATGGTAAGATAGGGGATGCAGAAATGGGATTCTCAACATGGGCAACAGGTGAAAATTTTGGGATTTGGGTTCTATACTGAAATGATATTGGTTGGGAAATAGAAAGAGGACTCTGAGGTGGTGGTGCAGAACCTACCCATCGATAGGATTGCATTACATCAAACTCATGGGCCTCTATTTCTTCGATCTAACCTTCAAGATGAGGCAAAATTTTAGTCATAAAATCAATATTTTCCTGCAAGATGTAAAAACTTGGCATAGGAAAACCCATGGACAAGATACCTTAAATCCAATTGTGATGCTCGCTAAAACAACTCACTTGAGACCCAAGAACAACCTAGGATTAGTTAGGAAAATTATGAAATAATTTTTTTAAAAGAGTCTACAACCAGGTTACAAGACAACAGTTGTCACAAGAAAGTTTCAAATCCAAATACTATTAATAACTTATAGTTTTATTAATATGACAATTATAAAAGATCACAAGGTCCAAACTTAGGGTTAGATTAATCAATTAGGTTAAGAGGGTAATTTCTCACTATACCACTCTCTAATAGGATTAAAATATTCAACTTGATTTTTCTCAAAATTAATGCACTCAAAACTTCCCAAAAACATTCCCATTAGATAGAAAATTTCCTCACCTTTCTGGTGATATAAATAAGTCCTCCTAACTCCTCATATTTCTCAAGTTATGGGCAGCGGACCTTGGGAGGAAAATTTTCCCAAGAGCAGTCTCATGCGGGCCCGGGAAAAAAGTTTTTCCATGCGTGGGCTGGTGGAGTGGGGAGATTTTAGCACATTTTCCCTTTTAGAACAAAAGCATGATCTTCCTCCACGCACCCACGAGCCCGAAGAGGACACGTGTCGGCATTTCTAAACTCGCGTAAAATTGGTCGTCGGAGGATTTTAAGACAATGATCCTTTTTGCTGAAAAGCGCTATGGAATAAAATGATCCACACCTTTGTTGATGCCCAAGGCACCACGTGTCAAGTGTTGATTGGTCGCGGGAGAAACAGACTTGCGGAAACTTAGAGATTTTAGACTTTAGGGTTAAAAGCACAAAGGATTAAAATAGCCCACTACTTCAACTTCCTTGAATGATGCCATGTGTCAATCAACGATTGGTTGTGGTCCATCAAGTTGTTGGTGCAATTTAGAAAAAAATGAATTTTATGAGAAAAAGGTTTAAGGACTTAAAAAGCTCTACGCCTCTGCAGACGCGTCATGAAGACACGTGTCAGCCATCCATTAGATGCGGGTCGACGGGCCGATGGGAGGATTTAGGAAATTTTTCATGAAAAAATTCTAAAGCACTAAATTAAAAAAAGGGGATCCACTCCTCCGCTTCCTTGTATCGCCATGTGACAAAGACTTTGATTGGTCAGTGGTCATGGCGGGGCGCGGAGAAACATAGATTTTTTTCTGAAATTATTTTGAAGGTTAAGTTAACTGTTGCGGGCCCACGTGGCTGCGAAAAACAACCAAAAAGGCAAAAGTGGGGTAGAAAGGAGATTTGTGCCTTTCGCACTCTTGACAAAAAAGCGTTAAGGGAAAATTTGGGCCCGTGGGTCTGCCAAGTAAATTTTTCCCAAATTAGTTTAGACAGTTAGAATTATTTTTGACGCCAAATGAAGAAAAACTTCATAAGGCCATAACTTTTGATTGGGAGATCATTTCTGGTAAAATGAGGTCTTTTTGGAAAGATCTCGACGTCCTATTTGCAAAAGAATCATTAATTTTTCATTTTGTTAATGTTTAAGGGGTCAATTTCATGAAAACAATCTACAGGATTTTAAAAGGCAAGCTAGTAAATTTTAACTTATGAAATTTTAATCAATTGATCTTCTTCCTCTCTCAACATGTCAATTAGACATGGAGAATTATTCTTAGATGGATTTAGGATGGATTTGGAAGGTAATTTTGTTTGATTGACTCCTAATTAAAAAAATACAACTTTGACAGTAAAAATGACAACAAAACGGTTTGAGCCCGATTTTGCTAAGTTTTCTAAGAAATTCCTTTTTTTTTGTCCAATTGAATTCATTTAGGGCATACTACTTTAGTTTAATTGTTTAATTTGTTATTTCATTGTTATAGGTTCGAATTGTGCATTTTGGATAAAGTATTTGCCAGTTTGAAAATACAAAACAAAGATCAAATTTTAAAGGATCTATTTTCCATTTTCATCTTCCAAGTATTAGAATTCATTCTAATTCTAATCTAATACATTTAGTTGATTCAAATCAAACTATTCAAAACCAAAATACAATTATGATTTCCAATTTTACACATTTCAAAAGACAGAGTTCTGTATTTTCCTCACACGCATTTCTTCCTTTCAAACAGAGATTTCAAATACATTTCAAACTCAAATTTTAAATAGAAGTAGTTCCAATCGTGGAAAAGAATGAAAATTTTATTCAAAAGACAAGATTTCCTTCTTTTATAACTTCTCTTTTCTGTTGATTTTCACAATACAATATATAAAATACATCTCTTTCTTTCAAAACAAAAATAGAATATATCTCTCCTTTACATTTCAAAATTACAACTTTCATATTTAATACAAAATATTTCCATTACAAAACATATTTCCATATTTGTCTTTTATTTCCACATGTATAATTGTTATAACAATTATGTGCTTTCGAATGTAATATTGGAAGCAATTGTGAGTTTAGTTTTACCTCGCAAACCTATTTCTTTGTGCACACGGGGTTGTTCAATTCCTATAAGAATTGCAGCACTCCATTGTATTTTTGGTTGATTGATTAATACAATTTACGAGCTTCCTTCCTATTTACATTTGGTACCGAGAGTGAGAATTTGGACTGTGAGCTCCGTGAAGGTGTGGAAAGAGAGAGCAGCCAAGATAGAGGAGTTTTGGAGAAGTGTTTGCAACATTTGAGAGCCTGTGCAGCCTCCTACAACCTCCCAACTCCATCCCTACCTCCTCACATCCTCTTGTTTGTTCCAGGTGTTTGGAATGCAAATTTTTTTACATTGGTGCACCCAACACTAGGAAAATTTTATTGCAGGTATATACATTTAAAAAAATCCCCATCAA
Source organism: Taxus wallichiana var. yunnanensis (assembly GCA_018340775.1). Taxonomy (NCBI): domain Eukaryota; kingdom Viridiplantae; phylum Streptophyta; class Pinopsida; order Cupressales; family Taxaceae; genus Taxus; species Taxus wallichiana. The sequence continues at coordinate 637,615,295 of CM031237.1, read as the reverse complement.
GGGTTTTCCCTCTAATTTAGAGGTCTATTTAGTCACTTCGCATTTAGCAGCCCTGCAACATCTAGAGGTCTTTTCATCCTACATTCAAATCAAGCTCTCGAGAGAAGCCCCGATTTGGTGCATCTAAGCTGACGGTCGAGTTGTGCATGGTTTGAAGCTCCCACAGTCTGGCGAGCCATTCGATCACCAAGACAACAACAAGCAAGGTGGGATTTTCCTTCTCCAACACAAAGGCTCTTGAGTCTTATTTTTCCCAAACCGAGTGCATTACCACGTTAGACATTGCATTGAATTATATTTAGATCATGCACACAACAAATGAAAACCAATTCGAAGCAAATATCTTGCACCAAAGAAGTGGCGAGTGGATAGGCAACGTTGAAAGCATTGAAGGTTTTTGTGTGAGCCAAAGCCATTTTTGCAAATCCAACCCCCTCCACAACCGAGAACACAATTCGAATAGATCCACACCAGAATCCATACTAACCCTGGATTACAAAAATGTGGTGGCCATTATCATCCACATCCCTACAGAAACAAAGAAAAGCATAGTCAAACAATGCAAAAGGTGTGAACAATCAAAAGCAACCTACAAACTCCTCCACGCATGCAACTCTGCACAAAGAAACTACACAAATAAATTTGCAGAGAAGAAAAAATGGTGACAAATAATCAAAATGGTGGGAGTGAAAGCCATGAAAATTGGAAAAGGTGGCGGCCAATACAACAAGGAGCTAAAGGTGTTTAATATTTTTTAACACGGAAACCCCGATCCGCCATGCACGCAACCACACGCACCCACCTCCAAGCTCATGCCATTCAAGCTCCACGTAAGCCTCCACTCCCAGTCACATTTTTTAAAAGGTTAGTTCAATATTTGTTTTATTTAAATACAAGTTTGTTCTTTCCATAAGCCAAGTGCTCATAGAGCCTAAGTGGATAGAGGAAAATAATTAGTAGTGGGAGGTGCATGGTTTGAATCACACAAAAACACAAGTTTTTTGAAATTTGGAGGAAAATTTAGTGAAACCACCAAACTTGGAGGATTTAGTGGGAAAACCTTCACTAAATAGTTTAGTCATAACTAAACAACCTACTAAATTTTTAGTGAGAAAAACCCTAATTTAGGGTAATTTTTTTCTCCTAATAGGCCTATTTTTTCATTTCGAGCATTTTTTTGCAAAAGGATGCCTATCTAGAAATTGCATTTTTAGCTATAGTTTTGCAATTTTTTGGCATTAAGGGTCATTTTGGGCTCCGGAGGCCACCAGGCCCGCAAAAAAAAAAAAATTTGCTTTCCATTCAATTTTTCCATATTTTTGAATGTAATTACATGCTGCAATATATTGTACTAATTTACAGGTTGTCATAAGTCAACTGCAAACTTTGTAACTGATCGAAAATGACATAATTGTAATAAAAATGTAAAAAAATTGGTTCTGTAACACTCACGAGATCCTAGATCTCATTCCTAGCGTTCTGGTACATACGATGCCTCTAGGAATTGCTTACGGATAAAGTCATCATGATTACTACTGCAATTAACACCTAATATAGCTGCAACAACGCTCATCCGGGCATCGACCCTTTAAATTGTACTATCATGGAAATGGTGTGATGCATGATCAATGACTCTAGACTTAACAAGACAATAGTGTATTTGTTGAACACAGGTGCAATTGCTCTTGACGGAGTAACACCACAAGAAGCATGGTCAAAACAAAAACTATCTATTGCACACCTTAGTGTATTCGGGTGCAAAGAAAGCATGCACATACCCAAGCAAAACAGAAATAAATTAGACATGAAGTCAAAAAAACTTGTCTTCATTGGGTACAGTGAAGAGACCCTTGGGTATAGATTGATGGATCCTAAGACGAAAAAAGTCTACACTAGCAGAGAGATGTTGATTTTTTTGAGAAGACGAAGCGATTCTCCTACTCCAAAGACGCGAGATGTAGATTTTTCTCCATTTGTAAAAATTGAAGCTAATGTTCTGTTTACATAAAAGTGACATGTGAGGATGATAATCAGCAAGTGACCTTCCCCGTACCCGACCTCTCGAGGTCATGCCGAGACAGCCGGTGATTTGTAATTCGGGTGACTTAGATGAAGTCACAGCCGGGATTATGGTCAGTTTTCTATGATAGAAAAGCTACAAGCGAGGATGAGAATCGGCAAGCAATTAATCATGGGAGGATCAGTGACTAAGATCTGGTAGTGTGATCTCCTGGTAGCTAAAATGACAAAGGGGAGATTTAGAGGCTATGAGCGGGTAACATAAATTCCCTAGTGATTTATCCTCCTAACTAGAATTTAAGCGTTTAATCTAGTTATGAAGTCTCCAAATTAACTTAAACTGAAAATAACAATTTATACTACTATTGAAAGGGAAACTAATCTAAACAAAATATATGATTGAAACATTATAATTACAAGCAACAATTGAACTAATTTATACTAAAACTAAACAAGCGAGATAACCCAGTGTGGTTATTCACCTGTGCAGATGTGTGAATCTAAATAAAAGACAGCTAATTAACTTAATTGAAAACCTTCAATCCTACCTCAGAAGTGAGGAACAAATCATAGTTTCTCAGAAACTATCATTCCCCACAGCTTCCCCGGCAATATTGAAAGCGAGCTTAACTGAAATAAAATGATTCACTACTCTATTTGATAATAACTTTGACAATTTAAACCTAGAGTTTACTCGAGCGAGGCAAATCCAGCTTTGTGTGTGATCTTGTCCCCTCGCATGATCTCTTCGTTCTTTGTGCTCACGTAGATCCGTAAAAGCGTGTAATGCTTGCATCAAAAGGAATAGGTGTTGGAACAAGGGACAACCTTCTAATGTAGAAAGAATAGAACGCAGATAGAGAGGGATAGCGCGAGAGTACGAGCTTGGCTTATGCAATTCCTAGCGGGATCTACTACTGAATCAAGCAACATGAAGCGACTAGAACCGGTAACTATCCTATACGAAGAGAAAACCTGCAACTTTAATGGCTTCCTAAGCTATTCTGCTCCAATGGATTAGATAAAACAAAGACACTACTTGCACAAGTTGGATATGTGGCTTACCAACAGCTGAATAAAGCTAACCAGGCATATAATGAACTGAACTAAGAACTCCAAGACACAATGAAAGCAAATCTACAACAAAGAGAAATTCAGCACTGCTTGGATTAGATGAAATGACAGCACACAAGATGGATCTGTGGCTTACCAACAGCTGAACAATCTAGCTAGAGATGCAAGTGAATTCAAGCTAAAGCCTCTAAACAAGCTAACTAGTTAAAACACTAAAATGAGGGAATGAGAGCAAAGATCAAACTTCAAAATCCAGCCAAGCTTCAGACCAAAACTCTAGACCATTTGCATGTGCACAAACCATGCATTTATAGGAATTCAAACACCCAAGAACCAAAACCAAATTGAACTTCTAAACAATAAACAAAGGAAAAACACTATTCCAGGGACCAAAAACATAAATGCATGCTCAAGTCGAAAGGAAAGCTGGTGAAACGTTGATTTTTGCGTGCGTTCTCACAAAAGAACGTTAAAACGCGTAAGGACCGCCGCCACCTCGTGGCGGTGGAGCAGGATCTGCCGCCTGTCCAGTGGCGGCGGTTCTAAGACCGCCTCCCGCGGCGGGCGGTTTCGTTACTTAAGAGAAAAGGGGCAAGAAAAGAGGGGAAAAGGGGAAAACAAAACACGCAGGGGCTAGAAGGGGCATGCGGGATGTTAACGCACTTTTGAGGAGCTTTTTCTGGATCCCGAACACCTTGCGAAGAGACCTGTATCATCATTGGGGCATTTATTACACCGTTCCACAGTACAGTACCTTACAATTTTGGGTACGTACATATTGCCCCCTCGGAGAAGCGTTTTAACCATGAAGAGGCATAAAACGGTGGGTCCGAGTATGGCAGTCCCGAAATGGGGAGTTAGAAGCTATACCTTACTCGTCCGTGTGTTGAGATGACGCCATCCGAAATTCCCGCTACCTGCAAAATGAAAAGAGAGCTCAAGTGCAGATAGATACAATAACTTGGAAAATAAACGCTAAAACAATAGGGAATGAGGACGTACCATTCGTGCGGGGATAGAAACTTACCTCCATCAGCGCTCCAAACCTGTGAAAAAGGTATTTAAAACGAATCAGGGCGCTATATATATGAAAGTGGGCCCATTTTCCTATTCATTTGCGCGAGTCGATTTGATTGATTTTGAGCTCTGGGACCCACGGTGACGGTTTCTCGCGTGAATAGAGTCAAAACGTCCGCAGTGAGATCGTGAGCATGCCTCCACGCGTGGAACACCGCCCTGCCAGATCACAGGTTGGTTTTCTTCAATTTTGTGTTTTTCCCTCTTTAAATTTGAAATGGCAAATTCTTTGTAATGGGGGGGTTATTTTTGAAAATGTTAGGTTCAAAAGGTCCACCTAGGGGGGGCGCCTACTGGGTAGGCTCCATTTTTAGGTTAAATGGTCTTTATTTGCTTGTTTTGGGCTTTTTGGCATTAGAGACTCGCGCGGGTTTTCGGACCGCGACCGCCGCCCTGGCCAGGGCGGCGGTTACACAACCACCACCCTGTTCAGGGCGGCGGTTACACGACCGCCGCCTTTAAGGCAGCGGTTACAAAACCGCCTCCCTGCTCAGGGCGGCGGTTTTGCACAGAATGCAAAAGAACTTATTTTGGAGACTATGCTTGTACATTTTTGCACTTCTATGCGTTTTTATGACTCTCTCGGTATTATTCAGATACTAACTTGCTCTGTTTTGTGTGTTTTTGGGTGTATGCAGGCGAGGGAGGAGTATATCAGATGGAGCCGAGAGAGAGAGTGTGATTGGCTTCCGGTACTGGATGCCCTCTCACCAGATGAGGAGGACACGCTACAGAGGGCTGGTATACTGCGCATATCGCGCGTACCACATGTCGCACCATCTAGTCACATTCTTTGTGACTTGTTCTCATATTGGGATGCAGATCGGAACACTTTCCGATTGCCAGGGGTCCGTGGTGAGTGGACCATTACTTTGGAGGATGTCTACCGTATCCTGGGGGTCCCGATCATCGGGAGGAGACTCACACTGGAGACGGCAGGGTCCCGAGCATAGATTACACAGTGGGCAGGCTACATGGGGGATGCAGCCATCTCCACGGGGTCGAAGAAGGGAGTGAGAGTTCGATCCATTCCTTCTTTGCCCATCCCCGTATTTCGACAGGCTATCATGGGGATCCTTGCCTCGAGGCTGATCGGGGACAAGGGAGGGGATACTTTACTATACTGCTGGGCCCCCATCATTACACAGATAGAGGGGCATGGCCGGATATACGCCTGGGGCGCAGACATTCTGGGGACCACCTACCATGATTTATATAGGGTGGTCCATTTACAGGGACAGTCATTGAGCCACCCAACTCTAGTCATGAGTTGGGTGTATGAGCATTTTATTCCCTATGGCAGAGGCGTAGAGGTGGCAGATCCTGGGGCTGTGAGGGCAGCCAGATGGTCAGATATGTCGGTGCTTAGAGCACCTCACCAGCCAGTTGCCTCCCTTACCATAGCAGATATGGAGGTGACACCGTACCGGCTTATGGCCGGCATATGGGGCGAGGAGACCCTTACATTGATCTCTTGCTCCACCACAGGGCAGCTCATCGACCGCGTGGGATGGGTGGAGGTACATCCTTTTGGCAGAGTTCCTCAGCAGTTTGGCCTTCCATATGCGGGCATGCTTCCCCAGGGCACCGGTTTATAGATCGATTCGTGAGGCCGAGGGGGCCTGAGGTCGAGGCCGGGCAAAGGTTACTCCTGGAATTCCTATTGCAGCCGGGGGATAGTTCGGGCCGTAGAGGAGAGCCGGTGCGCCTCGGGCACCTTTAATTTGGATTGTTGCGAGTCCCTGCTCATAGCGGCGATGACCCCATGACATTGAATCAATCTGATTCGAGGAGTTTACAGAGGGAGGATCGGAGGAGCAGAGACGGATGACGTGATCTGAGTGGCATGATACTCAAGACATCATGCAGGTAGAGAGGGCCGAGCAGAGTGCAGAGAGAGAGACTCTAGTTTCAGAGGAGCCACTCTCTCAGGGCCATGGTGGAGAGGATGAGTCCGTTGTGGGGTGTCATGTTGCTCCCACTACAGGAGCAGCCCCTCAGTTGGTAGTGGCATCTGCGGCGGGTGCTGGCCCTAGCGACCCATCTTGGAGGCCCGGTGATCCGAGTAAGTTATCCTTTCTTCCTTTCAATGCTTGTTTAATTTAGGATTTGTTTTAATTGCTATCTCTCCTTGTGTTTTGATCTTGTATCTTTTAGTCTCTTGCCTAGTTTCTAATTCATTTTTTCTTCTTTGTTTGCAGAGACTGTTGACGAGTGGCGGGATCTAATCCGTAGGGTATGCACTGATTCCCTGATGATCCCTATGGATAGGACCCGTGCGGAGCTGTCCGTAGATGCCGGGGAGCCCTCAGCAGCCGGTAGGCATACCGACGTCTTCGCTCCCGTTTGGCACGTGGCCAGGATGGTGTCGACTCTCCATACAGAGTTGGCAGGCTATAGGACAGCCGAGCATCTTATGAGGAGCCATTCTCGTGGTGAGACTGCGGCTACTCCTCGAGACCCTGAGCCCTCCGTGCATTCAGAGCGCCGGCGTAGCCGGAGTCCTAGGCGAGGGCGCGCACCCTCGGAGGGGTCGCGTAGGGGTTGAGAGGCGACTTGGCCCTTGTATATTTTGTACCATGATTCTTTTGTATATCACGGGCTCTTTGAGCGTTTTGACCATGCCTAGAGCATGATGGCATTGTATATAAACATTGATTATTTATATATATGCATTCGTTTTTGGATCAAAACTTGTCACTCATGTTTTCCTTTCTATTTCCAACTGCTTTGTGTATACTACGATGTATGTTTATATGCTTCCTAGAATGTATGCAATGGTGAACAAATGATGTAATTGCTTAATTTTCTTTTTGTATTTCATGATGTTGATACATGATAATGTAGACATATTGTGATTTTGAATCTTAGCTTCTGTGAGCAATTTGGATACCTCATGTTTGTTTTGGCCAAGTGATGAAAATAACCAATATGATGAATAGATTAACTTGCCCCACTCCTAACTCCACGCAACTAGTAAGATGCGAGGGCTCATCACCAAGAGCCAAGAAGGGCGCAAGTTATGAAATATGGTGAAATGATAGTGATGAAAGATAGACGAAGCTTTGGTGGAACCAAATTGAAAACTACAAGCTTACTCTACCTGAATGACTTCATAGTTTTGGATGCAACTTGCTTTGTGGTTTATCCAGACTTAGACCCGTAGATGGCCACATAGTAGACAAAATCTAGATTTTTAGGATTTTTAACTCTCTTGGAATTTTGAACACCTGATTCATTCATTTTTGACTCAAAGTTTGAATAGTTTGTTTATGACCTTTTAACGTTTGCTTTGTCAAGAGGACCCCCTACACTTTGCCCCATGCTACTAGTGAGAAGCGTGGGTTTATCACCGTGGGCAAGGCATAGGTGAGTAAGGGCATTTCCATCCTTTCCCAACCCTACGTCACTAGTAAGAGATGCAAGCTCATCACCGAAGGTTGGTGGGGCAAGGAAATGTGTAAAAATAAAATTTTCTGTTTAATCACTTTTTGACTTGTCTTTTTGAGTAAAATGTCAGTATATGCTTATTTCCAAAGAGATGTGTATATGGGATAGATGCGACACCATGAAGCTTCTAGAACAGACCATAGGCAAGACACCTATCCTAAGAAGAAATCAAAGCGAGAACAAACTTGCAGATCTTGGTATGGTTACCATTAGGGCTTTGTCATGTCTATTTTATTTGATAAAAGATTCTGAGGTGATTGATGATATTGTGAAAATGGAGAGATATGATTAGAAAGTTTTATGCCAACAACATCATGAGTTTGTAATGAATTACCTTGAGAATAGATTCTTTGATCACAATTTGTGTAAGAAACGAATGGACAAAATGATCCTAATCTATATGAAAATGCAATGTAGATAGTTATATAAGTAGTGTTAGTTGCTTACGCGTAGAAACGTTTGAGGTGAAGGGAATTGACTGTTTCACCGAATTCCTCACCTTCTAGCGTGCATAAGAGGTATGCACCATTTCCGTAGTCTTTTGTGACTCGGTATGGGCCCAACCATTTGGGCCGGAATTTTCTTCCTTCGCCGGTCTTCTTGTCGATCCGGCTGTCCAGCCTTAGAACTAGATCACCTTCGTATATGTCACGTTCATAGACCTTCTTGTTGTACTGCCGGCACATCCGGTCAGCGTAGACTCTATGTCGCTGTTCAGCATCTAACCTGGTTTCATCTAGGCTTTCTAGTTGGGAAAGACGCGCTTCTCTGTAAGCGTCTTCATCCAGAACTCCTTGTAATGAAATGCGAAGACTAGGTATTTCAACCTCGAGTGGGAGAACTGCTTCTGCCCCAAATACCAGCGAGAAAGGAGTTGCTCCCGTTGGTGTTCTTATTGAGGTTCGGTGGGCCCATAAGGCCGGGTATAACTTTAAATGCCAATCTCGCTTGTTTTCTTTTACCATCTTAAGGAGAATGGCTTTCAGTGTTTTGTTTGTTGCTTCAGCCTGTCCGTTGGCTTGAGGGTAATACAAGGAGGCCGTATGATGGCTTATCTTGAACTTATTGCATAGTTCGCGAACTTCTTCATTCTTAAAAGAAGTTCCATTATCGGAGATAATGATTTGCGGGATACCGTACCTGTAAATAATTTGGTTTAAAATGAACTTAGCGATTACAGAACCAGGTACAGTTGTAAGAGGCATAGCTTCTACCCACTTGGTGAAATATTCAGTGGCCGTGATTATAAAATTATGGCCATCTGTGGACGAGGGAGAGAACTTCCCTATTAAGTCTAAGCCCCATGTAGAAAAGGGCCATGGAGTAGCGATTGGTTGCAAAGCTTGTGCCGGCATGTGGATCTCATGAGATAACTCTTGACATTTATGACACCTGCGTACGAACTCTATTGCGTATATGCTAGGTTCCATTTGTGAGGGAAGATCCGTTACGGGATTTCCGAAGTAGGAAGATGAATGTGGAATCAAGGATAAATCTAGCATGTGATAGGAGAGATGTAGTGCTGCATAGGTATTTAAGTAATCCAAAGTAGCTGCATCATTTCCAACATGGTCTAGGACGGTAGATTCACTTCCGCTTGAAAGAGGATTTGTCATTGTTTTTATCAATGGTTCGTCACGAATGGATACTGTGAAGTGAGTATCTTCTAGCTCATTGCTTGGAGTAAAACGTGATGCTGAGGTTGCTATTGAATCGGCGAGAAGATTTTTCTCTCACGGATTGCTTCAATGGATATGAAGTTAAACGCCTTGCTTAAATCTAATACAACGTTTTTGTAGAGTTGTAAATGTTCGGCTTTAGTTTCATATATTTCAGAAACTTGGTTTGTCACTAATTGCGAGTCTCCCAAGACTCTGACGTTATCAATACCAATTCTTTTGGCTAAGGTGAGGCCAAGGAGAAGGGCTTCGTACTCAGCGCCGTTGTTTGTGCATTCAAAGTTTAACTTAAAAGCGAATGGGAGGACTTTCTCCTCGGGCGAAGTAAGAATTATACCTGCCCCCGCTCCATAACAACATTTAGCTCCATCGAAATGGAGAGTCCAATACTTAGCCGGGAGTATAGAGGTTGGGGGGTTCATTGCGTTTGCGCATTCTACTTCGACCATGCAGAGATCTTCTGCTGGAAGAGAGCCAACTCCTAGGGAATACCCTATGCCTGCCAGAATCAAAAGGTAAGAACATTGGTAAATCTTGTTCTATTAATTCAACGATTTTTGCAGTAGTCCCCAATGATACAGTTTCTTTAGCTTTACCGTCAGGGGTTGGGGTTGTTTTGGCTAAGCTGATGGTTTCAAGATCTGTTGTAGGTACCAATTTCTCCTTTGGCTTTGAGTCAGTGGGTTTGTTGAGTTGGTTTGTTGGAAGTTCAAATTCCGAGTGTACACTGGTCTTTTCTTTAAATTAGCTAGATGCAAATCGAAAGGTTTTGGATCGCCTTTGGCTACAAATACCTTTCCTAGATGCAAGAATCTTACTTCTTGAAATAAAGTAGAAGGGATTGCCTTCATTCGGTGTATCCAAGGTCGTAGGATCATATTATAGTTAGTTTCCGATCTATAATATAAAACTCGATCAGATTGTTTTGGGTCCTAAGGTGACCGGTGATTATAGTTCCTATTGAAGTGGATTTAAGGCTATCATAGCCTCTCAACATATTTCGAGTAGTCGAACAATTTGTTTCTCCATATCCAAGTTTTTGGAGGAAAGAGAAAGGGACTATGTTAATCAGCTGCGCCCCATCGTCAACCATTGCTCGTTTACATAGTTATTATAAACCCATACTTGTAAGTGTAAGGTCAATCACCTCGGCGTGCGATCTCAAAGGCATCTCTGTGGGCATTTTACTTATTTCGAAGATGAATTCGACATCCTTGTCCAGCTGCCCCGGAGGGTGGATATCAAAATATACGTGATTTACTTGTGTTTTAGGAGGTGGAGTGATGTTAATTAGATGGCCTAGACCTAATGCTTCTAAAAGAGTAGCTCTTTGAGGGGGGGAGTTCTTTAGTAAGTCCAAAAATGAAATGTGTGAGAAGGTCTTTGTTAGGTCACTAATTAAATCATAGGCACCGATGGGTTTTTCAATTATTTGTTGACTCTTATCTGTCTCCGGCAGATGACTTGGGCTCGGTTGAGAGAAATACTCTCGTGTTCTTGTTATAGCTTCGATAGGTAGTTCAGCATCTAATTCTACCAAACTGACTATCTTGGGTCTTGGTTGAGCTCCCAACTGTGGCGCAACTGATGGATTTAATGAAGTCGAGGCTTCATGATCATTGTTTCCTGTCATTGCACCTTTGTTTGTTCCAGTTGGTTTCAACCTATTGCTATCATGATTTGGAAGTGGATCGTTAAAGATCTTGAGAGGAGCATTCTGAGGGGAAACTGCCCCTGCGAACGTATCGGGTGGTGATGATACAGGATCTGCCAAAAACAAATCTGTGAAGAACTATCTTTGTTCTTCCGGTAAACGTTGCATGAACTTGTTGTAGTCACGACACGTTCTAGTGTCATGACCCCGAATTTTGTGGAAACCACAATAAGAATTGGGATTGTAATTCCTGTTTTGTTGGTTTGGTATGTATTGTGGCCTAAAATTCTGATCAAACTGTTGCCTATTAGGATTAAAATTCTGCATTTGTTGTTTCTGGTTTGAATTTTGGTCTTGATACCTAGTTGAATTTTGGCTTAGCCCCTGTATGGGATTTCGCCGTTGTTGTTGTTGTTGTGGATGGTTAAAATCCACTGTATTGATTGTCGGGGTAAAGTTGTTGTTTCGTTGGTTGTTTGTTTGTGATGGGGTATTGGCTATATTCACCTTCTTCGGTTGGTCGGTTACTCCATCGGTTGTTACACCCCGATTTTTATTAAGGATTTTAGGTCCTTGATTAGCGTTTGTGGTAGTGGGATAATTTGTAGTGTTTTGATTGGGAGCAATTAACTTCCCGTTTGCTCCATATATTTTGCGACCACTATCAATCGCTGCTTGATCTATTCGAAGGGCACTTTCCAATACCTCATCGTAAGTTCGTAATGGGAACTTCTGAACTTCTTCCTTCACTTCTCTACTAAGCGAATGAAGGAACAAGTCACATAGTTCCATTTGATCCATATTTGGAGCGCTTGCCGAGGAATAAAGGACTGTACGCCACCTTTGGATGAAATGGGCGACAGATTCGTTATGTTCTTGCTTGATGTGTAAGAACTCCCTGATTCCTGTCCTTAATAGTTTGTTCATGTCGAAGGCTTTGATGAACTCAGACACAAGTTGTTTGAATGAATGTATGGAAGCCTCGGGTATTCTGTAATACCAATCGAGAGCAATGCCTTCCAGCGTTTTGGGGAATATTTTAGCAACAACCCCATCCCATGGGAGTAATTCTCGAATGGCTGTAGCATAGGCTTTGATATGCGCGTTCGGATCTCCCTCACCTTTGTATTTGGGCAAATCGGGAAGAGGCCTTGGAAGCATGACACTTCGTATGGTGAAATCTAAGGGCTCTTTCAAATATTCTGAATAAGTCCCTATCGCATATGTTTCAACCATTGACGGTGTCTGTTGAGGGGGCGGTGGCGGAATGGGTTGTTGATATGGCAGAGCGTATGCGTTGGCAGGGGCATAAGGCAACCCCTGTATTTGAGTAAACATGCCGGGGGATGAGTACATATCCCCTTGCGGTGATTTTGAATACATGTTTAAGTACGAAGGGGTACTATCCAGAAATGGATTGTTTTGCACTAGACCAGGAGGAACGGTGCTAGAGTTGGTGGGTCTAGTTGGTGTTTGTTGCGAATACGAGGCGTCATGCCCAACGTGCCTACTCCTGTGAGGAGATCTAATTGACTGGGATGGTGTGGAGGATTGGAACTCCCTGTTTGTATGAATTTCAAATTTTGACTCGCTTGAGCAAGCTCTAACCCTCTAACCTTTTCTATTAAAGTTGAAATGACTTCATTTGGTGAAGTCACGATATTCTGCCTTGGTGGCGTTTGTTGTATATTATGGTTTTGTAGAGGTATGTGATATCCTGCTATGAACTGATCGTTATCCTGCCAAGCATCTCTGAGAGTATTTTCTATATGTGATGGCATAGAGGTATTTTCTTGAGGAGAGAACTCGGGTTGTAATTGTAAACCTCCTACAGGTGGGTACATGCCTTGAGAGCGTCGTTCATTTCGGGAATAACGCATTGAGTACTCATCATCTAGAACCAAGTATGGGTCTGATTGTCTACTAATATGTGGTCTAAGTAGCACCTGAGGAGATGAAACAGATTCTCCAGTGAACGTCATATTATTTGAGCCTGAAGGCTCTGTTTGTGTTTGAGCGAGTTGTTCCAACCCCTCTGCTTGGAAGGACGAGCTATATCTAGTCCTTGGAGTTTGCGTTGACAACTGACTAGTTGAATAGTTGTCGCCCCACATTGAGAGTGAGGGTGATGATTGTCTATTCTGTTGGGCATAGTATGCCTCAAGACCCAGGAGGGGTCTGCCATATGCATCGAATCCCGACATATTCGGGGGGTATATGAATACCCGCAGAATAATGGGAAGAAGCGAAGGTGATTTATGAAAGCTTAATGAGGCGGTTTTAAGAAGGCGTGCTAAACTTAAATGAAAGTGTAATACTATGACTCCAGACAAGAAAGTAGGCAGTTTTATGTCAGTTTTACTAATCTTGTTTGTTTCACGTCGGGTTCACCAGTTTTGTACGACAGAAAAGTGACATGTGAGGATGATAATCAGCAAGTGACCTTCCCCGTACCTGACCTCTCGAGGTCGTGCCGAGACAGCTGGTGATTTGTAATTCGGGTGACTTAGATGAAGTCACAGCCGGGATTATGGTCAATTTTCTATGATATAAAAGCTACAAGTGAGGATGAGAATCGGAAGCAATTAATCATGGGAGGATCAGTGACTAAGATCCGTAGTGTGATCTCCCGTAGCTAAAATGAAAAAGGGGATATTTAGAGGCTATGAGCGGGTAGCATAAATTCCCTAGTGATTTATCCTCCTAACTAGAATTTAAGCGTTTAATCTAGTTATGAAGTCTCCAAATTAACTTAAACTGAAAATAACAATTTATACTACTATTGAAAGGGAAACTAATCTAAACAAAATATATGATTGAAACATTATAATTACAAGCAACAATTAAACTAATTTATACTAAAACTAAACAAGCGAGATAACCCGGTGTGGTTATTCACCTGTGCAGATGTGTGAATCTAAATAAAAGACAACTAATTAACTTAATTGAAAACCTTCAATCCTACCTCAGAAGTGAGGAACAAATCATAGTTTCTCAGAAACTATCATTCCCCACAGCTTCCCTGGCAATATTGAAAGTGAGCTTAACTGAAATAAAATGATTCACTACTCTATTTGATAATAACTTTGACAATTTAAACCTGGAGTTTACTGAGCAGAGGCAAATCCAGTTTTGTGTGTTAGCTTGTCCCCTCAGAGTGATCTCTTCGTTCTTTGTGCTCACGTAGATCCAGAAAAGCGTGTAATGCTTGCATCAACAGGAATAGGTGTTGGAACAAGGGACAACCTTCAGAATGTAGACATAATAGAACGCGGATAGGAGAGGGATAGCGCAAGAGTACAGAGCTTGGCTTATGCAATTCCTAGCGGGATCTACTGCGAATCAAGCAACATGAAGCGACCAGAACCGGTAACTATCCTATACAAAGAGCAAAACCTGCAACTTTAATGGCTTCCTAAGCTATTTTGCTCCAATGGATTAGATAAAACAAAGACACTGCTTGCACAAGTTGGATATGTGGCTTACCAACAAATTGAATAAAGCTAACCAGGCATATAATGAACTGAACTAAGAACTCCAAGACATAATGAAAGCAAATCTACAACAAAGAGAAATTCAGCACTTCTTGGATTAGATGAAATGACAAAGACACTTCCCGCACAAGATGGATCGTGGGCTTACTAACAAATTGAACAATCTAGCTAGAGATGCAAGTGAATTCAAGCTAAAGCCTCTAAACAAGCTAACTAGTTAAAACACTAAAATGAGGGAATGAGAGCAAAGATCAAACTTCAAAATCCAGTCAAGCTTCAGACCAAAAACTCCAGACCATTTGCATGTGCACAAACCATGCATTTATAGGAATTCAAACACCCAAGAACCAAAACCAAATTGAACTCCTAAACAATAAACAAAGGAAAAACACTATTCCAGGGGACCAAAAACATAAATGCATGCTCAAGTCGGCAAGGAAAGCTGGTGAAACGTTGATTTTTGCGTGCGTTCCGTCAAAAGAACGTTCTGGAAAACGCGTAAAGGACCGCCGCCCTGCTCAGGGTGGCGGTTACAGGACCACCGCCCTGTCCAGGGCGGCGGTTACAAGACCGCCGCCCAGGCAGGGCGGCGGTTTTGTTACTTAAGAGAAAAGGGGCAAGAAAAGAGGGGAAAAGGGGAAAACAAAACACGCAGGGGCTAGAAGGGGCATGCGGGATGTTAACGCACTTTTGAGGAGCTTTTTCTGGATCCCGAACACCTTGCGAAGAGACCTGTATCATCATTGGGGTATTTATTACACTGCCCGCAAAGACAAGACTTACAATTTTGGGTACGCATACGCCCTCGATGATGAAAGTGATGATGGTGTTGATAAGATAGAAGCATGACCCACGGGAACATTTTGACGTATGCATAAATGGTGTACTATCACATTACGAGATGCAAGAATGGATGCTCCACCAGATACATCCACCCCTGGACCACGGAATCGCAGTAAAACAAGAGAAGAAGTTAACTTTGCTTTGATGAGTAGAGTTATTGAGTCTGATGAGCCCTCTACGACCCATGAAGTCCTACGCTTAAAAGCTTGGAAAGATGCCATGGATTCTGAATATCAATCAGTGATGAAGAATAACACTTGGCAGCTTGTCAATCTTCCACCAGGGAAGAAACCCATTGGATGCAGATGGATATTTAAAACAAAGTACAAATTAGATGGGACAATAGACAAGTATAAAGCAAGACTAGTAGCAAAGGGGTATGCACAAAAAGAAGGAATTGACTACAAGGAGACATTTTCTCCCACAGCTAAGATCAAAATGATCAAGATGATATTTTCTCTAACTGCTCAGTTTGGATGGAAATTCCATCAGATGGATGTAAAAATTGCCTTCCTAAATGGAGATTTACAAGAAGAAGTCTACATGACTCAACCTAAGGGATATGTAGTACCTATTCAAGAAGAAAAGGTATGTAGACTCGGAAATCTTTGTATGGCCTCAAATAGGCACCATGGGCATGGTACTTCAAGATTAATGAGCATCTCATACAACATGGATTTGTTAGAAATCCATATAATCCCAATATTTACCTCAAAAAGAAAGGGGAGGAGATTGTGATTGTCGTTTTCTATGTCGATGATCTAGTCATCACTGGTAGTTCAATGAAGATGATCAATGTAACGAAGAAAGATCTTAATCGATCATTTGACATGACAGATCTTGGGCTAATGCATTATTGTCTTGGATTGGAAGTATGGCAGAAAGAGAATCACATATTTGTTTCTCAGATGAAATATACCAAGACAATGCTCAAGAAATTCAGGATGATGGATTACACACCAATTGTTACACCCATGGAGAACAAATTGTAGTTATCTCATTCAGATCCATCTCCTGAGGTAAGTGCCACTCTCTATCGGTAGTTGATTGGGAGTCTCATTTACCTGACCTACACTAGACCGATATCGATTTTTAGTAAGATATCTATCCAAGTTCATGTAAGAACCCAAATTTTGTCATTGGAAAGTAGCAAGGTGCATTTTGAGATATCTCAAAGGATTAGTGGATCTTGGTCTAGAATACAAGAAGAACGAAAACTTCTTCTTGACTAGATATTCGATTCGATCATGTAGGAAATATTGATGACAAAAATCCACTGGATTTGTATTCTTTATGGGATCTAGACCAATATCATGGGGAAGCAAGAAACAACACTTTTTTTCTCACTCTTCCATAGAAGCTTCTAGTATCGTCTGCAGGAGAATCATGCTTATGAAGTGATTTGGCTACGTCGCATACTAGAAGGAATTAGAATACCACATGACAAACCAAACACCATGTATGTTGACAATGAAGGTGTTCTCAAACTTGTTCGCAATCTAGTTTTTCATGAGAGAACAAAGCACATTGAAGTACAAGTTCATTTCATACGTGAACATGTGTTGAAGCACAACATCCAGCTTCAATTTTGTCTAACAACTGAACAACGAGCATATATTTTCACGAAGTCACTTGCACATGACAAGTTTGAGTTGTTCAGAGAATTCCTCTCCTCATCCCTTGAGACAATGCACAATTAAGGGGGGGAATGTTAGGTTAATTATGCATAATATAATATAAATTGATTATTTAATTAATTTTATTAATTAAATAATAATGTTATATGGTTATATTATAAACCATATTATTGTTGTATTTTGTTATATGGTTTTATCAACCATATTTGTCTTTTATTTCCACATGTATAATTGTTATAATTGTTATAACAATTATGTGCTTCCCGGATGTAATATTGGAAGCAGTTGTGAGTTTAGTTTTACCTATGCAACCTATTTCTTTGTCTGCACATGGTTGTTCAGTTCCTATAAGAATTGCAGCACTCCATTGTATTTTTAGTTGATTCAAATTAATAAAATTTATAGGCTTTCGTCCCTATTTATAGGATCCATCCTTATTATTTACAAAGATCACCGATGCACCCCAAGGGGACACACTCGCATCGAATTAGGACTTTCTCATGAAGGCCATCATGTTGTAACTTGAGCTCATAGAGTTATGGGGTGGTCATCTGATAAGGTGCTCGTGAGATAGGATCTACTCCCAGAACCAGATCTATATGAAAATCAATCTCACGTGGGGGTGGTAACCCCAGTAGCTCCCCGAGAAAGACATTAGAAAAATATCTCAAAATGGGATGGTCATCTAGTGATGGTTCACTAGACTCATCTTCTAATTGGTCACTAATTATGACAACAAACATCTGACAACCTATTCTCACAAACCACTTAAGCTCCATAGCGGAGATGGTATGAATAGAAATTGGTTTCCTTACCCCCTCTATCACTACCTCAACTCCTAGATCATCTATACAAGATATGATCTTGTGGTAACAATCCACTCTGGCTCTATGTGTAGATAATCAGTCCATGCCCAAGATGACTCCATAAGATCCTAATGGAAGGATATGGAGATCCAAGGTAGTGGTGAAAGGTACCAAATCCACTACACACTCCTTAACTAAGGAGTCTACAAAGATCTTGGCTCCAGAAGCCATCTCAATATCCCAACTATGACCCTACCTAACTTCCATCAGCCTGCATCGCTCTACTAAAAATGGTGCAATACAAGAATCAGAAGAACCAGAATCAAACAAAATGGAGGTAGGAATACCACCAATGTTACCTATAGTCTTAATAATCAGTATTCGATGCTCTACCACGTCGGTTCTTGACCACTATGTACATCCTATGACTATGCCCCATGTCACCAACAAGAGGCTCGAGATCTCGTGCCCTACCCTTGTTATTAGGGTTTGATGGGAAGTCTCTCCAAAATTTCCATAAACATCACAACCAAAAACTACCTAATCCTCTCCCTTGTGTAGCAGGTCCAACCGGTACTCTGAGGTCTATGGTGTGGATCCTGATGATCCGGTTGTGGTCTCAGTGAGGTCTTTGTTGGAGAGCTCCTGCTGAGTGAGCTCTCTAGGCACCCTGTGTCCTGATGGGACCCCTAGGAGGAGGCCCCATACTCTGACCTCTCTGTGCATCAAACCTCTGTGGAGGTCTATAAGGTGGGCGAGACTGCTGCTGCTATGGTCTAAAGATGACCGTGGCTTGAACCCCGTCCACCACGAGGAAGAGGTACTTACCCCGCCGATTTACTATCTTGCATCTACTCGTATACGGATCTAGACTCGATCTCTAGCCTACCGGGTATTTCCCCAAGTCTCCTCTCGTTATATAGGCCTTCTCGATAGACTTAGATAATGTCCATGGACAATGGATCCATACTACACCTCTAATGTCTAGATTCAGTCCCGAGATGACCCCGTGGATCCGTCCTCGCTCATCCTACATGTAATCAATATACTAGAGTAGATCCAAAAATATACTCTCATACTCTGCTATCAGTAAGAGATGCCACGCCGGAGGTCATGAAACTCATATATCCGTTGTTGTATGAACCTCTCGTGATAAAAATTTTCTCCCCGAATCACTCCTCAAAGAGCTCCTAGGTAACTGTCTCAGAATCAACATGGAGCTTCTGCTCCTTTTCCTCCACCATACGCCTACTCCATCCCTTAGAAGATGGATTGCAACATGAACTTTCATGTTTCTAGAGAAAGGACAGAGATCGAAGCACCCGCTCAAGCTCACCAACCAGGCCTCTGCCTGAAATCCACCTATGTCACCAGAATAATGAGCTAGCCATAGCTTCAGGATCTCCCTAATATGGTCTACAGCAGGTGGTCTGGCGACCCCTAGGCCTCTCTCGCATGTTCATCCCTAAGCATATGGCTCCAAGACCTATCTCTGTGTCCTAAAACCCAGTCCTCCCTATCCCCACTACAGCTGACTCTTCTCTAGATGACTCGACATGGGAGTTATATTTTCTTTGATCAGAACTATGTCGAGAAGGTTCCCGAGCCTCATCTGATGGCTCTCTATCATGTCTAGTGGCATGTGCTCCCACGGAACCTCCGCATAAGGCGGCATTAACGTCCTGAGTGTCTGTAAAATATGTGGTAGGATGGATGCTACAACATGATCCAGTGGTGGCAAGCCTAAGTCTATGTGAAAATACCCCTCATCCCATCTGCACCTCCTACATAGACCAAGGCGAGAGTTAGTTCTTCTTTCTAAGTTTTATTCATTTTTTCCATGTTTACTAAGTATGCAATTTCAACAAGGTTGTTCTCTAGATTTGAAGTGTGCTAGGTTTAATATCATACTAAGTTTAGAGTTCATGTCTCAAGTTTTCTAGTGTGCCCAAGGGTCCAAGATTTGAACCCATGGCTCTGATACCAAGTGTGATGCCCGCTAAAACAACCCACTTGAGACCCAAGAACAACCTAGGATTAGTTAGGAAAATTATGGAATATTTTTTTAAAAGAGTCTACAACCAGGTTACAAGACAACAATTGTCGCAAGCAAGTTTCAAATCCAAATACTATTAATAGCTTATAGTTTTATTAATATGACAATTATAAAAGATCACAAGGTCCAAACTTAGGGTTAGATTAATCAATTAGGTTAAGAGGGTAATTTCTCACTATACCACTCTCTAACAGATTAAAATATTTAACTTTATTTTTCTCAAAATTAACGCACTCAAAACTTCCCAAAACATTCCCATTAGATAGGAAATTTCCTCACCTTTCCAAAGTGATGTAAATAAGTCCTCCTAACTCATCACATTTCTAAAGTTATGGATCAACGGACCTTGGGAGGAAAATTTTCCCAAGAGCGGATTAGCGGGCCTGGGGAAGAAAATTTTCCCATGCGCAGGTCAGCAGAGCGGGAGAGTTTTAGCTCATTTTCCCTTTAAGAACAAAAGCATGATCTCGCCTCTGTGTGCCCGTGAGCCTAACGAGGACACGTGTTGGCATTTCTAAACTATGGCAAAAATCGACCATCGGAGGATTTTAAGACAATGATCCTTTTTGGCTGAAAAATGCTATGGAATCAAATGATTTGCACCTCCACCGACACCTAGGGCACCAAGTGTCAAGTGCTGATTGGTTGTGGGAGAAACGAACTTGCGGGAAACTTAGAGATTTTAGAATTTAGGGTTAAAAGTGCAAAGGATTAAAATAGCTCGTGCCTCCAACTTCCCCGAACAATGCCATGTGTCAATCAATGATTGGTTGTGGCCCATCGGGCCATCGGAGTAATTTAGCAAAATTTGACTTTTGTGAGAAAAAGGTTTAAAGACTTAAAAAGCTCCGCGCCTCCGCGGATGCGTTGTGAAGACACGTGTTAGCCATCCATTGGATGCAGATCGACGGCCGATGAGAGAATTTAGGAAATTTTTCCCAAAAAAATTCTGAAGCACTAAGCTAAAAAGGGGATCCACTCCTCCATCGATGCCTTGTGGTAGCACTTTGATTGGCAAGCAGCGAGCCGGTGGGGTGGCGGAGGAAATTTAGATAATTTTCCCAAATTATTTTAAAGGTTAAGTTAATCTGTTATGGGCCCGCACAGACGTGAAAAACAACCAAAAAGTAAAAAGTGGGGTAGCAGGGAGATTCGTACCTTTGGAACTTTTGACCAAAAAGTGCTAAGGGAAAATTTGGGCCCGTGAGTCCACCGAGGAAATTTTTCCCAAACTATTTTAGACAGTTAGAATTATTTTTGACGCCAAATGAAGAAAAACTTCAGAAGGCCATAACTTTTGATTGGGAGATCATTTTTGGGCAAACGAGGACTTTTTGGAAAGCTCTCAATGTCCTCTTTGCATAGGAATCATTAATGTTTCATTTTGCTAATGTTTATTGGGTAAATTTCATGAAAATGATCTGCAGGATTTTAAAAGGCAAGTTGGTAAATTTTAACTTATGAAATTTTAATCAATTGATCTTCTTCCTCTCTCAACATGTCAATTAGACATGGAGAATTGTTCTTAGATGGATTTAGGATGGATTTGGAAGGTACTTTTGTTTTATTGAATCCTAATTAAAAATACAACTTTGACGGTAAAAACGACAACAAAACGGTTTGAGCCCAATTTTGCTAAGTTTTCTAAGAAATTCCTTATGTGTTTTTGTCCAATTGAATTCATTTAGGGAATACTACTTCAGTTTAATCATTTAATTTGTTATTTCATTGTTGTAGGTTTGAACTGTGCATTTTGGATAAAGTATTTTCCAGTTTGAAAATACAAAACAGAGATCAAATTTTAAAGGATCTATTTGCCATTTTCATCTTCCAAGTATTAGAATTCATTCCAATTCTAATCTAATACATTTATTTGATTTTAATTTCCAATCTTACACATTTCAAAAGACAGAGTTCTGTATTTTCCTCACACGCATTTCTTCCTTTCAAATAGAGATTTCAAATACATTTCAAACTTAGATTTTAAACAGTCGTAGTTCCAATCGTGGAAAAGAATGCAACTTTTATTCAAAAGATAATATTTCCTTCTTTTATAGCTTCTCTTTTCTATTGATTTTCACAATACAATATACAAAATACATCTCTTTCTTTCAAAACAAAACAAAGCATATCTTTCCTTTACATTTCAAAATTACAACATTCATATTCAATACAAAATATTTCCATTACAAAACATATACGAGTTCATCCACTTCAAGTGGGAAGGGTTACAATAAGATTTCATTTCAACAAGGGACTGTCAAACTGTTTTCTTTTTTTTCTCCTTTGCTCCAGAACAACAACATGTAGATTTATCTTTCTTCCAATTGATCACAACAAGAGTATGGGAAAGGCAACACTCTCTACCAAACCAATACATCCAATGATAAGGAGAAGCCATCCTTCTTCATTGGCCCCCGAGCCCCAACCATAATGCAATAGAAGATGTGATTCAAATCATGGCAACAAAGGCTTCCACAACACACAAGCAACATTTTCACATTTAAAACACAGTCCAAAATAGAATGTAGTTTACAACTACATTAAAGCATGAAAAACAACATACTATAATAAATTCCATAATCATGTCAATAATATAATCAATAGTATCATGATCGATAAAAAGGTGTCAAAGGGAAGTGGGCACTACACCAATCTTGAATGCATTCATTTGAGCTATGGCTATGAACCGCACCATACCTTCCTCCATTCTTTGAATCTTAAGCTTCAACTCGGCATCTTCACATGTATGATGGCCTCCAAAATCTGCATGTCCTTGCTCTTGAAAAGCTACATAATTAAGTGAACAATCAAACTAACAATGGCTTTGCTCATAGAGATATACATGTTTCCGATTTTTATCATAAAATTGAGATGGAGGTGGGTTAAAATAGCCTGAAGATGGAAAGTACTACTGCTACTTCAAGTGGGAACTGTTAGCACATTAGTTAATAATACATTGTTAGTTGTTAGTTAGTGAACAATTACTTAACTGTTCTTCTCCTCTCCTCCCTCACGCAGCCTATATATTGGCTTGCACTTTTGTATTGTTATATAACAATAAATAAAACATTGTTCTTCGGCCATCATTGGTATCGAGCCGAGAAAATTTTTGTGCGAGGAGAGTAGCCAACCTGTGTGTGTAGACCTATTTTCGGGCTCTTGTTGTGCATGTGGAAGGAAAGCAGGAGAAGAATAGCTGTGCGTGGAGAGTCTCGGGAGGTTTTTGTAGTTTGTGAAGATTCTAGACTGTGTGGAAACTAGCGCTGGAAGATCAACGTGGAGACCCCGTAAGACCGCACTGTTGCATGGATCTCGAAGATCTACCGTGTGTGGAGGAGATACTAAATGACCTCGCTAGATAAAGAAGTTTATTTCTCCTTGTAAGTGTGACAACAATCAGAGCAGGTGTGCAAGGCAGAGGTGCCTATAGAGAAGAAAGCATCGAGGAGAAGAGTTGTGACCTACATGGCACGTATATGTTTCAAATTTTGGATGCGTAAAGCACCGCGAGTAATACACCAAATGTTTACGCATTGAGCAACAATGAAGACACCACCGGGAATGTTCTTTGCCTTGGTCAACGAGCTCGCAATCACGGGAATATTCTCTTTGATGAGATTGTGCACCGAGGATTGTTGGAGTATTTTTGGTTCGACGTTCAATGTCAAGCACGACGGATTCATGCAGAACTTGAACGTGGCTATGATGCAGATGATGAATGTGAAGTAGAACACCCACAAGAGCGTCCGTATCTCATTGCACGAGCCTATAGAGCCCATCTTCGGGACAGATTCCTTCAGTAAGCATTGTAGCCATTTTTGAAAAATAAATAAATAAAATACAATTTTGAGTTTTTGAAAATGTTTGCTCCAAAAATATTGCTATCCGATGCCCAACTCTTGAAAGGGCCTAATTTCGCCGCATGGAAAACCAAGATGCGAGATGATTCTTTAGTTTTAAGATCTTTGGGGGATCGTTTCTGGCAAAGACACCCTCCCACAAATGTTGATCTGTTGGCTAAGCATGAAAAGGCCGATGCAAAAGCACTAATGCTTATCACCCTGAGCCTTTCTGATGAGGTTCAACCTTACATTCGGAAGAAACCACTTCCTCTCAGGCATGGGCCACATTGTGTACCATCTATGAAGCCAAGAATCTGACGACGAAGCTACATCTTCAGAAAAAGCTTCACACGATGAGTATGCATGATGGTGAATTAGTAGAAGCCTTCTTACGGCGTGTGGCCGAGTTACGTGTAGAACTCTCTGCTCTCGATGAACCAATGGATGACAAGTTGCTAGTCCCGCTCACCTTATGAGCTCTTCCTTCCTAGTTTCAGACACTGATCACCACATTGACCATCACTCAACAGGAGGTGAGTTTTTCCACACTGGTGAATTATCTCCAGCAGGAAGAAGCCATGCAGAATGTTCAAGAAGCCTTCGAAGACAAGGCTCTCATCACGAGGAAAAAGCATAAGCCTCGGAAAGGGCAGTCAGCCCCCCAGAATCAGAAGCAACATCCTCAGCAACAACCTTCTCGGTGGGGACCACAAAGTGGCCACCTCGTGGCTAAACAAAACAAAAAGGTGAATCGATGGTGCCACATTTGCTCCACGGATACGCACACAACTGTGAACTGTTATTACAATGGTTACAAGTATGGAAACTCTGGCGAAGAGAGCACTTCTGGCCAAGGATATTCCAAGAAATACCGATGGCGTGCTCGTAATCAGAGGCAGAAGGGTCACATTATTGCTCAGCAGGATGCCACCTCCGATGAAGAGGTTCCAGACACAACTCATTCTGACATTGTTCTAGTCTCACAGACTTCACAGCCATCAAAAAATGTTTGGTTGATTGATTCGGCCAAAAAAACATGATTGGCAATGATTTGTTCCATACTTTGAGTGACCGGTCCACGGAGATCGGATCACCATTGCAGAGCAAATCAAGAGTATATTACGGCAGGGATTGGTGATGTCATCATTCCTCTTGGGACACGAAGATGTACACTCACGAACGTGCTATATGTTCCAAGTTTGACCTCAAATCTCTTACCTGTTTCAAGTTGAATTCTTTGTTGAGAAAGAAGTCAAGTCCTGCATCATTTCCTAGGGAGACTTAATAATTTCTCGAGCATTTCAAGGGCCATCTATTTGCACCGGATGCGGTCACTTCATCAAACATTTCTCTCTCTGCTTCAACAGCGGATTTCCATTACACTATGGCACTTTTGATATGGTCATCTTTCTACCGGGGCTCTGCATCAGCTCAGTGCCAAGGAAATGGTAAGAGGGCTTCGTTAACTTTCCCATTCCTTACCTTTTGATTGGGATGCCTTGCAGACAAACAACATAGAGGTCCATTCAAACAGAGCTCTTATCATTCTACGGAGCATCTTCAGGTTGTTCACACCGATCTATGTGGACCCCTACCAGCTAGCTTCCAAGGTTTTGAGTACTTCTAGCTCATCATTGATGATTACTCATGGAAAATGTGGGTATATTTTCTCCGGAAGAAGAGTGAGGCATTTTCCAATTTCCAAACCTTTTACCAAAGACACAACCAGAAGTCCTGGGAAGCCTCTCCTTCTCCTCCACTCAGATCAAGGGGGGGAATTTGTGTCAAAGAAGTTCTTAGCATACCTGAAGCAACATGGCATTCAACAACATCTAACTGCACCCTACACGCCCCAACAGAATGGGATTTCTGAGTGACACAATAAGACTGTCATGGAGATGGTGCATTGTATGCTCTTGACCACCAAGTTAGAGGATCGGTTTGGGCGAAAATAGTCCAAACAAAGCAAAGCAGTGTATCTACTCAACCGGGCAACCACGAAGATCTTGCAGAACAAGACACCGGAAGAGGTATGGACTAGTTGTAAACCTTCTATTCATCATTTGAGAGTTTTTGGTTGTACTGCATATATGCATGTTCTAGATGAGAGAAGGAAGAAGATCGATCCAAAGACACTGCCATGTCTTTTCTTGGGGTATAGTACTACCTCAAAGGCATATCATCTCATGGATCCTGAGACAAAGAAGATCTATGAGATTCAATATGTGGTGTGTGATGAGTCATCCTTTGACTCCCTACCACACAATGGAGATCCAGTACCGACCTCGTCACATAGATTGCTCACACATCCAGATGATGGGCAAGATGATTCTTCTTAGAGAGAAGAAGAGTTGAGTGGAGACTTGTTTGTTGATCTAGGCACACTAGACAACACATCTTCACATCAAGCAGCAACAACACCAACGTCTGAAATGGGTCCAGAATACTATCGGATGCACACCGAACTCACTTCCGTGTAATTCTATGGAAGTCGAACACAAAGTCAAGCCGACATGAGGTAAATTTTGTACTCATGAGTTCGGTTGTTAAGAGCACCGAACCCGACACTATTCATGAAGCATTAGACCAACCACAGTGGAAATAGGCTATGGATGCTGAATATGATTCCCTAATTCAGAATTGGACGTGGGAACTTGTCGATTTGCCTCCGGGTAAAAAATCCATTAGCTGTAAATGGATTTTTGAAACAAAATATAAGCGCGATGGTTCAATCGAAAAATACAAAGCACGACTTGTTGCAAAGGGTTATGCTCAAAGAAGAAGGAATTGACTATGATGAGACCTTTGCACCCACCGCGAAGATCAAAACCATCGAGTTGTCACGTGCCGGCAATCGGCAAAAAAATGGATGAAAACTTCAATGATGGATGTCAAGAGTGCTTTTATGAACGGTGATCTAAAAGAAGAAGTGTACATGGCCCAACTTGAAGGGTTTGTAGATGAGCATCAACCACACAAGGTATGTCATCTCGATAAAGTATCTTTATGGACTCAAACAAGCACCTAGGGCATGGTATATAAAAATTGATGATTACCTATCACAGCATGGATTCACTCGTAGCCCCTCGTATACAAATTTGTATATCAAGAAGGTAGGAATAGAGATTGTCATCCTAGTTTTGTACGTAGATGATCTTGTGATCACATGAAGTTCTGATAATCTTGTAGATGATGTAAAGAATGATATGAAGAAATCCTTCGACATGACCGATTTGGGGCTACTTCACTCATGCTTGGCTTAGAGATATGGCAGAAGAAGAATCATATCTTCATCTCCCAAATGAAATATGCCAAGACACTCCTGGAAAAGTATGGAATGTCGATTGTAAACCAATATTTACACCTATGGAAAAAGGTTTGCAATTATCTAGATTCCGGATTCACCAAGGTAGATGGCACTCACTACAGGCAACTTGTGGGGAGTCTCATTTACTTGACTTATACTAGACCAGATCTTTGCTTTGTAGTGAGCTATCTCACCAGATTTATGCAGGAGCCGAAGAAATGTCATTAGATAGCAGCAAAGCATGTGTTGAGATATGTCCAAGGTACAATTGACTTTGGTCTCGAGTATCGAAGAACACTCGCTTCTTTTTACAGGATATACATACTCGAACTATGCAGATCCGTTGATGACAGAAATCCACTTCGGATATGTTTTTCATCTCGAATCTGGACCTATCTCGTGGATTAGCAAGAAGAAAATTTTTGTTGCTCTCTCATCCACTGAGGCTGAATACCATGCCTCACGAGGAGCTGTGTGAAAAGAAATTTGGTTACACCGCATTCTTGCAGATATAGGGATTCCTGAAGAGAAACCTCCCATCATTCACTGCGACAATCAAGGTGTGTTGAAGCTTGTGAAGAATCCTATTTTTCATGAACGTACAAAGCATATTGAGGTGGAATGTCACTACATTTGTGAACAGGTCTTGAACCACCAAATTCAGCTCCAATACTTCCCTACTGATTTTCAGGTTTCAGATATTCTCACCAAGCCTCTCGGAAAGGTGAAGTTTGATTTGTTTAGGGGGTACATTTGTAAGAGCAATGTATTAAGGGGGGGAATGTTAGCGCATTAGTTAATAATACATTGTTAGTTGTTAGTTAGTGAACAGTTACTTAATTGTTCTTCTCCTCTCCTCCCTCACGTAGCCTATATATTGGCTTGCACTTTTGTAATGTCATATAGCAATAAATAAAACATGTTCTTCGGCCTTTAGGAACTCAACTGTGGAAATAAAACCATGATTTCATAGCTTCATGAATGGAAGAAAAATGGAAATATGTGGAAGAAAACAGATGGAAATGGGTGGAAAAAATACAGTCTGTAACTCAAAGAGTGGGTTACTTAGACCAATGGAGTCGCTAGTTGTGCTTGGGTATACCTCCTAAGGCTGAAATTTCACTAAGAGCACAACAAATTAATGAAAATAAAGTGGACACAAATACACACACCTGTGAAAAATGTGACTCTTGTATACAATGGGATACCTAGGAAATGTAGAAATTTCACCTACTATCCCACCGGGTGTGCCAAAAATTGTTATCACCAAATCACTGCACCCTCTGAATGGCCTAAAGGTGAACATGAAATTCGATGTGATTGGGTAACATGGGATCACCTCTCAAGTTGTGGGACTTGGGCTCGAGGTGAGCCTTCGAAGAATGTCGCCCTCTTCCTAAACTAAGCACTACACTACTCCTAATGCAATAAAACAACTTCCTAGACCTATACTAATATTTCAAGGGGATTAGGGAGAGAGATTTCAAGAAATAAAACCTAAACTAGAAGTGGTGATGCACCAAGAAAGGGTTTTTCTAGAAAAAATTATGTTTTTCCAATGAAGAGAGATGATCATGAGGAAGAATGAACATGCATTACAAACCTAATTTACATACAATACTTCACTCCTTGATAAGCATGATGACCTCCAAAACTTTCACAAGAAACCCCGGGTTTCCTAGTTCACCTGCAAACATGAGAGAGGAAAATAGAATTAAAAATCATGTACGGACATATAATTGATCACAAAACATAATTCTCATTACTTCAAGCACTTGTACAATACATCATTACAATGAGGAAAAGGCATAGGCTACCATTACAATTTTAGAAGGAAGGCTTGAGAACCTAAAAATTCACAACAACTCAGCTTGTGAAGAGAGGGGAAGCTTTGGAAGAAATGTCTAACTCCTTTTGGAATAAGCACCCCATTTACATTTATAGAAAATTCTAAGTTGTTGAGAGAAAGAAGGAAGAAACCCTAGAATCTAGGCCAAAATGTAGCAGATGATTAATCACTGTTGTTGGTCATGCTTGCCTCATTAATTACAACTCCACCTTTCGAGGCACCACTCGAGGAACAAGGAAAACCTACAATTTTGGAATGCAAAACTTCCGAAAATCCATATTCTGATGATTCCATTGCATATTTCTCGTTCTCCCGATTCCAATGACTGTAATTTTGTAAAAAATGGGCAACCGGGAAGGAAATTGTGCTCTTCGAGAAAAATCATCATTGTGCTTAACCAACTTGCTGATAATGACTTCAAAAATTTCAATTTTAAATTTATCCCCATTTTATTAAAATAATATTTTAATATTTTTCTCTTTGGGGGCATCTTGATATTCTTTGGGCCCATCGTAATTTTGCATTTTGGGGGCTTTATATGGTGATTTGGGAAACAATGGCTCGCCACCAAATTTCACCCCCACCGAGCCGACTAGTGGGTTCCCCTTTTATCTCCGCAAAGAGCTCCACTTTTATCAACCATTTTTATGGCAATTTATTTTAATTTTTAACCAACCACTTTTTTTTTTCGAATGGCCAAGATATCATGGCTCAGTTATTCCCTTAGCGTTCCATATTATTTCACACATGTGCACATGCTCCTCTGCATCCTCAATGCCTCTGTACTCTAGAAGGTGAAGAGACATCTTGTAAATAACTTATTGTGGCTGGTGCGGACCATGCCCACCAGACCTAGAACCTATATTACCCTTGGTGTTTCCTCCACCTCCAGAACCACCAGATCCAATAGATCCCGAGCCTCCATATCCACCTAAACTAACCAATCCATATTCTAACTCATGCATAATTGATATGTGCCAAATTCATCATGCATCTATCTATCACAAGTGTAAGGGTCATGTTTATATAGGTGCAAGACCCACCTATTTACAATATGCCTCAAAGCTCTGATTAACCCATATAATATTCAATGTCTCATAATCCTCTTTGAAATATAGGGCCCAAATGATAACACAATTTGATGCATTGAGTTGGATCAATGGTTACAATTAAGGGTTAGGTGAATCCATGTCGATTCCTTCCAAAGTGTGGAACTGTACATTTTTAGATTACGTGCATGCTACTTATTTTACGCACAAGACTAGGTGAAACAAAACTATGTGTGCACTCACATTCATACCGTTGTGTTGGCACTGATCAAAAACCTAACAAAAACCGTTTTTACGCAATTCTTCACAAATTTAAATCTAACTAATCAACTCTTCTCACACATCAACAAACCTGCATGAAACCTTATAACATAAGCACACTAATATAATTGGTAGAAAAGAAAAACATTACATTTTCACTCTCAGGTTATGCACCACACTAAGATATTGGTGCGAACCAATACATTCACGTATTGTCACAAACACATGGGTGTACTACAAAATTAGGCACAAAAGCACATATTAAAAATATGTGCACCCACAAGTTTTACAAAATGAACATACAAAAATATCTATGTGTAATAAAATGTGTGCGCTAATAGACTTAGCTTATTCCTTAAATGTTTTAGTTGATGTAGGATTACAAGTGAGCTTGGATGTTTCAATATCAATGCATGGGACAAGGAGGTAAGGGATTCAAATCCCTGTCAAGTCCACTTATGAACCTTTAATTTATTTTTGAAAGTGGTATGTTCATAGTCAATTGGAAAACATATGTGCACAATCGAGAGCATTAGTAGTCTATGTGGCATTTTTCTTGACAGACAACTTTGTAAAAGGTACTTGAAAGGTGTCACAACACATTGTCATTAGTTCCATATAGTTGTACAAAGACCGTAAATTTTTGAAAATTTCAAAAAGATTCCCAAAAATCTAGTTAATTTTTTTTTCATGTGTCTGATTTGAACTTATGTATTTTTTCTGATATCATGGTATCAGAGCTTCTACACTTCATTGCATGGATGATGCTCATCTCTAGAAATCATCTCCTCTTCAAATTTTTGGGTTTTCAGTCAAATGTGCATTAGAAGGACCTTATTGGTTTCCATTTTTAGAGCTTCTTAGAGGGTATGGGTTAAGTTAGATCCACAATCTTATTCTATAGTGTATTCTTCATGTGAGTAGGGCCATTAGGCCTGCTACACATCTTAGCTTTATTAATATATTGGTGTTTATTTTACCTTATTCATATGTGTCTAAATTGTTTTAATAGTTAACATATATGCACATGTTATCCTGGTGGATGTCTTGAAGTTATATGGGTTAACCTAGGCCCATTCCATAATTAACATATAGGTTGACCATTAATCCAAAAATATAAAAAAATATGTCCTCTTCACACCACAAAAATGTGCTCGAATGATATAGTGAAATATCTCACTTGCAAGCATTTTCCAATCAGTATTTGATACCTTTTGGGTTGATGTTACTTGAGGATAGTCATACTTGGTCTAATGTTTCTTAACAAGTTGGTGAATGCTTAACATCTTGAGAAGTAATTTTTTTCACTCATGCAAATTAAGATACATTGTTATATGCTTAAGCGCATCTCATCTATATGTTTGACATCCTACAATTTCAAAGAGATCCTCATATTAAATACCATTTCCTTCTTGACTTGGTGGTTACATGGGATCGACACCCATGTATTGTGGCAAGATGGATTGGCATCCATAAATACCTTAACATTGTTCAATTTGCATTACATCATCTTTGGTTCATTCATTCTAACGATATTTCTTTGCACTTGTAAATGGGTACCTAACATGACCTAGTTGTCATATATGTGGTTTTGCATGCCTTACTTTCCCAAGTTGCTCTTAAAGGAGGTGTTGAAGTTATACTTGAGAATGCCAATTTGCTTCTTGACATCTTATCGACATGTTTTCTAAGATTACTTAGCGTATTTTCTTCTCCTCATCTTCTTTACATATCACATCTTAAGGAGGTGTGCTAATGTATGTTAGGACATACACTTTTGTATTGTCTATGATGCACTTATATTATAAACTCTAAGAATGAAGCACATGTGCACATCATTATCTATACTTATTCATAATGACATTTATAAACCACTTGTAAATATCTTTATTGGTTATAATAAAAATAGGGTGTGTCTATTATGAGCTTTCATTTCTAAAGATAGAGATTTATTCTTATCATATACATCCTTACCTATAAAAGAAAATGGAGGCTAGTGGTAAATGTAGATACACATTTTATTTGTATAGTATTTCTTCTTGTGAGAAGGGACATTAAGTCTCCCTCACATTTGTTTATTAATATAATGGTAGTTATTTTATATTATCCATACCTTTCTTTATATTACTTTAAATTTTATACATGTATGCATACACTATGGATGAATTTCTTAAGGTGGTTCCTTTCCAGTGTTTTAACTTGTGATGATAAATCTCTAGATTTGCATAAATAAATTAAGCAATAATTAATTAAAATCAACACATGAAATGAAAACTACAGAAGATAGAAACCAAATGTAAATAGAATGGAGTAATTTTATTGAATATGAGAGGGCATTTTATATAATTTCTTGCTCCTAAAATCATGGAGTCAAGTCTTATCATTTTATCCCCATATCTCTCGTTTATTCCCTAGTCTTACTCTCAATCCTAAGATATTCTCACACATTTCTATCTCTATGAGTTGTGCATAACAACTAATTGTGCACAGTCATATATTATTTTATAAACATTAAAAACTATTACTACCAAATAACCCAAACCACTCCTAAGTGTTCACACTATGAACAATATTTTGGTAACAATCACCCCCTTAGTGTGAACATGGGGAAAGCTATCTCCTATACCTGCTCATGATCTACAAAGAAATGAAGGTTTTCAATGAGTACCAACAACTCAAACAATATGAGGTTTTTAAAGAGAACTTCCAACTCAGAAAATGGTTTTCTAGTGGAACCAACCACTACATAACAACGATACATTATTTTGCTCACATCATTGTTTCTAACTTAGAGGGATTACAAAATAGAAATTATGCTCATGCAGGAGCTTTAAACATGAATGTTACTTCTGTTCATTATTACAACATAAAGTAAACACACCACACAACAAAAATAAAAGGTCACCAATACCATGAAGCAATCTCTTTGTTGGTGACTAACAAGAGATGCCAATTTGCCTCCATCCTCCTATGCCTCCATCCTCCATCGTGATGTTGCTAACTCAGCCAAATTTGTCTTTGAGGATCATTTTACAATTATATTGGGTGTCGGTTCAACTGATAATGCACCCTTACAATAGTAATCGGCGATCATTTTTTTTAAAGATCAGAATCTAGAAAATGGAGATGGAAGCTTTAAAACTCTCAGATCTGCATCCTTGAGGCTGAGGTTTTGTCCTACAATCAATCTCATAAATCTTCCTAACCTTCTCTGATACCAGATGATGATAAATCTCTATATTTGCATAAATAAATTAAGCAATAATTAATAAAAATCAACACATGAAATGAAAACTATAGAAGATAGAAACCAAATGTAAATAGAATGGAGTAATTTCTATTGAATATAAGGGGCCATTTTATACAATTGCTTGCTCCTAAAATCATGGAGTCAAGTCTTATCGTTTTATCCCCATATCTCTCCTTTATTCCCTAGTCTTACTCTCAATCCCAAGATATTCTCACACATTTCTATCTCTATGAGTTGTATAACAACTAATTGTGAACACACATATATTATTTTATAAATATTAAAAACTATTACTACCAAATAATCCAAACCACTCCTAGGTGTTCACACTATGAACAATATTTCGGTAACAACTTGCACATAAAAGGTGTTGTGTAACACATCGTCATTCAGTTTGTAGAGTTGTACGAGCACCGTGAAATTTTGAAATGTTAAAAAAGAAACCCCAAAATCGGGTTGAGTTTATCAACGCTTGTCACATCTAAACTTGTGTCTTTTTCTAAACTTGGTGGTTCTTATCTCCAATTGTCATACAATGTATCAATCTCTCTTATTATGATTATAGAATTATTTGCATCTTATAAGTAATCTCTAGTCTAATATTATTGGGTATTAATAAACCCTTACACCAATTATCCCTTTTGATCAAATGCAATTAGCAAAAGTGTTGACATTAGACTATTTTTTGTTCTCACCACATCATAATATCATGGACTTGTGTGCATAACATCACTTACCTTAGCGATACTCAACCTCAAAGCATGTGAAAAAATTGAATAATATCATATGCTAAGACATACATGTTGTACCATGCATTATATTCCATCCTTGTAAGATTTTGTATGCTAGTTTCTTTTTTGCAATATTCTTCATTGGTGTCATTTCTATGCTAGTTTCTTTTTACAATGTTCTTCAATGATGCCATCTTTCGTAATCCTCCTTCCATTGATTGCATGTTTATACATAATATATATTTTTAAAGAAATGAACCAATAGCGATATGTCTTACTATGATCTCAATAAATGCCTCTTCAAGTGACTTTTGAAATTTTGAGTACATTATTTTGAAACATGGAAAAATTCAAATATATATTTTTAAAGAAATGAACCAATTTTATAAACTTATTAAAATGACATTATTTTTCTTTGTTTACAATTATTAGTTTTATAAAATATTTCAATCATTTATTATATACTATTAGTATTTTATTAATTGTAAAAAAAAATCTAGATATATTTGATTCTATATAAAACTTAAAATTCATACAATGGTAAGAAACAACCAATTTAATGCACATTTCCTCCTTTTTATTATTTTATTTTAGAGTTTTCTATAATTTAATGTATATTTCTTTTTGTTTACACATACATTTATTTGTAGCATAATCCTAGCCTCATTCTTTTTAAAGTATTTAAACCAATGCGGCCAACAAAAATTAATTCCTTTTCAATTATATCCACGAAAATGTAAACTTACAGAATTATTAAATCTGCATAAAGCAAATACACATAGATTCCTTTTCAATTATATCCACGAAAATGTAAACTTACAGAATTAGCATAAAGCAAATAACGTGGAGAAACACTTTTGAGCACAAATACGAGGAGCCGCTTCTTTTATACAAAGGAATCATTTTCAATATATGAGAGAGTTTTACAAAATATGACGGCAGCTTATATATGGAAGCCCAAATTTATAAACAGAGACTAGAAGATTGCAGGGGCACCACATATTCAGCTAGGAAAAACTATACAGTCACCACATATAATCTGATCATATAAGTATCTCGCCATCATTGTAATAACAAAGGGGCAATATTGGTACACAAAACTGCGGAGCGGGGAGAGCCAATCCCAGCCATGACGAGTGAGGGGTGGTCGTTACAGAGCCTCCTCCCTGGATAGTACGGAGACGTTGTTGCTCATTAACTCTGGCACGGGCTGGGAAATCATCTGCCCGCCCATCATCTGAGCCCATTCCAGGTTCGGCGTCGTGAGATGGCTCACGTACATGGAAATTAATTCCTTTTGCCTTGCTGGGGAGTGGCAACTGCTTTTCATCTGCTCGTTACGCTTTGCTCTCTTCGACGTGTATACCGCTAGTGTGGAAGACTTCCCGGCTCGCACGGTAGAATCCATGCAGCTTACCGTTTTGTGCGAGGAATATTAGAATCCATGCAGCTCACTATTAAGTTCAATATTAACAACGTACCTGCACTCTCTCCAAAGCTTCCTTCAACTTTGTAATCTCATCTTCCAATTGCTTCTTTTCTGCTCTTTGATTGCTCTCCATTTCCTCTAGGATATCTTGAATGCCAGCCTGTTTGCGTATCTCCTTAAGGCTAGCATCTTCGAGCCAGTACTCCATGGCTCCCTCTGAATTATGACGGCGCCTGAACCGCTCTCCATTTGTGATAACGGTATCTGTCATATGCTTCAATAAGTGATCAAGAAGCCCCGTATCCCCAATGTGCTTCCGTGCCTCTTCTCTCAGCGCAGGTCGCAAGATAGGCTTTCCTGGCACGGCTCCCTTATCATGCATTATAGCCAAAAGCTTTAGCTGCGCTGCCCTATACCTGCAAACACATGAGGGGAAAAATAGATATTTAGTACATGAAAATTTAGAAACCTTTGTTAAGTATTCAGCCTTAATTTTCTTACCTTTCACCGCTCCATCTGCCTTGCATGTCCTTAGGGAGTTTGAGCATTACTTTTTCTTCAGGGATTATGGAGAGTGACATGTCATCCGCAAAGCGCCGCCGCTTCGGTTGGGAGCTCATCCTAACTTCTGGCTCATAGCTCCGTCGTTTTCTATTGATTTTCACCTTGCGGCGGAGTCCCCATTTAAGAGTAAGAAGCACACTAGCCACGTCACACAATAATTTTATGTCCTGGGTGGCTGCAGTACAGAATAAAAAGAATCAGTCGGCGCTTACGTAGATCTTAGAAACAAATACCATCTTAGAATCAGCTTACCGTCGGCGGAAGGAACCGGAGTTTCAGCCAGCTTCGGATGGTCTTGGAATATTTTTGGTGCCTCTTCAGCACTAACGAGCCAGAAACTTTCTAGGTGACGTTGTGGAATATATTCTGTGGAAGGGATTTGGCGTGATAAAACTCTTTCGCCCACCTTTGCACCCATCAAAAACTCTTCGTCCACATCAGGATATGCCGCTCTAGTCTCCGTCTGCTCAACATTCTTTATATCCATACCGAAACACTTTTTCAATGCCAGAATGCTTGGAAATTTCACACACACATGAACATTTGTTTTCTCCGTCACCTGCCACCAAACCAACGCAAATTACTTCTTTTTCTTTCCGACTAAAAGAAAGCCATATGTTGTGGAGATCTAGGGTTTGAAACTCCTTACCAGCACGGCGCGAATGGACTTGAGATGAGTGGGCGTCTTTGAAGGCAAGAATTTGTGTTTCATCTCGTACATGCCTCCCTCCTTTATCCTTCCGCCATTTTTCTCTGAAAAATTCATCACGATAAGTCGTTTAAATTACGCATGCAACAGAGCCAAAATACTTGCTAGACAAATTTAGCAGATTTCATTATGAATACAGACCAGAATCGTCTACTTCTTCACAAACAACGTCTTGGAGAAGAGGCAGCTTGTCTTTATTGCTGACGGCTGAGCCTATCTCTCACGCACGTTTGCAGAGAGATGGGCGGGTTCGAACTTGAGACCTGCAAAATAAAAGGCAGGAGGCCCACCACTCTGCCACAGCATTGGTCACTCCAAATTTTGAGCCTTTTTAATTAAATATTCCCCCCGCGAACGTGCGTGAGGGATAGGTAGATCCTCCTCGACCGCAGCGTCTCGGTCTCCTTTTCTTTCCGGTGCTTCCGCGTCGGTGCTGGACAAAGATTTTGAGATGCTCTAAATTCTGAATAAGCTGTCATAATAACAAACAATTGTGAATGAAAACCTAGGTAATTTGCACTGCGTGTCAAAAAGAATAAAACAACAAATCTGAATCAGGGAAGGCTATAAGTATTCGAACCGACTCAGGACTTGAATCCATCAGCACTGCCTTTTTCCAAGCAGTGAGATAATTAGATTTATTTTTGCCATCGTTTTCCCTGATTAACTGCAAAGATTCCACCAAATGTGTTAATTTTAGTAGTTAGTAGCTTGGACAAATGTACTTTGTCCTCATCCATTTGTTATGGGTAGTTTGGACAGCCTAGAATTTAGAGAAATAGTTGTTTTTGTCAAACAAATATTGTTAGGATAAGAACAATTGCTATCTAATATTGACTCCTTTTAGGTGACACCTCATAACCAAGGTTGTTATGGTTATTGAGTTGTCTTAATCTCAGCCATTCATTTGTATTAATCTCGGCCGTTGATTTTCAACGAGAGTAGTATATAAGGGGGTCATTGGGGTCATTTGTAACAAGGAAGTTTTTAGAGAAACTTGCAGTGTTAGCAAGTAGTCTTGCAGTGTTAGCAAGGGCGCAGTGATAGCGTTGGAGATAGCAGTGGAGGAATATCAACATGAGGATTAGGAGATTGTCGAAGCTCTGCCAGTAAGAGGCAAGCAGTATTTGTATCTCTTGATTTGCTGAAGTTTAATATATTTCTCATATGTAGTACTAGTTTTCCCTACGGGGTTTTTCCAGGGACAATTGTCCGAAAATATTGTGTTCACCTTGTTGGGTATTTTTTATGTGTTTGTATTTGTGAAGTTACAGTTGTGTTATTTTCCAATATTTGTTGATCAAATAATCTTACAAGATAGGAGGTTAATAATCAGTAACTGTAATAGATTTTTCACAAAATGCAGCAGTCCCTCTGTAATGCTTTGTACCGTCTTGCATTGTTTCACGTTCGCTATCCATGTCTGTTAAGATCGATTCAGTCGGAAACCGTTAATTTACATTTAAACCAATCTTTATCAAAAAAGAAATCTGGTACAGTACGTTTTCTTCAAAGTTTCGTCCAAAAGTTCAAAATTCAGAGAAAAAAGATCTGCACATCTAAACACAGAAAACAACGATCTGCACATCTGTCTTTAATATTAAATTTGAACAAAAATACAAAACACAGAATAAATCCGATTTACCGTGGTAAACCTAAACCTGTTTCAATTAAAAATCGAAATAAATGGAGAGAATGGGTATAATGTCGTCTTTTTCGTTTTTCTGAATTTGCATTCTAAATATGGAGCCAAAAAGTTTTTGTCTATTTGAAAGTACTTTCATTGCGGACTGACAAAGTGCAAACAGTAAGGGCTTCAAGCCACGCGAAGCTTCAAACAGCAGGTGCTTCAAAATACAGTCAATCGTTAAAAGCATCAAAAACATTTACATGCCTCCGCGGAAATGAAAGCCCTCATTCTTACCGAACGTATATACGTCCAAGACGTGGGTATTGCCTCCTTCGAAAGGGTTTCTTCCAGGTCAATCAACGCCTGCAATAAGATCGGAATTTTTTTTTGGATTAAAACAACATTTAAAACTTAAGCTTAGATTAGCAGCCAAATTTAGAATAATAATAACCCTTTTATCAGCAGAAATTTTCCAACGTACATCGATCAAAATCTTGAGCGAAACTTCCGTTGTCCTGTCCGGAGAGTTCTGCGTCCGGAAAGATTGTTGAAGGTGTGCATTTCCTGTAAACATGTATATTGAATGACATTATTGCTCGCAACAAAATCATACCCTCTATTGTTTAGTAAACCGAGTGATTTCAACATCTTTAAACGCTTTTTTCACTGTAAAGCAGCATTAACTTTAACAGAATTTGACTAAGCATTATTTTCGAATACTGTTTGATACAGAAATGTACTGATCATATACCTGATGCGGATATTTTCGTAAATGAACCATTCTCCGCCGAGTAAGCATATTGAAAGAAAAATATATCCTCTTCACACACAGACCTGGCATAATTTCATCGTTTCAAGGTCAATCTCAGCGAAAAGAAAGTTCATTAATCCAAGAAATCTACAAATAAAGTAATTACCTTCTCTGCCCCTCATTCAGCTTTAAATACTCAGATTTAACGAAGACCTTGCAAATATTTACAACGGATTCAACAAGCTGGCAGTCAAAATAGCTCGTATCTTTGAGCGAGTGAAGAAGAAACTCATCGGCAAACCTTGAAGTCATTATCTCGTACAGCAAAATGAAACCCTAATGAAAAATCTTTAGCAGCTTAAAACTCAAAACTAATGCAGCCGAAAAGGATACAATAAACTTCGTTCTTTAAAGCTTTAGAAGGCGGTTCATGCTGGAGGTCTTTCGGCCTATAATACCTGCAAGAAAACATAGAAAGGCGAAAATGATCAAATATTGTCTTGGGGTTTCAAACCGAACATCATTAGAAAGAAGAAAGCAGAATATTCTTACCACCGGATCTGAATCAAATTTTTTCCTTCCGCGTCCCTGTACATCTTATCTATCCTTGCAACGTAAAGCTCGGCACTGGGATCTGCAGGAAACAGAGAGACAAACATCCCTGCACAAAAAGAAAGGCCCTTAAAACCCAAAATGCAAACAAGTTCTGGAAGATCTACCGAATTCACCGCTTAAAACACAAGGCATTATCAATCTACTGTTTTAATTTCAACCTACCGACGTGTAAGAGTTCACCATTGTTTGTCCTGAAGTCATCCAGCGTTTCTGCGCCAACCATGGTCGAAACCTGGAAGCTAAATTCAAACCCCAGGAGAGAAATAAAAACCTATCAAGTCCGTTCGTTGTCCATGCACAAATAACCATCATCCAAAGTGACCTCTCCTCTATTTATAAAGGCATCGAATCTCCTTAGCTTCAAAACCCTAACCGGAGCACCAACGGCCAAAAGAAATATGAAACGGACATATATATTTTAACCTTTTTTTCACCTGAGGTTTTCACCGCCGTAAAATCGTCGTCGTGCGGTAAAATTAATTAACGTCGGCTACATGGTAAAGGAAAAAGAGTGGAGAGTGCATCTGACGTGTAACGTGGTCCCAAACAATAAACTCTCATTTTCCTAATATACAATTATTTTATATTTTCGCATTTGTCGCATATGCATAAACTCGGATAATCATGGGATTAAATTATTTGGGTTTTCTAAAACAAAATTATACACATGCGGAAATAGCAATGATAAATTAGTACGTAGAAACCTGGCCAAATCAAGTTCACGCCCTAATGGAGGGTTGCTCTCCATATCTTTTGCGTCGATTTAGAAATATAGGGGTGTGGGATCACGGAAAGATGCTACATTAAATATTTAAGAGCCAATGATTATGAGAGTGGGGTTGGGATTTCTCAAGAGAATGACTTCTAAAATGAGGATGGCACGTTGGGAAAAAGAGCATTCATGAGTTTATTGAATTAAATCTCAAAGGAATGGTATAAATCTTAGTCACCAAGTAGATTTCTTAATTATTGAGGGTGATTTTGAGGGTTTACGTTAGATACTATTTCTGACATTATTTTTAACACAATTTTAAAAATTTAAATTAAATTAGAGTATTAGCATATGTCATGTAGTATGAGCTTGTCTATACATTGTGTTCTCCATATGCCAACATCAAAATTATAAACCAAACGTTGATTCTTTCAAATTGAATGCATGTAGACTCTGAGAAATAGCCCATTCTTGCCGCTAAATTGACTTCGTCCTCACTTTCCATATTGCTCATGTGCGGAGCCCTTCTGTAGTGCCACATTCCCTTTTGACGGATTTAATAATGATAATAATTAAATTTAAAATATAAAATGAAAGAACATAAAATACACACACACACAATAATTATAACAATTAAATTTTCATGGTCAGTGGGTGAGAGTGGCAGAGATGTTTTTAAGTGCAGTAAGGGCGGGCATGGCGTGTGACAGGATTTGACCAGGGTATGGGTGTCCAAAATGTGTTCAAACCTATCATTTTCCTTGCATAATAATTCAACCACTTTATTTGAGATCCATTACGTGAAACCCAAGGTAACGTTGTAAATTTTAGCAGTAATTGCTTAGTTGTAGCTAATGTAAAACGGTGCGGGGGACTACTAAACGAAGCTCTCACAAATAGCCATCCTAAAATCAATCCATTTTTGGTTAGACCAGCCCCACACGTAGGATAAATATGCAAATCTAGTATCTCCTCATTTTCTATTTGTAAAGCAATTGAGATGAATCAATTTTTGTATCTAAATTCGGTTCAAATGTATTGAGAGGTTTAAAAAAAATGGATGTCATTGGTTTGTTTGTTATATGCAAAAGAAGAAGAAATGATTGAGGATTAGGAGCACCGCATTTGGGTCCAATGCCTAGCTGTATTGATTTAACCTTTTTCTGCATCTAAATACCCATGTCTTGTGCAATGTAACCTCTGCAACTCATTTTCCTACTCTTTATCTTTTATTTCGAGTATTTTTGTATAGATTAAGACATTAAAAGTGCCTTTCCTACTATCCCACTTATGTCTCTGTAATATTTGTCTCTTTCACTCTCCCTCTGCGTGAACCCCCCTATTTTCCTTTCTTAGCCGCTGTCAATGGGAGTTCAAAGCAGGATATTCTTATAATGGGCTCGTTGAATATTAAAAAAAAAAATTGACCACTTTTGACTCTCACATGCTATCTGTACTATGCACCCAACAGAGGAGCCAATATGGTTTGCAATCACTGTTGGGTATGCTCAAAATGTTTGCTTGTTGTCTAAGGAAAATGCGCCATGGAATGCCATAGTTGCAGAAAGGAGTTTCATTGAATGCCATAGTTGTTGGATTTTCTTTAATGGATCTTCTGAAATGGATTTGGCCACCCAACTATGTGAAGAGACTCTAAAATTTATCACAAACATGGCATTAAAGCTTATAAAGGTTGTGGGGGTTATTTTGTTTGTGATTGGATGAATGGCCTTCGACGAAGTTGTGAAAATGTCAAAAAAATTGGAATCAGGGATGGCGGCAAATATTGTCGAATGTTGTAGTGAGAAGTGTTGTGATAAATATGTATGCAAATGTGGAAGCTGGAGGAAAAGCTCGTGTTTTGTTTGTCAAAATGCCCCAGACAATGTAGCCTCACAGAATGCTAAAAGAGGGTTGGAGCATTGTGGAATGTGGGTGAACCCGCCTGGAGAACCCTGTACACTGCGGATGTAAATATTTTCCATGCATGGTCTCCCTTACCTTAATCTTTTATAATTTTCATATAATTTGGTTATTCATTTGCAATAAAATAAAAATATTAAACCATTAGATACGATACAATTAGATATTATAATCGGGTATTAGACGAAACAATAAAACTCCTCCTTATGATTTACATTACCGACTTGCAATTTGACCATCATCCGTGTTTGCTACCACAACCTTATACGTTTTTATCTAGGGTACCAAAATTAGGTTCTCGTGTCCACTGGTGTTGGCGAGTGTTAGATGAGTCGTCAATAAAATAACCATTTTTGTCTACCTTGCAAAGTAAAAAAATGCAATATTCAATGACTTGCAAAAAGACCTTCTAGACCTGGAAAGAGAAGTGAAGTTTCATCTTTGTTCCTTGTTATGTGGGGAGTCGCATTAAACCTTAGATCGACCCCAAAAATTGTTGGTGCTCTCTTTGTCGCCCTTCTAGGAGCCTAGTTACCTC
Organism: Taxus wallichiana var. yunnanensis; assembly: GCA_018340775.1. Classification (NCBI taxonomy): domain Eukaryota; kingdom Viridiplantae; phylum Streptophyta; class Pinopsida; order Cupressales; family Taxaceae; genus Taxus; species Taxus wallichiana. Next base: position 637,572,343 of record CM031237.1, on the reverse strand, counting down.
ATTTTGCACTTTTACGAATCTGCTAAAATTGAAAATTTGGGTTTCGTATCACTGCGTCGTTTGCTTCACAAACCTCTAGTATTTTTACTAAACAATTGACTGGAACCTTCAATTTGGGGAAAACACATTCCTAGCTAGTTTGGCAAGGGGGTTTTGTAGGCCTCTGGTCATTGTTGACTAAGTCAAATTAGACCAATTATGACCGGTGGCTTCGGAAAACCAGTTGCCATTTATAACCCGTTTGCCAATTATCAGTTACCTGTCGACTTCGATGAATTCTCGATATAAAGGTGAGCATGTAGTAATTTTTCGTTAAGTGTTCATTATGGGAAGTCATTTTTTGGACGTGGTTTCTTAGCTCTTGAGCTAAATTTGGTTGTGTTTGCAACTAGGCCAATTTTGACCAGTGGCCCCGGAAATCTAGTCGCCAATTGAAAATATTTCACCGTTTTGAATTATGTCAACTCCTGTGAATTCATTTTATATAGGAGGACACATAGGAATTTACCCATTGTGCATCACCCAATAGAAGGCATATTTTGAACGTGGTTCTTTAGCCTCCGAGCCTAAATTGGGTGTTTTTGCAACTAGAAGGAAAATGTAAAAAGAAGTTGTAGGACCCCAGTCAAGTTAGAAAACCATCGTGGAAACTTATTGAAACTTGTAAATAATTATATGAAACACTATCTTGTGGCTTGTTGTGTGAAATTTGACTTTTGGGAATATAATGTTTCTCTCTCTTCCCTATCTCTTTCTCTCTCCTCCCTTAGTTAAGAAATGAAATGAATATATGCCCTAACCCTCTCTTGTTGCGTGTGTATTATTATTACAATGTAAATGGAAAACCAATAACATTAATTATGTTAGATTTAGGTGGATTCCATGCCAACATTTTGCTGACCATGTGGTGGTTGTAGGTATCGAGACTTGGAGGAGGTGAAGTGTCACTAAAAATATCATTTTTGCATGTTATTTGAAACAATGTAATTGTAGAGGTGAACCAACTTTTGTAATGTATTGAAAGACTTATTATTGAAATTTGGTAATATGTATGAGATGCTAGTTTTAGGGGTGCTTTGGGAAATGTGCATTTAACCATAGGTGTCATTTTGATTCAGATTTACATATGGTAAAAAAATGGGGTTGAATATATATGTTAAATGAAATTGAATTTAATATCTTATAGTGCAATTCTAGTGTGAAATTGATGATTAAATAATTGGTGTGTTGTGTTCCTTACCTTGAAAATGTAATAAAGAAATATAACCACAACAATCAACCCTAGTATAAAATTTGTGCATAACTACCATTCATGTGTTATTATTTTTAGCATAGAAAACTGAGACCTTAGAATGAACTTAAATATTTACACTCGATGGAACCTTCTAGCTTAAGTAAATAAGACCCCAAGTTTGATTTTATCATCATAGCTTGTATGCTTAGTGACATCATCGTGAACCTGACGGTTAGGAATGACATGGTCAAAATTTATCTTGAGTATGTGGTTTCCTCCTAGGATTGGTAATCGTGTGTGTAGTAAGGAGAATGTGTTCTCTTAAGGTATCACTCCTTAGGAAACCAACATTAAACATAGTGTAAAACCCTCTTGGACTGACACACGTGTTGAGTGGCGAAGATCGTCAACTAACCTTGGAGGTCACCTTTAAGAGTTGTGTAGTGCCACTATAAATAATATTAAAATACAATTGAATTATAAATTAAAAAAGGGGGAGAAATGAACGTGGTTGGTGAGGTTTTGACTGTGGTCTGTGTGAAGTGAAAGGAGAAGTTCGGAGTTGGTGGTGGTAGGAGTGGAGGCTGGCATGTGGAAGGAGGTAGGATAGGGTATGGTCACTCTTTACGGTGTCCAGACCTATCATTTCCTTTGCATAATAATTCAAACACTTTAATTGTTTCCAGAATCATAAACCACGTTGAAACCCATGTTAACTTTGTAAATTTAGCAATCTTTGGATAGTTGCAGCTAGGAAAGGACACGACAGTGTGTAGAAGCCATGGGTTTCCTCTCATAATAGTCACACTATTTCACCGATGCAACAAACAGGTCTTTAATCTGATCAGTTTACATTTGTTTGCGCACTCCCATCATATGTCAAATGTGAGCTCTAGAACAAGGAATGGATGTCCCTCAAAGCATAAAAGATAGAGGTATTTTGTCATATGTGTAGTTACAAGTGCGCTAGTAGCCATGTAAGAAAAATGTGGGGAGCACACGTGTGGCATGTGAACTATTGGAAAAATGTGAGATTGGATGAGGAAGAAGGAGAATTGTTTGGATGCCTGCGTTGGGTGTAGGAGAGGTTAGAGTGTGAGGGAGAAAATGTGTACATGTTTGATGGTGTGGATGGGGAACCTAAGGATTTATTTCACTAGAAATTCAAGCTTTCTGTCTTGTATCTTGGGAGAGATTCCTAAAGTGTCAGGTCAAGTAAAGATTAGTGGGAGTATGGCATATGTGTCTCACGACATGGATCCAGAATGGGAATATTGAGGAAAGTATTCTCTTTTGGCATCCAAATGGAAAAAGAAAATTATATGAATGTGCTTCAAGCGTGTGCCTTGAAGAAATACTTGGGGTTGTTTTCACATGGTGATCAAACAATCATTGGGAAGAGAGGGATCAATCTAAGTGGTGGACAAAAAAACAAAGAGTGCAACAGTGAAGGGAACTTTATCAGGATGCTGACATCTATCTTATTGATGATCCTTTTAGTGCAGTTGATGCCCAGACAGCACAAAGTTGTTCAAGGAATACATTTTGGGAGCTTTAGCTACAAAGACTGTCGTGTTAATTACGCATCAAGTAGAATTTTTCCCACAACTGATCTTATACTGGTGCTCAAAGTGATTCCGTAGCTACCAAATCTTAAAGGTGCGTAGGCACACACGGCCGGAGGAAGCACGTGCAAAGTAAAGGCACGCAAGGTAGAATTCAAAAAGGGTTCTTGGAGAACCAAGGATGCGCGCATGTGAAGAAACAATTTGGGACTTAGCCATTTTCAGCCTTTTGGATAGAACACATGAAGAACGTGTTCCATTTGGATAAGGTTCCAGCCTAGCAACAGGGTGTCCTGGAAGGAATATACCTTGCGATAAGAAGATCCAAAAAGCTAATCATGACATGGAGAGGCATGCGCCTAGGGTGACCCACACCTTGACACTTGGGGCCAGATCTGAGGTTGCAGAGGAGTTTGTTAGAGCTCAGATGCCTATTTATACGCGCGCCCTTGGAAAAAAAAAGAGACACAAAGTGAGGTAGCGGAGCTCTAGAAATTACTGTGAGAACTATGGGATAAAATGGGTAGATGATTCTAGGAAGGATGTAATGAGGAAATGGGGAATGAAAATTTTGTTTTGTGAGCATACATGTATGGATCCAGATATGGTGTATGACTATGGTCTGCCACTCTGTGATGTTTTGGAGTAATACTATGAATGAATATGATAAGGTTACCACTACATTTATATTAAGATCTCCTTCCTGTATTATCTACATGTTTCTACTATGCTTTTGATCTTGTATAATCATGAACCTTACTTGAATGTTAAGTCTATTTGTGGATTTACAACTTCCTAGTTCTATTAATTCTATTGCGCGCTTTGCTTTTGTTATGACTGAAGGGGTATAGAAGCCATTCTGAGCTCTATAGCTTTTTCATGTCTTTTAAATCACTAAGTCAAGATCATGAATTATGCCTTCCACTAAACTCACATAAAAGAGAGACTCGGCTCCCTCTCGCATGTGCCTCGGGTGAGCACCCAGCCCTGCACTGGGTGATAGGCAGCATGCATGAGGTTCCCTTGTTCTTGGTGGGTGCAAAAATGACTACATCTTGGTTCCATTTCTAGACCTCTTTTCGAAGTTGTAGTGGAACATGGCATACATCATGATCTGTGCAAAGAGTGATGATGGAGAGAATAACCTTGGAAGGTGTTGAAGATTGGTTTAAAAGCACGGAGGATGAATTCACTCAGAGATTCAATACTTGGACCTGGGTTTGACACGCGAAGATGGGTGGAAGACACTCTTTATCATGAGTTGTACGAAACCTTCTTCTGTTGTTTCCCAGTAGAGTTATTTGAATGGCTCTCGGCTTATACATCTAGATCGGGGTGGTGTTATAAGTCACACCCTTGGACCCAAGAAACATATCAGAACTTGCAAGATGCTGATCTAACATGGACCCATGCTATAGATCATTGGTGGAAGGGAGTATTGACTAGCTACACTCTGGAATACACATTTCCACGTATTCCTATCCAGAAGTTGTTGAGTTTGAGTTTTTGCGGGAGCCCAGAGGATCATTTCTACGTGTTATCCCCCTTGCAATCAAAATCTTGATGGTAACCATGGGTTTAGAGGCATTTCCTATGGCCGGCTAAACCACTCTGAGCACTTGGTGAGGAAGCCAGGTTGGGGAAAGATGGCTGATATAACGACTGAAAAGGAAAGGGAGGAGAGACGGCTCAAGTATAATGAAGCACGTGAAAGGGAGATCGATAGACAACATGGGATTACAAGTGGGTTATGGAGCCAGACATGGTGGAAAGGAGTTGAGGTTCACGCGGAGGATGTGGAACCCGAACAGTCTGTGATACCCCATCTTGGTAAGCACGGGAGAGAAAACCTTGCGGCTTCTGATGAGAGTCCATCATGTAGAGAAAGAAGAGTCATTGGCACATCATCGACCCCACCTAGTGACCAAACCTTGGCACTTGGTTTGTTTGAATGAGGGAAAAGTATAGTTGATCCATTTGATATCAGTAGAAGCAACCGATCGGCACCCAGAAGATACAACTTCTCATTTGGGACTTCTATGGCTTCACACACTATTCTAGTATTTGGTGGAATGTTTGGACAAGGCACATATATATAACTGGTTTTGGAAGCACGTTAGGAAGTGGTGGAGGAAATACGACTGGGAGTGGCACTAGTTCACAAACTATCGGTGCACAAATTCAGTGGAATGATGGGAGCATTCGGCACGACAAAAACACAGCCACATGTACCTAACATAGGAGGATCTGGAGGTGGAAGTGGTGGAGCTGGTGGCTCAGGATCTAGTGGATCCGGTGGAGGAGGAAACACCGGAGGAAACCAAGGGACTGGATCGGGAGGACAAGGGCCTCAGCCACCTCCTCAAGTCTTTTTGAGATGTCTCTACACTTACCAGATTACAGTGGGATAGAAGATGCCAGAGCATGTGCATAAGTGTGAGCTGCTATGGCACGTGAAGGGGATCACGACCCAGGATCGAAAGGCCAGTCAATTTGTGATGACCTTGCAAGGACACGCACATAGTTGGTATAGAAAGTATGACCCTCATCAGACTATTGTGGATTATACCACACTGAGAAATGTGTTCTTGGTGAATTCCACATACCTGAGTTTGAATAGAAGAGCATCAGCTCTCTCAAAGAAATCCAGCAGGGAATGGCAGAGAGCATGCGGGAATATGATGCACACTTTTAAAACTCTATTGTCTAAACTATCTTATGATATCCACCCTTCACAACATGCTCAGTGGTTTTCGGAGGGTTGATCACACCCTTTAGGAGGGCTTTGTCTCATAAAACATTCACGGACCCGCATGAAGCGTTGGAAGCTACTTTGCATGTTGAGGCAGTTGGTAGTGTTGACACTAGTGTTAGCCCATTTTGGAGGCTCAGATCATTGCCATGGCTAAGAAATTGGAGAAATTATCTACCAACACAGTTCCAGAGACTCACGGTGGGATGTGGTGCATAGATTGTAATGTAGAAGGGCACACAAAGGATAATGGTGGGATATGTACTCGGAAGGTGGTACGTGCGTAGCAGGTAAATTGTGAAATATGTCACGGGGACCATGATGCAAGTAGGTGCCCCCTTTTACAAGTGTGATCCATAAAAATGTCTTGTTATTATAAGATATGTACCTCAACCACACATGACACCAAGGATTGTAGATTGATTGACCAATTCATGAGGCAATTGATCTTGGTGTGCCGATCGGCTAGCATTGCCAGTAGTTCCAAAGGAGATGAACGTCGGTATGAAGAGCATGGAGATGGAGGTGCACGTGGAAGAGGGTTTCATGGAGGATTTCATGGTCATGGTAACCATGGGGGAAGAAGTGAGTTCCCACGTGGAACATGCTTTAATTGTGGAGCCACAGACCATTATAAGCGTGAATGTCCAGATCTTCTACAATGCTCCTGGTGTGGAAAAAAACATAAGTACGAAGAGTGCCCAGAGTTATATGAACATATGAGTCAGCAGTACTGGAAGGATAAGGGCACTGCCATGGTGAGTATTAAGAAGGCTGATGCACAATGGCTCCCGTGTAATACGTGAATCAGAACTAGAGCTGTTATGGTAACAACAAGGGTGGAGTCCACGCACAAGGGAAGCACCTAGGTAGAGACCTCTAGTTTCGAGGGAGAAGTAGTACATGGGAAGTATCCAAACCCGGCTCACCAAAAAGAAGTCTACCAGAAACCATGGACGTAATTCAAAGCTTACAAGGGAGATCCAATGCTTAAAAGAGAAAACTAGAAAAGATGAGCAAAAGAAGACCAGTAGAAGCACCAAAGGATGACTTGGATGAGGTTAAGGAGGTGTGTAAACTACTGAGGCAAGAGAATATTATTCCCCTACTAGGAGCATGGTTGAGAGAAAAGGTGCCACACGCCGGGGAAGAACACGAAAGGTAGATCCTGCATGCAAACCTCCCACCTCACAACCTTGATTATGACAAAGAGATCACCTTGAATGTAGTAGTGGATGGATGGTGCTTAGCAACATCCTCATTGACATAGGCAGCGAGAGGTTAATGTTCTCACTCTGGATGCCTGGCATCAAATGGGAAGACCTGCATTACAACCATCTTCAAATGTGTTGTATATGGAAAATAAGACAAAGGCAATGCCCATAGGTGTCTTGAAGGATGTGACCATTACCATTCAGGGGACTAAGTTCACTGGGGATTTTGAAGTCTTGGTGCTTGCCGAGGTAGATAATTTCCCAGCTTTACTTGGGCACCCATGGTGCTATAAGAATAATGTAGATCTTCGGTTTAACAAGGGGTACATAAGTTTTGAAAACAAGGAGAGAGGGTGATTATACCACTTGCTGATGGAAATTCCACACCCTATACTGAACCCCTTGGAGAGGAGGTCCTTGATAGAATATATGTGCACTCCATAAGAGATCCAGAGACCATCCATCCTATAGAAGGAATCATCCAGTTTGATGATGCTCAATCTGTCAGTGATACTACCAGTATAGCATGTGATAATTGGGTGCATGGGACTTATGAATTGATTGGGTGACATCTAAAGGATCGGTGAACTAGGGTAACCATGGCATGTATATAGTTTGGCACCTAGGAGGAAAGGTAATAACCAAGTATTCTAGGGATGCATACCCTGAGGTCTTTTTGAGAGAAATGGAAGCTCAATGGAGGGAGGATGAGCGATGAGGTATGTTGGGTTATGTTTTGATAGGCACAACAGTGAGGTGGTGGGCCGCGCATAGTGAAAACTTGTTGGAGTGGCATGAAGTTAGAATTGTGCTCACTATCTGATTCTCGAAGAGCAACATACCCACCGCTATCAAGGATTACAATGGCAATGGACCCACCTCTTCCCACATCCAGGCATGTGAGAGGGTCTAGGGAGAAGGCGCGGAAGCTTTACCACCCTCCCTTTGGGTGCACAAGCTATATTCAACACTACAAGGTTGTGTGCACTTGGTACATCCATTCTAAAACTCACCGCCAAATGGGAAATTGGCAGGAATTAGTGGCTGACTTGGTTCACACATTCGAGTACCAAGTACCATGTAACCGGTTGATGAGGCATTGCAGACTATCAAGCACCTCACTCTGGGGATTGCACCATGGTGGAAGATAGATTAGTAAACTTACTTGGTGGACCTAGCTTGGAAGCGTGGTTCGAAGAGGAGGAACCAGAAGACATACAATTTGAGCGCGCATGCATGTGCTGAAAAGGAGAAAGGAAAGATGGTATACGTTATTGATGGAGAGGAGATGGAGAGCCTAAATGTCGACCATTCGGTTGGGATGCACGAGGTAGTTGATAGTGTGGATGCATGTGCGCATGCGTATCATGAACCACTCAAAACCAAGAAAGTTAACATCGGCTCGGAGAAGGAGCCCAAGGAAGCTATCATTGGGGACTACTGGTTAGACAAGGAAGTATCAAAGATCATCGATCTCTTGTGAATTTGAGGATTTATTCCCACGTGGATACCATGAGTTGAAAGGCATCCACCATTCATTGGGGAAATGAGGATAAAGTTGAAAGATGGTGCATGCCCGGTCAGGAAGAGGCCTTACAGGATGAATCCCAACATGCGCGTAAGGGTTAAAGAAGAGCTAGACAAAATGATAGCATCCGGTATCATTGAGGCTATGGAGGAATCAAAATGGATAAGTCCAATGGTGATCAACATAAAGAAGGATGGGTGGATTAGGATATGTGTGGATTACAGGGAATTGAATGTTGTTTGTATCATAGATCCTTTTCCCACCCCCTTCACTGAAGAGATTTTGGAAGGAGTTGTTGGGCGCGAGGTCTATTCCTTTACGGATGGATTCTCGGGATATCACCAAGTAAGGATTGCCAAGGAAGACCAAGAAAAGACAACTTTCACCACCGAGTGGGGAAGCTTTGCATACACAGTCATGCCCTTTGGATTGAGGAATGCACCCACTTTATATTTTCACGCATAGTGGTACAAGCATTTAAGGACTTCATCCACAAGTTCCTTCAAGTATATTTGGATGATTGGATAGTGTATGGATTGGTAAGGGACCATTGTGATAACTTGAGATTGATGTTTGAAAGATGTTGGTAGTTGAGGATTTCCCTCAACATCAAGAAATGTGTCTTTGTAACTCCTTTTGGAACATTGTTGGGGCATATCATATGCAAAGAGGGCTTACTGGTGGATCCCACAAAAGTTGTAGTTATTGTGGGATTAGGGGGAGCCCACCAGCCAAAGCACCATGCATGCAGATTTCTTGGACACACTGGGTACTACAAAAAGTTCATTAAGGGATACGCCAAGATCGCCGCGCCTTTGGAAATATTGCTCAGACATAAGAGTGCCTTTCAGTGGGGAGAGGCACAGCAGAGAGGGCATTTGACACTCTAAAAGAAAGGCTTATCACCACACCTATTCTACGATTCCCATCATGGGATAAACCTTTCCATGTCCACGTGGATGCCTCTGGTACAACAATGGGAGCCATTCTTGCTCAACCAGAGAGGGATTGTTGATCATCCCTTGTGTTTTGCAAGTAGAAAGTTGACACCAGCAGAACAAAATTATACAACGACCGAGCGCGAGGCATTGTCAATGATCTACGTGCTCCACAAATTTAGACAATATCTGTTGGTGACTCCCTTCATATTCTACACTGACCATATGGCCTTGAAGTATCTAGTAAACAAAGCAGTGTTGCAAGGGCGCATATGTCATTGGGTACTTTTATTTCAGAATTTGAATTCAAAGTGGTGGTAAAACCGGAAAGAACAATTGTGGGCGGATCATTTATCAAGGATTGATTCGGGAGAGGATGTGCACAAAGTATCGAGGAAACCATGCCGGATGCGCAACTATTCAGGTTGCATGTGCCCCTCGAGTTAGAAGACATTGTTGTTTTTCTCAAGGAAGGTATGGCACCCAAGGGATGAATGCACTGGAAAGGAAAAGGTTAGCCATACGCGCCACGCCCTTCATGTTGATCAATGGGGATTTGTATAAAATGGGCCATGATGAGGTTTTGCACCGGTGTGTATTAGAACATGAACATGTGGCCATAATAGAAGAAGCCCATGGTGGGATTGTTGGAGGACACTATGCGGGGAATGCAACCGCATGCAAGATCCTAGTCACCGGACTATGGTGGGAGATGATTCACCAGGATTGCATTGAGTTTTGCAAGGCCTGTGACCACTTCCAGTGCCTTGGAAAACCTAGGAGAAGGGATGAGATGCCCTTGCCCCATCGCCAGCGTGAACCTTTTGAGAAATGGGCAATAGATTTTGTCGAGACCAATCTCACCAGCTGCGTGAAGGACTAACTCACGGTATATCATTACCTATACTTGATTATCTAACAAGGTGGGCAGAGGCCACCCACTAAGGATTGCACCACACCACGACCACTACTTTAGATTTTTGTGGGAAAACATTATCAAGCAGGTATGGGTGCCCATTAAGTTTAACAAGTGATAGGGGCACTCACTTCTTAAATGAAACCATCAGGATTCTATTGGAAAATTCATGGTAGCCCATCACAAGACTACCCCTTATCACCCTCAGGAAAATGGGACTACAGAGGCATTCAACAAAATCCTTAGTCACACATTGACTAAGATATGTGATGTGGGTAGGCAGGATTGGGATGACAAGGTGTCAGTAGTTCTTTGGGCATACAAAACAACATATAAAATATTGAACAAGGCCACACCATTTCAATTGGTGTTTGGTGGAAGTAGTTTTTCCAGTCGAATTCATGCTACCATCTCTGCGTATATAGCGTGTGCAGGAGGGTTGGATGATGAGCAAGCACTGGAAGAAAGAATAGATGAATTGATAAAGTTGGATGAAAGGCACTCACTAGCAAGATGGAGCCAAACAACTGAGAAGGAAAAGCAAAAGGCATGGCATGACCACCATATTAAGAACAAATAGTTTGAGGTTGGCCAGATGGTATTGCTATATGATTCAAAATTTCTACGCCATCCTAGAAAGTTGAAGGTGCATTGGTTGGGTCCTTATGTAATTTCATACATCCTTGATTCGGGCGCGTGCCAGTTACAAGCGTTGGATGGAACAAAATTACCTGACACTTCAATGGGAGTAGGCTGAAGCCCTACTATAAATAATGCTTCTTGGTGTTTGTAAATAAGGTAGTTTTTCCAGTTAGTTTAGAATTTCCTTTTATGCTTTTCCTTTCTTGTATTTCCCTTTCACGTTGTTGTTTTTTTTTGCACCTTGGGCACCGGTAACCTTATTACTTTTTGACTTATGAATGCGTAGAGGACCACGCATCATTTTAGTGTGGGGTGAGATGATAAAGAGAAACTTGGAGTTATTCTACTAGGAGGATTTGGTAGACCATTTGAATTGGCGGTGGAAAAAGAAGGAAAATGGGTAAGGTTACATTGGAAATCCACGTACAAAGGAGAAAAAGTGCAAAAACATGAGGTAGGTGAAAGCAAGAATCATGAGGATGGAAGAAGTGCCTTTGGCACTGGTAACACACACACAAGAGTCTTCTGTCAAGATGGATTGTTTGCATGCTAGAAGGTTGGAAAAATTTTCACACAAGGATTGGGCGCGGGTGGAAAAATTTCACGCAAGGATTGGCATGCGGGTGAAAAAATTTTCACGCAAGGATTGGGCGCGGGTGGAAAAGTTTTCGTGCAAGGATTGGGCGCGTAAGGAGAAGTGCTGAAGTCGGGTGTTGTTTGAGAACACCATTAAACATTATCATATGGTGGTAGGTAGCCTAGCCTTAAATGCATAAAAGTGGGAAAAGCTATAAATACAAGAATGGGCAGTTCATTATTTTACTTTGCGAACACAAGAAGAGTGATTTTCTTTCAAGAGCTAGGGTTTTGAGAACTAACTCGTGTGAAGGAAAATCCCAAAAACTAAGCACAATCATTAGATCTACAAACTAGAGCAGAAGTGATTCACGGGTGTGAGGAACATTGTGAAGAAGCACGTGATCGAAGGAGAAAAATCAGAGATTAGGGTTTGTGTTCTAGGGCACGGGGCATGAGGAAAACATTCAAACAACTCACAAGATAACCTAGGAATGAAAGCAAAGGGTGCAATGATGGCCACAAAACTAGTAGGTAAACCTGCAGAACAATCCAAGAAGGGAAAGGGTAAAGGAAAAGGAAAGAAGAAACAAGAAGAAATACCCATGGATACAAATGAGGAATGGTACTTGGAAATGCAATACCCGGATGGGGTTTTTCTAGGGCAAGAGTGGGAGTCCCACATAAGACAGATGACCGTGATCGACTACAATCACCGGTCAAGCACAATCGTGAAGGAAATGGTGTTGGAGCTGGTGCGCCCCACAAATAAATGAACACCTAATGGGTTGCCAATCTACAATGTGACATGGTCAAGGTGAAAATGGAGAAGGCAGGGCTTCTCCAACTTTTCGAGTTGCCATATTTTAGGAAGCCCGAGTGCTTGTACCAATGGTTGATGACACGTACACAAAGACTTCTTCTACTTCATAGGCACAAAATGTGCATAACTCCCCAACTAATTTCACACTTCACAGGCCTAAACTATGTAAAGGACGTGCTCATAGATGACCTCCTAGATGAGGAGGCAATCAGAGAAACCATAACATCCCAGGAATTGAAGAAGGGATCAAGGTACTACGACGTCTCGGATATCAGCGATCCGGTGATGAAGATGGCCACACACCTTGTCTCCAAGCTGAATGGACAAGAGAGGTGGACCCAGGTGAGCAAGCCCTAGCTGAATGTCTGCAGGAAGGTTGGAAGGCACCGTATACAACATCTCCCAATACATAGTAGATGAAATCATAAGCAGCGTGAGAAGGGGAGGAAAGATCCTATTTGGAAACATTCTATTGACAATTGTGTTCTCAGAAATCGGGGTGTCGGATGCATCCAAAAGTTCATGTGGGAGTACCCTGCTGAAGATCCCTCACCTGCAGAGAGATTTCAGAAATACACATGTGAATCAATGATAGGGTACACAAGGCATGCTTAGAAAATGGTATAAGTGCCTTAGGAATGCATTCGGGGCTGAATGGTGGATCCCTGAACAACTCCCATGGTGACCAAAGGAGAAGCAGAGTTCACGGTCTACCAACACTTCTGCATTGGTAGGTTCATTTTGGTGGATGGCAGTTGGAGTCCATGGTGCAAACTCCCATTCTCATTTACTACCCAATTTTTCCAAGTGGGGTAAACAGATACAAGGAATCAAGAAATTAAACCTTGAGTTGTCCACCCTTGACAGAGAGCACAGGGAAATGAGGAAGAAGTTGGTCTACCCAGAGAAGCACATGTACGTTGAAAGGTACGTGTCACATGATGTGCATATTGTAAGGCCTTTGACCTTACCTATTGCTGGGAGCAATGCCGCAAGGATTTACCTATGCATAAGGCCAAAGTTTGAAAAGGGCGCATACGTGGAGAATGAGATATCCATCCCGGATGACCCTATTGGAAGAAGAAGCCCACACCAAAGCATAAGGAGAGGGAAGAGAAAGAGGAACAGAGGGTGGTGGAGAAGCAAGATGTAGGTACCATGGGGACAAGTACCTACATCCGGAAGAAGAAGAGAATGGTGGTCAGGGAGAAGACCCCAGAACCTGCGAAGCCACCATCCCCTGAGGAGCCCTCAGATGAAGAGAAGACCACATCCCCGACTCTAGAGTTTTTAGCAGAGGAAGAAGAAAAGGGGATGGAAGAACAAGAGTCTAAAGATACAGATGACCCAAATGCCTATATAGGTGAAAAGGATGATGATGAAGAGGAAGAGTTGGAGGTGGATCAGGAGCCGATTGATGTCCATGATTCGGGGGAAGAGGAGCCAGAAGATACAAATGATGCTTTCATCTTTGTAAGGAGGAAGAGCACCCAAGGGGAGGAAGGCATGTGAGTGAAGAAAGGAGGAGCGAAGGGGCAAGTACTAAGGGGCCAGATATGCCCAAGCTCACTCAGGAGGAGGTGAATGAGAAAGTGACAAGGGAGGCGGAGAAGATAATTAATACCTTGGTCGATGAGGAGTTGGAGCACAGCGCACGGAGCTCATGCTCGGTGAATTCAAGGAAGAGCAAAGGGAGAAGAGTGTGGGTAGCACAAAAGGCCCAACTCTTTTAGTAACTATTCCCAAGGGTGTGTGCATGGGAAGTAAACGCGTGGAAGGGGGAAGAATAATGATGGGATATGTTGATGACCCCAACAAAGTTTTGCACGCACATTTCCAGAGTACCATGCCCACCAAGGAGCTCACCGCCATGGAGTCCTTTGATCCTGAGGGTGGATACCCACGCACAAGGAAGATGCTATCATGGGTTTGACTCCCACCTCGATGAGCCTGAGTTTGAGGTTAACCAAGGAGCGATACTAGCGTTGTCCAAAGGAAAGGGGACAACCCCATTATAAACACAACAACTATCGGATGAGCAAGTGTGTAATGTGCTCAACAAAGTCTCCATGGAAATTGAGGCTAGGCTCTTCTACAAAAATGACAGGGTTAAAGTCTTGGAGGACCTGTTGGAAAAGAGGAAGGAAGAAGTAGTTAAGCTAACAAAGGACCTCAGCCTTGAGAAACTAATCAACACTCAACTACAGAGGAGATTTCAGGAGGAAAAGGCTAGGGTACGTGAAGTTTCCAAGAAGGTGGAGCTCATCTCCCAAGCTATTATCATGAAGCACCCAGACCTTAACCCTCCCACGTAAAAGTATGGATCCTCCCTAGAATGTCTAGAGGACTTGACTCGAGATCCTCACCATGGAAAGGTAGCCTTTGGCCTTGGAGTCGGTAGAGGAGGTAGCTGCACGCTTGGAGAAGGAGGACAAATTGAAATTCATCACACTCATGGCTGAATACAACAAGGTGCTTGCTGATGTGAAGATAGCCACACAAACCATGGGGGTCACCTACGACCATTGCGCAGATCAAGACAAGGTGACAAGCATGTTTCTTGCCAGCATGAGGCCGAGCTAAAGGACTTCAGGGAAAAGAATAAAGGCAATAGAGCCGAGTGAGAAAAGATCCTAGCCGAAGTGGAAAAGAAGTCTAAAGCTATTGAGATCCTATGAGTCTCAATCAAAACCCGGCTAAAAGAGCTCTACAAGGTCATTACGAGGAAGATGGATGCCTTGGAAGATCATGCTAAGGAACTGAGACTATGGTGGAGACCATTAACACAAAAGGGGAAGGGTTAACCTTCGACAGAGGTGAGCACATTGGTTGGCGACCTCTGCACAAGAGCATAGGATGAAGTCAACACATGGAATACACTTGGAGGCCGACCTGTGGAAAAATTTTCCCCTTCTTCTTCTTTAGGTAGTTTTCCTTCTATTCTTTCTCTCCCCCATTCTTTATTCTTTCCCTCCATTCTTTTCCAAGGCAAGGCCTTGCATTTTTTATATTGCATTCTTTGAAAAGGTTCCCAGGGTGGAGAATAGGTGAAGTGTGGGGTAATGTTGGGACCCTAATGTAGCTACCAAATCTTAAAGGCGCGTAGGCACTGCATGGCCGGAGGAAGTGCGCAAGTGAAGGTGCACAAGGTAGAATTCAAAAAGGGTTCTTGGAGAACCAAGATGCACGCGCACATGAAGAACAATTTAGGACTTAGCCATTTTCAGCCTTTTGGACAGAACACATGAAGAACGTGTTCCATTTGGATAAGGTTCCAGCTTGCGACAGGGTGTCTGGAAGGAATATACCTTGCGATAAGAAGATCCAAAAAGCTAATCATGACATGGAGAGGCATGCACCTGGGGTGACCCACACCTTGACACTTGGGGCCAGATCTGAGGTTGCAGAGGAGTTTTGTTAGAGCTCAGATGCCTATTTATATGCGCGCCCTTGGCAAAGAAAAGAGACACAAGTGAGGTAGCGGAGCTCTATAGAATTACTACGAGAACTATGGGATAAAATGGGTAGATGATTCTAGGAAGGATGTAATGAGGAAATGGGGAATGAAAATTTTGTTTTGTGAGCATACATGTATGGATCCAGATATGGTGTATGACCGTGGTCTGCCACTCTGTGATGTTTTGTAGTAATACTATGAATGAATATGATAAGGTTACCACTACATTTATATTAAGATCTCCTTCTTGTATTATCTACATGTTTCTACTATGCTTTTGATCTTGTATAATCATGAACCTTACTTGAATGTTAAGTCTATTTGTGGATTTACAACTTCCTAGTTCTATTAATTATGTTGCATGCGCTTTTTTTTTTGTTATGAATGAAGGGGTATAGAAGTCGTTCTGAGCTCTATAGCTTTTTCATGTCTGTTAAATCACTAAGTCAAGATCATGAATTATGCCTTCCACTAAACTCACATAAAAGAGAGACTTGGCTCCCTCTCGCGTGCCTCGGGTGAGCGTATTGACTAGCTACACTCTGGAATACACAATTTCCACATATTCTTGTCCGAGAAGTTCTTGAGTTTGAGTTTTTGCTGGGAGCCCAGAGGATCATTTCTATGTGCTTATCCCCCTGAAATCAAAATCTTGATGGTAACCATGGGTTTAGAGGCATTTCCTATGGCCGGCTAAACCACTCTGAGCATTTGGCGAGGAAGCCAAGTTGGGGAAATATGGCTGATATAACAACTGAAAAGGAAAGGGAGGAGAGATGACTCAAGTATAACGAAGCACGTGAAAGGGAGATCGATAGACAGCGCGGGATTACAAATGGGTTATGGATCCAGACATGGTGGAAAGGAGTTGAGGTTCACGCAGAGGATGTGGAACCCAAACAGTTTGTGATACCCCATCTTGGTAAGTGCGAGAGAGAAAACCTTGCGGATTTTGATGAGAGTCCGTCGCGTAGAGAAAGAAGAGTCGTTGAACATTATGACCCCACCTAGCGACCAAAACTTGGTGCTTGGTTTGTTTGAATGAGGGAAAAGTATAGTTGATCCATTTGATATCAGTAGAAGCAACCGATCGGCACCCGAGATACAACTTCTCATTTGGGACTTCTATGGCTTCACACACTATTCCAGTATTTGGTGGAATGTTTGGACAAGGAACATATACAACTGGTTTTGGAAGCGTGTTAGGAAGTGGTGGAGGAAATATGACTAGGAGTGGCACTAGTTCACAAACTATCGGCATGCAATTCAGTGGAACAACGGGAGCATTCGATATGAAAAACACATGCCCTATACTTAACACAGGAGGATCTGGAGGTGGAAGTGGTGGAGAGGTGGCTCAGGATCTAGTGGATCCAGGTGGAGGAGGAAACACCGGAGGAAACCAAGGGACTAGATCGGGAGGACAAGGGCCTCAGCCACCTCCTCAAGTCTTTTTTGAGATGTCTCTACACTTACCAGATTATAATGGGATAGAAGATGCCACGAGCATGTGCATAAGTGTGAGTGTTATGGCACGCGAAGGGGATCACGACCCAGGATCGAAAGGCCACCAATTTTGATGACCTTGCGAAGGGGCACGCATAGTTGGTATAGAAATTATGACCCTCATCAGACTATTGTGGATTATACCGCACTGAGAAATGCATTCTTGGCGGAATTCCACATACCTGAGTTTGAACAGAAGAGCATCAACTCTCTCAAAGAAATCTAGCAAGGAATGGCAGAGAGCATGTGGGAATATGATGCGTGTTTTAAAACTCTATTGTCTAAACTATCTTATGATATCCACCCTTCCCAACATGCTCATTGGTTTTTAGAGGGTTTGATCACACCCTTTAGGAGGGCTTTGTCTCATAAAACATTCACGAACCCGCGCAAAGCGTTAGAAGCTGCTTTGCACGCTGAGGCAGTTTGTAGTATTGAAACTAGTGTTAGCCCATTTTGGAGGCTCAGATCGCTGCCATGGCTAAGCAATTGGAGAAATTATCTACCAACATAGTTCTAGAGATTTGCGGTGGGATGTGGTGCACATATTGTAATGTAGAAGGGCACACAAAGGATAATGGTGGGATATGTACTCGGAAGGTGGTACGTGCCATAGTGGTAAATTACAAAATATGTCACGGGGACCATGATGCAAGTAGGTGCCCCTTTTATAGCACGTGATCCGCAAAAACGTATCTTGTTATTGTAAGATATGTACCTCAACCACACATGACACTAAGGATTGTAGATTGATTGACCAGATTCATGAGGTAATTGATCTTGGTGTGCACTAGACTGGCATTGCTAGTAGTTCCAAAGGAGATGAACGTCGGTATGAAGAGTGTGGAGATGGAGGTGCGCGTGGAAGAGGCTTTCACGAAGGATTTCATGGTCATGGTAACCGGGAGGGAATAATTGAGTTCCCACGTGGAACATGCTTTAATTGTGGAGTCACGACCATTATAAGCACGAATGTCCAAATCTTCTACAATGCTCTCTGGTGTGGAAAAAACATAAGTACGAATGGTGCCCAGAGTTATACGAACATATGAGTCAAAGAGATCTTAAGGAAGGATAAGGGTGTTGCCATGGTGAGTATTAAGAAGGCTGATGCACAATGGCTCCCGTGAGTAATACATGAATCAGAACTAGAGCCTGTTATGGTAACAACAAGGGTGGATTCCACACACACAAGGGAAGTGCTTAAGCAGAGACCTCTAGTTTTAAGGGAAGAAGTAGTACATGGGAAGTATCCAAACCCGGCTCACCGAAAAAGAAGTCTACAAGAAACCATGGATGTAATTCAATGTTTACAAGGAGAACCAATGCTTAAAAGAGAAAACTAGAAAAGATGAGAAAAGAAGACCAATAGAAGCACCAAAGGATTACTTGGACAAGGTTAAGGAGGTGTGTAAAATCGAGGAAAGAGAAATTTATTCCCTACTAAGAGCATGGTTGAGAGAAAAGGTGCCACGCACTAGGGAAGAACATGAAAGGTAGATCTTGCATGAAAACCTCCCACCTCATAGCCTTGATTATGACAAAGAGATCACCTTGAACATAGTAGTCGATGGATGGATGCTTAGCAACATCCTCATTGACACAGGTGTGGAGGTTAATGTTCTCACTCTAGATGCCTGGCATCAAATGGGAAGACTTACATTACAACCATCTTCAAATGTGCTATATATGGCAAATAAGACAAAGGTAATGCCCATAGGTGTCTTGAAGGATGTGACCATTACCATTCAGGGGACTAAGTTCACTGGGGATTTTGAAGTCTTGGTGCTTGCTCGAGGTAGATAATTTCCTAGCATTACTTGGGTGCCCGTGGTGCTATAAGAATAATGCAGATCTTTAGTTTAACAAGGGGTACATAAGTTTTGAAAACAAGGAGGAGAGGGTGATTATACCACTTGCTGATGGAAAGTCCACACCCTATACTGAACCCCTTGGAGAGGAGGTCCTTGACAGAATATATGTGCACTCCATAAGAGATCTAGAGACCATCCATCCTACAGAAGGAATCATCCAGTTTGATGATGCTCAATCTGTCAGTGATACTACCAGTATGGCATGCGATAATTGGGTGCATGGGACTTATGAATTGATTGGGTGACATCTGAAAGGATCGGTAACTAGGGTAACCACGCATGTACAGTTTGACGCCTCTGGGAGGAAAGGAAATAACCAAGTATTCTGGGGATGCATACCCCGAGGTATTTTTGAGGGAAATGTAATCTCAATGGAGGGAGGATGAGTGACAAGGTATGCTAGGTTATGTTTTTATAGGCACAAAGAAGACGAGGTGGTGGTGCTGCGCATAAAAAAACTTGTTGGAGTGGCGTGAAGTTATAATTGCGCTCAATGTACGATTCTCGAAGAGAAACATACCCACCGCTATCAAGGATTACAATGGCAATGGACCCACCTCTTCCCACATCCAGGCATGTGAGAGGGTCTAGGGAGAAGGTGTGGAAGCATTACCACCCTCCCTTTGGGTGCACAAGCTGTATTCGACACTACAAGGTTATGCGTGTGCTTGGTACATCCATTCTGAAGCTCACTGCCAAATGGGAAATTGGTAGGAATTAGTGGCTGACCTGATTCACACATTCAAATCTTGAAGTACCATGCAACCAGGTTGATGAGGCATTGTAGACAATCAAGCACCTCACTGGGGATTGTGCCATGGCGAAGATAGATTATTAAACTTACTTGTGTGGACCTAGCTTGGAAGTGCGGTTCAAAGAGGAGGAACCAAGAAATACAATTTGAGTGCATGTGTGCTTAAAAAGAGAAAGGAAAGATGGTATAGATTATTGATGGAGAGGAGATGGAGAGCCTAAATGTCACCATTCGGTTGGGATGCGCAAGGTAGTTGGCAGTGTGGATGCATGTGTGTGTGCGTATCACGAACCACTCAAAACCAAGAAAGTTAACATCGGCTCGGAGAGGATCCCAAGGAAGCTATCATTGGGGATTACTTTGGTTGGACAAGGAAGTATCAAAGATCATTGATCTCTTACGTGAATTTGAGGATTTATTCCCATGCGAGATACCATGAGTTGAAAGGCATCCACCATTCATTGGGGAAATGAGGATAAAATTGAAATATGTTGCACACACACGGTTAGGAAGAGGCCTTATAAGATGAATCCTAACATGCGTGTAAGGGTTAAAGAAGAGCTAGACAAAATGATAACATCCGATATCATTGATGCTATGGAGGAATCAAAATGGATAATTCTAATGGTGATCAACATAAAGAAGGATGGGCGGATTAAGATATGTGTGGATTACAGGGAATTGAACACTGTTTGTATCATAGATCCTTTTCCCACCCCCTTCACTGAAGAGATTTTGGAAGGAGTTGCTAGGCACGAGGTCTATTCCTTTACGGATGGATTCTCGGGATATCACTAAGTAAGGATTTCCAAGGAAGACTAAGAAAAGACAACTTTCGCCACCGAGTGGGGAAGCTTTGCATACATGATCATGCCCTTTGGATTAAGGAATGCACCCGTTGTATTTTCACGCATAGTGGTATAAGCATTTAAGGACTTCATCCACAAGTTCCTTCAAGTATATTTGGATGATTAGACAGTGTATGGATTGGTAAGGGACCATTGTGATAACTTGAGATTGATGTTTGAAAGATGTTGGTAGTTGAGGATTTCCCTCAACATCAAGAAATGTGTCTTTGTAACTCCTTTTGGAATGTTTTTGGGGCATATCATATGTAAAGAGGGCTTACTGGTGGATCCCGTGAAAGTTGCTATTATTATGGGGTTAGGGGAGCCCACCAGCCAAAGTTCCATACATAGATTTCTTGGACACATTGGGTACTACAAAAAGTTCATCAAGGGATACGTCAGGATCGCCGCGCTTTAGAAATATTTCTCAGACATAAGAGTGCCTTTCAGTGGGGAGAAGCGCAGCAGAGGGCATTTGACACTCTAAAAGAAAGGCTTATCACTGCACCTATTCTACAATTCCCATCATGGGATAAACCTTTCCATGTGCCTTCACACCCCTGAAGAAACTTTTGGAATGCACATGGATGTCTCTAAGTACAACAATGGGAGCCATTCTTGCTCAACCAGGAGAGGGGATTGTTGATCATCCCTTGTTTTTGGAAGTAGAAAGTTGACACCAAGCATAACAATTATACAACAACGACCGAGTGTGAGGTCAGTATTTTCACACATTGTGGTACAAGCATTTAAGGACTTCATCCACAAGTTCCTTCAAGTATATTTGGATGATTGGAAAATGCATGGATTAGTAAGGGACCATTGTGATAACTTGAGATTGATGTTTGAAAGATGTCAGCAATTGAGGATTTCCCTCAACATCAAAAAATGTGTCTTTGTAACTCATTTTGGAACGTCGTTGGGGCATATCATATGTAAAGAGGGCTTACTGGTGGATCCCACAAAAGTTGTAATTATTGTGGGCTTAGGGAGCCCACTAGCCAAAGCGCCACGTGTGGATTTCTTAGACATACCGGGTACTACAAAAATTCATCTAGAGATACTCCAAGATTGTCGCACCTTTGGAAATATTTCTCAGACATAAGAGTGCCTTTCAGTTGGGAGAAGTGCAGCAGAGGGCATTTGAAACTCTAAAAGAAAGGCTTATCACCACACCTATTCTACGATTCCCATCATGGGATAAACCTTTCCATGTCCACGTGGATGCCTCTCGCAGTACAACAATGGGATCCGTTCTTGCTCTACTAGGAGAGGGATTTTTATCATCCCTTATGTTTCACAAGAAGAAAGTTGACACCAAGAAGAACAAAATTATACAATGACCAAGCGTGAGGCATTGTCAATGATCTACACACTCCACAAATTTAGAAAATATATGTTGGTGACTCCCTTCATATTCTACACTGACCATATGGCCTTGAAGTATCTAGTAAACAAATAAGTGTTGCAAGGGTGCATATGCCGTTGGGTACTTTTATTTCAGGAATTTGAATTCAAAGTGGTGGTAAAACCAGAAAGAACAATTGTGGGCTGGATCATTTATCAAGGATTGATTCAGGAGAGGATACGCAAAGTATCGAGGAAACCATGCTAGATGCGTAACTATTCAGGTTGCAGCACCCTCCCTTGGAGTTAGAAGACATTGTTTTTTTCTCAAGGAAGGTATGTCACCCGAAGGGATGAATGCACTAGAAAGGAAAAGGTTAGCCATACGTGCCACACCCTTCATGTTGATCAATGGGGATTTCTATAAAATGTCCCACGATGAGGTTTTACATTGGTGTGTATCGTAGAACATGAATGTGTGGCCATAATATAAGAAGCCCATGGTGGGATTGGCTTTGGGGACACTATGTGGGGAATACAACCGCGTGCAAGATCCTAGTTTCCGGACTATGGTGGGAGACGATTCACCAGGATTGCATTGAGTTTTGTAAGGCCTGTGACCACTTCTAGCACCTTGGCAAACCTAGAAGAAGGGATGAGACACCCTTGCACCCCGTTGCGGTCACGGAACCTTTTGAGAAATGGGCAATAGATTTTGTCAGACCAATCTCACTAGCTATGCGCAAAGGACTAACTCGTGGTATATCATTACCTTTACTGATTATATGAAAAGGTGGGCAAAGGCCGCACCCACTAAGGATTACACCGCAGCCATAGCTGCTATATTTTTGTGGGAAAACATTATCAGTAGGTATGGGTGCCCATTAATTTTAACAAGTGATAGGGGCACACACTTCTTAAATGAAACTTTCGGGATTTTATTGCGAATTCATGGTAGCCCATCACAAAACTACTCCTTATCACCCTTAGGAAAATGGGACCGTAGAGGCATTCAAAAAAATCCTTAGTCACACACTGACTAAGATATGTGATGTGGGTAGGAAGGATTGGGATGACAAGGTATCAACAGTTCTTTGTGCATACAAAACAACGCATAAAAGATTGAACAAGGCCACACCATTTCAATTGGTGTTTGGCTCGAAGTAGTTTTACTGGCCGAATTCATGCTACCATCTCTGCATATAACGTGCACGTGTGGAGGGATGGATGATGAGAAAACACTGAAGAAAGAATATATGAATTGATAAAGTTGGATGAAAGGTGCTAGCTAGCAAGATGGAGCCAAACAACTGAGAAGGCAAAACAAAAGGCATGGCATGACCGCCATATTAAGAAAAAATAGTTTGAGGTTGGCCAGATGGTATTGCTATATGATTCAAAATTTCTACGCCATCTTGGAAAGTTGAAGGTGCATTGGTTGGGTCCTTATGTAATTTCATACATCCTTGATTCGAGCTTGTGCCAGTTACAAGCACTGGATGGAACAAAATTACCTAGACACTTCAATGGGAGTAGGTTGAAGCCCTACTATAAATAATGCTTCTTGGTGTTTGTAAATAAGGTAGTTTTTCCAGTTAGTTTAGAATTTCCTTTTATGCTTTTCCTTTCTTGTATTTCCCTTTCACATTGTTGTTTTTTTTTGTGCCTTGGGTGCCGGTAACCTTATTACTTTTTGACTTATGAATGGGCGAGAGGACCGCGCATCATTTTAGTGTGGGGTGAGATGATAAAGAGAAACTTGGAGTTAGTTTGCTAGGATGATTTGGGTCGGTGGAAAAATAAGGTTACATTAGAAATCCACGTACAAGGAGAAAAAGCACAAAAACACGAGGTAGGCGAAAGAAAGAATCATGAGGATGGAAGAGGTGCCTTTGGCACCATAACATGCACGCAAGAATCTTTTGTCAAGATGGATTGTTTGTGTGCCAAAAGGTTGGAAATGTTTTCGCTCAAGGATTGGCGCGGGTGAAAAACTTTTCACGCAAGGATTAGGCACAGTGGAAAAGTTTTCACGCAAGGATTGGGCGTGTAAGGAGAAGCACTGAAGTTGGGTGTTGTTTGAGGACACCACATTAAACATTATCATATGGTGGTAGGTAGCCTAGCATTAAATGTGTAAAAGTGGGAAAATCTATAAATACAAGAATGGGTTGTTCATTATTTTACTTTACGAACACAAGAAGAATGATTTTATTTCAAGAGCTAGGATTTCGAGAACTGACTCATGTGAAGTAAAATCCCAAAAGCTTAAGAAAAATCGGTCTGTTAGATCTACAAACCATAGCAGAAGTGATTCACGGGTGTGAGGAATGTTGTGAAGAAGTTCCGTGATCGAAGGAGAAAAATCAGAGATTAGGGTTTGTGTTCTAGGGCATGGGGTGCATGAGGAAAACGTTCAAAAACTCGCAAGATAACCTAGGAATGAAAGCAAAGGGTGTAATGACGGCTAAAAAACTAGTAGGTAAACCTATAGAACAATCCAAGAAGGGAAATGGTAAAGGAAAAGGAAAGAAGAAACAAGAGGAAATACCCTTGGATACAAACGAGGAATGGTACTCGGAAATGCAATACCCAGACGGGGTTTTGCTAGGGAAAGAGTGGGAGTCCCATATAAGATAGATGACCATGATCAACTACAATCACCGGTCAAGTACAATCATGAAGGAAATGGTGCTGGAGCTGGTGCGCCCCACAAATAAATGAACACCTGATGGGTTGCCAATCTACAGCGACGTGGTCAAGGTGAAAATGGAGAAGGCAGGGCTTCTCCAAATTTTCGAAATTTCATATTTTGGGAAGCCCGAGTGCTTGTACCAATGGTTGATGATGCGCGTACATGAAGACTTCTTCTACTTCACAGGGCATAAAATGTGCATAACTCCCCAACTAATTTCACACTTCACATGCCTAAACTGTAAAGGGGACACGCTCATAGATGACCTCCTGGACAAGGAGGCAATCAAAGAAACCATAACATCCCAGGAATTGAAGAAGGGATCAAGGTATTATGACATCTCGGATATCAGTGATCCGGTGATGAAGATGGCCACACACCTTGTCTCCAAGATGAATGGACAAGAGAGGTGGACCTAGGTGAGCAAGCCATAGCTAATGTCTGCAAGAAGGTCGCGGAAGGCACCGTATACAACATATCCCAATACATAGCATATGAAATCATAAGCAATGTGGAGAAGGGAGGAAATATCCTATTTGGAAACATTTTGTTGACAATTTTGTTCTTAGAAATCGGGGTGTCGGATGCATCCAAAAATTTTGTGTGGGAGTACCTTGCGGAGGGATTTCAGAAATGCACATGTGAATCAATGACAGGGGTACACAAGGCATGCTTGCATGCTTAGAAAAATGGTATAAGAGCCTTAAGAACGCATTCGGGGCTGAATGGTAGATCCCTAAGCAACTCCCCACCGGTGATTGAAGGAGAAGTAGAGTTCACATTCTACCAGCACTTCTACATTGGTAGGTTCATTTTGGTGGATGGCAGTTGGAGTCCATGGTGCAAACTCCCATTCTCGTTTACTACCCAATTTTTCCAAGTGGGAGTAAACAGATACAAGGAGTTGAAGAAATTGGACCTTGAGTTGTCCACCCTTGACAGAGAGCACAAGGAAATGAGGAAGAAGCTAGTTTACCTAGAGAAGCATGTGTACGTTGAGAGGTACGTGTCACAGGATGTGCATATTGTAAGGCCTTTGACCTTACCTATTTCTGGGAGCAATGCCACAAGGATTTACCTACACATAAGGCCAAAGTTCGAAAAGGGCGCGTACATGGAGAATGAGATATCCATTCCAGATGACCCTATTGGAAGAAGGAAGCCCACGCCAAAGCGTAAGGAGAGGGAAGAGAAAGAGGAACAAAGGGTGGTGGAGAAGCAGGATGTAGGTACCACGGGGACAAGTACCTATGTCCGGAAGAAGAAGAGAATGGTGGTCAGGGAGAAGACCCCAACCTCGTGAAGCTACCATACCCCGAGGAGCCCTTAGATGAAAAGAAGACACATCCCCGACTCCGGAGTTTTCAAAGTAGAGGAAGAAGAAAAGGGGATGGAAGAACTAGAGTCTGAAGATACAGACGACCCGAATGCCTATATAGGATAAAATGATGATGATGAAGAGGAAGAGTTGGAGGTGGATCAGGAGCCGATTGATGTCCATGATTTAGGAGAAGAGGAAGCAGAAGATGCAAACAATGCCTTCATCTTTACAAGGAGGAAGAGTGCCCAAGGGGAGGAAGGTGCACGAGTAAAGAAAGGAGTGAAGGGGCAAGTACTAAGGGGCCAGATATGCCCAAGCTCACTCAGGAGGAGGTGAATGAGAAAGTGACAAGGGAGGTGGAGAAGATAAGTAATACCTTGGTCGATGAGGAGTTAGAGTGCAGCGCAGAGCTCGTGCTCGGTGAATTCAAGGAAGAGTAAAGTGAGAAGAGTGTGGGTAGCACAAAAGGCCCAACTCTTTCGAGAACTATTCTCAAGGGCATGCGCACGGGAGTAAACACATGGAAGGGAGAAGAATAACGATGGGATATGCTGATGACCCCAACAAATTTTTGCGCGCTCATTTCCAGTACCATGCCCACCAAGGAGCTCACTACCATGGATTCCTTTGATCATAAGGGTGGATACCCATGCACAAGGAAGATGATATCATGGGCGTTTGACTCCCACCTCAATTAGCTCGAGTTCGAGGTTAACCAAGGAGCAATACTAGCACTGTCTGAAGGAAAGGGGTACAACCCCATTATAAACATGCAATAACTATCGGATGAGCAAGTGTGTAATGCGCTCAACAAAGTCTCTGTGGAAATTGAGGCTAGGCTCTTCTACAGAAATGACAGGGTTAAAGTCTTGGAGGACCTGTTGGAAAAGAGGAAGGAAGAAGTAGTTAAGCTAACAAAGGACCTCAACCTTGAGAAACTAATTAGTGCTCAACTACAGAGGGAGCTTCAGGAGGAAAATGCCAAGGTACGTGAAGTTTCCAAGAAGGTGGAGCTCATCTCCCAAGCTATTATCATGAAGCACCCAGACCTTAACCCTCCTGCGCAAAAGTATGGATCCTCCCTGGAATGTCTAGAGGACTTGACTCGGATCCTCACCATGGAAAGGCAGCCTTTGGCCTTGGAGTCGGTAGAGGAGGTAGCTGTGCGCTTGGAGAAGGAGGACACTTGGGTCCAGATATGAGGTTGCAAAGGAGTTTGTTAGAGCTCGGATGCCTATTTATACGCGCACCCTTGCAAAGAAAAAGGAGACACAAGTGAGATAGTGAAGTTCTACATAATTACTGTGAGAACTATGGGATAAAATGGGTAGATGATTCTAGGAAGGATGTAATGAGGAAATGGGGAATGAAAATTTTGTTTTGTAAGCATACATGTATAGATCCAGATATGGTGTATGACTATGGTCTACCACTCTGTGATGTTTTGGAGTAATACTATGAATGAATATGATAAGGTTATCACCGCATTTATATTAATATCTCCTTCCTGTATTATCTGCATGTTTCTACTATGCTTTTGGTGTTGTATAATCATGAACCTTACTTGAATGTTAAGTCTATTTGTGGATTTAAAACTTCCTAGTTCTATTAATTTTGTTGAGCACTTTGCTTTTGTTATGACTGAAGGGGTGTAGAATCCATTTTGATCTCTATAGCTTTTTCATGTCTGTTAAATCACTAAGTCAAGATCATGAATTATGCCTTCCACTAAACTCACATAAAAGAGAGACTCGGATCCCTCTCGCACACATCGGGTGAGCACCCAACACCTGTTGGGTGATAGGATGGCACACATGAGGTTCCCTTGTTCTTGGTGGGTGTAAAAACGACTACATTATCCCTTGGAGTGCCTTGCTTATGCATATGTGAAAATGGGTGCTCTGAAAAAGTGTTAAAAACTTTTTATGAACATGCAAATGTGGGTGCATCGAAATGGTTGTTGAATGGAAATTATTAAAAGAGGAGTACCTCAACCAAACTTGGTCTCTCGGGCTGTAATATTTGGGGAGAATATTCAAACCATGTTGGTGGAACGGGTGTAAAATATTTCAATAAAATGCAATGGTGGAATGGTGGATACGTGCAACCATTTGATGAAATGCCTAATTGAGATGCATAACTGAATCCCATAGTTTTTACTAACTTCGTTCCTCTAGGCATGGTTCATCTCTCCTTATCTTTCATAATTCTTGTTCTTTAGTTTTCATTTGCAACGGGATAAAAATTTTAAACCATAGAATTATCATAGATTTGATTGTTTTAAATAAACTTGTTTTCAAAACAATAAGATGTCATATTGTAACTTACGCAATCCAAATATTCCTTAGTAGACAACCATGAACTCAAACCCTCATTTTGAGATGATCTAACAATATTCCTAACCAAACTAGATGGCTATAATACCCCTTTTATTGATAGGTTAAGGTTGAGTTCCCTATAAATATGTTGATTGCTCCCTTGTTAAAACAAATAAATCACAATTTTTGGAGACTTGCAAAACAATCTTCATAAATCTGAAAAAGAGATGTTAAGTTTCTTATGTGTTTCTTGTTATGTGAGGAGTCACTTTATTTCTTAGATCGACCTTGATTGATTGCATGTGATGTTTTCGACGCTACTCTATGAGCCCTATTTCCTCATTTTGCAATTTTTAGGAAGCTAGCAAACTAAAAAGTTGACTTTCATTTTGAACCACCGTTTGAACCCTGAACAACGAAATGCCTATCCAACTTTGGAAACCTTTAGTATTTTTACTAGAAAATTTCTTGTAACCTTCAATTTGGGGAAAAACACTCCTCTTGATAGTTTGGTAAAGGCATTTTATAGGCCTCTTGTCGTAGTTTTACTATGTTAAATTGGACCAATTACGACCGATGACTCGGAAAATCATGTCGCCGTTTGAAACCCACTTTCCAGCTTCTCGGTCCCCATTGACTCTAATGAATTATCCATATATAGGGGATCTTGTAGGAAATTTCGCATTGTGCGTTCTTCCATCGAACATTAGTTTTGGACGTGGTTTTCTGAGCCCTCAAGCTAACTTTTGATCATTTACAACTAGGCCAATTACGACCGATGGCCTCGAAAAAATGGTCGCCAATCATAAATTGTTCACCAGTTCTAAATTCCATCAGTTCCTATGAATTCTTGGTGTATAGGAGGACACGTATAAATTTACCCATGGTGTGTTTGCTTATTGGAAGATAACGTTCGAAAGTGGTTTCTTAGCCTCTTAGCCTAGATTGAATGTTTTTGCAACTAGGAAGAAAACGTAAAAATAAAGTTGTAGGACCCTCGTCAGGTTACTAAACCACTCTGGAAACTTTTTGACATATGTAAATAACTGTTTGGAACTATATCATGTGGCTTGTTGTGTGAAATTTGACTTGTGGGAAAATAGTGTTTCTCTCTCTCTCTTCCTTATCTCTTTCTCTCTCTCCTTGAATAAGAAATGAAGTGAAATGAAATGAAATAAATATATGTCTCTAACCCTCTCATTTCGAATGTAAATTAATTATTATTATTATGTAAATGGGAAAATAAAAATGTTAATTATGATAGATCTAGGTGGATGCCATGCCAATGATTTTTTACTGATATTATACTCACATGGTTTTGCAAGATGCGAGACAGGTGGAAGAAAGGCGTGGTGTAATTCATTTTTATTATTGTAATTTATATATGGCATTGGATAACCTCATAGAATAAATTTAAACTCAATCAAGCTCGAATAACCTCACTTTATCTTACTTCCATGATCTCACCTCATGTTGTGCCATGCACTAAGCTTTAATCCCCACTACGGCTGCTCTCCAATTCCAATTTCTCGAACCTAAAATCTATGAAACTACATACTTTTCAATCACGAAATGTCAAAACTTCGTAATTCGAGTTTCATAATTTCAGCTTCGAGAGATTTCCAACTTGCCTAATGTCTTCAAGCCTAAAAACTCTAAATTTCCAAAAAGAAATTATCTCGAAAAGATAAATCAAAGAACACTTCCAAAAACATGACTTAACTCACCTACCTCGGAATATGAAGAACATGGTTTCACCCTATGAATTTCCGAGCAAGCTCCCTTCATTGATATGTAGATTTCTGAGTTTTTTGAGTTCTATGCATTACTTATAACCCGAGCTCCTCTTCATGTGGTTGAACTTGCGCTCTTCATCCAGGTATCTGAATCTCATCTTCCGAGAACCCTATGAGCTTGGCGAGTGATATATTAACTGTGTAGACTCATTCATCATTTGAATCGTTGAGAACTCAGCCCAATTTGATATCTCGAGCCATCAGGCTCTTCAAATGAGCTTGTCAATGTACAACATGACTATCCTCCACTTATCGAATTAGCTCCAACTTAGTCACCCAAGCTGATCCCCTCATGTCTCTTCTCTAGATCCAAGCTTTCCATCTACGAGGCTCGTGTTCAAGCCATCTACCTCAGCTCTGATATGTCACTAGTTTCATGGCTTAGTCATACTTTTCCAGATCCGAGCTAATCTTCAAGACAAGCCAAGCTAAAAACTCCACAATGACCCCACATCAACTCAGATTATTTAATTCGCCCTTTCCTAATGTGATCTATTCTACAATATCTCAACCATCCGTGGCTTAGAAAACAATCAAATCACTTTTCACCCTATGAACTATTATCGACTAGCTCGATTCAATGAACTCATGGTTTCAACCCAATGGTCCAAGTTGCTTCGACCTATGATATGCTTTTTGATTGGCATGACTCGGCCTTGCAAAACTATCCAACCACTTGCACATCGAGTTAATCCGGTGTCGGGATCCTTAGACATAGCTCTCCTTTTTAGCTAAAATAAACTATAATAGAATATAGTACTCATTTGAATACATAGCTAATATTGAATCTGAGCTATTAGCTATTAACATAGGCCAAAATGAGATAGAGCTTGATGCATTGAAATTTGATTCTCTTAAATCCCTAGATCCCCAAGGAATAGAAACACAATAGAGCCCACTATAAGTCATTACTTGATCAATTCTATCATCCTTTCCATTCCTCACAGAAATGGGCCCTTAAGGCATTTGTCTAATTTTTATCCAAGAGGGAAAATTTTGACAACATTTTTGGCGACCTCCCGTGGCTGCTTGCCTACTAAGCATGATTCTAGTAACCTTAATTCATCCATTGTGCATGGATTCTATATTGAAATTCTGGAATCAATTTCATTTTCTTGTGATACATCCTAAAATCACTTGATCAATCCCATCCTATACCTCCCTGGAATGTTGAATTTGATTAAGATTTGGCATCTCTAGAACACTACATAAATTTAACTAAAGTAGATCAAGAAACTCTTATGGAAACCTTTGTCGTGTCCTTGAGAAACCTCTGAGAATGATGCAATGTGCAGAATAGCACAAGGGCGATAATGGAAAACAAAAAACACTGAAACAATTGAAAACCATACGTGCCCCAAGTGGAACATGCGGCGTGTACTTTACACTTATTCTGTTGAAAGAAAACCTATACTACCCTACACTAACCAAAATCATAGGTGAGCTAAACAAAACCTACAACTTGGTTGTGTAAAATAACTTCCTTTCCTCACAATGGATTGCCATACAAATGATGTGATAATGGACATTGCTGAGAATGAGAGTGCAAAACTAAAACAAACCCAATCCTCCACTTGGTTCACTAAGAAATCAACTGGAAAGAAAAATAATTCCTCTTTTAGTTGTTCTGCATTTGTCCTGTAGAAGCATTACAACTGATCCTCATAATTTTGAAACTCATCCTCACATTCTGAAGTGAATGTGACCGGTTCTGCTTCTCTTTTGGCTTTAATGAAGCCGGTACTTGATAGGACTAGTCTACACCGTCAAATATTTATGCTTTTCTGGACTTTAATTTTAACAAGAAAGTCTTGCTGAAGACATCCTTGAATATTCATTACCTGATTTCCCTCTTGTTTCCCATTTACAAACAACTGACCTTCTACCGGATAAATGGTATTGCGAAACATCTCGTTCTTTCCTTTTCCCATCTTTGACAATAAGGATTTCCTCCTTGACAGAAACCACTGGGTCACTTACAACCTCCGATGGAAACACTTGAAAATATCTGCAAGTGTTTGAAGAGCATTGCTCACATAGGAGTTCTACTTTCATCTGAAGGCACAATTGTTCAGCATATCTAACCTCTTCGTCCCACATGAAACCTGTAAGATAAAATCCTTTCACCTATTGTTCTTGGGATAACTATGGGAAGTAATACCTCCTTGGTTTCCTTCCACCATTACTTGTTCATCAAACAAGTCTAACTTCACAATTGAAAGCAAGGAACTTTCAATGATGTCATTTTTGCCCAAAACCTTTAAAGTTGACTTAGTTCCTCCCTACATGCTCTTCTCTTTCTTCATTCAATGAATGTTGTAGAGGATCCAACTCTTCAAATTCAAATTCAAAAGGATAACTTGAAACTACATTGGTTTCAGAAATGGGTATTTCTATAGGCTCTTCTGCATCCAAATATTCCTCCAGATCTGACAGATAATCTACTTCTTCATTCTCTGACAGTGCAAAGGGTTCAACCTTCCTTATGATGTTTCTAGAATCAGTAGTTGATTCTTCATGACCTTCCTCATATTCAAACATAAAATTTGAAAGATCAAATTCATTTAGGAAAACATAGTTTTGAAAAGACGAGGAAGGGGAAGAATCAAACTTCCTGCATAGAATAATGTATACTTGAAAATTTTGAGTCCATCATGGAAAGAATCCCGCTA
Source organism: Taxus wallichiana var. yunnanensis (assembly GCA_018340775.1). NCBI lineage: Eukaryota > Viridiplantae > Streptophyta > Pinopsida > Cupressales > Taxaceae > Taxus > Taxus wallichiana. The sequence goes on along the minus strand of CM031237.1, from coordinate 637,539,567 downwards.
TGATCATTTGTTGCATTTTATGATGATGTTGGAAAGTTTCTACAATGTTCCACAAATGCAGCAAGTTCTTGACATGCCTGACAAGTAAGATCATTGCATTCATTAGAATCACCTTGTATGCTTGAAATTCTTTCCTCTTCATCTTACCCATCCTCTCCTCCAATAGACTCTACCACCTTTGGTGATTCAAAATCCTTTGATGGAATTGAGCCAACATGAATACTACATTCTAAACAAGTAGACTATTGATCCACTTCGTTCAACTCTAGGTTTTTTTCTGGTACAAAACTAGTTTGTTCCGCTTGTTCTTGAGCCTCAACTTCTACAGAAGGTTTAGTCAGGAATGAATTTTTCTTGATGTTAAGTTTTGCAGCCCATTTCTTCATATTATCTGCATGTTCTCCTTTTCTATTCTCTTCGACCATATACCCTCTCGTTTTCTCATTTCTTGACAATTCTCTTCCCAAAATGGATTTGGGAATACAAGAGGAGGGGCAGGTTGGGATTTAACCGATTCCCTCACTGTTTGAGGAAGAGATTCATTTTCTTGTCTTGATGGATCTTTTAGAAAAGAGGGAACTTTAGAAGGATGAGACATGGAAGATTCATGATGGAATGGAGGAATAGGAGGTGAAGGAAAAGACTTCTCAGCATGTGCTAATGGTGAAAAACTTGGAATTTGAAGTTTGGACTAAAATGACATTGAGTGAGAAATAGAAAGAGAACCCTGAGGTGGTGGTAGTGTAGAATCAACCCATTGATAGGATTGCATTACATCAAACTCATAGGCCTCTATTTCTTCGATCCAACCCTCAAGATGAGGCAACATTTTAGTCATAAAATCAATCTTTTCCTACAAGTTGTAAAAACTTGGCATAGGGCCAACCCATGGACAAGCTATCTTGAAACCATTCTTGAATGCTCTCATTTGAGTTGTGGCTCTGGATTGTACCATGCCTGCCTCCATTTTCTATATTTTAAGATGCAACCTTACATCTTCATTTGTAGGATAGCCTCCATCATATGCATGTTCATGCCCTTGAAAATCTGCATAGTTAGGTGAAAAACAAAAATGATCATGGCTTTGCTCAAAGGGATATGCATATTGTTGATTCTCATCATAAAATGGAGATGGAGGTGGATTAAAATAGCTTGAAGATGGAAATATTTTCATTTCTGCAAGTAGGAATTCCACTTTGTGGAAATGAATCCATGATTGCACAACTTCATGGATGGGACAAAATGGAAAGATATGGAAGAAAACTAGATGGAAAATGGGTAAAAATGAAGGTCTACAACACAGAGAGTAGGGTACTTAGACCAATGGAGTCACCATTTGTGCTTGGGTATACCTCCTAAGGCTGAAATTTCACTAAGAGCACAACAACTTAATGAAATGAAGTGAACAAAATATGCACACCTATGAAAGATGTGCCTCTTGTCCCACCGGGCGTGCCAAAAATGTTGTCTCCAAATCACTGCACCCCGAATGGCCTGAAATGAATCACGACATTCGGTGTGATTGGGACACATGGGATCACCTCTCAATTTGTGGGACTTGGGCTTGAGGTGAACCTCCGGAGAAGGCCGATTCCTCTTCCTAAACTAAACACAACACTACTTCTAATGCAAGAAAATGGCTAACTAGTCTTATGCTAACATTTCATGGGATTAGAGAGAGAGAATGTAATGAAATAAAATCTATACTAGAAGTGGTGATGCACCAAATTAAGGGATTTTTAACATCTGGAAGGGTTAATGTGGGATGGATGCTTGCATCACTAATCACCTTCACCTATCGCAACTAGAAAGGGTATAAGATACCACAAACCAGGGAGGGCGAGGATGTTCCTTTGTTAAACTCAATCGAAAACAAACTACCAATTCCCGGTGAAAAGGATAAACTTGAGAAGTGTGAACAAGAACCACCAAACTCAATTGTATGATATCACCACCGATAAGCATGAACTCCACGAACTGCAATGGAAACATGAACTTGCACTATTCACCTGAAAACATGAGAGAGGCAAATAAAAGTAGAAAAATCATGAAGGACATTCATATGATCACAAAGCATAATTCTCATTACTTCAAGCACTTACACAGTGCATCATTACATCAGGTAAAAATGGCATAAGCTTCCATTACATTTCGAGAAGAAAGGCTTGAGAGCCTGCAAATTCACAGATTGTGAAAAGAAGGGGAAGCTTGGAAAATGTCTAATCCTCCAACTTATGGGACCTACTTGTTGGAACACTTTGGAATGAACCTCCAACTTACATTTATAGAAAACCTTGAGTGGTTGAGAGAAAGAAGGAAGAAATCCTAGAATCTAGGCCAGAATGTAGGAAATAATTAATCATTGTTGTTGGCCATGTTTGCTCATTTATTGCACCTCCACCTTTCGAGGCACCATCCAAGGAACAAAGAAAACCTACAATTATAGAATGTAAAACTTCTGAAAATCTATATTCTCGAGATACATGGCGTAGTTCTCTTTCTCCCGGTTCCAATGACTACATTTTTGTAAAAAAATGGACATTCCAGGAGAAATTTATAGTCTTTTGAGTAAACTTGCACTTTTCAAAAATTTTGGGACACTATGCTCCATTAGCTCTTTGAAAATGTCTTTGTAATAACATAAATTAAAAATTCAAATGAATTTACCTCCATTTAATTAAAATAATATTTTAATGTTTCTCTGAAAATCTAAATAGTTCATAGTGGGACCGAGATTTGCATTTGGAAAGAGTCTTACATGTAGGAGTGTTCGTTCTAACTCGGTCAACGACTCTCTAGCGATTCATCCACTTTCATTGATGACCGAGTTTTTCATTGGTCAGGTTTTCTACTTTAACTCCCATTGCATTTGAGTGTTGAAGCCTTCACATTGTATGGCAGGGTATCTTATTTTCTAATGATCCCACATAACTCACCTGGTGAGCCACATGTCTTCACCATTACACGTCAAATTTTGGTGAGCACTTATTTTATTATCTTAGCTCAAATGAGCTCATCCACGTATGACTCTGTGAGTCATGTCCTGCATGACTTGGTCAATCTCACCCTCTTTATTACCTAACTCTGGAAATGACTTGATCTTATCACACGGCATGTAAATAACTTTCCTCGCTTACCGATGATTATGATCTTTGTGGCACATTTAGGTTTAACAAACTCCTCCCACCAACCAAGTAACTTATCCAATAAACTATCACTCACCACGTACACCAAAACTCATGCATTTGACTCGACATGACTTGTACATAGCTCCAAGTGTTACATTAACTATCATCCTGATGATTTGCATTGGCGGTTATGATTATACATCCGTGAGCTCCAAAAAAAATGAAGACCAAGTTTCACATGATTCCCTAGGCTAGCTCCACGAATTACTCCTCGTAATCACATAACTTGCATCGACTGAGTCCCTCCCACTTTACATCGACCAACCACCAAATGATTCAGAAAACTCCATGGAAATATGTGATGACTCAGTCGACCCACTGGCATGTAGACCTTGATTAGCGGATCTCGAACATTATGACTCTCCATCCATTGACACGTCCATCACCTCCACTCTGAAATGAGTCCCTCTTGAGATGTTTGGCTGACTAATGACTTGGTCAACTCAGAAACATGATGTGTTCTTTTCCTATAACTCGATTTAGGTTTCAGAACCCAAGACCCCAACTCACACCGAGATCTAACTGTCTCACAGCCTCCGATTCCTGAAAACCTAAAATCCAAAATTCATAGTTTTGGAATTTCGGGCTTCGGAAAATTTCCTCTGAATTTCCCAACTCGCCTGCGGTGAGTTCCAAAACAAAACGTTCCAAAATCCCGAAAGGTCTATGTCCGAAACTATCTTCCGAAAACCAAAACATCACGAACATTTCCATATTTGCTTAATGTTTCACAGGCTCACTGTAACATAAATTGATCTCCTTATCAAACCATTCTCGAGCCATCTCCCATTCATCTCTTGAAACAAATTACCAATTATGTTCTACCCTGTCTCTGTGAGCAATATGTCAATTCTACTCACTTTGCATCTGTATGACCTGACAAGCCATAACGATAGTTGTATTACCCTTCACTGTGGTGAAACCCACCGAATCTACTCCACTCAAACTAATGGTTGACTCACTCAGTCTTATTGAATCATTTCCTTCTCTATGAGCTCATTGAGCTCTCTTTCACCTAACTTTGCAAAAAATTGTCATCGAGCCATGAGTTGCTCCTGTGCATTACTCTCCTGAATCACCGATGTTGCAAAATCAGTCTCATTTTTTCGTCAGTGAACTTGCTAAGGCACCACTCAGCTTTCTTATCACCACGGCATGTCCTCATATTTACCTTATCATGAACGTTGAGCCTGTTTCCATGTATCAAGCCAAGCCCTCTTCGAATAACAATTGACCTTGCAATTTTTTCACATGGCCTTGATCTCACGAACATTATTATCCATCTAATTTGATGACCCACGTGGTCTCTTCAGCTGATTTTGAGCCCTTAGCCTCTTTGTTTTATGTGAGTAAGCTAAGTCAATGCATCATTTAACCGAGCCCCTTCACTTATGGATCCGAGTTTGTGCATATCGATCCGAGCCCTATTTTCCTTCTCTACCAAGCTTGTCAATTTGGTCTTGAACAAGCTTTGTGACTCCTCATAGAATAAATTTAAACTCGATCGAGCTCTGAATAACCTCACTTTAGCTTACTTCCATGGTCTCACCTCATGTTGTGCCATGCAATGAGCTTTAATCCCCACGGCTGCTCCAATTCCAATTTCTCTGAACCTAAAATCTCTAAAACCACATACTTCTGAATCCCGAAATGTTGAAACTCTGAAATTTAGAGTTTTGGAACTTTGGGTTTCGAGATTTCCAACTTGCCTAATGTCTTCGAGCCCAAAAAATTTGAATTTCTGAAAAGGAATTTTCCAAAAAGGTAACTCCGAAGAACACTTCCAAAAACATGACTCAACTCAGCCTACCTTGAATATGAAGAACACGGTTTCACCCTATGAATTTCCAGAGCGAGCTCCCTTCATTGATATGTAGATTTCTAAGTTTTTCGATTTCCTGCCATTACTTGTAACCCAAGCTCCTCTTCATGTGGTTGAACTGGCACTCTCCATCCGGGTATCTGAATCTCATCTTTCCAGAACCCTGTGAGCTTGGCAAGTGATATCTTTCCTGGCCAAACTCATTCATCATTCGACTTGTTGATAACTTGGCCCATTGTGATATCTCGAGCCATCAGGATCTTCAAATGAGCTTGCCAATGTACAACATGACTATCCTCCACTAATCAATTAGCTCCAACTCGGTCACCCGAGCTGATCCCCTCATGTCTCTTCTCTGGTTATGAACTCGCCATCTACGAGGCTCATGTTCAAGCCATCCACCTCAGCTATGATATGTCACTAATGTCACAGCTTAGTCATACTTTCCATATCTGAGCTAATCTTCAAGATGAGCCAAGCTAAAAACTCCACAACGACCCCACATCAACTTAGATTATTCAATTCTACCCTTTCCTAATGTGATCTCTTCTACAATATCTTAGCCATCCGTGGCTTGGAAAACAATCAAATCACTTTTCACCCTACGAACTATTATCGACTAGCTCGATTCAATGAACTCATGGTTTCAACCCGATGGTCCGAGTTGCTTCGACCTATGATATGATTTTCGATTGGCATGACTCGGCCTTGCAAAACTATCCAACCACTTACACATTGAGTTAATCCGGTGTCGAGATCCTTAGACATAGCTCTCCTTTTTAGCTAAAATAAACTATAATAGAACTTAGTACTCATTTGAATTCATAGCTAATATTGAATCTGAGCTATTAGCTATCAACATAGGCCATCAAGATAGAGCTTGATGCATTGAACTTTGATTCTCTTAAAGCCCTAGATCCCACGAGGAATAGAAACACAATAGAGCCCCCTTTAAGTCATTATTGATCAATTCTATCATCCTTTCCATTCCTCACAGGAAGTGGGCCCTTAGGGCGTTTGTCCAATTTTTATCCAAGAGGGAAAAATTTGACAACGTATAAGTTGTGAGTTTTCTAAGTTAGGTCGTGATGAAGTTTTTCTTTGGTTTGTCTTGGAGCATGAATGTGAGGCAATTATGGAAGAAGCTCGTGATGGAATTACAAGAGGTCATTAGGCGGAGATCTCATCACACTCAAGATTCTGATGGTTGGTCTTTGGTGGGAAACCTTATACAAGGATATTAAAGAATATGTCAAGACATGTGATCATTATCGGTGCCTATGGAAGCTTGTATCTAGAGATGAGATGCCTCGAGGTCTATTGCAAGTGTTAAACCCATTGAGAAATGGGTGATTGACTTTGTGGTTCCTATTTCCCCACCCACACATATTACTTTGTCAAGTGCACTACATTATAACTTATACAAACTATCTTACAAGGAGGGAATAAGTAGTGCCTACAAAGTATTGTACGGTAGCTATAACAACAAGGTTTCTATGGGTAAACATTATTAGCAGATATGGATGTCTGTTGAGATCTACAAGTGATAGGGGCACTCATTTCCTTAATGAGACTATTAGAATATTATTGGTTGAATTTATGGTGTCACAACACAACACAACCCCTATCATCCACATGCCAATGGTACTATTGAGGCTTTCAACAAGATATTATGACATACATTGACAAATATTTGTGATGTTGGAAGGAAGGCTTGGGATGATAAAGTCTATGTTATACTTTGGGCATACAAGAACGTACAAGAGGTTGAATAAAGCCACACCCTTTTAGTTGGTGTTTGGCACAGAGGTTTTATTGCATATTGAATTTATGATTCCATCCATGTGTATTATGTGTGTAGGTGGATTAGATGATGAAAACATTGTTGAAGAGTGCATTGATGAAGTTAAATGAGTGGTGTGCCATTGAAAGATGGAGCCGAGTAGATAGAAAATGCAAGATAGAAATCCCGATATGATAGACATATTCAAAATAAGGAATTTGAGGTGGGAAAGATGGTTCTTTTGTACAATTCAAAGTTTTTGCACCACCCTGGGAAGTTTAAATTTCATTGACTAGGACCCTTTGTTGTAACAAAGATATTAGAATCGAGCACTTTTCGATTCTGGTGTTGGATGGAACTTTATTTCCTAGTTACTTTAATGGGAGTAGGTTGAAGCCCTACTATAAAATAGTCTTTTTGGTGTTTTTAATAATAAATTATTTCTATTTAGATTAGATTTCCTTTAATTTATTTTCTTTATATGTGTTTCCCTTTAACATTGTTATTCTTTTTCAATTTAGTTTTGTGGTGTGTTGTAATAAGCACACTTATGCGCCATTCATTGATTGCTATTTATTGGATTCATGCGTAGAGGACTGGGCATAATTTATTTTCCGGTGGATTGGAAAGAATAAGTTAGTGGTGTTATGTTACATATTGGTGTGCATTATAGGTTCTCATATTGAAGGGATTTTTAAAAATATTTCTCACGTTGAAAACCACGCGTAGATGGATGGATGCACATTGTAACACAAGGTAGGTAGCAGCATTGGATAGGTAATTTGGTGTATGGAGGTGGGCGTAAGGAAATATGTGGCCAAGAAGTAGGTGGCACACCGAGAAGGTTATGACTGGGGTGCAGAAAAATCTCATAAGCATCATTAATGCTAAGTATAGTGGTTGGTGAAGAGCAATCAATGTGGGAAAATTTACAAAATTTATATAAGGAGTTGCAATATCATTTTTTACCTTGCATGTTGAATTGTTCAAGCTATGTAAGAGCGATACGAAGAGATATTTGAGTGTGGAAGTGTATGGGGAGCTATTACGAAATCAAACAAGAAATATTTGTGTATGACATTAGTTGGAGCTCTATTAGAGAGGTTGTTTGAGAAAAGAGAAGATGTCTTTGAGGAATAAATCGTGAGCTAGGATTTGAGGAAAGTTAGGGTACACAGGTTTGAATTTTAACATTCAAACAAGTGCAAGAAGATATTTTTATTATTGCAATGGTACCCAAAAGAGCACATGGAGTAGCTACCCGAGCTAGGAGGAAAAAGGAGGTGGAAGCAGAGGTTGAAGACACACTCGTGTCATGTTTTTTAGAGATGCAATATCCTAAGGGCGTCCTAATGAGATTGGATTTTGAGTTAGACATCCAACATAGAAAATTAAGTTATTACAGTCATTGCAATAAGGATAAAAATATGACTTGGAAAAGGAACTAGTAGTGAAGATAAAGTTGAGAACAGAGAAATACATGGTCCTCTACAACGACATGGGACGAAAGTTATTGGATAATATTGGGGTCGTGCGGTTGTATGAGATGTCATATTTTGGTAAACCAAAGAAGTTGTATCAATGGTGTATGTCTCAAGTCCATGAGGATTTTTTCTACTTTACGGGCGAGATGCGACTCACTGTGCCCTTTATTGGAAGGTTGATACACCTAAGGAGTTCAGGAACTAAGATTGGTAATGACCTGAAAGATGATGAGGCCATAGAAGTGACCTCTATAGATTTGTCTTATGTAAAAGGGGGTACACCATGGAAATCAATAAACTGGAAAATCACCTTGTGATTTAGGCTATTGCACACCTCCTTACCAAATTAAATAACCATGAACGTTGGAGCCAGGTAAAAAAAAGATGGCTCCATATTGCTAAGAATATGTCAGAGGGCATAGAATATAATTTATATTCTTACATTGTTGAAACAATAATTGAAGAAGTGCACCATGGGGACAAGATAAGTTTTGGTTTCATTTTATTATCCATTGTTTTTGTAAAAATTGGGGTTCTTGATGGGCCAACAGACAAAATTTGGTAGTTCCCAAAAGATAAAAAAGTCTTTGGTAGTAAGGTTTGTAAAATACACATATTATGGATCCATGAGTGGTCCTTATAAGTAAAGGTTGGATCTCTGGTACAAGCATCTACGTAAAGCATTTGAATATGAATGTAGAATACCCAAAGACCTTCCTTTAGTATTAGAGAAGTGGGACCAGTTCATTGCATATCAACACTTTTATATAGGCAGGTTTAGAATGAAGGATGGAAAGTGGAGCCTTTGGTGCAAGCTCCGATATTCCTTCATTATGCGCTATTTCTAGACGTCTTTAAACAAGTTCTCTAATGTGCACAGATTAAGGTTTGATGTAGATAAAGTGGACTATGAGTACCATACTCTCATAAAAATGTACACATATCCAAGTAAATCTGCATATATTGAGAAATTAATATATGATGACATAAGTATCAATTCAATGAGTTTGGAAGTAGGAAACTTGGCGCGGTCAAGGTATACATTTACCTTAAGCCCAAGTTGGTTGATGGAAGATATGTTGAAGATGAGTTCAAGCTTCCTAAGTTTCCAAAAGGGAAACATATTGTTGGCACATTACAAGATGATCAACTTGATCCTCCCCACTCATATGATGAAGAAGAAGAGGAATATGAGGAAGATAGTGGTGGTCTAGATCATGGCGCGTGGAGGTATCCAACAAGTAGGGTAGAAGAGAGAATGTGAGAGGACTTCCCCTCCTAAGGTGGAAATCAGAGAAGTGGAGGATGTGGTTGACCCAGGGACAAGAGAGGGCACTGAAGATCAAGGATTTAGAAGGGTGTTAAGGATAACAAGAGCACATAATGAAAGTGTGGAACCCTTGTAGCCACCAAGGAGGTCACCTAGGACCTCTCCTATCAAGGTTGAACTAGTAAAGAGGAGGTGCAAGTATGTTCCCACCAAGGAGAGTGAGGAGGAGAAATTAGATGAAAGCGCACATATTATCAAGGATAATCCTATTTTTGATTTAGATACAAAAGAGCCCTAGCATAATGAAATGTAGCAATCTATAGAGGAATTTTGTGCCACGAAAGTAGAGAAAGAAAAGGATAAGGGTGAACCTTCCGTGAACCTACTAATGAACACAAAGATTCAAAAGTGGAGGTACAAGCTTGGATACATAAGTACACATTCCCAAGGGTCATCATTCTAGGAAGAGTAAAGATGGAGAAATTTATAAGGAACTTGTACTTGGATGTGTTGATGACCCCTCTAATATTATTTGTGTCGGGTTTCGAGTACTTTGGAGCCTTAAAAACATATGGGTATGATCGGGTAAAGTCATTCTTTATTGTTTTCTTGGAGAGATAAGGTATGATCACCCATTTTCGAGGGTGGTAATGACATTAGTGTGGGGTAATGTTGACCAGGTAAAATATTTCTTAAGTATCTCATAGTGCAAAATCACAAAGACTCCCGGATGTTGATCAGATTTCTAGGTTGATCATACTAGCATCCAGTGTGATTGCACAACATTGAATCCTTTCTCCAAGTGTGGGACTTGAAAAATGAGAAAGGAATCTCTAGAGAAGGTTGGTTCCTATTCCTCTGTTCAGATGCACACGAAAAATGCAGAGGGTTTACTCAAAACCTAATCTAACTTACCAAGGAGATAGGGTAAGAAGATGCATAAAAATAAACCTAAACTAACAAAGGTGATGCACCGAGGAATGAAGAACACCTATCTTGCCAATAAACACAAACCATTAAAATGTGATGCAAGATCATGCACAGATAACAAAATTTGCAGTGAAAGATCAGGAGGATGCAAATGAACACAGAGAGGGTTGAGAATCATCCACAGACATGCATTACTTGCTCCAAAGATTGATACAATACACTACAAAATGCCAAGAGGCAAAGTTTCATTACAGTTTTAAATGGGAGGTTTGAACTCCACAAATTCACCTGCCAAAGAGAAGAAGGGAGGGGCAAAACAAGAATGTCCGACATTTAGAAAGAAGCCCCTCTTACAATTTATAGGAAGAATGAGAGAGGGAAGAGAGAGGAAATCCAAATCTACCCCAACCACTTCTAGGTTGCATTTAATTCATTTCATTATGGTGGTAGGTGAGAACCCTAGCAAAAGCGGCGAACTGTATTTTGCATTTAAGCTGGTTGTTGAAACGTCATTTCTGGCCATTATCACGTGCTAGAGGCATTTTTCAATTTTCTCTCTCTAAACTAAACCAAAATTCAATATTGACCCCGGAATCATGTAGAGAATTTCACCAGCTTTCCATTGATATAAAGAACGTGAAAATCTGAGCTCTGGATCGAAAGTTATGGCCATTTGAAGATTTAGGGCAAAAATAGGCCCAAAACGGATCGGCGGGAAAAAAATTGAATTTTACCTCCTTTTTGCATTTTGGAAAAATTTCAAATTTCCCCACGCTCCGCCACTTGGATGACACGTGTCAGGCTCTGGTTCATCCGCGGGCTCATCCTTTGAAAATTTCTTGCCACTTGGACACGTGGCATGACCTGATTCGTTGGCCGGGGCAGTGGGCCAAAACACTCCTTTTGGATTTTTGGTGAAACACTTAGCCAAATTTCCAAATTTTCCTCTTCGACGCATGGCACATTCTAATTCATCCGCGGGCCTCCTTGTCTCTTTTTCGGCCATTTCACCTTTTCGCATCCCACGCGTCCCTCGCGTACCTTTGGCCCGGATGTCCCGGACAAAAATCTCCTGCTTCGGCCGATTCGGGCTTCCTTGTTCCTGTTTGAGGTGAAGACATGTGGCGAGATTCCATTCGTTGGCGGCTCTTTCAGCTTTTCACATCCCTCGCGTACTTTTGGCCTCGGATGTCCCAAACTACCTAGGACAAATATCTCCGAACCGCCCGAAATAGACTGTCTTTCGGCGAAATCGGCCGATTCGCATCCCTCACGTACTTTTGGCCCAGATGTCCCAAACTGCGCGAAACAAAAGACTTAGACATTTTTCTTTGTTCTCGGCCGTTTCAGATTTTCGCGTCCCGTCCCGATGTCCCAACTGTCCTGGACTGCCTGGGACAAAAGACTTAGCCGATTTTCTTGCTTTTTCGGCCCCAAGCTTGGTACGACGAACCTCAGTACGACCGAAACCTTCAGACCCAAAATGCTTTAAAACAGTTCTGCAACCTTATTTTCTGCATTTTTTCCATTTTCTCTAACTCATTGGGATTTCTTCTTGGATAGGAGAGTTAGAGAGAAGCCGAGGGACCCCAAAAAAACATGATTTTTGCCTTGAATCAATCTACTTGCTCAGGACTAAATAATTTGATGCATGTTATCAAAATTACCTTGAGGGTGAATTTTGGATAACAATTTTGGCGACTCAGCGGGGTCATCTACCTACTGGATGAAGTTACCAGTTGCCTGAAGCATCCATTGGGCATGGAGTCATGAGTTGTCTGTTCGGAACCCCAACTGACTTAGAATGTTGCAAGGAGGAAGATGGAATATCACTGATGGAAGCAAGGCCTGCAAACACATCTAAACTTTGAAAACCTCCTCTCTGAGCCACTTGGAAACCCACTGAAATGGACCGTGCAAGAGCAAAACCAGCACCACAAAAACTATGTACAAAACTGAAAATCATACATGCTCCAAATGGAACATGCAGAGTGTGCACAAGCACTTCTTTTACTGAAAGCAAAACTACCTACTCTACTCTAACTGGAAGCAAAAGTGGGCTAAACAAACCCTGCAACTGGTTGTGCAAAATAGCTTCCTTTCTTCAAAATTGGCAACCATGCAACTGATTTGGCACTGAACATGGCTGATTGGATGAGTGGAAAATCAACAAGAAGCTGGTCTTCCACCCAAATCATCAAGGTGTCAACTGAAAACAAATCCAATACCTCTTTTAGTTGCTCTGCATTTGGATTGAAGAGGTATGACAACTGATCCTTGGTTCTTTGTAACTCATCCTCATGCTTAGAAGCAAGCATGACTGGTTGTGACTTCTCCTTTGACTCCAATGAATTCAAATACCTTATTGGGCAAGGTATGATCCGTTTGATATGCCCATAGCTCTGATTTTCAACTCCAAAAATGGAGTCTTCTTGTAGACCTTCTTGAATGGATGGTGTGGAAGCAATGGTAGAACCTTTCTGCCCTTTCTCTTCCTCCAATGAAGAACATGAAAGATTAAAATCTTCCAATCTTGGTTCCAAAGAGCTGGTATAAGATGTGGGTGCTCTCCTTCATGATAGTAGGCTCAGCTTTGGGAAAGATGGAAGTGGTGGAACTCAACTGGTTCTTCTTCATCAAAATAGTCCTCCAAATCGATGAGATAAACTACCTCATGGTTGTCCTGCTGCAAATGCTCAACTTCCTCCATGGTGTCCTCTTGATCTGTAACTTGATCATCATGGTTTCTTTCATCCTCCAACATTGAGTTTGAGAGATCAAACTCTTCTTCAGCACTAGAACTTGAGAGAGATGAAGTAGAAAGAAGAACTGAAGGTTCTCCTGTAGCCTGCTTTGTGCTCAAACCCCTTGGATCTGCAATTTTCTCCTCCACAACTAGAATGTGCTCCTCTTCTTTTGGATTTGGAGCAGCTTCTCCCTCTTCTACTACTTGAAGACAATCCTGCTCTTGATAGAACTCTTCCTCTAGCATGAAGTTTGTCAAGTCAAACTCTTCAATCTGCTGCTCTAGAGGACAAGTTGGGACTGTAGGATCTTCTTCAGAGCTTTCTTCCTCTATGGCTGATTGTGTAACTTGAATTGAATTAGCATTCCCTTCAAATAGAGTGCCAACATGGACACTACTTTCTGAGCAAACTGATCGCTGATCTGCTTCTTCTTTTTGCTCTTCTTCTGCTGTCACAAAATCAGTCCTAACCACTACTTGTTCTCCAACTCCGACCTCTTCTGAAGGCTTAACCATCAAGGGGATCTTTTTCATCCCAAATTTAAGAGCCCAACTCTTCAAACTTTGAATTTCTTCATCTTTGTTTGGCTTCTCTTTTTTCTGTTGTTTTCCTTGATTGGCATTCTAATTTTTATCCTCCCAACATGGATTTGGGAATGCAAGAGGAGAAGTGGATTGTAACTCAATTGATTTTGCAATTTTTTGTGGTGGTGGAGGTAGGAACTCTTGTTTCTTTGGAGGAGAGGGTATTTCTGTTAGCTCTTGTGGAGGGGATGACTGTTTGGAAGGGAAAAGGAAAGAAGAATCGAGATGTGGTGGAAGACTAGGGAATGGAGAAATGGAATTAACTCCTGGGGCAGCATTGACTGGATTTAGAATTTGAAATTCCAAATGAGATGATGTTGCTTGAGTAATGGGAAGAGAAAAACTAGATGATGGTGTAGAACTTACCCATTGACAAGGTTGTTCAACACCAAGTGTATAGGCCTCTATTTCTGTTGTCCATTGTGCAAGTTGGGGCAGCATCTTCATCATAAAGTCCAGCTTCTCCTGAGGGCTGAAGTGTCTTGGAAAAGGGCCTCCCCATGGACAAGGAGTCCTGCAACCAATTCTGAAAGCCTTCATTTGAGCTACTTGCTCTTGATTGCACCATCTTTGCCTCCATCTTTTGGATTTTTTCCACAAAATCTGCATCTTCCATTTGATTGTCTTCATTGCATGCGTACCCTTGCTCTTGATGTGCTTCACAACCAAACTGACTTTGGTACTGCTGCTCATATGGGTAGACATGTTGATTTTGAATTTGACCAAAATGCTGATTTGGAGGATTTGTAAAACATGTTGGAGGTGTGATATACTGCTGTTGTAAATGTGAATTCCATGATGGAAATGAAGTCATGATTGCACAACTTCATGGAATGGAAAAGAATGAAAGAGATGGAAAGAAAGATGGATGGAAATGGATGGAAAAGGGGTCTGCAACTCAGAGAATGAGTTATTTACCAGATGGAGTCACCAGATGTGCTTTTGAAAGTGCCTCCAAAAGGCTAAATCTTTAACAGGAACACACCAACCTGTCAAAGATAAAGTGAAAGACCTCTAAGGTCCCACTGGGCGTGCCAAAACTGTTAGTGCAAAATCACAGCACCCCTGGATGTTGATCAGATTTCTAGGTTGATCATACTAGCATCCAGTGTGATTGCACAACATTGAATCCTTTCTCCAAGTGTGGGACTTGCAAAAATGAGAAAGGAATCTCCAGAGAAGGCTGGTTCCTATTCCTCTGTTCAGATGCACACGAAAAATGCAGAGGGTTTACTCAAAACCTAATCTAACTTGCCAAGGAGACAGGGTAAGAAGATGCATAAAAATAAACCTAAACTAACAAAGGTGATGCACCGAGGAATGAAGAACACCTATCTTGCCAATAAACACAAACCATTAAAATGTGATGCAAGATCATGCACAGATAACAAAATTTGCAGTGAAAGATCAGGAGGATGCAAATGAACACAGAGAGGGTTGAGAATCATCCACAGACATGCATTACTTGCTCCAAATATTGATACAATACGCTACAAAAATGCCAAGAGGAAAAGTTGCATTAGAGTTTTAAATGGGAGGTTTGAACTCCACACACCTGCCAAAGAGAAGAAGGAGGGGCAAAACAAGAATGTCGACATTTGAAAAGAAGCCCCTCTTTACAATTTATAGGAAGAATGAGAGAGGGAAGAGAGAGGAAATCCAAATCTACCCCAACCACTTCTAGGTTGCATTTAATTCATTTCATTATGGCGGTAGGTGGGAACCCTAGCAAAAGTGGCGAACTGTATTTTTCATTTAAACTAGTTGTTGAAACGTCATTTCTGGCCATTATCACGTGCAAAGGCATTTTTCAATTTTCTCTCTCCAAAATGAACCAAAATGCAAGATTGACCCCTAATCATGTAGATAATTTCACCAGCTTTCCATTTATATAAAAACTCAAAAATCGAGCTCGGATCGAAAGTTATGGCCATTTGAAGATTTAGGGCAAAAACAGGCCCAAAACGGATCAGCAGGAAAAAAATTTGAATATTACCTCCTTTTTGCATTTTGGAAAAAAATTCAAATTTTCCCCGCACTCCGCCACTTAGATGACACATGTCAGGCTCTGGTTCATTCGCGGGCTCATCCTTTGAAAATTTCTTGCCACTTGGACACGTGGCATGACCTGATTCATTGGCCGGGGCAGCGGGCCAAAACACTCCTTTTGGATTTTGGTGAAACACTTAGCCAAATTTCCAACTTTTCCTCTTCTGACACATGGCATGTTCTGATTCATCCATGGGCCTCCTTGTCTCTTTTCAGCCATTTCACCTTTTCACGTCCCACGCGTCCCTCGCATACCTTTGGCCCTGGATGTCCCGGACGAAAATCTCCTACTTCGGCCGATTCGGGCTTCCTTGTTCCTGTTTGAGGTGAAGACACGTGGCGAGATTCCATTCGTTGGCAGCTCTTTCGGATTTTTCACGTCCCTCACGTACTTTTGGCCCGGATGTCCCAAACTACTGGGACAAATATCTCCGAACCGCCCGAAATAGACTGTCTTTCGGCGAATCGGCCGATTCGTGTCCCTCACGTACTTTTGGCCCGGATGTCCCAAACCGCACGAAACAAAGACTTAGACATTTTTCTTTGTTCTCGGCCATTTCAGCTTTTCGCATCCCAACTATTCCGGACTACCTGGGACAAAAGACTTAGCCGATTTTCTTGCTTTTTCGGCCCCAAGCTTGGTACGACGAACCTCGGTACGACCCGAAACCTTCAGACCCGAAATGCTTTAAAACAGTCCTGCAACCTTATTTTCTGCATTTTTTCCATTTTCTCTAACTCATTGGGATTTCTTCTTGGATAGGAGAGTTAGAGAGAAGCCGAGGGACCCCAAAAAACATGATTTTTACCTTGAATCAATCTACCTGCTCGGGACTGAATAATTTGATGCATGTTATCAAAATTACCTTGAGGGGTGAATTTTGGATAACATATCATAAGCACACATGGGAAGATGGAGCATAGAAAGGGGGAGTATAGGTGTGCACATCAGTTTGGAAAGAAAGGGAGTGCCCGGGAAAGTCGAGTTTGGGATTTATCCATCTTATATGTTGCAAGATAAGAATAGGATTGACTACAAAGCATGCATTGGCTAATAACAAGAATACTTGTGGATAAATCCATGGATATTTTTGGAGCAAGTGGAAGATCAAGCATCATGCAAAGTCAGAGCTAATATTAATATTGGGTATAGAGTTAATTATAGGTAATCTATTGTTAGGCAATCTTGCATGCTTCTTGATTACCTTTGTAAGTGATGCATGGCTATTTTGAGCATGCAACCTATTTTGAGAGTGCATAGGTGGTGAAGGGAAAGTCCCCACCCCTCCGTGTGTGTGTGTGTCTATGTGTGTGTGTGTGTGTGTGTGTGTGTGTGTGTGTGTGTGTGTGTGTGTGTGTGTGTGTGTGTGTGTGTGTGTGTGTGTGTGTTTATTTGCATGGTTTTGATATCATATTATATGTGTTAGAATTATGTTGTTGGTTTATGAGTGCGCATAGCTTATGACAGTTGTTATTTGTATGTATTCAACTACTGGTTTGTGATGAAGTAATATAATGGATCTTTTTGGATGGATATTTATTGTTGATGTTACTTCTCATGGATATTATATGGTGAATCTGGTATTAATCCTTATGTGATCTATATGTTTACTTATTATGTGTGTTTCTAATTTGAGCTCAAGAATCTGATTGTTAGAATGGGATATACACTTTGGGATTTGGTTATTATGAACATGCATGTTAACACCTTGGTAAGACAATAACAAAGAGGGACCTGGTACCTTTGCACACTTTGGGTGAGAGCTCATATATTTCTAAGTGACGTACCATCACGTCTAGGTTTTTGAGTGAGAAAATAATACTACATTGTGTAGCTTGCATTTATTTCTTCGTATTATGGAGGATGCTCTTTCCAGAATTGATCGTCATGCAGATTGCTTTACATCCTCTACCACTTCTTCTTGGGAGAGATAACTATACATCATGGTGTGCTTTTATGGAACACTACTTCACCTATAGGGTCTTACACACTTCTTTCTTGGGCCGCCCTACACCCACTAATTGTAGTCATCTTGAGGAATTTATTAACATTTACGACCATTTTGTTGGTCATTGTATGTTATTTGTCACTAGACCTCTCCACATTCGCATGGCAAACCTCAGATCCTCCCCACCACCTCTCAAACATCTTTCATTATTTATTTAGAGACCATTCACATATTATCATTTTTTTTTGCTGATATTGATCCAGTTGTCTCCTCTTGTTCTTCATGTGATGGCGCCCATCAAAACAAAATTGCTTGATTCTACTTCGATGATGAAATTTTTGTTCCTAGTTCCGATGCTTTGAGATTACTACAGAGGACCCCTTTCCTCCTCTCACATTTCTAGAGAATTTTGACAGTTCCCACATCCCATCATACATTCAATAGTCTCCTTTTTATCCTCATATAGTCATTGCACTAGCCTTCTTTCCACTTCTAGTGTGCAAGGACCTTTCCACTCCTCTTCCTTCATGCATGGATGACTCATACCTATCTGAAATCACTCTTCTATTTTTTTAGCCCCCTCATTGGGATGAATATATGCATGAAATTTTTCATATCTTTCCAGTTTCTACTTGTGATGCAATATAGGTTCATCATCCTTTTATAGGTGTTTCAGAGGAGTCCATCATATCCTTTGTTAGGAGTGCCCCTTTTGGGACTCTTATCACTTCCACTTTTCAAGAGATCTTCATTGATCCTCCCTTGCTCTTACTTCCTCTTTTTTATGGGGGTTGTTGCATTACCTTCACATCACTCGGGAATCCTTTCATCAGATGTTCCTCTTCTTCACTTTGATAGTTCTATGCATGTGGCATTACCTTTATCTCTTGTGTGCTTGCTTTCCAGACCTATGTCACACTTCGTGGACAAGACTTGGAGTATTTTGTATTGTTTCCTCCGGTTTCCTTTGTGGAGTGGATGGAATTATAGCACTCCATTTCTTTCCTTCCCAAGAGTAGGCACACATTTTGGTACGGGTGGATCTTCTTCACTATAGGAAAAGGACCGCCTCATTGACACTCTTCTCGGGAGAATTCCTAGAGTTTCATAGTTTAGATCTATCCATGGAATATTTTGTGTTCCTCTAGTCTCCCTCTTCTCCTCTCTCTTCTTCTTCTTATATTTCCCTTTTGTACATGGGTACCTTATAAGGCTCCTCAATGGATAGGACCCATTTTTGGCATCTTTCTTAGATTAGAGAGTGTGTTTTCATTTATTATGGTGGATATTTTTCCCAATGTGTTTTCCTTCACTACTTGAGATCCTTGTGTGCATGGGTACCTCATTAGGATTTATTATCGGGACCTATTTCTCATTTCGACTTGCCACCTCATCCTAAGTTTCGATGAAGAGGGGTGTTAGTGTGATTCACTTTCCATATCACTAGGAAATTCATCTCACTTAGGTGAGGTCATAGGTCTATGTGTCATTTTACGAGTCATCATGAGATTCCCTCGGTGCATCAATGCATCATGTTTCATTAGGAGTTACTTCCTATTCTGGTAATGTAACTCCCCTTCTCCACTTGAGAGGTCATCATTACATCATTGGGGTTATACACCACCCTTTATATGTACACCACTTCAGATCTATGAGATGGTTTAGATGTTGAGTTTTTAATCGGGATCTACCCCTTTTTTGAATCCTTACATACACGTTATGGTTGATGTTTGCTCCTTTATGGGACCTCATCATGTTTCTAGATTAAAATTCAATCAATGTTCATGACATATCGTATGATCCTCATGCTTCCTATTTTTGCATTCTCCCTCGGTTATAGTCCCCACAAGTCTAAGTGTCATGACCTATCACTCTATGGAACCCACAATATAAGTTGGGATCATAATCTCTAGGTATCTATTTTTTATTTTGTTATGGTCCATAATTTCG
Source organism: Taxus wallichiana var. yunnanensis (assembly GCA_018340775.1). Lineage (NCBI taxonomy): Eukaryota > Viridiplantae > Streptophyta > Pinopsida > Cupressales > Taxaceae > Taxus > Taxus wallichiana. The sequence continues at coordinate 637,519,811 of CM031237.1, read as the reverse complement.
ATTATTATTATGATATTAATTGTTGTAATTGAATTTTGGATTCCTTTGGCCTTGATTTTGGTATTGACATGGGACTCTTTCCTAAACTTGTTGAGTAGGAGGATGACTAAAATTAACTACGTTAATGGAAGGAGTGGGCATGTTGTTCCTTTAGTTATTTACATCTATTTTTTATTAATTTTGTTAATGTTCACGACATTTGGCTTCTTGGGTTGGTCGATAACGCCATCTGTCATGACACCATGGTTCCGATTAAGGACCTTGGGTCCTTGGTTGTTTTTTCAACCATTCGGAAAGTTTGAGTTGTTTTGGGTAGAGGTGACCAACCTCCCTCTTGGGACATAAGTATTATGTCCATTGTTGATTTCCACTTGGTCAATATGAAGTGCACCCTCTAAAACTTCCGCATAACTCTAAAGGGGAAAGTTCTGAACTTCCTCCTTAGTCTCTTGATTAAGTGAAGAGGAAGAATTCACAGAGCTTTGTCTGATCTATGTTTGGAGTGTTTGTAAAAGAATAAAGGAATTTCTTCCACCTCTAAATGAAGTGGGAAGTGGACTCATTTTTCTCTTGCTTGATGTGCAAGAATTCTTTGTTCTTTGTCCTCAATAGCTTGTTCATATCAAAATCCTTAATGAACTCAAATACAAGTTGCTTGAAATAATTTATAGATACTTCTAGGATTCTATAATACCAGTCAAGGGAAATCTCTTCAACAGTCTTTAGGAATATATTTGTAATGACCGCATCCCAAGGGAGTAAATATCTAATTGTAGTAGCGTATGCCTTAATATGGGCATTGGGGTCTCCTTCTCCCTTAAACTTTGGAAGATCTGGCAATGGCCGTGGGAGCATGACACCTCATATTGTAAAGTCTAGAGACTCTTTTAGATATTTAGAGTAAGTACCCACTGTATAAGATTCGACCATTGAATATCCTTGATGGGAAGGAGGAGATGTAACAGAAGTTTGATAAGGAATAGTTTAAGTATTGATTGGGTCATAAGGAACCCCTTTTTGTTGAGTGTAAGGACTAAGGAAAGAGTACATATCTATATGAGGAGACTTTGCATACATATGAATGTAAGGGGGATATCACTAGGATATGAGCTTGTGGGAGTAAAACCAGGGAACATCAATTTTCTTAAAGGAGTGGTATTCGAGAATGCACTTCCGCACGACCCTTGTGTAGGATACGCATAAGAGGGATGAGGGGTCATTCCTAGTGTGCCTGATCCTATAAGGAGGTCATCAGGTCTAGGAACACCCAAGTAGGCATGTGATGGCGGTTGTTGATAGGATTTTGGAATGATATAGTTTTTATTTTAAACATGATAGGAAGAATTTTTGGCCCCACAAATTGTGTATGTTGTGAAGCTTGAGTGGTTTATAATTCCTTGATTCTACCCACCAATGTTTAGATTACATCGCCACTAAAATTTGTGAATATTTTTAGGCATATGTTGTACATTATTGGGTTAAAAGGTATATGATACCCTGATATAAATTGGTTATTTGTAGACCTGTATTTTTATGTGTGCTTTTTTCCTTAAGAGGGGGGTGGTAGCATTGTTCTAAAGAAGGGCATTTGAATATCCTTGCATATTGTCTAAGTATACCTCTATAGAATTAAGGCGGCCACTATTTTGGGTGAGACGAAAAAGAAGTTCATCATCTTGTGGGGAATATGAAGAAAAGGAAACATACTACATACTAATATGAGGTCTAGACAAGACCCATGGATAAAAATATATTTTCTTGGAAATTTCATGTTGATGGATTTTGATAATTTTGGTTGTGCAATAGTTAGGTTTATCTATCTCCTCAATCCTAACCATTGAATTAGTGTTCAAGATCTGATGAGGGGGCATATGAGGTGATAGCAAATTTAGTGAATAGTTGTCAACCCACCCAGATAATGAGGGTGACTATTGCATACTCACCTAGTTATAATAGGCTTCAAGACCCAAAATGGGTTTGTCATACTCTTGACTGACATATTCGGGGGGTGTATAAACACTCATAGAATAATGCGAGAGGAAAGGTAGATGAAATAAAATAAAATAAAATGATACAAAAAGGAAGTAGTCCTTCACGTCGGGTTTACAAAAATTTCAGCACATGATTTCGATGCACACAACCTCCCGAGGTCGTGCCACGTGCCATCGAAATGTGATTTATGGAATGATAGTGTGGTATATGGATAGATTTTACATGGGATACGGGAATGATGAAAAGAAGTCAAGGCAAATGAATGTTTTCAACCTGGAAAAATGGGGATTTTTTCATTGAGAGAAATGAATTCTTGTCTAACTTGGTAGGGGTGATGTTACAATCAAGGATGATTGTAGTGCATATGTCGATGTCGATATCGGTGGAAGTAAACAAGATGTAACTCGGTTATGGAACATGAGGGAATTTTCATTCATCGTCTGCATGTATTCCTCGATGGAGAGGGTCATGAAGATACGATGGAAGATTTGGTAAGGACAAATCAAGGGTTTTGGGGCTTAAGCCTTTCTAGTTGGTTAGCCTAATATTCCTTGGAAATATCTACTTCTTCTTTTAAGGAAATGAGTTAGCCAATGATTGTAGGAGGCATGGGTGTGGCTTTAAAAACTAATTGATGCAATACTTGGTCAATGTCAATTTGGTCTCACTCAATGTTTGGTTGTCTAATAAGTGGTTCAAAGATTTGAATAAGTTGTTGCGGTAGACTCGGAATGTCATGTGGGTATCGAGAAGAAATGAAAACAAATAAGGAAGCTAAAATGTAGATGGTTAAAATCTAAGTTCGCGTTGCCTAGGCCGCTTAGAAACAAAGTTATATTTTTTTCAATATAAATTACTTTAATTCCTACTTTTAAATAAACAAAAAAATTAAACTTGAATTAAATAAAATAAAGTTGATTTCCTCTTTTAATTAATGAATTTTAATTTACAAGCATTTAATTAAAACGAAACAAAACAAGTTATCTACTATTTTTTATTTTCAATGAATCTTTAAAAGAAATAAATTAAATGAATCTACTTTAACTTCTAATCTATATTTTTGTTCTTTTCTAGAAATTAAATAAAACAAAGCTACAGACATAAAGAAACTAATTAAAATAAAATAAATTTACTTCTATACTAAAATAAAACAAATAGGGAATAGTCGGATGTAGCTATTCCTCTGTTGCAGGATGTGAGGCTAATCTAATCCAAAGAAAGATTTATTCTAATTTGTAATTGTGGATATCTAACTTCTAATTTCTTCACCTCATAATCACGGGAAGAAATAAGGCTTCTCAGAAGCAATTTCCTCTTCCCCTAAGACTTCCTTAGTAAAACAAATAAAATGCACAAACAAACTAATAATGAAGAATTAAAATGACAAGCACAGACACAGAAGCTTCCTCAAGCTTCTTTCCCTTGCAGATCCACAGGGATAAACAAGGAAGAAGTTATCAACGAAATTTTGTTTGTGTGCACACAAATCTAAAATGAAGGAATGAAAATGTACAGGTATTCTAAAATGAAGAAATAAAGAAGTTCTTGCACATAACCTTCCTCCAAATTATTTCTGGGAAAATCCACAAGGATGAGCTAAGAAGAAAATATCAATGGAAATATTCTTATGATATATAAATTCTACTTCTTAATACAAATGTATCTAATGACAATATTCTAAAAATGAAATCTTTGAAAGAATTGTAAATACATCCACAACCTAGTTATTATAGAACTGTGAAAACTTCCAAGTGTGGTGATGATTATTTGGTCTCCTCATCTTCCTTTCTAGAGATGAGAGTCTAATTGATCTAGAGAACAAAGTTGGTTGGTTGTAGAAGAAATCATGAAGATGTTGGAGCAGACTGGTTGTAGGCTAGCTGGTCACAAATGCAAATGGAAAGCAATAAAGCAATGTACTTATTTATTTGTGTACTTCTTGGTATGATTTTGGCAGAGCAATAATGCAATTCAAATCAAAAATATCCAACCCATAATACAGAGTTAAAACTTGGTTTTTATATAAAAAATGGCAGAGAAGAAGTCTAGCACACATAGAAATCATGAAGTTGCCAAATCATTGAAAAAGAAGCAGTCAACATTCTAATAATAGTAAATAGATAAGAGGATTTAAATACATATCTAACAAGCCGAAATTAGGTGAACTACTCAAGAAACGGGTGAGAAAGATACTCACAAACTTAAGACAAGTGTATAAAATATGTTGTTCATAATCTCGTATAAATGTGCACGTAACCTCTCATCTATACTGCACCGGTGGTTACAGATCCCCATGGTGGTTACACAACCATCAGCCTAGGTAGACCAATGATTATGTAACCATTTTGGTGGTTTTGTAACCTCCGCAGGTGGTTGTGTACTCGTCGCGGTGGTTCCATGACTTAAAGTCATGGAAGCCTCCAACAAGTAAAAAATGGTTCGGAAGATAGGAAAATCTTATACAAGGATAAGTAAACCAAATTAATTATGTTAAGAGAAAGGGCAAAATATTTGGACTTCATCATTGTTCTAGAAAAGAGAAAATCACCATTGCAGTGAGACTTTTACCATACTTTCGATGTGGCGCATGTGCAATTTTGGGGGCATACAATCACACCAAAAGAGAAATTTGAGGAGCCGTCATCATTCCACAATAAGATCACAAAATTGGAGGACCAAGAGTCCTCCACATCATTCGATTAGAGGGTCACACTTGTGACCTTATTTTTATTAGACACTTTGACATTTACTGTATACATGGAAGCACTTTTATGACCTTTTTATATGTTTTTTTTTACTCCAAAGTGAATGCGATGAAAGATTGTACAAAATTCACACATATAGTAGAATTTTGTTTACATGATTCTATGAAAATCCTTTGATTATGCATGTTTTTAGCTTTTTATTGTTTATAGATGTATGTAACCTAATGGGTAACAAAATGGATGTGTAACATTGTAGCTTTTACACTTATGTGTATGATGATGAAATGGATGAAACACATATACAAATATACACCAAATATTTATTTTGTAGGTGATATAAAGGCATGTGATTCTACATATAACACTTACAAAATAAAGGAACGAAGTGGAAGTGACTAAAATTAGATGTATGTATGGAAATCATAGTGAGGGGAGAGGATAATAAGATGGTAAATAATGTAATCTTAATCAAGTTGACCGAGTATTAATTTTGATTAGGATTAGGTAATCCCTTAGGGGAGAAAAGTAAAATGAGCCGATGTATATGGCTATTTTTTAAAAAAATTGTAGGCAACCATGACACAATGAGAAATGGGGATTATCAGTCTCTTCTTGATTTCAAACAATTAGATTTTCTATAGGATTTGGGAGCTCTCGTTGCTTCACTTTTTTTCCTTTATAGTATATAGATTTTCTCCTTTATTTTGAATAATACACCCTATGTGACCTATAAGACATATGGGCTCATCACTAAGTATTATAAATCGGAAATTAAGGGCATTACCCATGAATGTTGGCCTCGCCTGACTAGGAAGACACATGGGCTCATTAAAAAATTATGTCAATGGTAAATAACATGGTGGATCAATTGTATTTCTTCTTATTTTTGTTTGATAGTAAAGAAAAACCTATCTCACATGCCCTAACCCCGTAACTAATAAGGTATAAGTGATCAACACCAAAGGCTTGGGAATGCAATAAATATTTCAAGGGGTGAGAAACACCATTGTTTTATAAGTGAAGAGAGATATAAGTATGGAAATGTGTCATGAACAAGCTACTAGATACTTACACAAATCGAAACTCCTACACCCGAATAAGTTTCACTGGGAAGAAGGGAATTGCAACACTAACCAATCAAGAACCAAAGTTTTAATGTGGGGATAACATCATAGATAATAGTAATGAAATAGTAATGTAGGTGAAATATTTAACAACATATGAAGGATTAAAAACATCATGTAGAGGACATAATAAATATCACTTTTAATTAACTTTACCGGGTATAAACATGGTGAGGTGAGACAACACAAAATATAGATGAAAAATAAAGGTAAATGTAAAGCATGACACTTAACATAATACTTTGCTTTAGGTGAAGGGAGTTGACTAACTAAACAAACTCCTTACCTTTGAGTATACATAGGTGAAAAACCCCATTATTAAAATACTCAAAGATTAAATACGGTTCTAAGTAATTTAGTCAAAAATTACATCCTTTGCACAAACCTTCTTGTATACCCAACTATCATGGTGAAGCACAAGTTCACCGACTTTGAATAGGGCATTTATGAATATTATTATTGTATCTTCAATCCATGTGGGTGGTGTACACTTCGTGATGTTACAAAAATTTGAGATGATTTTCATCTAAAATTTATAAAGCAAACTAGGCATGCTTTCATAGAATCATTCTCATCTAGAATCCCTTGGAGTGATATTTGTAAGATAAGAAGATGAAACTCCAATAGAAGGAAAAACCTAGCCCTAAAAACAAATGAATAGGGGTAGCAATTTTAGATGTGTGTATACTAGTTTGATAATCTAATAACACGGGATATAATTGTAAATTACAATATTTTTTATGTTTTTAATCCATCTTAAGTAAGATGGACTTCAATTTCTTATGTGTCACTTCATCATATCCATTAGCTTGAGGTAAATAGAGAGATGTGGTATGATGTGTGATGGAAAATTTCTTACACAAAGTGTCAAAGATCTCTAGGTTCTCAAGGAGCTCTCGTTGTTACATGGTGACTTGTGAGACTCCAACCCTAAAAATAATTTGGTTTAGGATGAATTTTAATATGACTAAACTGGTGACAATGGTAAGTGTGAGATTATTCTGCAAGGATCAATACGGAACCTCATGCACATCAAATAGGTTACACTCCAACGGTGATAATCAATAAGAAATTGAACACAAAGGAAAATCATGCATGAAAGAATAGGTCTACTCATTCTCATAGCTCAAATAGAAATGGTACATATATAAGAGTGTTGTGTAACTCCTGTGCATGACACATGGAACCTTAATTACACCTAATGACCTATGATCTCGCTAAGTGAGATGACTCACCATGTGAGGTGGAAAATACACCGAGTGATGACGAGGCAAGTCACACACACTAACACCCCCTTCATCAAAGTTGAGGTAGAGATCATGGAAAGTCGAATAGAAAGATAACTCCCTAGACAACTAAGAAAGATATGTTAATGGGGCCGACAACTAAAGGCTTGATAAGGTACCCATATACAAACAACATCTCTCTGGAAAATAAGAAGAGGAAAAGAGGACTAGAAATCCCAAAGAAGATAGTTGGCTATAGAGGACCTCACCCCAAGAAGAGACCGCAAGTGAAGAAATGCACCTCGGTGAAGGGATTGATGAAAATATCTTCAACCTGATCAAAATTCTAACAATACTACAAGTTGATGTCATCATGAATCAACTCCCGAATGAAGTGCATATGGATATGATTTTTCCATTGATGTTGAACCACGTTTTGGAAAATTGAGATGGTGATCATGTTTTCACAATAGATGATAGTAGGATTCAAAAGTGAATACCAAACTCTATCAAGATTCCCTACAGCCAAACAGATTTCTTCCGTGGCAGCATTAACTACTCCTCCGTACTCTACCTCTCAGTAGCTGATATGGAAATTGTATTCTACTTCTTGCTAGACCAACTAACATGACCCAAACCAAGAGATAAATTCTATCCTAAGGTAGATTTATAATGATCTAGATCACCATCCCAATCATAGTCAAGAAACTTATCAAATCAAAATCTCTCCCTCCTAGATATTGAATGTCATCTATATAAGGGCACAAAAAGCGTGAAGGATTCTCTTTTCTACTCTCGAATGCAACTCATGGGACTCATGCATAAATATGGACACAATCTCTATAACATGTAATAGATCTGGATGATTCTAATTCTAGTAAATGAAGCTCCCCATAAAGTGTCGATAAAGAGTACCATGAACCATAGGGGTAGAGCAATAATAAACCAACTTAACCCTAGAAAGGAAAGAAGTAGGAGAAGGCTTAAAATCAGACATATGAAACTAAGCTAGTAAATCAAGGGATTATTTAGTATGTGAAATCATAATTCTTGAGTTATATTATGAAATTTAAATCCCAAAAAGTAATGAAGCAATCCTAAGTCGACATGGAGAAATTTTTAGCCAAGGAAATATTCACAGAATAAATGATCTAGGAAGAGCATCCCGTAATCAAAAAGACATAAATATATAGAATGAGGATAAGCATGGATTCATCTTGTCACATAATGTAAAAATTTGGGTCAGAGTGACACCGATTGAACCCTGATGCAAGTAGAAAGGAGTCCATCTTGGAATACTAAGCCCGAGGGGCTTATTTAAGTCCATATAGAGACTTATTTAACTTACAAACAAGGGAGGGCTCATGGACATAACCCGGAGGTTATTCCATGTAGATTTATTCCTATAGGTCCCCATGAAGGAAGACACTCTTAACATCCATCTCGTGGAATTTGCATCTATTTGTAGCAGCGATGGTGAGGTTTATTCAAATGAAATTCATTTTTGTAATCAAAGTAAAGGTTTCAAGTAATCAACCCTAGCTACATGGGAGAAACCCTTAGCTATAAGTTGTGCTTTGTAATTTTGAATTCTCCATTAACATCATAATTTTCTCATAGCACCCACTTACACCAAATTAATTTTCTTCCTTTTAGAAGAGGGGTGAGATCCCAAGTATCATTTTTCATGAGTGAGGAATACTCCTCATCCATGGCATAATCCCACTCAAGAATCCCAAAAGCCTCCCAGAAAGATTGAGGGTCAAAATTAGAGGTAAATAGGGAGTGAAGTCCAATGAAATTTGATTGAACATGTCTCTCATCTGAAGGATATACCTTCTATTCTCCTGCACTTTGTAAATTCTACCTAGCCTAGCGAGGACTAGAAGGTGATTCAAGATTGATTCACAATCGAATTTGTAGATTATTCACTTAAGTGAGAAGGGAAAAATTCCACATTATCACTATTTTCAAAATTGGAAGACTCCAAAGCATGAGGGTTAAGAGGAGTAGGAGGATCAAGTGGAGAGGGAGCATGCTCAACAAAATCATCATTTAAAGAGTCGAATCAAAATTAGATATCATATGGACCTCAAAGGGTGGAGAAGTAGAATTTAAATATGGCTCATCAAATTTCCCACTTATCTTAATATAAATATAATGATTAGTAAGGTTCAAAATTTATACCCCTTCACGCCATCAGATACCCTACAAAAAACAAGGTCTAGATTGTGGTTTTAAAGCCTTGAATTTCTTTTTGGGAATCTTGGGCATAACATTGGATCCAAAGACATAAAATTTCATGACATTAGGTTTACGTCCAAACCAGGCTTCAAAAATATCATCCCTCTTACTACCTTGTGTGGAACATAGTTTTTAATGTAGCAAGCACAATTCATTACTTTGGCCCAATATTGCAAAGAAAGGGATTTCGAGTGAACCATACAAGTGGCCATCTCCTTACACATTTTGTAACATTCCCATTTTAAGACTTTAGAAACAAGGGGTAAATAAATTGAAACATAATGTTCTCTGTTCTAAATAAAACATCATTTAGAACACACATTCCATGCCAATCAATCTCATAATAGATAACCATATGCAGCTGTAATGACTCGGTATGCTACCGATCTCTCATTCCATGACTCGGTTACCAACCGATCTCTCATGTTAACTTAAAGTATAGAATACTTTATGTATACTTGGTTCTCCTACCCTATTCTCGGGTACTGAGTGATTTGTTTAAAGAACCTATCTAAATATTTGTTACCAATATTCATCTGACATCACATTGCTTTAAACTAGGTGACATAAGACAACGCAACTAGCAGCTTGTGATACTTTGGAAAAATATTTTCAACATATTGTTTATGTTACTATTCCTACACGGCATACTCATCATTCCGAATACATCCTTCACCTCACTCTTCAGCTTATCTAGAATGGTCTTTACGGACTATCGCCACCCACTTGCCCAAGGTTTAACCCCTAGCCCAGTTAGAAACATAATTTATTATAGGAAGACGCTCACAATGTCTTAGGGTATATGGGCATACTCGGTTGACCTAGGTCAACCGGATGTGCCAAGATACCCGAGCCATTGAAAGTTACTACCTATCCTAAAATGCCGCTAACTTGACCTAGAGAGAAACTAAGTTCAAGTCCTTATTCATAACCATTCAAGCAATAAGCCAGTTCAATCAACCTTAGTCTCAAATGCAAGATACAAAGCTTCAAATACAAGCTACATAGCTTCAAGTATAATTTTCAGAGCTTCAAGTACAAGTTACAAAGTTTCAATACAAATTCGCATGCAAACCTCTAACAACTAGTATAGAGAAAGTTCCCAAGAACTACCATTAATAGCCAAGGATTCATATTCCAAAACCCACATAGATTTCATGAAAGCATGCAAGTAAATAACTAGACATATCATGCAAAAATATATCTCCAATGAGCAGAGTTTTTTTAATGAATCATTTAGAAGAAAGTAAGAAATCTTAATGGGTAGAGCCTATCATGCCTGATAGTGCTTCTACCGATTCGAAGAAGACTTCCAACTGAGTTTCCAACACCTCTTCTTCTCCAAGCAAGATCAACCAACCATAATATTTTTCCACAATGCCTCATATACTTTCCTCGAATCAAAAATAGGTCAGAGAAATCAAAAATAGCCACAAAGTGCAGATCAAACTGCTAGTTCAAGAACTAGATAACTCCATACAGAGAAAAATTCATGAAGCATGTAAAGCAAAAAAATCCCAACAAATCTACCAAAGAGCCTTCCAAGACGGTTTGCTCACCAAAACCAAGGTGAATTAATGACATTAATTTACATATTCCTACTTCTCTCTCTTTTGCCACCGCCATCCAAAGTTGGCGAGACCAAATTTAATTTCCACATGCATTTCCAAACTTAGTGATGCCTCCACATAGGTTCCACTAAACTTTAACTAGCCCCTGCCAAACTAGCAGTACTTCCATGCCTTAATACCAAATCAAATCAAAATCACATCTCATTAAAAGCTTAGGAACCGCCGCTTAGCTCCCACTTACCAATCGACCCTTAGGTTCCCTTTCATACCCATTAGTTTAGGATAGATTCAATTTGCTTAGGTTAGATCTTAGGTTAATTTAAAAGTATAACCTTAGGATATAACCTTCAATCAAATAGATTGCCACCTTAGGTTAGGACATAGCTTAACCAAATAGTATTAGGCAATAGGTTAGAAATAACTTAGCATCCCTTAGGTTATTTCCCTTCATACTAACTTAGTATTAACAACTTAGGTTAGAATGTCATCCCACGTAGAGTGGTGTAGAAGGAGTTAGGAAAATTTACCTGAGTCTCGAATCCCATTAGGATAGACCTTATTAGATATAGGACACATTATACTCTCTCTTTCTCCATAATCCTGAAGCAGGTTTCTATTTCCCTTAATGCCATTAAGCGCCCTACAAAGGTCAATCAAGAAGAGCCGAGCACCACACACGACAAAATGCAAGCATGGTCTTTCAAGATAATAAAGAATTTGCAACAAACACAAGTTCAGTCCATTATGTATTTTAACCAATGAATGTCAGTTTACCATTCAGTCTGTTAAGAAGATTTAAAGCATTCCTTGGATCACTGAAATTGATCCAAGGATAAGTTTGCAACTCTAAAAATCCAATTGCAGCTTATCAACAAGAAGTGAAAATGGATTCCTGAAAGCCATATAATTTCAGTCCAATGAATCCAAGAGTAGAGATGATTTATCCATAACAAGCATGATTTTCAACCATCAAGGAAACACACCTAATTTAAGAAAATCACATGCCAACGCTTGTAATGAAAAGAGAAATATAACAGTTTGTTCAAGGTGTTACATACTTCCCTCCTAAAAAGAATCATCATCCCGATGATTATCTCATTTTAATCATTGCATTCTGGATAATCAATTTATTCACTTTCATAACATATGTTTGCAACAATATCTGAATTTTAAGTTCCAGAAATCAGCATTCACATAGCTGCTTATTCATAAATTAATAGTTGTCTGCCCATAATCGGTAGACTTATTGACATATAAAGATAAAATCACAAATTTTTATCACTCATCAAAGTCAATTTTGATCAAATAAATATGGAAAAGTAGTTTTCATATCGTCCAAGTTTTCCCAAGTTGTACTTTCTTCATTAAACTGGTCCCACTAGACCTTACATTGACTTATCTCACGATTTCTTAAATGCAATCAAGTTTCCAGACTCGTAGGGGTTTAGCCATAATTATTCCCGGGTCTTGGACCTGCATGGAATTCCAATTTAACACATGTGATAAATTTGAAATGTATTTCTTAAGCAAAGAAATATGGAAAACATCATGCATTCATGACAAAGCAAGAGGTAATGCTAAACGGTAAGCTACAGGGTTGATTACTTCAACTATCTCAAAAGGTCCCACATAACAAGGCGATAACTTGGCAGCCTTGCCAAAATTTATAGATATATTTTTCGGTTTAACCCAAAGAAAGACTTTCTCACCAAGTTCAAATTTCCTATCAACCCACTTTAAATCAACATAACTCTTTTGCCTATTTGTTGCTTCTTTCAAGCACTCACGAATCATTTTAACTTGTTGTTCCATTTCAGTAAGAATTTCAGGTCCAATTACCTCTCTATCCTCAATTTTGTCCCAACTAACAGGGGTTCTGCATTTTCTTCCATATAATGCTTCAAAAGGTGCCATCTTAAGAGAGGCATGATATGTGTTATTATATGCAAACTCAACTAGTGGAAGGTACTCTTCCCACTTATACTACTAGTCCATACAATACATTCGTAACATATCCTCCAAAACTTGATTAACTCTTTCAGTTTGTCCATCTGTTTCCAGATGATACGCAGAACTAAAATTCAGCTTAGTTCCTAGAGCTGCATTAAGTATTTTCCAAAACCTTGATGTCATTCTAGGATCTCTATCGATATGATTAATTCAGGTACTCCATGTAATCTGAAAATTTTGTGTATAAATATTTTAGCTAACACAGGAGAATCATCCTTTAGATTACCATCGCAAAAATGTGCTACCTTTGTTAGTTTATCCACAACTACTAAGATAACATCATGTTTATTTCTTTACATAGGCAACCCTTGTACAAATTCCATGTTTATCACTTTCCATTTGTACTACAGTATGCTATGAGGATACAATAAACCGGATGGGTGCATATGTTCCACTTTAACATGTTGACATTCAAGGCAATGTGTCACAAAATCTATAACATCATTTTTCATTCCCTTCTAAAAATATTGTTGTTTTATATCAGCAAGCATTTTTGTAATACCAGGGTGTCCAGAAAAAGGTGAGTTGTGAAATTCTACTAACAATTTCTTTCTCAAATCATTTAGCGAAGGTATGTATACCCTGTTTTCAAATCTTAAGATTCCTTCATTATCGAAGTGAAAACCTTTATACCTCAGATCACTAGGATCTGTAGCAAGTGCTATCTTTACTTGTTGAAAGTAAGAATCAGATTCCATAACACTTTTTACTTCATCCTTAAATTGAGTTCTCAATGTTATAAGCATAGAAATGTGCTTCCTATGACTTAGAGCATCAACCACTCTATTTTCCTTACCTTTGATATAATTGATTTCAAAATCATATTGAGATAAAAATTCTAACCACCTTCATTGTCTTGTATTAAGATTTGGCTGAATGAAGATGTACTTTAGCCTAAGGTGATCAATCTTCAATTCAAAAGGTTTACCAAGTAGGTAATGCCTCCAAACTTGTAGTGCATGAATGACGGCAGCAAGCTCTAAATCATGTGGAGCATAATTCAACTCATGTAACTTTATTTTTCTAATTTCGTAAGCTATTACATGATCATTTTGTAACAAAATTCCTCTTAAACCTTCACTAGATGCATCGGTCACCACCATAAAATCTCCATTAGGATCTCAGTCGATAGAATATTTGTTGAAGTTAACTATTCCTTCAAATTTTTGAATGCAATTTCAAATTTCTCACTCCAAACAAAATTTTTATCCTTCTTATGTAATGAAGTTATTGGTGCAACCACCTTAGAAAAAAAAATTACAAATTTTCTATAGTAGCTAGCAGAGCCCCATGAAGCTGCTAACTTCATGTACATTATTTGGTGTAGGCCACTCAGTTATAGCTATAATTTTCGAAGGATCTACAGCAATTCCTTTCTTACTTATTACATGTCCCAAATAGTGCACTTTTGTGTCATAGAAGGAACATTTAGACAGCTTACCATATAACCGTCTCTTTCTTAAAATTTCCAAAACTATCTTCAAATGCTCATGGTGTTCCTCAATACTTTTAGAATATATGAGAATGTCGTCCAAGAATACGAGCACAAATTTTTCCAAGTATTCTTGAAATATATTATTCATTAAGTTCATAAATGTTGCAGGTGCATTTGTTAATCCAAAAGGTAAAACCGTGAACTCATAATGTCCATACCTTGTTCTGAAATTTGTTTTATGAATGTCCTCATCCTTAATCCACAATTAATGATATCTAGATCGAAGATATATCTTAGAATATACTGATGTTCCACGCATCTGATCAAATAGATCATCAATCCTAGGGAGTGGGTATCTATTCTTGATTTTTGCTTTGTTTAACATTCTATAATCAATGCACAACCTAAGTGTTCCATCCTTCTTTTTCACAAAAATTACAGGTGCTCCCCAAGGTGAAACACTTGGTCTAATCAAACCTTTAGAAAAAAGTTCCTACAACTGAGCCTTAAGCTCTACTAATTCTGATAGTAGTCATTCGATATGGTGCCTTAGAAATTGGCTCGGTTCTAGGCTTGATCTCAATTGTGAAATAAAACTCCCTTTTAGGTGGAAGACCTGGTAATTCTTCTAGAAATATGTCATTGAAGTCTCATAATAGTGGATATCATTCCATGATATCGCTGTCTTCTTCAGTTGTTTCAGTAATTTTTACTGCATATAAGGTACAACCTTTATTTTTGGCCTTTTTAAGTTACATAGCTGGTAGTTTTCTAACAGAAATCTTCTGTTTCACACCCTGAATCTCTATTGTTTTCTGCAAGTCATCTAAACAACTAATGTGTTTTTCAAAATAGTCCACTTTAGCCTTATGTTCTAGCTAACCAATTAACACCTATGATTACATCATAAGACCCTAAAGGTGCAACATAGAGATCAACTTCAGTGGAAAAGTTAGGTAAATCAAGGACTGCTCCAAAAAGACACATACTAATTATATGAACAACATTGTTTCCATACTGTATAGTCCATGTTTTATCCATGTTTCTAGCTTTTATTTTTAGTTTTGATGCTAATTTACTAGAAATAAAACATTCAGTAGCTCCGATATCAAAAAGAATAGTTATAGGTAAACCAAATAACTTACCCGAACTTCTATAGGCGTGGCCTATTTCTCAGCCTACTTGTCAACTACTGCAGCGTGTATCTTTTGTTTTTTATTACAATCATCCTTTTTCAAAGGGAATTGATTTGCATAATGATCTTTGCCACAGTTATAACAGCTTCCTATAGGTCCCTTTCTAGGCTCGGGTCTATTGCCAGCCCTAGGGTTATTATTCTAACCCCCATAGGACTTCTAGTCCGTTATTATTGATCTTGACAAAATTGTTTTGTGCATTACCAGAATCTTGTTTGTTGTTGCTTTCTTATTAGTATCGGATGAAAACTTACTTATGATTCCAAATTTATTATATGGTCCTTTCTTAGGTACAAGATATGATGAAGAGGAGTTGGGATTTTTCTTCCTTACTTCCTTCTTATGAGTAGAAATTGCTTTCAATTTTGGTTCCTACCTTATGGCCTTTTTAACAACCCCTTCCATCATGGTTAGGCTGTGAACATCCACCTCTCCTTATATAACGGGATTCAATCACATGATGAATTTTCATATCCTAAACTTCTCATCGGTTTAAATCTTGGTACATACTTAAGGAGTTTAGTAAACCACTCCCAATACTCAATTACAGTTAGCTTTCCTTGAGCTAAGTTCTGAATTCAATCATTTTCTGATCATAGTAAAGTTGTGGCAGCCAACATTTCCTAAAGTAACCTTTAAATTGATCCCATGTGATATTAGTTTCATCAATGTTTAACTCAGCCTTATAGTTGTCCCACCATGAAGATGCCTCATGGGAAATCTGATATGCTCCCCATATCACCTTTGTTTCTTCTGAGAAATTCCTTATTGCAAAGTATTTCTCCATTTTGCTAAGCCAATTCTCAGCCCCATCTCCTAATGTGGTGCCATCAAACTTGGGTGGACTTATCCTTTTTATATCATTAGTGAGTTTAGTTACTAGCCTAGCCTTTTTGTTCTCAAGCTGATCATGTATGTTCACATTGTTATTATCAACACCTACATTGGTGTTGTCCCCAGAGGTGGCTAATTATTGTTATCAACATCTTCTTCCTCCTCATTGCCCATTACTTGTTGTTCAAGTACAGCCAAACAATCTCTTGTGTCCAATAGGGCAGCAAGGATCTCATCAAGTTTCGGGTAGTTGTTGCTCCTTCCTCAGGCAGAGGATTATTTGTAACATTTCCTCTTTTTCTAACCATTTTATATTACAAGAAAATTTAAGTTTCATTAGATTATGGACACAATAGGTCCAAGAGCTACAACCTTCAGCTCTGATACCAAGATGTAACATTCTCATTTTAAGACTTTAGAAACAAGGAAAAAAATTGAAATATAATGTTCTCTATTCTAAATAAAACATCATTTAGAACACACATTACATGTCAATCAATCTCATAACAGATAACCATATGCAGCTGTAATGACTCGGTATGCTACTGATCTCTCATTCCATGACTCGGTTACCAACCGATCTCTCATGTTAACTTAAAGTATATAATACTTTATGTAGACTTGGTTCTCCTACCCTATTCAGGTACTGAGTGATCTGTTTAAAGAACCTACCTAAATATTTGTTACCAATATTCATCTGACATCACGTTGCTTTAAACTAAGTGACATAAAACAACGCAACCAACAAATTACGATACTTAGGCCAAAGATTTTCAATATATTGTTCATGTTACTATTCCTAGACGGCATATTCATCATTCTGAAATATGTCCTTAACCTCACTCTTCTCGTTATCTAGAATGGTCTTTACGGACTATTGCCGACCACTTCCCCAAGGTTTGCTAACCCTATCCCCGGTTAGAAACATAATTTATAATAGGAAGATGCTCACAATTTCTTACGGTATATGGGCATACTTGGTTGACCTAAGTCAACTAGATGTGCCAAGATACCCAGAGCCATTGAAAGCTACTACCTATCCTAAACATGCCACTAACTTGACCTAGAGAGAGACTAAGTTCAAGTCCTTATTTGTGTGTAGATCTAGATGATCAATGCAGAAGGGTGTTGCCACATGTCAACTGCAACGTTGTATCCTCAAGAAGACCCTTGTCTTCTTGAAGGTACAATCCTGTAGTTGGCATGTGCCAACATCCTACTAAACTGCCTCATCAAGATGTACATACCCCAAGGAGGTTATTAATACATTATTAATTTGGATTATTACACCGATTACAGCAACCCTGCTAAACCCTAATCCAACACTCCATAAGTTCTTTTCTATATTTGATTCATTAATCATTAAAGAACTTCCTTAACTTATGATTGCTTTTTAGGTTTGTTTTACTTGGCTTAACAAATAGATATCCAAAGGAATAAGACAACAACATCATAAGTTCCATTAAATGTAACTTAACCATTCAAAGAAGGTGTAACAACCAAATAGGTTCAACTAGTAGTAGACTTTATAGGAAATGAAGTCTAATGATTAACGATCATATCACCATTCTTTAGATTACATTCCTTTGAGCGAGGAAGAATCTTCCTCTACATGATTAAGTGTTAGGGTTTGTCATACCCTTCTTATCTTTCACAATTTCTATAGTTTTACTGCATATTCATTACACATTCCATTACTATGTTAGAATTGTTTAGATAAAATTTGTTATCTTATGCAACTTAACAAGTTGCATCTTAATAAGGGAAATTAAACTAATTCCCTTTATCCAACTGATCAAGTTTATCCGAATTAAGCATATAACAGATATGAAAAATATCATCAAGATAGGATTTCCATCTTCTTCATAAATACAAGATAATTTACACAACCAATACAAGTAAATCTCCAACTTTCAATTCATCATTATAAAACTATACATTACAAGACTATGCATTTCAGGCATACTGTATAACAAACAACCTCTATTCCAAAAAGAATACAACTTTCTTTTTCAATACAACTCAAGAATGAATCAAACTCTTTACATAAGATCCATAATTAAATAAGCCCAATACAACATGAAAGTTCTTGTCTTCTTTTATCACTTACGATGTCCATCTACAAAATTGCTAGCACGGGTCAGTTCAATGAACTGAGCATGATAAGCACTAGGCATTAAAGTAAAGTGCATTCCACTAATTGTTTCATTAAACAACTCTGCTTTAATGAAACAATTAATATACATCATACAAACAATCATAAGTAATAACATCTAGAAAGAAGTACAATTATGAGAATCTAAATTCACTTTTAAGAAAAGAGCATAATATAATCTGCAACATCAGAATTATATCACAAGATTTAATTGATCCTATCAATTACTTTAAAACAGTAAACAAGTCTTGTCATTCAATTATTTCATACTTCCATAAGAATAGAAATACACATTTATCTTTTCCCAGCAGCAAAAGAAGTTAATTACAACATAGCTCAATTTAGTATGCTTCATCTTTCCATATAAACAAAAGAAGAGAATCAATACATACCTATTCCTCAGGCATAATTCATCTGAAGGAGGAATCAGGTTTAGTACACACAACACTTGCCTCAGTCCAAATATAACCAAAGAGGAGTCCATAAATAAAGAGACAACAACTAAACAAGAATCCCAATTCAATCCAAGAAGATTAGGAAACAAAACAGTCTAACAAAATCCTTACTAACTTCTATCTGCTAGTGGATATAATGCAAAGATCTGAAACCAGACTACCCACAAATCCAAGCTATACTTTAGCAACTAAATCTCTTAACCAATCCACAAGAAATTTCCATCTCAGAAGAGAGTCAAATAAAGAGAAGTTCAGTCTATGAACTTATACAGTCAACATAAAAAGGATCTCAAACAGTAAAAACCCATTCCATATTTCATTTCATTTATACTATGAAATGAAATCCCTCATCTAATTTATACTTAGAATTTCTTATCTAGTTCCCCCAAAAGAGAACACAAAACCGAACGTACAAGAAAATAATTCACACTACATACTTTCATCACAAATCTTACAACTGGTTTCCTTTTTCCATACTCCAAGCTCAAGTTTAATTCAAAACTCAGAATGGAATTTACAGTACAGTCCCCAACAGTAACTGTCCCCAAGAGAACATAATTCTTTCTCTATAAAACTTGGAGGTTCAATCAAAGATATAATAGAGGAGTATAAATCCTCCAATCGTAAAATATTACAAGGTCAAAACAACTCTTGACTCGAAGACTGAATTCCCATTACTAAGCATTAACAACAAAATGCAAATGAGAAGGTAGTTTGTAATCCCAAATAAGAGCAACATTACCAAGCATTCAGATCAGTGATACTGTATCCTTTCAAACAACATATAGTATAATAGGTTTATATTCAACATTCACTAAAACCCACGAATCAGATGAAAGATCGAAGAGAGTAAGAAAACTAAACAATTCATTTAAGACAAGCACTGTCCCAAACTTCTTCCAACTCGACTAAACAGATTCATCACCAGCCTCTTTGAGTCCCAGCTAAAAGATTATGATAGGTAAGGATTTGTTTCAACATCAAAGATAAAAAGGAAGTAAATAATATTCTTCTATAAACCCTTATCTTTTAACAATTGATACAAATAAACTAAAGCTCAACTGATCCCACAATAGGACATAGTTCCCATCCATTTAATTCTAAGAACAAAACAGTCAAACTTCCCACAAGAAATGGGTTTTCTCAGGGCAGAGAATATTAGGTTAAACTTCAATTTCCCTCACCCTATCGAATTCAAAGAAGGTTATACAGTCCAAAGGACAAAAGCACAAAAACCAATCACACTCAAAGAGCGGCACAAAGGAGATTACCAGAGATTACCAAATCGGATTCAAACCAAAACTAAGCTCCCAAGCCCCTATCGAGCAAACAGTATTAATGAGATTAAAGCTTTACAATACTTAATACCCACTAAACTCCAGCTCAGAATACCTGTATAAAATCAAACATGTCGATTCCAATACAAGATCAAAACAACCAACAATGGCATACCTATACTGTGTCCAATACGAGCTTTGAACATAGGTTCGAAAATCACAAGCTCAAATACGAATCTATAACGAAACCCAAGGCCCTAATACAAGCTCAAAATAAACACCAATGCTCTATTATGGGTTCAAGCATTTCCAGTTCCCTAAGGAAGAATAAAACTCTAGTTCGAACGTAAGTACAGAACAAAACTCTTCCACTCAACAAGTAAGTTTAGTATTTGTAAGAACTGAATACGAAAACCATTGTTGAATTCAAAGATTCAATCAAAGTTCAACTACACCAAGTTCCAACTCAGTTCAAAACAGAACACAAAGTCCCAATAAAATCTCAAAGAAAATTACGAGGCTTCAATACAAGCTTAGAACATCCATGAGCTCCACTATAAGCTCAATGAAACACAAGACTATAGAAGAGATTCAGAACCATTCAAGCAACAAGCCAGTTCAATCAACCTTAGTCTCAAATGCAAGATACAGAGCTTCGAATACAAGCTACATAGCTTCAAGTACAATTTTCAGAGCTTCAAGTACAAGTTACAAAGTTTCAATACAAATTTGCATGCAAACCTCTAACAACTAGTATAGAGAAAGTTCCCAAGAACTACCATTAATAACCAAGGATTCATATTCCAAAACCCACATAGATTTCATGAAAGCATGCAAGTAAATAACCAGACATATCATGCAAAAATATATCTCCAGTGAGCAGAGTTGTTTTAATGAATCATTTAGAAGAAAGCAAGAAATCTTAATGGGTAGAGCCTATCATGCCTGATAATGCTTCATCGATTCGAAGAAGACTTCACCGAGTTTCCAACACCTCTTTTTCTCCAAGCAAGATCAACCAACCATAATATTTTTCCACAATGCCTCATATAATTTCCTCGAATCAAAAATAGGTCAGAGAAATCAAAAATAGCCACAAAGTGTAGATCAAACTATTGGTTCGAAGAACCAAATAGCTCTATGCGAGAAAAAAATCGTGAAGCATGCAAAGCAAAAAAAAAACCCAACAAATCCGCCAAAGATGACTTCCAAGAATGTTTGCTCACCAAAACCGAGACGAATTAATGACATTAATTTACATATTCTCACTTCTCTCTCTTTCCCATCGCCATCCAAAGTTGGTGAGACCAAATAGAATTTCCACATGCATTTTCAAATGCAGTGATGCCTCCACGTAGGTTCCACTAAAATTTAACTAACCCCTGCCAAACTGGTAGTACTTCCATTCCTTAATACCAAATCAAATCAAATAACATCTCATTAAAAGCTTAGGAACCTCCACTTAGCTCCCACTTACCAATCAACCCTTAGGTTCCCTTTCATACCCATTAGTTTAGGTTAGATTCAATTTGTTTAGGTTATATCTTAGGTTAATTTAAAAGTATAACCTTAGGATATAACCTTCAATCAAATAGATTTCCACCTTAGGTTAGGACATAGCTTAACCAAATAGTATTAGGCAATAGGTTAGAAATAATTTAGCATCTCTTAGGTTATTTCCCTTCATATTAACTTAATATTAACAACATAGGTTAGAATGTCATCCCACATAGAGAAGTATAGAAGGAGTTAGGAAAATTTACCTGAGCCTTGAATCCCATTAGGATAGACCTTATTAGATATAGGACACATTATACTCTCTCTTTCTCTAGAATCTTGAAGCAGGTTTCTATTTCCCTTAACACCATTAAGTGCCCTGCAAAGGTCAATCAAGAAGAGTCAAGCACCACACACGACAGAATGTAGGCACGATCTTTCAAGATAATAAATAATTTGCAACAAACACAAGTTCAGTCCATTATGTATTTTAACCAATGAATGTCAGTTTACCATTCAGTCTGTTAAGAAGATTTAAAGCATTCCTTGGATCACTGAAATTGATCCAAGGATGAGTTAGTCAAAAGAGATAAGTTTGCAACCCTAAAAATCTGATTGTAACTTATCAACAAGAAGTGAAAATGGATTCTTGAAAGCCATATCATTTCAGTCCAATGAATCCAAGAGCAGAGATGATTTATCCATAACAAGCATGATTTTCAACCATCAAGGAAACACACCTAATTTAAGAAAATCACATGCCAACACTTGTAATGCAAAGAGAAATATAATAGTTTGTTCAAGGTGTTACACATTTGGTTCTTTCTTTCCACAACTCGGTTTGTGAAGGACTGTATGTAATTGTACACTGCAAATAAATCCCTTAAGAGGTACATAAATCTTCAAACCTATTATTTACATGCTTGCATCCATTGTTGGTTTGAATAACCTAAGTAGACCTCTCAACTTATTTCTTAGCAAGAGCCATCTCAAATGTGTTCAAAAAATTTAGAATTTATCTTAAGAAAATACACTCGTGTGTAATGTGAAAATTCATCAATGAAGGTTAGAATATAAAGAGCTCTAGTAAACAAAGGAGATGGGAAAGTGCCATAAATATCTCTATAAACAAGATCCAAAAGACGAGTATCTATCCAGGATTTTCCTTTTCCAAAAATTTCTTTGGGGTTCTTTACGAGGGCACAAACCGCACAAATACCCTTAGAAAATTTTATGTAGGGTAACCCTTTAACTATTTCATTTTGGTTCAATTGTTCAATGTCACGATAGTTAAGATGGCCAAAATTCTCTTGTCATAGCTTATTAACCTCATATGCAAGAGTGAGCAAGGAAGCGGGCGTGGAATCATAAGTAAAGTGTGAGAAGGTATACAACTATAAATGATGATATTCCTTTCCCTCAGCCATAGTAGTATCGAGTGAAGCTCACGAATAATCACCAACTTAGGACCAAATTCCACTTGCATTCCTTCACCGAGGTGAGTGATTTAGTCAACTGATAGGATATTGGTGAGAGATTAGGAACACTCAACACTTCGTTAAACGCGTTCCACCGTCCATCTCTACCGATCCACTACGAAAACCAACACGGTAGTGCCATCACCCAACGTGATTTGGTACATGCCACATGGTACGATGTTAGAGAAATCAACATGAAAATATGTCACATAGTGTGAGGCACCGAATCAATAATCCACATCGATGAAGGAGTAACTCTAGCTATAAGGGCCTTTCCTTTATTCTTCTCATATTTAGACCCCTTTTTAGTGGAAGACTCAACTTTTGGAGCGTTTTTGATAGACTCGGAAAACCTATGTAATTCTTCTCAAGTAATTGAGTTAGGTGATCGATTATTTTCTCATACATTAATGCTCTTCATGGTCAATATTTTTGTAATAAGAACACTTACACTTTTCCTTCTTCTCTTTGGGCTTAGAAGTAGAAGTGTTTGTGTTAGGTTTGGTTTGGGTTTGGTTGGTCTTGGTTTCCTTCTTGGGTTGTTCCTTTTTCTCTTTCTTATCTTTAGTTTTCTTTCCATTACTAGTATTTTGTACAAGGGCATGTGACTTGGATTTGAGAGTCCCCATTTGAATGAATTTTTCATGTTCTCGAATGAGTAGGGATGGAAAAATGTCAAATGAGGGCATTTTCAAAGTACTTCCCAGAGTGAATTTTATGACATGGAAATTCAAAACAAAGATATGATATTCGGGGCCTAACTTAGAAATAATCACCAAGATCAACTAAGAGTCTTTCTTCTCCACTTTATATTCCTTTAAAAGAAATCTAGTGTGGAAAAAAATTGAGAATAATGCACGTATGTTTTCAAATTCACTAGCATTTAATCCTAATATTTTTTTTTCTAACTCATGCACTCTCATGTCTTGTCTAAATATATTGTCTAACATTTTCCATGCTTCAAAGGTGTTTGGACCATTATATGTGAAAGAGAAATTCAAGAGAAACAAAAATATTAAGAATACCTAAGGCTTTTCACATCCGTTCAACTTATATTTTTCAAGCTCGTCGGCAAGTTAAGTCTCAGCTCCTACGATTATGTGAAATAAACCTTTACCCTCTAGTTTCATTACCATTTTTATCCCCATTTGAAAAATTTGAACGGCATGAGCAAAGGAATTGAAATATCATCCATCACAAATAGAGTGAAAGAAGGAATTCAGAAAGAAACAAGAAACACAACCACCCTAGAAAATATTACCCCTAATTTTGGCATTTTATAGTTTAGTGCATTAAATACAATCAAGTGCGAATGTGTATCATGAAACATTCGGTCACTCACCTTACAATCAGTGTATTAATGCACAAGTGTGGAGACCACAATCAAGTTCTAGTAATCATGACAATTTTTCGTTGTAAGCAAGTACAAAACAAGTCTGAAATAGAAGAAGGGAGAAAAATACAATCATGTGTGAGAAATAACGTCTCACGTCACAACAAAAACCCCCTTACTACAAGACTATGGCGAGACACACTCATTAGTCCGCAAGTAGTAATAAGGGTGAATTAATGCAAAAGGGGCTCAAAATGATTCCAAGGGACCTCCGGACGAAGGAAAATCTCTCGAAAGGTGAAAAAAATTGGGAAGGGCACTAAACACTCTAGAAAAAAATAGTAGCAAAAAACATCTAATAATGCTATAAAATGCACTTTTAGTTTTCCCAATTAATCTAATTTTAAAGATTAAAAAAGTTTTAAAAAGTGATAATAATGTTAAAAATGATTAAAACCACTAAGTAATTAAATTAAAGAGCCTCCTAATTAAATTAAATAAAGTCCCTAATAAATTAATCACCTAGTTAATTAAGATGACTTCATAATTAACTATTTGATCCTAATTTTAAAACATTAAGAACTGATAATAACAACTCCTATGACTTTACAAAAAAATAACTTTTCTTTATTGAGTCCTAACTTAACTAGCTCAAATAGTTTTAGAAACTATTAAACAAGGCTAAATCAAGGGAAATTAAGTGGAAAAGCGAGCTTGAAGGAAGTTCAAAGAACGGGAGAAGCGGTCAACTTGGGGAATCGAGTCGGCTCGGCCAACCGAGGGAGCAAGTTGGGGGAGGGCAAGGGCACCATAAAGATAGCTCAAAGTGGAGCATGATGATAACTCGGAGTGGATCATGGTGACCAAAGAGGGCATTGGGCTTGAGATGGATCAGTGGATGGAGAACCATGGGGATACTTGAGTTGGATGGAGAGATATACTCGAGTGGGAGTGGGAAAGAGATTAAGCGAGTGAGTCATGGGCATGGGTTAAACGGTTGGTGAGTTCTAATAAACGCACGTAGGACAAATATAATGAGGGGGAATCTTTAACCCATATGGTCATGATGAGCATACAATAAGAAAGGCTAAATGATCCTAAAAATCAAGTGAGCATGATGTAAAAGGTAGGGCCAAGTTTAGCAGAGAAAAGTCACCAGGCTAAGCAGCAAAGACAAGCACAAGATTGAGGCATTCACCAAGCGAGATAATCCAAGCAAGGCGAGAGGGTAACCACAAGTCGGGAGAGGATAAAATGCATGACACAAGTTAGATAGAGGGATGAGTTAGGAAACAAGCTAGGCTAGCTCGATACTGAGACCAAACAAAGCTCGTGGAGATCTAGTAATGAGCCGAGCAACAATGCAAGGAACTACCCAAACTCACAACAAAAAAGAAAAACAAGCAACCCAATGTAATGCTAAACAAATGAATCGATGCCAATCAAAAACTCAACTAATAGGAAGAAATGACACCAACATAACTTTCCCAAGAATTCATAACCTCGACTCGATGCAAAGTAATTCATATGCATGTAAATAGCGCAGCTTTCAAGGAGCTCGTCGAGCTCTATAGAGCTCGCCGAGCTCTATAAGAGCTCAACCAAGCTGGTAGGAGGAAAAAAGAAGCATGGTTAAACCAAAAATGTAAAATTTTATGGTAGGATCCAGGGAAGGATAAAATTAGAAAAAACTTCAATAAAATTTATATTTTTAATGAAAAATAAAACTGATAAAACCAAAAATATAGAACCTACCTTTAAAAGAGAGCCTACCTCAAAAGTTAGCTAGATCTTTAAAATAAATAATTGAAAATCACACATGCACAACCAAAAACTAGCACAAACTCCAAAAACAAGACTATTAAACTAGATTAGCAAGATTCTAAATAACGATCGAAAAAAATGCACAAGAAGCACAAAAACTGAAACCGGAAGTAATTAGCAACCAAAATAAATGAGTGCACATTTACCAAACAATAGCTCTGATATCATGTGAGATTATTCTGTGAGGATCAATATGGAGCATCATGCACATCGAAGAGGTTGTACTTCAATGGTGACATGAATGCTCCAAGTAATCAACAAGAAATCAAACACAAAGGAAAATCATGCATAAAATAATAGGTATACTCATTCTCATAGCTCAAATAGAAAGGGTACATATATATGAGTGTTTTGTAACTTCCATGCATGACACAAGGAACCTTGATTACACCTAATTACCTATGATCTCGCTAAGTGAAATGACTTACCATGTGAGGTAAACAAGACACCGAGTGATGACGAGACAAGTCACACACACCAATAGTAAGAGGCACAACCTCTACCCATTTCATCAAATACTTAAGTATGGTAATGATGATGTTGTGCCCATTTGTATAGGCAAGGGTTAGTTTTCTAATTAATTCAATGCCCAATGTAGAAAATGGACATTTTATGATAATAGGATGAAGTTCCTATGCCCAAACGTGTATAACATGTGCAAAATCTTGACATTTGGGACACTTTTGTAGATACTCACTAGCATTTTTCTCGATGGTGGGGCATAGATAACCCATCCTATGAATTTTTTGGGGTATTATGTGGCCACCAAAGTGACCTCCGTAAAATCTGTCATGACAATAGAATAAACCACATTTAGACTCTTCTTCATTGATGCAATGAAGGAGCATGCTATCAAAGGATTTCAAGTATAAGATTGTATCTAAAATCATATATTTCATGACAAGAACATGTGGGTACTACCTCTATTAAGAATTGGATTCTTCAAGATAAGTGTGTGCTTGATGAGATAGGCGTTACGCCCTTAGTCTTATAGTTTATATTGGATATGTAGTGCCGACTTGTGGCTTACATAATCTCTCTTCTTTTCATATGTTATTCATTTATGCTTTGATATGTTTAGTAAGTCGGTTATGCTTTTATATTCAATAGTAGTTAAGCATCATATTGAGCATTTGAATCTTATTGTATGGTTTGGAGGTTCACCCTCGAAGTGGCTAAGCTATTCTACTTACATATTAAGATCATTCATCTGCAATCTTATGTTCTTTGGTGTATTATTACTACTGATAATCATATATATACAATTAATTTCATCACAAGTGGTATCGAGCCCGACCTCGGCCGGTGTTGCGTCAAAACCCTAATTGTGAAGGTTTGGCTATATCTAAAAATTGGTAGCGAATTTTTCTGCAATTTTTTATGGTGTGGAGAAATCAATCAAGTAAGCCCCTCTCCAAATTTTAAACATTTTTGAATTGTTTTGCAAAATTTATAGTAGTTTTATGTTTTTCATAATAAAGCTACCTAGGTTGCAATTTTTGGATTTTTCTAAGTTTATTATATTTTTGGAAAGCTTTCCAAAAATTATCTAGGTTTTTTCTTTATGTTTTCCTCTACTCAACCAATAAATTTACGAAACCCCAAACCCTAAATTTTTTCCCTAATTTTTCTACCATGACTCCAAAACCCTACATCATGACCAGTAGATCATATTGAGGTCAAGGAAAAGATCAAGCAACTCCATGAATGACCCCAAATAAGGAAGATATGGATTTAGAATATTCTGGTTCGGGAGTATCTGAGGTAGTCATCTAACTTCAGGAAAGGGTAAATAATATGGTGAGTAAGGATGACCTCAATAATGAGCTTCTTCATCTAAAAGGTAGCCTTAGGGGTGAACTTCATATGGATTTTCAATCAATGAAGTAGGAGATATTGCTCTCTCTCTCTTTCAAAAATGAATCCCAATTCCAGTCATATGGGTTCCTCTAGAAATACTCACATAGGTCCAAATCACTCCAATCAAGGAGGATCCTTTACACATTTAGGTGGATCTCCTCACCAATGGCGGGACATTATTCCAAAAGTGGAAATGTGTAAATTTGATGGAAAGGATTTTCTCAATTGGATTACCCAAATGAATAATTTCTTTGATCTCCATCAGATCCCATTGGGACAAAAGGTGACCTTGGCATCCATATAACTAGAACCTGACCAATTTTTCTGGTATTGTTGGTTATGTGTTCAAATACATAAGAATTTTCTAAGTGCCACATGGAAAAATTTCACTAAAGAGTTTCAATTACACAATAGTTCTAGTGTGTCAAAGAATTACTTCAACTAATTAGCAAAATTACGACAAAAAGGACCACATTGAGCATAAGGTGTGTATGTTTAATCCAATCAAGGTTTTTGATTCTATTATCATGGCGCATAGGGCATAAGGAAAAAAAATCCAGTAGAAGGAAGACCTTCACTAACATAAAATATTGTAGTAACTTTCATCAATCATATCCTTAACCAGTTCAACTGACACCTCAACAAATTGAAGAAAAAAGAGAAAAAGTGTTGTGTTTTAATCAATTATAGAAAATATGGACCCTCATAAATGTGCCAAGAAAAAAATGTTCTACATTGAATGGACTGGTGATGAGGAAGCATATGAGGATACATCAAGAAAGGAAATGGAAAATTAGAGGAATAATCTAAAGATCCCCACCCACTATCTCATGTCATGCTCTATTGGGTATTAGCACTCCACAAACCCTTTAGGTCATGTGTTATCTTAAGAAGTAGAAGGTGACAATATTGATTGATTCGGGAGCACACATAATTTCATCAATCATAAGCTGGTAGTAAGGCTAAATTATTTCATCTACCCAACACCTGAATTTCAAGTAATGATCACAAATGGTGGCACATTCCAATGTTCAAGTAAATGCCATAAAATCATAACAAATCGGAATCTACGATCTTTGTTATTCCCATTTACTGATTTGATATTTTCTTAGGTGTTCGGTGGCTCACAACCTGGGCACCATAGAGCTAAATTTCTAGGAGTTTTTCATGGACTTTCATTCTAAGAGTAAACAGTTTGAACTTTGAGGACCACATGCAAAATCTCCTCAACTGGTTATTTATCACCAAATGCAAAATATTCTTTAAAATGTGGTTGAAGGTTTTGTAGCTCGATTTTTCTCCATGGAAGTTCAACAAATAGCGATGGTAGTACATCCCGATATTCATAAGGTTATTGATCAACATGCGCTTGTCTTCAGGATCCTATAGGATTACATCCTAAAAGATATCATGATCATTTCAATTAGTTAATTTCAGGAATCCAACCCCCTAATATCAGGCCTTATAGATACCGATATGTGTAAAAGAGTGAGATCGATAAGTGGTGTCCCCAAATTTCACCCTGAAAGCTGGGACTACCCTATGTAAAAAACTTTCGTAATTTTAAATTAATGGGTCATTTTGTGTTTTTATTGCCAGAAAGTGTCTGTATTGTGTTGATATATTCCCATGGAGTTATCCAATTTCACCAAATACCTAGATGCCCAAAATCATTATATTTTTTCACTGGGGTTTACTGCATGGAAATTTGTATTTAATTATTCTAAACCCCGTTTGAGGGAAATTGTGCTCCGGTTTAACCCTGTTGTGGTATTACATGTCAATATTCCCATATTCCAGTAGGTTTTTAACCAAGAATGAATCCTGGGCTTTATCTGTGACTTCTGGCAACGTTTTGCGTTTTTGGTGTTTTCCCGTTTTGTTTTCTGTGAAATTTCTCTAGGTCAATTCCTTTGCCAGTTTAATCTGATTTCTTTCTTGGAGTATCTAGAGATCACCTATGGATGTTATGTCAGAAGGAATTTGTCACAGGAGGTCTGGTTCTCTCTGAAAAGACAAAGTCATGCACGAAAAAAGCTTCTTTTGGGCAGGTCACATTTTTGGGAAAAGAGAAAGTTTTAAGCTACAATGGGATTTTTGGTAGCAGCAGGCAGGTGGGAATTTTGTACCTGCCTAGCAGGGTACTTTTTCCCATGGAAGCAATGCCACTTAAGTCACAATGGGAAAATTAGAGGCAGTAGGTAGGCGGGAATTTCTTACCTGCCTTGCAGGGTGAAAATTCCCATTGTGAAATAAAAGAAAATCACTTAAGGCATTGATGGGAATTTCTTACCTGCCTTGCAGGGTAAATAATCCCATTATGAAATTCAAACAACTTAAGTGGATCATGGGATTTTTGGAGCTGCGGTGCAGGGTGAATAATCCCATTGAAAATTGGCTTTTAAAAATAGAAATGGGCTATGTCAAAAAGTGCGACCCCTTTTGGAATAGAGGGGCAGCTTTAATGGTATTAATTAATTAAATTATTTTCCAAATTTGGTGCCCAAGCATGGAGAAAATTCAACAAAGAAGAAGAGGATAAGGGAATTTAGAAATAGAATTCTAAAATTAAATAAATATAATTTATTTAATGCAGCCCCCTTCATGTCAAAAAGTGCGACCCATATTGAGGAGGAATAATACTTTTTAAGTATTAATTGATGTAATTAATTCCTATTTTTAGTGGATGAGGTCAAATCACACTGTGAAGCTTAAGTGATCTAGAAGTAGAGAGCTAAAATTAAATTAATTTAATTTATTTAATGGCAACCATGAGCATGCACAAAATAGGCGCCCAAATTGAAGAGAAAAGCATGTTAATTAATTAATTAATTGCCAGGAATAGGAGAGGCAATTATTAATTATAGAATGGTGAAGATTATATAAGAAGGGGTTGCCATAAGGATGAATTAATTAATTCTTTAGCAAGGAAGTGCAGCCCAGAAAATTTGGCGCCCAATTAAGGAGGAATTTTGCACAGAAGAAGGTGTTTTTACTGCTGGAAGGCTTCAAAGTTTGGTGCCTAGGTTTGAAGGAGCTTGATTTGTGTTTGATTAATTGTCTACATAGTGGTACAGGTGCTCAAGTGAAGTTGGTAAAATTCATGCTTGCTTTGCATGCAAACAAAACATCAAATTTTGGGGCAGCAGAGCTTGATATATGCAGATTTTTATAATTAAAATCAAGTGTTCATGTTCGGTTGCCATCTTTGTCTGAATTAATTGCAGGAATTCATTACAGGTGCTTTTATAAGAGAAAGGGAGCTTAAATCAATGTCCAATACATTGAACATATCCTCCGAATCTGAAGAAATCTCCAGATCTGCACCAGTTGTAAAGAATTTCGGCCGAATAAAGAGAAAAAGAATTGCTCAGACAAAGACAGATTCGGCCATGGCAAAGCGGGATGAAAAAGAAAGCTCAGCAGAGTCATGCATCACTTCTAAGTTTGCTGACATTGGAGATACAGATCTAGGTCCAGAACCTCTTTCTCGAATTGATTGATAGATCCAGAGCTGGAAAGACTTCCCTCATGCGTGTAGTCAAAAGTAGTGGAATCATTCGAGCTGCAACATTTCCATTCACAGCCTAGTTGCTAGAATTCATCATGGAGTGTGCTAGGTCTTACCATCCATTATCTAGATCAGTCTGAGATGTTGTGGGGAAGACAATAATTTGGCTGGATGCACAGTTCATCAATTATTGTCTGAAGATTCTAGCATGACAGGTGGTGACTACTATTAGCATACAGGATGCCGGCAACATGTGGGAAAAGCATAAAGTTGACTATGTGGGCATAATGAACAAAATACATGAAGAAGCCCAAATCTCCTTCCAAGTTCCCAAGAATTCTTCCACGATCCAATCTGGTACAAGAGGTGGATGATATTGCCAAATTTTTATGCAGGATAAATGGCGAAGCTAATGCTCACAACTTCCACGCATGGATGTATGCTTTCATCAGGACCATTGAAATCAACAAAGTAGATTCAATAATCAATTGGTCGAAAATCATTAGTGACAACATTGGTGAGTAGCTCCAAATGTGAGGCGTACTTACAACTTCAAAATGACTTCGTATTTGGTATATGCAACAGCTTCACAGGGTGTCTTCTCCAAGCTTGGATAGGTATGTGTGTGCTTTCCAAGGATCCTATTTTCAAGTGCTATCCACAGATTAATATATCTACATGCAATAAATATTACAAGATGGTCAATGATGGATTCTTCTACGGATTCATTTATAGGCTAGATAGTGATCTAAAGGCCAATAGGGTGAGCAACGAAGCGTGGGAAGTTATGTCTAGGATTGGCAATATCTTCATCCAGTTTGTGGATTTTACATACCTCAGGGTCACCAGCTTTTTAAGAGAACCAATTAAGTTTCCTAGATACTCTGAGTGATAGATTGGTCATCATGGAGCTGAGCAGACAACTCATGGAGATGCATGACCTACATTCAAAATGGCACAAGTCTACAGCTTCTTCCCGATCACAGTGGGCTATTACAACTGCCAGAGTATTCATAAAGCCCAGGAATTGAAGCGGAAATGTTCTCTGAGTACGAGCAAGAGTTCTTCCCAGCACGGCTGAACTTCGATCCATTTGGAGTGGCAAGGAAGACAATCTCCCAGGAATACACGCATGTGCCTTCATTGGAAGATTTCTGGATGAAGTGCAGAAGCGAGTACGAGGTTAGAAAGAAAGATTTCAGCAGGTTATCAGTGTAGCAAGTGTTTGACTTTGGATTAGCATGGATACCTACGGATCTTAAAGATGATGGGCCTGTGTTACTTGACACATACCATCGGATGGGAGGAGATAGAGTTGTACTTCAAGAGAGCGTAGGTGGTTGCCATATGATCGAGGAAAGGTCTGCTACCATTCTTGGTCAATACTTCAAACTAGTTGCTGACGAAGGGATATTGCCTTGATGAAGCATTGATGAATCAAATCACGGGAAACTTCGGCACAGGAGATTCCCTCAAGAGGAAGCACGAAGGAGAAAGCAGAGAAAGGCTTAAAATATTAAAGTGCATAGAAGGTCTCATTCAAAGAGAAGATCACTTCTACTACTATGGTGCTAGTTCCAACTTCTCCAACATCAAGTACTTCATCGACTGTCACACCTCAGCAGGATACTGCCATTCCTCCGTTGAATCCGAGAAACATTCATCTTTTCTCCTCAGCCACTCCATTCAGCACCTCTTCCTAAAGAAATGTTGAAGTTGTAGATGGTAGAATTTGAAAGAGCTTTGTCTTTGGATAATTCAGAGGATGGCAGCCACAACACTGTAGCAGTTTCAGATGGAGAGGAATCAGCGCGAGATAGTGGTACACTCGAAAACTTCTCATTCTCCGAGAAGTAATTTCTCAGAATGGTTGGCTTCATTTGGTTCCAGGCTAGAGAGGAAATCAACTTGGAGGAACACGACTTGCAGCTGCTCTTGAATCTAGGTGGAAAAGACAAAAAACCTAAAGTTGCTAAGGTAACTTCAAGGTTGATCATTGAAGAGTCGGGGCAGAAGTTTTCCGAGGTGTCAGTTCCAGCAGAAGGAAAGAAGAAGGATGAGCTCACGGTAGAAGATATAACAATAACCAGAGTACCCATAGGTCAAGCCACCACAAAAGGATTGAAGCAGGACACACAGACATTGATAGATGCTCTATTCCTTAGGCTTGACAAAGAAAAGGTGAAGAAAGTTGAACTTCAGAAGAAGGTATCTCAGTTGTGCGAGATCATTGCAAGGTTGCTAATCTTCCACTCAACCAATTTCAGCACAAAATTAGGTGAGTGATCATCTGATGTAGGAAGTGGAAGATGTAAGTAACTAGGTTAAAGCTATCGATGAATGGAAAAGTCTGATCATTCTTCAAGCTTCTGTACAACTCGGAGAGGTTTCAGCCCACCTAAAGGTTATGAAAGATGCATTATATCAGTTGAAGCAATTGGTGACAAGTATGATAGATATGAACACAATTGTTGAGAGTAACTTGAGTACTTTGGCTAAAATAAATAAGCTTACGAGAGAGGTGTTGATTGCAGAATGAATTGTGCCCAATGGATCAGTTGAGAAGGGGAAGCAACTTGAGTTTGCAGTATATCTTTCCATTTGGAGATCTATAGAATTATGCTTTGAAAAGGATGCAGGCACTTAAGAGTATGGCATCATCTTTACCAGATAATGTCATTGCTTTCACTAATGAGGAAGTGGTCGGAACGTTACTTCATACACAAGGACCATTCCTAGCAAAGTGCCTAATTCCCTGGAAGGATCTCTTCTGATGGTGCAAGGGAGAATTGATGGAGTTGTTAGGCCTTTCACGATGAATTCCATTAGTAAACTAGTGGCACTACAGTTAGATATTGAGAAGTTTAGGCCTAGCTTGGAGGATGTGGAAGTGTGTATCAGGGTATTGAATGAAGGCTTGCTGCAATTCAGGATAGAAAAAGGAATTTTGGCTAAGATAGATGGGAAGATGTTGAATTACATGTTCGACAAGTATATTCAGTATCAAAACAAAAAGAAGATGTAGATGTTACAATTGGCGTGTCTTTCTTCTTCTACTCTTTCTTCTTCTATTTTCCACGTTCCCGGATGTAATTGTAAAACTTTAAAGTTATTGGTTTTGAAACCATTACTTTAAGTTATGTGGAATGATTCTATTAGTTAAGTGACAGATGTGTATAAGTTTGAATATGGACCCGGATGCATGTCACTTGAAGAGGAATTAGAGGGGGATGATTGCCAGATGTTATCTTTACTTTTTGTTTATGTTCCAGTTCAGTTGAGTTTCCCATTTGTATTTTCCCTTCTACATTCTATAAGTAGAAGAAGAACCTTCGGGTTAATGATCAGAATTTGTAAGCAACATTCTTGTGTTCCAGACTTTGTGCTGAAACCCCTGATAGCTATTTGAAGCAAAGGAATACAAAGGAGCAGATTTTCGAGAGAACTTTGTGTCATGGTGCATTTTGTTTCTAGCTTTTGTCTTAGATCTACTTATAAACTTTGGGTTATTTTAGATCTAGATCTAAAAGTTGCCTTTGCTTATAATTATGTGTGTTAATATCTATTGTTCCATCTATGTGCATGCAATCAACTATGT
Organism: Taxus wallichiana var. yunnanensis; assembly: GCA_018340775.1. Classification (NCBI taxonomy): domain Eukaryota; kingdom Viridiplantae; phylum Streptophyta; class Pinopsida; order Cupressales; family Taxaceae; genus Taxus; species Taxus wallichiana. Next base: position 637,484,486 of record CM031237.1, on the reverse strand, counting down.
TATCTATTGATTGGGTTGCACATCTTCCCTCTTTCTTTCCATTGTGTTATATATTTCCTTCTTCTTTAGATATTTCCTTTCTTTAACAATTGCTTACTTGCTGCAAAACTATATAACTATGGTTCATGAGCTGCATGGTTAAAGTAAAACCCCTAAATAGATACTAGCATATTTTATTGACAAATCTTACATGGGAGCCTCACTAGTAAATGAGGGAGATTTATCTCATGACTACCTAGGTTTTCAGCTATGCAGAAAATCTAGCCAACATTTTTTGTGACTCACTTGGGGAAACAACTATCTTTGCAGATCAAAGCTTATCTCTTGAAGATCAGAGTGTTTTCCATACAACTCTCAACTTGGCTGAACATCCATTCACATGATCTGTGAAGGCACAAGGAAGGACAGATCATTTCTTCAGATTGCAGGAGCAATTCAACTTCAATCATCCTCCTCAAGTTAGAAGCCACAGATCTAGTCTCTCACCAGGAAGGAGAGTGCACACTCATCCAGATCTGGATCATCTTTAGCATAATCCGGCGGCTGGAATTATTCACCAAGTCTACACAAGAAGAAGATGCCCCACTCATCATGCATAAACAAATCAAAATCAGAACCAGATAGTACCTGTCCCATGGAGCAGCTTTTTGGGCCACTGAATTTGACTCCTGCCTATGCATGATCTGCCTAAAGGATCCAAAAATAATTTTCTGAAATTCTTTGGAGATGGAAAGAAAAATCTGGATGATCATTTGGTAAAATTCTTCATATCTTGTGGTGTGCTTGTAGTGGAGCATGAAGATGTCTCGGTCAGACTCTTCATTGAGACTCTACATGACTTGGCTGGCGAATGGTTCTATCGGCTAGCTCCTAGCACCATAACCAACTAGGGCCTATGCGAGAACAATTTCTGAAAATATTCAAGCTCATGAGAAGACACTAGCACCCTTAATTACTCAACCGACAATTAAGAAAGAAGCCAAGTGAGAACATGCGGGACTTTATTGCAAGGTTCCAAAGGATTTTATATAAAATCCCCACTTTTGTTGCATTGAGTGATGAAAATCAAAAGATGTTTTTATAAACACTTTGTTGCCCAAAGTTGGATATCAGCTGAGAAGGGAAAGACCATGAATCTACTTGAAGCACAAAATGTTGTCATGGAGGTTGAAGATGACTTGATCATGGCTAGAAAAATCAAACAATCATCCCACAAAGGTGATGGAGCTTCTTCAAGTACTTCAGATCCTTTGTTGCAAAGGTTGGCTAATGATATGTTGTAAATCAAGAAGCGATATCTCAAGCAGGAAATGCGACCCCTTCAAGAATAGCTCCTACCCGACCTTTAATGGTCAAAATCAAAATCGAAATAGACTTTTTATTGCACCACAACAGTTGGCAATTGAAGTTTCTCCAGGAATAACTTGGAAACTAATGAAGAAGATCTAGGCATTGATGAATCATTTGATGATGAGGACTTTGTAGATCCCACTGGTGACTCCAATATTGGTTACCTAGACTACGAATCTGATGAGGGCTATTATGAATCTTTTGAAGATTATGATGGTCACACATTTGTGGTGTTCACAAGGTCCCAGACACACCAAAATGCTGAAGCATCCATAAGTAGCCAAAGAAGAGAAAGAGAAGATCCTGGGCCGGATGTTACTATCCTAAAAAGAGGTAGTACACTACCTTCTTCATTAGCTCCCAAAGATAAGCACATGCAAATTCTTTCAATTCACAGCAGAGGGCCAACATGTGCATCCAGTTGAAGTAAATCAAGATTTTGACATTATTGATCACATTAAAAAGACCAAGGTCCAAATGTCAGAAGTTGAGTATTTGAGGGCATTTCCTGATCAGCTAAATAGATTGGTCAAGTATGTGCAAAGTAATGGTCCCAACCCTCCAACAAATAATACTTCACGGGGTATCTTGTCAAGTCCAAAGATTACTCCTTCAAATAATGTGGCTACAAGTTCTTCTCCCTCTACTTCTTCTCCTACTACATCGAAAAGGATCGAGCCATTCTATGTATCATTGCTTATTAATGGATACAAATTGAGCAATTACATTTTGGACTCGGAGCTTCTGACAACATCATGCCTACCAAAGTTGTTGATGATTTGGGTCTCACATTGACAAAAACCATCGAAGATGCTATTCAATGGAAAGGAAAGTGCCTCTGGTTGGGAAAATCAAATATGCATAGGAAATACTTGCTTCTTTCCCAAACAAGAGATTAAAGATGACTATCCTTATAGCAGACATCCCAGTGTCTTATGGCATGCTTTTAAGTAGAAATTTCTGTAAAGAGTTGGCGGAGAAGTCAAGATGGATTGGTCTTGTGTGCACATACCAATCAAAGGAGTTAATCAAAATTTAGAACCTGAGAAGAAATCCAAGTACACATGATATCAAAGTCTGAAGATCCTAGATCTCAGATCTTGTTTCAAGAATCTGATCACGGAGTCTATTATCTAGAAATGGATAAAGAAGAAATCAACCCATGATTCAAGAACCACATCAACTTGATAATAAGGTTTGGTCTCTGGAATTTGATGGTAGTGTTGTTCATTTGGATCTAGTGTAGGCATTGTTCTTATCTCTCTGAGGGAAAGGTGCATGCACATTCCTTCAAATTGATGTTCAAAAATACTAACAACATAACAGAGTATGAAGCACTGTTGTTAGGTATGGAATAGGCAAGAAAGAAATGGGAATCAAGCTCTTACATGAAAAGGGAGATGTTGAGCTGATTGTTAAGTAGATAAGAGGTCTCTACCAAGTAAAAAGGACAAAATTTGGCATTATAGAGATCGAGTCTACTCTGTTATCCTAAATTTTTCAGCTTTCTCGGTATCTTACATTCCGAGAGAACAAAATTCTAGAGCTGATTCACTTGCAGTGACTGTAACTTTGTTAAATCCAAATCAGCCTCCCACATTTTTTAGATAGGGGGATTACAAAGTTGAGATGGTCTTCCACCCAAAGGTTCCTAATAATGTCCAACAATGGCAGGTTTTTAATGATGACAAATCAGATTGCTACATTTCTCCAACAAAAGGACAACTTTAAAGAGATCTACTATGAGGGAAGCAACTCACCTCCGAGACAAACTACTATGGGAGAAATGGATGCAGATGTCTCAGGAAGTCAGGAGATTATCCAGCTAAAGGGAAATAAAATTCCTAAAGGCTTGGTATCTCTTGAGGAAATGTTCGACAAACATGATCAGATGCTTAAAAAGAATGAAGAAAGTGGGGAAGGTTCTTCCTCCGATACACAGTTACTAAATTTGGGAGCAAGCAATGACCCCAAATTAGTAAATCTAGGAAAGTGTTGTTCAGAGGTAGAAAGAGAAGCTTTTACAGAGCTTCTTAAGAAATACATGGATGTTTTTGCTTGGTCTTACTAGGATCTAAAAACATATCAACCTGCAGAAGTTCAACATTACATCCCATTAAAACTAGAACAAAATCCTTTCAAGCAGAAGTTGCGGTGGCATAACCCTACTATTTCCGGGACTATCTTTGCAGAGATCCAGAAGTTGTTAGATGCAAAGATAATTTATCCCATACATCACTCTGAATGGTTAGCCAACATAGTTCCTGTGAGAAAGAAGAGTGGCGAGATTAGGTTGTGCGTAGATTTTCAACCTCAATCAAGCCTCATTGAAAGATAACTACCCCATCCCCATCATGGATCACACTCTGCAGGTGGTCACTGGATCTGAAATGCTTTCCATGCTTGATGGTTTCTCAGGCTACAATCAGGTCAAGGTGTCTGAAGAAGATCAATATAAAATGACATTCATTACACCTTGGGGAACTTTTTCTTATCAGAAAATGTCGTTCGGTTTGATCAATGTTGGAGCTACGTTTCAAAGAGCTATGGATTTAGATTTTCTCATCTCAAGGATGTAAGCATAGTGGTGTACCTTGATGATCTGACAGTCTTTTCCAAGAATAGAAGCACACATTTCAAATCTGGAAGAGGTTTTCATACAATGCCGCAAACATGGTATTTCTCTGAACCCTAAGAAATCTATCTTTGTTGTAACAGAAGGAAAGCTACTAGGACACATTGTCTCCAAGGAAGGAACCAAGATAGATCCGGAACGTGTCAAATCTATTCAGACTTTTCCATTTCCAACATCCAAAAAAGGGGTTCACTCTTTCTTTGGTAAAGTTAATTTTCTCGGAGATTCATCCCTGACTTTGTTGAGCTAACTCATCATATCTCAAATATGATGAAGAAGACACAAGATTTCAAATGGAGCAAATGAAGGGAAGGAAGCTTTTGAGAAAATTAAAGAGGCCTCAAAAGCCCCAGTCTTGGTTTCACCTGATTTTAGTAAAGAATTTATTCTTTACTGTTATTCCTCCGAACACACCATGTCAGCAATCTTGATGCAGAAGAATCAAGAGGATGTAGAAGCTCCGATTGCTTTCATGAGCATGCCTCTCAAAGCTTATGAGTTGAAATATACTCCAATGGAAAAACATGCATATGCAGTGGTAAAGGCATGTAAAGCATTCAGGTACTATATTCTTTCCTCACATATTGTGGTCTGGTTCTAGATACTGCAGTGAAATCTATTCTCACCCAACAAGAGTTAGGGTTGTTAAGAGGCACATGGGTGACAAAAGTTCAAGAATACGACCTAGATATCAAACCTACAAAGCTGGTTCGAGGAAGAGGTCTGTGTGAATTGATGACTGAGATGAAAGCAACAACGCGAGGTAGATCAAGAAGAGGTAGATCAAGATCTTCCTATGGTCCTTTTTATAGATCTGGTGGAAGAGTGGTACAATAACATTGCCTATTTTCTGACTTATGGAGAATGCCCGGATCAACTTTCTCGAAAAGAGAAACGTACTATTAAACTAAAATCCAAAGACTTTGTTCTTTGGGATAATGGTTTATACAAAAGAGGGATTGATGGTGTATTTCTCCGATGCGTAGATAAAGCTCAACAGGATCAGCTCTTAAAACAATTTCATAACATGGCTTGCGGTGGTCATTTCTCAGCCCGAGTCACTACTCACAAGATCCTACGAGCAAGGTATTACTAGCCCACACTTTTTCAGATACTGCAGAGTGGGTATCTAAGTGCCAAGCGTGCCAACACTTTGTTGGGCATGTAAAATTACCTGCATTACCTTTAAAACCAATTGTAATTGAAGAACCCTTCCAGCAATGGGAATGGATTTTATTGGTATGCTCAACTTGGCCTCCAGTGCCAGTCATCACTATATTCTGACAACTACTGATTATTTCAGTAAGTGGGTAGAAGCCATTCCTATTAAGAACGCCACTTCCACGGAGGTGTGTAATTTTATAAAGGAAAATATTGTTATCAGGTTTGGTGTACCTAATAAAATAGTAGCAGACAACGCTCCAAATTTGTCTTCTAAGGAGTTGGTTGATTTTTGCTACACTCATGGGATCAAGTGGTACATTCCTCCAACTACTATCCACAAGGGAATGGCAAGCTGAATCAAGTAACAAAAATTTGGTGACTATCATGCGAAAGCTAGTAACTGAGAATCAAAGAACTTGGCATAAGAAGTTATTTGATGCATTATGGGTAGATAGGATTACACCAAAGAGGGCTATAGGCATGTCCCCTTTTCAGCTATTATATGGAAGAGACACAGAGTTGCCTCTTACCTTGGAACTTCCTACCCTACAACTTTCTAGAGCCCTGGAAGATTCTACATTCAATGATGCTATTGAAAAAGGATAATGTATCTGACTGAATTGCGGGAGGTACAGACTCAAGTCGCAGATAGATTATCAGAGCATCAAAAGAAGGTGAAATTTATCTTCGACAAAAAGGCTAGGGAAAGAAAGTTTGAAATCAATGATTGGGTCCTTTTATGGGACAAAAGAAGAGAAACAAAAGGCATGCACGGGAAATTTGATTCACTATGGAAAGGGCCTTTTGTGATTAAAAAGATCATTGAGTAGATAGCTTCATTCTTGCTCATCAGGATGGAGTTGAATTGTCGTTGCCTTTCAATGGGCAACACTTGAAGTTGTTTAGACATGAAAAGTAGGGTAAAACTTGTATGTATATAAATAAAACTTTGTTTGTTTTTCCTTGTTTTGTTTTTGTGTTGTGTTGTTTTTGTTTGCTTGACCCCGTGCCCAAAGACAAGATATGAAACCAGAGATGTTGGGATCTCATCTTTTCCCTTGTCATTTTGATAGAGGAAAAGATGTCCACAGATGGAGCCGACTGGTGTCCCTAGATTTCACCCTGAAATCTGGGACTACCCTATGTAAAAAAATTTCATACTTTTAAAATAATGGGTTGTTTTGTGTTTTTATTGCCAGAAAGTGTTTGTATTGTGTCAAGATATTCCCATAGACTCATATTAGCCAATTTTGCCAAATACCCAGATGCCCAAAATCATTATATTATGTCACTAGGGTTTGCCTGTGGGAAATTTGTATTTAATTATTCTAAGCCCCATTTGAGGCAAATTGTGCTCCGATTTAACCTTTTGTGGTCTTACATGTCAATATTCCCATATACCAGTAGGGTTTTAACCAGGAATGAATCTGGACTTTATCTATGACTTTTGGCAACATTTTGCATTTTTGGTGTTTTCCCATTTTGTTTTCTGTGAAATTTCTCTAGGTCAATTCCTTTGCGGTTTAATCTGATTTCTTTCCTGGAGTATCTGGAGATCACCTATGGATGTTATGCCAGAAGGAATTTGTCATAGGAGGTCTAGTTCTCTCTGAAAAGATGAAGTCATGCACGAAAAAGCTTCTTCTGGGTAGGTCACATTTTTGGAAAAGAAGGTTTTAAGCTATAATGGGATTTTTGGTAGCAACAGGCAGGTGAGAATTTTGTACCTACCTAGCAGGGTACTTTTCCCATGGAAGAAATGCCACTTAAGTCACAATGGGAAAATTAGAGGTAGCAGGCAGAGGGAATTTCTTACCTACGCTTTGCAGGGTGAAAATTCCCATTGTGAAATAAAAGAAAATCACTTAAGGCATTGATGGGAATTTCTTACCTACCTTGCAGGGTAAATAATCCCATTATGAAAGTCAAATAACTTAAGTGGATCATGGGATTTTTGGAGCTGCGGTGTAGGGTGAATAATCCCATTGAAAATTGGCTTTTAAAAATAGAAATGGGCTATGTCAAAAAGTGTGACCCCTTTTGGAATAGAGGGGCAGCTTTAATGGTATTAATTAATTAAATTCTTTTCCAAATTTGGCGCCCAAGCATGGAGAAAAGTCAACAAAGAAGAAGAGGATAAGGGAATTTAGAAATAGAATTCTAAAATTAAATAAATATAATTTATTTAATGCAGCCCCCTTCATGTCAAAAAGTGTGACCCATATTGAGGAGGAATAATACTTTTTAAAGTATTAATTGATGTAATTAATTCCTATTTTTAGTGGATGAGGTCAAAGCACACTGTGAAGCTTAAGTGAACTGGAAGTAGAGAGCTAAAATTAAATAAATTTAATTTATTTAATGGCAGCCATGAGCATGCACAAAATAGGCGCCCAAATTGAAGAGAAAAGCATGTTAATTAATTAATTAATTGCCAGGAATAGGAGAGACAATTATTAATTATAGAATGGTGAATGTTATATAAGAAAGGGCTGCCATAAGGATGAATTAATTAATTCTTTAGCAAGGAAGTGCAACCAAGCCTAGATAAATTTGGTGCCCAATTAAGGAGGAATTTTGCACAAAAGAAGGTGTTTTTACTGCTGGAAGGCTTCAAAGTTTGGCACCTAGGTTTGAAGGAGCTTGATTTGTGTCTGATTAATTGTCTACATAGTGGTACAGGTGCTCAGGTGAAGTTGGTAAAATTCATGCTTTGCTTTGCATGCAAACAAAACATCAAATTTTGGGCAATGGGCTTGATATATGCAGATTTTTATAATTAAAATCAAGTGTTCATGTTCCGGTTGCCATCTTTGTCTAAATTAATTGTAGGAATTCATTACAGGTGCTTTTATAAGAGAAAGGGAGCTTAAATCAATGTCCAATACATTGAACATATCCTCTGAATCTGAAGAAATCTCCATATCTGCACCAGTTGTAAAGAATTTTGGCCGAATAAAGAGAAAAAGAATTGCTCAGACAAAAACATATTCGGTCCATGGCAAAGCGGGATGAAAAAGAAAGCACAATAGAGTCATGCATCACTTCTAAGTTTACTGACATTGGAGATACATATCTAGGTCCAGAACCTCTTTCCAAATTGATTGACAGATCCAGAGCTGGAAAGACTTCCCTCATGCATGCAGTCAAAAGTAGTGGAATCATTTGAGTCGCATTTCCATTCACAACCCAATTGCCAGAATTCATCATGGAGTGTGCTAGGTCTTACCATCCATTATCCAGATCAGTCCGAGATGTTGTGGGGAAGACAATAATTCGGCTGGATGCACAGTTCATCAATTATTGTCTAAAGATTCTAGCACGACAGGTGGTGACTACTATTAGCATACAAGATGCCGACAATAGATGGGAAAAGCATAAAGTTGACTGTGTGGGCATAATGAACAACAGATACATGAAGAAGCCCAGATCTCCTTCCAAGTTTCGAGAACTCTTCCACGATCCAATCTGGTACAAGAGGTGGATGATATTGCCAAATTGTTATGCAGGATAAATGGCGAAGCTAACGCTCACAACTTCCACGCATGGATGTATGCTTTCATCAAGACCATTGAAATCAACAAAGCAGATTCAATAATCAATTGGTTGGAAATCATTAGTGACAACATTGGTGAGCAACTCTAGAATGTGAGGCATACTTACAACTTCAAAATGACTTCGTATTTGGTATATGCAGCAGCTTCACAGGGTGTCTTCTCCAAGCTAGATAGATGTGGTGTGCTTTCCAAGGATCCTATTTTTGAGTGCTATCCACACTTATTGTACCCATGTAATAAATATTACAAGGTGGTCAATGATGGATTCTTCTACAATTCATTTGTAGGCTGGACGGTGATCTAAAGGCCAACAGGGTGAGCAAGGAAGCGTGGGAAGCTGTGTCCAGGATTGGCAGTATCTTCATCCAGTTTGTAGATTTTACATACCTCAAGGTCACCAGGATTTTCAGGAGAACCAGTTAAGTTTCCTAGATACCCAAGTGATAGATTGGTCATCATGGAGTTGAGCAGACAACTCATGGAGATGCATGACCTACAGTCAAAATGGCACAAGTCTATAGGCTTCTTCCCAATCATAGTGGGATATTACAGTTGTCAGAGCATTCATAAAGCCCGAGGAATTGAAGCGGAAATGTTCTTTGAGTATAAACAAGAGTTCTTCCCAAAGCACAGCTGAACTTCGATCCATTTGGAGTGGTAAGGAAGATAATCTCCCAGGAATACGCACATGTGCCTTCATTGGAAGATTTCTGGATGAAGTTCAAAAGCAAGTATGAGGTTAGAAAGAAATATTTCAGCAGGTTATCAATGCGGCAAGTGTTTGACTTTGGATTAACATGGATACCTACGGATCTTAAAGATGATGGGCCTATGTTACTTGACACATACCATCGGATGGGAGGAGATAGAGTTGTACTTCAGGAGAGCGTAGGTGGCTACCATATGATCGAGGAAAGGTTTACCACCGTTCTGGTCAATACTTCAAATTGGTTGTTGATGAAGGGATATTGCCTTGATGAAGCATTGATGAATCAAATCATGGGAAACTTCGGCACAGATATTCCCTCAAGAGGAAGCACGAAGGAGAAAGCAGTAGAAGGCCTGAAAAGATTAAAGTGCATAGAAGGTCTCATTCGAAAGAGAAGATCACTTCTCTACTGCTATGGTGTTAGTTCCGACTTCTCTAGCATCAAGTACTTCACCGATTGTTGCACCTCAGTAGGATACTGCCATTCCTCCATTGAATCTAGAAACATTCATCTTTTCTCCTCAGCCACTCCATTCAACACCTCTTCTTGAAGAAACGTTGAAGCTGTAGATGACAGAATTTGAAAGAGCTTTGTCTTTGGATAATTCAGAGGATGGCAGCCACAACACTGTAGCAGTTTCAGATGGAGAGGAATCAGAGCATGAGATAGTGGTACACTCGGCAACTTCTCATTCTCTGAGAAGCAATTTCTTAGAATGGTTGGCTTCGCAGTTGGTTCCAGAGGCTAGAGAGGAAATCAACTTGGAGGAACATGACTTGTAGCTGCTCCTGAATCTAGGTGGAAAAGATAGAAAACCTAAAGTTGCTAAGGTAACTTCAAGGTTGATCATTGAAGAGTCGGGGAAAAAGTTTGTCGAGGTGTCAGTTCCAGCAAAAGGAAAGAAGGAGGATGAGCTCACGGTAGAAGATATAATAGTAACTAGAGTACCCATAGGTCAAGCCACCATAGAAGGATTGAAGCAGGACACGCAGACATTGATAGATGCTCTATTCCTTAGGCTTGACAAAGAAAAGGTGGAGAAAGTTGAACTTCAGAAGTAGGTATCTCAGTTGTGTGAGATCATTGCCAAGGTTGCTAAATCTTCCACTCAACCAATTTCAGCACAAAAGTAGGTGAGTGATCATCTGATGCAGGAAGTGGAAGATGCAAGTAACCAGGTTAAAGCTATCGACGAATGGAAAAGTTTGATCATTCGTCAAGCTTCTGTACAACTCGGAGAGGTGCCAACCCACCTAAAGGTTATGAAAGATGCATCAGATCAGCTGAAGCAACTGGTGACAAGCATGATAGATATGAACACAGTTGTTGAGAGTAACCTGAGTACTTTGGCCAAAATAAATAAGTTACCGAGAGAGGTGTTGATTGTGGAATGGATTGTGCTGATGGATCAGTTGAGAAGGGGAAGCAACTTGAGTTTGCAGTATCTTTCCATTTGGAGATCTTCGAATTATGTTGAAAAGGATGCAGGCACTTGAGAGTATGGCATCATCTTTACCGAAAATGTCATTGCTTTCACTAATGAGGAAGTAAAGACTTCATACACAAGGACCATTCCTAGCAAAGTGCCTAATTCCCTGGAAGGATCTCTTTTGATGGTGCAAGGGAGAATTGATGGAGCTGTTAGGCCTTTCACGATGAATTCCATCAGTAAACTGGTGGCACTGCAGTCAGATATTGAGAAGTTCGGGCCTAGCTTGGAGGATGTGGAAGCATGTATCAGGGTATTGAACGAAGGCTTGTTGTAATTCAGGATAAAAAAGGAAGTTGTGGCTAAGACAGATGGGAAGATGTTGAATTACATGTTCGACAAGTATATTCAGTATCAAAACAAAAAAAGATGTAGATGTTACAGCTGGCATGTCTTTCTTCTTCTACTCTTCTTCTTCTATTTTCCACGTTCCCGATGTAATTGTAAAACTTTAAAGTTATTGGTTTTGAAACCATTACTTTAAGTTGTGTGGAACGATTCTATTAGTTAAGTGACAGATGTGTATAAGTTTGAATATGGACCCGGATGCATGTCACTTGAAGAGGAATTAGAGGGGATGATTGCCAGATGTTATCTTTACTTTTTGTTTATGTTCCAATTCAGTTGAGTTTCCCATTTGTATTTTCCCTTCTACATTCTATAAGTAGAAGAAGAACCTTCGGGTTAAGGATCAAAATTTGTAAGTAGCATTCTTGTATTCCAGACTTTGTGCTGAAACCCCTGATAGCTATTTGAAGCAAAGGAATACAAAGGAGCAGATTTTCGAAGAACTTTGTGTCACTAGCATTTTGTTTCTAGATTTTGTCTTAGATCTACTTATAAACTTTGTGTTATTCTAGATCTAGATCTAAAAGTTTCCTTTGTTTATAATTTTGTGTGTTAATATCTATTGGTTTTTATGTATATGTGCATACAATCAACTATGTTATCTATTGATTGGGTTACACATCTTCCCTATTTCTTTTCTTTTTTATTATTATTTCCTTCTTCTTTATATATTTCATTTCTTTAACAACTGCTTACTTGCTGCAAAACTATACAACTATGGTTCATGAGCTGCATGGTTAAAGTAAAACCCATAAATAGATACTAGCATACTTTATTGACAAATCTTACATGGGAGCCTCACCGGTAAATGAGGGAGATTTATCTCATGGTTGCATAGGTTTTCAGCTATGTAGGAAATCTAGCCAACAATAAGATGTTGGAGGAAATTTTTGAAATGGGTATAATTCGTCACAATCGAGTTTTTATTTTTCTCTAGTGGTGATGATGTGTCTTTGTAATGATAGAAGATGGTACATGTGTCTAGACTATAGATAACTTAACAAGTACACTATCAAAGATAAGTTTCCTATTCTTGTCATTGATGATTTATTAGATGAGTTACATGGTGCAATTTATTTTGCAAAACTAGATCTGTGTTATGGGTATCACCAAATTAGAGTAAAGAAAGAAGATATTCATAAGACAACCTTCAGAACTCATCAAGGGCATTATGAATTCCTAGTGATGCCTTTTGGTCTTACTAATGTACCATCCACATTTCATATTTTGATGAATTTAATATTTAGAACATTCCTATAGAATTTTTCTTGGTATTTTTGATGATATCCTCATCTACAAAAAATCATGGGAGAAACATTTACATCATGTCAATATAGTATTGGAATCCCTAGAGAAACATAAACTATATTCCAATCCTTCGAAGTGTTATTTTGGGGTACATGAAGTGGAATAATTGGGCCATATTTTCTCTAATGAAGGTTTTAAGGTGGACCCTCACAAAATCCAAGCCATGGTGGAATGGGAAGTCCTAACAACCTTCAATATTTTACGAGGTTTCTTAGGTCTCACAGGGTATTATAAAGCAGATTTGTAAAAAAACTATGGCAACACCACTTACAAAATTATTGAATAAAGGCTCCTTTCATTGGAATGAGGAAGCTTCTAGGGCATTTCAAAATTGAAGGTGGTAATTGTAGTCTTGTTTTTTCCCTCAATTTCCTAGGCTGCTAGTACTTCATCCAAAGAGATCTAGACACTCACCCGAAGTGTGCAAAGCTACCAAGTCTCTCTTTGGAATTGTCTTGTCAAGATGTTAGCATGCATAACCATATTAACCATTAATAGATCAAGTAACTAGGTGTAAAACATAACATGAATCGATCACAACCATAGAGCATAATGAATCAAACTAGAATTAAGATCATATTAACCATACAACCACCATGATCAGATACCTCAATCACCATAATCCAACCATAATACTTCATTAATAACCAAATATATTGCGTAATAGAAGTTGAATACATAATAGTAATGTCATGGAGTCATGCGTGCTAGAACATCAAGGCAACATAACTCTGTAATACATATGGTGTCTAATACATGGTCCTCTCTAAAACTATGCAAATCAACTGATCATATATAAGGGTGGGGAATTTCCCTTCACCACCCATGCATCTCAAAAATAGCCTACATGCTCAAAATAGCCATGCTTACATACAAAAACAACTTAGAACGCATGTATCCAGGCTAATAATAGATTAAACATATAGATAACCTATGTTCTAATCCTATTATTATCCCAAGCTTTGCATGACCCTTGATCTTCACCTCGCATGTACTCTATCCCAAAATAGATGTTCCTTCATCTCCAAGTCTTCATGTGTTATTCTATTCTTGGATCATTATGTGTTCTTCACTCAATCCCGACATTGCCTATTTTTGGCTCGTGGCTTTAAAGTTGGCTAAGTCCTAAATTTTTCTCTATTGGGCGTAGGCCTTTGCGCGTTGTTTATTCCACCTTATGTGTGCACTTTTGCACCTGCATTGTGTAAGCTTTTAACTTTAATGTTTGATATATACTTAGTCAAAATGATTCGTGTAATATTACCCCACACTAACCGGATTGTTGTCCTCAAAGAATGTGTCAATAAACTTGTGCTCGAAAGGATGTATAGATCATAAGAAGAGAACAAAGAATTCAATGTCCAAAAAGAGTCATCATACTCAATCGTAAATTAACTCAGACACGATTAGATGGAACAGCTTTTGGAAACTCGTTGTCTATTTCACTCACCACCTTCTTCCATTCATCCAATTCTACCATAGCTTTCTCGAGTGTTGCCTCTACAATCCCTAGTACTTGGTCGTGCACCAACACTTTAGTATTTCTCTTGAGTTCTTGAATGATCACCATCAACTTTGTGGATACCCCTCTATCACATTTATGTGGTCACAAACCATATTTTGAAACAGTGCTACCTGGAGCTCCAACTTTTCCTTTTTAGTTTTAATCACTACCTTCGGTTTTTCTGACTCGGCCATACCTAGGGTGCACTCAATATTGTTTGTGGGTGTATTCTTCTCAATGTATTTTAACACTACTTCCTCATCAACCAGTGTGCATCAAGAATAGGCTCACATTTTTGACATTTGTTGAAGGCCACATATGCTTTGGCACTTACTTCTTTGAGCTTTGTGAACAAATCATCAAGCTTAGTGATCTTAGCCTTAAGAGTGACCTTATTCACTTCCTTATCCCTTGTAATTTATTCTTCTTTAGGTCCCACGCCTACCTTTAAATTTTTTAGGAGCATACCAATCATTTCTTCTAAGTACTTCATTTCATCATTGTAATCACACCTGGCTTGGCTAACCAAGGATGGGCATTGACCTAATATCTATTTTACCATGGCATCAGCCCTATCATATTCTTCCTTGGTTCTCTTTTTCTCACACTGGAGGTCCTTCTTTAAGCCCTTGACCTCACTCTCTTTCCCCTTTTATCTCGTCATCAAAATCTTCATAGTGGTACCCGTCCAAGTTTATGCGCCCTACCTCTACGACCAACTTATTCAAAGCATTACACACCTATTCATGTATCAAGTGATTGGGGTCTATTTCCTTGTACTTCTTCTTGGCTCATTTTTCATTGTAATAATACCAATGGAGTGATCACTCACCTCAAAATTTCTTTCCTCAAAGATGATTATGCAAGTTTCAACTTAACATCTTCCATGTGTGTGATACTCCTCCATCTTTATCCAACAACTCCCATGCATACAATTTATCATTTGGCACCATGCTCTAAAAAATGTTCCCTTAATACCTTTTTAGGGTCATCCACAAAATCCATGTGTAGGGAACAAGGTGTCGATCTCTTCCTTTGGACCTTCATCTTTATTCTTTACCTCTTTGGGGTAGTGGCACTTATGTTCATACCCACTCCTGTGATTTTCTCTTCATTGATGGCATAAGTATCATCAGTCACTCTTCTATCATGTGCATCTTCCCGTATAGAGTCTCATCCTTAAATGGAATCTTACTTCCATCTCCCTCTGTGGTGTGTGTATGTTGTTGCCATGTTGCATTCTTTTGTGCCAACTCTTAGACCCACTCTCGCTCAAGATCCTCACATAGGATTCCCCCTTTTTTCTAAATTTTAATCCTCCCATGTCTCTAAACTAGAGACAATAGTAGTGTTAATCACTGGAAAACTTGTTCTCGCGTGGGTGAACACCAAGACCGCAAGTCACCAACAACTCTGAATGATAGAGGACTTAGGACCTCGATGCGAATACACAAATTATGGATATGGGCGCAAAGAAAATAGATTTGTGAGAAATAAGATAGATCTGCAAGATGGAGACAGATAAGATTAGATAACGAAATGTGGGGTTTCTGACAAAGTATATCCGAGAATAATTAACTTCCTCAGTGGTTTTCAACCCCGTGTTCACAAGAAAATAATGGATATCCGATGATAAGATAACATGCCAAAATTATAGAGATTTGCAATATGTTGAATAAACAATATAAATACGATAACAAACTAGTGTTCCAATATAACAACAAATTGGTCGTTGGAGTGATAAGATGAGACCGATAGAGCTTCACCTCCAAACACTCCAAAATATGATTCAAAGCTTCACAAAAAAATGTTATGAATTTTGAAGCTTGAACATTTCAATAATTTTCTGCCTCCTCAAATATGTGGGAGAAACCCATATTTATAATTTGAATGTGGATTAAAATAAAGTATTAACGAATAACTATAATTTACAAAATCAATTTTGATTAAGAGGACATGAGGAAGATTTGATTTGATGGTGGGGTTCATGATGTGAGAAAATAAAAAGGTATGATGTGGAGTGGGGACATGGCTAGGTGTAATAGTGAAGTCATGTGCTAACTTTACACTATTGATTTTTGGATTTGTTGTCGGATAGGGAGATTTTTGAATTATTGACTTCATGGGTGGGGTTAATAATTTAATAATTTGAAGGGATTGAATTTTTAGGTGGGAATTTATTTTTAGGTGAGAATTGATTTTGACTTAAGTGGGGAACATGTGGGGTTGTTTATTTATATATATATGTGAATTATTTAATTATTAAATAGAATGATATGACTTATTTGAAAGAATGAATTATTTAGCATAATATAGTTTTGGCATGTGATAAGAGATTAATATAATTATAAGATTAATTAACTAAATATGAATTGTCGGTAGGAAACGAGATTTGAGTAATCTTCTGAAGGAGACCAAAATACGGGGTGATACCAAAAATTGGTGTCTACGTTTGCTCCTTTTTGTTGAGTGGTTTGCGATAGCAAACCACGAGACAAAAACAAAAAGGGTTAGATGAAAGATGTTTCGAGGATGGATGAAGATATGACCAAAGGCAAGATTCCCTAGGCAAAAAGGATCGTAAAAACATTTTAAAAAGTATGGTGGTGACTCCAATATCACATCGGTAGAGGACAATTGCAGTCTCAACGAAGATGACGAAAACAATCAGAGACCAGCAAGTGGGTGAAGATCATTGCAGTATGGATGTAAACTAAGATGACCAATGGGTCATAGGAGAACATCAAAATATGTGTAACCGAATGCGAAAGATGTGTGCAATCCTTTATTTGCGAGGAATCATGTGAAAAATCACGCATCCAAAAATGGGCAAGAATGAAGACAATGATGCCCCGGCACATGGCATGAGAAAGACACAAAGTGAGTTATATACACCACCAAGTACAAGAATGAAAAAGGTGCCCCATGATAGGGCACGAAGATGACATAATGGGAGACGGATATGTAAATAAAATGCCCTAGGGGGAATAACCATAAATGTGCATACGATGAGAAGATAGGATAAAATGGTGAGATAGAATTCCTAAAGGTGTGATAAATATGATGGCAATCATGTTTCATAAGAAATATGCATAAGTGTTAGTAAATTATAAGGTAAAAGTAGTCTTACTTGTTCGATAAGTAGGACAAGAAGTAAAGATACTTTTGCGACAAAAAAAAAGTAAAGAAAATATGTATGGAAGAGTATAAGATCGATATAGTGTGTTGGCACGTTATGCTATCCTCTAAGACAAAAATGTCCCAGGAGGATGAGATGAAATATGTGGATGATAGATGATAGAGATAAGAGAAAGTGGACATGGTTGAAGTAGAAAGGACATGGTGGAGGAGAGGGGTCAAATAGTAGAGAAGGACGATAAGAGAGGTGAGAAGATAGACGAAAGCACAAAAGAGAGAGAATAACATTTAATAAGAGGGTAGTGAAAAAATATAAGGGGGAAAGAAATAGGTAAGTTACGAGAGACCGGAGAAAAAGAAAATAGAGAAAGAGAGTAGGAGAAGAAGAGAGGGAGGAAGTTTAAACAAGAAGAAGATGAGATGAGAAGGAAAAAGAGATTAGAAGGGAAGTTGAATGTATAGAGATATATCATAGTAAAGAAGCAATGGAGATAATAAAGAGGAGAAATGGTGGAAGAAAGAAATGATGAAGGACAAAGAAGAAGACAAGAAAATGAAAGAAGAAGGGATGAAAGGGAGATGGAGATCAAAATAGAGGGAGAGAAAGAATGGATCATGAAAGAGATGACAGAACTGAGAAAGAAAAGTTGTGAAGAATATGAGAGAAGGATGATTGGAGAAATGAATATGTATATTAGGATGGAAAGATGAAGGAGATGAAGACTATGAAGAAGTTAAAGAAGATGGGGAGGAGGTATAATGGAAAAGAGAAAGAGAGGCACCATGAGGAACTAGGAGGATAGGGGTGGTAGAGAAAGAAGCTCAATGAATGGGGAAAGGAAAATAAGAGGGAAAGAAGGGATGATAGAGCCAAAACAGAAAGGAAATGAATATGAAACAGAATGCGTGGAAATGCATGTGGATGGTGAGATGGTTAGGAAGATGGGATAATGCTGGTGATTCAGGTTTTCAATGGGTCGAGTATGATGAAAGTGTGAGGAGAAGAGGAGATGAAGATGATACAAATGATATGAAAGAAAACCAGAGGTAGAAAGGAGGAGAGGACAACAAAGAAAATGATGCAAAGGTAGTATGTGATGAAGACAATAGAGATATTGAAAAAGGTGAAGGGAAGATGAAAAGGAAATACCAATGGAGGGATGTTAGGAGAAATCCTCCGATAATGATTAGAGGTTACAAAAGGAAAAAGGAATGAAGAGAAAATGGAGGAGGTAAAAAAGAGTGAACCGGTATTAGTAGAATGGGGAGAAATGAGTTTTAGGAGAAGTCCACCGATAATTCTTAGCATGAAAATGGAAGTTGATGATGACATAATGCTAGATGAACGATGACAATGACGAGTAAATATGGTGATAGATATGGGGAAGTATTATATAAAATGGGCCGTAAAGAGTAAGGAAAGGAGGGCTAACGATATGTAAGAAAATAAAGGCGAGGAGAGAATGCAATGGATGAGGATGTGGATGAAGATGATGGAAGTAAAGATGAAGGAACAAAACATAGTAAGAGAGGGTATGAATTAGTCAAGCTGGATTTTAAATGAGGGGTGATGGAGATGATATTTGATGAAGTTTGAGATATTTTGTGCGAGGAAAAAAATATAAGGGAAGAGGATGTGTTTGTGGGGAATGAAGGAAAAATTCGGATGATGGGAATATGAAGGAAAGAGGAAAGGCAAGGAGACAGATCATTCTTAAGAGATACTCTTAACTAAGATTTCCATGCCGTAGGAATGGTTAAGTAGGATCTCCAAGCCAAAGAAGAATGATGAAAAATGTTACCGAGCGGTGTACACCAAAACGGAATAGAAATGAAAGGAGGTAATAACAAGGAAAACAAAGGGGTATGACATGAGTGGATGGAGGAATGTATGCAACATAAGATGGAGAGTGTAAGGAGAATTCTTAATTAGGATGCCTACATCGTGCAGTGAGGATGTCGAGCGTTAAGCGAAGTTATGAAGTAGGAATATTTTTCTATCATTGAATGGAACAGAAAATAATGAAGGAGTTTCTACATTGGCATGATCTTAAGAAAGAGATGCATTGTGATTAAGAAACCTATGTGGAATGGATGATTAAGTAAGATCGTCAAGCCAAAAGAAGAATGAAAGGGAAATGGAACAATAAAATAGATGGCAGTAAAAGGATATTAAGAGAAAAACACAAAAATAATGGCCCGGGTGGATGACACATGAAGTATCGAACAAACAACGGAGAAGGAAGAAGTGGGTGAGAAGAGCAATGGAGAATGAGATGAGGTGATTTTAGGAGAAAATTGGGTTGATAAAGAGGGCTAGGAGGAAGGAATGGTCAACAGACATGATCACGAATGAGACCTTGTCCAGAATGACAGGTCTACCTCGAGTAGGGTTTCGTGCTACGCGCGGAGGATTACGTAGATGTGCCAAGCTGGGGATGAAAGGTCTGAGATGGTGAAGAAGAGGATAATGAACAATGGTGGGGGATGAGGAGATGTTGGATAATGAATGCTACTTGAGAGTTACCCTTACGTAGAATTCACAAACTGTAATGGAGGTCAAGTAGAATTCCCAAACCGAATAATGCAATAAAAATATTGCTTGAAGATAATAATTTATTTCATGGATTTATGGATGATGTTGATAGGGGACATCTTTAAGAATAAACATATGGATACAGATTTTTGATATGAAATTTTATTTCTAAGGAGATAATTGTGATAAAAGATGACTTTGATGAAATGAATGTCACATAACCATAGCAAGGGTTGAGTAAGAAATTAATGCTTTTAACCCAATAAGAAGTAAACAAGAAAAGGTACTACTCAAGGCATTGCACTTGCAGCCGATAGCAGGTGTTAGTACATAACTAATGAGATTTGATTACATCACAAGACCAAGAGGAAGATATGGATGAAATATGCTCATAATCCTAATGTCGACATGACAAAGGAATTGGAGATGTATCTTGTATGTGGGAAAAAGGTTCTCCAAAGATGGTATTCCTTAATTCTATGCCCCAGCTCTGGGAAAGGGGAAGAATAGAATAAAAAAAGTTGATCAATGCAGGAAGCTTTCTTGGAATGTTGATAAAAGGAAGGCTGATTGATGTGGAAAACCTTCCCAATGCCATAATAAAAGATTAGCCATCCTTCTAGGGTATGGTCTACTTTATACAAAATATGAATGGTAAGAATAATATATATGATAGTCATCCTTTGAGGGATCAGTCTATTTCTCTTGATTTTTCTTTTGACTTTGATTTGCATTTTTTTTGCACAACCTGTCTTCTTCAAGGGATCAGTCTGTTTTAACAACCTTGAACTTGATTTTCACATATATGAATTGTATCTTTTCATAGGGAAGAGTTGAGGATAGCTAGGTAGACCACCTAGGAGGAGAATGAATGTACAAGAGACACCCCTAGACCCCTCTACATGAGTACAATAGGAAAATGAGATGGTTATGGATGTAATGATCATGGGGCTTTCACAAAATGGGAAAAATTATCCATAGTGAATATGCTATGAGTAGAGCCATGGTACTCATATTCAAGTTCATGACTAGTAGTGATGGTAGACCACATAATTCATATCATTACAATGACAGATGGAAGTGGATAATGATGGAGGAATGGTCTAAAGATAAGACTATACTCATAAGTGTGTGTACTAACAATAGAATGGTCGTAAGTGCAATGCATTAAGAGGTTCAATCTCTAGTTTACCATCAGGAGAGGCTAAACAATAAGCCCTAGACCCATACTTATGTGTGATAATATATGGTCTGATCTAGTTAGGAGAAAATTTTCCCTGTTGACTTCTTTCTAAGGTAGTGACATTTTGATTTTATTTTAGAACTAGGTCACCTATTTTAAAATCGCGCTCTTTGATGTGTTTATTATAAGCATGTTGGATACAATCTTTATAGACATGATGGTGCTCAAGAGCGAGAAGACGACGCTCATCTAATAATTCAAGTTACATTAGACATTCCTGACGATAATCTTCATCATAAATGAAGTTGTGAAGAGACACACATAAAGATGGAATTTGGACTTCAAGGGGAAGAATGGCCTCGAGCCATATACCAGAGAAAATGGAGTAGCTCATGTGGAAGTGTGGATGCTAGTGCAATAGGCCCATAAGGAAAAGGGAAGTTAGAGATGCAAATTTCATCCTGCTTGATCAATAGTTTTAGCCAAGATATTTCAAAGAGTTTTATTAGTAACCTCAGCTTGACCATTAGCTTGAGAATAATACATGGAAGAAAAGCTAAGTTGGATTTTAAATGTATCGCCAATCTTTTTAAGGTCTTTGTTTTTAAAATATTTTCCATTATCCATAATAAGTTTATGAGGAACGCCAAAGCGAAAAATGATATGTTGATATATAAAATTAATGATTGGGCTAGATTTAGTAGAGGTGAGTGGGATTGCCTCCACCCATTTAGTGAAATACTCAAGAGTGTGTGATGATAGAATGATGTTGTTGTGATGAGAGAGGATTTATTAGACGAATAAGATCAAGGCCCCATTATGAAAAGGGCCATAAATCTTGGGCGAGTTTTAAAGCCTGGTTAGGAATACGAATAAGGTTAGAGTGTTGTTAACATCTTATACATTTCTTGACATATTCACAACAATCATGATTTACAGAAGGCCAATAATATCCAAGATGAAGAACACGTTTGGAAACAGATAATCGATTGACTGAAATTCCCACCACAAATACCATTGTGAACTTCTTGGATAGCTCTAAAGGCTTGCATGGGATTGAAGGCATTAGAGAAGGATATCATCAAATCCATGCTTGTAAAGAATACCACCAAGGATTACATAACAAGTAGCACGTTGGATAAAATATCTCTTAGCATTTTTAGAAAGATCAAAGGGAGTAATGGATTTGGATAAATAATCAAAAATTTGTGAATACCAGAGGTCTGACAAATTAGATTCGACCAAATGAATCTGAGATATGTCATAGAATGGTTATTTACGATGATGTATAATAACCGAAAGCTTGGATTCTTGCATTTTCCAAGGGATAAGGGCCATAAGGGATGCCATTGTATCAACAAAATGATTGGTCGAACGCGGACAAATTGAATAGTGTAAGAATTGAAGGATTTAAGAAGATGATGAGAAATATCACGATATTGTTGTAAAATATCATTTTTACACTGATATTCACTAGTGACCTACTTTATTATTAGTTCAGAATCACCAAAAATGTCAAGGATATGAACGCCTAGAAATATAGCAGTTTCTAGTCCTAGTATAAGGGCTTTGTATTCTGCCATATTGTTTGTACATTCAAAATCTAATTTAAAAGCTAAGGAGATTGGGAATCCCCAGGAGGAATAAGAACAACTCCTGCCCCTCTGCCTTGCTGGCATTTAGAACCATCAAAGAAAAGAATCATTTTAAGGGGATCATGATAAAATTGATTGATTGATTCATCTGGAAATGATTAGAAGGAGTATGTGTATTTGAAAGAGGGGCCTCGGCTAATTGATCCGCAATAGCTTGACCCTTAATTTCCTTTTGAGGAATGAATTCCAGGTCAAGCTCAGCCATGAGAAGGAGCCATCGGGTGATGTGATTGTTGTGATATGGCTTAGAATGCATCACTTTGAGGGGTTAAAAGTTAGTAACAATATAGGTTTTATGATTAAGAAGATAGTGTCGAAGTTTTGATGCAACGAAGAAAATAGCGCAACACAATTTCTCCACTTCAGAGTATCATGTTTCACAATCATGGAGAGTACGACTGATATAATAAATGGCCTATTCGCATCCCTGATTATCACGGTGTGCTAACATAGCTCCTAGAGCATGATCAGTTACAAAAACATATAAATAGAAGGGTTCTCCTTCACGTGGAGGTGTGAGTACTGGTGGAGATAAAAAATATCGCTTAAGATCTTCAAAATCCTTTTGATAGTTTTGATCCCAATCAAAAGTTATGTATTTTCGAAGAAGGTGATGAAAGGGCTAACAACGATCAAAAAGTTGTGATATGAAGTGACAAACAGATTGGAGTCGACCTTGAAGACTGCTGAAGTTACTTGAGATTGGAAGGAGGAGGCATTTTGAGAATTGCTTTGATTTTTATGGGGTCAACCTCAATGCCTCTAATATAGACAATGAAGCCCAGGAGTTTCTCAGTAAGAACTCCAAAAACACACTTCATCAGATTGAGATGAAGGGAGAAATGAATGAGACGCTTGAAAAGTATCTCAAGAACCGAAATATGGTCACATCTATGTTTAGATTTTGCTAAGAGGTCATCAACATAGTCCTCTACGGTTTGATGTAAGAGGTCATAAAATATATATGTCATGGCTTGTTGATATGTAGCCCAGCATTCTTTAAACCAAAGGGCATGACACGATAACAAAAGCTATCCCATGGGGTGATAAAAGATGTCTTGTGCTGATCTTCAGGTGTAATCAGAATCTAATTATAACAAGAAAAATTGTCCATTAAAGATAGAATCTCATGCCCCACTTTAAGATCTACAAGTTGGTCAATACTTGGAAGAGGGAAATCATCTTTAGGACATACGAGGTTAAGATCTCAAAAATCAATACATATAAAAATCTTTCCATACGCTTTTACGATGGGTACAATGTTAGAAACTCATTGGGGATAATGAGGTTGGCAGATAGGAGACGTTGCAATTCTTCTTCCATAAGAAGAGTAACTCAAGGATGCATTTGACGAAGCTTCTGTCTAACCGGTTTGGCATTGGGAATAACAACGATGTTGTGGACAACGATGGAGGGGTCGAGACCTGGCATGTCCAAATATGACCATGTAAATGCTTGGCTATGTTTGGACAAAAATGAAGTGAAGACTTCGAGCTCTTGATGTGTTAAAGACTGGCCTGTTTTAAGGATGTGGTGCTCCTGAGGCACTCCAATAGAAATTTTGATAGTGGATTCATTCAAGAGATTGGATTTTCTAGCGGATGAGTTTTCTAATCTTGAGAATCTTCATCTCCCATATAAGAGAGAATGGAAGTTTCATCATCACATTGAAGAATGTCAATGATAGGGGAATCTTCCTCTACCATTTCTGGATATTTAAGGGGAAAAGACTGGGTTTCATTTTTGGCTTGATAAGTCACCATCAGAAAGATGGTCGAAATCAAAAAAAAAGTTAGGGGGAATAGGAACCATATTGCCTTGATTTGGATCTGAGATAATTGGATGGAGAAAAATCATTATCTGATATGGAAGGATAGTTAGAAGGAGATGAGATATTATTTGAATCTGTAGGATAGTTGGAAGGAGAAGAAATATGTTCTGAATCGGTAGTATATTCGGATGGAGAAGAAATGGATGAAACAATATGAATGGGAGAAGACTCATATGTTCTAGGAGGGGTGTATGGTGGGATCGTCATATCCCAAACCAAATTTTTGACATGATTCATGGGCTTGAGTAAAGATATTACCATGAGGGCCCTATTCATAGTGCCCTAAACCAAACCCCTTCCATGCACAACGATAGAGGTATGTGTGAGCGAAATATGGTTTACTAAGAAATCCAAAATCACTTGTATCTTCGTTTGGCACGAAAAAAATTCGGTGTGAAAAAATAAGGTTGATCAAGGATGCCATATACTAAATTGGTTTTGAGGGAAGAAGGGACAAATGAGACAATTTCCCCAACATTTGATTGATACATAGTGGCTTTATTAGGGTGGCCAAGGTGATTGGGAGAAAGAAGGGTATTGAGAGTGAGGAGTTGATATTCCCCTAAAGCAATATTTTGCATTATAGGATTAGAAGAATTTGTATGAGGCGGGGTAGATGGAGGTACAGAAGAACTGGTGGATGCATTAGGAGAAAAATTGGCTTTAGGAACAAGGACATCTTTAGTTCTATAGATCATGCGACACGTCTTGGAAGGGGGATCTCACCGAAGAGCATAAGTATTCCCTTCATTTTCATATTTGATACAACGATGAAGAGTAGATGGAACACAATGCATAATAGACTGATCCAAGGACATCCCAAGAAAATATTATATTGGAATTCTCCTTTAATGATGTAGAAAATTTTGTGGAGGAGTTTGTGGTGACGCGGATAGGAAGAACAACCTTTCCTAATGGGGAGTGACAAAGATCATTAAAGTCGTGAATAAAGGTAGGAGATTTGGCAACAATGGTATTGGGCAATTTAAGTTGATTGAAGGTATGAGAAGAAATGATATTAATATTGGCACCATTTTCAATCATGGTTCGACGGACGCATGTGTCATCGATATAGAGTGTGATGAATAATGGTAGATCATGTTCTTCTTGTGGTATCCTAGGGATTTCTGAACTTTCAAATGATATGGTAGTAGATGTTGCGAAGGCATGAGCTAAATCCGTGAAAGGTTGAGGCTCATCGAGGATACTGGGATCTATTACAAGACCTCCATAAGATCTTGTTTATGATGTGGAGAGCTTTGAATGAGCTCATAGAGTGACATTTTGATAGGGGCTTGGTGAAGTTGTTTAATAATGGTATGTTCAATAGAGGAACGATTTGGGGCGGCCATAATAGATACCTTGGATTTAGAGGAAGATGAAGGTGTTGTTGTCGGATGATTGGTAGGAGCAGTGATGACAACCTTTGGATATGATGGAGGTGCGGAGGTAGGGAGCTCCTTAGGATGAGGGATAGTGACATAAGTCTTAGGGACAGATGGTGAGGCGGAGTTAGAGTTATATAGATTTGAATGGGTGGTTATCCGAACAGCGTTGATTACAAGAGGAGGACAATCCTGAGGTCATCCTATTTTGGTAATATGTTGGTGGCATTTATTTGGTATTGGAGTACTGACAGGATTTCTTAATGAAAAGGGTGGTCGAGATGTTTGAACAGATGCATGTTGGGATGTGGAAGTTGATAGAGGAGATGGTAGAATTGGTTTTTCATCATTAATATTTTTATTGACAAAATGATGCACAATGGATTGAAGAGCTTTGCAACATTCAGTGTCATGTCCAGGGGCATGGTGAAATGCATAAACAAGATTGGAATTAAACCAGGAAGGTCTTGGTGCATTTGGATCGAAACATTTAATTGGTAGTAAAGTGATGGCTGAGGCTTGGAGTAGTTAGTGAAACATAGTGGTATAATAACTTGGTGTTATCGACGGAGAACTTTGGAAGGATGCATTGGAAGGTGGTGATGTAATAATGGATTTAGATATTGTTTTGGATTTGGAAAAGGCAGATGAATGTGCTTGATGTAGGATAGTAGTGGAAGACACGGATGCCTTTGAATTTGCTGTAAGATATTGGTTGGAAAAGGGTGGTTGTATTGTTCTAGTGGTAGTATGTGTTTTTGGTGAAGGGAAGGCTCCTAAAATGGAAGAGGAAGACGAGGGGTGTGGTCCTAAAATAGAAGGAGATGATGTGGTTTCCGAGGAGCTTCTATTGGGAATAGTGCATTCTAATTTTGGACAAGGATGTAAAAGAGAACACTTGGGAAATGGGGGTCTAGGTCTTGTATATGAATGTGGATTGTTAGAGGGAATGACCAGATCTCTACGGAGGAGCCGAGAGATATTGAAGTGGATATTTGTGGTGTCTAATGGTATAGATGAAATGGGACGATAATTTGAAATTAAGGAATGCTAGAATGTTTTCCAAAAATCATCGAGTAATGACATGGCTTAGAAGAGGGAGATGAGATAGGTGTTTATAAAAGAGTAGATGTTTTTGGTGTTGGTAGAAGTGCAGAAAGAGGGATTGGAAGAGAAGCTAAGGAGGAGATAACATGTAGAGGTATGATAATTTATGACAAGGTGATTGGGTTTAATGGAGTATATGTAAGGGGCCATGATACATAAGTGATATTTACATCTGAGGAGAGGGTGGTAGGTGTTGAGAAATATGTGAGTATAGGAAAGGGTACCGACATGGGCACGGATGTAACCAATGTTGATGTGGAGATGAATGTTGATGCGAGAGATGAATGTTGATGCATTTGGGGATGTAGATAATGTATCAAAGGGGACTGATGTAATGGTTGATGAAGAAGGTAAACTTGTGGGGGAAACTAGACTTTTATCACCGACATGGATAGTGTTTATGGTGTGGGTACTAGGGGTTTGAGATACAGAAGTAGGAGTAGTTTGGTTTATGGATGTGGGTGTATGATTTGGAAATGGTTGTTTAAAAATATCTAAAGGTTGATTGGATGAGGCATTTGGGTTATCCACTTGAAGTTATCCCTGATTGATGAGCCTTTGGACAAAATCCTTGAACATCCAAAATTTCTATGTCATGTCCTCGAGACTTGATGATACTTGTAATAGTGATCCTCTCGATACCACATAGGTCGTGGCCTAGATTCGTTAACAGGTTGGATAGGTGGTAGTGTGATCAAGTGTGTTGTTATCAACTTGTCAAAGATGGCACTGTATGATTCTCCTAAGGGAGTATAATTAGGCATTGGCCATGTGAATCATTGTTGAGTCACTATAGATTTTGGGGTAGGAGATGATCTAACAATGACGGCATTGGCAGTTGTCTTCGATTTATCATTTGATATGGACGGTCTGACAAATTCAGTTTTTGGCTTATTGGTCTTTAATTTTAAATGCCCCTGTTCTAAGGCACATGTCTCAAGCTTGCGGGCCATGGTAAAAGCCTCTTCAAAAGTGTGAAATGATTGGATTTGCAAGGTGGAGGAAATATTCTTAGCACAAGAGCACGTGAAGAGCTCGATGAGGTCAGTTTGAGGTAGTGGAAAAGATAATTGATTTATCATATTGTGCCATCGTGCGATGAAATCCATGATGGATTCATCTTCGAATTGGTGGATAGTATACAGGTCATTGATGGTTATTTTACACGCAATATTAATGGAGAAATTCTCAAGAAATAATTGTGTAAGCTGGAAAAAGAAAATATGGAGTACTGGGGAATATTATTATACCACTCTAAGGCGGGACTAGGAAAAGACATGAGGAAAGTACAAAGCATCAAGTCTTGGTCATGTGCGATGAGATAACATGTATGTTTAAATGCTCTGAGATGTTGTTGGGGTCCTCCTTGCTTATTAAACTTTGTGAACTTCAGCAATTTCTAGTGTGGAGGATATGGTTTCATTGGGCACAGATGGATGGATGGGTTCATTACATATATGTTCATAAGACAATGTGACTTTAGACCCTAACGTAGCAGCCTCTAGGTTGGCTATGTTGTTACTTTTAAAAGTTTTGATTCTGAAATTTTGGGATACTAAATGAAGGATTTATTTAGTAAATTTCAGCAGCATTATTATTTCTATTTATGTGAAAACAATAATTAATTCATTAGGGATGATGAATCATTTTAGTAGGGAGGAATGTAACATCTCGCTAATTAATATTTTATTTTGACATTTAATTATTCAAATAAGTATGAATAATGGGAAAATGAATGTTTGTTTGAATAATATCAAGATTTGCATGGGGTCATTAGGAAGTGTGAAAGGTGGTGGTTGGACTTGCGTATGTGTAGGTATATGAGGGACTTGGTATGGGTGAGTGTAAGCTATGTGTGATAGCTGAGGTGGTTGCTTGATAGAATGTGTGTTGGTGAGAAATAGGGGCATGGTGTGATTGTTGAGATTGTGTAGGTTGTGGAAGTAACTGTTGAGTGGGAATGTGGGTATATGTGGGTTGATAGACTGGAAATGACACTGTATGTTGCAAAGGTATGGTTGGAGGAAGTTGAGAAGTGAGGGTATAGACTTGTGATGTAGAAGGAATTTTCTGTCCGGATAAGGGATTTGACACATGGGATGGTTGAATGGAGGTACCAATGACCATTGGAGTTGTTGTAGTGGTAGGGATGGCAATCACGATAGTCGTGTTGATGTGAGGAAGATTGGGCGGAATGGGTGTAACTACCTGGGTGGTTTGGTGTGTCGATGGGTTAGTGGAGGATGATGTAACATCATGTAAGGCCATAGATTGAGGAACTTCAGAACTAGTATTATAAGGATAGACCTGCGGAAGCGGTGGCCCATCCAGAGGGAGGTGTCTGTATCTTTTTAAAATATAGTCTTGAAGGGCCATAAGGTTGGCATCAAGAATCTTTCTGAATTCTGGGTCTCCAAGAGGGAAGAATGAAGTACCAATAGGCTTTGATTTGACAGAGGGCGGAGTGGTTGGCCTAGATGGGATGGAATTTTGGTCTAATGCCATAGTGTGGGTGAAAGGTATTGAATGAGGAATATTAGTGAGAGGATGGGTGCATGTGAGTGAGATAGGAAGAAACACGGATGATGAAGTTGTTGATGTAGTGATTGATTGGGATGAAGCATTGTGTGTGGTGAGGTTGTGTTCCATATTTTTAGTAGTGGATCGAGTGATTACGGGCATAAAAAGGAAATCATTGTTATATTAACAAACAAGCCAGACAAACAATTTTTTTTTTTAAATCAAGAATGTGTGTAAAATAAAACAGCTGAAAGAGGACCTAGAAGAAGGTAAACTATGTTTGGTTTCAGGTAATTTATGGTTGGGAAATGTCTGAAATGGTTTGGTTGGGTGATCAAATCCCAATCAATGAACCAAGTGCAAGGAATGTTTCGATGTGTTGATTAATTTGTGAATTTTTAGGCAGTGTGTGATGATAGGTGTGATGCAAATACTTAAACCTCTAGTTACACTATGTGAGCAAGCAGAATGCATAGGTTCGTTTTACTCCAAAATCAAAATATGAAATTCAATGCTGACAATCAACTAGGAATGGGAAAGTACAATGTAGAAAAGAGAAAATAGGGAAAACTGAAGAATACCTGTATATCACTTTTTCCTTTTTATCTGACAACAAGTTGAGCCAAGCAAGGAGTGTGCTTCGAAGAATCAGGCGACAAGTTTTGAAAGCGCCACTCAGTGATCTAGATCGCCCGAGTATCCTAAAATGGCACCATTTACGATTGTTGGTGAGGTCGATAAAAATGTTTTGCATGATGTGTTTGGTTTCGATATTGGTCTTTGACAACGTTATTTTGTGATCACAACGTTGTAGATGTTATCCTACAAAAAGGAAAACAACTATAAGACACGAGGTCAAAAGTAGTCTATTTAAGTAATAAAATATGGTAGTTGGAAATAATTTGTGAGATGATTTTCAAATGATGAAAAATAAAAATGATATTAAATTAAAATATAAAGATGGCAAGTGAACCAATATACTATCAAATAATTTAAACGAAGTGAATAACCTCAGTAAACATTTCTTTTCACTTTTTTTTTTAGTATGATGGCCAAGTTACTAGAAATGGTAAAGTATTTTATGAGAAATGGCAAGCCAAGTATTATAAGGAGACTATGAAGTTACTTCTATTCGCAATACTACTTATCAAAGCATTCTTTATAGACATGTTCTAACAAATTGTAAGCCAATAACTATAAATAGACAATAAAATTAAATTTTATTGACATTATTCATCACGAGCACCGTTTACAAACATGATCTAAAGAATTGTCGATTAATTGCTACAAAATGTAAAGCTTGCGTGGATTTGAAACTGTGTTAGGAACAAGTGAAAGCATTCAACGTTGGAAATTTGGTGAATCAACCACAATGGAGCCAATTTGAAAAAGAAACCATTTTTATCACGAGAATCCTTACTTCAATGTTGAATAGCATTATCTATCCACTGTATGTTTTAGAAAATTATAAACCGATAGCTAGATTTTAGTGGCATTGTTGATCAAGGATGTCGCGTATCAATTATTTCAAAGAGACTGTACAGTCATTACCATTTAGAGTGTTGAGTCTGCACATGTACAATGAGAAATAATACATGGACCTGGTGCTTCTACAATGAAAATCACAAAAACTGTAAACATGAAATGAAATGTTATGAGATGTAATGCTAAGGGTCAACGTGAGGTTGTGAGGACTCAGATAGAGGAGAGAGGTGGAGGGAAGGGTGAAGTGAATGGCTTAGTTAGCATAGAGGTTGAAGGAAGATGGGAGCTCGGGAGTAGGAAAATTCCAGAGAGTGTGGGTTGAACAACAAGTCAGGTGTTCAGTCAAGGATATCTGCGAGGGGGAAGGAAGAACTTGGTGAAATGAATAAAACTGAAAGATGTGAGCTTGGGTGGAGTGGTAGGTGGAAGGATGATATGGAAGAAAGAGGGGGCAGGTCAAATAATGTGGTAAGGAGATTGTGTGGATCGAGGAGAGTGGAGAGAAGGGTCACAGCTAAGTCGACCTATGTGGGGTAGGATTGGAGCAAGGTGGACGGTGGGTTAAGTCGATGTCGAGGGTAAGGGATCAGCAGAGTTTGAGGAGGGAGGATGGTAGCTCGGGCGGGGAGGAAGGTAGAGATGGGGAAGCGTAGGGTATGGGTAAGAGAAAAAAAAATTAATTAATTAATTAATTATTATTATACTATATATACATATATATATTTATCAACAAACAACAATAATAATAAGATTTTATTTTGATTATAAACAAATTAATAACATACTTTTTCAAATGAGAAATCGACGTACCTTAATGGCGACATAATCAATTACCTATACACCACAACACCTGGACAAAAATAGTACCAAAGAGCCTACAAGCGGGTGAGTCTACAAATGACAACTATTGAACAAATATCTAGATTGACATGATGTCATACTTTCAATAATATAAAATACAATAATTGTTATACATATGACACCTATACAAAGTGAGCAAGCAAAAACATGACCAGAACTTGGATCTAGCCCTCTACCGGCATGATAAATTTTGATCTGGAAAACTCATTCTCACGCAGGTGAACACCGAGACTACAAGCCACCAGTAACTCGAATGATAGAGGGCTTAGGACCTCATATGTAGATATGGATTCTGGATATGGGCGCAGAGAAAATAGATCTATGAGAAATAAGATAGATCTGTAAGATGGAGACAAATAAGATTAGATAACGATATGCGGGGGTTTCCTAACAAAGCAGATCCGAGAAGCGTTAACTTCCTCGGTGGCTATCAACCCCCATGTTCATAAGAAAATAATGGATATCCAATGATAAGATAAATGCCAAAATTATAGAGATTTGCAATATGTTGAATAAACAATATAAATACAATAACAAATCAGTGTTACGATATAACAACAAATTGGTTGTTAGAGTGATAAGATGAGACCGATAGAGCTTCACCTCTAAACACTCCAAAATATGATTCAAAGCTTCACAAAAAAATATTATGAATTTTAAAGCTTGAGAATTTCAATAATTTTCTGCCTCCTCAAATATGGGGAGAAACCCATATTTATAATTTGAATGTGGATTAAAATAAAGGATTAACGAATAACTATAATTTGCAAAATCAATCTTGATTAAGAGGACATGATGAAGAGTTGATTTGATGGTGGGGTTCATGATGTGAGAAAAGGAAAAGGTGTGATGTGGAGTGGGGACATGGTTAGGTGTAATAGTGAAGTCATGTGCTCACTTTACACTATTGATTTTTGGATTTGTTGTCGGATAGGGAGATTTTTGAATTATTGACTTCATGGGTGGGGTTAATAATTTAATAATTTGAAGGGATTGAATTTTTAGGTGGGAATTGATTTTTAGGTGAGAAGTGATTTTGACTTAAGTGGGGAACATGTGGGGTTGTTGATATATATATGTGTGTGTGTGTGTGTGTGTGTGTGTGTGTGTGTGTGTGTGTGTGTGTGTGAATTATTTAATTATTAAATAGAATGATATGACTTATTTGAAAGAATGAATTATTTAGCATAATATAGTTTTGGCATGTAATAAGAGATTAATTAAATTATAAGATCAATTAACTGAATATGAATTGTCGGTGGGAAACAAGATTTGAGTAATCTGTTTGAAGGAGACCAAAAAGGATGATACCAAAATTTGGTGTCTACAAGTAGATCCTTTGCGCTTAAATTTTTCCTACTCAATGCTACCCTACTGTGAGGTCCCAGCCCCGCCACTATTCCTCCTTATATAAAACATATTTTTACTGCTTGTAAGTGGTCAAGCTTTCCTTATTCTTCATCTCCCTCTTCTTCCACAGGATCTCTTCATATGCTCTCTTTACCCGTGGCACCATTGTTCTTCCAAGTTGGGGAAGTGTGGAATCTATAACTTCTATCTCAATTCCCCCTTGTGTCTTCAGTCTTAATTGCACAAATACCCTATAGATCAATCCCCTAATGGTCACATTCATATGTGGATGAAAAACTATTGTGTTTGGCTCCATCATTTTTAAGTACGCATGTCTTGAGTTGTACCTATAGGTCGCGTGTAAAATATTCAGATCTAAATCAATTTTATCAAAGCATCCAAGACCAATTTCTGCACATTTTTAATCCTATTTACCACACACTTAAAATACCGAGCAGTAAAATCAAATGGAATCTTGCACCAAGGATTCATCTCACTTTCCTTCATCATAAAACATGCAAGGCTATAGTGTTGCATTACTTTAAACTTCACTTGTTCCCCTACTTCTATGGGTA
Organism: Taxus wallichiana var. yunnanensis; assembly: GCA_018340775.1. NCBI lineage: Eukaryota > Viridiplantae > Streptophyta > Pinopsida > Cupressales > Taxaceae > Taxus > Taxus wallichiana. The sequence goes on along the minus strand of CM031237.1, from coordinate 637,450,795 downwards.
TTTCACATGGAATGCGTCATTCATTTTCAAAAGCTTCCAGTAGCCTATTGTACCATTTGTCCATTCTAGCCTTATAAGCACTTGTTATTACGTCATCAAAGGTATACCCAGTAAATTAAACTATGAGGTACTTGTCCATGGGTGGATAAACCCATATGTTATCATTTAGCCCATCTGGTACTCTAATTTCCTAGAAAATGATGAGGAGAAGGATCGAACCCTAGGTTATCTTTTCCACCTCTTCATTCTACTGACCTCACCTCTTGAATAATTACCTTGGCAACATCTTTGTTGAATATTATAGTGTGTTTTGTTTACCATCCTATGTGCAATGTATAGAAATTTCTTATTCATGTCTTTCCACCTTTAGGTGCCCAATTTGCAACTAACCATCCTAATTGCAGCCCTAAGTGCAGGGATCTTCAAGGTTATCGATAAACATTTCCCTTCCTCCCTTCTCATAACTCAACACTATAGCCAATTCATCTATTTTTACATTGGAGAAAATATCCAACCCCATGTCTTCTCTTGTGCTTCTCATCCCTGTAACACACTCAATAAATTGAATCATGATCCATATCCTATAGCCCGTGAAGTAAAAAAATCTTCATGTACCCTGGACATAAGCCATTGGTACATGTGTGCGGGTTTTTTTGCGAAGAAAGGGGGTTCAAAAATCTGCAAGACTCCCACCTTCTCCAAATATCTTTGCATGGAGTCCTCCACTAGTACATTCCCTTCCTCGTCTGTCCCTTAATATACTTTCTCCAAATCTTCCTTCAAACTCTTATCATGTTTTTCCGCTCTATGATTGTACTCATTGATTTTACACTTAAGGAGTTTAGATTTCCAGATTTCAACCCTCAACACTCCTAGTGGGTATTGCATCTCTGAATAGATTTCTTCTAAGGGTTCTTCCACTTCTACCTCAGCCCTCTTTTTCTAAGCTTCCTTCCCTTAGGTGTCATTCTATAAAACTCGTGCCCTATGTATTCATCACAACACACCTCCCTTGCTACTTGAGCATCGCGAACCCTATGTGTCTTTAATTTACCCTTAAACCCTTTATGCCCTAACTACTAGCTCACACTCATCTTCGACACAAGGAATCGTACGCACTCTACATGCTACTTGATTTTTCTTCCTTTCTTGCTCTGTCGCATAAGAATGTCTAAGTATCTCAATCACTCAAAGTTTACTTCGAATGCAAGGTAGTAAATAACTTCGAATTACTCCCCTTTTTATACATTTTCATGCCACACCAACCTATTTCTTCCACTTGACACACCCTTACGTTACTTTCTTAATAAAGTGATTTTTCCAATGTTTGCTTCGTTTTGTGTGTTGTAGTTGTATCCTTCAGTGCGCCTACTACTTCTTCATAGCCACTGACCTCCTTACGCACGCCTCCATGCACTCAAGTATATAACCCACTGTGCCACATACTAAGTATTTTCTCATGCTTCGCCTACCTTGAAAATACACTATGTGATCATCCTTCTCACGTGGTCTTCAACTTGAGCAATTTTATTAAGAGAACCTTCATTCATACCACCTGAAAATATTTTTCTATTGTGTCAATCTTCGAGAGTTCCCTCAACCAAGACAACCTGTATGAGAACCTACACTTGAATTATAATTCAATTCATTCCATTTTACTTGTATCTTCTCCACCCCACACTAAAATTATGTGTGGTCCTCTACGCATGAACTCACAAAATAGTAATCATATTTCTACGCATAAACATGCTTATTACAACACAACACTGAACTAAAATGACAAAGCATAACAACGATGAAAGGAAAAACATGAAATCAAAATCTAATCTAAATGGAAACACTTCCTTATGACAAACACTAAGAAGACTTATTTACGTAGGGCTTCACCTACTCCCATTAAAGTAACCGGAAACATAGTATCATCCAGCTTGAATCGATAAGCACTTTGAATCAAATATCTTTATTGCTGAAAGGGTCCCAACTAATGCACTTTTAATTTCTGTTACATAAATATTGTTCATAGTGTGAACACTTAGGAGTGGTTTGGGTTATTTAGTAGTAATAGTTTTTAATATTTATAAAATAATATATGAGTGTGCAAAATAGTTGTAATACACAACTCATAGTTGAGAGATATTTGGGATATTGAGAGGACTTAGAGATTAGCCTCGAATCCTTACTTATAGGAGTTTATTGAGATATTTATATGTAATCTCTCCATTGGGAATTTGTCCCGAATGAATTACAATATCTCTGATTTTATTATTTTATCGTGCAATGTTTTGTTTTTTATTTGATTAAATCATGGATATTTACAAGATTTGGTATCAGAGCGGGTTAGACCGCAAGGATAACCTTGTAGGATTTTGTGAAGTGTTTAGATCTAGAACAAATTTATTTCATTGGAATCAAATTTGTGACCTGTGTGTTTCATTGGAATCAAATTTGTGACCTGCGTGTTTCATTGGAATCAAATATGTGACCTAAGTGTTTATCTACCAACAGTGGTGACACTTCACTCAGGAGAATCCATACTTGGTTGCGACGTGACTTCTTACAATATCTAGATCCATAGTGACAGAGGTATTTCATTTCTTTCCTTTTTTGGATGCAGATTAAAAAATAGAAGCGAAGAAGAAAAAAATTGCCAAATTTGGAAAGGGTTCGGGAAGATGTTGTAGTTATAACTTAAAATTGCCATAACTTAAAATTACCATAACTTTCAGCTGGTAACTCAGATTAATGTGCCATTTTTTTAAAATGTGTATTTTTTTAATCTCTACACATTGATCCTATGTTTTGTGTTACTGGACAAAAAAAATCCTTTTTTGGCAAATATGTCAAAAAAATTTACTTTCAGTGTTTAAAGTTTATTGTAAGGGTGCATTTTCGATTGAGTTGGACACCTATTATGGAAATTTCATTAGATAAATTTAATGGATTAAATTTTCACACATTGAAGGTGAAAATACAAATGCAATTAATGAACAAGAAGCTTTGGGGAATTGTGAGTAGAAAAGAACCTGAACAAAAGGAGGATGAAAATGACTACCTATACTCAGTAGTGCCTGATGGAGGATGGAGGCAAATTGGCATATCTTGTCAGTCACCAACAAAGAGATTGCTTCATGGTATTGGTGACCTTTTTTTTGTTTTTGTGGTGTGTTTACTTTATGTTGTAATAATGAACAAAAGTAACATTCCTGTTTAAAGCTCCTGCATGAGCATAATTTTTGTTTTGTAATCCCTCTAAGTTAGAAACAATGATGTGAGAAAATAATGTACGCTGCTATGTAGTGGTTGGTTCCACTAGAAAACCATTTTCTAAGTTGGAGGTTCTCTTTGAAAACCTCATATTGTTTGAGTTGTTGGTACTCATTGAAAACTTTCATTTCTTTATAGATCATGAGCAGGTAGAGGAGATAGATTTCCCCATGTTCACACTAAGGGGTGATGGTTCTGAAATATTGTTCATAATGTGAACACTTAGGAGTGGTTTGGGTTATTTGGTAGTTATATTTTTTAATATTTATAAAATAAATATGAGTGTGTAAAATAGTTATAATGCACAACTCATAGTTGAGAGATATTTGGTATATTGAGAGGACTTAGAGATTAGCCTTGACTCCTTACTTATAGGAGTTCATTGATCTATTTATATGTAATCTCTCCATTGAGAATTTTTCCTGAATGAATTACAATATCTCTGGTTTTATTATTTTATTGTGCAATGTTTTATTTTTTATTTGATTAAATCATGGATATTTACAATATTTCCTTAGATGGAATGCAACTTGTAATCATACGGAAGAAACATCTTACCAACCTCAAATGTCTTATTCCTTATGTGTCTATCATGTCATGCTTTTTGTCTAGCCTTTTCTATCTTCTCGGCTCCAATGGGATATATTGTGCCTCTCATCTAAGCTCATGTATCGGGTTGTCTATGTGCTTCTACATAGCTTTCTCATCAGCTAGTCCTCTTATGCGCACAAAATGTAGGGATGGTAAAATAAAGTCAAAGAGCAATATATCCTCCATGTAAAACACTAAGCTCGAAAGGGTGTGGGATTATGCAACCTTTTTAGGTGGCCCTATATTCCCAAAGTATAGCAGACACTTTATCATCCCAGTATTTCCTTCCAACATCACAAATTTTTGTTAGTGTTTATCCTATAATCTTGTTGAAAGCTTCAGCAATACCATTGGCATGTGGGTGATAGGGTGTTGTCTTATGGTGTGCCACCATAAATTTTTCCAATAAAATCCTGATTGTCTCATTAAGAAAATGAGTCCCTCTATCACTTGTTAGACTCAATGGACATCTATACCGCTGAGAAAGTTTTCCCATAGGAATCTCATTGTTGTAGTGGCTATGTAATCCTTTGTAGGTTTTTCTTACGCCCACTTTGTCAAATATTCAGTATAATTTATAATATAGCGTGTGTCATTCCTACACCTGGGGGGAAATAGGACCTACAAATTCAATAACCCATTTCTCAAAAGGTTCAACACTTGCAATAGGCCTCAAAGGAATCTCATCTCTGGTTCTAGGATTCCCAAGTGCGACAATCATCACACGCCCTAACATATTCTTTTGTATCCTTGTACAAATTTTACCACCAAAGGTCGATCAACGAATCTTATGTGTGGTGGCATCACCTGCATAATGACCTCTTACAATTCCACCATGAGCTTCTTCCATAATAGCCTCACGATCATGCTCCAAAACACACCGACACAAAAATTCATCATGACCTAGCTTGTATAAATCTCCTCCTATCAATTGGTAACGTCACACATATTGCAAGATATTTCTTCTCTAATGTCTTCATTCCCTCAAGCACCTATCCAGTGCGTAAAAATACTACAATGTCCTCTAGTTCAATGGGTGTGCACTTTCATCTAAAGAGCTTTGCATATGACATTGTTTCCTCAATGCTTTGTGCATCCTCACTAGAATTGATTCTTGATAGATGGTCAAGTCCTGAGTTAATTTTCCCTAGTTTTACAATCACTATAAACTGAAACTCCTGAAATAGTAGTATCCACCTGAAAATGCACCCTTGCAAAATAGGCTTGTTGACTAAATACTTAAGTGCCATATGATTTGTAAAGAAAATAAATGGTGTTGCCAATAAGTATTATGTCGAATTTTTCAGCGTAGATCATGGAAAAAACCTCGTGCTCAGTGGTTATATAATTTTTCTCTACGGGTGTCAACTTCCTTCTTGTTAAAAAAAAGGTGTCCTACATTTTTGTCTCTTGGTTACGCCAACACTACGCCAATCGTCATCCTAGAAGAATCCATGTGAACATGAAAGGGTTTTTCCCATGAAGGAAAGTGCAAAATAGGTGCAGTAGTAAGCCTTTCCTTTAATGTTTCAAACATCGGTTATTTCTCGTCATACCAATAGAATTTCCCTTTAGCTTTCAAAATTTCCTCTAGGGATGTGGGAATATTTGCATAACCCTTAATGAATTTCTAATAATACCCTACATGTCCCGAAATCCCTACACTTCACTCGATTGTTAGGTTCCTCTAAACCCAAGATCACTATAACCTTGGTTGGGTCCACCAACAACCCTTACAAATAATATGCCCCAGTAAAGTTCCAAAAGGTGTTACAAAGATACATTTCTTAATATTTGGATAGATGTTCAAATGCCTACACCTCTCAAACATAATCTTAAAATTCTCACAATGATCCTTGACCAAACCATGCACTGTCTAATCATCTAGATACACCTGTAAAAATTTATGAATGAAATTCTGAAAAGCCTGCACAACAATGTGCGATAACACTATTAGTGCATTCCAAAGGGAATCGTTGTGTATGAAAAAATTCCCCACTCTATAGTGAAAGTTATATTTTCTTGATCTTCCTTCACTATGCGCACTTGATGATATCCTAAAAACCCATATGTAAAAGAGTAGATCTCACACTCTGCAACTCCTTCAAGGATATCCTCTATGAATGGGGTAGGAAAAGGATCAATAACACATGAGGCATTTAATTCTATATATTCCATGCACATATTTATCCTCCCATCCTTTTTAATATTGATTACCATGGGGCTAACCCATTCAGATTGCTCAATGGCCTCAATTATACCAGATTTGAGAATTTTATCAATTTTTCTCTTTACCTTGATGCGTAAATTAGGATTCATCCTATATGGCCTCTTCATAATCAAGTGTGTGTCATCTTTAAGCTTGATTCTCATCTCACCTAAAGAAGGGTGTACTCCTTTTAAATCATGATAACCCCTTTAAAATAAGTCCCGAAAGTCATGAAAAAGTTTAATAATCTTTGTCACTTCCTACTCCAACCAATAATCACCAATAATGGCCTCTTTAGGCTCTACATCTATTCCAATGTTAACCTTCTTTATTTTTATAGGCTCATGATATGCATGTGCCTTTTCAGTTGTTATGTCCATCACCTCGTGCTTACCTTCAATATGGTTAACATCGAGGTTATTATCCTCATCATTTATCATGCATACTAGTTTACCCTTTTCCTTTACTTCCCGGTGTGGATTATTTCTTCTTCTTCAATCTCTTCAAGGTCAAAGCACACATCTAAATCCAACTCTCCAAACATATATAACAGGATTTCCTCGGCACTTTGATTTATCTCCCAAATTAAGGTGCATCATAATATGCAATGCTTCATTGACCGGAGATCTAGTAGAAAAGTAATCAAAAGTGTGGATCATACCTGAGGTCATCTCCTACCACTTAATTATTTCTCTTGTCAATTCTACATAAATATACTATATGCGTGCACACTGACCACTTAGGGTGGTGTAGAACTTATGTACCCAAAGTGATGGTGGCAAGGCCTCCTACCCCTCCATCTAAAGTCTCTCACAATTCGAATGTGATGCAAGGTAGGGGACTTCCCATGGAATTCACATATCTGAGAAGGTACATTGCTCCTTAGAAACCTATTAGAAAATGTGATTCTTACTTCTCACCATTCTAATAGGTTGTCTCTATGTGTTGCCCACCGGTGCATGGTTGTATGATGTAGAATATATACTAGCATATTTCTCTTTTCTCCTTCATTATTCCATTAGGCTTCCATGGTACGTAGAAATATATCAGGGTTCCCTTCCCCAATATCTGAGGTACCTAGTTATAACTCAAACACCTAACCATGTGTGGCCTAATCATGTGAGTAATGGTGTTTTTGATGTCTCACCCATCTCCTTCATACAATCTATAAGCCCAATTATCACGTGCAATACTTTTAGTATCACTAATTTAATGAGAATCATCCCACTATATCACTCCTTCCTTAAACAGCTCAACGACCTCGGGGCCCCGATTGTGCGCACATATATCCTATTCAAGTCCTCTTTGCTCAAAGTCTTAACATATGGATCAGCCTTTACATTAGTCAAAGCTATAATTACACGCTCTTACTTATTCTCAAATTTAATGTACCCCTTGTTGAAGCAAAAATCTACATTATTTGCATAACACTAGGAGCACCCAAGTAATGTTGGGAAACTATCTGCTTCAACTAGCTCCAACACTTTAAAGTCCCCAGTAAACTTGGCTCCTTAAATTTTAATAGTCACATCCATTAGCACTCCAATAGGATTAGCCCTAGTTTTTTTGTCATATATAGCACATTCGAAGAAGGATGCAATGGTAGTCTTACCATCTAATTCCATGCATCCAACGTGAGTGCATTAACTTCCGTACATGTATCTATTAGAATGTTTCTTAGAATCCATCCATCTATGACCGCATTTAGTGTAATATCCTTATCATACTCATGATTATGTGGGGACAGATTGGTATGAAGTATTTATCTATCATGCTCATTACATGTGTCAGTAATTTTCTCTCAACCACTCTCCTAGCAAAGGGATTATGTTCTCCTATCATAACATTTGACATACCTCCTTCAAGTCATCTACATCCTTCTAAGGGATTTCAACCTTCTTTTCTCGTTTCATCACGCGTACCTACTTCTTAAGGCTCTGAATCTCTCCTTATAGATCTCTACGATAATATCTAGTCTCTGGTAAACCTCTTTCTAATGTGCGGCATCGAGTACTTGGTATTAATCACTTATTTCTTGGTTATATTTGGCTTATACTTTATAGGTTCACGTGTGTGTGCAGCCTCAGTGCATCTAGTAACCAAAGTAGGTTGTAACTCAAGGGTATGTGCTACCTTCACATCTATTGACCATTAACTACGCATTGTACCTTTATCATTCATGTGCCCTTGTCTTGCTTGTGTTGTTTGCTCATGTGCTCATATAAGTTAGGAATTCTTCAAATTTGTGTTGTTTTCCACACCATGAGAAAACCACATTCTGAGGGCACTCACGTTGATAATGATCAGGAGATCCACAAGTATAACAAGTTCCTTTAGGAAATCCTCCTCTGCCCACCGTGACCTCGCCCTCTATATCCTCTATGAAATCCTTTACTCTTTTTATCCCCTTTATTGCACCCTTCATTATGTTTTTATGCTTGTTCCTTAGATCCACTTGACTACATTAGTTTTGTGCACACCAATCTCAATGGCTTCATGGATATGATTAATCACTTTGCAGTCAACAGTGTCATCGATATGAGTTTTGTAAATCTTATAGTACATAGACACATTCTTTCGGATTACACGCTGTAAGAGGGGACATCGACTCGCATCATGGTCCAAATGACAAATTTCACAATCCAAAAAATGGCGTGCACCGAATTGTGAGGACATAAATCCTTGGTATGTCCTTCAACCTCACAATCTGTACACCATATCCTGATGCACGCCTCATGAGCTGAATTAGAAGAGATCGTATCTAACTATTTTGCTATGGATGTAATCTTCACCTCTAAAAATGGGATTACTCTAGTGTCCACACTTCCAATTACTTCAACGCACAAAGCTTCTTCTAAAGCATCACACGGATCCACAAAGGTCTTATGAGATAGCGCCCTTCTACACGAGTCAACAATCCACCAACAAACCATTATACATGCTAACTATGATGTATGTCATAAAATAACTTTGACAATAAGGTTTTAAAACACACATCATATTCTTGAATGCTTTTGATAATCCATGTTTAATGTCCTTAAGTGCGTTGATACTTTTTGCTCAAATTCTAGAATATGGAACTCAGCTAGAAACGTAGAACACAAAGCATCATAATCCACCGCATTCTAGTCTTGGTCATACTTTCTATACCATCTATGCACACACCCTTGAAGAGTAGTAGAAAACTAAATTTCTTTCTTATCTAAAGTGGTGATTCCTTTAGCACGCCATAGCAGCTCACACTTGTGCACATGCTCTGCAACATCTTTAATACCTCTATATTCTAGCAAGTGAAGAGACATCTCGTAATACACTTGATGTGGCTGATGAGGGTGTAGACCTTGTCCACCAGAACCCCCACCAATATTTCCTCCACCTCTAGAACCACATGATCCACTTGATTTTGACCCTCCTTATCCACCTGATCCTCTAGCGGTGGGCGGCATACCAATGGATGTACTTCCTTACATCCCAACTGTAGTACTAAATTGAACTCCCATAGTCTATGAAGTTGTAGTACTTATAGATGTATTCCCAATGTTCTACATGCCCAAACTCTATCTAGATGATGTGCCAGAAAATATTCCTCCAATCGACGCCCCAAACAAAGATGATGTCATTTATCTTTGCCATAGGTGTATATTTTTCGATGAACTTTTGTATTTAAAGGAAAATTATATCTACCTAAAGCTACTTGGATTACCTACACTCACCTACTTATCAATGATTACTTTTGGAACTGGAACACCAAGCATAAGGGCTAGGTCACTGGTGGGATCGAGATGCGCGCTACGGTCCTCAATCTTTCCTTCTCCGACATGCTCTCATCGAAGGTGAAAGGGACTCTCTACTACAATTTCCTAAGTGGGTGAGATCCCGATTCTCCAACTCCATGTCCTCTACGTGAGCTTTAAATCCTTTGTGAAACATCATCCTCTGTAACTCCACAAAATCCTTAATATCACATTGCTACACCAATTCCCTCTCTTGCGCTTCATTATACTAAAGCCATACTTCTTCTCGTTTTCTTCCTACCACAAGGTCTGCCATCTTTAACCACACATGCTCCTTCCCCTATATGTGTGGTGGTATGTTTATTTATCCATAGGTTGGCGCTTTAAACTTAGCACCACCATTAAGATCTTAATTGCCAAAGGAATAGTGCAAATGTAATATCCTTTGGGCTCGCACAAAAATTATAACTCAACAACTTCTAGACAAGAATACGTAGACACAACGTACTCCAAAGTATAACTACACACAACACCAGCCCACCAATGATCTACAACACATGTCTAAGGTTTATCTATATTAAAAAAAGTCTGGTACTCTTCCTGAGTCCAAACCTTTGGTCTGTAACTTTAGTTTTTCTTTGATGTGTATACGGACAACCACTCGTATAATTATATTAGAAAACGATTGAAAATGTCTCACAAATCTCATGATATAGATTATATTCCACCCACTTGCGTGCATTGAAATCAGGTCTAGAACCATATCTTCATTCAAATTGATCTTGTCCTTACTCTACCCAATCTTCAATGGTCATTGTATGCATGCTAAACTAATTAAGCTAATCTAAATGAAACTAACACCAAGTATCTTCAAATAAAAATTAATCTACCATTAACATCATGATAAGAGCTTAAAGGAAATAACTACTTCTAATGCATAAACATGAAAATAATCACCTAATGTTAAGCCATTCCTACTCTTTTGTGATTGCTACTTAAAATATGAACCTAATTAGATCATTAAGCAATCAATTTTTTGTTGTTTGTCTCAAGAATGAGGATGAGATCTCACCAAAAATGGTTACTGATGACATATTTGGATCTTCCCATGCTACTCAATTTGAGAGAATAGATACAAGAGATGAAGAAACTATTCCAAAACAATGGAGGATGCTCAAATCAAAATGCCTATAAATTCCACTATTCAAAGTGTGGTGTAAGTTTGAGAGGAATGAGCTTGGTCCTTTATCTATCTTTCCTGTTTGGGAAAGGATTTCAAATTAGTGGATGTGGGACAAATCCCAAAGAATAAATACAAAGGATAAGCATGTTTAGAGGAATTAATAAATGATGTACATTTTATGGGAGTTGAGAGGGGTTTAATTAATCAAATGTGATTAATTAATAGGTAGGGATAAGCTTGTAAAATCTATTTAGAGGGTATTTAGAGGAAAATTAGCATGATTCGGGGATGTAAGAGGGGAATTTAACAAATAAAAGGGGTTTATTGATTAAAATAGATGGCGTAATTAACTAACAATGTTTAATTTTTCGATTAGAAGTGGATTATAACTAATGAAAGGTCGTTAATTGGCATCCAAAATGGGTAAGGCTTAGTTAATTAACGAATAAGAAGGGGATGTTAGATAATTAGCGGAAAAGCCCCTTTATTACGAAATTACGAGAAGAGGATAATTAGTACAATTTTAGTATTAAAATTGCGTAAGAGGATTTTAAGTGTCTGCGCATTCGTAAGAGTCAATCAATATGCCATCATCATGCAACATCATGACAAGTAGTTTTAAAAGAGGTCTCGGCAACATAACCAAAATGTAGTCTTGTTTTTCCCCTCAATTGCCTAGGTGCCTGGAACTTCATCCGAGAGATTTGGATGCTCACTTGAAGTGCATGAAGCCACCAAGTCCCTCTTTGGTACTATCTTGTCAAGATGTTAGCATGCCTAAACATATTATTTACAATCTTGATGACCGTAGTGAGATCATATTTGATAAGTAACTATGACTTATCTTTCAACATGGATTTTGTATGTGGGATCTTGAGTTCCCTATCCATAGGTTTTTGCTTTTTCCATACCTATCATTTTCATTAGTGTGCATTCTTGAATCACGTTTGATTTTTATATTTGTGAGTGTTGGATTTTCTTGGATCTTTAGAGATATTCATATTTTTATCTTAGCTTGATGAAGAAACTGTTGGTGTTTCCTACAAGCTAATGTTTTGGATTGATGATAGGAATGTTAGGAATTATGGTGGGCTTATCACGATTGTTGATAGAAGGATGATAAGACAGTAAAGGAAGATATGGTCCAAAAATTGAAGAGGATGGGCTCTTTGGGAGGTGAGCCACATATAAAAAATGAAGGGCTACTAGGATGTGGCCCATAGATGCAAGAAAATGGGTTACCAGGAGGTGAGCCATATATATAAGATGAAGGGATACTAGGATGTGGCCCAAGTATAGAAGAAAATGGGCTACCAAGAGGTGTCCCATAGATGGAAGACAATGGGCTACCTAGAGGTGTCCCATAAATAGAAGATGGAGGGCTACTAGGATCGTGGCCCAAGTATAGAATATGAGGGGATACTAAGACGTGGCCCAAGAATAGATGATAATGGGCTATTAGGATGTGGCCCAAGTATAGAAGATAATGGGCTACCAGGAGGTGAGACACATATAAAAGATAATGGGCTACTAGGATATGACCCAAGGGAAGACGAAGATGGGATACCAGGAGGTGGCCCACATATAGAATAATATGAAGGGATACCAGGAGGTGACCCAAGGAGAGATTTTGATTGAGGAATTTTGATATGTAAGGAATGATTGGGTGATGAGAAGATAGGAAAAGGATCAATGACAAACCCGGTGTTTCTCCATGTAATGGGAATGTGAAAATGGAAGAATAAGAAGAGGATCAAGTTTGATGATCTTAGGATCTTCCTCTATTTTCTAAAAAAGGAATCAACTTCTTCCCCACAATACATGAATGCATCAAGGTCAAAAGATAATCCTTGCTCATGATCCTTTAGAGGAATGTCATCGTGTAGCCCCATGAATTCTCTGATTGCTTCTTCATTTTGAAATAAATTGATTAGTATGGGTCATTGTTGGTCGATGATAGTAGGTTGATTAGAAGAAAGAGGTCAAAAAGTGTGGAAGATTTAGAATATGTTTGATGATGTAGATAAGGGGAAGGTTTGACCTTATTTCTCCCACAAAGGTATTTTATAGTGCTTCAAAAAGATATCTTAGCACATTGTTTCTTATTAATTGTTTGACATGGACGCAAACATCAATCTTTAGAAGATTGATAAGGATATGGTAAGATATATTTAAAAGGGCTCAAGGTCCAAAGAGGGATTGGATTTTTATTTATAGAATAAGATGACTCAAGAGACGAATATGATTTGGATTTGGACATCTCACGAGTTGAAGAAGATGTGGATTTGAAATTGCTTGGTATAAGTTTTCCTAGAAGATGACATAGTGTAGGTAGACAAAGAGGATGGCGTGTAGCTTGATCGGTGGATTGTGATGTAGGGGTTGAATTGGATGATTAATTAGATGAATTTTGATTTGCATAGATATTCAATAGAGGAAGATGCCATTTAGGTGGTTGATAAAGGGGGTCATGTGAAGAAAGGGAGGACCATGACTCAAGAGTCAAATTAGAAGTTTGATTGGAGGAACTTGGAGTCACATGCATCTTCAAAGGAGGAAGATGCCATTGAGGTGACTTATAAAGGGGGTCTTGTGAAAAAAGGGAGGACCATGACTTAGGAATCAAATTAGAGGAATGATGAGGAGAATTTGTGGCGACACAAATCCTTAAAGGAGGAAAACATCGTTTAGGTGACTAGTTATTCCTTAGAAGAAATTTGATCAAATGAGGCTCATGAGACTAAGGGGAATCTAAATAATAGCATGGATCATAATAATCAGGAGACTGAGGGGAATCAGAAAGAATAACATGGATTAGAATCATTATAAGACTAAGGGGAATCAAAATAATAACATGGATTAGAATCATTAGAATCATACCACCGACTATGAGATGAAGGTGGGGAAAGGGGTAGCCAAACGAGTTCTCTAGCGTGAAGAACAAATCGAGGTTTAGTCATGATGGGCATATTTTTATGTGAATTCCTAAACCTAGGTTCCTTATTTTCGTAAGTGTGAGGAACCATGTGATAGTCATACATGGTTGGCATTGTTGGGTCTAAATGTCTAGACCTAGATTGTATGATTAAACTCCTTCAAATGCAAGGAAGTTCTATGTCAATTTGGGTAGCGTAATGATGACTAACTAGACATTTTGAAAACAAATAGGGGATGCTTGTGTGATTTTCTAAAGGGGATCTAAGGAAAACAAACATATTGATGACACAATTTTGACAATCCAACAAGATTTGGACAATAATTTGTAAGTGTAAATGTCAAAATGGTTGATCAAAATTTAGCAACATAATGGCTGCAAAGGAAACTTTTCCAATGTTCAGATTATCTCAAGATTTGTTTGATAGGAAACATTTTTGCTAAGGTTTGAAAAATGTGTACAAGTACTATAATGAACCTAGGAAAAATCAAGCAGTGTGATAGTCTACAAAGGTTTCTATGAATGTCAAACAATGGCCAAAGAATGTCCAATGGAAAAGAATAAAGAACCAAAGGATCAAAAGGATTGTCCTAGGAAACAAGTCTACAAGATGGAAGGTCATAAGGAATAATCACGCAAGTTCGAAAAATGAAACCAATCTATAAGAAACTACTCCCTATGTAAATGTGTCTCAATGGTAGGTTGGCGCAAAATGATCAACACAATGTCAACACTTAAGTCAAGTTTAAAATAAATAAGACGTAAGTATTAACAAGGGGTTGAAGTGACTTCTGACTCAAGGTATACTAAAATAATTTTAGATACAAACAAGGCCTAAATCCCCAAAAATGAAAGTTACAAATGTGAGCATCACAATAATACCACTTGGATACGTTAATCAAGATTTGCGGAAAAGTAATATATTAGTATAAAAATAATATTGATACGATGCGAACACCGTAACAACAATTTTAAAAGCTCAATGCAATGTTTCTATGAAAATAAGGTTAAAGTATAGAAGGATTTTCTAATATGCAAGCAGCGTAATAACAATATAATTTAGAAACTTATATCGGTTTTATAAAAACAAGATGTAAGTATAAAAATTGTATTGATATGATGTGAGCAATGTAACAACTCAAGGAAAGTTCAATTATAAGAAAGTCTAGCTACAATTAGACATCTTGATTTGGGTGTCAAGACAAGGTTACCCAAAGTATGAATATGTACCAATACACTTTCAACGCTTACCATTGCAGTCCACAATAAGGAAGGATGTAAGTAGGTGCAAAAGTGGTGGACATGATTTTGAGTAACACTTCATATGTATGCTTTCTTTTGTCCCAAAAGGGAAACAAGAAAACAAAGGAGTAAACCAAGTGGTGATGAAAAAAACCTAGCTTCACTTTGGCAGAGTTTCACCTTGTTTAAAGTACAAGGTAGAAACTAAGACAAAGTAATGCATAGTAAGTTTTCGTGATGAATAACACGCGGTTCCAACTTTGATGGACTCTCCCCTTGTTCAACTAACAAGGTTTTGACTCCAAAAAAATTGTCACTTTGTGAGAGTTATTTGAAACATGATTGGTTAAGGTAAGTTTTTCCCAATGCTAAATGGTTTCCTAGGCTTTTATTTGTAACACTCATAAATTCCTACATAAGACAGTACAAACACCTATAATTACTTCTAAAGAGGTGGACCATTACCCCACAATCAAATTAATGAACAAGGCCTCATACAAGTAGCTTGAAGCTTTTCTCACAAGGGTTTTACTAGACAAGTGGGTAGTGGGGCACTTCCCATTTTATCCACCAGTTCCCTCAAGGTGTGGACTACTTTGGGGTTCTTGTGGTAATCCTCATAATGAGTTTTATGGCTTATGTCAAGATACTTCCCACAGTTTAAAGCGAGACAGTCGTAGCTCTTATCCAAACCTGCAAATACAATGTTTTGAATAAAGTGGTGTGTTTTAATCTTTTGATCTTAATGTGGTTTTGCACACCGTTGGCAACCTGCAACAAATTATATTTAGTATTGGTTTAGATCATTTTTCTTTGACAAGTGAATAAGGTCATGTACTCAAAAGTTAGTAGTTCTCCATGGAAACTTATAACATTTTAAAAAGAGGATCAAATGTTGTTTCTGATTCTCAAGATCATCTAAAAGATGCAAGAGAAGAGCATACGCAACAAGTAACCCAACGTGATAGTAATGGAAAACTCTAAATCAAAGGACCATTAAACATTTTTGAAAATTACTCATTCCCTTAAGCAATAATGAAATTAAGTTTCCAAATTAATCCAAAATGTTAGAAAAGAAGACCAAAGTTGCTTTTGATTCTCAAGATCACCAAAAGGCGCAAGAGAAGAGCATACACAAACTTTGATCTAACTAAGTAAAAATGGAAAAACAAAATTCATTAAAGCATTTAAATGTGTTAGAAAAATATCCATAATCATATCCATTTATGATTCTCAAGGTCACTTGAAAGCACAAGAGAAGAGCATATGTGGTGTTGATAAAAAATGAATCTAACATACAACGAAAATGACCAGTTTTATAATAAAGAAAAAACCTATATTTTATGTAATTCTAAATCTCAAATTTATGTGTTCATTGCATAGTTCAATTCAATACCTTTCCATCAAAAAAAATGGATTCGTTTCAAGTTCGGTAAAAAAATTATGGCCTCCGGAAGATAGGTTATGCATATGCTCTTATACTCATGGGTATGCACTTAACTCTGTACTCAAAAATGTCAAAAAAATGTCCCTTAATCTATAAAAAGGTCAAATTTTTCCAACCAAGATTCAATTTTGACAATAACCCATCTCATTAATATATGCAAAGAAGACTCAACGCTATCAAACATTAACATTCATGATCAAAAACTTAACATTTTCAACAAATTGACAAAACTAGCATGCAAAATGATGAACAATGAAGCTCTAAAAATGAAAACATGGAGAAATCTTGAATTTTTCTCACAAAGATTCAATTTTGACAACAAATCATCTCCTTAATATGTAAATAGAATACTCAACACTATCAAACACTAACCTACATGCTCAAAAATTTAAGATTTTCAAGAAATTGACAAAACTAACATGTAGAATGATGAACAATGAAGCTCAAAAAATGAAAACATGGAGAAATCTTGAATTTTTCTCATAAAGATTCAATTTTTACATCAACCCATCTCCTTAATGTGTGAATAGAAGACTCAACACTATCAAACACTAACCTACATGCTCAAAAATTTAAGATTTTCAACAAATTGATAAAACTAACATGTAAAATGATGAAAAATGAAAACATGGAGAAATCTTGAATTTTTCTCATCAAGATCTAATTTTGACAGCACTTCACCTCCTTTATACCTACAAGGAAGACTCAACACATGCAAACTCAACAAAACATGGTTAGAAACACAAGTTATGTCAATATATTCAAAAAAAGGGGTTAGTATGCAAAAACAAACTTAACCAAAATAAAGAATGCATGTGAGACAAAGGGGTGTCCCACCGGGCGTGCCAAATGTATGCATGTTAAACTAATTAAGATAATATAAATGAAACTAACACCAAGTAGCTTCAAAGAAAAATTAATCTACCATTAACATCATGATAAGATCTTAAAGGAAATAACTACTTCTAATGCATAAACATGAAAATAATCAACTAATGTTAAGCCATTCCTACTCTTTTGTGATTGCTACTTAAAATATGAACCTAATTAGATCATTAAGCAATCAAATTTGTGTTGTTTATCTCAATAATGAGGATGAGATCTCACCAAGAAATGGCTACAAGGCCATATTTGGATCTTCCCATACTACTCAATTTGAGAGAATGGATGCAAGAGATGAAGAAGCTATTCCAAAACAATGGAGAATGCTCAAATCAAAATGCCTATAGGTTTCACTAATCAAAGTGTGGTGTAAGTTTGAGAGGAAGGAGCTTGGTCCTTTATATAGCTTTCTTGTTTGGGAAAGAATTACAAATTAGTGGATGTGGGACAAAGCCCAAAGAATAAATACAAAGGATAAACATGTTTGGAAGAATTAATAAAGGATGTGCATTTTATGGGAGTTAAGAGGGGTTTAATTAATCGAATGTGATTAATTAATAGGTAGGGATAAGCTAGTAGAAGCTATTTAGAGGGGATTTAGAGGAAAATTATCATGATTCGGGGATGTAAAAGGGAATTTAACCAATAAAAGGGTTTATTGATTAAAATAGAAGGCATAATTAACTAATAATGTTTAATTAATCACTTAGAAGTGGATTATAACTAACGAAAGGTCATTAATTGGCATCCAGAATGGGGGAAGGGTTAATTAATTAATGAAAGGTCGTTAATTAACGAATAATAAGGGGAATGTTAGCTAATTAGTAAAAAGCGCTAATTATTACGGAAATTACGGGAAAGAGGATAATTAGTGCAATTTTAGTATAAAATTGTGTAAGAGGATTTTAAGTGTCTGCATGGTCGTAAGAATCAATCAATATGACATCATCATGCAACATCATGGCAAGCAATTTTAAAAGAGGTCACGGTAATGAAACCAAAATGTAGTCTTATTTTTCCCCTCAATTGCCTAGTCACGAAGGGACTTCATACAGAGAGATTTGGACACTCACTCAAAGCGCGTGAAGATATCAAGTCCCTCTTTGAGTATCAGTATTGTTAATATGTTAGTATGCATAACCATATTAACCATTAACAAATCAAGTAACTAGGTGCAAAGCATAACATGAATTAGATCACAACCATAGAGCATAATGAATCAAACCAGAATTAAGATCAAATTAACCATACAACCACCATGATTAGATACCTCAATTACCATAATCCAACCACAATACTCCATTAATAACCAAAGAGATTACATAATAGAAGTTGAATACATAATAGTAATGTCATGGATTCAAGCACGCTAGAACATCAGGGCAACATAACTCTTAAATACATATGGTGTCTAATACATGGCCCTCTCTAAAACTATGTAAATTAATTGATCATATATAGGGGTGGGGACTTACCCTTCACCACGCATGCATCTCAAAAATATCTTGCATGCTCAAAATAGCCATGTGTACATATAAAAAACAACTTATAACGCATGCATCTAGGCTAATAATAGATTAAAACTATAGATAACCCATGTTCTAATCCTATTATTAGCCTAAGATTTACATGATCCTTGATCTTCACCTCACATGTGATCAATCCCAGAATAGGAGTTACTTCATCTCCAAGCCTTCGTGTGTTCTTTTGTTCCTATAATGTTGTGTGATCTCCACTCAATCCTGGCATTGTCTATTTTTGGCTTGTGGCTCCAAAGTTGGATAATTCCCAAATGTTTCTCCCTTGGCGCACACCTTTGCATGATGTTTTTTCACCTTATGAGCACACTTTCGCACTTGCATTGTGTGATATTTTAACATTCGTACACAGTATATACTTGGTCAAAATGGTCTATGCAATAGTAATGTGCACCACTCTATTATTAACAACTCTAGATTTCTCCAAGATCTTCGTAGTTGAATGCAATGCTTCAGGAAATGGGATTAGAGTAGTACTCATGCAAGAATGACATCTCATAGCATTTGAGATCTATTAACTAAAAGGAAACAATTTTTGAAGACCGTCTATAAGAAGGAAATGATGGCAATATTACATGTAGTCAAACAATGGAGACCATACTTGATTAGTAGACACTTCAAGATAAAAACTAATCATGATAGTTTGAAATACTTCTTGGAGCAATGACTATCTTCAGAAGAGCAACAAAAATGGGTCACTAAGATGTTGGGGTATGACTTTGAGATTATTTATAAGAAAGGGAAGGAAAATGTGGTCATTTATGCTCTATCTAGGAGGGATGAGTCCACATAAGCATTGTTATGTGTCATCTCTACACTAAAGGTAAACTGGGTAGATCAAGTAATCGAATAATGGCGCAAAAGATGCAACAATTCATACTCTCATTCAGAATCTCCATATATATGCAACCATATCAGAATAATTTATATAGAATGGGGATACATTTTGGTACAAAGATAGGTTATATTTGTGTAATAACTCTACACTTAAACACCATGTTCTTTCAAAGCTCCATTCTTCTCCACTAGGTGGCCATTATGGGTTCTTGAAAACTTATCATAGAGTTAAGAAGGATTTCTTTTGGGAGGGGTTGAAAGGAGATGTTCAAAAATTTATGGTAGAATGTTTGGTGTGTCAACGTAATAAGGGCGAGACCATTAAGACACCAGGTCTCCTCCAACCCTTGTCTATTCCTAGCAAGATATGGGAAGAGGTATTGATGGATTTCATCACAGGATTTCCTAAATCAAAAGGGAAAAGCATCATCATGGTCATAGTGGATAGACTTACCAATTATGCTCATTTTTGTGTCATGGCTCATCCTTTCACAACTAGTATAGTTTCCATCTCATTTATGGACACAATTCAAAAGCTCCATGGCACACCCAAAATTATAGTAAGTGATCGTGATCCGATATTTACAAGAAATTTTGTACTGATTTTTTCTCTTGTTTGGGTACCCAATTGGCCCAGATTCCATCTTATCATCCTCAATCTAATGGAAAAATTGATGTGGTGAATAAATGTTTGGAGGGATATATTTGATGTTTTACTTCAGATAAACAAGAACATTGGGTGCAATAGTTTTCGATTGTAGAATGGTGGTATAATACTTTAGTTCATATCTCTTCCAAAATGTCTTTGTTTACGGAAATTTACAAGTACCACACTCCATCACTCATCTCTAGCTTGAAGGTCAAACCGAAGGTAAGAGTAATCAAATATCACATTCAACACCAACACGAGGTACTCTCTAGTCTTACAGAGAATTTGGCAAGGGAAAAAATCACATGAAGCAACAGGCTGATCAACATCGTAGTGAGCGATACTTTGAAGAGGGTGACATGTTTTTTGTACGGTTATAGCCATATGAGTAATTATCATTAAAAAAATAGAAGAAGGATAATGATATTGCTCTTGATATTATGGTCCTTACCGAGAGTTGCATAAAATTGATTGTGTTGCCTATAAGTTGGAGCTCCCCAGGAAGTAAAATACATCCATTCTTCCATGTTTCTTACTTGAAGAAAGTTATTAGGCAGCACATTTCCACCCAATCAGTGCTTCCTAAACCGGATGAGGAAGGAAGGGTCATATTACAACCTGACCTGTATTATTCAGACATGCACCAAAATATTGAGGACCGGAGTCATTACCGAGTACCTGATAAAGCAAAAGAATATGAATATTGATGATTAATTGTGGGGGATTAAGCATTTATGTAGTAACATCAAGGGATTCCCAACTTTGGGGACAGTTTTTCTTTGAAGGGGAGGGGCATGTTATTCCCTTGGTCATATAGCTTATATTGGATATGTAGTGTCGACTTGTGGCGTACATAATCTCTCTTCTTGTCATATGTTATTCATTTATGCTTTCATATGTTTAGTAGGTCAGCCTTAGTGTTGGCCATAGCATAGGATTGGTATGTATAGGTGGTAGTAAGGAGTAGTTAATCATCATATTGAGCATTTGAGTATTATTGTATGGTTTGGAGGTTTCCCCCTCAAAGTGGCTAAACTATTCTACTTGCATATTAAGATCATTTATCTACAATCTTGTGTTTTTAATGTTCTATTGTTGTTGATAATTAGATTTATACAAGTAATTTCATTAAAATATGTGACAATGTACATGTACTAGGGAGATGAAGCAACATCAAGATTGTCATGTAGTAAACTAACTCATCAGAATTTCAACATCTACTAGATATTTTGAGTCTAAGGGTTTTTCTACAAGTCAATCGGTGATTATTTTTCCCTTGAATAATTTTTATTGACGTAGGTTAAGTCAAATTCACCAAGGATTGTAATAATATGGATGACATTCTTGGAGAGATATGGTTACATTAGAAAATATGAACTCCCCGAGATTTGATAGTTACCCTATTCTCTTGATTTAACATATAATGTCTCAAAACTTTAGTATACTATGGTGAGTAATTATTTTTCAGCTTGAGAATAACATGTGTCTTAGTCCAATGAACAAGGCGACAAAATACATGGCCCTATATTTTCCATCATCATCTTCTAGAATAAGCATGCAAGCTAGTGAAATTTCAGTTGCGCATAGGTAAAGAATAAGTGGTCTATCATATCATAAAACTATGAGAGTGGGAGGGGATAACAATAATTTCTTAATGTATTCACAAGCTTCATGACATTCTTGGTTCCATTTGATGGTGTTATTTTCTTCAACACATTGTTGATCAAGTTAACCATGTAGGTAAGGTCCTGAATGAGTCTCTGTATGGCCACTAACTTCCCAATAAAATATTGGAACCCTAAATTAGAGGTTGGAGGAACCATTTTTATAATAGCACAAATATTATAAGGATAATAATCAATACACCATTGGGATATGATGTATCCTAAGATCTTTTCACCGGTCACTACAAACACACACTTTTCAGGGTTTAAAGTGTAAGAAGCACAATGGACTGAGAGGGGGTGAATCAGTCCTTCAATCCTTTAAAACAATTTCAAATTATTATACATGCATAATTAATATTTATCCATCCATCAATGTGAACTTAACAACATAAAACATTCATCCACATGAACACAATCAAGAGAGCATACACATGAACACAAGATATAAGTGGGAAACCCTCATGGGGAATAAAACCCACTAAAAATCTGCTTATATTACACAAATAAAAGTAATTTAGTGAAGCACCAACCCCTGATTTAGTGAGGTACCAACCCCACAAGGAGCACCAACCCCTAGTTTAGTAGAGCACCAACCCTACAAGGAGCACCAACACCTAATTTAGTGAAGCACCCACTCTACAAGGAGGATACAACCCCTAAATATGACCAAGCACCAACTCATCCACCTGAATATATTTGATCTCGATAATGTTGTTGCCACAACTGATGGAGATCACAATTTCAGCTCACAAACCCTAGCTCACACACTAGGTCTTCAATCTCTCATAATCTTGCTCTTTCTTCACTTCTCAAAGCTCTAATCACATGCACACATGCTCTCTAATTTTCTTCAACCTGTCATGCTCTTCCTTAGCCTTCAAAACATGCTCTCATACCTGAAAAATATATTCCTCTAGGTCGCACACCTTCCCTCCAAGAGCACTAGTTCAAAAATGAACCAAACAAACACTTAAATATGTTTTTCTTTCTTCAAAACCAAAATAGGTCAGTCCCTCATGATAATTGTGACCCAAAAACTCTATAAAATTCATAAATTTTAATTACAATAGTCACATATGACCCATATAGGTCAGCCTAGCCAAAACCCTCATTACATGTGCCAAAATGGCTCAAACCCCATGGGCACAATCTTAAATTTTCCCTATCATTAGTACCAGACTTTTTCATCACCCATGAACCCTTAAACATGATTAAAATATCATATTACATTCATCTTGGGCTCGGTTCCTTTCTGATTCTCGATTCTCGAACGGTTGTTTTTCAGCGTGCTCTTGAACACCACAGAAACTTCATCTGATCACCAAATAACTTATAATTAACCAAAAAATTCCATGTGACCACTCAAAATAAATTATAAAACCTATATAACACTTCTAATAAATTTATAAGTCATGAAACATCCTTCACTTCAAACCACAACTACTTTTTCCTTCACCAGATCAACCTACCAAAAATATGTTTCCAAAGGTTAGCTCATAAAATCATTTATACATACATTAAAGACTTATAAATTGATTCATTTTATGTAAATTTCCTCCCTCTTCACATTCTAGGTGATAGGAAGTATCACCAAATCCATCTCATGCTTCAAACAACATCAATATTGTACTAAAATAGATATTGCCTTGAATCGCTAAAAATCTTCTTACTCAAAGAATGACCTATAAATCCTATCAAATGTCCTCATCATAAGACAAGCCATATATCACTATAAATATATATGAATCTAATTTCCAACACAAATTGAATCATCTCAAAACTCCACCTGTTTTTCTTGGACCTCTGCTATTTGAGACCCCAAAAGCGCCCTTTGGTAGGTCAACAATATATTTGCCTAAAACTTCATTTACATCAAGAAAGTCTCCCAATAATCATGCAACATGAATTTTTCATGCTAATCCTTTGGACCATATTTCCTTATAACCTTTTTCCCAAAAATTGTTATTTTTAGGTGGGTCCCACAAATCACCATGACCTCAACCATATATTTCTAGAAATATTGGTGATTATTAGACAACATAAAATCATCATTTTTGATGAATCAATCAAAACTGGATCACAACACTTCACTTTCTTTCAACTTGCTCCTAGCTAAGGTTTAACTAGGATTTTAGACCTCTTTACCTTCTTAACATTCATTCATAAAAACGTGGCAATAAAATGACCTCATTATTTTTGAAACCTTATAAACTCACCTTATAATCATCCTTGAAAGCTACAAGGTCCCATGAAAATCACACTATTCACAACGAGCATCTGCAGGTTGCACTCGAGCTAGATTTCGTTGTGTTTTTCACCATGTCTCACAAAATCAGTCATATCTGACAAAATACTCAACATGGGCATCTGAAATTTTTCTAAGAGCATCATCACTCATCCCTATAACATATCCAATCATCATAATATCAACACCATAGCTCAATCTCTCTAGTCACTAAGACTTATCTTTGTTTACATGTTAGATCTTCATAGTATCGACTAGGGCCAACTGAAATAATGCAATAACTGAACAAGAAACCTCTAAAAATGACCCAAACATATCTCATATTTCATGATACACCTTCTTGTATTCTTCCATGATCTCAAATGGCTCTAATACACTATTTCACATCTCCAAGTTGTTATACCTACTCCCAATGAGCACTTGTAACCAAGTGAACTAGCTATACATGTACCATACCACTATTATGAGTGCTCAAGCACCCTCAAAATGTGATATAAATCATGTCAACATGCTTTCCAAGCAACTAAGAAGCTCACATTGTCAAGCTACACCTCATAAGCACTGTATGGGCTTGTAAAAGCAAGCATACCTCACTGAATCCCATTGTAGCAGTTGATAGACATCTGAACCAATATGTTAGCACCATGAACAACATCATGAAATCATCCTACAACATTCACTTTTTCATTAATTTGGTTTTGCATCAATGACAACACCTATTAGGCCTACATGCCAACAATCTCCCCCTTTTTCATTGATGGAAAACACCCTGAACTTCTCCCCCTTTTTACATTAATGAAAAATAAATACCTGTAACTCACCTTATTCACCTTCTTCAACTTCATAACATCATGATTTGGTTATAAACATCAACCAAAGGTCTCAAACAAGCTCATTTTTCTTGATTTTTCCCAAAAATATGATTTTTCCTTCATTAAGGCATGCAAAACAACATGTTCCCCATGGAACAAGCATCTCCAACATCTGATCATAATTAAAACTCATGAAAGAAACATGAACTCACCTTAGTAGGGGAAAAATGTCATTTCCAACCTTCTAGGCATGCAAAAACATCAAGTTTCTTCTTCAACCCTGTTTTAAACTTCTTAAGAGCATTGTAGTAGTCATGGAACATGGGTAACATCAGCTTCAGCATGCCAACAATGTTAGTTCTAAGCATCTCAAAGAATCAATTTACCTTTCTTGACAATTTCCATCATTTCTAAGCCTAGATTTTTCATAATGGATTACTTTCTTTCTTTTCACCTTACACAAAGACTCATGTCCCTGAACAGACTTCTCAGTGCATTTGGCATCATCTTTGACATGCTACAATAAATGATTCATACCTCATCAAGTCAAAAGGGTACCCCCTAGACTCAAGGTTGTTGTATCTAGCTCCCAAGCACATATTTAAGTATATTACCTTGCTATATAGGCTTGGAGACATCTTGACAACTTTTATAAGACCCAAACCATTTTCTCATCTCTGACATTCTCAGTTGGATAACAATATGCATTTTTGACACTAAAATAATTGATCAAGGAAGAGAGTCTCTATAACATACCTTGTTAGGTTTGGAAGCAACATATCATACCTAGAAGCATGATCCCAGGCTCCCCTTATCTTTGATGGACTCATCATATTCTCTTGCACCATTGTAGCTTACCCAAAAACACCATTTTTCGACTTGTTAACTGGATGAGATTGGCCATTTATTTATTTTGCATCTTTGCATTAGCACAAAAATAGACCTTATAACTGGCCTGTAGGAGCATATTTACACCATTTCTTGTCTTTGAATAATCTTTGTCATTCTATCACCTTTACCCCTTTTAAAGTAAGCCTAAGTAACCTTCAAATATTCTTATTTTTCTAGACTTATCACACTTTCATATTGCTCTTGTCATTCATTAGAGTCCAACTATACCTTTTCATTCAAGATGTTGCACTTCATCACTATATTTTAGCTTATTTTTCAAGCTTTGTGTAATCATTGTGGCATTCTACAATTATCAACATACCCTTCTTTGTCTCAATCACTATCACAAGAACCACCGAAACATATCTTGATCTAGAATTACTGTAGGCTATCTTCATGGCCTTGTCAAGAACTATATGACATGTTACTTTGTAGCTTCTTCATCTTTTCAACAACTCTAATTTTGTACATTTGTAACCCTTGATTCATAGTTTACTTGTTAACCTAACCTATATTGTAGCTTCAACACTCGGGGTATAATAGCATACTTCAACAAAGTCTTCAACACCATAGGCATGTCATTGACTTGCCAACCTTCATACCATCATTATCCTTTTCTAAGAAAATACTCTAATCTTTCCCATATACTCATACCATTCAAAATTATGATTAGTCTTCAAAAAGATGTTATACCATTGAGAAGAGTATATTCTACCTCCTTTAATATTGTAGGTCACCATTTAGACTCTTTGTAGCATAGAATTCTCTCTTTGATAATTGAATTTCATGATAAGGGCATCAACATACCTATAAAAATTTAAAATGATCATACTTATACTACTTTGTTTCATGCACTTCCCTTACCTCACACATTGCATCTTAGCTCTGAAAAACTTCTTTATGCATTGTAGATATCAAAACATATTCAATCTGGGGTTATACACTTCAAACCCTTGAGATAGATAAACATGCACACAATGATGTCATTCATGATCCTTCTATAGCTCAATAGACTCATTAACCACTTGACATCTTCTAGATTCAATGAGTCAAGTCATAAGATTCTTAAGACAGAAGTTCATACCTATAGGGCTTCATTTTGACCCAAATGATCATCTCCAAACCTATAGAAGTATGTGTAGATGATTCATCATACTTGCACTTTGATATATAACCTTGTGTTTATCTAAACAATAGATTTTCTCTACCTTCATGGAGACATGACACATATTATAGTGCCTCAAGATTCCATTTGAGCTATACAACATCTTCTTGGAGCATTCAAAATTGTAACACTACCTAGATATGCACAGAGGTCATTCTAAAACATCTCTAAATTTCCATTCATCCCCTTATATTGTAGAAAGATGTTTTAACAAGTATCATGGTGAGATATAGAAAATTCTTCTTCACATTCATTCTTAAACCAATTCAAACACTTTCAAGATCCATTGAATACATCATGAATTATATTTTAGCTACACAACACCTTGCAAAAACTTGAAGATATCCAACAATTAGGGTTTTAGAGATCAAACCCTCTTTCTTTGTGCATTACGATAAATTTTCCAATATTGTCATAGATAACTAAGAAATTGCACATACTTGGACTTCCAAACCTTTACCTCCTCTACCCCCACGAACTAGGATGATATGTTCAAAATTTTAGATTCTAACTCCTCCATTTTGACCTCTAAAAGTTAGTTTCCACACATACCACTTAGATGGACTTTAGAAACTCGATTACGGACAAATGAGGAGAAAATTTTCCTTGAAATATGTTCATGCCACCTCCAATCTAGCATTATCATCTTGAAATAACATCTTCAGTCATAAATAACACCTCTTCAATGTAAAAATATCATGAACAACCATTTCTCATACCTGTAGCACTCCAATTTTCTTAAAGAAACCTGATTTTTAGAGTCATTCTTTCCATAAGCACTAATCAAAATGACACTTGAATATCTTCACAAACTTCTTGAGGATATTACAATCCTACCGTAGATGCCCGAGATATTCCATTATAGAAGCACATGAAACTTACATAGACTTAAACTCAAGCACGCCCTCGAGGAATGACAACACTCCATATTTGAATGCAAGACACCTTTTTCAAGCAATGACAAGACATGTGACTCCACTTACATGAATGACACTTTGATACAATTTATACTCCATGACTAATCCGATAATCCTCTCATGACTCGAAAAGATAGTGCAGACCTTCACAGACCTAGTGATAGAATTTGAAACTATGTGTGGCAATTAAGCTAATAAGACATGAAACATAGTGTGTGGCACCCAAGGTAGATTATTGAAAATTGAATATGGATATATCTCATATCAAATTCATCCGGAAGTGTTCAGAGATTGTTTGAAATGATTATCTAATCAATATCGAGGCAAGAATGATTAAATTAATCAGCTAGAAGTGATGGCACGATATCCCATTGAGCACAAGTGAAGTTGATTGAAAAGACTTATGCTTTGTATATCCGGCGCTTTCAAAAGAAAAACCTTTTTAAATGCCATGTTCTAGATCAAGAACCCAAAGATAGAAACAATGAAAGGAAGACAACATCTATGCATTCCTAAGCCCTAATTCATAGTTTCCTCCCAGCAAGGGAAGTTTGTTCAAAAGTTT
The DNA here is from genome assembly GCA_018340775.1 of Taxus wallichiana var. yunnanensis. Lineage (NCBI taxonomy): Eukaryota > Viridiplantae > Streptophyta > Pinopsida > Cupressales > Taxaceae > Taxus > Taxus wallichiana. The sequence continues at coordinate 637,422,022 of CM031237.1, read as the reverse complement.
ATTTTTCCTCAGCACAAACTCGCTTGAGCCTTGTGTTGTCTGAACAAAAATGATTGACCCTGCCATGTCCCAGGGGACATTCCCATGTCCATCAATGCTTCTAGAGTCATTCTAGGATGACTCATGATTTTCTCAAGCTTGACTTTCTTCTGTTGTGATGACACCCAATCCAAAAGATCTAGACCTCCTATGAAGAACATTGTCTTTCCTTTCCCTTTGTGAAGGGTTGATATGCTAGGAGCGGTTTGAGAGGGGACACCCGAGGTGATTGGAAGGGCAAGTATTGCATGTTTTTGACTGGGCTGATTACGAGGCCTTAAACTTGACCCAACCTCCCATTTCCTTGTGAAAGGTGGATTTTATTTTGGAGAAGGAATTGGTTGAGGCCCCGAAACTCATGCTCTAACTAAGGAGCATGATTCATTAAACGGTGGATGACCAAATTGCAAATCTCCCCTATTGTTCTCGAGTGAAGGAAATTTTTGCCCTTGAATGACGAGTAGACAATGATCGGTCCTCTTCTCCATCTAAGATAACGATTGGAGGTTGAGGTTGTGGTTCACCTTTCCTTTTCCTTGAAGATGACCCTAGTGTTGAAATTGGTTACAAAGGCACGGTCTCTACTTGCTTTTTCTCCAGGAAATTGATTCTCCTCTCCAACTCATCTATTTTGTGGGAAATAGTAGGCACTGTGTCAATGGAGGATTTATCATACAACACATATGATTCCTTGGGAATCTCTTTTGATACAAACCCCTCATCACATAAAAAGGGACATTGAAAACTGGTTTTCTAGAGACCTGAGGTCTTCTCTCAACCCAATATATTTTTAAATATTTAGGATATTTCAAGTGTTCCCATCTAAAAATATGGAAATACATAACCTAGAAGGCTGCAAACATAGGATTGATCTTGATTAGCCTTATAAGAAGTGCTAATCGGATGTGTCGGTATGTCAAGGGCCCTCTGGTGTCACCCGCACATTCTATATCAAACAAAGCCCTAAAATAAGCTCCATCATGACCGCTTAAATTGAAAATCTAATTTATGTCCTCTAAAAAAATATCCTTCAGTTGTGAGCTACAAGTACCTTCACCATTTTCTTTAAAATTTCTTATACTCAGAACAAGAAGGGAAATGCATGATGATAATGAAATTGAGCTAAGTTTTATAATGAAAAGGAGACATATGTTTTTGATTTGGTAAAATCTTTCCCATGAAATGAAGGAGATTCTTTTCAGTTCACACATAAGGGAATTTAAGAATTGGAAAAGGTTAGGAATGAGCAGATTTGGTAAATCAAGGTGATTCGACAGAAAACTATGTGTGGCAATTAAACCAATGAGACATGAAATAGAGTGTGTGGCACCCAAGGTAGATTATTGAAAATTGAGTATGGATATATGTCATATCAGAGTCATCCGGAAGTGTTCAGATATTGTTTGAAATGATTATCTAATCAATATTAGGTAATAATGATTAAAGTAATCTACTAGAAGTGATGACTTGATATCCCAATCGAGCACAAGTGAATTTGATTGAAAAGACTTATGCTTTGTACATCTGGAAGTTTTAAAAGAAAAACCTTTTTAAATGCCATGTTCTAGAACAAATTTTGAAAAGGAAATATTCCTTGGAATATTCATACTTTTAGGGGGAAACTTTGAAGGTTAACAAGTGAAGGGGGTGATATAAAAGGAAAAAGGATAATCATGCCGTAGAAAGGGGTTAATTTTTCTGAGATTTATTCAAAGAAAAGAGAAGGAGAGAAAGCCGAGAAAAGCCATTTTCTGAAGGAACTTATTTGAGAAACCAGTTATTTCTTGTGTATCTTTGAAATTGATCATGTCAAGATGGTTGCAAGTGTCCAACCATTGATAAGCTTTGAGATTGTAAATAAACTTTCCCTTGCTGATCAATTTGAAAAACCTTAAGTAATTTGTGTTAATCATGAACCTTGTTGTGTCTGCTATCATTTTGAGATATCTTCAAATAGTTATCTATGTTCCTATTGCAATATTATATTAGGATTTCCTCTGAATCACACAAGATCTTGTCCTTGTGATAGTATTGTGGCATTTGCAATTACATTATGAAGAGAGTTTTCATTTCATAATATAATATATGATTTAAATTCACTTTACTTTCATTTTGGTGATACATATTGTTTGTCAGTTTAGGAGTCTATCATAAGCATAAGGAATTAGGGACTTCTGATGTTTAATTAAGTCTTTAACATGATCTTTTATGTTGAATCCTTGAAGAATGTGTGAAACCGTGTGTCTTTGAGCTTTCATAGATGCACATTCTCTAGTTGAAGGTTCATTCTGACTATTTGAATCCATTTGTCATTTTGCTTTGTAGATTTTCCAACATTTGTTAAAAGTTATCAATAATTTGGTATAATCAACTTTATCCTACTTAACTTCCCAACCACAAATTACACATTTAGTAGTAAATCATACATGAACCATCCCTTTTTGCACTGTATATCCACAAATGCTGAAGAAATTCATTGAATTGGTCTATCCTTTACCAAAATAGGCAGATGCAATCAATTTTTTATCATTGTCTTTAGTGACCTGGACCTTGTCTAGAAAACATCTTCATTCTCTAAGGTGACAACTCGTGAGAGTTAGGTTATGTTGTATTGACCATGTTTTCTCAAGGTCTCCTTCAAATATTGCAAAGGGAGAGTCAAATATTGTTAATCCGTTGATATTCTCCACTAACACAGGTCACAAAATGGGTCCTCTCACCCTGGTTGAAGGCATAACCTAAAGTAGTGAGGGTAGGTCAAACCCTTAGCATGGTGCTATCCAATCCTTTCCAAACCAGAGTGATAAAGAGTCATCTAGAATCCATCCCCGACTACAAAATGACTCCTATTATGATTTGTTTGTCTCTAAGCATCCTGATCAACTTGTGATGTTTCTCGGTTTCAAAGGAAGGATAAATTTGGGTACCAGCACATGACTACTCCATATAATCCTCTCATGACTCAAAAATATAGTGCAGACCTTCACAGCACCCGGTGATAGAATTGAGACCAAAATTAAACACAAATGACATAAACATGATATTCAAGACTACTGAAACCATTTAGACACACATAGAGACATGTCAAGATGATACTAAACAATTCAAGACTCATCATGGATAAACTACATACCTTGAGAACCCATGCACATGCCTTATATGCTACTTGTAAGCTTAACCCATAGAAGCAAGACAAATTGACAAGATATTTGCACAAGAACCAACATCATGAACCAAAACAAGACTGTGAGGAGCAAACACACACATACCTTGACCTTGTAGAGGTGACACATAATGACATAGACAGCTCCCCCTCACCTAGATGCTTCATTTGCATTGATATACCTTCAAGAAGCATAGTGAAGGTATACTTGTTCCAAGAAGACCTAAAAGAAGGTCTTGAAGAGGTCCCAAGCCTTCTTGGGCACCTGCAAAACTTCTTCATCCTCTTTTCTCTTATCTAAATAATGTGTTTTTCCCTTTATTACATCATTTCCAACTCTTGATGAGACACCAAGGTCTCTTCTAGGTCCCCAAGTCCTTCTAGGACCATTACCTTGCACTCTAGGCCACTAAAACCCACTTCTTTTCTCTTTAGGACCTTGAGAATTCTTGTCATGACCTGAAAAGGCTTGATAAAAATTTCTTGCAACATGACCAACCTTGTTACAATTGTAGCATACTACTGTACTTCTCTTTTGAAATCACCAACATGATTAGATCTTCCATTCAAACAAGCACTAGCTACATGGCCTACTCTATCACACTTGAAGTATGCAAAATATTTAGCATGACCACTTCTATATGTTAATGGCCACCCCATCATCCACCATAGATAATTTTACCATGTTTTCGTATATCTAAATTTTCAAGTGGAGAGTATGGGATCCTCTTCTAGAAATTTCCCTATTTGTCATTAATTGTACTAAGTCTAAGAAATAACCCACATCTCATCGTGACACCCGGAGGGAATACATCTATGTCAAATTGGTTAACATGTAATTATAGTGGAGGTGTGATATAGGTTAAGTGTCCAAGTCCCATGGCATCTAGGAGAATGAGTCTATGGGATGGAGAGTTTCTCAAGTCGTCCAAAAATGAAATATGGGAAAATGTCTTAAGCAAGGTCAATGACGATATTATAATTTCCTATTTATATAGGGATTGTATTATTTTATATTTCAAAGAGGGCATGTAGTGGGGAATTAGAGGCTTGATACTATTTTATTCTATTAATTAGATTGGCTTCTTCCTAAGTTTTGGTTCTATAACTCCAACGATGTGTGGTTGTCCTAGTGTTCCTATACGTGGGGCTACATTAGGATTAACCATGTTAAAGGATAATGATTCATTTTCATGGTTCCCAATCGTGGCTATTGCTTGTTGTTATTATGGTTGTTGTGGAGGTGGATGCGTTTGTTATTTTTGTACATTGTTCGGTTGTATATTATTTGGAAGGACGTGATGTTGATGATTAGAAAGGGATTTTGATAATTTCCTAAATGGGCATATGGGGTGAAACAAGACCTACATGAGTCATTGGCTGATTATTGAGGTTCACTAACGCTAGGAATTTTTGTGAAAGGATTGTCTTTGGTTTTTAGAAAGACTTTGGAAAATCTTGTTGTATTCTCTACATGTGGTGATATCATGGTTTCGACCCTATGAAAAACAAGTATAATTTGGGGTCATAGTTTTGGGGTCAATGGCTTTGTTGGTGAACAATTGGTTGAAAGTCACCAAATTTTTTGGGATAAAAGTTATTTTGATATTTGACCTATCAATTCTTGTTCTAAACTAGTTGTTGGTTTTTATTTGGGTTGTAATTTAGATTGGTATTCGAGCCCAAATAAATTTGACCATATTCACAATGGGTTTATTGTTATTGGTGCTATTATTTATATTTTAGTTATTATTGTTTCTATTTTTGTTTTTATTAAATGCATTATTAGGGAGTTTATATTTTTGGGTTGGTTCATAACCCCATTTGTAGTAGTGTTATGGTTTCGATCGAGAAATTTCAAACCTTTGGGAATTTTGGGAAGCTTATAAATTATTTCTATTACTTTTATATCCTCCCAGATTATGGTTAGGGACTATTCCATTTCAATCCCATGCAACAATGGTCATAAAAATCCCCTCCTACCAACAACACAATGTAACCAAACCTAGGAGACCTCTTCACGAGTGTTGGAATGTTGGGCATGAGTGGAACCTCGCCATACACTTTTCTAACATATACATCGATAACAACACCACTTCATACTCAATCTTTGCTAAATGTAGCAAACTACATAAAACCCTATAATTAACCTATGTTCACTTTATAGGCCTACGCTCGATTATAATATTAAGTCCAACAACCACAAGTCTATGTTTATCCCTTGAAAACTTTCCCCAAATATTACCAAATTTCCCAAACCCAATCAATACTTTTTGGTCCCTCTCCCATAGGTACCACTTCACCTTACCTACATTTGTACTTCAAATCTACCCATCATGATAGTTTCTTCCCCTTTTTCCACATACTAAATGTCCCTACCTATGTTTTTCTTCCAAATCCCCCTTTCACTGGTAATTATCAAGTGTTACAATCTGGTTATGGACATGGTAAACACTCCCACCATGGATTTCAAGTACATTAGAAACCTATGGGAAATATCTAAAATAACCTCTTGATTTCAATATATGCATGGCACTCCTTCCTTGCCCTCTTCTCAAGTTACGAAAATATAAGGGTGAAAGAGACCTCAACACTCACATAAAGGCATACACCACTATAATTCATGAATTTCTCCCATGGGATGGAGTCATCACAAAGATATTCCTAAAGACTCTTGAAGGCATGACACTCAATTTATATTACCACTTCCTTGAAGGCTCCATACACTCATTCAGAAGCTCGTAGTTGAATTCTTCAAGGATTTTGATATGAACTAGCTCGTAAATACTCGACATTAGGTAATTTCTCTATATTAAATAGGAACCTAATAAATTTGTTGCACATTTCATCGCGACATGGCGAAAAAAATTTACTCTTCATTAATGCCCCAAACATAGATTAAATCGATCTATGTGACCATTTCCTCCACTCCCTCATCAGGGAAACTAGGAAAGATGGATAGAGATTCCCATACAAGTCTTACGATGAAGATTTAGATAGCCTACTATCTTGATTTTAGCCACTTCGGCCCCAATTGTCTTGTGACATTATGAGTGATGTCCCATGTTTGAAACCTACTTTTTATGGTCGACTTTGTCTCACACTTGTTTGATTACATTGTCTCTATTGCATGTTTGTTAATTTTTCTACTAAAACATGTTACTAGCCACTTTATTTCCATGTGCCTTGGTTTCTACCATGCACATCCCCTACCCCCTATAATCAAGTCCTCTCTTTTGATCCGCACATTCCTACAGGTCGTCACATGCACCCCAAACAAGGGGGCATACATTGGGTTAAAAAATCACCCTTAAAGTAACTCGAGCTACAACACGATATGCATAGTACAAAAACAAAATAGAAACACAGTCATAGAATGGCCCAGAATCTAACTTGGGTCCTCAAGATAAAGACATACACCAAAGTGCCCAAATTAGACAACAGTGCTCGAGCACTTGTCTCCTCCCCAGGGCACTAATGTCATGGGGGAACATACAGTCAACTTATCGATCAACACGGTCTACGAAGTCTTTAGAGTAATTTCAAAGTTACAAGCATAGTCCTCCAATCACAGAATACATTTTATCACCTTTAATTGGTACAACTCGAAATTGATTCAGAATAATTGGGACAACAAGAAAAAATCAGGGATGTACCATCTGCAGTGGTACTTATTGGGAAGAGTTGTGGAAGGAGAGTAACACTAGACCTCTCTCCCCAACACTTTCTCTTTAGCATGAGATCACCCAAAACCTCACACTTGGCATGAGATCACCTAAAAAACTTGCACTTGGCATGAGATTGCCCAAAAACTTGCACGTGGCATAAGATCACCCAAAAATTCGCTATTAGCATGAGATCTCCCAAAAACTCTCTCTTCACAGCATTTTAGGACACTTTTACATCCTTTTCACTCTTTTACATTAGGTGCACACTTTCCTTTACTACTACTTTTACACACTTTTACATACTTTTGCATATTTTGCTCAAATTTATCATATACAGGACTTTGACTACTCTTTTGCTCTTCTTTTACAAGTCTATCCTTAATATGCAACCAAAAGCAACCTACAATGACAAGTACAAACATAAAAACAGTACAATGTAACACATATGCTTCACCCCTAGGGTCACTTTCCTTTCTTAGTCTCCATGCTTCACTTTACATCATTCCACGCTTCACTTGTCCACTCAACACACATTTTTCCGCACACTCTATAGGATCATAAGGTATGCATCTCTTATCTACTTTATGTTATCAATTATTCACTCAACAACATAAAGTGGGGAAAATGTAGACACAAAATCACACACTTGGGTACATTTCTAGGTCCTAAAAGCATGCTAGCATTTACATGATTCCTAAGCAAGAAAACTAGTGGTTAACAACTATTTTTGGCCTCTTTTCTTTGTCTCTTATTTTCTCTTTGGTTTTACACACCCTATAACCCGCTTAAAACTTTTTTTAGTTTATATTTCATGGCATTGGACACCAACACCCACTAAGACAAAGTAGCTCCTAGGCACTCTTGTCCCCTCTGGGAACCCCTAACCCTTTTCTACCTTACTCGCTCCTTTTGGATCTCTTTTTTTCTTTTGGGCGTATTTTTCAGTTATGAGTCGGCCTTCTAGTTTTCAATTACAAAATTCAAACAAGGGAATCATATAAATACATAGTTATGTTTTCAAAATAAAGGACCAAGCACTAAGCATTACTACTATCACCTAAGTTTACATTCAAAAGGCACCTAAAGCACTCTAAAGCATCCATCTAACATCCATTCAAGGGACAAGGGTTTGCATCAACTCTGTATACATAATATAGGAAGGGGAATTTCATTCTATTTTATCCACACATTCTACTACATTGCTACATTCTAGCTATAACCCGTTATCAAGTGTAACTTGCACAAGGGCATCCTAGGGCACAATTTCTACACACACTCACCAACTACATGGAGTCTGAGATGTAGTGCAACGCTCGGTCGTAAGTTCACTCTCGGGGTGACTGTTGGGGTCAATTTGACTCCCCATTCTATATTTTCCTTTTAGGTTTGATGTAGTTTGTGGGCTTGTGTAGGTGAATTTCTCTTTTGTAGGTTACAAGTAACTTTGGTGATCCAAGGGTGAACATCGGGAGGTCAACAAGGAACAACTTCTACACCCTTGCAACACAACAAAAACCAAATCCAGAGCTTTTACGCAATCACGGGAACCCATATCCAGTCATCATTGCCCAGGCGTCTTGTCATCTTGCGGGCACCCCTATCTAGCCTTATTCGTGAGTTACAAAATTTATAGATATTAATTATGAAATTGTTTGCATCTTGTTCGTCACTTCTCCCTTCTCATATCACTTCTAGGTTGCACATAAATTAGTTACGTTCCCTATCTCATCTTCTTACATAGGGTTTCATATTTTAAATCTTAGTTTGCTTCTCATCATTTCGTATTTTATCACGGTTACTCTATAATTAGATTTAATTCAAATTTAATTAAATCGAGTTGATAAGGAGGGTAGTAATGAGTATGTGGCAAGGTGACTAATTGGTGATTAAGGATCTCAGAGAGAATATTGTGTTGCCTAACGTTTAGATCAAGCTTGAGAGGTTTTTGTTATGGTAAGACCTTGAACTCGCTTGTATGAGCACATGTAGTAGACATGAGATCAGTATTAGGTGTATAAGAGGAACTATCTTGGGCATGAGAATCATCCTTGAGATGTTTGATTTTAGATGTGAAGGATGTAATCGTGGTTTCCATAGCTTGAAATTTATCTTGAAAAAAGGTGTAAAGCTTGAATTGACTCGAAGATGGATTGATTGGTTGTGTTATTAGGACTAATAAGGGGTCAAAGATACAATTAAAAATGGAACTTACTTATTAAGGTGATGTATAACGAGGAGGTATATTGTATATATAGATTTTTAGAGTATATTTGCAAAACTCGGTACTTTTGAAGTAATTGATATAAGGAGACTTGAGGAAATTTAGGGGCCATGATATGAAAGAAAAGGTAATTTGTGAAATAAGAGCCCTAGAAAGTGACCCAAAGGATAGGACCAAGGATGAAACCTTGGGAAAAACTATATGAAGATTAGATGTATGATATATAATATATGAAAATATGAACCCTGATGTAACTAAGGTTTGGGGTTAGGGAAAGACAAATCCGATAGAATAGGAAAATAAGGATCGGGTGGTCAATCACGAGTTGGGGTTCACCAAATGATTTAATATAATTTGAATTAAATCTTATTTTAGAGTAACTTATTGTAACAAATGATATTTAGATAATTAAGTACAGTAATATGCAAGCAATAAGCATTCAAGGATGTAAAAATATAAGAAAATGAAAGGAGAACAATAACTTAGTTGATTATGTGTAACCTAGGAGTGATCGTGGTTGTATATCTCATGCTAGAATAGGCTAGAAATAGTGTCAAAATGGCTTGCCAAGGGTTCAAAAATCCAATAATGTATAAGATAGAAGTTCCCGCAGGAGGTCGAGAACACCCGGGCTCTAATGACCGATATGGGCTTTTGTGTCTACTCGATTCTCGAACCTCATATTTTCTACGGGTCGAAAGGTCTTTTTTTTTATTCTCTCTTTGTCACTTTAGTTTCTCTATTAGGTCGTCATTTGCACATGTAACTTTGTAAAACAAATGACTACCTACACATGCCCATAAACCACATAAAATCGAATTAAAAATATTTCGAATGTAGAGTCGATCGACTCCCGGCGGTCACCCGAAGAGTGAACTTATGAATGAGTGTTACACTACATCTCAGACTCCATGTAGTTCTTTGTGTGTGTGTGTGTGTGTGTGTATTTGTGTCTTGTGCCCTAGGTTTCCCTTGTGTAAGTTTCATGATGATAGCGGGCTAGATCTAGATTGTCCCAAATATGCAAAATGTGTGTGATGGAATATAATAAACTCCCCTCTTATGCAGTGTATGTAGATCAATGCATCCCTTGTCCCTTGTATGAATTTGTTAGATATGTACTTTATAGTGCTCTTGTGCCTCTGTATGCTTAGGTGGCGATAGATAATTATTATAGTGCTTAGCCCCTTATTTGAGATAAATAACTAAGTATATATATATATATATATATGATTCCCTTGCTTGAATTTTGTGATTGACAACCGAAAGGTCAACCCAAAGTATTAAAAGGTGACCAATAAGTGAAAAGGAACCAAAATATTAAGAAGAAGAAAGAGATGGACATGATAACCTATCGTGGGATAAGAGCGCTTGGGCGCTTCTATCCCAACTAGGCGCTAGTGTCCGAGGCCATCAAAAGGTAAATTAGTCAAGTGTCAACATAATTGTAAGATGTGTAAATCCAGGTAAAGTGTAAGAGATAAAGCAACAAAAGGCCAAAAGGAGTTGTTAACCACTAGTTTTATTGCTTAGGAATCATGTATATATTAGTATGTTTTAGGACCTAGAAATGTACCCAAGTGCATAGATTTTATGTCTACACTATCCTACTCTATTAGTAGTGCTACCTAAGTATACCCTAGCATGTTTATAAGGGTACCCTTATCTCTCTTCTCCATAATTGTGTGTTTTGTTGTATATCACTCCATCTCTTGAGTTTCCTCTCCAACTAACCAAAAATCACCCATGTACTCTCTTGATGAGGGTGCCACCAGATTTAGAATAAACATTGGGTTTGTCCTCTTTAATACCAGGTCTAAAATTTCATGGTGTGTACCTTATATCGTGGCCTTGTAGTCAATCATAATCGTCACCCCTACTTATTGCAATCTATCATCTATCTCTACTCCGAGAAATGAAATTGAATACAAACAATCATACCTCACCGACTCGTTTGGTCGTCGCCTATGAATTCCCCATATGCCTATCTTCCTAACATGACATCATCCTCATTTTCCCATGGCCTTAAGTAACCAAATAATTCTATATCTTTCTTTTGACCAGTATCATTGCTTCCTCTCTCCAAACTTAGGATGTTCTCCCTGAATCTCTAGCAAAAATAATGCATATCTTGACAACTTGAGGAGAAAACTAACCTCACCTTGGTCATCTAAATCCCCACTCTCATTCAAAACCACGGTGCCTCTATATCTCCTCCTCTTAACCTAGGGTACCTCCTCGAGGTTGTACCTCACATCAATAATCTATACCTACCCCGTAAGTCCCTCTTTCTCCTTCACTTTCATCTTCTCTAAGCTCACCTATTATGGCATGGCCTTAATGGTAGGAAAATAACATCTAGTCCCTCCCCCACTTATCCTCATGGTTTCTTATCATGTCATAGATGTTATAGAAGAATTGGAAGTGGTATAGTTGGAAGCAACTTCTTGGATTTCCTCAACATTTCATCTAGAGGATATGTCTCTTCCCACCAATGATAGTGACACATGATTTTGATGATGTCATGTGTTGTCTATATTATGGGCCATGTGCACCATCCATCTATTGATCCCACATATAAGGTACATACTACCTTATCTCTCCACACTATGTATAGATCTGGAAAACTAACTCTATCTCTCACTATCTCTCCCTCTCCCACTACAACATCCTCAAGACATCCATTGCTATCATAAAGGGGTCCTAATTGGCTTATACATAGGAAATATCTTGTATATCCATAGTGATAATAAAAATATGGGTCCAACCACCCACTCGATGTCTCACTTGAACATTGTAAAAATCATGTTCTAACTTGACATAAATGGTTTTCCCAGCTAAATTAAACTCTTTACTCCATTGCATGTCTACGAGCTAGTAAGGTAAATAATGGTACTTTTCCATCTGCTTGTGACATAGTATTCATGTAAAAATGATCCCCATCACTGCCTTTCATATATCCAAAATATCTTATGTGTATACAACATTGATTTATATGATAAGTGACTTCCAATGATGATCCCATATACCTATCACCCACTTTGTTAGCTCTCTTATCTCATCACTTATCTTAGAACATCACAAAACATTGCTTCTCCTTAGATTGAAAGTCCTATAATGACATGGACATCCTCAAGGTAAATTTCATTTATACAATATCATTGTTAGCATACCATCTAAATTTTTGTAACAATACTCCCATGCACCAATGATTTATACCAAATCAAAACCTAGTTTATTTTGTACCATCTATATAATCCCTCCAAACCCTAACGCCAATATTTTGGTATTATTGGCATATAAAAACTATTTAATAAATCTAGTAACCAAACCAATTACAATAATCTCTAAACCTATATCCTCCGTGAGATATGTGAAATATCAAACAAAAATAACCCATTAGTATCCATAAAAAATCATCAAATCGTCACTAAAAATCATCAAGCATCAATAACAACATCAAAATTAAGGATACATCACTTGTCCTATAACATCGTCCCTCTTGTTAGATAGTATCATACCATACAAAAAAACCATCATATTGACAGATGATCAACCCTCTTTCCAAATGGAATTTACCTTTCTCTTCTCTTTCAATGACATTGACCATTTTTCGATATGGCATCTATGATGTTGTTCTCCTTATGGAATCAACCATTCCTAATAATGGCATTAGGTATGCTAATAATTTTAATACCATTGGTTGTGTTAAGCATTTTGATGCCATCAACCACCCCGTGACATCATTTTTCCTAATAGGGTCAAGGTTATCCATAGAAAATTTGCATACTCTTTTTCTAAGTTTTCTCAACAATCAACCTAACTATGCTAAATATTGAAACGCACCCAAACCCACCTAGATATCATTTATATTTTGACTATATTTGAGAAAAAAATCTATTTGAATTTTCTTTGTGACCTATTTCTACATTGTTTTGTAACTACCTTTTCCCAATTCAAATATAAAACCTACCTAAGGATTGTTCACATCTCACCTTCCATAGTTTTCACTTTTCTACCAATACTTCTACCTTTCATGTTTGAAATCATCTCTTGTTTTGTCTCAATTAGATACTAGAGCTCCAAAATTCTAGAAATAACAAATGCACAAAATGAAAAATTAATCACATGATCTTTTATTTATAGTAAAATCCCCCACCTTTTTCTTGTGATTTCTAAACTTCTTCAAAATTTTCATATCTTTCTAACCGTAACCCTAATTTTTATTCTAGAAGAAACATCTTGACCATATTCTCAAAATAAATTTGATGATATTGTTATCTAAAAGTACACCCCATGTAATCTTGAACAACTCATCAAAATGATTTAACCATTTTTATGTGCTTACGAAAAATCTATGTGAGACTGATTCATTTTACCGCATGAGTGTAGAAACTTAGTGTTTCACGAGTTCTCTTGGCCCGTAAAACAAAAGAATGAACAATTCAAGGATTTATGTGAAGATTTATGAAATCTAGTGTTGCACAACTTCTCTCCAAACATTCACAACACTAAGGAATTAAGTCTCTTGTGGGTTGAGGTCGAGACAAAATACCACATAGTTACATATCAAGGTAGAGTGATAAGAACTTCACTTATTAAAAGTGTGTGTATTAGAATTTGTTTTTTTGTTATTGATGGAAGAAATTATTATATCACATTATTGATTAATAAAGTGCATGGTTCTGAGTTCGATCTCTCTGGTGTAATTTCAAGTCTAGAACTAGATCAGAGGGAAGGAGCAAGGACCACTCCTCCCCAACGTGAAGGGAAGCATTGCATGTTTGTTTAATTTTTCTTTTTATTTAGCATTTGATTACTTGCAAGAATTATAGTACTTTCAATATTTTAATTTGACATATTGTTCTAGCATCCTTAGCTTCTCAATTTATAGACTTAGGAATCTTTATTTTATTTTTTCAATCATTGTTTAGGTAGACAAGTTTTAGGAATAGTATTTGGTTAAGTCTTGTAGTTAATGCATGCTCAAAATATTTTTAACCATTATTTGTTGCAAATAGCCTCAGAAACCACCTTGGGATTGATAATCATTGAATAATTAAAGTATGAGTATCAACGACACTCATCAACCATTATCTACTAATGTGAAAGAGGGATGCATGTGAACATGATCTACGGACCTAATGTTGTGTGAAAATGCATGTGTCATGATGTGCGAGTATGATTATGTCATTCATGTGGAGAGTGAGATTATGAAGTGTTCTTATATGTACCATCTGTATTATGGGCCTTGTGTGGGGACCCATTCCTATGAGGAGGGTTATGGGACCAATAAATACATCATGGTCTAGAATTAGAAATCACAGTGATGCAAATTTAGGTAAATATGTGGAACTAGCACTAAGAGTGGTAGGGGCTCTAGACTTCATAGTAGTGTATCTAAAAACCAAGGGACCATCATCAAAAAGTGCACTATGGCAGTAGTAATTGAAGATGTGGCGATGGTATCGACAAAGATAAAGGGTTTCATGGTGGGATGCCTCAAATAGTGGCAACGCGATGCTCATGTACGAACTTAAGACATAAATGAACTAGGGATGGAAAAAAATTAACTTAAGCTAGGGAATTCCTAAGACCATGTCACAATAAGTAACCTCGGATCCAATCGAGAAATATATAAAGATAGCAAAGAAGCCCACCTGATTGGGAGAACCACATGCCCACAAGAAGTAGGTGATCTAAGTGTCATATGGGATAATGGAAATCTAATAGCTCATAGGAAAGATAATGAACATGCATTATGTTTGAAAGTAGGATGCACTATAACATTGTTAACAACATGAATTCTAATAGAATCATCAATGTGTAGTCTATGTGATGAAAAAGAAGAATGGAAATACACATCGTGAAAGTAACAACAAATGAAGGAATATCAGTAGTACCAATAAGAAACCCAAGAGGATGATCGAAGATGATGGAGGTGGAACCACATGATAAGCATGATTGAAAGAAGATTCAAGAACCTCTTTGTCATGTTTGGGTAATGGATCATTGAAAATATTGACTTTGTCATTGTCATTTGTAGATTTAAAAATAGTGGGTTCAGAAATTCTTGCTCATTAGAATTAATCAAGTCCTGAATCAAATGTCTAAGATTAAAGTATCTTTGAGTCAAATTTCCATTACATATATGATAATCACAATGTGTGTTTACATCAAAATTCTTACCACGAGGATGATTAGGATCTAGCTCAAGATGGGATGGAAGAGAAATCAAATTGTTTTCAATGAGCTTAGGTAACAAGATGTGAGGGGATATCGAAATTTGGTAAATATGTGTCATGTAGGTTGTATTTGGAACTTTATTGGATGAGATACAACATTAACAATAGGAATAGGTTCGTTATATTTCCTCTTAAAGGTGGATTTACTTTGGAATTTGTTACTATATTGATAGGAAGTATTATCACCATATTTAAGCTTGCCAATATAAAGTAACTTATGTTCACATTCTTTAAGAGTATGACATAAATGATCAAACAAATGATAAGAATCAAAGAGAATATGTTCTTGTAAAGGAGGCAAGAAATTTCAGATTAACATATTTTGCAATTCAGATTCAACCAAGACATTGTATATTTTAGTAAGATTATTCTTGTAATGCAAAACATAGTCATTAAGATGCTCATTAAATCCTTGTTTTATTTTATCCATTTGTGCATATGATATTTTGGGTATCATTTTCATAGAAAAATGTGCGAAGAATATATTTGCTAAATGTGTGAAAGATTCAAAGAGTGTATAGATAAATCGGAGAATCATCATAAAGCATACTCATGCAAGCTCCTAGAAACAACTTGGTCAACAATGTATCATCACAAATATAGTATAAACATGCAACATGAAATGATCTAAGATGCTTTTGTGGATAACCATGAGTGTAAAAAGAGGAAACTTGGGTGAAACAAAATTTGGGGGAAGTTGGTAAGAAGAAACTTGGGTGCAAGAGGACTATGTAAGAGAAGTGAAGAATCAAGAGAGGGAGATGAAGAAGAAAATGTGTGTTGTAATTAACAAATTTGATCCTCGTAAATCATGGTACATAGACTCTAAGGCATGGGTACCGAAGAAGAACTAGGTTGTATATTAGAAATGATAGGGAAGAAAAGCGATTATTAGGTGTGGGAATAGGAATATGGATGGTAGACACCCTCGTATTAAATAAGGGATAAGAAAATGGAATAGAAGATGTGGGAGCCTAAGTGGGAATCACATTAGCAATCGAAGGGTTGACTCAAATAACCATTATGCCTCTTCATGAGTAGCATATAAAAATAGATCCAAGTTATTGGGATGGTCAACAATGTATACATTTAGGTCATGGAGATATTCAAGAGAAAATTCATGAGAATCCCTAGCCATGATAGGAAATAAATAGATCCGATGTGCACAATTCGATAATCGAGTTCACCAAATGATTTAATAAAATTTAAATCTTAATCAAAGGACTAAACCAAATAAAAAATATAAGAAACATAAAATATAACAACATTTAATGGCAAACAAGTACAACCAAGAGGACATGAATGACTTAGTTGATATTTGATTGTTTGGACTAGATCTAGTTTGGATAGATGGTGGAACAAGGTCAATCTAGACTGTATGTACTTAATCTAGAAAATAATGATCAAAAGGTATTCAAGAAAATATCATGCAGGTTTGGATAGGATCACCTAGGGTGTTAGTGTCCTAGAAAAGTGTACAGATCTGGTTCTGTTAGTGACTAATAATGTCACCTTCACTTTGCTCTATGTCACACCCACTTCGATGTAGGGTTCTAATGTCCCACTTGTACTGTAAAAAAAAAACTTGACTACCTACACAAGACTCAATCACACATTATTATAAATAAAACATATAAATTCATGAGTCGAATGACCTTGATAAATCCCCCAATGTGATTGTCATCAAGTGTTACTACACATTTCAAAATCGATGTAGTTCTGGTGTGTGTGTGTGTGTGTGTGTGTGTGTGTGTGTGTGTGTGTGTGAGAGAGAGAGAGAGAGAGAGAGAGAGAGAATCATGTCCCTTGAAGCTAGGTTTCCCTTGAGAAAGTTGTAGCAAGATAACATGCTACAACTACTTTCCCTCTCTGTGATGATGTGTGCTATGGAATTCAAAATGTCCTTCTTATGGAGTAAATAATGCAGTTCTTAAGTTACTCATGTTTTCCAAGTAGTAGATAGAGAATAAGATCCCATTTTCCCATTAGAGTGGTTAGTATGTTGTGTATATATTTGACTCCTTTGTTTGAATTTTGACATTAACAACACTAGAAGGCAACCCATAGTGATAAATAAAAAGTTAGAAAAATATGAAAAAGTGGTGTGTGACTTAAAAATGTAAAAACCAATTGAGAGGAAAAAAATTCCCACATGGAAACATTAATGTTGGCCACTCCTATCCCCTACTTTGGGCATTTATGTCTCAAATACTCAAGATAAATTAGTAAATTCTCAACTAAGTAACACATTATGAGATTTCCAAAATTAACTAGAAAAGTCCCAAAAGGAAAAGGACAAAAGTATGGAAAGCTAAAACAATGTCAATGTAAGGCAAAGCAAGCATTATCAATGTCTAGTTTTATTATTGAGGAATCATGCATATAATGACATACTAGAGGCGTAATGTAATAGTAATAAGTGTATATTTTTGTGTCTACAACCTCCTACCACATATTTCAAAGACATGGATGCTTGATCGATCATTCCGCAATATTCCTTGTACTTGATAAGGATAAATAAAACTTATTTGGCTATACGGTACTCAACTCCACATTCTATTACATTTTACTTTCAAGTATTTTTTTTACTCTTAGTTTTCTAAACATGTTTTACTCATTTAAACTATAACAACTAATTTTACAAACATTTATTTTAAACTACTTCCTTTCCCTCTTTTCAAAAATCAAAGCTATTCCACAACTAGAAAATACATATTATTGAAACACTAGACAAATTTATACTCCTATCTTTGCTACAAATTTACCTTCTTGCTGCAAACATTCACCGATAAGCCCTACAACTTCAACCAAACCTATTACTAATAGTTTTTACACATCACCAATACAAATTACAACTTATATTCTAACTTTTTCCACGCCAACAACAAAGATATTCAAGAAGGAGCCTAAAATATCATCAAAATTTTAACAAGAAAATAAAACCAATATTCAATCCTTGTACATGATCAAGGTATTAAATATGTTTATTCTAACACAAATTTCCCATCAATACAACATTTTACATTGTTTTAGCTTACAAATTTGTCATTTACTATTACTATTACACTTTGTACAAATACTATATCAAGGTCTAACATTTAATTACGACTAATATTAAAAAAAAGTGTAAAAGAAACAAATATCTTCTAGGATTAGCCTAGAGTATCGTCGATCTAGTAAAGAGAAAAAAAAACCAACATTCAATCCTTATACATGGTCAATATATTAAATATGCTTACTCTTATACAATTTTTCCATGAATACATTTTTTTGCATTGCTCAAGTTGTAGACACAAAATCACGCACTTGGGTACATTTCTAGGTCCTAAAAACATACTAGCATTTACATGGTTCCTAAACAAGAAAACTAGTAGTTGACAACTATCTTTGACCTCTTTTTCTCTATTTGGTATTTTCTCTTTGGTCTTACACACCCTATAGCCTAGTCAATTTTATCGATTTATTTTTTATGTCTTCAGACACCATCACCCGGCCAGACAACAACACCCGGATGCCCCTATCCCCTCGAACACCTCTCACCCTTTTCCATCTTACTCGCTCCTTTTGGACCTCTTTTATATTTTGGGCATCTTTTTCACTTATGGGATGCCCTTCTAGTTGTCAATTACAAACTTAAAACAAGGGAATCATATAAATACATAGTTATGTGTTCAAAATAAGGGACAAAACACTAAACATTACTATTATCACCTAAGCTTGCATCCAAAAGGCACCTAAAGCACTCTAAAACATCCATATAACATCCATTCAAGGGACAAGGGATGCATCAAAATTTACATACACTGCATAGGAAGGGGAAGTTCATTTTATTCCATTCACACATGTTATACATTTCTACATTCTAGCTACAACCTGCTATCAAGTGTAACTTGCACAAGGGAATCCTAGGGCACAATTTCTACACACACTCACAATAACTACATGGATTTTGAGATGTAATGCGACGCTTGGTTGTAAGTTCATTCTTTGGGTGACCGTCGGGGTCAGTCTGTCAAATCCTCATTCTACACCTTTCTTTTTAGGTTTGATGTGTTTTGTGGGCTTGTGTAGGTGAATTTCTATTTTGCATGTTACAGGTACCTTTGGTGATCATAGTGCAACTATTAGGTGATCAAAAGGAAACAACAACGAAGACCCTGCGACATACCGAAAAAAGCAAATCTTAAGCTCTGTGTAGTCACCACCAAGGTGCTCAAGATCCCTTGACCTATCCCAGTGCTCATGTCTCGACTATGTTCATGAGCTAAATAATTGATATTGAGCATTTACGATACTTTTTCCAGCATGTTTAACACTTTTCCCAGTCCATATCAGTCCCAAATTATGCGGGAATCAACTAAGTCTTCTTATCTCATCTTTTTCTTAGGGTTTCATATTTTAAATCTTATCTTGTTTGTGACATTTCTATACTTTATCATTTATTACATTAGTGACTTTGAATATTTATATTTAATAAATTTAAAATTAAATTAAATCATTTGGTGAACCCTACTCGTGATCATACACTTGGATCCTCATTTTCCTTATTTTATCTAATCTTCTTTCATGATCCTCAAATTCCTCAATCTCTTTGCATAAGATACTTTAAATGCATCCATCTTACAAGGTTATTCTTAAAAAAACCCTAAAAACTATGTATATCCCTCGTAATACACCACCCGCTCAAGTAAGTGCCATTTTTTATTGTTTATTTGATGAATCTATTGGTCCTAATCCTCCATCCAATCAACCCATCTTAGAGTCAATTCAAGCTTTACATTGTTTATTTCAAGACAAAATTCAAGCTATGGAAACAACGATTACATCTCTTAAAGTTGAAATCCAACATCTCAAGGATGTTTCTCAAGCCCATGCTAGTTCTTCTTTTACATCTCATCCTACTTCTATGTCTTCCACATGTGCTCATATCAGTGAACCCTAAGTCTTACCACTCCCGCACCTCTCAAGTTTTATCTCAATGCTAAGCAACATGATATTATTCCTCAACTTCTCACTCATCAATTGATCAACTTGTCAACTACTCATTGCTACCCTCCTTATCGACTTACAAAATACATCGGTCTCCCATTTTGTAATTATCATAGACTTAATGGACATCATGAAGATGATTCTTATGCTCTAAAATGAATAATTAAACACCTTGAGCATCAAGGTTTTATTTCATTTACTTCACAACATCTTACTACATCTTCAATTGCTAAATCCCAATGGGCTCCTAAATCTAGTCCTTCCATGTCTAATGAGCATCATTCCATCATTATTAATGTTCCTCCTTTGGTTATTCAAGAGGTTCCTGTCCAACCCATTCCAACTCAAAGAAAATCCTCTAAAAATCAATCCATCCCCTCCTCCTCTCAAGCCTTCTACATCATTACCAACTCCAACTAAGCAACCTCCTCTAAAAATCAGTCCATCCCCTCCTCCTCTCAAGTCTTCTACAACGTTATCAATCCCAAATAAGATACCACCATTCAAGATCCCTCCCCACCCTACTCCACTTCCACGTCCAATTATCTTTGTCAAACAAGTTAATCCTTACATTGATGGCCAAGACACATTTCAAGCTCTGCCACCATGGCATGGTCCTTCTCACATCACTGCATAGAAATTCATCACTCACACACTTGGGGGAATTACACTTCCCCCCTCTAGAATTATCAGTTGTCTCTAGCACCTACACTCATACTTAACGCTCCATGCTTCATGTCTAATCTTTCTAAGCAATTTCAAACCTTTTGATACACACCTTGTATCATCATTACCCTATGACACACTCTAGTTCCACGGTTCATACTCGACTACTGAGGGTATAAATCTGAAATGAACCTCACCACATTCACTTTTTATGCTCTATGCTTCATGATATATCTTTCTAGCACACATTTTCAAACCATTTCCTGATGACACACTCTTGTTCTATGGTTCATTCTTGACTACCGAGGGGCATTTATAAATGAACCTCATTTCATACACATCTCTTGGGGGCACATTGCTCCTTTCACCTTCACATTTTGCATACCATACCATCACACTTTCACAACATTTGCATATCTTGGTTGTATGTACTTTTGCTTGATTATACTACTTACATGACACACTTTGTTTACTATACTAGTCGGATACTCAGTATGTCATTATATTTCTATATACACATATGTGTGTTCACTTGGTATTTTGGAGTGAATGCAGATCTCTTAAAAATTTTCACACGCTGCAATGATGCTCGACATTGTATCCTTTACCAATCCCATCGAGGCTCCTAGGGGCATCTACCTTTCCTACTCTCACACATTACATGTGTTATTATTTCATCATATACTACTTCTTATTCTTACTAACACATTACTTTCCATTGATACATACATGTCTTGACATAATTTTTATCTTTCTAACATGTTAACAGGTGCTTCATGTGCAACATTTGTCTTGCAGGACTATATGCCACCATGGTTATCTAATACATTTTACTTGTCATTTATTTCTCTATTATGCTATTGTTTATGGGCTATGCCCTCATGTGTCTTGTTTGATCACTGTTTTATTTCTTATGACGGTTTCAGCCACGATTGTCTTGTGACATTGTGAGCGATGTCCCATGTTTGAAACTCACTTTTCACGGTCCACTTTTTTACACACTTGTTTGCTTACATTGTCCTCTATTGTATGCTTGCTAATTTTTCTACTAACACATGTTCCTAGCCACTTTGTTTGCATGTGCCTTGGTTTCTACCATGCACATCCCCTACCTCCTTCGGGATACAATACAACACAACGTTAGATCGTCCCTTTTGGGTCTCATTCTCCTATTGACTTTGTGTACAACCTAAACGGGGGCGTAAATTGGGTGAAAAAATCACCCCTACAAAAACTCGAGCTATAGTTTAGAATCGGTATAGTATAGGAACAAAACTAGAACATAGTCACATAACGACCGAGAATCGACTTCGGTCCTCAACATAACACCTATACCAAAGGACCAGACTCGAACAATATCTCTTGGGGACTTGTGTCCTCCCCTAGATGTTAATGTCCTAGGGGCACATACATTCACCTTCTCAGATCATCACAGTCTACATAAGCCTTTAGAGCAATTCTATAATTACAGGCACATCCTTCAGTTACAACATACATGTAATCTCCTACAATCCATTTCAATCGAAACAATCAAGTACACTCGGAACTAATTCGAGACAACAGAACAAATCAGGGACGTACCATCTGTAGTGGTGCTTATCGGGCATAGTCATGGAAGGAGAGTAACACTAGACCTCTCTCCCCAAAACTTGCTCTTTGGCATGGATCACCCAAAAACTTGCACTTGGCATGAGATTGCCCAAAAAAATCGTACTTGGTGTGAGATCGCCCAAAAAAACTCACTATTGGCGTGAGATCACCTAAAAAACTCGTTATTCGTGTGAGATCGCCCAAAAAACTCATTCTTCACAGCATTATAGGACACTTTTATATCTTTTACACTCTTCTACATCAAGTGCATCTTTCCTTTACTACTACTTTCACATAATTTTACATACTTTACTTAAATTTATCATACACGGGAATTTGACTACATTTTTTCTCTTTTTTTGCAATTTCATCCTCACAAAGCGCAATGACAAACTCAAGCTAAACAACAAATGTGTATAATGCAACGCATACACTTCACCCCCTATGATCACTTTACATCATTCTACACTTCACTTGTCCTCTCGACATGCAATTCACCACACACTCTACATGGTTATCAAGTACGCATCTTCTATCTACTTTATGTTATCAAGTATTCACTCAACAACATAAAGTGGGGGAAAATGTAGACATAAAATCACGCACTTGGGTACATTTCTAGGTCCTAAAAGCATACTAGCATTTACATGATTCCTAAGCAAGAAAACTAGTAGTTGACAACTATCTTTGGCCTCTTTTCTCTGTTTCTTATTTTATATTTGGTCTTACACACCCTACAACCCAGTCATAATTTTACTAATTTATCTTTTATGGCTTCAAACACCAACACCCAACTGGACAAGCAGGCGCCTAGGCACCCATGTCCCATTTGGGCGCCCTCTAACGCTTTTCCATCTTACTCACTCCTTTTGGACCTCTTTTATCTTTTGGGCATATTTTTCACTTATGGTTCGCCTTTTAGTTGTTAATTACGAAATTTAAACAAGGGAATCATATAAATACATAGTTATGTGTTCAAAATAAGGGACCAAGCATTAAGCATTACTATCATCACCTAATATTGCATCCAAAAGGCACCTAAAGCACTCTAAAGCATCCATCTAACATCCATTCAAGGGACAATGGTTGCATCAACTTTGTATACACTACACTACATATGAAGGAGAAGTTAATTCTATTCCATTCACACATGTTATACATTTCTACATTCTAGCTATAACTCGTTATCAAGTGCAACTTGCACAAGGGAATCCTAGGGCACAATTTCTACACACACTCATAAGAACTACATGGATTCTAAGATGTAGTGCAACACTTGGTCATAAGTTCACTCTCGGGGTGGTATGCGGTAGTCAATCCGACTCCCCATTCTACATCTTTCTTTTTAGGTTTGATGATGTTCGTGGGCGTGTGTAGGTGCATTTCTATTTTTAGGTTACATGTACCTTCGGCGATCATAGTGTGACTATTAGGTGATCAAAAGGAAACACCAAAGAAGACCTTGCGACACACTAGAAAGTAGACCTTGAGCTCATGTGCAGTCACCCATGCCTAGACACCCTTGACTTATCCCAGGTGCCCATGTCTGAATTTTTTTGTGAGTTACATAATTTATACCAAGTATTTACAACACTCTATCTAGACTATTCAACACTTTTTCTAGTCCAGTTAGTCCCAGTTACCTGAGAATTCAACTAAGTCTTCTTATCTCATCTCTTGCTTAGGGTTTCATTTTTTAAATCCTAGCTTACTTGTGTCATTTCTATAATTTAACATTTATTACATCAATGGCTCTATAATATTCAGATTTAATTAATTCAAAATTAAATTAAATCACAATCTTACATTTTTGTCCTTTACGATTTGTATTATGTTATGCAAATATTGTGTGTTATAACACATTTGAAGCTATGTTGCTCAAGAAAATAGTTGTTACTTAGCAAAAAAATTGTTTTACATCTATTGATATCTAATCTTTCATGCATAATTATTAAATTTCCTCCTTTCTATTATTCTTTCGTATAAAACAAAATAAAGATGACCTTTGAAACCATTTACACATGAGCAATTACAAAAGGAAACAAAAGGTAAACAATTGCAAATATCTTGTCTACAACTCTCTATACAACTTACCACTTCTATTGAGATTTGTAGGAAAGAGACACCGCCATGTACCTTGAAATCAATTGATGACCTTAATAGAAACAATATTGGAAATTTATTACAAGTGACGTCGTTGTACACGAAACAACACTCAATAAAGAACTAAACAAACAACTTCTACATGTAGATTTAACATACAGAAGGTGAATGAATGTTACATTAAACTCCTTTGGACCACAAATCAAAGCATATCAAGAAAAACTTCTACCATCAAGAGGATTTTGCATAAAACAATTTAACATAGTGCTAAATACTCGTTATGATCACGAGACTATGAATACATCCTTCGTTGATTAACAATAACACCATAGAAAACATGCCTCCAATTTGTAATGAGTACAAGTGTATGCTAGATACTACAAAGAAAAAAAAACTCATCAATAATACGAGATAGTTATGCACTTGGAACAATTGTAGTTTTTGTAACTTCTATAAACACATTTGGAATATATCTTTGAAATTAATTATGGTCACTCCATAGATGAAAAAGAAAAATTAGTTTCACCTTTTATTACATTCTTCATAAATTTTCCATCCCTTTTCTTACTCCCCTTGAAAAATATCAAAATATTTTTACATTTCGCCAAATGCAATGTATGCTTGTTTGAGACATTTGCACCATTGTTCAATACAATTGAGCAACAACTTTACAAAAAAGAATCTCCAATTTATTTGTTCAAAAACATAGTCAAGCGAAACAGCCCCAACAAGGCATTAAGGACCTGCCAATCAACATTTATCACCCCATTAAAGATAGAACGAGCACTTGAGGACATGCAAACATTGTTAAATGTAATAATTGAGGTAAAAAGTGTAAATTCTAGCAATCTATCCTTGAATTCAATATATTTTCTATTCTAATTATTTCTCATTTACTATTTCACTCTATATTTAGCCACCTCTTCACATTACATATACCAAATTCTAATATACAACACTAATTGCCATCTCTCCATTTCCAATCATCATTGTTTAGGTCTAAGGTACATTGATGTCTTGAATGCCTACTATCAAAAGATTGAGCTTGTATGCAACAAATGCAACTTTAGATACGACAACCTTCTTACATTAAAAAAACAACAATAACATGTGCAAATTGCAACTAAGAGAGCGTATTTTATTATGCCCATCAATTGATCTATAATAAAGCAACTTCAACAAGCGCAAATGTCAAATGCACTCTTTATGGTCCTCTGCTAACCAAATTGCTACTTGCACTCATAAATACAAATCATGAACAATACATGCAAAACAAAATCTCGATGCGCGTCTCCTCTATACTTTCACAATGTAAGGAACCTTTACGCTCAATCAAAGTAACATCATTCTCAATGTCAACACTAACATCCACCAATAAAGTACATATAACTATTTACACACACACACACACACTAAAGAATATCCAAAAGGAATAATTTTTGTTGCAAATCCATTTTGGAAAGTGACATAAAACAAAATGCATTCGTGAAATGCCAGATGCTCAAAAGGTGAATATTCCATCATTTCAAGCATGATTTTTTTAAGCGAGGGGCATCGATGGTTTCCTTCTTCATTAGAACTTTATTTTCTCCTATCGTCTTTACCTTTTTACCACCTTCATGTCACTCAAGTGCGTCTTTGGAATTTTTCCCTTTTTCTATTGCAAATGCCCGAGAAACTTCGTTTTTTTGAAAATCAAACTTTGCACCTCTTAAACTTACCAATTTGGCTCCATGCAACAAATCCAACTTGCATTTCATTAATAAACGACAAGGAATTAGAGGATTGAGAATGAAGAATGGTTCACATTTGCATTCCTTGGAACTCTGGATCGTCAATGGTGGAAAAAACTAGATGAATGCATTTTGGCCATTCTTCCTTTTTTCCAGCTTTGAATTTGGACCATACACATGGAAATATCTGAGCAATGATGGGCATGGGGAAAAAATCTACATTTTATGACATTTGGGAGAAAAAGCACAATTTCTCATTTTTCTCTGCCCCTCCGCATCCCCACCAAATGCCAAACACATGGCCTTGCATGAGTGGCCAAGGAAACGTGACTCAAATTCACAATTTAAGCCTTTTTAGACAAAAACAAAAATTCTCAAATCACCCCGACGGCCTACCTTCCCGTGTTGACTTTTTAACGGCGGGGTAGCGGCTTGAAATGTGACTTTTTGCCCTTTCCTTTTTGGAAAAAAACTCAAAATTGCAAGAACATCCCGCCTTCCGCTTTAGGTTAGACACTGACGAGAATATGATTAGTGACGGAGTTGCGCTCCATTCTTGCAACTTTAACTTTATGGAAAAAAGGCTCGAAAACTAGAATCCCTTAACTTCCCCACTCTTCCACAAGTGCGAGATCCTACGGAGTCGCGAAACATTTTGTGACTTTTAACCTCATTTTTTAGAAGAAGGATCAAAAAATCAAATTGCTCCGAAAGTCTGCCTTCCCGCGTTGAATTTTCAACACGGAGCGCCAGATTCAATTTGCAATATTAACTCCCTTTGGAAATAAAAATAAGTTTCTAAAAGTTCTTCGACGACCTTCTCAAGTGCATATGAACTAAAAAACAACCACTTGTCCCCTTTTTGTAGACCTATGGAGCTGCAGGAATTTTCATAACATTTTACTTTTCCACCCCAATGCCTTAGAAAATAAAAAGGATCCCTCACTCCGCATTTCTCGCCACCCATTCCAAACCAATCGGGGACCATCGGGGCTGCGGGAAAATCGACATTTTTTCCAAAATAAAAAAAAGTGATAAGTTCAAAAGGAAACCCATCTTGCTTTGCATCTAATCGCAAGAAACCATGTATCCATCTCATCGGGAAAGAAAATGACGGGAGGAAACCATAAAAGTTGCGAGAAGGGAAAAAATGCCATTTTTGCGCCCGAGTTGAGATTTTCTTTCTATAAAAGGTTAATTGTAAAGAATGCAAGGTTCCATGTCTTTTAAATGCATAAAAGAAGACTGTTAATCCCTTCCCATCCATGAAAAAGAGATAAATTGTTTCAATGGTTTGATCGAGAAATTTTGAATAAAACATTGTGAGGTCAAAAACGAGCATCTCATGAATTCAAAACATGAATTCCTCCATGGCAAGACTCAAATTTCATGAAATTGGACTTCAAAAGGAGGGGAAATTTGAGGGGGACAATAGGCGGCTCCTTATGGGGATGATTTGGCAGAGGAAAGAGGCAAAATCAAGAATCATAGAAAACTCTAGGTAATTAGATCAGTGCCTTATCCATTGGGCAACAGAGTCAAAAGTAAAACCAACACAAAAGACAACACACACAAAGCAAAGAAAACAAACCAAAGAGGGGGAAACAAAAACAAAAGCACTATACAGAAAAGAAAAGGGATATTTACAGGGGAAGGAGAGAAAAAGAAACTATACAATCCCAGAGACAGGCTGAGTGAAATATGTACCTTTGTGAAACAACACCCTGAAAGCATGAACCACCCAAGAATTGGAAAGGAACAACTAGGCATACCAAGACATTACAAGAGAGAACACTATGTGGTTTGAAAAGAAAAATTGAGAAAAGAAGACCATACAGATAGTGACATTCCATACCAAAAACATTCAGTTCTTGTGAAGAACTGAAAGTCTTCCTGAGGCTCCTTCTCTGTGGATGAATAGTGTCATTCAAAAACTTGCAAGACCTCTGGCTATCTCCAAACTGATTTCTACACATCACCAAACTTTGACAACTAGATCCATGAGGGAATCCAATCACAATAGTGTCAACTCCATGTCTTGATGGAATGATACTAGCATATGAAAGAAGATTGTAATGATCATCATGGCTCACCTCAGAGAAACATGCACTTCAACTAAACTTTCCTTAGAACTATCTCCAAATGGAATTTAGAAAAAGGGGTCGGTGTTTCATCATCATCATCTTGTGTCATTTCTATCATGTCTCTGAAAAACATCTCTGCTGCCTTTGCAAACTCAACACCTGATTCTAGAAGATCTTGACTCTTAGGTACAAGTTGCATTACTGATTTGTCTTCATGATTAGTAGGGAACTTGAAGACTATTAGAGTAGGCAAAAATGGATCAAGCACGTCATCCTCCTCCTCTTGTTTGCATCCCCAAGGGGTGTATGAACCAGGACTATCATAATTGTGAAGAAAACATTATGGGCATGGCCTTCCATCTTCTATTGGTTTTGAAGGACTGCAAAAAGGCTCTTGTGTGTGCATCTTATCAATAAACATAACAAGTGGACCAGTGCTCCAACTAATCCCATCTCCTCTAGATATAGACACTTGTTTGTTATTGAGAGAATTTAAAACAACAAGAGAATGATCAACAAGTGACCTTCATCCCAGTGTATTGAAATCCCTCAATTATAAGAGAGGAAGAAGTCCTATCCATTATGTGGTGATGAACATCCTCTTTCACCAGCCTAGTATCACTCCTTTCAAAGTGAGAACATCCAACCTTTGTACATGATACATATCCAACAAACTCCATTTCAAGTTGAAGCAAGGCCTCAAGTTGTTTGTCTTCTTCATTATTTCAAGGAATGTTGAATTGGCACACATCAAATGGAGCAAGTAAGAAGACATCCCTTGGTGGAATTGAGATAATGCTTTGAGGAACAAATATCGATAATGTGAGGAACCATCATGAGTAGTTTCTAGAACTTGAATGTTCTCCTCTTTGTTACAAGAGGTCTCAAATCCATTGACTGAGTTTCCTTCAACTTGTTTTACCTCATCTTGTGACATGACCATGTAACTACCATGCCCAATATCTTCATAGAGTATTTGTGCTTTTGGGTCATCAGTCTTTTGTACAATGTACTCAGTTTGCTTCTTAGGCAAGACTTCTTCATTTTCCCATTAACTGGAATAAGAGCATGTGACCAATCCATCATGATTTCTCCTCCCACATTTTTGCATAAGTTTCTACTCAGTAGCATGCCATAGGAAGGAGGAATATTAGCTACCAAAATGGTGGCTAAGACTCTCTTCTCTAGCAAAGCAGCGAAGGCTACTTGTGCATCCTTGATCCTACCAACCAATGGCACTTCCCTACTCTCCATTGAATAGCATGAACCAAAAGTGTGGGTTAGGGTTAGGCCTAAAGCATGAGCTACTTTAGCAGGCATCACATTGTCTGAGGCACCATAATCAATGACACAATTGCTAAGTTTGTGGCCAGCTATGAGGAGAGTCACATAAAATGGTTTGATCTTCTCATCGATGAAGCAACTACTTCTACAAGGCTTGGTTGAGATGAAGGAGAAGGAGTGGGCAAGAGGACTTTAGAACCATGGGATGAAGATTTGGATTTGGAATTTACAAATTCTACCATCTTAGCAAAGGCCTTCGATGGGTTTGGTAGAATTCAGCTTCTGAGATCTGGATCTTGGTTTTCTTTAGGTGGTCAATAATGTCAAAAGAACCAGAGGTATATGGAGCATCACTACTAGGAGTAGATGAAACTTTTGACCTATCAGCTTTATCATTTGAAGGACAAGAAGTTTTAGGAGCAGAAACAGAAGAAGAAGGAACAACAGGACCTACCTTTTGTGTGGAGGAAGTTGGAATAGGATCTCCTCTTCTTGCAATCATTGGAATGGTTGTAGGAGGTTCCTTAGATCTTTTAGCAAGCTGCACTACTTTCTCTTTCTTGTTTGCTTGCTCACGAGTCATGACAACATATGATTCATTGTTCATTTCTGTAACTCTTTCTTCATAATCATCCTCTTCATCTATACCTTCAATGGTGAGAAAATGGACATGAGATCCACCCAACTCTTCTAGCTCTTCATCCGCTTCTTCTTCTTGTTATTCGCAGAGTTCATTCTCCTCTTCGTCATCAGGCTCCAACACTTCACGTGTCGCATTGACTAGAACTTTAATGGGTGGGCCTTCGATTGCCAATCTGTCCGAGGAGAGGGCAACCGATTCTGGGCTGAAAGTTCTTCCTAAGAACATCTTGATAAGGAGCATGTTGGGCTAACTGCTTCTTGAGAGCAATGAGATCATTAACAAGTTTATGTACTAACTGATATGCATTAGATCCAGAAGAAGATGAGGAAGAAGATGATTTAGATTTGGATGATTCTCTCCTCATCTTGTCATACATAATCAAATCATCTTCAACACTGACAGCTAACCTCTAATCAGCATCTAAAGTGGCGAGATTAGCTCTTCTAAGTGCATAGCTCACTTCAGGTAGTTAAGCATTAAGGAAGAAACATTTCTGGATCTAATCCATAGGGCGTGTGTTTTGTGGGATCTTGTGAATCAATTTGTTGAATTTGGCCACAAATTCTCTCATGGGCTTATGAGGTTCTTTCTTGATTTGAGAAATCTAAGCCGGAGGGCATGCACATCCTCATCGGGTTTGAAATGCTGCTCAAATTGGGTTGTCATGGTATTCCAGTTGGTGATGGATCCAATAGGAAGGTGGTAAAACCAATCAACAACATTATCTTGCAATGTCTCCACAAAATTATAACAGAGACATCCTCGTGTTCAACCCCAAGGACTCCACAAGAAACAATGAAGGTTGTAATATGCTCATCTGGATGAACTTTCCCATCACCTTTGAATTTAGGGAAATTATTTCTATTGCCTCTAGGCAATTCATGTAATGGTCGGGGAAGAGCAAGAGGCCCAACCCTTTATCCCCAAGGCAGAGTAGCTGTCATCCTTGGAAAGATTGTTTGGAGAGGAACTGAAACACCAACAAGAATCAAAGTATGCAAATTAGGACTGATTTGATCTTGAGGGATGTCACTCCCAGAAGTTTTGTCTCTATCAGGAGGAGTGCTTACAGATCTTGTTCCTCTTCTTTTTCTTGATGAAGGGGAGAGAAACCTTGATGATCCAGAAGTTGGAAATGAGGGTCTTCTTCCCCAAGGGTTCTTCTACCCTTAGTGTATCTTAGAGCCACCAAATCAAAGATGATCAAGAAGTTGTTATTCAAAAATTGGAATCCATTTGCAATGAATTCCCAGTGAGTCGCCAAAAATTATTAGGGGTTTTAGAATGGAACATGGATATAAACCAAAGTCGGGGACAAATGTGTCCCCCTCTTCAATGGGAGAGGTTCCCTTATTGAAAGTAGGAAAAACAAATGTACAAATATACAACTCTCAATGTTTGGACCCTGATATTTTGGAATGTTTTCATACTTAAAAGATTATCAATACGAAGGATTGGAAGATTAGAGAGATGGAGGAAGGAAGAAGACACCAATG
Source organism: Taxus wallichiana var. yunnanensis (assembly GCA_018340775.1). Lineage (NCBI taxonomy): Eukaryota > Viridiplantae > Streptophyta > Pinopsida > Cupressales > Taxaceae > Taxus > Taxus wallichiana. Next base: position 637,390,098 of record CM031237.1, on the reverse strand, counting down.
CTTCCAAGAAATATAAGTAGTAGAGTACTAAAGAAATATAGAATGGAATCAATCACTTCACCACCAATGTAAATCCACAAACACAAAGTTCTAAAGATTACATAGACAAGAACACAAAGTTTATTTTATATGCAAAGATAAATGACCCACAGAAATCGAGCGAGGAAAGAAAGAAACAACAAAGGAAGGAAGAAAGGAAAAGCTTATGTATTGAATTAATTCCAAATTTTACAACATTCCCAGAAATGCCAGAATCCCTTTTCCATGGCCAAAGCATGCTCTTATAACATTTCGATTACATCCATACTTTGTCCCCAAGAAAAGAATATCCAAAAGGAATAATGTTTGTTCTGATCCGTTTTGGAAAGTGACATAAAACAAAATGCACTCATGAAATGCCAGATGCTCAAAAGGTGAATATTCCATCATTTCGAGCATGATTGTTTTAGTAGGGGCATCTGATGGTTTCCTTCTTTATCGGATCTTTATTTTCTCCTGCCGTCTTTACCTTTTTACCACCTTCATGGAACTCAATTGCCTACTAGCAATTTGATGATAAATCTCTAGATTTGCATAAATAAATTAAGCAATAATTAATTAAAATCAACACATGAAATGAAAACTACAGAAGATAGAAACCAAATGTAAATAGAATGGAGCAATTTCTATTGAATATGAGAGGGAATTTTATACAATTGTTTGCTCCTAAAATCATGGAGTCAAGTCTTATCATTTTATCCCCATATCTCTCCTTTATTCCCTAGTCTTACTCTCAATCCCAAGATATTCTCACACATTTCTATCTCTATGAGTTGTGCATGACAACTAATTGTGCACACTCATATATTATTTTATAAATATTAAAAACTATTACTACCAAATAACCCAAACCACTCATAAGTGTTCACAATATGAACAATATTTCGTGACACAATTTTGCCCTTTTTTGTTGCGGTGCCCGAGAAACTTTGTTTTTCTGAAAATCAAACTTTGCACCTCTTAAACTTACCAATTTGGCTCCACAACAAATCCAACTTGCATTTCATTAATAAACAACAAGGAATAAGAGGATTAAGAACGAAGAATGGTTCACATTTGCATTCCTTGGAACTCTAGATCGTCAATGGCGGCAAAACCGGATGAATGCATTTTGGTCATTCTACCTTTTTCCACTTTGAATTTGGACCATACACATGGAAATATCTCGAGCAATGATGGGCACGGGGAAAAACCTACATTTTATGACATTTGGGACAAAAAGCGCAATTTCTCATTTTGCTCCCTCCGCATCCCCGCCAAAGGCCGGACACGTGGCCTTGCGTGAGTGGTCGAGGAAATGTGACTCAAATTCACTATTTAATCCTTTTTAGACAAAAACCAAAATTCTCAAATCACCCCGACGACCCGCCTTCCTGCGTTGAATTTTCAACGGCGGGGGCAAGGGCTTGAAATGTGACTTTCTACCCTTTCCTTTTTGGAAAAAAAAACTCAAAAGTGAAAGAATGCCCCGCCATCCCACCTTCCGCTTTAGGTTAGACACGTGGCGAGAATATGATTAGTGACGAGTTGCGCTCCATTCTTGTAACTTTAACTTTATGGTAAAAGGCTCGAAAACCTAAATCCCTCTACTTCCCAGCTCTTTCGCGAGTGCGAGATCCTTGCAGAGTCACGAAACATTTTGTGACTTTTAACCCCATTTTTTAGAAGAAGGCTCAAAAACTAAAATTGCTCACGAAAGTCCGCCTTCCCATGTCAACTTTTCAACGCGGAGCAAATGGGGCAATATTAAATCCCTTTGGAAATAAAAATAAGTTTCCAAAAGTTCTCCGACGGCTTGCTCGAGCGCATATGAACTGAAAAACGGCCACATGTCCCCTTTTTTGCTTTGACTTGTGGAGCTGTGGGAATGTTCATAACATTTTACTTTTCTCGCCCCAATGCCTTAGAAAATAAAAAGGATCCCTCACTCCACAATTCTGCCAACACCCATTCCAGCCAATCAGGGACCATTAAGGTTGCGAGGAAAATCTGACATTTTTTTCCAAAATCACAAAAAGTGATAAGTTCAAAAGGAAACCCGTCCTGCCGCATCCAATCGCAAGCAACCATGTATCCGCATTTGTCGAGAAAGAAAATGACGGGAGGAAACTGTAGAAAGTTTCAGAGAAGGGGAAAAATGCCATTTTTGTGCCCGAGTTGAGATTTTATTTCTATAAAAGGTTAATTGCGAAGAATGCAAGGTTCCATGTCTTCCAAATGCATAAAAGAAGACTGTTAATCCCTTCCCATCCATAAAAAGAGAGATAAAACGCGTTTGATGGTCGCAGATCAAGAAATTTTGAATAAAATGTCATGAGGTCAAGACTCAAATTTCATGAAATTGGACTTCAAAGGAGGGGAAATTTGAGGGGGACAACAATTCCTAAAGATTTTTGTTCCTATTCATGTTGCATGTGCTCCTTTTTCGGCTTGAAATCCATGATTACTTGTCCTGTTTTCAATATCTAGAACTAACTTCACTTTGGTTGTAATTGATTTCTCTCATGTTTGGTGAACCATTGCATGCGATACATAATTACAATATAATTAACCTTTTCTCGCTAACTAATTACCATATGCTTCCATGCTTTAACAACTACTTTTCCCACTCAATTAGGACTAGTGAAAAAGACTCTAATGAAACATCTAACACTCAGTAGCTGTTGTCACTCGACAAACTTCTCTCCTCCAATTTACCATTTTTTTCGATAGGATACGTCATTCAAGGCCTTTTTCTATTTTTAGATTATATGTCATTCAGTGCAAGACCAAGACCAACCAACTAATATGGGATTATATGAATTTTATTTGAAAGCATCACGCCACATGAAAATTATATAGTTTAGTGTATTTAATTAATGTTATGATCCTCATGTGCGTGTAGTGCCCACTTCCCCGACACTTTTAGATACTGATTTTGATATTATTGATCATATTATGGACACTATTATGTTTTGTGTTAGTATGATGGTTAGATGTTAGATCATGGACTATTATTGATCTGGATTCAATTAGTATGCATGATGATTACTTGATACATTTCCTTTATGTGGATGATGATATATTGTTTGACATGGACATATTATGGATGTTGATTTGGACTTGTGACATTTGATATTTTGAGTAGACCTAGTATGGAATAGTATAGATGATGATATAGTTGATTTATGAATTAAAAATGATAATGTTGAATTCTTGATATTGTTGTGATTCATGTGTTTAGATAATTTTGAAATGTTGTTTATATCATTTTGGATGTTCTGATATGGCCACAAGGCCGAAGGAGGTATTTGCATTTTTGTAGGTTAAAAATCACAACAATGTCGGGACTGGAGACTAACCATATTAGAATTCTAGGTGAAATCAACAAGGTCACCATGGCAACTGTTTTGTGTGTGTGTTTGTTAGGGATTCCCATGGGGGATTTCCATTATATGTGACCATGGGATATGTATTTTATTAATGTGTTCCTTTTTATTTATTGTTGTTTGTATTTTATTAGTAATGTGTTCCTTCTTGTAATTAATTTAAATGTGGTAGATTAATGTGAGAGATCATATAGTTAAACTTTAATTAAATTAAATTGGGATATAGAATGTAATTAATGAAGTTGTTGATTTTAAATATTAATGTTGGAAGAGTGTGTAAGAAATGTGTAAGAAGGTGTAAGAGATATGTAAGAGTTATGTAAGAAAGATTTTGGAAGGTAAAACACTTCATCTCCTTAGGAATTCGAATTTGTCCTTGGAGGCCAAATTTGGAGGCTTGTGGGACAAGTTAAACTTGTCCCACACCTCTTAAAATGATTCACCAACCATACCTATGGTTTGGAGGTTAAAATTAGGCATTTTTATTGCATTTTGAAGTGACAATTTGTAAGTTTTAATTGCACTTCCCTTACATATTTTTAATTCAGTCCTTTTGGAGTATGGGTCATTTTGGAGTGTGTAAGTCATATTGTCATTTTATTTATTGTGATTTGGTGAGTGATGTTGATTTCCTCTTGGGGTTGAGGAAGAATGATGTGGCATCCCACATGGATCCACATCATCCTCTTCTCTTCCCTCTCCTTTAAAAGTGAAACTCCTTGCTTGTTTATGGTTGTTGAAACTTTGTTGATTTCCTCTTGGGGCGCATTTTTCTTGCTTGCTGATTTGGGAGCTTGTTGTGGAAGAAGCTTGGAGTCATTTACATGCTTGAACATTGTTGGTTTTGGACTGCACTTTGACATATTTGAAAGCTTGTGGATCTTGGAACAAACTCCATTATGGAGAGGTAGGATCTTGAGCTTGTTTTTAAATGTTTCTTTCTCTTGCATGTATGTTTTAATGGTGAATGTGTTTTGTGTTCTTGGCTGGTTGGGTAGACTACTTAGGACATGGTGTAGGAGAAGGCTATGGGGATTTCCAATGGGGGCATAAGGGATTGCCAATGGCACCAGTTTTATTGTGGAGGGAGTTTTGGATTGGGATCCACCTTGGAAAAGAAATTGCTTGCATTTCTTACTCTTGGGGGCATAAGGGAGAAACTTTGGGGGGCATAAGGAGGGGTTGGGAGATATAAGGTTTATGGGATTTGATATGTTTATTGGTGGTATGATTTAGGTGGATGCCCAATTCCAAATAGGGAGGCATAAGTAGTTCCCCATAGTTCCTTGCTCTTGTTGGCTTGCTTGATCAAGCCTATGTTTTGTGTGAATGGTTTCAAATGTAGTTGTGAACTACTGTCCTTGTTTGGAATGTGTATCTTATTGATTTGTGCATGTGAAAATGTTGCTTGTATGTGTGTGGAAGCCTTGTTGCCATGAGTTGGTTCTCATTCTCTATTTCAATATGGTTGGGGCTCGGGGCCAATGAGGAAGGATGGCTTCTCCTTTCTCATTGGATGTCTTGGTTGGGTGGAGAGCGTTGCCTTTCCCCCTTCCTTGTTGTGATCAAAGATGAAAAGATGGAGAACTAACATGCTGCTGTTTGGAGCAAGAAGATATACAGTTTGTGAGTCCTGTTTCTTTGAGAAAATTCATTGTAATCCCTTCCCACTTTGAGTGGATGAGTGTATAAATTCTGTAATGTGAAGTTATTGTATTATAAATGGAAGGTTTGAAAATTGAACTGAGAAATGTAAAGGAGACTTATATTTGTTCTCTGTTTTTGAAAAAGAAATGTAAATGAAGTTACATGCATTGTATTATGTATCTTGTAAACTAGTATTTTGGAAACCAAATCAAAAAGGAAAGTTGTAAAATTGTATTTGATAATCAATGAAGAATTACATTCTTTTCTCAAATTTGCATTGTGCATTGGATTTGAAATTATTGTTAAAGATTGGGAATTGTTGTTTGGAAAAGAAGCATGTGTATGAAACAAAAGACAATATTTTATTCTCTTGAAAGGAGTTGAATTTAGAAATAAGACTTGCAAAATTGTTATTTAATAGTTGATGGAATTCAATTAAATGTATTTGACTAAGTTTAGGAAACATATGCACATTCAAAAGACAAAATTGATAAACCAATTTAAAAGAAACAGTTCACTGCCATAAACTTCATTCTGGCAATTCACATTTTAATAAAAATGAGCAGTTCAAACTTATACCAAACAATAAGATAAGAAACATTAAAATTCAGACTTGGTAAGTCCTAAGGAACTCAAATTTACCTTAACATTTAAGAAAGAACTTTCCAACCTTATAAAAATCCAATTTGGAACTTGCACAGTCGTTTTTCTGTCTATTGTCAAAAAATACAATTTTAAATTAATTGAAAAAATTAACCTTCCTAAAACACTCTAAACCCTCCCTAGACTAATCCTCCATGTCTGTACGACATGTTGAGTGAAGGAGGAGTTCAAATTTAACCAAATTGAGAATTTGAAAACTGCCAGTTCACTAATTAAAACCCTGCAGATTTTTTTCATTAAATTGACCTCTAAAACTTCATCAATTTCTAAAATTAATGATTCTTGTGCAAAGAGGGCATCGAGAGATTTCTGAAAAGTCCTTGTTTTCCCAAAACCGAGCTTTCTAGCTCAAGTTATGGCCATTTGAAGTTTTACTTCAATTTGGCATTCAAAAAAATAATAAGATTAAATCTAACTATAGAAAAATTTAAATTTTGACTTTGGAAAAATTTCCCAAAAAGGTCCGCGGCCCCCGCCATCCCGCAACCAATCGGGGCCTGCCACGTGGCACCCTAGGAGGGGCGACCAATTTTTTAAAACTTATCCTTTTGAAAAATTTTACTTGGGAAAATTTTCCATTTTTCTCGCCGCCCATGACCCGATCACATGCTGCCACGTGGCACGGTGGATGGGCGGACTCCTTTCAAACTTAAAACTTATCCTTTTGAAAAATTTTACTTGGGAAAATTTTTCCGTTTTTCTTCGCCGGCCCACAGCCAATCAGAGGGCGACACGTGTCCTCTAGGGGCTGAGGCGGAGGCGCGGTTCGTTTTCACTTTTTACCCTTTTGAAAAATTTGGGGAAAATTTTCCATTTTGGCCCCGCGGCCTGCAGCCAATGAGAAAGTGCCACGTGGCACTTTGGGGGTGACAACAGGTAGGCGAGAACCCCTTTGTTCCTTTAGTTTTGGCCCTTGGGAAAATGTCTAACATTCCTCCCACGACCCGCTTCTCCGCCTTCCCCTCGGACCTTGTTCTTCTACGGGTGCGCGGACCCGCGCACCTTTTTCTTCCTTTCCTCCTTCGTTGGGCGCAAGGCGCTAAATCCACCCGCCGCTCCGCCCTTCCCTTCTCCTTTTCCGCTTGGCGCTAGGATTTGACATGTGTCCCTAGGGACCCATGGGGATGCGAATGTTTTGTGCCCTTGAGATTTGCGATGGGAAAATTTCCCTATGCCACCCCGCGACCCGCCAAACCGCCCAAGGCGCATTCCCCCTCCTCTTGCCATGTGTCCCCTAAGGGAAAATTTTCCCTAGGAACTCCGCCCACTCATATCTTGAGTTCTACAAGGAGTTAGGAGGACTTCCTTATATCACCTAGGAAGGTGAGAAATTTCCTATCCATTGGGAATGGTTTAGGGAAATTTTGGAAGCATTAAGTAAGAGAAAATCCAGGTTGAAACTCTGAGCTGTTAGAGAGTAGGCATGGGGGTAAATTACTCCTTGAACCTAACTAAAGCATATAACCCTAAATTTTGAACCTTGTGAACTTGATATAAGTTAATAAAGGAAACTTGTGTTTTGGTAAATAGGATTTGTTCGGAACCTGCCAGTGGCAAACTGTTGTCTTACAACTTGGTTGTGGACACTTCTAATAAAAAAATTATCCCATAATTTTTCTAGTTAACCCTAGGTTGTTTCTTAGGTCTCGAGTGGTTGTTTAAACGAGCACTTCAAAGTGGATTTCACTAATGCCTCGAGGTTTTGGTATAACGGTTTGTTACATTTGGTATCAGAGCGACCACCTAGGTTCAACAACCGGCACGGGTAGCTACGTCGGCATTGCAGTGTTCGCCTAGGGCTCGTATAGGGCAGGGTGTGGTCCCACTATACGAGCACAAATCTAGCTCGGGGTCTGGGCTACGGAAGCGTGGTGGGATGTTATGATCCTCATGTGTGGATTTCACTAATGCCTCGAGGTTTTGGTGTAACGGTTCGTTATAATTAACCATGCACTATTGTATGTGATTAAGATGTACTTGTAATATTTAACTATAATATAATACTTATTTTGTTTATAATTAAGACTAGCAATCATGTGATTGATTTGATTGTCTACCCCTATTGATTAATTAAAATAATTATTAATAGATTAAAGTAGACTTGCTTTACAAACGAACTACACTCAAAACCCTAATAATATTCTTTGATTGTTTTTATAATAACATAAAAAGCTAGCGTTACAGAGTAACTCAATGTTGAGAGATTCATTATAATACTCCCGGGGACATTGACCCTCTCTCACATTTGAGTTTAATATGTTGGAAGGAGTTATACTTTCATCATAATTGTGTTTGTATTACTTTAATGTTTCATAAGTATACACATATGTAAGTGTTTGTCCCAAGGTTATCAGCAACAATCCCATAACCTCTCCTAATTCTTATTAAAGGGAGTATAACTATAAGTTTTTGTTTGTAAATTGTTTTTGATTGTCATATTTCGTATTATTTATTTACAATAATTGCTCTTAAAATACAAATAAGTTACTGAAAGGATATGGATTGGAAGATTAAGTGCCATTACATAGACTATAAAGTCCTTTGACCTCAACATTTGTTGTATTTATTGGTGATAATCCATTATCTTATTTAGATAAATGCAATGCAATTTCTTTTTGGTTATTTTGACATCTTTGGTCATAAAATGGAAGTCAACATATTTAGAGATTGATGATTATGGGGGCATAGATTTTGACACGATCCTTCCTAAAGTGGTGAATAAATGACAAGCATATGAGGGTACAAGTAAGAGTGTGAATGGAATGGATGATAACAAACAATGTAAAACATAAGAGAACAACTAAAATAGTTTTACAATAAAAATGAACAGCTTTACCCATTGAATGGAAGCATTGCACTAAATTTTGGTTCTAGTTGTGGTACATAGAAGATGGATAGGATTGAGATGAATGAAAGATGTAAAATATGTGTTTAATCTTTAATCTCCTTAATCCACTTATGCTTGATCTTGACAATTTTATGCAATTATAAAATTACAAAACATAACCTCTTAAATTCAAAAGAGTGATGCACTTATATTTAATATTAACGAGGATATTCATGAATATAAGTTTTCACTAAAAAGATCATATATATTTTAAAGAAGTTACGATAAACCAAAAAATGATGTTGGAGTAAATGTAAATGTGGAGGTGTTAGCAAGGGCTATTGGCTTTTTGTCTCCTAAGCTTCCTATGGTGGACAAACTCAATTTTCACCGGTCTCTATGCTCCCTGTGCTTTGTTAGCAATGCACATTTGCCACTATATGGTTTTCAACTATAGAATCCAAGCTTACACATTTTGGTTGGTGTCTTATTTATTAGGTTTATCCTTGATCACGAGCTCGTTCATCAAGGCATCCCTAACCTCACTACCCATTTTATGGGTGAATTGAAACCCATATGCAACTCTTGGTTTTCCAAAAACTCAAACCATTAGGACTTGGATTCATGAATTCTTCAAGCCTTTTCAACTTGAGCCTTTCCATTGGAAACATAGCTTGTTAAGGAATTGGTTGGGTATCCTAATTGACTTTACCCAAGTTTGACATGCTTTAAGAGTGAAATTCTTTCTTCATTTGAAAGAGATAAATTTAGCTATTTTTACTAATATTGTTATGGATCGCAATCTTTCAACTTTTAATAAAATGATTATTGTTTCTATTTTCTTTTGCAAATTAAAGTGCAAGCGCAAAATGTGGCGTTGTAGGTTGCTCACCTCCAAACCCGACTAGACCATTAGAGCGATGCCCCTTGCATCGTTAATCACATTTTCGAGAGGTAAGGGCCACTTTGTCATAACATGCCCGCGCCGCTTTATGGAAGGGTTTCAACACCTCGCCGCTACTCTTTGCCACAACCTTAACATGGGGGGTGGGGCTCACCGCCACCGCAACATCACGATGGGCTCGCCTCATATGACAAATAAGGTCCCTCACCGTGACACTAGATATTTTGCCGCCCAAGGGCTAGGAAAAAAATGACGAAAATATTGAAGGCACTTAAAGCATAGCTACTAGGTGGGAGCCCATTCTTGACGGGTAGGACCTTCTAGATGGTGGGTGGCGCAAATCCAACGAGAGGGACCCTCTACCTTCTCTATCTTCATGACCACCGCTTAAGTTTCATATATTTTTGTGTTATGTATTGCTTTTGTAATCAATTGTGTAACCTTTGAATTCACGTGATTTTATATACAACACTCACCGCCTCATAGTGGTTTGACTCTCGTGACATGTTCTCATACTATCTACTTTTTTTTTTTGTAAATAGATGTACTATTTTATTTTTAATAATATAACAAATATTCATATAAAAATAAAAATATAAAGATGTTCAAAAATACATTAAAAATGTAACAAAATAAATTATAACAATAAAATATGTTATAATTTTATGCTCCATCAAAATATTTCCTAAAAATGAAATGAAATGAAACAAAAGATTTTAATGACGTCCACTGACTGAAGAGTCGAAGACTTTACAATGGAGGCAACTGCTAGTTTCTTATATATACAAATAATTAAATTATTAGAAGAAGGGCAGGTGTTGCGGCGAAAATGGCAAATAAAACCTGTCTGCGCACGTACAAACTTTGACTAAGAGCTCCCATCTTACCCGTCGCATCGACACAATAGATGATCTGAACCGTCGCTTTGTCCAGCGAGCAATGGCTCGTTTGAAACTTTGAATGAAGAGGAGCGGCTAAGTAAAGTGCGGGTCATGACTCGTGACTAACTAACGGATTCCTCAAACTCCCACTCCCACTTCCACCCGCTTTTGCTCAACTTATACAAATTTAAAACTCTGGAAGCGCTCGAATGGAGAAAGACAGGGACTGGACAACACAGGTTCGACTCACTGCCCACATTCGAAGATAAAACAGTGAAACATCATCTCCTCCCTCAATGCTGTCTCTTCGAACTCGTTCAAGTGTGGGCTTTGTATTCTAAGATGGGAAATGCGGCGTCCACGGTGGCTGCGAGGTTTGCATTTTTCCCACCGCACCCTCCCACCTATACTGTTACCACCGAGGGTGCCAATGCAAAGATTACGTTCGGTAGGATGGGGGCGACAAAAACAAGAGCAAGAACCAGAACCAAAACAAGAACATGCGTATTCACATGGTGGGTACTAAACGGGGCAACACCATCGTCGCCATGTATTGGCGTCATCCCTATGCCAGGTTTACGCTTCTTTATTCGCACGGGAACGCCGCTGATTTAGGGCAGATGTATGACTTATTTGTGCAGCTCAGGAAGCATCTCCGCGTCAATTTGATGGGGTACGTTTACGTTATTTAATAAGATCTTTACTAACTTAACTGTAAAAAAGTTGCCTGTAATTTTGGCGATAAATAAATTGGACGAGATTCAAGCTTTTAACTGCACTGGTGTTATGCAGCTATGATTACTCGGGATACGGAGCTTCTACGGGTAAGGTGAGCACTTTGCCCATTTGTGAGAAGGGGAAGAGGAGAACACTATTAACGCGTTTCCAGTTTTATTTTAACGAATTTAAAGAATAACAAAACTATGCAGTGTGGTCGAATTGTATATTTACAGGAAAAGTCTAGAAAAATGGGTGTTGTTTATTAGGTACCAAGTGTTCGATTCCATGAGAAACACACTTTTTACGTTGATGCTTTCTTCAGTTAGAGTGTAGTATTTCCCTTAATTATGCCTTCAAATAAATCTTCGCGACCAGCTCAACATTGTTAAACTATTCCAATTACATTGTAATTTGAATGTGCCACTTGTTTTTTTATTGATCGATTGGTGGATAGGCGATCACTTTGAATGCACATTATATGGGGGATCCCATGATAGGGGGACCTAGTGTATAGCTATAGATTTAAATCTGGGGCACAAACAGGCTCCAGTCTTGGGTATGCTACTACATGTGTTACCCAAGGGGTTGGAACTCGTAAAACCTGTTACTTTCCAATTTCCTCATTCCCCAATATACCACAGTGCCTTACGTTAAAAACAGACTATAGGCTATATTAATAGCATAAACTTTGACAGTTCCAATTATTTTATGTCTAAATTCCCAGACACACAGTTACCAAGAGATGGGTATGTGGACAGGTATGCCATTTCTTTTCAGGAAAATAGGAGACAAGTACTTGTAAATGGCAATATATATATATATATATATATATATATATACAAGGGGAGGATCAAGAACCTTCAGTCCGCCCAGTAAAAGTTATGTTTTTCAACATTAACCTGTTCAGAGGGAGGTCAACTCCTTTTTAGCAAGATTGTTGGCTACTGCATTTTGGGCCCAGGTTAAGCGATGAAAAGTGTTTTTTTCGAACCAGGTGATCAACTAAGCAATTTTTCTTTCAAGCACATTAAACTGAATCGAGGAAATCAGTTCTTCCTTTGAGCAACCTGAATTACTAATTGCGAGTCACCATAAATGTGGATATTCCTAATATTCTCGAATCTCAGCAATAAACCGCTGGAGTCCTTTCAGCCAAGAAGTAAATTCAACGAAGTTATAGCTTTGGTGACCAAGATTCTATGAGTAACTGAGTATAGAGTCACTGTTGCTGAGTCACTGTTGCTGCTTCTAATAACATGTCCTGCAGCTGCCATGCCAGGACTGGAACGAGAAGCACCATCGAAAAACAGAGCTGGAAATTGGAGAAGGATTTTGAGAGGCAGAACAGGCATCTGGTAGATATTTTGGCATCCAGCTGCCAATTGCTAACCAGTCGGAGTTCCTCACAGCTCAAGCAATCATAGGGCTTCTGTGCATGGAAAAGAACATTCACAACCTGAATGATGCTATCCATAGTTTTGCTAGCAATAGATTGGAGAAGGATTTTGAGAGGCAGAGAAGGCATCTGGTAGATATTTGGCATCCAGCTGCCAATTGCAAACCAGTTGGAGTTCCTCACAGCTCAAGCAATCAGAGGGCTTCTGTGTATGGACAAGAACATTCACAACCTGAATGATGTTATCCATAGTTTTGCTAGCAATAGATTGGGAATCCTTGCCTTTGTCTTAAAAAAATTCTTGCATTTCTATCTTTCCATATATTCCAATGAATGTACATGGGGAGCAAGTTCCAGAGAGTCTTAAGTAGGGGTTTTACCAAGTGAAGAGGAATAGAGGGTATTCCAAGTGGTAGAAATTATGGCCTTGGACAAGTGTCCATTAGGCTGGATCCCAAACATGTTCATAGTCAGATTCCACACTTCATGGGCAGAATTGCACTGCCAAAACAAATGCTCAATGGTTTCAGCAGCAATGTGACACTGGCTGCACCAGTGAGGTCCCACGATACCCCTTTTGATTGGATTGTCTCGTGTGAGGATTTTGAAATGCCAGACCAGCTGGTAGAAATGTTTAACTCTAGGGACTGCAAGAGATTTCTAGATTTTCATCCAGGAAAGGTTGCTTTCAAGAGTTCCTCCAACTTTTGAAAGTTTGGCCCCTTCTTTGACAGAAAAGTCACCCAATTTAGAAGTCAGACCCCAGATCAATTTGTCATCTTGGCCGAGAGAGGAGTGTTTGTATTTGTTGAGGCTATCCTGAATAGAGTTCCATTTGCTTTGAAGCTGTGGAAGGAGGTGGCTAAAAGATTTCCATTCAGCCCCAATATCCGTCCAGTCAACCATATCAACAAGTTTACTGTAACCCTGCTCTTTCATTTACTGCACAAATTCTTGATCAAGGCAACGGGAGAGGGGAGCATTGTTTGTGATAGGATCTTCCCAAATGCTTATCTTATTACCATTTAAAGGCTGCCGCGAAATATGATTGGAAATCAATTCAGTAGATTATCATTATACCATTAAGCTCCATCTTTTCGAAGGCCCACCTTTAGGTATGATTTTGAAAGAAGATCAGCATTGCTGGATCCACCATCCAACACACTTAATAGCGACATTTTTTTCTGGAGCATCTAAGAAGAGTTGAGGAATTTCCAAAACAGCCTAACCCCGAGGGATGAAGACATGTTTGAAGGAGGGTGGATTTCCAAGTCGCCATTGCACCTGTCTTTGGTGAGAATTTGCCAAGAGACTAAGTGGAAATTTTTTCCTTTCCGCCTGCTTTCCACCTTGCAAGAGGATTTATTTGAACACTTTTTTCATTTGTTCAATGCATATCCCAGGAGCGTAGTAAATGGAGAGGGAATAGATAGGCATGGAAGAGAGAGTGGCCTTCAGCAAAACCAGTATGCCTGCAAGAGATAGCCAGGAATTGGAGAGTCCCTTTATCCTTTTTCGAATATTTTCAATAACCTGAGGCCAGCAGTCCTTGGCTTTAAATGTGTACCTCTTTGGGATGCCCAAGTATTCAAAGATGCCCTGATGAGTTCCTTTTCCAAAACCAAGTAGCAATGAAAAGGGAATGTTCTTACTAGAAAGTGTATTTCGAGTATAGGAGCTGCACTTGGAGTTGTTTAGGTGAGCTGCAAAAGCACTCAAAAAGATTTCCAAGCCAGTCTTTAATCTTCTACGCTTCACCCAGGTAGAATCATATCCCCGCAAACCGAGTGTGAGTAGGAGGCTTAATCCAGTGTTTTAAAAACCGGCTGAACCGAACCGAACCGGCCGGTTCGACCGGTTCAACATATTTAGACATGAACCGTTAAAAACCGGACTGTTCGACCGTTTGGTATTGAACCCGGCCGGTTTTGTAAGGAACCGGCCGGTTTAGTACCAAACCGGTCGAACCGGTCCGGTTTCATCCTGAACCTAGGCGAGTCAAGTTTTTTGCCCTTTTTGGTATTTCTTTCCTTTTTGGATTTTTGGTGAAGAAAACACAAGCATAGAAAAAAATTGCCATTTTTGGAAAGGGTCCGGGAAGATGTAGCAACAAAAACTTGCATGTACCATAACTTTCATTCTGTGGCTCCGTTTCAGTTGTCGTTTTTTCTAAAAGTGTATATTTTCTCGAGCTCTACGCATTGATGGCAATATTTTTCTTATTTTCATAAAATCCATTTTTGCACCTTTTTGGACCAAGCAACTTCTTGCAATCTTCTGAAAGAATCATGAGCTTTGATCGCTTGTAGACAGATTAGTAATTAAAAATATTGGATAACTTTCCAAAACTCGGCGAGTACTCGCCAAAACTCGGCAAGTATTCTCCCGTGCTCGGACTAATCGTCCCACCTGCCAGCTTGGTCGCAACCTGCTTATTCAAATGTTGACTTCACATATCAACAGATGCGTAGGTTTTTTTTTTGCTATTTTAAGAGTTTTTTTTGTGTTTACACTCCAATTTGCGCATCCTCAGACACAAGACTGAATGCTATTGTAAAGTTCCCAACAAAAAGAAAGCATTAATAGCAATGAAAGAAAACGCTGCAAATACACGATTTTGGCTGCAAATTTATGTTTTTTTAAAGAAATTTGAGTATTTTTTAAGTTGCCGAGTATTCCCAAGTATTGGCCGAATATTGCCAAGTTTTTGCCGAGTTTTTTTTTTGGGGTCTGCCGAGTATTTGCCGAATGCGAGTATTCCAACTATGGTACTATATACATGAGCAAACTATGCATATTTTGTGTGTAATTGTTGGAATCATGGTTTCTAATCTTTCAAATATATTGTTTTCTTTAAAAATGTAATTTTTATGTGTTTTTTAGTAAACCGGTTCATAGAGTTTGAACCGGTCCGGTCCAACCCTTGACCGGTTCCGATTTTTAAAACATTGGCTTAATCCCATCAGCAATCTCCATGCCCATTATCTGCTTTTCATGTCTTTGAGAAGTGAGACATCTACCAAGGGTTTCAGCCAGGAGGATGTAGAGATAAGGAGAGAAGGGACAACCTTGTCTAAGCCTTGAAGAAGGGAGTAGGAGATCCATTGACAATATGAGCGATTTACGGAGAGGGAATGCAGGCTCTAGTCCATTTAATCAAGTTCTGAGGAAAGCCTAACTTTTGAAGCACTTTGAAAAGGAAATTATGATCAACTCTAACAAAAGCATTACCCATATCAAGTTTGATGGCTAAAACTTTTTTTTCCATTTTGATTGTTGAATGAAGGCCTTTGCTGACAACCATAAAATTCTCATGGATTTGCCTGGAAGGCATGAAATCACCTTGCTCCTCAGATATTAGTTTGCCCAGGATGGGTTTGAGATGGTTAGCCATAATTTTGGCGAGGATCTTGTACGAAGAGTTGTAAGGAAAGATGGGTCTAAATCTGTTGAAGTTGCCCAGATTTTTTTTTTTCAGACACATAGTTAACATGAAACGGGTATGGGGACTGGTATGAGGAGGCAGGGATGTGGACAGGTATGCCATTTTTCAGGAATAGGAGACGGCAATTTATATTTATATATATAGGTAGATTTTAGAGAAAACAGTATTATACAACCTAATGTTAACTTTAAAGTAAAGATGTTAGATATCCACAAAAGACAGTAACTATATTGATATTTATCTTAATGATGAAGTCGAGCACAAAATACATTCAAAAAAACTCTGGAATGCAAGTCTCTGAATGACTACCTGTTTTTGAGATGAGTACCAGTCTCTGAGACATGTCTTTGGTGGTAGGAGGCAAGTCTCCGTGCAACACTGCCTAGGCGCCACTGTATTTGCACACTCTCCAACAATGACCCAGAATTGGAGGAGCACTTCATATTTAGATGTGCAGTGTATTATGAGGTCTGTGGCAGGATTTTATTGTATCTTCGATTCTTCAGAGAGATATAAGTTTCATTATGAACTCTTATTCATTATGAAGACCAGAGTTGTGTAGCACTATTGATTAGAGAGATGACTCCACGTAAATATAGCATCCACAAAAGTTCTTGGGACAAACCTTTGTCTCAGCTTAAAGATTCTTTCCTTTGGCATAGATAGGGAGTGTAGTATTGCCCTAGTAAGGTCTCGACTCTCGACTGATAAGCAATTGTTGTTTGTTTGACACATAGTAGCAGAAATCGGGACAAATGCGCCAGTAGTTGCGAACTGGCGAAACCCAATGCCTCAACGACCGTCACATAGGACAATGGTCAAACTTGGGGATTTGAGTGGTAAAACGTGTCGAGCTGTTTAATAAGTTGGCCGTTTTTAATATAATCTGTGCTGTTTTTTTGTTATTTTTACATTTACAGGACAAAAATCCCAAGTACAATAAAGCAGCAAATTTTAAAAATATTTTATTTGAACTCTTGTGATTGGGGTGAATTTGTGAAATAACAAAATCAATTTATATGTTTATTTTTATTTCTACTCACTATTTTTGCATGAAGTAACAAAAACAGTTTTTTTCAGATGCTATTTTTACGAATATTATACTATTAAGTTTTCTCTATTTTTCCATGTTTTTATGTTTGAAACCCTGATAATTGAAAAACACGTACACTTTTGCCACCCCCCATCAATGCCATGTAAATGGAAGGCTACTGTGACTTGACATGATCTAGTAAAGCTTTTCAGTGTTAACCCACAAATAAAATGGATTTCAACTGACCATTGTATTAAATTACATTTCTGTGGAAATTTGCCAGATTATTGGTATGACTTATATCTTCTATGATAATCTAGTGAAGTCTTTTCTCCTTTGAATCATGGAACTCTGTTAAGGACTAAAATCAGTTTTCTTCTGATGCTATTTTTACGAATATTATATTGTTTTTTTGTTTACTGTATTTTTCCATATAATTGAAAAACACTTACACTTTTACTGTGCCAAATCAATTCTATATAAATGGAAGGCTACTATGACTTGACATGATCTAGTAAAGCTTTTCAATGTTCACCCACAAATAAAGTGGGTTTCAACTGACCATTTTATTGAGTTAATTTCTGTGGAAATGTGCCAGATTATTGGTATGATATATATCCTCTATGATAATCTAGGGAAGTCTTTTCTCTTTTGAATTATGGAACTCTGTCAAAGACTGAAAGCTCATCTTTGAGATAATGCTGATTACAATGAACAGGCGACTGAATACAACACATATTCAGACATTGAAGCGGTATACCAATGTTTGGAAACGGAGTATGGAGTGAAGCAGGAAGATCTGATTTTATATGGACAGTCTGTAGGTAGTGGACCCACATTGCACCTGGCATCTCGCTTGCCACAAGTGAGAGCTGTTGTTCTTCATAGTGCTATACTCTCAGGTCTCCGTGTACTATACCCTGTCAAAATCACTTTCTGGTTTGATATATACAAAGTAAGTAAACAGAACAATAAGAAAACCTGTGTCTCAAGAATGGTTGATTTATTTGTATGCATGCTATATTTGAAGATTTTTGTTTTAAGACCCAACAAGGCTAGCAGAGTTGAGCAGATATATGTTGGATGTGCAGAATATTGATAAGATTCGACATGTGAAATGTCCTGTGCTTGTCATTCATGTAAGTATGTCTCCTATTGCTTTAGAATTTATTTTCTTGCAACATCAGTGCTTCAATTTGTAATCATCATGAATGCCATTTTGAGTTAATACAGATGAAATACCCTTTAAATTTAGGCTAAAATGGTTTGGCACATACTTCATTACAGACCTTTTATAGCCAAAAGATCGCGCCCAGAATTTTCCATTCCTAGCTCCCTAGTCTAGAGCCACATGGGCTTATGCATGTACTCTTGTCATTAGGTAAGTCAATGTGTGCTCTCCTTTTATGAGTTTTGGCGTTAAAGGCCCACAGCTTTTCATTACGTTTTACAGTACAATAACTCCCATTTTGGTATAGCGGATCAAAACAGTCACACCAATAATTAGCAAAGCATGCATCTTTGATGCCTGCTGTCAGGAATTGAGAACATATAGTAGAATATTACAATTTTTTGTATAGTTATGAATATAGTATGATAGAAACCATAGTGCATAACACCTAATTAGGAATCAATTTGGGGTATAAGACGACTAAAATTTGGCAATGAGTGGAGATCAATCCTCCCTATTCGGCTTAGTTCAAGCTTGAATCGTGGATAACCGGTTCTTAGTCTTCATTTCATATGGACTGAGATCTTATGAAACTTTTTAAGAACCCATCCACTTAACAACTATACAAGATTTTGTTTATTCTTGTAATCATCTGGATTCTGAAATACTAAAGTCTACAATTCTAGCACCTCAGTTTTCAGTTTTAATAAGAATACTGATATTTTCACTTAAAAGGACACATTAGAAGGATGTGATCAAAGCAAGTTGGTTTCCCCTTAGAAGAAACTTGATGATTGGTGGATACTGTTTTCTACAGCTTAAAATCTTGCACACGATTAGGGAAAGTATTTTGGGGAGATTCATCTTGTGATTTGAATAAAATATATAGGTTCCATTGGATGCTTAAGCAATTGGAGCAAATATGTGGAAATGTTGCTGTAGTCTTGACATTAACACTGAAGATACTTTATAATTGCTTAGTTAAGGGACCCCATAGCAGTTGGTGGATTGACAACATGCAGAATTGACGGGAGGCAATAGTAATAGTTAGAGTTGCTTGGGTTTTTATGTATATATGAAATCTAAGGCTACTTCAGGGTTTGTTTCTCGGACCTTACTCTTCAATGAGGATCTGCTGTATGGTTTTGGCTCCAAAGCGAATAGTCTTAGCACATTACAATTTTGGTGCAATTCTATGGCCCATGTTTGAACTTTGAAGTTTTCACTCCTCTAACTGTTTGTTGTGTCATTATTTGCATTATGTATTATTGGGTTATGAAGTAGCTGACATTTGGTGTGCATAACCCTTTATTATCCTTATATTAAGTTCTTAGGTTTATCATTTCTTGTTATGTCACCTAATCAGGCACTTATGGGTTGCCCCACCTTAATTAGGTTTGTCATTGTTGAATTCTTCTCTTGGATTATTGTATATTGGGCTCGCCCCTGAGGTGGCCGAGCTATCATATTTCATCTTTTTCTCATTTTGGAGTTGTATGGAATGATATTCAATTTTTTTCTCTTTCGGGTCTGTTCGCAATTAATACCACTATTGTTCTTCAGCTCTGTTTTTCTATTGCCGCATGGGATGATATTGCCCCTTTCATTGGGTTTTTGCCATTTCACTTACATAATCTGGAAATATCATTACAATTGGTATTTAAGCGGCAATTAGGGTATTGAATTTGTGCTGCCAAGACAGATTTGAGGACGACACTCTTTTAGGGGCACTTTTTTGGTCATAAATTTCTCTGTTAACCATCTTATTTTTGTTATCGTAGTCTTTATTTGGTATTCTGTCCATTTTTTTCTCCGATTTTTTGATATCCTATCCTCTATGCTCCTTAGTATTTTTGGTCTTCTCTCTATTTCGTTCCTGTTTTGGACATCCCAACTGTATTAGAGATATGAAGCTAAAAGTGTTCATTCCATAGCTTGCATGTTCTGTAGAAAACAAAAGTGTGTCGAAGGTGGTTGGTAAGAACTATTTATTATTATATGTGCTAACAAAGCAATGGTGAATATATAGCGGAAGTTCGATATTGATACAAATATTTATCAGTTTTAGATAGGTAAGCGAATGAGAACTATCTCTCCCACTATTAAATGTGAAAGAATTTTGTCACAGATCTATGTCTTCCACTGTCCAGCTAAGAGAATGAATATTTTTCCATTTAGGAACAACTTTTTCTGATTGGCTGCTCTAATTATCTGATTTTTCCTTTCTGCATTGATTGATTCTTGTTGAAATTGTTCTATAGTGGGCTTATGTGTGGGGAAAGCCCAACATGTATGTGGATCAGCAATTCATCCATCTTTGAAAAGATGCTCTACTTGTCATGTGAACGTGTATAAAGCATGGAGATCCTGAGGCAGTCACAACAGTTACAAACCCATAAAAATTGCAAGCCGCTCTAGGTCAACAAGTACCAACTATTCAGAATCCAGAACAGCAGCTGCCTAGACATCTTTGGGGTTACAGATGTTGTTAGTAATGCCATACAACCTGCTTTTGAACCAACATTGGTTCAAACATTTTAGTCCTTGATGTTCTAATGTTTAAAATTGTCGTATTATAGAAGCTAAGAAGATTGAGAGGAACACTAATTTGGTTTAGCAAGTTTATAGTTGGAAACAGCTTTGTCACTACTGGAGCTACTATTCACAGATTCCCTACGTAGCAAAAGCTAGGTAGCCGGTACGTACCCTGCAGGGCATGGGTACGGGTATGGTACATACCCGGTACATGGTATGGGTACGGTGCACCCTGGGTACGGCCAGGGTACGTCTAGGAAGTACCCAGACGTGCCCGGCTAAGAAGTACCCAGACGTACCCTGGCCGTACCCAGCCGTACCCACAGCGTACCCACCAGTAAAAACAACAATTTTTTAATTTTTTTAATTTTTTTTTTTTTAATATTTTTGTAGGAAAAAAACTATTTTTGAGGGTCAATAAAGGTCAATAGATGGGATTACGTAAATGATTCAACTCTGGTAAAACTTCACAGAAGTACCTAAAACAATGGCTGAAACTGCAACAGTTGAGATGCGTTTGGGTAATGTAGGATCAAAAAACACAGTGGCAGCATCTCCACTAGCAAGTAAGACTAATGCAGGAATAATAAGAGAAACCCCAAAGGAATCTGAACTGCCAGATTTGAAGGGAGCTGATAATAGCCAGAATTCCAGTCCAGTTATGTGATTTGTTATTATTTATGTTAATAATTGGACATTGTAACATTTGGAGTTTGAACAATGTACTTGTTCGAAGTTCAATCAATGAATATCATGACAAAATGCATTGAATTATTAATATGTTATTTGGCTATTTCACTTAATTAATAATTTGTTTACTCTATTCATGTATAAGGCTGAATTTTTGCTTATTTGGCTATATTTTTAATATTTTATATGTATATTGTACTGCCATACCCAAGTGCCGTACCCGGGCCCCCAAAAAAATTGCCGTATCAGCGTACCGGATCCCTGTACCCGTACCCCTGCGGGTACCTAGAGCAACAGTATTGTAAGGCTTGTATTCCTTGTGAAAAACAATATTCCTCCATGGATAATAGAATATCTACTTCTAATGATACTAGTTTGTCACCTAAAGGTCATTTTACACAAGAAAATTCTGGTCATTATAAGAACCCACAGAAGTAGCCTGAATTACATTCTTCTTCATCTCAATAGTATTTTCCTTTGAGGTTGTTGAATAGATGACCCAAACTTAACATGTTGCTTGTTCTTTGTGACTTTCATCCACCTTCAACTCAATCTGCACTCCTCAAAACTTGGGTATCTGGGTATGGCCCTGCAGGGTCTGGGTACAGATACGGATCATACCCAGTATGCCGGGAAACATGCTGGGTATGTGGTACAGTACCTGCCTTAAAAATAAATTTTCTCCATTTTTTTCTAAGTTCTACTTACTTATTCTAAGTTCGACCAATGAATATCATGACATTTGGCATTGAATTATCATTATGTTTTGTGGTTATATACTGCAGTGTTATGTGGGAGGTGTCCCCTAGATTTTAATGACGTCCCAGACGTTTGGGACTTGTAGACTTGGAGGGGACATCCCCTATTTTAAAAAAATCTTTCAAAAGTTTTCTGATGTTTTTACTTTTAAAAACTGTTATTTTTACTAAGAACATTAAATTATAATTTTGAAAGTACCTAAAATACATTAAATACAGTTTAAATCCCTACAATTTAATTGAAAAAAATTAAAATATTAAAATACTACTTTTTATATATTATTTCAATAGCCGGCCCCCTGCCGTCCCCAAAATTTGGGATTTTTTTTGCCATCTTGGAAACCTTGTCTCCTTGTCCCCGAGACTTAGGTAACTATGTTATTTAGCTTCTTTTGTTTACTCTATGCATATTATATGGTTGATTTGCTTATTTTTTGATATTTTATATATTTTTTGTACGGATGTACCCAAGCTCCCCCAAATAATTGCCATACTGGTGTACTGGGTTCCTGTCCCTGTACCCGCACCGCTACCTAGATCAAAACACAACTTGATAAGGAATCCAAAATGCTCAACATATGCAAGTTACCTTTGCTAGGTTGCAAAACCATGAGCATAATGGTGCTGTAGAATGATAATAATTTTGTTAGTTATCTAAATCTCTGAAAATAATTTCTATCCACAAAACATCTCTTCAGAAGATGATCTAGATTCTCACATCTATGTATGAAGTAGATCTCTCATTTGTAACAGAATGCCAGAAATGACATTACATCAAAAGAATCGCTAGATTAGATATGCACATTTCAACGTAGTAGTAGATCACGGTTAACTTATTCTCTTGTAGCTTTTAGCTGCATCATCAGTGACCTTTTCTGGGATCTTCTTACATCTTTACGGAAACCTCTCTTGATGTCTGAATTTTGTAGAAATTATTGAAGGATCACATAGGCTACACACCATCTGCTAGAGAAATGTAATTTTACGAATGACATTACATCAAAAGAATCGCTAGGTTAGATATGCACATTTCAACGCAGTTGTAGATCTCGGTTAACTTATGCTCTTGTAGCTTTTGGCTGCATCATCAGCGACCTTTTCTGGGATCTTCTTACATCTTAATGAAACCCCTCTTGATATCTGAATTCTATAGAAATTATTGAAGGATCACATAGGCTACACACCATCTGCTAGAGAGGTAATTTTACAAATGACGAAAATGTCAACTCTTCTATCTGCGCAGAAAATGTCAACTCTTTTAGCTGATGATTTTTCAGTTGCCAATTTATTTACGGTGGGAGGTAGCAAACATAAAGATAAGTACCTCTGCAGTATCATTCTATTTTGCAGATGGGTCAAGCATCCAAAATTACACAACTGAACAAATTTGGGTGCCTATGGGAGTTTCAAAGTGATTGTAGGGTACATTTTGTCGATAAAATTATTACAACTAAGCCAACAAGACAGTGTTTGTTAGTGATTTACAATGGACTATCTGGAACTGCATAGCAAATAGACATTGAGTGATAGGCATGAATTCATTTTTCTTTCCTGGATGTGTCGCAATTGAACCTATTGCTTTTAAATCAATTGTAGAACTGGGAAAAAGTACATAAATAGAAGAGCACACAACAAAATATATGCCATCGATTATAACCATATAAGGTAAATGCAGATGCTTCCCTTTGATTGACCAGAAATGAGGAGAAGGATTGATTTTACGTTTCTTTTCATTCAAATGGGACATGGTCAGGCTTCGATTCCTCACATAACTCTCCCATTGTATATGGTAGCAATAAGTCTTCGTTCCCTTACACCATCTTGTATATATTTCTTGCTGGAGATGTGAGGTTGATGCACAACTTATCCCATCCTTTCTTTTTGCCTGTACATAAAAATCCAAAGAGGCATGATGCATCTCATATACGTTTGAGGTGCTTGGTCTTTATGATACAAGTGTTGCAGTTTAACCTATTTCTTTTAAATCAATTGTAGAACTGGGAACAGAGTATATAAATAGAAGAACACGCAACAAAATGTACACTATCCATTATAACCATATAAGGTAAATGCAGATGCTTTCCTTTGATTGACCAGAAATGAGTAGAAGGATTGATTTTACATTTCTTTTCATTCAAATGGGGACATGATCAGGCTTCAATTCCTCACATAATTCTCCCATTACATATGGTAGCTGTTGCCAAATCAACCTTCCTGCCCAATTTCATCAAGTTTGCAAAAAAATTGGCTGTTTTGACGATTTAAATGCTTTCAAGGCTCTGTTGCAGTATTTTGCAGTCTACAGAAGGATTTGACATCAAGCAAGAGGTTTGGAAGGGATTGGAGAGTAAGAAAGGTTTTTCTCTTCAAGTTTTAGGAATTCGACACTCTTCCTCTGTTTCCTACCTTGCATTGCTTCACGGTCAGCTTTGGGACGTTCTTGGGATATTTAACATACTTTCATGGTTGGCCTTTGATGAATTTCAGCCTTTCTTTACATTGCTGTTAGCCTTGGGATGATTTTGAACCTTCATAGCTGGGTTAACGCTTTTAGGAAAGCTCTGTTGCTGTCTGGTTAAAAACATAGTCTTTTTGAGCTCACTGATGGCGGCTTTTGCATTTTTGCTCTGGGAAATCATCCCATATTCATCAAGTGGAGGAGCGCTTTGATCTTTATATACAAAAATGTTTCATATGTTAAGTGGAGAAAAGGCTCCACTTGATGCTTTTGCAAAGCGCGAAAATGACTGAGGCCGGAGGCTCCGAATGCAAGCTCTGAAATTGTGCCAGGTGGTGCAATCTCTTGAGCTTGCGATCATTACAGCCCCACATAAAGAAAAAGGAGCTCGAGGCCCAGATGAGTCGGGATTGTGCCACGTGGCGCAATCTGTGTAGTCGGGGCTTGGGAAAGTGGAGATTGAGTGGCCTAGTGGCTGAAGCTGCGAGTGCCCGAATGGGTGACACATTGCACAATTTCAGGTAGTTGGGTATTGGGAAAGTGGAGATTGAGTGGCCTAGTGGCCAAAGTTGTGAGCGCCCGAATGGGTGAGACATGGTACAATTCCTTGTAGTTGGGTGTCAAAAAAACAAGGTTAGAGCGACAGTTGGCCAAAGAGGAAAGCACACAAAAGAGTTCCACGTGGCACAAATTCAGGCCCTAGAAACAAAGTAGAGTTGGAAACGACACAAAGTTGGGCCCTAGAAACAAAGCACGCTTAGTAAAGTCTGAAACCAGGATTGCGCCACGTGGCACGATCTCAACTAGTTAGGTGTCGGGAAATAAAGAATGACTGATGGTTGGCCAAAAATGTAGTCCTGAATGGGCAGCATGTGGCCCTGAGTTCGAGTGAAATCAATGAAGGCAAGGAAGCTAGGATTGCGCCATGTGGCACGATCCCATGAGTTTGGGAAAATCAAGGAGAATGGAGATAGTGTGGAGAAGCGACCCAAAGCTTGTAACTAATCAGAGCCTGAAACATAGGTTAAAATAAAAATTTTCCTCCAAGTTTTAATGGCGCGAGCTAGGCTGCAGAGCTTTACTTTTGTTGGCCATAACTTTTGATTGGGGCCACCAAATCAAGCCAAATTGCATCTGTTGGAAAGATCTTGACGAGAAATTTCCAATGGGATATGTTTTGGACCCCGGCCACCTTATTTTAAGAACAATTTACATTCAAAGCCCCTGCTGCCATTATTTAATGTAAGTTAGGGGCAGATTCAGAGCTCAAGGGAGTTCATTTCTTGAGCCCGACACTCCGCTCTACATCAATACACCACCCATCTTCAGAGGATTTGAGATTTGACATTCTTTTGTAGAGGATTTTACAGTTGGGAGTCAGGTCTGGGTTATTTATTTCCCTCAACCACATTTTTGGGCTTCCAAGTTTGAATTTTCCTTCTCTCCTTTCTTCTCTTCTCTTCTTTTCTATAAAATGTGAAGGTTTTTATTGTAAAGGGTCTTCCCTTTTGGATGCGAGGAAACTCTGCCCTTTTGAGTTTTCATGATTCCCAAGTGTCCCTGTCCTTTGTGTTGAACTGCTGCAACGTGTCAAGTGCCTCTCTCCCACTCTGTAACGGATTGTGCATACCATAAATATTAATATAACTCTAGTTATGGCTCGTATCTTCCCTCTATTGCTGTATTATTGTCTCCTTGCCTTCTAGTCTCTGTGGGTTATGTTGTGTGTGGGTTATAGTTGTAGGGTTCTAATGCACTGAGTCTAAAATGACAGGAAGAGAGTGATCCCCACTTCTGGTGAAACTAACACCCCTTTTGTTTTCATGTTTTCTACCTCTCCCCTTTTCCCTTGCAGTTGCTAGCTTAGATTAGGAGTAGTGGTGGCATTAGGATTGTTTAGGATTGGTGGCGACTGCTTCCAGAGGTTTGTCTTGAAGGAGCCTTGGTGTCCCCATGAGCTGTTTGTCCCTGGGCACACATTTTTCTGGGACAACAGTAGCAGTAAGTCTTCAATTCCTTACATCATCTTGTATGCATTTCTTGCTGGAGATGTGAGGTTGATGATTATTTTTGTTTTCCTAGCCTTTGCATGTAGCACAAGTTGTGGCTTCAATTTGATGCACAGCTTATCCCATCCTTTCTCGTTGCCCATGCATAAAAATCCAAAGAAGTGTGATACATCTCATATACGTTTGAGGTGCATGGTCTTTATGATACAAAACTCCCTAACAATGATTCAACCCTATAGAAGCACCACTTGCCACCTATTGACAATCAAAATCGACCTATCAATGAACACAACACTTTCTAGGGCAGCGAGGTGGTAATGGTATCCAATTATAGTTTTTGTGTTTTATATTTTGTATATTTGTTGATTTTAAGGATATGTTTTCTGTCTAAATGGGTTTAGCTTCAACCTTATTTATCTACATATAATACAATGCAATTGTTGTGTTGCCTTTTTTTCAAATCTTTGTAATTAAATAAAAACAATAGAAAAAACTGAAAATGAAATCAAAATTGAAACTGCAGAAGTAATTCCAAAACTATATTTCCTATTCCTTTCATGAAGATGTAAAGAATATACACCTTAAAAGTTGTTGGGAGGTGTTACACTGAAACTCTTGTAAGATCTGATAATCATGTCATAAGAACCAAATTGCATGTCTCCATTTGTATCACCTTTGGGCCCATAGGAAACCTGTTTACCATTTACAATACTAGGATAGACCAAATTGTAACAAGTAAGGGATCACTGGCACAACAATACATAATTGTGCTGGATAATAATTGTGGCAGCAACTTTCCTCTCAAATTGATTTAGTGAAGAAGACTTACGGGTGGGATGTGAATCGACCTGCTGAAATGAGTGCATTATCTATAATTTTATTTTTTAAATAAAAGCCTGGAAATAATATTTTAAATATGTTTTCTAGGAAAATGGTCCTAGGTGTTGTGGGCATTTGAAAATCTATTATCTACAGTGCATGTTTCAGCGACTCATTCAAGATGGCAAGCGAAGGAGCCTGTTCGGGTGTGATTTGGGTACGGGTTTAGCAATTTTGTTTTTTGCCTTGGGTACGTCTATACAAAAATATATTAAACATAAAAAAATATAGAAATTATAGCCTAATAAATCAGAAATTAGAGATGTTAACCATAAAGTATGCATATAAAAAACAAATAACTACAAAAATGAAAATATTATTTGAATGCCAAATGTCATAATAATCAAATATCTCAAATGTCATGTGCTGATCATAATTAATTACATCAAAATTAATATTCATAGTCATCTTGCTCTTCATCGAGAGCATCAATATCAACATCATGTGGTGCACTAGAACCACACCGACTACCACTCCTACTAGCTTCTTTGCTTCTGCTAGCTCCACCACTCCCACCAACTATACTATGCCTCCCAAGAGAGTCAATGGAAAGTAAGTATGCAAAGAGAAAAATAGAGAGGATAGTTTTTGCATTTGTGTTTTGCTTTTTTCCTTTGTGGTCTTTTATCTTTGTTTTTGTGTTTGAGTTACTTTTTAGGGTTAGAATTGTTTTTTTTTTTGTGTTTTTATGTTGACTTTTGATTGAAAAGGCAATTTTTTTTTTTTTGAATTTGTTTTTAACTATGGGTACCCCTTGGGTATGTCTAGGGTACGTCTGGAAATACGGGTATGTCTAGGATGTACCTAGGCATACCAGAAATCTATGATGTACCCGTACCATGTCTTGTGTACGTACCCAGGTTGAATTTGAGGCTGGGGGATGGACCAGCTTCTTAGATGTCAAGGGATAAACAGTCCTCATATCCTTGTTTCTCTTTTGCTTTAACCACCAATGTAGGACTGTATTTTTGTTGACTGGCTCATGGGTGGCTACAGAATATATTTTTATTAATTCTCTTCACAATGTTTGATGGAAGTGTTGGTTCATACACAACTTGGTAGGTGAGGTCTAGGTATTGAAACAGGTGCTAAAAACAATAGGGGTTACAGCTAATTTATTTCAGGGAATGCTAAAATGTTGGATCTCTTGACATGCGTTTTCCCATTCTTCCCATTTTTTTGTCATATGATAGATTGGAGTACCATTTGCAGCATTGAAGAGTAGATTCGAGCCTCTTTCTTTGGGTAGCTGCTTGCCCACTCTTGCAACCAGATTGTAGAAGATTTTTACACTTGCATTTGAAGTTTGAGCTTTTTCAAGCACTAAAAGAGGCATTCAAATGCCGATAACTTCCTCAGAACAAACTTATTTGCTTATATTAACCTTCTTTTTCAACACCACCTATCCATGTTTATTTATGTACTTATTGATTTTTTTTTTGTAAAAAAATTAAGTACACATGTTTTGAAAATGGTTAAAGCTACAAAATTCAACTGACTTATGTTATAACTTTCCATAAGTGGGTCCAGATTTTAAACAGAGAAAATGGAGCTGATAGAAGCATTTGAGGCTTAAGGCATTGAAGAGATTATGAAGGCATACAAGATCCTTAAAGTCTATGTCCAATAACTAGAATTGAGCTTTTCGAAAGGAAGGAGAGTTGCCGAAGGGAAAAAGACTTAAAAGGAGTAGAAAGAAAACTAACTATTCATATGCTGTCTATTAAAAACATGCCGATGCTTGAAAAACGTTCTAATTGAAAACTTAGATGGAGGAGATACTAGCTGATTAGTATAAGATGCTGCTATCTTTGATAGATGTACAAAGTCGGATGGTGCTGAGATCTACTATCAATTACCAAGGATTTTTCTGTTGGGATTTTGATCTGACTCGTTAGTAGAGTCCCTATTGCCTTTGTCAGGAATTCCCCAATAATGCTGCTGTGGGTGAAGTGCCCGAGGATGGAGGACTGGAACTTGTCAATCAGATGCATTTGGTTGAGTGGAGGAAGTGCTGGAATTGTGTCCAGTCCTCTTCATGCCTGTGCTGGGTATTTCCGTGACAACAACCACTTCTTTAATTAACTTCTTGAGAGGATCAAAACTTATGGCTTGCTCAAGGTTTTGGAATCTAATTTATTGAAACTACATGTGCTTGTGCCGAAGTTCGATACATTCAGATTGTTTGGTTTGCAAGGCAGTGTGTTGAAGTTGCATGGAAGTGAGGTTGACAACACCTTCACTCAGAAGGGAGGTTGGCACCCCAATCACAGGATTTGCTACCAAAATATTAAGACTGCCGTCCAGTTTTGGAATAGCTTTGACCAGCTCTTTTGGTAGATTTTGGAAATCTCTTCTAGAGAGGTTTTAGTAGAGCTCTTTGTGGTTGTTCCTTGATGGGCCTCCTGCTGAGGAGGAGGAGGTAAGTGGGACTGCTCATGAGAGTTGTTATGACAATGCAGATTCTTAAGTCTATTGGTCAGAACATAGACCGGCTTGGCAAAACCACAGTGCTCCTGAATTCTAAGGGGGGATCCTGAAAAGACTTTGGGGGGTTACAGAGACTCTCATGCCGAGTGGTAGGAAGAATTGAAGGTAAAGCAGTTTTGTAGCGGTGCAATGGAGTTATACCATCTGGTAGGGTAAATAGGAGGTTTAAGCTGTTTATCAGAATTGTCTGAATCTATACCAGTATTTAGCGTGAGACCAGTGGTACAAACCTAGGATCCACCTAGGTAGAGAGTTATAGCTTGGTTTGAAGTCAGTCGGATTGTAAAGGATGCAAACTATCAATGTCTGAGTTGTCTTCATCTATTCTGATCAGCTAGTTTTCTAGCTCCGTCTTCCCGTTGCTGAACTTCCACATATGCTGCTTAGATATTTGAAAACTTTCTTGTAGACTTGTATTACCTGTGTTGTATTTCCATGTCCTGGATATATAGCTTTGGCTGTAAGTCTGGGGCTGCTTCTGATCCCCATCACCTCAAATTCTTTAATGAATGTCCTTGGAGGTTGTAGATAATGAGAATTGTAGATCAGACGGACAGATCTTGCAAATTCCTTCGAGTAGGTGAGAATGACGACCTTTCTCGTGTACATGAGCTGTTTCATTCACCCGAGCCAAAATTCTGATAATTTTTTGTGATCTTTCAGCATTGAAAGGGTAAATTGTAAATGGGTGGTTGTCGTTGACTGATTTAGGGCCAACTGGTCAAACACATAGCATGAATGTATCGCTCACATTTCCTTCTATAGGCATCCTGTAACATCCATGTTATACTTAACAAACTAAGGGAATTTTTTTATTATAAATCTTTAATTACCTTTTATGCCTTCAGGATTTTTAGCATGCAACAGATAAATCCAACATTCTAATTAAGTTTACAAAATCCCTTAATTCTTTTTATGTTGTAATGATTAACATTATTACTTAGATCAACACTAAGTAATCCAACATTATTAATATTCCGAATTCATCTTGACAACCTATGATAACCATGTGCAACTGCAAAGGGTTCCAGATCCTTATTGATCTCCCTTCAACACTCTATACGAGCTAGTATACATTGTATACCTTTGGTTAAACCTTTTATAGGCTAAGAGAACCTGCGCATCTTCTTAGTGTCAACCGGTGTAGACACTAAATCACGCACTTGGTACATTTCTTGGTCCTAAAAACATATTAGCATTTACATGATTCATAAGCAAGAAAATTAGTAATTGACGACTATATTTGGCCCCTTTTGTTTATCTCTTGTTTATCTTTTTGGTCTTACACACCGTACAGCCCCGTTGGAATTTCACTTATTTATCCTCCATCGCTTGCACACCGGCCCCAACCAGGATGATAGAAGCGCCTGACGCCACCTGTCCCCTCTAGGCGCCCCTAACCCTTTCTTATCTTACTCGCTCCTTTTGGGTCTCTTTTATCTTTTGGGCATCTTTTTCACTTATGGGTTGGCCTTCCAATTGTTAATTACGAAATTCAAACAAGGGAATCATATAAATACATAGTTATGTTTTCAAAATGAAGGACCAAGCACTAAGCATTACTATCATCACCTAAGCTTGCATTCAAAAGGCACCTAAAGCACTCCAAGGCATCCATCTAGCATCCATTCAAGGGATAAGGGACTAGCATACTCTGCATACACAACATAAGAAGGGGAAGTTCATTCTATTCCATCCACACATTCTACTACATTGCTACATTCTACTACATTCTACATTCTAGCTACAACCCGCTATCAAGTGCAACTTGCACAAGGGCATCCTAGGGCACAATTTCTACACACACTCACAAGAACTACATGGAGTATGAGATGTAGTGTAGCAATCGGTTGTAAGTTCACTCTCGGGGTGACCACCGAGGTCAATTCGACTCCCCATTCTGCATTTTCCTTTTTAGGTTTGATGCGGTTTTGTGGGCTTGTGCAGTGAATTTCTCTTTTACAAAGTTACAGGTATCATCGGCGATCATAATGCAAACATCAGGGGATCAACAAAGACCAATCGCAAAACCCTAACGACACAACAAATACTAGATTCCGAGCCTCTCAAGAATCACCAACGCCTAGAGCAGCATCACCGGCGCTGGCACCTTCACAAGCACTAGCGCCCTGTCCGACATTCTTAGGTTACAAAATTTCCAGTGACGTAGTGATGACCTGTTTGCATAGCACCGTACATCACTGTACCTACCCGCATCATTCCCTGTTCACTCGGAAATCAACTAAGTCTTCCTAACTCCCTCTCTTGCTTAGGGTTTAATGTCATAAATGCTTATTTGCTTGTGTTTTATTGTATATTAGCATTCACACATTATTTATTTCAATAGTTACTTTAGATACTTAGATTTAATTTAAATTAAATTAAATCAACTGGAAAGTTACAAAAGCAACCTCCATCCGACTTCAGACACTACTAACAAGAAGACATGGTTAACAGACAATGCAATCAGTTATTTGCACTAGTATGACCATAGTTATTTGGCATTGCACTAGCAAGCCAGTTTCGAGGCTGCACTCTAGCCTACGAAACCTTGTCTCCCAATCACCGCACAACCGTCTCAACATAGTTATCAAGATTCTTTTCCATTGATTAAGTATTAAGTTTACAGTTAACCGTTTTAGTTTATTCGTTTATGATAAGGTATGCTTTCCTCCTAAGGATAGGTTATGTCGAGTTTCATAAGGTTAACCAATTCACGATAGAGGTACAATGAACTCATCGAGTCACTGACTAGTGTATGTACCTCATACCGCATGTCGTAAGACAAACTATATCAATTTACGATCATTGATTAGGTTTAGTCAAGTATGAGAATTAAACCAATTCATAACAATAAATTAATTATCATTCGTGATCATTAATAGAAACTTGGTCAATTTAGTTTACTTAAGTCAGTTGTGTACATCTGTACTATTTCATATGATTACAATGTACTTTCGTACTTGGTTCCATATCGTTGTAATTGTTTCCCACTAGGATAAAGTAGAAACAAATATGATATTTTACAATGAATATATGTAATTGTAAACATGTATGATGTTGTTGTTAAAAGACAACAATATGTTTCTCAATGTTTCATATTTATAAACTGATATACATCATCTTGATTATCTATGATGAACAGACATATCTTTTGACATACTCATCTTCTTTAAGTTCCAAGTTACATTTCCGTGTTTGGGTTTGCTGTTTACGTTATATAATTATTAGTTCATAATGACATCTTAAAAATAGTTGTGTTATCACATTTAATATCAATCACTATAAATGCTTTTCTCATTAAACAACGATACCGGTATGTCTCATATCACAATCATATGATCTGAAGAAGAATCGTTAAATTTCATAATTAATAACATCAATACAAATTCACAAAGTGATTATCGAAGATAACCATTTAATACATCGGCCCATTTGCCTTATATAATCGCTAAGTAATACTTTCACATAAAATCAAGTATAAGTACATTCATTACATTCATATGAATCAATACAATAATAATCAATGCATAATGAATCAAGTGATATTCAATCCTTTAATCACTCCGTAATAACTATCCCGACCAAAATTGTAGGAGAGGTAAAATGATATACATGGTCAATTCAATGAACTGGCATGGATTAACAACTCTCAATCATGTTGTTGTATTCCGAAGTAATGAACATAATAAGGATTAACTTATAACTCAAATCATATAATCCATATGCAATAATAAGTCTCAATAATCAATTTCAGGATGAAGTGAACCTAAGGATGTAAACTATGTTTCCATCAAACACCATTACAATTCACCCAATAAAATATTAATGACTTTCCTAGTATTAACTTTTATAAAAAGTGTCATCACAACAAAAACAGGAAAAATGGACCATTTCCATAAAGATTATGCTCCTTACTTACTCATAACCATTCCTATCCCTATCATTTCCTATCACTAAAACAAGATGGTTATTTGAAAGGGCCACATAAAATTCTTCACTTATTATGCTATTATCTCTTGACAGCTTATATATCTTAAGCCCGTAGGAATAAAACATCAAGAATAAATATCAACACAATTCATATTTTTTTGTATTTGTTATGAAATACTTTACACACATGATATAAGTCAAGAAGGAGAGATCACATATTATATCTAACCCTTAAAACCTCATCAAAAGCTCGTATTGAGATGAAAACACAATATATATATATATATATATATATATATATATAGTTAATAATAAAACAAAGTATTCACGAGCAGATCTCATGTTCACAATCTCCAACAACTCGTCATATTGACTTGACAAGGAACGATTTCCAATTTATCTCATTCACAAGGAAAGGGTTCTCTATGTTTTGATATACGAAAATGAACCCCAAAATCAACTATATTGTTTTAGACTGGAAGTTTGTTTTGGGGATGAAATAAAATACTCACTAAGAAAGCGTTCGTACTCTAAGTCCCGTAGAGATATTTTCACGTCCCGGGGTAGCCACAAGTTAGAAATATCTATCACCCCAAAACACCCATTTCAACCGCAATCATGATTGACAACAAAACTTAATGAGCAAGGTCATAACCCAAGGTATGCACGCAAGAATGGAATATATTGATCATTACCAGACAAAAATATTCAAAAACCATTCAATCCATTTCGTATTCTAGCAAATAAGATATTTACCAAATCACTCAGCTGTATTAGTCAAATAAATTGAACCTTGATGTAAACATACTTACATAATTTCCTTTCTAAATTTATATAAGCACCCGATTAAGAAAACGCCTAAAACATAGTTTTTCTACATTTTCCAATAAAATTTACAATATACACACAAACCGAGATAGTGAAATAGTTCAAATAACATTCATCACATTTGAAATGAAACAACAAGATGAGAGGCGATATTCCATGCCTGCAAAAGATCTAGAGTTCCTTAATGATTTCCTTTCGCGCGCGTTTCCAAAACCGAAACAGTCAACTAAAAATCCAGCGGAGCTTCCTTCAACAATATCCCGTAATCAAGCCATAAAAACCCCAAAAGACCTCTCACCCTTATAACAAGGTAATTGCTACAGATGCTCAAAATAAGATGAATCTATTTTTAGTAGAGAAGAATGCAGTAATAACTCAACAAAACTGGTTTCTCCCCTCGTTGCCATGCATAGCTTGCCAAACGAGAGAGCTCGACCAAAAAAATCAATAAAAATGAAATTCAATGCATCTGTTTAGCTTCTCCGGAAGCTTCACGAATCCCAAAACCGACCACTATCCTTTAATACCTTAATTTCCAGCAGTGCCACGTAGTGGCCTTATTAATAATTTTGCCCATTTTCCCTCCACTCGAATGGCGGTGTAAAGTTATTTTAAAATTAAACAATCAAACTTATCCAAGTTTATCCCTTATCTTCATGCATGGAGTTTATCGATCAGTTGTAGACATCCAATTAAAGGACCAAATTTCCAATCATTGCATGGTGATCGGTCTATGCCCGAGTTCAAAGATAACCAAATAATCAAACATTAAATATTAGCCAAGATTTGGTCGAGGACCATTAAACGTTAATTTGCCAACTCCTTATGGTCCATGATCATATAATAACACATTTGACTTTAACTATAACCAATGGTGGGGCCAAAGATCTTTTAAAACAAAAATAATAAACTTTGCCACCACTTTACATGGTTAAAGACAATATCAAAATTTCAACATAAATTTATTCCTTGAGATCTATATCTATAAACATAAGCTTGCCAAGTTTGCATGGTCAAAGACCATCAACCTAAATAATGCAATATCACCTTTTATTACGTCAAGCATTAAGGAGGCTATTATCATTGAAATCATGGTTCATAACCGTTAAATGACAACAACGATAAACATACTTTAACTTACCCTTTTATTGCCTTGCGATCACTAACTCTGCATTAAGATCAAGTCAACATAATAACTCATGTTATTTACAATTGCTTAGCAAGATAATTAAACAAACACCTTTATCTTGACGACACTTCATACCCTTTTTCAAGCAGTGAAGAAGACCTTCTTAAAGCTTTGCAGTCTATGACCAAAACAATAAATCACAAGGTATTTAATCAACCATTAGAGCAATAATAATTGTCTTTTAGCACTGAATTAATACAAGGTATAGTCATATAACATGTTTATCAAAATTGCGAAATCATCATATGTAAGAAAATTGGAGCACTTTTTCGCAAACAAGTATAACTATGAAACAGGTCTATTACCGTTATAAAATCATCGCATCCAACCACGAGATGAAGAACAATCATACTAACAAGTACAACAAGAATGAGTTGTGACTTAATAAATAGTCAATGGTCGCAAGGTGACGAGTGCAGGTGCGGTGTTGGGTATGCACCTACGCACACATATATACTTGTGGAAGTATGTGCGTGTGTATAACTGCATACGCAACCTCACATCGACACTAGTCAGCTTGTGCCCACGGACATTTATTAAATCATAACTAATTTTTGCCTCAAAACATAATGAAAATGCGGGATGTGACACATCCATTCCTTTTTGAATTGTCCTTGCTTGGTTAGAGATTATATTAGTATTTGGTCGCACGCGTCGCAGTTGTTGGTAAGAGGGATTGCATTGCAAGAAGGAATCGATCAAGTGGGTGTTTGTGGATTTTTCATCAAAAGTGTGGCGCGCTAAAGTAGCGAGTGTATTTAGGAAGGCATAACCTTAAAACTCTTTTCATGAGGGATATGTTAATAGTGCGGTCACCAAAAGCAAAATATGCTAAGTATTCGAGAAAAATGAATATAAACATAGGCTTTGTGGTGAGGTTGTGATGGACGTGAGGAAAAAAATAGGATCAAAGGAGGTAGGGGTTAGATTGGATAAGAGAATACATTTTTATGACAAGTGTGTGGAATTGGGGTTACACTAGGTAGGCTTATGAAGAGATGTATCCGTGGAGGAGCTAACAAAAAAGCGAATTAAAGAGAACTAGAGGGTCAAAGAACCTAGTGGGGTAGGAAAACAAATTCACATCATTTCCTCAATAGACCAAGCAAAATAAAGTAAGAAGGGCAAGATCTTCGTGGATTTTCACTCATATAAAAGAGTTTTGGGGTCTATGTGGCGTACCTAAGGCCACTTAGTTGAGTGCGGAATTAGGTAGATTTTCAACTCCCTTACAGTTTTGGCACTTGTTATTTAGTTAAATGAGTATGTGGTCAGTTAGGTCATCGGCTACTTTGTTATGTTGTCTCATTTGGTGATGAAGAGTTACCTCTGTCAGCGTAGAAGAGAAAGAACCTGCCTAGCAATGTTGTCAAAATCTCCAATCGTAAATCCGTGCGGGTTTGGTACACGGGTTTCATTTAATTTTAATGGAAGTGATAACCATTTGGGAGTCCTCTTCTATTTTCAACCTTAGTAATGTTAGAAATAGTAGTTCTCACATTATGCTTAGTTATATTATGGAAAACATAATATAGTGAGTTGTTCTAACAACTCATATAATTATGAGTGTGAATAATAACTCACGTATATGTGAGAGATTGTGTGATACAACATAGGAGAATAGGAAATATTTTGGAGGATTCTGATTTGGCCATGAGTGAACGAAGTATTTGTAGTGGTATTGTGAATTCTTATTCTCTACAATCTCTACCAAAATATCGTTTGGTATCAGAGCTAGTTTGTCACTTGAGCCTATAATGGAGGAGTAAAAATGCCAAGGGGCAACTTAATTACATTTGTTCATTGTTGCCCACCTATGAGAATGAGAGCTTTGTATTTAGTTTGTATAATTTTTAAGATAAGTGTACGGACAAAGGAGTCATAGATTATAGCTTTAGATCTGAAGTGCAAGAACTAGAAGACCGGAAGCCATAGAAGGGTGCAGCTTTTTATTTGAAATGCATTGGGAAAAGGCATTTCTCAGGTCATAAAGGAACATCTCTTGTTGCGCGCAACCTCAGTACCAATTGGTAAGCATGCAAAGAGTTGGATGCCATTTGAAGGAGCGTAGCTTGAGACGTTTTTGTGCAGCAGATATGTTAGAGACTCATAGAATTTGTAGTCTTTTATATCATTTCTTCCTGATCCTGGCATTCAATCACATTTTTAGGTGATGTATAGTTTGTTACAATAACCCTGTTTATGCCTGTTATATCCAAAGGGGTGGTGGTCTGTGTGACTGATGGGATCTTATAACTCTATGCAGCTCGTGACGGTGTTTTTATCCATGCGTAACTGTAGCTGATCGTTTGATTACTCAATGAGCGTCATTTGTTTGTTATTGACACCTCCATGACTTGTGTAGGTCCCTTCCCATGTAGTCTGTGCATGTATTTTTGTTACAGATTGAGTCATAACTCCTCTGGGTTTTGTGATACACTTTACAATCCTGGAAAACTTCACTGTAATCTGTATTTCTGCTTGATGTGTTCACGAATCTAATATTTGGCTGAATCGTGATCTTTATCATCTGTATGTTCTCCATATTCGTGTACATGTGGAGTTTGTTATAGTATCTAGAGTGTCATGACTTTAGTGAGTTCCTTTGTTTATAGTTTCTTTATAGTAATCAGTTTAGAGTTTATATTTAGGTCATGTTAACAGTCATTTGATTTGATGCTACAAGTCTAAGGTGTTTGAACTATAGCAAACTTTATTGATTGTTTTAGGTTGTAGCTTTTGAAAGTAGTGTCAAAGCCAAAGGTTTTATAATTTATTGTGTAGTCATTTGATTTGATGGTACGCAGTATAAACTATAACAAAGTTTATTGATTGTTTTAGGTTGCAGCTTTTGAAAGTAGTGTCAAAGCCAAAGGTTCTATTGGGTGTGTGTGTGTGTGGTATGAGTGTCACCCTTGTGACCATGCCAAATTATGCATGCCCCATATCCAAGTGGTAGGTGGTAGTGATAGAGGGAGTAGGTGGCGTAAAGGGACCTCAAGTGCTAGAGGTGGGGGAAAACCCCAAGAGATAGGCTACTGCAGAGGAGGAGAGAGTAGAGAGGCCTTGAGGATGGCACTAGGAATAGAAATTACAGAGGCCAGGAGGAGGGTATTTATCACACGCAGATAGTAGCATATATGATAGGGGGACTACGGAAGAGAGTGGAGTCTTTGAGGAAATCACTGATCATATTGGTTCCACAAGATAGGTGGGAATGATTTGTAGGATCACACCATCTAAAATACGAGGAGGTGGAGGTAGTTTTGGGAGGATGGGTAGAGCTTTCATAGTGGAGCATCCTAGTGATCCAGTGATAGTCAAATTTATTATTGTGATAGTGTAGATGATGTTAAAATAGATTTTGAATAGATTGCTAACGAGTTCTATGATTTATGTGTGGTTTGTAGAGTGGACCACAACAAAGTGGTACTTGATGATTGAGGGTGCACATCATGAGATCTTAGATAGTGTCCTAGAGCTAATAGATAGTGATGGTGAATCCAATTTCAGTGACATCCAAAGACTCAACAAGTGCATTTAGTCTAGTGGGAGAGGTAACTCGTGAGATTCGTAAGCATAGAGATGTATAGGAAGTGGTTAGTGTGGGAGATATGTCATCCTTTGTGTAGGGCCTTCTTCAGTCATAAGAGGCATTAGCACAAGAGGAGGCAACGATATTTTCAGATACATGGGAAATGGCTGCATGCTAGGTGACTGATACAACTCATTTTTTCTGAGTCGGAGATTTGCATAACTAGAGTAGAGGGAGAGGTTACATGGGCTTGGTTGAGATCCCCATGATTAGTTTGATCCCTATGTGCTACGATTTAGGAACCATAAGCTCAAAATATTGGATGACATCCATTTGAGGGAGGGGGTATTTGAGGGATGGTCATTTTATTTGAGGATGTAGAAAATGATTCATTTTGGTGTGTGTGTGTGTGTGTGTGTGTGTTACCTCGCAGATGCATTTTTGGGAACCCCGACATCCGCTTTTGTAATAGGCATGTCAGTCTTGTGAGGGTATTTGAGGGCTGGTTGTTGTATTTGAGGATGTAGATTGTATTGATGATGTATAAAATGATTCATTTTGGTGTGTGTTACCTCGCAGATGCATTTTTGGGTGAACCCGACATCTGCTTTTGTAATAGGCATGTTAGTCCCGTGGGGTACTCTCTTTACGCCGAGAGGCGTTCCTACAATGACAATCGGGGTGTAATGGAGTGAGTTGTTCACTTTTAATATTGACTTTAAATTTGACGTCCATATGGCCGTCCACAATGTCAACCGACATAAGTTTGATATTCAATACTAAAAATAAAATATATATTAATGTATTTATAAATACAATCCACGATATCAAATGAAGAAATAAATACAAATAATAAAAAAGCTAAGAGAATAGAAGAGCAAAAAGAAAAAAGGGGCGACGAAGAAGTAGACAAAGGTATTTATTTTTATTTAATCAACGCCAGCTCGCCACCCTTTACACACCGGTTTATAGTATTTATTATTATTCTCATGTCAAAATATTGTAATTACAATATTTTTATATATAAGAAGACAAAGCGTGTTTCCATACTTCTATCCAAGATTTTTATACTACTCTATCTGCATGTTGTGATTAGAAGAGGCTGCAAAAGGTGGGGCAGTGACTGGGAGAAAAGAGAATAAGGAAATTGAATAGTGGAGATGGAAATATGGAAAAATCGAATAGAAACAAAATTCATCCATTGAAATATGGGAAACAGAAAAAGGAGGAATGCATATGAAGATAGCATTTAGGAAATTGTGTTTTATATAGTGAATGGTCGGTTGAGATATTGGGGTTAACAGACAATTAAAATGCCTGCAAATCTTTCTTCAAATATTTCTCTTGCTGAGAATTTGTTATTGTGGCAAGTGACATTAACATTAAATTTAGTACCATAATTCTTTTCATAATCTAAGGGAAAAGAAAAAGCTATCTTATCTTAAAGCAATCTCATTTGGGTTTTTTTAATGTATTTTTCAGTTTCTTCTTCACTTTTAACTATCAATGATTATGTGTGTGTGTGTGTGTGTGTGTATTACTGTTCTACTTTAAATTACTGTTGATTATATTTTAAATTGTCAAGTTGTTGGTGAGTTAACTGTTATATTGCAATAATGTATACACATTTGTATATATGTTTTAGTTATTATTTATCACACATTAATCTATAAATTATTGTTGTTAATTATTATACGTGAACTTCCTTATTATTTAAGGAGGTGAATTCTGACACTCTTAAAATATTTACATATCATTTTTTACAAAGTTCAATTCAAACGTATTTGAAAGAAGTTATTTCTTATATTTTTGAATACATAACTTAAACACATATATGTGTAAAAGAGGTAGTGAAATATCCAATGTAAACATTTCTCTAG
Source organism: Taxus wallichiana var. yunnanensis (assembly GCA_018340775.1). Taxonomy (NCBI): domain Eukaryota; kingdom Viridiplantae; phylum Streptophyta; class Pinopsida; order Cupressales; family Taxaceae; genus Taxus; species Taxus wallichiana. Next base: position 637,348,820 of record CM031237.1, on the reverse strand, counting down.
ATTGATATATCTTGGCATCTTTTAGATATATGTGTTTAAGATATCTACACTAGTCTATTCAAAATGACATGCAGGTCAACTTCAACTTTTAACCTGCTGAGTAAACAACTAAGTCAGCTGGAGGACGGAGGCAACAGAGGTAGGTGGGCGATCAATGTCCTTCAGTTTGTCACTACCTTAGAGGCCGCAAAGTGTATTAGGGACAAATCAGCAACACTGAACTGACTAATGCCAAGAATTGATCAGTTGTAGTGGAAATCTTTTATGTTGTTTGCGATTAGGTGGCCATGTTCAACGATAGTGGCTACATATGCAACATTGGGGACTTAGTCCTCAAAGTCTTCTTTTTCTGGTTTTTCTGTTGTGTGTGAAAATAAAATTCTTCCTTGTTTTCCCTTGATGTAAAGATAATGCGAAGAATCAGGTCAGAGTGCCATGGCATCATGATACTTGACCAACAAATGTAGAGGACGAACAAAAGTGTGGAGGTTGTTCATACCTGGGTGGTTGCTGCGTCCATCCATGAAATCCATTTGTAGAGCAGTACATTTTCATGCTATCCTGATGCTGCATGTTTGTATGTGCATGCCCAATGTGACTCATATGCGTCAAGATCATGGGCAAGCACCTTGGCGGCATGCTACAGTTCCAGAATGAGGTGTTTTCTCCTATGTTCGCACTAAGAGGGGAATGTTAGGAATATTAGTGCTCACATTATGCTTAGTTGTATTATGGAAAACATAATATAGTGAGTTGTTTTACTTTTAACAACTCATATAATTAAGAGTGTGAGTGATAAGTCACAGATATGTGAGAGATTGTGTGAGAGGATATAGAAGAGTAGGAGATATTTTGGAGGATTATGATTTGGCCTATCAATTAGTCTTTAGGTGACTAAAAGCCTATTTATATGTATTCATATTGAAATAATACTATGATGAGTGAGCGAAGTATTTGGAGTGTTATTGTGAATTTTTATCCTGTGCAGTCTGTACCAAAATATCAAGTAAAACATGTTCCATTGCCAAGTGAATATCTTTGAAGAGATCCATCATTTCAGTTATGTTGTCAGTTTGGGTTTCAGCCTGTTGTGAAAAATTGACGAGTTGGTCCCTTTGTGAATTTATTGTTATACCCCCAATGCTTGCTTTGCATGGGTTTTGCTTCAAGGTCCCATCAAAATTTAATCTATATTGGCCAAGGGCGAGTCTCAGATGTGTATGGAGAGGATTGCAAACAATCTAAAGAGATAGTGGAAAGTGATATTCCAAATACGCCTGGTGACAATCTGACATATTGGAAGAAAAGATTCCATCCAGATGTTCATGAAGTATCATTCCAGTATTTCTACAATAATTAATGATAGAATGCAAAAGATTCCATCCAGATGTTCACGAAGTATCATTCCAGTATTTCTATGATAATTCATGAGAAAATGCAGCATCTTGGCTTCATTCTGTTTTTGATTAAAGTAAGTGTGGGAATTATTTTCTTTCCATATGTACTATAGAGGATGAAGCTTGTGTCTGCCTTTTCTAAATATTGCATAAACTTATATCCAAAAGTGGAAGCTTCCAATGCAAGAGGTAGACTCTGAGTTACATATCTAGAGTTTTGCACCCAAAGAGGAGAGCTACTTTGGGCCAGATCTATGTGGGAAACCGACATTCATAAATCAAATGCTTGATTGGTTCTCTGTTATGTTGCCAATTCAGACTTCAATTAGGCACAATCCATCCTTTCTTTTGAAGGTTGTTCAGAATGAGAACACTGTCACACAGCAATAACCATAAAAATCTTTGAAATCCTTGGACACGTGTGTAAAAACGAGATCGTAGTCCAGTTCCTGTCAGATTGCATGTGATCATTAGTAAAGATACAATGTGCAGATTTGACCGTGCATGAACCTTCCTGGTTAGATGGGCAGAACAAAGTGTCTTGCATGTTGCTTCCAAAAAGAATCCTCTAGTTGAGTTCAATGATGAGAATTTGAACAGGCTGCTGGTATTATAGATTTGCTGATTTGATTTTTCCTATATCCCATATGAATTGATTGTTAGTTGCAATGTGGCAGCAGTTTTTCTTGTACCAAAGGCTGTTGGAGTTGAGTCAGGGAAGGTGCTCTTCCCAATTATCTTCCCACATTTTAATATGGTGGCCCTTGCCTATTTTGCAAGAGAGCTGTCTTCTAAAATTTATCAATCCTTGTTGCAGAAATTTGGCTGTGCCAGAAGCGATGGGACCCCAATTTGACTGCAAAATTTATTCCCTGTTTTGAGTTTATATTTTTCCTTTATAATTGTACCCCACAGCAAGGAGGCATCCTGCTATAATCTCTGAACAGCCTGCATTCCAAGGGCTTGGTCGAAGATTTGTACGTTCTCAACGTTTAAACCTTGACTCTTTTCTTCACACATTATTTTTCTAGGATACCAGTGGGTTTTTGAAGTTGTCTACTCCTTTCCATAAGAAGTAATGTTAAATTTTAATTAAAGAAGATAAATTGGCATAGCTTGTAACACAGATTTTAAAAGTTGTATTTTTCTGTCAAAAGAGAGCCAGCGATGAGTCCAATGGGCTAATTTGTACTGCATTTTTGTATGTTTTCCACGGGTTTACTTTCCTTTTTGATGAAGAGAATATACCAAGTGCTTTAAAAGAATGCCGCTCTTTTGGAATTGGAGTTTGTGGAGGATTTGCCTCTCACTGGAGTATTCACATCTACAAAAATGACATGATATTTTGCGTGGATGACTTTTTGTTTGGAGACCGATTGAATTTTTTTGGAGTGATGGATTATAGGTTTTTGATGTTTGTAATGATGAATTTTGATGAGAGAAGTGTGTCATCCGTGAAATGGAAGTTTGTGTATTGGTCTCCCATGTTGATGCTTTAAGTTCATGGATGGTGGCAAACCTGCTTTTCACATTCAATCTCCTTGCACATTGTTTCACCCATCAATGGGAAAAAATATGGGATTATTGGGTCTCCTTAGTGGAGTCCTTTGGAAGAGTGGAAAGAAGAGCCTAAATCCCTATTCAGGGCGATAGATAACAATGTTGTACAAATGCAACTGTTAATCCCTGTTACCAGCTCTGTCGAAACTGAAAGCCAAGAGAGTCTTCTCTAATAATTCCCTGTTATGTCTGTCAAAAGATTATGAGACGTCAAGTTTGACTATGATGCTCGATCTTCGTTGTGTGTGTAGAGATTGTAAATTTTCTTGCATTGGTGTTATATTGTCCTCAATTTTCATGCGAGGAACAAAATGTTGATTGTGAGGGGAAAGATATGATTTTGAAAGGGAGGAGGCTATAAGTTTGGAGAGGATCTTATAAGCCATATTTCACAATGATATGGGTCTATACTAATCAAGATGGCCAGTGCATGGTGTTTTGTAGACGAGAATCAATTTATAGCATTGATATTTCAGAGCAATTAATTATGTTCCAAAATCATTGATAGAAGGCAGGGAATCCATTGAGACTAGTATGCTACTTATCCTTCGGTGTGTATTGGGATATGTTTGGTCAACTTATGGATTCAATAGCCTTTGAGCCTTTGACTTCATTTGATAATTTCTTTGTTTGCAGATTGTTAGTAGGGGTTGTCTTATGGAGCCCCCATAGCCTAATTAGGGTATATATAGAAGGTTGATTGGATCATCATATTTTCCAAATTCTATCCTTACTATAAGGATTGTGAGGATTGCAGCGTTAAAGTGGCTTGGTTCTATATCACATCATTCTGCTCTATATTTCACTTATATTACGTGGATTTTCTGTAATTCATAAGTGATTGTTGTTATATTGCTTATGTGACTCGATGTATTGTGATCCATCGCTCTTATTTTTGATAGAGTGAGTTCATTACCAGTGGTATTGGGGCTTTGTTTTGGAAAAAGTTTTGTGGTGCATTAGGGTAGCAAAGAGAAACAAAAACAAGTTGTCGGGTAAATCTGTTGCATTCCATATGAGTGTCAAAATTGAAAACTTTTGATCTAGGTGGAATTTAGGCTTTTCATCCACACAATGCATTTTGGCCTAGAAAAGAAATTAAATTTTTTTGGAATTGTTTTATGCACTCTTGCGAAATAAGCAGTTGTTGGTCTCACGACAAGGGGATCACAATGGTATAGGTCTCCTACAACCCCAAGTTTTGGGCAGATTCTCGAGTTTTGTGGCTTTCAAAATTTTCGCACCCTTGTACTATATAACAATCATCAATCATTGGATTTGTCTTGAAGAAGTGATTGCAACAATATAGATCTTTGGTATCCCTATTTTTGACCTTCGGTGAAGCCACAACATGACAACCACAAACTAGAGGTAGGGGCGAGAATTCTTACACACCAAGGAAGACTCCTAATAAAGAAGAGACAAATTCAAAGATGGTGCCACTTAATTTGGAGGATAGAGTGTGCCAACTTAAAGAGAGTTTGCAAAAGTATAGCAATATGGCCACAAGAATGGGTATAGAGTGGACTGACTTTTCAATATCTTCGAACGGTGCAAAATCAGATGCAGCCAATAAGATGGTCACGTGACAACAGTTGGCTTTGCAGCCCCAAATTTTGCTAACAAGACCACTCACGATGGATCCTTGAACAACCTAGTCTTGATTCAAATACAACGCAACATCATCCCATGACCAATTCTAATTGGAGTCTCAAAACTTTTGGCAGAAGGTTAACATGCGTAAGTTTGATGGAAAGGACCTGCTCAATTGGATCATCCAAATGGAGTTTTTGTTTTCTGCATCTGATTTCATGTGGGCAAAGGTTACAATGGTATTTTATAGTCTTAATGTGAGCATTTCAGTTGGTATTGACGACTTTGTGATCAAAAGAAAAAGAAGACTTTTAGAGTCACATGGTTGGTCTTTATGTAGGAGTAGTAGGCACACCATAATAGCAATTTGACTGAGAACTACTACAATGGATTGTCCAAGTTGTCATACCAAATTTTTTGTGACCATTGTAATTTTTTATTTTTTGGCATGTATTCTACTACATGACATTCCCACATCTATGCAATTACTCTGTAATGACCTGTATGTTTGCCTTTGTCAACTTGCTTGCTTCGGTTTGCAACTTGTAACTTGTTTGTTCCTTGTGTGGCATTCTATCCCGCGTACACGTGCATCCCACACTTTATCATACTCAAGTCATATTTGCTCTAAAAATTCATTCAAAGCACTTTCCCTTTCCAAAACCCACTGCAGAAGTGTTCAAGTAATTTTGGAGGTTCAAAAATGGCATTGCAAGCCCGTTTTTGCACTCAATAATTTCCTAAAACCTCTTGCAAGCCTGCTTATGCACCCAACTGGTTCCTGAAATGCTTCTAAGGTCTGCCTATGCACCTTTTCAAGTTCTTGGAACTCACCAAGCACGAGGCTAGGAATTTTTGTTCTAAAAATGCATTGAGGGTGCGTTTTTATTATTAAATTAGTTCTTGAAATGCTCCTAGAGTGTTTCTAAGGTAGTAAGAAGTTCCAAAACTCCTCCAAAAGGCCGATTTACTCTCTAACTAGTTCCCAAAAGTGCACCAATGAAGTGTTTCAGCACATTATGGTTCCTAAAGTCATCTCTAAGTGTGCTTCACTTAAAAACTCGTTCCAAAGGTTCATGCAAGGTGCACCTAATTCATAAATAGGCTCCAAAAGTGCATGATATGTCCGCTCAAGGTGATAAACTAGTTCCAAAAGTCATTATGAAGTGTACCTTTGGGTACTTTGGCTCCCAAACTTGCTCCCATGTGCGTCTAAGTGAAATTTAGTACCTGAGAATGATTCCCAAGTGCGCCCAAGGGCACTTTGTAGTTCCTAAAAAGCTTCCTATTTGCACCCCAATGCATTAAGAGGTTCTTAAAACACATCATATATGTGCCTGTGTCAATTGAAAATCATAAAAGAAAAGTGCAAGTTCATATTGCTCCCAAAACATATTCACTTCTTCCTCCATGCATTTGTAATTGCCCTAGTTTGCCCTACACGCCTTAGGATGAGATTTGTTCATAACTCTTGTTGTATCCATCGAAATTCTATAAACTTTGACCATCCATCCCTCTCTGGCGCCTTCACAATGATGGTAAATTTGCATGCTAAGATGGTCTCGAATGGTTTTGCTCGATAAACAACCCGAAAATGATTGTTTCAACACTTCCTTTGTTCCCTTCATTCTCTCGGAAGACTTGTTTATTGCTGCGCATCCATTCCATTGGAGCCATGAAGTTCAAATAATTAGGTTATGACCTTATATCCGTCCTTATTATGCACCTACCCAACATAGAAGACAATAATGCCGATTTCATGGATTTTAAGGATCTCCAAGTAAGAATGGCGGAGAATTGTCGTACTCCATTACTAGATAGAATCTTTTGCGAGTGGATTATGTAGAGTCGCAGGATTCCCATTGTCTATACAATGTGCTGATCTCGTATTAGTTTGTGCAAAGAACTACAACCATATTAGTCGTGAAATCAAGGCACCGAATGGCACATTGATGGGCTAACTTGATTCAAATAGTCTTGGCCTCACTTTTGGAATATAGAGGACAAAGCATTCAATGGTCCTCACCAAGGAAGATGCCATGGTTGAATGGAATAACATGGATTCTAAACTTCAGAATATGTTGGCCAATTCTTGGTTGAAAGTACAGAAAAAGGTCCTTCAAAGATTCCCAAAAAACCCAACATGGGCTGAATTCCATGAAGAGCTTTTAGACATGATTGTCCTTCTTAGCAGAGTGATGGGTGATCCTATTACAAAGGAGTTCAAACCATGGATGACACAATTTATGAATGTAATATGTGATTCCTCACAACGCATCAATTGGTGTTTAGATCATTAGTGACAATATTTGCAATGCTCTGATAAATCTTGAGGCCATTAATGAATTCTACATGACCTCATACTTTGTTTTTTGAATTGCGGCAATCATAGTATAGCCAGGTTTGACCTCAGAAGGGCAACTAGGTGAAAGCTGGAGAATCTATGATTTCCACCCACAAATCACTCACGAAGGCAGCTTGACTCACTTCAAGAGAGCTAATGATGCCTTCACTATGTTTGTGGTTAGGATAATGGAAGGAAACACCGCAATGAGAATTTCAAGAGAAGTCTGTAGTGCTGGTTATGAAGTTTGGGAGCTACTTCATCCAGTTTCAAACTTTTACTTACATCAGGGTTGGCGGTTTTGAAGGTCATCCTTACAAGCTTCCAAGGTATGCAAATGATAAGTTGGTTTTAATTGAACTATGCAGACAATTGGGAATTGTTCATTCTAGATGCAAAGAAAGGAAAGTTAAGGGTGTTAATTTTCCTATCAAACTTGGTTTTTATTGTTGCAAAACACTAGAATGCTCAAAACATCGAACCTACTTTTCTTGCATTTAACTTGGACCCATATTACAAAAGAACTACTTTTGATAGTAAATGCTTTTTCAAAAGTAATATGATAAGGATTTCCCGATAGTGCAACTCATCACCAAATTGAGGTTTTTGGAAAGATTGTTTCGATGATCTTTAGGCCGTTAGAGGGACTATATGATAATTACAATTGGGCAAATGAAAACATTAATATTGGAATGGGTTATTGAAGGACTTGTTGACGATGGAAGTGATTTGATTGACCCTCGCTTCATGAAAAGTGTGTGGATCAACCTCAAGCCAATTGATTGGTCACTCAAAGAAACATGTGATATTAATGATCACACATCTGTTGTGGTGAAAAGATCCAAGAAATGGTTTCTTGGCAAGTTGGCAGAGTTCACTTCTTGTAGTAAGGATGCCGATCTTATGATTGATAAAGGAACTTCTAGTATCAATGTGTATGTTAAGACATCCATGTCTCATGTCACATAGAGTAATGTTGCAAACAATAGACACTCCTTGTAAGATCATTTCTCCAAAAAGTCATGAGCTTTTCCTCTCACAAAACTACCAACCGAGAAAAAATATTGTAGCTTCTCATGAGCAAGGAGAAATTGTCTCCTCCTCAAGGATATCCCGATGATTTCGTAAGAAGATGTTCGCCAATCCTTTTCCCTTCTTGAAGATTCTTCTCATAAGAATCATTCTCATTCCCCTTCACCTTCACCTGTCATTCATCTCCCTCCATCCATTCATTCATCTCCCTCTATCCATTCATTCATCTTGGTGTCCCCAGTTTCACCCCAAATTTGAGACTACCTCATATTTAAAATTTTTCGTACTTTTAAAATAACGGGTCGCTTTGTGTTTTTATTGCCGTAAAATGCCTCAGTATTGCACAAAAATATTCCCAGAGAATCATATGAGCCAATTTCAACAAATACCCAGATGCTGAAACTCATTTTATCCTTTCACCAGGTTTTGTCTTCGGAAATTTTTATTTAATTATTTAAAGCCCCGTTTGAAGTAAATTGTGCTCCAATTTGATCCTGTTGAAGTTTTGCATGTCAATATTCACATATACCAGTAGGGTTTTCACCAGGAATGAATCCTGGGCATCATATGACTTTTGGCAATGTTTTTCGTTTTTATTATTTTTGCGTGTTTTTTCTCTGTGAAATTCTCCTAGGTCAATTCCTTCGCTAGTATAGTCTGTTTTATTGCCTGGAGTATCTGGAGATCATCTACGACCGCCATGCTAGAAGGAATCACTTGAGAAAGTCGACTTCTCTTTAAAAAGACGAGGTCTTGCACAAAAAAGCTTCTTCTGGACAAGTCGCATTTTTGGGAATGGATGGATTTAAGCTGCAGTGGGATTTTTGGTCGCAACAGGCAGGTGGGATTTTTGTACCTGCCTTGCAGGGTACTTTTTCCCATGAAGGCAAAGTCACTTAAGTTACGATGGGAAAATTAGAGGTAGCAGTAGCGGCGGGATTTTCTTACCCGCCTGCAGGTGAAAATTCCAATTGTAAAATAAAATAAAATCACTTAAGGCATTGATGGGAATTTCTTACTTGCCTTGCAGGTAAAAATTCTCATTATGGAAGTCAAACAACTTGAAGGGATTTTTGAGCTGCAAAGGTCAAGGTGAATAATCCCATTAAAAATTGACTTTTAAACAAAGAAATCAGCCATGCTAAAAAATGCGACCCCTTTTGGAATTAAAGAATGATTTTAATTGCATTAATTAATAGTTCTTATTCCTAATTTTGGCGCTCAAGGGTGAGGAAGAGTCAATACATGTGGAGAAGTCAAAGAAGACTGGAAGATGAGGGCTAAAAATAAATTAAATTAATTTATTTAATGGCAGCCATGAGCATGCAAATTTGGGCGCCCAAGTTGGAGGAATAAACATGTTTGTTTATTAATTAATTGCCAGGAATAACATGGACAATTATTAGAAATAGAATGCTTGATGGTTATATAAGCATGGGCTGCCATAAGTGAAGGTGTAATTAATTCTTTTTGCAAAGGATTGCAGCCCGGACAGTTTTGGTGCCCAAGGAAGGAGGATTTTTGCATTGAAGTTTATTTTCCACTGACTGGGAAGCTTCAAAGTTTGGCGCCTAGGGTTGGAGGAGCTTGATTTAAGCCTTGTTAATTATCTGCATGTTGGTATGAGTGCCCAGGTGAAGTTAAAAATATTTACGCTTGCTATGCATGCAAGCAAAGCCTCAAATTTTAGGGCAGCGGGCTTAATATGCAGATTTTTGTGATAAAAATCAAGTGTTCATGCTCTGGAATCCGTCTTTGTCTGAATTAATTGCAGGTATTCATTACAGGTGCTCATATAAGTGAAAGAGAGTGCAAATCAATGTCAGGTACATTGAATATGTCCTCCGAATCTGAAGAAATTGCCAGATCTGCACCAATTGCAAAGAATTCCGGCATAATTAAAAGAAAAAGAGTTGCTCAGACAAAGATTGCTCCAGCCATGGCAAAGCGGGATGAAAGGGTAGGCTTTGCGAGAATCATGCATAGCTTCCAGATTTGCTGAAGTCAATGATACAGACACAAGCCATGCACCTATCACCGATTTAATTGTCAGATCTACACAAATCGATCCAATTGCAAAGGCTTCCGGCAAAAATTCATCCTCTTGTTTCTAATGCAGCCCGTGTAGAAGTCAGTGCATGGAGAATTCCTTCCAGGATCTTGTGCATGTGCTCCCAATCTTCCAATTGAAGCCTTCATTGAATTTGCATTCACCCGAGTGCTTTCCAGAATTTTTAATTGCTCATATGCAATTAAAAAAAAAAAATGATGAGTTATTTATGGCAAACATTGCACTGATGCATGTACTGGAGAAGAACTGCAAAAGCTTCAAGGATAAGAGGGAAGACAAGTCAAAGGCAACACCCATAAGAAAAATCACAGTCAGCCGCTTCCAGATCCAGTTTGGTGAGAATCAAAGGCAAAAGAATCAACTGCATGTAGAATATGGAAAAAGGAACAAGACTGGAAGTGTTGCAGCTTTCTTCTAATCTCTTTTCCTCTTTCTTCTTCTTTCTCTTATTTCCTCCGACAAAGTAATTGAGCGATCAATTAAATTATAAAACTTAAGTGATCGGTTTAAAAGCCATTACTTGAAGAAGTCAATTACTTGGAAATAGGTGGCATACATGCAAAATAGAAGGTTCTATTTTTAGTTATAAATCATGCATGTCATGCAAAGAGGAATTCCAGGAGGGAGATTGCCAGTTGTTTCCTTTCCGACTTCCACATGTGTCAGTTCACTAAAGGCTTCCTATTTGTAATTTCCCCTCTACATGCTATAAGTAGAGGAAGAACCTACAGTTAAGAGATCAGAATTTGTAAGCAACATTCTTGTGTTCCAGACTTTGTGCTGAAACCCCTGATAGCTATTTGAAGCAGAGGAATAGAAATGAGCATATTTCCAGAGAACTTTGTGTCGACGGTGCATTTTGTTTCTAACTTTCTATCTTAAATCTATTCATAAACTTTGCGTTATTCTAGATCTAGATCTGAAAGTTCCCTTTGCTTATAATTCTGTATGTTAATATCTATACTTACTGCAATACATGCGCATGCAATCAACTCTGTAATCTATTGATTGGGTTGCACATCTTCCCTCTTTCTTTCCTGTGTTTTTATTATTTCCTTCTTCATTAGATATTTCCTTTCTTTAACAACTGCTTACTTGTTGCAAAACTATACAACTATGGTTCATGAGCTGCATGGTTAAAGTAATACCCACAAATAGATACTAGCATATTTAATTGGCAAATCTTACACGGGAGCCTCACCGGTAAATGAGGGAGATTTATCTCATGGACGCCTAAGTTTTCAGCTATGCGAGAAAATCTAGCCAACACATCTCCAAATCCTTCTCCCGTACCATTACAAACCTTGCCCCCTCATTCTTCTTCCCTCCATCCTTTTTTCTCTTGGGTTCCACCCTTGATTGAAGAGAAGAAATAGATAACTGCTAAGGCTGTCACTCCAAATTATGATGCAATTGCCCAACTCTTGCAATTGAGCATAACCACAAAGAATGCCAAAACCACTTTAAGGCTTGTTTCTGATGCTTTAGGAGCTCGGTTGTGGAATTTTCTTGGCCTCTCGATCTATAAACTTCTACTTTGGAAACTTACAAAACACTGATGTTCCTACTTCCAATTTACTTGAAAATGACAATTCTGAAAGTTAGTGAATGAATTCTAGCACTTGAAACTAATTTGCAGCAAATAAGAATGAACAATTCAAACATAAACACACTATTTTTATCCTGGAAACCCCCAATTTGAGGGAAAACCAGTCAGGAAGGGCAATTGCTCTTTCTTCCCAGTTATATATTGGTCAATTGAAATGAATGTAGATTACAAGAAGCTGAAGAAAGACAACAATGTTACTTTCACCCTCTCTACTTGCTTTGCTCATACACCTTGCTTCTACAAATCAATTCCAACACCAAACTCTTCTTGCACACTTCTCCCATGAATCGATGATCAAATCCACGTGTTCTTGTTTTTATACCTTCTTTCCATGTCCTCCCACTAGAGAACTCAGAATAGTAAGGGTCATACAAGGAAGAGACACAGTGCAGACGCTTCAAATCTGTGACTGTTTGTGGATGTCGTTTTTGGTTTTATTAATTGACAGACCGTCGGTGAACGTAGACGGCGCTGTCTGACCTCTAGTTTGTGTAGAGGGGTGATTATGCAAATGCCGCTCTGCATAGAGCGGCGAATATGTAATTGAACCTTTTTCTCCTTCTGCTTATTTTTCCTTCTAATCCTAGTTGCTCTGATGAAGTGGTGTTTTTCTATATCCCTATGGATCACACCTCCCTTGCTCATGAGGCTTTTGGTCCCACAAAAGCTTAGTGGGGGAGTAGATGAGGAAACAATTCCCTCACTTTCTCCTTCGAGTACCACTAGGCTTGCCTTGGTGTCTTTCCCTTGAGTCCAACCTACCAAGATTCCTGTGGACCTCTCCTTGTTTCTCTGATCTTTTGTTGCAACACTACATCCTCCTCCAAGTCGCCTCGTGAATCTAAGACGTAATCCTCTATGGAAGGTAACAACTGACATTCTTCTTCTTCATCAAGCATAGATGGCTCATATAGGTGTAAGTTCTCACAATTTACTACTGAGTACATCCACATGAAGTGTGGCAAATCAAGTCTAAAAGCATTTTCTCCAACTGCTCCAGTATAGTGAAGGGTCCATACCGTAGTGGCTTGAGTTTCCTTGCTTGACCTTGTAGTCTTTCCTTGCTCAAGTACAGCCAAACCTTGTCTCCAACATGAAGCTTGTGCTCTCTACGATGCTGATCGTGTCTAGCCTTGTACTTGGCTTGAGACTTCTCCAATTGTTCTTTCACCTTGAGATGGATTTGCCGGATCCTCTCAACGAACTTCGCTGCTCTAGTCACTTTTGAGTCATGTATCTCCCCTTCTTCCTACTTGTCCAACTGCAATGTCCAATGAATTGGTAGGTAGACACCCCAAACATGCTTCAAAAGGCGACTGCATAGTGGATGTGTGTACCACCCTGTTGTAGGAATGTTGAATGTAGGCTAAGGACTTGTCCCAAGTCCGTGGATATTTACTATTGTATCCTCTAATCAGCTGTACCAAAGTCTTGTTCACCACCTCCGTTTTCCCATCTATTTGGGGATGGAATGCCGTGCTTCTCTATAACCAAGTGTCCATCTTATCCCACAAAGTAGTCCAAAACTTCCCTAGAACATAGAATCTCTGTCATAAACAATAGACTTTGGCAAACCAAAATGCATCCATACATTAGCAAAGAAAAGTTCAGCTGCCTCATATCCTTTTATTGTCTTTTTACATGCCATAAGAACACACATTTTGCTAAATCTATCAACAACAACATATAGATAATCATGGCCATGTTTAGACATAGGTAGTCCTACAAAATCCATAGAAATATCCTCCCAAGGACGAGTAGGGACTGGTAAAGGCATATACAAACCTTCCTTCTGATTTTAGGCTTGCTTATACAACAAAGTTTACATCCTCTTATGAATTTAGATACTTCTTCTTGCATATTGGGCCAATATACATACCTTTGCAAGTGGGCCATGGTCTTGCCAACACCAAAATGTCCTGCTACTTTCGAGGTATGTGCTTCCTTCATCAATAAAGACTTTCTTCTTTTGGCACACAAAGCTTTCCCCATCGGTAGAGCAGCCCATCCTTGAGATAACAATCATCAATATCTCTGTCTTTTTAGCCCCTTTGGACTGCAGAATCATTGATATGTTACCCCAAAATCATTGTCTTGAGCATATGCCTCTCCGTAAGCTTCCTTCGTGAAGGGCTCAATATGAGAGATAGTGGCCAAACTAGAGATTTTCTCTTGTGTGGGCGGCCTAGACAACATGTTTGCCACCAAATTTGTGCTACCTTTCTTGTATTTGATTACTAAATGGAACTGCTGAAGGAACCCCATCCATTGTAGTGCCTTGCCTGCTGCAATTTAGACTGTGCTTGCAAATACTAGAGAGGTTTGTGGTCAGTGTGCACAATAGTTTCTTTACCCAACAAATAATGTTTCCATTTCTTTATTGCTTGAACTAGTGCATACATTTCTTTATCATATACTTGAATATCCCTTAACTGCTGAAGTAAAGTTTCGAATGATAACATACTAGCTTACCTCTTGTAGCAACACTACTCCCATAGCATAATCACTGACATCTGTCTCTACTTCAAAGGGCTGCTGCAAATTAGGAAGAGAAAGTACTGGAGCATGACTAATTTTGTATTTTAATAACTCAAAAGCCTGGTGTTCCTTATCTTAGTCAAAACCCTTACTCTTTCCGGCCGCTGTGTAGAGGTGCTACAATAGTAGAGAAGCCCGAAATGAACTTCCTCATGTATTGTACTGCTCCCACAAAACTCCTTGTTTCTATGGCTCTCGTTGGTGTTGGCCAATTGGTGACGGCTTCCACCTTTTTTGGACCCACTCGTAGCTCCCCTCCTCCAATCACGTGCCCAAGATAGGCAAGTGACTGTTTGGCAAATTCACACTTCTTCATGTTGCATAGGAGTTGTTTCTCCTTGAGAACTTGCAAGACTTGCTGCAAATGTGTTAGATGTTCCTCCCATGTGGCACTAAAAATCAAAATATCATCCAAATATATAATGACACATGAATCTATGAATTCTGCAATACATCATTCATCAATCTCATAAATGTAGTGCGTTCGTTACATAAACCAAATGGAAGTACTAACCACTCATACAAACCTGTTTTGTTTTGAAGGTAGTCTTCCATATATCCTCCTCCTTCATCCTGACTTGGTGATAACCAGACTTGAGATCCAACTTTGTGAAGAACTTTGCATGTTGAAGTTGGTCCAAGAGATCATCTATGCGTGGGAGTGGATATCTATTCTTTATGGTAATCTTATTCAAAGCACGGTAGTCGAATGCACATTCTCCAAGAACCATCCTTCTTTGGCACCATCACAATAGGTGAACCGCATGGTGAGGTGCTTGGGCGTATCACCCTTTGGTCTAATAGCTCTTGGAGTTGTTTCTTTACTTGGACTCTCCAACAAGGATTGCCTATACAACCCGATATTTGGTAGAGGGGATTCGACAACAGCTGAATCTCATGCTCTACCTCTCGTTTTGGTGGTAACCCACTGGGAGTTTGGAACACTTCTTGAAAAGACTGAATTATGCTATCCAAATCCTTCATCCCTTTATTAGAAATATCTGAAATTTCTACCCCATCTTGCTTATCTTTCAATAAAAGTAAACAAAATTGATTATGATTTTCTGAATTAGTCTCTTTGCTTGGTTAGCACTTACCATAACAAGTTTTGACTTACGTTGGTGTGCTCGGATGTTGTAATTGACTCCATCCTTGACCCATTTGTATCGGTTCTCCCTTCTCATGAATATAACATCCCTGATATACAAGTAAGGACTCCCGAAAACAACATCAAATGCATCAAGTGGAATTACATCAACTTCTAATACATCTATATATTGAGAATTGATCCCAAACTTGAACTTACATCTTCTTGTTACTTGAATTTCTACACCCTTCTTCACCCATCCCAAAGGATAAGGATGTGGATGCTCATAAGTTTCAAGACCAAGCTTCTTTACAACCGCATCTAGAAATCAAATTAGATTGAGAACCAGTATCAACCAAAGCATTTACCTTAGTTCTCTTGATTTGGATTTTGATTTGAAATAACGTACTCATCTCTTCCTCCTATTCCCGGGTTTCCATATTGGTGGCCGTGCATCCTAGCCTCTCGTCTACATCCCACCTCCCCATCCTCTTTATAGCTATCATGGACTTCTTAGAGTCCTTAGTTCGGTTCTTTGGATGCAATTTCGGATGCAACTTCTAACATGTAGCGTCAGTATGACCATTGATATCACAATTCTTGCAAAAGTTCTTAGGATCTTTACAAGTATTCAAAGTGGTAGCGGTCTTTTTACCTTTCCATTTACCTTTGTTACTTTTTTGTCCGTGCTCTTTCTTTGGCTCAATTTTTGGTTGCTTTGTCCTTGACTCCGCTTCTCCTTGCTTTTTCTCATCATCTATGTAATATGTTTGTACATATTAAGATCCTTGGGCTTCGTGGAGATGACCTTCCTTCAAGTTGAGTGTGAAGTCCTCCCAAATACTTGGTCAAAATATCCTCATCCACCAAGTCCATGTTGAGCAACATTGCTTGCCTTGAAACTCCTTAGTATAATCTTGCACACCTCAACCACCGTATTGTCTAAAATACGCCATTTAATCATCTGGTGATCTTATGGCCAATACCGACATTATGCACACTAAAATAAACCTCCAATTGCTTTAACCATTTATCTAGCAATTCCGCATCTACTTGTCCTTCAAAGCTTTTTTATCTCAACTTTAGTTTCAACTTTAAAAGGAGCATGATCAGATTTTACCTTTCCCCTTTCAACGGAGTTTCCTCTTCACGCTCTTCCACATCTTCTTCCTCATCGTGGCTCTTTCCTATGCCAAACTTCTCGGCCAAAGCTTGAACCACTAAGTCTATGGAATCTTGCTTAACCGTGTTGTCCTTTGTTGATATGAGAGTTCCCGTTGGTGTTGAAACACCCTTTCCATAGTGCTTTCCAACATCTCAATTCTACGGACCAAGTTCTCTTCTTCCATTTGATCTCTAATCCTTTGTTTCCACTTCTTCGTAGATATCTCCGGATCACAAGGTATTACTTCTTCGCCTTTAGACCTTGTCACTTTGTCATACAAATCACACAAGAATGAATACCATAGTCCCTTGGATATTATTGTCAGCTCTAATACCAAAATGATTTGTAAACTTCTACTTTGAAACTTACAAAACCACACATTGTTGTTCCTACTTCCAATTTACTTGAAAATGACAGTTCTGAAAGTTAGTGAATGAATTTTAGCACTTAGAAACTAATTTGCAGCAAATAAGAATGAACAATTCAAACACAAACACAATATTTTTATCTTGAAACCCCCAATTTGAGGGAAAACCAGTCGGGAAGGGCAATTGCTCTTTCTTCCCAGTTATATATTGGCCAATTGAAATGAATACAGATTACAAGAAGCTGAAGGAAGACAACAATGTTACTTCCACCCTCTCTACTTGCTTGCTTTGCTCATACACCTTGCTTCTACAAATCAATTCTAGCATCAAAGTCTTCTTGCTCACTTCTCCCATGAATCGATGATCAAATCCATGTGTTCTTCTTGTTTTTATAGCTTCTTCCCATGTCCTCCCGTGCACTGGAGAATAGGAAGGGTCATACAAGGAAGAGACATAGTCCAGAGGACACTTCAAATCCGCTCACGTTCGTGGATGTCTTTTTTTGGTTTTATTAAGTGATAGGACCTCCGATGAACATAGATGACGGTTTTGCAATCAAGCGGCGACAATTGTGCAAACGCTTGGTTTGTGCGGAGGGGTGGTTACGCAATCGCCGCTCTGCATAGAGTGACGGTTCTATAATCTGAACCTCTTTCTCCTTCTTTTGATTATTTTTCCTTTTGATCTTGGTTGCTCGATGAAGTGGTGTTTTTCTAAATCCCTATGGATCAGCCATTGGTTGAAAAAGGCGAGTTGGAGATGACAATAACTGACTACAGGTCTCGGTAGAATCCCATTGGGAGAGTCTACTCATGAAGATGTGCACAATCTTAGAGAATCTATTACCAGACTCATTGAAAGAGTGGTAAAAGGGAAACAAACTCAGGAATAGCTGGAAGAGCATGTGCACTTGCTCTTACCATATATTCAAACATTCCTGGATCTTGATGCTCCTCTAACTTCTTTAGCACAATTAGTCTCTCCAATTAATAAGTTTGATCATAGAACTGTTGAAGAAGTTGATCGATTCAACAAGCAAGGATCACAAAGACATAAGGTGGAAGGCATTCTGATGGATGGTTGCAAATACATCCATGAAGTCAGCAAAATATATGAGTACATTGAGACTGTGACTCAAAAAATTGATGGAACTTTGAAAACAATCAGCGCTGAAATCTCTCATTGAAAAAGTTGATTCTTGACGTCTGATCCATGACTAATTTGGACAAAAAAGTGCTCCTATCAAAGGGAGTCTTCATGCGTCCCGAGGATGATATTTCAAGAAAATGGGTTCAAACTATTGAGTGGAGAATGAATACACTCAAAGAAGTGTATGAAGACCTTTCTCCTCATTTTCAGATAAATGACATGTTGAAATCAGAGACCTACCTTGATTTGCACGATATGCGTTGTCAACCTCTTGATGAAAATAATTCGAAGATAAAACCGGTTGATGAGCTTAAGGATCAGTTCAGGAAAAAATATCAAGGATCAACTTTTTCATCCACAACACCTCAGTGTTGATTCTTTGAATTTGATTGTTAAAATTTGTAATACAATTTTAGGTGCTACAAAATAACTCCCAAACCTGTTTGGACGAGTTAAGAAGATCTTGGAAGCAACTGATTCCTGGGTCGATGTTCTAGACAATACCATCATTCCATGTGAGCAAGATGTAAAGGATGCCATCATGTGTTTTCGGCCATGTGCTAAATATCAAGATGCCAAAGCAGGTTACTCAAGGAGCTTCTTCGGTTGCTGGTTTTTTCCCATAGGCGTTCAATCTTCTGTTCCATTTTCCACCACTTAAAGTGACATTTCTATTTTTGCATTGGCAAAAAGCACTTTTAGTAAAACTTAAGTGACTCAAATATAAAGTCACTTAAGTTCTAACTAACATAAAAGATTAAAAGTTAATGACCTTTGTATGAGAAAATGGTTATAGGTAGGTTACAAGTTGAAAAGTATAAACAGGGAGTATTTCTCATTGCAAGTGGTTGGATTTTTGATTCTGCAAATTGGAACTTTTGAAAGTAAGATCTTGAAGAGAACTTTCTGTTCCTCTCTCTCCTTTCTTTAGTTCTCTATCCTTTGTACGTTTCTTGGCAAAGATATTAATGAAACCGTGTTCATGTTTTCTTGAGCATATTACAAACTTTGTGTCGGTATATGTGCTGATCGTATTATTATTGATACGATTTGTGATATGTTTTCGTTCAATGAAATGCTATATTTAATCCTATGATATGCATAAGTAATTAGAAATCTGTATTTTTGCTCTTATGAAAGTGCTATCACCTTCTTGTCTTTGAATTATGTGTTTCCCTTTTTCTGTTCTCTTCCCACTCTTTCTTTCCTTGAAAAACCCAACAGATGGAATCCAAAATTCAGCATAATCGGGCTAAAATATTGTAAATACTATACATATTCTTGTAACTCTTAGTTTTGGCTTTTAATAAGGGAACCTCCCCATTAAGAGGAGGGGACTTTGGTCCCTTGAACCGCTGTGTTTTCCAATTCTTTGTCTCATACAAAATTTCTAGCCAATGGAGTACGATTATTCACCGCCATTCTTACTTGTAGATCCTTAAAATCCATGAAATCAACATTACTGTCTCCTATGTTGGGTAGGTTGTAACAAGGACGGAGATGGGTTCACAACCTGAGTATTTGAACTTCATGGCTCCAATAGAATGGATGTAGGCAATAAACAATTGTTTCAAAGAATGAATGGAACAAAGGAAGTGCTAAAACAAGGATTTTTAGGTTGTTTATAGAGAAAAACCCTTAAACTCTTTGGAGATGGA
Source organism: Taxus wallichiana var. yunnanensis (assembly GCA_018340775.1). Lineage (NCBI taxonomy): Eukaryota > Viridiplantae > Streptophyta > Pinopsida > Cupressales > Taxaceae > Taxus > Taxus wallichiana. Next base: position 637,329,249 of record CM031237.1, on the reverse strand, counting down.
TAAAATAAACCAGACCATCTTAGCTAGCAAATTTACCATCATTGTGATGGTGCTTGGGAGAGGGATTGATGGTGAAAGTTTCAAGAATTTTTGATGGATACAATAAGAGTTATGGTTAAATCTCATCCCGGGCGTGTAGGGCAATTGCAAATGCATGGAGGAAGATGTGAATATGTTTTGGGAGTAAGAAGTGAATATGTTTGAAGTGGGCTTATTAGGTGTGGTGCACAAAGAGTGCAATCGAGTAAATGCACAACATGACTATGATGTGGAAAGTGCCTAAGAGAGTACTTTAGTTGATTAAAGGAATAATGAAAAAGTTCCCAAAATATGATGGATCCACATGTATAAAAGCATGTGCAGGATCGAGAAGCATGTTTGCCAAAGGTGGTGGAGTGTTTACCATTGCTTGTTCATACATTGCCCAACACAATTGCATGATTGTGGGCAACAAATAAGAAACACCTATGTGACTCGGCAAAAGTAAAAGAAGCCTTTTGTACGAGGGTTAAATGAAGTACTATAAATATTGTTTTGTGAATTTATGTGAGAAATAGAAAGCTCAACGAGAACTTAAGGGCATGTGAAAGAGATTTGGACCATAAGTAGATTTGTTCTTCCCATCTAGGTTTCGATTCATGCGTTATGTGACACATTGAAGACATGGGAACATACATGCTATATTCTTAGCGAAACTTGAAAGGAAACAATAGATTGGAAGCTACGAAGGAAGGCTTCACGCAAAAATAAGCTTGAGCTAAGGTGATTAAGGAAACAATCTTTGTCAGGATGCACAAATGGAGGAATGAGTGTGCGAAATGCATAAGGGGAGTACTTGTATGGAAGATTGTTTGAAGAGATGGGATCTCCTTAAAAATTAAATGAAGGTTATGTATAGGAACTACGAAACCCGTAGATGGAGACGGTGAGAGATTTAAAGCCTTTTGTAGGATTAAAGAAGACACAAGAGATGGAACAGAGATGGAGATCATTTAAATGTGGAAACATCCATTGGTGAGTGAAAAGTAGATAATTCACTGGTGGTGGGGAGAAATACAACAACCGACCGCCACATATAAAAGAAGTAAATGTTGGGATAGATAATGAACCCGAATAACAACTATTGGGGATTATAGGATTAATTTGGAGTTGGTGGGCATTGTAGAGCTAATCGGGAATTCAAGGACGTCTTTCCAAAGGACTATACTGAAATGAAGTGAGTTCAAATGTCTTTGGGAAGATGGTGCATTCACGTACCAAAGGTTTTTGATCTCTATCCTATAGTATAGGTTTATGATTTAGGTTTTTGATTAAGTTACAAACCAGGTTGGAAATGGGAATTTGATTGGATAGGCTGACGTAGGGCCTCCCCTACCCCCAAAGATTTATTTTGGGGCTCAACCAATGGGGGATAATTTGACCTTTAGTGCACGTGAAGGTGCCAAACCGATGAAAAGGAGACCATACAATATGAATCCTAATCTATGCATATAGGGTTACGGAAGAAATTGACAAGACGTTGGACTTAGGAGTGAATTATCTAGTAGAGGAATCGACTTTGGTAAGTCCAATGGTTTTTAGTATTAAGGAGGGATGATAAGGATATGTGTTGATTACAACATGTTGAACATTGAATGCTTACATGATCCATTCCCTACTCGCATCGCATGGGAGGTATTGGAAGGAGTAGTGGATCATGGGATTTAAATCTTCATTGATGGGTTTTAGGGTACCATCGGGGTCAAATTGCCAAATAAGACAAGGCAAAGACCACATTTGCTATTGAATGGGGTCTTTCGTGTATGATGTAATGCCATTCGATTGAAAAATTTGCGATAGTGTTCTAACGCATTGCGGTGGAGGCATTTTGAGATTCCATTCACAAGTTTCTTCAAGTATATCTTGATGATTGGACAATGTATGGGCTTGTAAATGACCATTACGAGAATACATGCCTACTATATGAAAGATGGAGATTACAAATTTATCTTAATTTGAACAAGTGTATGTTTGCGAACCATTTGGAACACTTTTTGGATGTGTCATTTGTAAAGAGGGCATGTTAGTTGATCCAACTAAAATAGTTGTGATGCTACTCTTGCTAGAAACATTGCACAATTAGAGAGACGTGCTCACATTTTTAGGGCATTGTGGGTATTACCACAAAGTTCATTCGAGCTATACATAAACTCTTGGTCCTTTGGAAGAATAATTGAGGAAAGACGATCCATTTGAGTGGATGGATAAGCAACATGAGCCATTCGACATATTGAAGGAGAAGCTCGCAAATGTGCTCACCCTTAAATTCCCAGAGACTAGAAGACACCTTTCCATGTACGTGTTGATGCATTAGAACAACCATTGGAGCAATACTTGCACGGTTGGGAGAAGGAAAGATGGACCATCCCATTCACTTATGCAAGTAGGAAATTGTTTGGGTTGAGAAAAACTACACAATTAGAGTGAGAAGCTTTGGTATTGGTATATGTACTACTAAAGTTCGTGCAATACCTTCTTGCAATATTGATTTGTGTGGCTTTGAAACACCTTGTCAACAAGCCTATTTTACATCGGCACATTTGTTGGTGGATTGTACTATTTCAAGAATTTAAGTATTGCATTGTGGTGAAGTCGGAGAGGTTGTACAGAGTGGACCAAAACATTTATAGCACATTAGTACCATTGAAGTTGCCATTCCATTAAGGATGACATGCCGGATGAACAACTTTATTGTGTACAAAGTGTTTTGGAGGAGATATTAGAAATAACAACACTTTTGAAATCGGGGTTAGCTCTAGAGGTTGGATTGTGAACCAAAGAAAGCAATTTGTAGTCAAGGTTGCATATATCAAATCATTGGAGATGAGTCGTATAAATTGGGAAGAGACGAAGTTCTTTGTGAATGTGTTGGAACATGAATGCGAAGAGAGTGTGTGCCATGAGGGAAAAGTTGGAGGACGCTACGTAGGGGAAGCAACTATACAAACGACCTTGTTAGCTAAAATGTGGTGACCAACCTTGTATAAGGATACAATAATATGCGTAGAAATGTGATATTTTCCAAATAGTTGGGAAACCTAACATAAGATATGAGATATTGTTAATAACTATATCAGTGCAAGATCCATTTAAGAAATAGGAGTTTGATGTTGTAGAACCACCATCTGTGGTGCAAAGAACTCGGTGTGTGGTATATTATAACCACTGTGGGTTAGCTTGCAAGCTTGAATGGAGCAACTACGAATTTCCTTTGGGAAAACATTATTTCTACATATGATTGTCCTCTTAGTTTAACAAGTGATAGAGGGAGCCATTTTTTTGTGGAGATAATGCACACATTATTGTAGGAAGAGATGATTGCACATCATAAGACTACACCTTATCACCCACAAGTAAATGGTATGGTGGAAGCATTCAAAAAGATTTTGGGGACTACTCTCATTTAGATATTTGATGTAGGAAAAACTGATTGGGATGATCAAGTGTCAACATTGTTGTTAGCACATATAATTAATTGAATAAGTACACTCCGTTTCAGCTTAGTGTATGGGAAGGAAGGCGTGTTCTTAGTGGAATTTTGATACCCTCACCGCACATTTCATGCAAATGGTAATCTTGGTGATAGGAAGTCCATTCGGGAAAGGCTAATGGACTTAACGAAGTTGGATTAGAAAAGGTTTTTGGCGATGAAGCCAAGTGTTGCGAAAAGAAAACAAAAGGCATGACGTGACAAACATATTAAGAACAAAACTTTGTGTGTGGGAGAGAAGGTTTTTTTATATAAATTGCATTATTTAAAGCATCCACCGAAGTTTCATATTAGATTGATTGTTACTTATATCATCCATTGCATCTTGGAGATAGGGGCATGAAAGTTGAATGGGGAACTCGTCAAAGGGCACTTCATGGTAGTAGGCATAAGCTGTAGTAAGAAGTGCACAATAAGGTCCATGACCATAAGAAAACCGTGCCACCAAAAATATTTCTTGTTTTATATAGTTTGTTTTCATTAACATATATTTTTTTGTTTTGTGTTAATAAGGAAGTTTGACTCCCATTCAGCGAAAGGAGAAATATCAATTGAGTTACAACAATGATGAGAAAACAAGAAAAATGGCAAGGCTTGTAGGAGTTGAAATTGAGAATACAACCGACAAGGAAAGGGGATGCGCTAGAGGACATTATGCATATTTCTTGAGGGCGAAAAATTAGTTGGGTTATTGATACAAGCTGATAAAGTTCTGCACAAGAAAGGAAAAATGGATTATAATAATTGGAATAAACGTGAGAGCAAAGCTTTGCGGGAAGGCATAAAATAAATTTGGAGAAGGGAATACGTAGTACACAAGTAAAGTTGCGGAGGTAAATTCTGCAAAAGGGCTATCAAAAAGTACTTGGAGGCAATGTTTTAAAAATCGGAACCGGACTCGGAACCGGTCGAGGGTTGGACTGAACCGGACTGGTTCAAACTCTATGAACTGGTTTACTAAAAACACATAAAAATTACATTTTTAAAGAAAACAATATATTTGAAAGATTAGAAACCATGATTCCAACAATTACACACAAAATATGCAAAGTTTGCTCATGTATATACTATATAACAGGTAAGAAAGGTGTTTATAGCAAAATGACATGAACTCCAAGTAAGAAAGTTGTTATAAGCAGAAATTTTGAATAAAAAATTGAATTTTTTATACTCAGTGTTGTATGCATGCATCTTTACATGACTTTCGGCGGTTCGAGATGAAATCGACCGGTTCGACCGGTTTGGTATTAAACCGGTTGGTTCGATCTGTAAACCGGTTGAGCGGTCCGGTTTTTAACCTATTCATGTCTAAATATGTTGAATTGGTCGAACCGGCCGGTTCCAGTTTCGGTTCGGCGGTTTTAAAACACCGCTTGGAGGAAAAGATAAGATATGAAGGCTCACATAAGAATTTATAAGTGTGTCGAAATATGGCTTGCAAAAAAATTGACATATATGATTAACATAAGATAGAGGTTGCATGCAAGTTGTAATGCACATGGCTAGAAATTTGTTTGGATTTTGGGCACACAAAGCATAGGCTGCACACAAGTTGGGGTTGTGCATGGCCCGAGAACTTGGTGGAGCCAAGGTAGAATGTTGCATGGAGGGAGGACTTACATGTTACCATTAGCAATTGACTATGGGTAGATGAGAGGAGTAAATGCATGCAAATCTATCAAAAGGAGGTGAATGCATACACAAAAATGTAATGTCCCTTTTAGGGGGACTTCCGGAAATAGCTAGGGCTGAAAGTGAGATGACTGAAATTAATTTTTAGATGGCTGTAATCAGATTTCAGAGGGCTGGATATGACTGAAAATGCACACTGAAACCTGCAATTTTTCCCTTCCTAGGGCAGCGACCTGTTTTGAGAACTCCCACTCACTTTTGGATGCCCTAAACTCGCTGAAAATGTGCCCAATCAAGCTCAAAAATTCTGATTAATTACCAACAATCAAAATATGAAGGAAAACTGATTTTTAGTGCCCCAGAAATGAAGATATGAATTTTCTATAAACATTACTTTAAAATTCACAACTTTACCTAGAAGCTCCAAAATTCACGAAACTTGGGATCTTGGGGTTTAAAAATATGAAGAATGCAAATATCAAATTAGCTTGCCCAAACTCCACCCAAACATGCCAAACCTACCTTACAAGCAATTCACCCCTCTTGGAAATGTTGAATTAGTGGCTCAAACATGCAAAGAAATGATTGCTTTCACCTTTAAAATTAGTACAAGTCCATCCATGCAAGAATCATACCATACATCCATCAAAACACCTTCAAAATGCTCATGATGCAAGTCGCCTAGGGCTAGATAGAAAGATATCAACTCCAAATACCTTAAGATATTCAATAATTCCAAATATCCTTGCTCGAGGGTTTTCGTCCCCAAGAAAAGTTCCACTATCAAGGGTTTTTGTCCTTGAAGTGGTCTCAAACAAGGGTTTTCGTCCTTGATGAGAGAGAAAGGAAAGGTACAACCTTTACCCAAAAGAAATAATAAGATTCAACATATGACATAATGGCCAAACATCCTCCTTTTATAACATAAGGGGTGTTATATCATAACTTATGGCCGACCTTATAATAAGTACCTTTTAATTATCTAATTTGTATTTAGAGCCTACATGCTCAAAATACTTTATTTTCTAATTAAAGAAGTTCTTCTATTGGAGCGCTAGGCTTCCCAATAGGAATACATGATAATAATAAAAATATTTGCTTAGATAATAATAAAAATGTCATCCAAGTCTTCCCCTTGCTTCCTTAAACCCACAAGGAGGAAAATGGGTTAAGGTCTTCAAATCCGCTAGTCTCCAAAAAGGGACATGACAAAAACCACTTGCATGCTTTAAAAATATGAGAGTTTGTAGCCATTGTGAGGAAAAGTAGAAATCACATCGTGAAACTAGGGGTTTTGATGCAACTAAGAGAGGTTTAGGGAACTGTCAAGAAATTGAGGTAGGTTTCATTTAGGCATTGGGAGACAACACAAAGTTGAGTGAAAGGAGAGGATGAGACATTTGGATTAAGTGTAGGGCTGCGAAGGGGCACAATTGCAATTACGGAGTTTTGGATGTAGGCAATAAGGTTTTTATTAAAGGCGATAAGGGGTTTTGAAGGTGTAAGTAGGTGAAAAGAATGGGTAAACAAAAGCACGTAGAAGCTCCTCCGGCATACATTGTGCATGATAAAGAAAGTGAGAAGCTAAGCATGGGTGTTGGAGAGGAAGAAGAATCAAAACAATAATTGCTTGAAAAGACTCGTAATGAAACCTAAGACATAGAAGGAGAAGAAGGTATGCTGTTGGAGGTGGTCTTGAAAAGGTATCCCAAGACAATGACTAATGGAGAACATTTGATAACTTGCTCGGGAGCATGCGTGGCTAAAGACTTCAATCACAATAATTTAGAGTACACATACTTCCTAAAGATAGAGATAGCTAAGAAGCACAGGAGGGTTTTTAGTAATCACCAAAGAATACCTAGTGAAGACTTGGGTGTTTAACTCAATGAGTTGCCATATTTTGGGAAACCAGATTTGTTGGTAAAGTGGCTACTCTCGTGCACCCATGAGAAAAGAAAGAAATTATATTAATTTCCATAGATTACCAAAAGTAGGTCAATGGGACTAGAAGCGAGAATCTTAGAAGCCAAAAAGAGTAGAATTCATTTTGAGGTAATGCAAATTAAGGAAGTCCTATACAAATTGGCGAGGTAATCGGGCTCGCTAATGTAGGAGAGAGTATGCATACGGATATGAGGAAGACACGAAAGGCATGATGTGGGTGAATAAGAAATTGAACTTCACGAGAGGTGTGGCTACACCAAGGTATTATGCAAAATCCGAAGCTCCTTGGTAAGATTCGATGTGCGTGTGATTAGCATGAAGTTGACATTGACTATGCGATGGGGCTAGGTCTTAAAAGAAAATGTGTGGCCTACCAAGTGGTGATGATGTCGGTCGAGTAGAATTATGCATAATATATTGTTGAAGAGGTGAATATGGCGGTGTAAGAAGCACATACATGAGGAGGTACATTCAAATGTGGAATGATTTTCGTCTTAATACTCCTTGAGGGGGTAGTTGTCATCTTAATACTTCTTGAGGAGGTGGGTGTGCCGGATCATCGATCCTTCTTATTATTTGACATTTTGATTCCTTGTATGAAAGATATAGAGGGTATCAATGCGAGATCTCGATGAACCATGCGTACAAGAGATATATGGAAGTCTGGTATAAGAATGTGGTCGCATCATTTAGCATGGATTGGAGTTTTCCACAAAGGATGTCGAAGCGTATATGGGCATGCACCTTTTTGTGTAATGACTCACTATTCATTAGCACAAATTGTAGATCAATATGGCGAATGGACCATGTGGATGATTTACCTTATCAATAACCACATAATATATGGAGAAGACATTGGACATGATGGAGAACCTTTTATGCACAATTGTGGATGTCAATGAGGTAGACAAGGAGATTCTTGTGCATTACAAGAAATACGATTGGTCTAGGTTTAAGATCCCATTGTAGGATGAAGAGTTCGAGGACAACTTGTAAGAATTCTTCTATACTTCCAACTTGAAAAGGTGCAATTTTTTTGGATGCGAAGTTGGTCTTAGAATGTCGGTGCATATGAAGGTTGACCATCACACGTCTTTCGCGGGTCCTATGAGAAACTAAAACAGGAAAACTAGCTCGAGTATAAAACATAAACTCACTCACTCAAACATTCATTTATAATGCAATGTCAACAATAAAACCATGTAATGTTGGAGCAACTAATGTTTTTGGCAGCATGTTTAGTGTGGGGCCACCACAACAAAACATAGACTCTGCCATAAATTATATGATAAGTTATAAAGATTGCACTTGTTGTAAAGTTAAATAAATCAATGTATTGATTTTATTATTTGTCAAAGAGTGAATCAGTTCAACCAAAAGGTTGCAACCAATTCACCCACCCTTTAAATAGGGTGATTTCCCATTGGGAAATTATACAATTGAATTACTGTTGCTGTGCACTAAATTTAACGTGCAACTGTAGTCTGTAATTGAGGAGAAGTGAGAAAGGAAGCTTATTGGGTTGTCCTCTAATTATCAGGTAGGTCTGTAAGTTATCAGACTTTGTTCCACATTTTATTGATAAAACTAGAAAGTGCTATTTATTGTGGGGTTTTTAGTGCAATTTTTCCCCACAATAAATCTGTGTCAACGTATTCCGTGTTCATTGCATTTAATTTACTTAATTTTGCAATCTATTTCTGCACTTAATAAATTGCATGCTGCTAAGATTCCGTAATTCTGTGGTATTTAAATTCCTATTTAAATTCAATCCCAGTTTTGACGTGGTATTAGAGCTTGAAGATTTCTGAGTTGTGTGCAGGTTCAATTCAAGAAATTGTAAAATTTGCAGGAATGAAATTATAGAAAATTGGCATGTCTCTGGGATTCCTCAATCTAATAGTCCTAATCCTAGAGTGGGGATTAAGTGGAATCCTCCTTGTGAAGGCTTTCTAAAACTTAACTTTGATGGGGCAGCAAAAGGGAACCCAGGGAAAGCAGGGGGAGGAGGAGTCATAAGAGACTCTTTAGGTCGTTTCATTCTTGCTTACTTCTTTGACCTTGGAAAACAATCTAACAATGTGGCGGAGGTAGCTGCCCTGTTGCAGGGGTGAAGATAGCAAAAGAAAAAGGTTTCAATCTCCTGGAAGTGGAAGGAGACTCGATGTACATCATTTCTTGTATGAGGGTTCTTCCAATCCTTCCATATCTGTTGAAGACTTTATCTGTAAAACTAAATCTTTTTAAAATTCTTTTGTGAATATTTCTTTTAACCATGTGTATAGGGAAGGCAATAATGGTGCTGATTTTGTTGCTAATCTTGGGGTTATATCTAAGGGTCTCCATATAGTTGAGCAACTTGTTGGAATGAATGCTAAATTCATTGAAATCATGAAAAGGGAGGGAGCCTTTAATAATGTTGCTAACTCTCCCGCTCGTGCCAACAACCTCTCATGATTTTATCTTACTTGTGGGAGCTGGATTCTTTTGTTTACACGGGCAGTCGGGCCTTTTTGGTTTTGGAGAAGTTGAAAATTGAAACCACTGATTTTAAGGCAGTTTTGATTTGCAAGAGATTTTCTAGCGCAGAAGGATGGGAGGAGACTTGGTACGCACGGAACCTTCTAGGTGTCCAGAGATTTCCAAGGAGGCCAAAGTTCTCCTCGAGAAGGCGGGTTTGCTTGTCTTTTTCAAAACTTTCGATGGCTATGATGAAAACTTGAGTGAAGCGGTTGCTAAAACGTGGAACGAGGGAAAAATCTAGGTGGGCAACTGTTCCCTTACTATTTCTCCCAAGCTGATTGCTAAGGTGACTGGTCTAGCGCTTGAAGGTAGAAGCATTTTTAAACCCAAATCTGATTACAGTCTTGAGATTGACTATTTTTTCCAAGGAAAAGGGGAACCTATTTCTCTTCATAATGGCTATGCTAGGTGTAAGCTGCCCTCTCCATATGATGAAATTGCCAAACTACTCATGTCTTATATTACTTTGGAAGGTAGATATAAAGTCATATATGGTTACCATTTTCCAATGCTAAACCATATTCGCAATGCAAAACTGTATAACTTCCCCTTCTACTTATTCTCTTCTCTGGCAAAATCTATAACTTTGGTGAAGAAAGGCACTTTCATTATCCCCTTACACCAGGGTCTGATAAAATCCATCATTCGGCTGAGCACTCCCCTGTTGGGAAAAAATGACAAATTTGGGGCCTCGCCTTCAAACATTGCATTGGGTAAAAGGTCTGGGAGTATGGAACCAAAGGAGGATAACAATGATGAAATTGGTCAGGGGAACCCAGTGGCAAAACGCACTAGATCTAGCACGAGCAAAGGGGGAGACAGGTCTCAGTTCAGGAAAGTTCAGTTTTCGGGTTGGGCTGAGGAGGATAATATCACTTTTGTTTCTGATGAAGACCTTGGTGAAACCCCTTCACAGAAGGAATCCTCTCAAGAGAAAGCGAAAGGGGAAGATGCGAGCAGTGAGGATGTTGAGAGCTTAAAAGAACAGAGTCTTCCAAGAATACTGAGGAAGCTATCCACTTGTCTTCACAATCTGAAAACGGCCCAGATGGAGCTTTTCTCGGCCCAGGAAACTATTGTCAAAACTCATGCCTTCATGAGAGATTTTGAGAACTACAAATTGAACAATGACATCAACAGGCACAAAATCAGTTTGCTCACCATGGATATTAAGGAGCTGCAAGAAAAAGTTGATAAAATGTCTAACATCATCATCAGTGAAAATTTCAAAAATGCAAATGCCAATAGAATGGAAATGGAGAAAGAGATGTTGAAAATGAAAGGAATCATCATGCAAATCAGAGATGCCCATGTTCTTAATGTAAAGAGTACTATCTTCCATCTCAAACTGTTGGCAGAGATGATACAGTCAATGGAATTGGCTAAAGAAAAAGAGTTGGATGGCACAGGCCCGAAGGTGGTGATCAAAGAACCCAACTACAAATATTGGAAGGAGACCATCGCAACCTTGGTCAAAGAATGGAATGGATGCATGGAGACGGTGGACGAGCTGGTTAAAGAGAAATGATATGTTTTGGTTTAGAATTTGCTGCTGGTTAACTTTTTGCTGTTAGTATTTCCCTTGAGACTATATATAATGGTTATCTTATTCTGGTTTTTTGTTTTTGATATTGTGGATCATGACTGGCCTTTGAAGATAAATACTTTGGCCAATATGTAAGTAAACGATAACTCTTTGTAATGGGGTAGGGTCCCCTCAACCCTAACTTTACCTATTATAAAAATAAAATAAAATTATAGAAAATATTTCATTAAAATCTACAACAAAAAAATATGCAATTACGATTGAATCCAAAATACTATTGTTCCTTGAAGAGTGGCTCCCGAGTTGAGACACAAAATGATACAAATAATATTATATTTGGTGTGCAAGAAAAAGCGTGCAAATTTAGAAATATACATTAATTTTCAGAGAAGTGTCTTTCACAAAAATTGACTACAATCCACAATCATCCAAAATCTACAAATTTTGTGATATACACACAAAATTATCTTTATTTCAAAATTGTAATCTTTTTTTTTTTTGCCCCTCCGGGATGAGTTGAAGGGATGTGTGAACGAAGTGAAGTGAATGTGTCGTTGCCTCTTTCATCGATTTGGATTTGAACAAGAAAACATTGAAGTGCTGATCGACATGAAAGAAACTAAAAGCTTTGTTGAGATTAAGGGTAAGCCCATGGGAGCCAACATCAAAAAGCCTTGAAAACATCGTTGGAGAGCACACAACATGGAGATGTGCTCTCCTTCCACTCTGATAGCCTCGACACTCATTTGGTACATTGAGACTAGCGACCCAAATGACGCCGACCGTGATAAAATGCATTGTTCCCACTCATATGAACCTCATCATAGAGTAAGCCTAATTTACCTATGAAAACAAATGTAGCTCAAAACCTCTTGGGCTCACAAGTTGGAAAATAGGATTAGATTTCATAACACATCGAAATAACTTGAAACCAGCAGCAAGTCGAAGATAGAAATGGAAGTAAATAATAGCCATTATTACAATAAATGGATTGATTTTTTTGACAACCGTCGCTCAAGAACTTTGAGTATCTGTTACATTTGTTTCAAAAGCCATGGAAAATATTACAATTTTATTATTATACTCAAAACCGTTTAAAATCCTGTGGCTCTTAAGATGCCTAAAACTTGTGAAAATTGGTTGGTGTTAATTACAAATCTTAAATAACTCGTCAAATCCCGAAAATGTGGAGACATCTTTGTATGACCCTTTCAGGGCTGAAATTGAAAAATAAGGAAACCACACAAACCCAAGTGAAATGAAATCTGATTTTTTATAACAGCAGCTGTAATATCATTCAAAACCCTAGGGCGAACTGTATAAGAGCTTAGAATTCACCATACACAACTGAAAATTACTTCAAAATGATTAATTCAAACATGACAATCAATATCCATCCAATTTGGTAACAACAAATGGAGAAAATCAGCAAATATATATTGCTGTAATTAAATTTAGGACAGCAGCAGAACAACCACAAACCAACGCTGAAAATGATAGATAAACACCACCAAAAATCACGAAAAATATAGATTCCGGCCTTATAAATTATGGAGATTCAGATTGTAAAATCAGATATGAAATATGTGCCCTAGAAGGCACCCAACTAACACCAAACCCTAGTCGCTCCCTCTAGGGAGAGCTCCAAAATGCATGCAAAGCCTTTGTAGATATTTCCCTTGATGCCCTAGATCCAAATCTGCAAGAAGTCTTCAATAGATATCTTCAAATCACCCACAATGGAGGGTTTCCGTCCTCCACCAAGCCACAAGGAAGGTTTTCGTCTTCCTTGGAATGCCACACAAGAGGGGTTTCGTCCTCAAGTGGAAAGTTAATGAGCACTTTGCCCAAAAACCAAGTATAGATAAAATGCGCCAAAGATAGGATGCAAATGAAGTCACAAATCTCCTTTTATAGCACTTGCTTGGCGCCAAAGGCCAAATAGAAGTGGACCAACCTCCTTGGGCTTCTTTTAATCTTTTAATTTGCCTTTATGACTCTCCAATCACATCCGATCTGCTTTAAATCTAATTAAGAAAACTGAAATGAAAGTGCAATTCCTTCCCTTGTTCAACCATGCTTCATTGCCATGGAAAGGGGATGACAAGAAGTCCACTTTTAGGCTCTTAATTCGAAAAAGGGGACATTACTCATCTAAGAATATGATACATTAGAATTTATAACGTTATTCGAGAATGCATTGCTCGTAGCTTAAAATCCAAGGATTAAGAGCATTCTTGCGGACTTTAACCAAAATCTGCTCAGTCCTTGCCATTGGAACTGGCAAATCCCCAAATTGCAAAACCATTTGAAGGGCCATACTCACTTTGTAGAAACACATTTTATGCATTTGCCCTTCGATAACTTGGCAGGTTGAAAACCTTGTTGTGGCATGAGCGGCATTATCCAACTAAGCTTGTGTATATCTTCTCTTGGCTGCTCCATTTCATTAGCCCTCTCTGTACCCAAATAGGTGGCAATAGTCATAGCGACAGGGGGTCTTCATCGAGACGTGGCTAAGACTATACACGGCTCCACTCTACAAATAAATGGCAGCCTTTACCTTCTCCATTGGCGACCCCATGAGCTCTTCCTCTCCAAGAACAAGTTCTTTTGGTTTTTTACAAAAATTGCAGCCTCTCACTGCAACTACACACTCCTCGAGGGCAGCGACAAAGAGCTTGTCGAGTGGGTGAACAAGGAATTTAATATTGTAATCAACATTATAATAAACAAGTTTATTGCCCATGAAAACCACAAAACCCTAAAAGGGTACGTGGAGCTCCATTCAACTTATTGTCCGACAAATTTAAAGAGGTTGGTTGTTTTATTAATTTTAAATTTTATTTTGGTTTATAAACTAAAGCTTAAATAAATCCTAGTGCTAGCCATAGACCTTGGGTTTAGCTAGCTCATACAACAAGCTAAGTGCAACCTTAGGTCTCTAAGGAGAGTGAGGGTTTGATCCTAGCCCTCTCCTATATTTTGAACTTAAATAGCACATGAAGTGATCTTTAGCGCAACTAGTAGGTTGGGCATGTTAAAGCCTTGAAGGAAGTGGAGGTCCATGGTTCAAGCTCCTCTCCTTTATATTTTATAAAATGAGTAAATCTTAATTTGACCTTAAATAAAAGTCGACACACACACACACACACACACACACACACACACACTTGGTTAGACTTGTAGCCAATTTGGCTATATGAAGTTTTACAAGAACTTTGAACTAGGAGGTGGTTGGGGGTTCAAACCCCCAACCATTTTCTTCTGCTTATAAATTTTATAAAAGAAATCTTTAAAGGATTTTTATAGCATAAAAATATATAAATAAATAAAAAAATATAAAAATAATACTTTTGTTTGTGTATTTTTGTCAACATGAACTTCTTGTACAACCCATTTTTGATCAGAAAATTGCAAGTTATTTTTTGTCGGTCCCTAAGTACTAAAAAGAGGGAGTGTTTTTCGTGAAGGGTGATTTTTGGCCTTTTCAAAAGCCTAGTGAGTTGTAATTTATCAGTCCCTAAATTGTACTTAAAGGGGGAAGTGGTTTTTTGTGAAGGGTGTTTTTTCGGGCATTTCAAAAGAAGCTCCCCAGCCCTGTGTTAGTAATTCACTTTCTAACAGAACTAATATGAAGAGCACGTGTAATAGCCTGTACGACCATTATCACATACAAGTTAGTCAAGTAGAACAAGGTACACCACTATCTGTAGATCTATCCAACAAGCATGCAACTCTGGGAAATATTGTGGACAAGCAATGAATACAACTATACGATTACTTTGGGAAAAACATTTTGATAACCACACATGGGGTGTTATTAATTTTAGATTGCAGTACACCAGAAACTAGGTCCATCGGTCCATAGAAACAACTATCTCAATACCATACTCTACACACATATAAGCAACCAGAATAGAAAAAGGCAAGAAAAGGACGTCGATGAAGTCAGCGGAATCGGAGTCTCCATCGTTTTCAATCATGTGTCCTCAGTCTGCTCAACACACATACTCACCACATAGGTCTAACAAAAAGACAAGCATTCTGTGTTCCCCATGCTAAGCTAAAGCATTTCCGTCTCATCAATTACATGTAGAGAATCACTTGCCATTGTCAGTTGGAATAACAGTCACATCTAATTTCTCTCAAGAGAAAGAACATCACTTATCTCGAGAACACATTCTATTAGTGTAAGCAGGATATCCGAAGCTATATGGGAACATGCAAGCAGGAGCTTGGTGGTGAGTACATGCATGTACTCGTGTGTGCCCTATCGGGATGAAGCAAAAATTCAGCACAACACTTCAACCCTTGTTATTCTCCTAGAAAATTGATTTTTTTTACAATCCAAATACAAGAAAGAGATTATTGTACAAGGTACACATGGCTACCAATCTACTAATTACATTGATCAAGCTTCCTAGGTTGTCAAGCACAGTTCAGGGCATCCAAATAGTTCTCAAGAGTAAGCAATACAACAAGTTACAGTACTGACATGTGAAGATCAAACCAATGGTACAAGAATCTTCTGATTGGTGCTCTATACAGTTCCAAGTATGATTATACATGAAGTTCACAAAGCCCTCAGGTTTAAAGCATATTGATTGATCTACATCATCTACCCTAACACTGTCTTGAGACAGGATACAGTCAATACACAAGGCGGCTTTCTTGAATGTCATGTCTGTCTCAAGTCACCGGCCAGCCAGGGAGTTTAACAAGGTAACGTCTAAAGGTGTCCTTGGTCACTGGCTAACCAAAATCTGACTCCCTGAAGGCTTATACCAATAGTTATACAAGACGGCGGTGATACAATTTACAAAGGGTTCAGTCATCCAAATCCTTATGAAGAGTACATAAGGTAGATTATCACCTTATCACAACAAGGATACCGTCAAGTTAAGATGAGTCTGACTTGGAGCTACAGTCATACAAATTAGACTGTCATGAGTTCTCAAAAGGTCTAAGTTCACTTACAAGAAATTTAATGCATTAAGAGCTAAAACTACAGTCAAACCTAGTGATCCCAAATCCAGTGCTACAGTCATATTATTCAGGACTGAAATAGAGCAGCCTTGTTCAAGTACTACTTATTGTCAAAGTTACTGTAGAATGATGTGATACAGTGATAAAGGACTACAGCTTAGTCATCAGAAAATCATATTAAACTGATTAACATAATATGCAGTCCAAGGACTGTCAAGAAACATGTCCAACCAGCTCAAGCTACAGTTGATCAAAAAGTCTTATTGCATGCTATGGTACAGTCTGAAAATTTGCATCAATATATGTCTCATGAATTTCTAGCTTCAGTCTACTACAGTTACCAAGAGATTGAGTGTGTTAATCCCTGTTGTCATACTAAAAGCCTATTTGAAAAGTAACACATATAATCACCCCTATAGTCATTGTAAGAGTCCAGTTGATGCGTAATCACAACACCCCTGATCTATTTTGCAATTCGAAGGATTGTTACAGTCAATGTGATTGCATAACATGGAGCATTTCCCAAAGTGTGGGACTTTGCAATCGGGAAAGCTCTCCGGAGAAGGCTGACTTCCTATCCTATCCTAGTGCCAACTACTCTAAAGTGCAGAGAGTTGCAGATCTAACCCTAATCTAATATTTCCAAGGAGACAGAGATAGAGAAAATGCATGAAATTAAAACCTACTCTAAGGGAAGGTGATGCACCAAGAAGGATGGTTAGATAACCTGCATAATAAACACAACACAACCAATGTCTTGCAATGAAAACACAACAGTGCACAATAATTTGTATGTGATGAAAGACCAGAAAAGATGCAATAAAACACAAAAGGGGTGTTTGAAATATCCACAAATCTGTTTATATTGCTTCAGAAATTGATACAATACACCACACTCAAGCTCAAAGGCACATATCTTGCATTACAATGTCCAGCGGGAGGTTTGGAATCTCCACAAAATCTCTTACAGACAAGAAAGAAGAAGGGAGGGGTAGATACAAGTTTTCCAACTACTTTAAAATGAGCCCCTCCTTACAATATATAGGAAGAATGAGAGAAAAGAGGAGAGAAGGAATTCAAAATCCTACTTCAACCACCAAAAATACATTAAAATCACCTACAAAAATGATGGTTGCCATTGTAAAAACCTATACCTCTAGGTTTTACGCCTTACTTTGGGAAGAAAGGAAGCCCATACCTCTTTATGTGGTAGGTGAGAAATCTGAAACACCCTTTAAAATGACGGACTATACTTCTTCATTTTTAAATACTTAGTCTCACTAATATAAAGAAAACCAGTCGTAGTTGTGTAGAGGATGTTGAGAGATTTCCAAAAGTCCAATTTTGTGCAAATCCGAGCTTCCAGTCAAAAGTTATGGCCGTCTGAAGATGAGGGTGCCATATTGTAATAAATGCGAGTAGTTGACTCTGTTTTTTGGGCTTTTTGGGTCCGCGTGTTCTGCTGTTTGGGACATTTTTCTCCGCCATCTCCGCACTTCACTGGCTGCGGCTATTTCGGCTTTTCGGGGTCCGCGCGTACTTTTGTTCCAATTGTCCCTCGGACTGCTCGGGACATTCTTTTCCGCCTTTCCACAATGAACTGGCTGCGACCAAATCGGCTTTTTGGGTACTTTTGTCCCAAATTATCGCTTGGACCGCACGCAGAGACAAAATCTTCCGCTTTTGCTGCATTTCTCTTCTACGGGTACTTAGGCTTTTTGGGGCCCGCGCGTACTTTCGTTCAACTGTCCCTCGGACCACTCGGGACATTTTTATCCACTTTTGCCGAATTTTTGTTGATTTTTCTAAGTATTGTCTCTTTCTTCTCTACAATGCCCCCTTCGATCAACTTTGTTGTCTACCTCTCGCTTACGGTTTGGTGTGCATTTCTTGCTTTGCTGATTATCAATTTCACTGGGAGAGGGAAATTAGATAACAATTGGCGACTCGCGAGGGGCATTTGTCTGCTAAATGGAGTATGGCCAACAACTCGAAGCTATCCATGGGGCATGGTGTCGGTATTATCATTATGAAATGATCTAAACTACGGAACTTGATCCCGAAATGCTTAAGATGATGCCGCTTTGCTTGAGAGCTGCCCCCATGACTTGCACTCTCAAATTTTTATAAGAAAATCTTGAAGTCAAGGTTTGTGAGAATAGAAAATTGCTTGAAACCTGGATTTCACCCATTCCTGCAACTGCGATCCACGAGGCTGAATGATGGGTACCCATGAATCTTTGCCTTAACATCTGATTTCTTACCAAGTGTGGATAGGCACGAGACCGATCTTTTAACATGGTGAAGTATCTGCCGCAGGTGGAGTGAAACCTGTTTCGCTTGATGTCATGGAACTCTATTAAGTCCCGATCTTCTTTCTTCTTTTGAATATCCAGGTCTTTGCTTGACTGAGAGTGACCTCATACTTGGGTTACCAGCTGATCCTTGTAAGGCCTATCATCAAACCACGATTTTAGTTGCTCTGCATTTGTTTGAATTTGAAATTTGCAGAATCGCTGATTGCGAGCAACTTATGTGAGCTCTCTTACTACTGACTTCCTTTTTTGAAGCGCGATGAATTGTATACAAAGCATACACTAGAAGCAATAGAACATGTGCACCAACACTTAGGGAAATTAAAACCTATTCTAAC
Organism: Taxus wallichiana var. yunnanensis; assembly: GCA_018340775.1. NCBI lineage: Eukaryota > Viridiplantae > Streptophyta > Pinopsida > Cupressales > Taxaceae > Taxus > Taxus wallichiana. The sequence continues at coordinate 637,310,430 of CM031237.1, read as the reverse complement.
AACAATAATGTGCACAAGCACTTGGAGGAATTGGAAATCCTAGACTAATATGTACAAGGGTGAGAAATTCTTCCTTCTAGTAGCAATGTTTGAGGTAAATTCCATTGACTAGAATATGCAATTCTTCACCATCCAACTTAGCTAGCCGGAAGGCATTGCTACCTTTGCATTCAGTGATCATATATGGACCACTCCATATGGCATCGAACTTGGAATGCTTTCCTGGCTTTGCACGATCAACATCCCACTTCAGTACTAAGTCTCTTGCTTGGAATGTCTTAGCCTTAGCTTTCTTGTCAAAGCTCCTCTTGATCAATGCTTGATCTTTTTCCATGGTTTGCACTGCATGCTCTCTTGTTTCTTCTAATTCCATCAGCTCCATACATACCTGATTTATATGGGCTCAAACTCATCTAGTTCCAGCTGCTTCATGAGTTCCAATGCCGACAACTCAAGTGATATAGGTAGAACTGCTTCCTTCCTGTATACAAGCTTATAGGGAGAGCTGCTTGTAGACCTTTTGGGTGTGATTCTATCAACCCATAAGGCTGATTTGAGCTTCGTATGCCAAGTTCTCTGATTCTCATCAAGAGTTCTTCTGATGATTCTCAGCAAGTTCTTGTTTGTAGACTCTGCTTGGCCATTACCCTGAGGGTAATAGTTTGAAGAGGTGTTGAGGTATATACCTTTCCCGACAATCCATTCGAGTGATTTTTGTGCCAAATGCCAATGCATTATCTCGATATGATAGTAAGTAGGGACTTGAAACCTTGTGACTATTTCCTCATAGAAATCCAAGATGCTAGATTCATTTGCCTCCTTAAGTGCCACTGCTTCAGTCCACTTAGTGAAATAATCTGTTGCCGTAAGTATCCACTTGTGGCCTTGACTTGAATTAGGATTGATAACTCCAACGAAGTCTAATCCCCATTGCGTGAATGGTTGATCTACTAAAATTGGACGAAGGGGCAGTGTTGTTAACCTTTCTTTCCCTATGAAGAATGCACATTTTTGCATTTCTTGATCCATGAGTAACAATCACTAAACACCGTAGGCCAATAGTAACCAACTTTCATGATTTTGAGAGTTGTTACTCGTGGGGTAAAGTGGCCTCCTGCTTCCCCGTCATGGAACTGATGTAATATCCTTATCATTTGATTCGTTGACACACATCTTAGAAGAACTCCATTCACATCCTTCTTGAATAGGATGCCATCAATGAGCACATATGGAATGGATTGCAATCTGAAATATCTTCTCTTAGCTTTGTTCCATTCGGAGGGCACAAACCTTTTTGGAGATAGTGCACCATGTCTTGAGTCCAACATGGAATGGGTGCATCGTTATCTGGTTGTTCTTGATCATTCTGCAGTAGCAGGACAACCTCTTCTTTACCTATTGACTCAACTTGTTGTTTGGAAGCGAGTTGCTCACACAAACCTTTGCCACGAACCAGCTTGGTCACTTTGATTTCAATATCATATTCCATTACCCGAGTGATCCAACCTTCCCTCTTCTCGTTCAAATCCTTGTTTAGGAGAAAATCCTTGACACCAACATGAGACACTAGTAGTTGAATCTTATTGTTCGAGACCAAGTGTCTGAACTTCTTCAAACTCCTAATGATAAGCAAGAACATGCTTTTCATGAAAGAATACTTTACTTCGTAATCTTCCAGGCTTTGATTGAAGAATGCTATGGGCTGTTCTAAACCTTCTTTATTCAGCTGTACCAAGATAGTTGAGATTGTGTATGATCCTCCAAAGCATACAACATGAAGTCCTTGGAGAAATCTGGGTTGATAAGAGTTGGAGCTTGTGATATTGCATGCTTGATAGCCTCAAAACTCTCTTTGCCTTCTACTTGTCCATTTGAATGCAAGACTCTTCTTCAACATCATTGTTAATGGCTTCACAAGAGTGGCAAAATCAGGCACAAATCTGCGGACAAAGTTTATCCTTCCCAAGAAGCTTTGGAGAGATTTCTTGTGGTGTGGCAATGGAAGTGTTCGGATGGCTTCAACTCTTTCAGGATCAATTGTCAATCCTTCCTTTGAAACAATGTGGCCCAACAATTTGCCCTCGTGTGCCAAGAATACACACTTTTTCGGATTCAAAGACACTCCGAATCTTCTACATCTCTGAAATACTTGCCTTAGGTGAAAGAGGTGGTCTGCTACATTCTTTGAGAACACAATGATATCATCTAGATATACAAGCACTATTTTGTTGATTAGTCCTTTGAACGCCATATCCATAGCTCGCTGAAATGTTGCTCCGGCGTTTGACAATCCAAATGGCATCTTCTTGTAAGCATATGTGCCCCATTTCGTAGTGAAGGTTGTCTTAAATTGATCTTCCTCTTTGACCATTATCTGATTATAGCCTAAGTAGCCATCTAGCAATGAAAACCTTTCAGAACCAGCTACTACTTGCAAGATTTGCTCCATTGATGGAAGTGGATAATGATCTTTAAGTGAAGCTCTATTTAGATCACGAAAGTCTACACACAATCTGATTTCTTCGTTTCTCTTTCTCACCGGCACCAAGTTTGCAACCCAACTTGAATGTTTGATAGGGAAGATGATGCTAGCTTCAATTAGCTTGTTCAACTCTTTTCTCATGAGAGGTTCAATGTGAGGATTCACCGGCCTTTGTTTCGTCTGATAGGCTTGGATTCCGGATCTAGCTCAATAGTATGTTGTGCTAACTTTGGGTTGAAACCTCCTTATAAGTCCAGGCAAAGACATCTGGGAATTCTTGACAAAGTTGAACAAATTTAGCTTTCTCTTGTTGAGTATTTACTTTGCCAATTTGTAATGTCTTGCCTTCATCTACTGAAATGGGCTCTGAATCCTCACCCTTTACCTGAATGTTTGCCTTTTCCTTCCTGGAACTGATCATTTGGGTTGAAGATTGACTCCAAAGTTACAAGACCTTTCGGTAATTTGTTAGTCCTCAACTGCACCACTTGGTCACCATATTGTTGCTCCAACTTGTCTTGGTTTCTAGCAGAGAACTCAACTTCTTCTTGTAGAAAATTGACAATTTTCTGATCATTATCAAAGACTTGCCAACTTGTGTTGTTATCTGGCACAACTGGTCTTACAACAACTTTGATATGAGGTTGAGATTTCTCACTTTTGATACTTTCCACAATGTCAAATGCTGCTTCAATTGCTGCAAGTCTATCTGTTGCTTCGTTCTTCTTTCTTGGGATGGAACAGATGCTAAAAGCTTTGAAATCTTCAATGAGATCCCATACCCAATTCTTGTAGTTTTTCAATAGATCATTCCTAGCAGCATTTTGTCTTCTGACTTGGTTCACAATTAGCTCGCTATCTCCAAAGACTTGTAAGTTCTTAATACCTCTCTTTCTTTCTTTATGCAATCTGTGAATTAAGGCTTCATACTCAGCTGTGTTGTTTGAGCAAGCAAACTGAAACGAAAAGTTGAGTAATATTTTGTACCTTGTGGTGAAACGAGCATAGCTCCTCCTCCCGCACCTTGTCTACTCCTTGAGCCATCAAAGAATAAGTGCCACACCTCATTATCATCTTTGTGATCTGGCTTGGTAATGCTAGGGAGAGGTTGATTCTCTTCATGCAAACAATAGACTCCCAATTCAGCTTCTTTCATTTCCTTGTAAGGGTCAAAAGCATGCCTCTTGTTCGCCCATTCATCAAGAGTCAAGTCTGGAATGCATTCGACTTTGGTATCTACTTCATAGGTGCTTGGATAATCCTCTTGATCAAATGTTGAACAATTCGCATTGATTGGACTCGGTGTATGAGGCTCAATATGAAAGTTTGCAATAGGCTTAGATATGATTGTAGCCTTAGCTCCATACCTTGTTCTGAATAACATGTGGCCAATCAACAGACAAATAGCCTTCAATTTTAGCGGTGAAGTCTCTTGACAAACACAATGCAAAGAGTGGTGGCAAGCCTATGACTGATACATCTTGTAAGACGGGCACATTGGGACATACATGCATGCAATGTGAGGCCCAAATCTTTGATTATTCCAACCGTTGTTACCGTTGTCCTGTCCAATTGCACCACACCTCTAGAAATGACTTCATATTGAAGACCCAACTGATTAACTATTTGTTTTGGCATGAATGAGCTGCTTGCTCGGAATCAATCGATGACCGAATCGGTGATCGAATCCATGAGAGTGGTCGGAGGAACCATGATCAGTGACCGAATCCATTGGGAAGGAGTCTCCACAGATTAAACAAAATGAATTGATGACAACCAATAGAAGACAACAATCTACACAATTACTACACATTCCACCATGAATTTAGACAAATAATGAGGAGACCCTACACGTACCTTTCACTACCTATCGAACAAGATGTTATAAAATGACAACACACTGATATTGCAACAATTGTAGAAAATATAGAGAAATATAAACCTGCAAGAATTTTATAAATCAACACTCATAAATGTCTACACAACACAAATAAGTGCTTCATCACCAAACATGATTTACACATTCAAAACATCCTAAGAAAGCTACACCACTTGCTCATCATTCTATAATATTTTCTCCTTAAACCAGGAAAGGCTAGCATCAATCAATTGCTTAGAAAATCTGGAAAACAGAATGCTCAAATTGGACAACCGAGTTTGCTCATTAGCCAAATGACCAACATGAAGGATTCTTCCTTCAATTTATACAATTTTCCTTTGTAGAAGTGGAAAGCAAAGGCACTTAGAATATTCCTTCAAAAGCAATCAAAGGTTGAGGAGCCAATTGTCTACACGAGATGAAAGCAAGTCACCCACCAATGAATGGGGGATAAAACCATGTTTGGATCATCCTTGCCAAATCGACATAGAAAGAAACACGAGTTTTGTCAAATCAACATAGAAAGAAACACAAGTTCTGCCTTGAAACAAGCCAAATTTGGCATAAAAGTTACTGTGAGGAAATGCAAATGAAGATCCATGAAGAAAACACATGTGCATCCCTAAAAGTCAGAATAACGGATGAAGAGGAAGTTTCCACTTGCTTGAGAAGATAAATTCTTCACCTTTGGATCACTGTGATAGCTTTCCTTTTTGATTTACAACTTGATTAACTCCTTAATGCGTTTTGGTCGGGCCCAAAGGAGGAGATAACATGAAGGCATATTTTATAAGAGACCAAAACAATCCAAAAGCTTCAGAGAATAATTTGGGCGCCATTAGAATGAAAAGAACAAGTAGAGGACACCCCAATTTTTCGTCACGAAAATATCTAGAATCTCTCTACCATTCTTTCTAAAACTTGCACCAATGTGTAGCCCTTTGGAAGATCATTCCAATAACACTGGTTGTAAGTGATTTGGAGCTCCCAAATAAGAGATACGAGCGAAAAACCATAGCTCTGTCATGCTTCCATTAGACGTCCCTAAGCTTATTTTTGTGTTGAGTTAGACCATCAAATTTAACCGAGTGATAGTCTCCGCAGCCAATCGCTTAGTGCCACATAGCTTCGTTTATCCATGCCTCAAACCTTAGCCTTAGCCGATTTGAGACATGTGGCCTCAATCGACTTAAGCATTCACCATGAGGTTTTGAGACTTGGGCTTAGTCTTCTTTATCTTTGGGCCACCAATGGATGACACGTGGCCACCATCGGTGACACCGCTCCCCACGAGCCTTTGAAATCTTGGGCCGTGTCCTCTACTTTGCCAATCATCGACACATATTCATCATCACTGTCCTGTGTAGACCTAGAACAAAGCTATAACCCTTGGTCAAGTCATGACATAGCTCTATATGCCAATTGCTGCCATGTGTATCTCCTTGTGACCTATCTCAAATTGGTGCCTTACGGTTCTTAGAAAATGCACAACTTTAATGCCAAGGGTTGAGGCCCACAAGAGTGTTGAACGCGATAAGTGCCGCGTGTTAGCCATTAGTGAGAGGTTTTGAAAACACGAAGAAGCGGTTATATCTTGAACACTCTAAGAAAGGCGAGGGAGCCGATGAGCTCCACGTGTTAATCCATGCCACTTGTTATTAATTTGTCTCCGAGAAGTGATAAACTTTAAAGCAACTTAGTCCCGATTATTTACAAGCACCTTTGAGTGACGCATGCTCAAGCCTTGATCTTTTAATTTGACAACCTCATTTAAATGGAGAGCCAAAGGATTTGAACGACTTTGAACATTTCAAGTGGCATAACACCTCAAAATCCCCAATTTCTCTTGATCCAACTTGTAGAATGACAAGGCAAATAAAGGCAAGCATTTTTACATGTTTAGATCAATAGATTACTTAAATACCGTATAATCTAACTTTTTAAACCCTTGAACTCCAAGATTTAGACTATAAGGCACCCCAAATTTGAAGTGAACAATTTTGGTCGTCAACACCTCCTAGTAATTTAGTGCTCCAAAGTAGCCCTCCAAGTATCAACTCCACTAAACCCTAAACCTCAACCTATAAGGGCATATTCATAAGCGAAAGAAGAAAGACTATGTGATGATGTTCTTACTGAAATGACAACATTGATGCCATTATACGGGGCACATGACACAAAGTCATGTTCTCTCTTAAGCGATGGAATTGGTTGTGGTCAATGCCGTTGGGCCGAGAAAAGGGCTTGCTAGATGTCTTTATCGATCCTGAAACATTCGACATAAAGGTAAGTAAAGGATATCAAGTAGTCGTAAGAGGATTATAAGGTAGCGAGGAGGTAGTAGAAAGGTAATAAGGGGGTATTAAGGGTTAGGAAGGTATCTTAGGGCAAGTTAGGGTAATGCCACATGACTCTCTCACCAGTACTACTAACCAACCCAACCCCATTCTGGTGATGCCCCTTAAGGCACACACTTAGGGAGATTAATGTTTCAACAACCTGCAAAGAGAAATCGTTAGTAACAATGAAAAATAAGGTATATACATGTAATTGTTTTCCATTTATTTAATAATAAATAATTCATTATAATTTAGTAATAAGGATTTTGTGGGAAGTTGGAAATGGGTTGTGACATGACTTGGTTGAGATAAACCCGATAATATTTGTTCTTTTGTCGGGAAATAAGCTGTGAAATTGACAAGAAGTTGAAACCGTAAGGCTCGAAGCTAAGACGTGCATAATAGATCCCATTAAAGAGGAAGGTGGAAGTAGGGTTAACTATTGGTGAGGACGCCATTCTAAGGAAAGATGAAGAAAAGTGCAAGAAGAAGTTGGAGGATGAAAAGGGGTAACTAAAGAAAAGCAAGAAGGCCATGACACTCTTGCACTTAGAATTTTCCTCTTCATATGGGAAAACAAAGAAGGTGAATTCCGAGAAGAAGGACATGCAAGAGGAGCATCCTAGAGTAACAATCCAAGAAGCAACAACGAGTGACCAACACAAGAGGCAAAAAGTACATAGTGGGAGTAGAGAATAAGGGAGAAAGGGTCTTACAAGTAGGACAAGAGGGACCAAATACAAAAAGAACACCAAGTCCCAAGAATGTGTGCGAGGAGGTGGATGGGTCAAAGCTGGAGAAAATCAAGGACCAATGGTTGCGAGTAACCGAGTTAGAATGTTTCGCATTAGAGTTTGAACACCAAGAATGAAACCCTAGGAAAAGAAACTACATGAAGAGACACATGCCAAGGAGGAAGGGTCGTGTGTGGAGAAGGAAAAGAGCCCATAGAAAGAATGTACAAAAAAGTCCCTAGCGTTGCACAAAATGTCCCACTAAAGGAGGTCACAAACGTGCAAAACATGGGCCCGAGGGAAGAAAAGAAAAGAGGAGGTTGTAAGGAATAAGTGGAAGGTTAAGGTGACTCCTTGAATATCCGGACTAATAGCCCGAGCTAAGCTATTGAGGTGAGTTCATTGTTTGCGAAACTTCTCAAGTCTCGGGAGGCGATGCACCCAAACCGCTTTTAAAAAATGGGCATGAGCGATTAAAGCACATTATGGATGAACACTACAAGCGTATTGAGTTCAATGGCCCGTAAGAGGCAATTTGGGATCCGATGAAGCTTGAAGTAGATGCAAGCGCAAAATAAGAGAAAGGCACCGGAGTATGCTATTCATGCTGGTGTACCACAAAACGAGGGGAACTTGTACTTGTGATTGTGTCCATGGAGATGTCCAGACATAAGGTGACTGATGAGGATCAAGAGAAAATATTTCAAGTAAATGAGAGATTTAAAAGGGCCATGAGCTGAATTTTGGAGTTGGAGACGTGCGCCAAGAGTTATGTGGAGTTCATTGAGAAACGACTACCAGACATTTGGGGAACCATAGATGTAAGAGGAATGAAGCCCATGTACAAGTCAGGGAAAGGAGTTGGGAGTATTTTTAGCATACTAGGTACAGCTAAACAACCAAGTGTATAAGAACTCTACCATATAAGTTAGTTAAGACAGAGCTAACATGGGAAGACCATGCAGAGGAGTTAATCAACCTTGTTAACTCACTCTGGGACAAGACAAAGCTGGCAGGCCGTGTGTATGAATGGTTCCAATATAAGAAGACATTTGTGGATGTAGACATGAAGGGGGATAATGCCCTTTGCGATCAGATGTCCATGCACATGTTTAGAGAGAAGAACAAAGCCAAATGACAGAAGCAGTATGATGAATCAAATGTGTTCAAGGTTGAAATGTCACAAAACTGTGTAGAAATTTAAATAACCTTTGAGCAATTTCAAAGGAAAATCATGGAAGAAGAGATGACCATGTGTGAAGAATGGCTAGAACAAAAGAGAGTATAAAGCCTTTGAGAAGAGGTATGAAGAGACTCCATCTTGGAAAATTTGGAAGGATTGGTATTGGTTGCACAAGAGAGACAGAAAATAGTAGTCACAGTGGCAAAACAATGGATTTGGTTTGAGCAAGAGTTACAGACTAAAGTTCAGGCAATCAGTGCAGATAGTGCAAACTTGTTTGGGGACAAACAAGCTAATTCGTACAGGAGGAATGTTGACCCCAAGGTCGCATGCACCAAGCAAAGGACTAGAGTTTTGACTACGTACTCGGCATTGTGCAAGTATATCATGCACATAGTGAAGACGAAAGTTACATGAAGACTTTTGCAGAGCAAGCCAGAACAAGGAGAAAAGAAAAGGGATTCCTGCAAATGACCAAGATTGATGCGCAAAACGATGGCAAATGGAAACTGGAAACGTATAACTAGGTGACAGATTAACAAGGAAATGTCCATCGATGATCCGAAGAGGAACAAACGAAGAGCACATGGGGCGATCTAGATAATCTTTTAGAGTTATCAGAAGATATTCAGCTGGATCCAGTTGTCATGAGTATGTCAGTTGGGTGCACCTTCAGAGACACGAATGTACAGCTTAGTACCATCATATCGAGAGGATTCTATTAAAGTATTGCAGCATAGTTTCAAACATGATCCATGCATCATTTTAGATATAGATAACGAGTTCAACAGACTTTGGATCATATGGGAATATGTTAAGAATTGATCTAAAGTAAATAAAATAATAATCAAAATACATCCCAAAGCCACACAAAGGAATTGGAAGGTGAAAGGTTGCACTTGAACCTTGTATTTTCTCATGAATTTGAAGGGAGTTGTAAAACAATGTATTATATATCTTTGTATGTGAATGAAATAATGAGAAAAAAGCAAGAGGAGAGCTTGGTTTGGCCACATATTTTTATGTTCTCTTGTATTGCTGTGTTTTTTTTTCCAGCTTGGAATCAAAACTATTGAGAATGCCATTTGTACCAGAGATAATGTAACCAAAATGATCACAATAAAGTTCAAGAAGATTTAAGTTCTTGAAAATTTTCAGCAAAACCCTCTTCAAGACTCTGAGTTCTTCAAAACTGCTGGGGCTATCTAGGAAAGATTTGAGCAGCAGTAAAAGCAGCATTAGGGTAGAATAATTGACCTCTGTGCTCAATTGGTCCCAATGGAGAATGCTGAATGAAAAACAAGAAAAATACGTCCTTTTTCGAGCTTGTGGAAGATGTGTAAAATGAAAATGAGCACCATCAGAGGATCCCTCTGGTTGAAAACGAATGACTAAGTTTAATATTGTAGAACCAGACTGAGCACTATCAGAAAAAGAGTTCATTGTTCGATGAGCCAATGGATAAAGTGTGCTATGAACTGGTCAACAAAGCAAACAAAAGTCAACAGAAGTTTGTTAATAGAATTTACAGTCATGCATATATTATTGTTGAATCCTCTCTTTAAGCTTTTCTAGACAGAGAGTCTGAGTTAAGGGTAGAGATGGAGAATGAGAGAAATATTTACATATATTCAAATCGGAATGCTCAAGGACACTTTGATTCATGCAAATATTCCATTTTAGATGCATTTTTTCCAATAAAAAGCTCAATGAAGCTCAACCCCAAGGTAGTTTTGTTATGTATAACCGAGTAAACACCAAAGAGATGTACAACATAGAGCTGTTAATTATTAGAAAATTACATGATCTATGCCAACTTTAGATATAACGACAAGCATATCATAACAACATTGCAAACTTGTATCTCACAAGGTTTTGGTTTACAAAACTATGGTTTTGCATATCTGTTTCTTATGCAATTGTTTAATAAATATCAGAGCTCACAAACATAGGCTTAAATAAAAACATGATTTGTTTAACAGTTTCACTTTCTACATATGTTTTGCAGCACCGGGTAGTTCACTCTTACCTCTATGCCCATTGTTTTAGGAAGAAGGCTTGATTACTATAGCAGGATAGTAAGGGCTCAGGTTTTAATCCTTTCCAAAGTATCAGTATGTCTGAAGTCCATTCCATATGATCTGCTGTCACTTGCTAATCACATTGGTGGATTCAAAGAACCCAGATGAACCAATAAACTTAGTTTCAAGGACGTGGAACCTGTATGTGTACACCCACATCTCCTCTTGAATACATTTAAATGCAATATTGCTGAATGTATACCCCAGTATACTATTTCAAAATGATATCCCCATCCACATACTCGTGTCCCACGTGTCTTGGTGACTATGTAAAGAACTCTATCATTTCTAATTTTCTGGTCATTTTGTTGCTTTTATTGGTCATTTGAACTATCAAGCTGTTGAAAGTTCTATAGATGGTGAGTGGATCTAGAGAGATGTGGATTTGAGCTTCATTATGTAGGTATAGTCTCTGGAGAGATTGATTTCATTTACTGTGCCTATCAAGCCTGAAACTGGTTTATTTTGGATATGAAGTGGGAAATATCTTGATGTTGTGAGAGAGTTTATAAAGTTGAAGGTTAATGAGTATTATTTGCTGAAGCAGAGTGCGGGGCTAATGCTTGTTGTTTTGATGCCTTATATTAATTTCCATTATATATTTGTGATTGAAACTGTTATGTTTGTGGAGCCTGTTTTCATGTTAGAGTTTGGTACACCTTCCATGTGTTACACTCGGATATTTTTATGGTGGTCCCGCTCGCCAGGTGAGCGGGTCAAGGGGGTTCGGGGGTGAAGCCCCAAAGCAAATTTTCATGGGTGGTTTATTAACCCATGGGTAATGGGTAACCGTTATGGGCTGGTTTTGGGCCCATGGCTTTTCGGTACCCATTGTTTTGTAAAACCGCCTCTTCGGCTACCTATTGATGTACTTATAAATAGATGGACATACAATAGGATTGATATGAGTGTTTTGTGAAGGTGAATAGTGTGTGCGAATTCAAGTGCGAATTCGGGAGGGTTTGTTGAGCGCAACTCCAAACAAGATCTGATTATTATAATTGTGAAGATTGTTGGCTTGTAATAAAATCTGAGCAAGTGTTCTTGGTGGATGTAGCCCACATTGGGTGAACCACGTTAAATATTGTCTTCGTGTTTTACTGATTTCATTTCGTAATTTCTATTCATACTTCTTATTATTGCGATTTTGAGGAATTATTCCGCATTAGATTCTATTAATTCCTAACAATTGGTATCAGAGCTTGGTTTGGTTTGTTGAAGTGTTGAATCGCAAGGAAAGTTTTTAGCTTGAGTGGGAGCTATGGCAGATGATGGAAGATCAAGGGTTGATAAATTTAATGGGCATAATTTTAGTCTTTGCAAGATGCAGATGGAAGATTACCTTTATTAGAAGGATCTTTATACTCCATTGTCTGAGAAGGTGAACAAACCCTCGAGTATGACAGATGCGGAATGGGATTTGTTGGATTGGAAGGCACTTGGAACGATCCGGCTGTGTCTTGCATCTTCGGTATTATTTAATGTTTCAAAGGAAAAGACTACAAAAGATCTAATGGATGCATTAGGTAAGTTGTATGAAAAACCCTTCGCCTCTAATAAAATATTTTTAATGAAAAAGTTGTTTAATATGAAGATGTCCGAGAATAGTTCAAGATGTGAGATCATTTAAATGATTTCAATACGGTTGTGAATATGCTAGCTTCGATTCATAATAGAATTTGATGAAGAAGTTAGGGCTTTATTAATTCTCATGCTCTTTACCCGAGAGCCGGAATAACTCTCGTAATGGCGGTAAGCAACTCGGTTCCAGCTAACTCGAAGTTGAAGTTTGAGGATGTTGTAGGGGTGATTCTAAGCAAGGAAATGCGAAGAAAAAGCTCCAGGAATCTTCTACTTTAGGAAATGCTTTGATAAAGGGAAACTAGAGGGAGACAGAAGAATAGAGGAAACCGTGGAAAATCGAAAGATCGGCAAGGTCAAAATCCAAGAGCAAGATTGTATCTGGAATTGTGGAAAGTTTGGGCATGCAAAGAAGGATTGTTGGGAGCTTTGGGATAAGAAGAAACAACAGGAAGAAAACAAGGAGGCAAATGTGGCATCGGGTAATGTATGCCAGGATGCTTTGATTCTTTCTTTGCATAATATTACTAAATCTTAGGTTTTAGATTCAGGGGCTTCTTTTTATGCTACTCCACATAGGCATTATTTTGTTGATTATGTTCAGGGATTTTGGACATGTTTTTCTTGTGATGATAAGCCTTGCAGATAGTTGGAAAATGTTACTGTTCAGTTAAGATGCGAATGAGAATACATGGCTATCGAAGGATATTAAACATGTGCCTATATTAAGGAGAAATTTGATATCGGCGGGGCAATAGGGAAGTGATGGTTGTACTGTGATATTTACAGCTGACTCTTGAAAGGTTACCAAGGGTGCTCTTGTGGTGGCAAGAGGTAAGAAGGTTGGAACCTTGTATTTAACCACTGATAGTACTAATGATTGTAATCTTGTGGCTTCAAGATGCGATACAACATTATGGCACTATAGGCTCGGTCATATGAGCCATAAGGGCATGGACATCATAAAGAAGAATTTGCCTAGATATACAGAAACAAGTTTGGATTTTTGTGAGAACTGCATATATGGGAAACAAAAGCGAGTAAGGGTTCTCAAGGTTGGACCGACGAAGAAAGAGAGTAAGTTAGAGCTGGTACATTTTGATGTGTGGGGGCCGGCTCAGATATCATCTCTTGGGGGTTCAAGTTATTATGTTACTTTTATTGATGATGCAACAAGGAAAGTTTGGGTTTATTGTATTAGAAACAAATCTGATGTATTTGATACTTTTGTTAAATGGAAAGCCTTGGTAGAGAATGAAATAGGTTCTAAGTTAAAATGTCTCAGTCGATAATGGAGGGGAGTATTGCAGCGAATGAATTTGATGATTATTGTTCAAAGAATGGAATCCATAGGCAAAAGATAGTTCAAGAACCCCGCAATGAATGGGGTGTCGAAAAGGATGAATAAAACAATAATGGAACGTCTTAAGAGCATGATGATACATACAGGATCCTCTTTTATTTTTTGGGCGAAGCGGTGAGCACAAATTTGTGTACTTGATAAACAAAGGACTCTCAAGTGCCTTTGATGGAGGCATACTTGAGGAGGCTTGGTATGGTAAGAAAGTCGATTACTCATTTCTTAGAGTCTTTGGACGTGAGGTGTTTGTTTATATTGACAAAGATGATAGGACCAAGCTAGAGGCTAAATCGAAAAATGCACTTTTATTGGTTATGGTGGTGATGACTTTGGATTTAAATGTTGGAGTATTAAGGACAAGAAAATCATTTGGTCAGGGATGTGGTCTTTAATGAGAAAGTCATGTATAAGCAACGATTGCGGGAAAACAGGAAGAATCCAAAAAGAATATGCAGTGGTAGAGGATCTTCCTGGATGGGACAAGTGACCCATGAATCGGTTCGGAACCTACTCAACAGAACCCCAAACTCCTACAAAGAGAGGTCTTCAGGGTAAGAAAAGAACACAACATTTTTCTCCTCTTTATTATTTATTACTCATTGATAGTGGAGAGCCGAGAGAGCTTTGATGAAGCAACGCAGTAGATGTCGGTTTGAAGTGGGAGCAAGCCATGGATGAGAAGCATAAGTCTCTCATGGAGAACCAGGACTTGGATTTGTTGAAGCTACCAAAGGCAAAAGAGCATTGCGGAGAACAAGTGGGTGTACAGAGTTAAAGACAAAGGAGGAAATAAAAGATATAAGGCCCGGTTGGTGGTCAAGGGTTTGCATTAAAACAAGGTATAGATTTTGATGAGATTTTTCTCCGTAGTAAAAATGACTTTTATCGAATCTTGTTGGAATAGTGGCGATAAAAGACTTGCACTTAGAACAGTTAGATGTAAAGACTGCATTTCTCCATGGTAATTTGGAGGAGCTATATATGCAAGAGCCAGAAGGATATGAAGTCAAAGGTAAAGAGGAGATGGTGTGCAAACCAAGAAGAGTTTGTATGGCACAAACAAGCTCCACATCAATGGTATAAGAAGTTTGATAGCTTCATGATGGAGCAATGTTATATTAGATGTCATTCTCGTATACAAAGAAATTTGAGGATGGAAGTTATATTATCCCGTGTTTGTATGTTGATGACATGTTGGTTGCGAGGAAATAAAAGTACTCAAGAAACATCTAAGTGAATCCTTTGATATGAAGGATTTGGGGGCAGCCAGACAAATCCTTGGTATGAGGATAACTCGGGATAGGAAGGAACGGAAGTTGACTTTATCTCAGGAAGAGTACATTAAGAAGGTATTGGATAGGTTTAACATGCAGGATGCTAAACCGGTTGGGACTCCTTTGGCATGCCATTTTAAGTTATCAAAGGATCAGTGTCCCAAGATAGAGCAGGAAAGAAATCGGATGTCCAAGGTGCCTCACTCATCAACGGTTGGCGCTTTGATGTATGCTTTATGGTATGCACTAGGCCGAGATATTGCCCATGCAAAGTGGGAGCAAGAGTAGGTTTATCGCTGATCCAGAAATGAGCACCGACAGATAGTAAAGTGGATACTTCGGTATTTGAGAGGGACCATGGGTATTGTTTTACGTAAAGGATCGAGACACTACTTTGTGTGGATATGTTGACTCAGATATGGCTAGAGATTTGGACAGCAGGAGGAGCACAACAGGTTATGTATTTACCGTAGGTGATACAACTGAGGCTGGATTTCACGATTACAGAAGGTTGTCGCTTTGTCAACCACTGAGGTTGAGTATGTTGTTGCTACAGAAGCTAGCAAGGAGATGATTTGGCTACAACAATTGCTTGATGAGTTGGGGCATAAGTAGGAAGTTGGAAAGCTATATAGTGATAGTCAGAGTGCTATTCACTTAGCTAAGAACTCTGCTTTCCATTCTAGGACAAAGCATATACAGTTGAGATATCACTTCATCAGGACAGCTTTGGAGGAAGATAAGTTGAAGTTGGAGAAGATTCATACCAGTCAGAATCCTGCAGACATGATGACCAAGGTGGTCACAAGGGATAAACTAAAGCTATGTTCAGCTTTGGTTGGCCTTCGCGGATGACAGTGAAGGGTTGAGAAGCTTGCTCAGTGGAAATCAGTCTCCAAGTGGGAGATTGTTATGTTTGTGGAGCCTGTTTTCATGTTAGAGTTTGGTACACCTTCCATGTGTTACACTTGGATATTTTTACGGCGGTCCCGCTCACCGGTGAGCGGGTCAAGGGGGTTCGGGGGTGAAGCCCCGAAACAAATTTTCATGGGTGGTTTATTAACCCATGGGTAATGGGTAACCGTTATGGGCTGGTTTTGGGCCCATGGCTTTTCGGTACCCATTGTTTTGTAAAACCGCCTCTTCGGCTACCTATTGATGTACTTATATATAGATGGACATACAATAGGATTGATATGAGTGTTTTTGTGAAGGTGAATAGTGTGTGCGAATTCAAGTGCGAATTCGGGAGGGTTTGTTGAGCGCAACTCCAAACAAGATCTGGTTATTGTAATTGTGAAGACTGTTGGCTTGTAATAAAATCTGAGCAAGTGTTCTTGGTGGATGTAGCCCACATTGGGTGAACCACATTAAATATTGTCTTCGTGTTTTGCATATTTCATTTCTGTAATTTCTATTCATACTTCTTATTATTGCGATTCTAAGGAATTATTCCGCATTAGATTCTATTAATTCCTAATAGAAACCTTATTTCCTTTTGCTCTTAATGTTAAATGTTCTTTTTAAATTTTAATACTTCAGACGTTATGGTAAACAGTCTACAGCTACAGTATGATACTTCACAGTCATAAGTCTGGGAAGCTAATATTCTCACCTACTGGATGCTAAGCATGGTGATGAGCTCAGGGGATATCAGCGTGACAGTTCCCTTGTTTATGCTGATATGCACTTCTACATTCTTGACAATGGGTGGTGGGAGGAAGGTTTCAATCATACCTGGTTTCTTCCATCATTACCATTATTATTTTGTTTAGTTAGCTATTGAACAAGTTAAAGATGAACCATAAAAGTAAAATAATAAACATGTATGAAAAGACGGAGCTATCAAAGTGGGTGAGAGAACATAGAAATCATTGCTCCTTTTGAGGGTTTATACGATATTTGCTAGTTATGCATTGTATGTCTCCACATTCACATCTATCCCTTCATATAATATTACGAGATGGGGGACATGCAGACCTATATGAATTTTCATTCTCTTTTGATCCCAAAAATGTTTGTGATAAACTTTTCAATTGACTTATCATTACATAACATAAAACTGGTCTGTCATATTTTTTGGCGTTGTTTCAACATCTCTTAATTAACATAATCAATACTATTGAATCGATTCTGTTTTGTTTATCACCAGCCAGATTTACTGCAAATCAGATGTTAATTGAATACAATGGAGTTTTTAACAGATAGCCCTACTACTGTTGCAGGGAACAGCTGATAATGTTGTTGATTGGTCACATGGAAAGACACTATGGGAGCTAAGTAAAGAAAAATATGATCCTTTGTGGATAAAAGGTGGTGGGCACTGCAATTTGGAGCTCTATCCAGAATATATACAACATATGCGGAATTTTATCAAAGCAATGGAGAATCTAGAGACTGAAAATGATCAAGAACAAGATAAGCAAAGATACCAACAATCAAACTGTATCATGTGTTTAAAGTGCAGATGACACATGTAGATTGTTCATTGCTGAATCAAGAAAGATAAATGAAGGTCAACAAAGACCAATTTTCCTCATCATGAAGGTGACTACCATATTGCTACGAGTAGAATTGGTTTCCAAGTTCTCTCATGAGGATGGTCTGATGACTGAGACGTATTCTGTTGTGTACTTTGGAGCATGTAAGATGTAAAAATGCACATACACATTACCTGCTTTACTTGAAAGCTGGACCTTGATGGACAGATGAGTTTCTCTTTCAGATTTTCTATATGCAACCAAATTGTACCAGTAACTTTGGATGCCAAAATGGATGAATGCAAGTTCTCCAAGAGAACGAAATATTTACAAGCATTGTGAGTGCTTACCTTTACGTTAAAATTCTTGTAAAATTGAATGAACACTGTCAGTTTTACCATTACATTCCCAGTGGTAGATGATCAATTTCAAGTTTGACAGGAAAAATAACTGATTATGCACTTGTCATGATCCTTTTTGTAATTTAGACATGTTTTAATAACTTTACGATGATAAAAATGAATAAAATCTGACCAATTTATGTTCATAGAGACCATTAACAGATATCAATGGAGATCATCCTGTTACACAACCGAAATCTACCAATTTTTGTCTACAATATAAAACAGTTCATGACAACGTGTTGTGGGTCCTTAGATGATATTTTCAGGAACTTGTATTACCATAAAAACCTAGATACAAAATAATCCGAATTTCTGGAATTCTAGCAACTTCCAAATTGCATTTTTCAATAGGGAACATTATATGCCTGCTATCCTGTAATAGCCCTGAATGCAGGGATATCAATAATATATATTTAAGGCTGATATCCTTGTTGTTTATTGATTTATTTAAGGGACTCCTAGAAAAGTAACTTTCTTGTATGATCAAAGCCAGAATCTTGTCAACTCTCCATATGGCACAGTGGTGCTCAAATTTGAAGACACTTGTGCAGAGCGAGTACCTTCCATGCTGTTCATGCATTCGTTTGTTGTAGCTGTCAGTCAGTTCATTAAAACTTTCATTCCTTAAGATTCACATGCATTCTTTGGTGATATAAAACAGATTTGTATTTGTTTTTTTGATTGAAAAAGCATAGACTCAATTTTCAAAAGCCTTTCTTCAATTATAAAAAGCTGATTGCTTATTCCATCGAAATATTTGTCAAAGCAAGCCGTTCCCAATTACATATACTTGATCCATCATATTTATCGACGTGGAGTACAATTGCAATATCATTTTATATAGTTGTTTGCAGGTCTGCACCTGCTAAGTAATGTAGAAATGTAAAAATAAAGTTGTAAAGCAGCATCGTTTTCATAAAGAATAAATGTTGCAATAAATCAGAGTTTTCAAGTTGTTTGTTAGTGGGGTCCCTAACAATTCTGAAAAGATAGGGTCCTATTCGGGCATGCATGTTGAGCTTAAGCACAATAGGGTGAACCATGAAATAGAACAAGCATACCAAACATCCATTGTTAATGCATGAAAAGAAAAAGAAAACTAAGTCACTAGCATAACATATTAACACATTGTAGAAGTGCACTTCATTGTTTAATTGAATGATACATTTATTCAGGCTATTGCGTTATGTAGGGTTATTCTTCATCACTAGACTATATTTTTTTCTCACATGGATGAATTAGAGAGAAGTCATGGCAAGTTTGGGGTAAACAAATGATGGTTGCAATCTTCATGATATAGTCATCACTATTTTATTATTTATAGATGATAGTATTCTTAGGTCACATATTGTTGTAAGGCTACAACATCTTCACATTTTGAGCTCATTTTGTAGTACACAATTTACAAGTGAACTCGAGTAAAACAAAGGTCATGGTTATCAACACAATTAAAAAAAGCGCAAGAAACTAATCTCAATTACAAAGGAAGTCTGGTTGAAGTGTTTTCCTCCTATAGTTACCTTGGTGTGTGTGCGTTTCAAAGGATCTCCTTCAATATGCACCTTGTTTTGGAAGAGAGATTATGCAATGAGTGTGTTGTACTTAGTACACTTGAAAGATAAGTGTTTCTAGCTCCAATTTTAGAATGCCAAAGCAAAATTGTGTATCTTCCAAACTCGGTGTCACCAACAATATTGTACAATTATAAGATTTGGGGACATGGGCTTTGTATTACGAGTTGGGATTGGGTTGGTAGAGTTTTCATTTCCATTCTATCCAAAAAAATGGCTAGTTACACATGTAATTATAATTGTGAGTTACACATGCAATTATTTTGGATTATTTTGGCACCCATTCTCTTCACATCTCGGTTGTAGTCCATATAGTGATGTTGCTTCATGGATTAAGATGTATGACATATACAAGATTTGAGAATAAAAGATATCCATTCAAGGCTCTTTAATCATCTATGAAGTTATATGAACAAGGGATCAAGAACACTTTGTATGTTCAATGTATGACTTTCCTACAAACAATTGATATTGATACATTCTTCTTCCTCATAACACCTTTTCCATCAATGCTTCCCACATGTTGAAAATAGATATTCATTGATGCTCAAGGATGGGACTTACAAAGCATACGTAAAATCCACTTGAACAAAACCATCATAACCATTGTCATAAAAATGCATCACTACTTGACACACTATCTTCAAATGGAAGATGGACGTTTTATTTCTCCCAAGTACATTGATCTCTCTTTTCGTTTATTATTTCCTTTGGGAAAATTATGGGTAAGCTCTCATAAGCTTTACATGGAGTAAGAGCTCTTTATTCGATGACATCAATGCATGTGTAGACTTTACCATAATGAACTTGAATCAAAGGAGCATTTTATATTTAGGTGTCAAGTGAATTATAAGGGCCATGGCAGGGTATCTCTATAGAGGTAGCATCCCATAAAGATATTGCATTTTCAAAGGAAATGGAGGTTATGTGTGAGATCGTATTGATTACGAGGATTAAAGATGTGAAGCTCTATTCATTAGAGAGATGATCTAACACAATGTTAGTGTTCTTAAGAATCGCCATCATAATTGTGTCACATACTTCACCTTTAAACTTCTTTCTTCAACCTCAATTTCGTAGGTGCAACAAGTCATTGTTCTACCTAATGATCACTATTTGTTAGGCAAAAATATCATCAATTTGTGCTTTATGCCTTATAATTTTTTTCTCTACCAAACTTTTTTTTTTTGAAATGTACTTCATAGATATCCAAATTTAGCACAAGCCTTCTCTTAATAACGCTTTTAGCACAATTTTGACACAATTTTTCAACTCTATATTTCTTCTCGTGTCAATCCCTAAACAAATCTTTGGTCTTCATCCTTCGCTTTGATATGGTTTTAAGGCATCCCCATTGTGTGTGTGGGTGGTGCGCGCATGCGCGGCTCATGTGTGTGAGTGTGTGCATGTGCGTGTCTCTGTGCATGCGTGTGTGTGTGTGTGCACGTGCGTGGGTGAGTGAGTGTGTGCGCACGCGTGGGTGAGTGTGTGTGCATGTGCGTGCGTGAGTATGTGTGGGCGCGTGTGTGCGTATGTGTCTATGTGCGTGCACATGTTTGTGTGCGTGTGTGCATGCGCAGGGGTGTGTGGGTGGGTGTTCTAGTCATTCTTTTGCCCTAGACATTCTTGTAGGTCTTCGACAATATCGATAACGAGACTTGCCAAGGGCCCGCAAACCTATCCCTCGTGCATCTTGATTATAATTTCTAAAAGTAAACTTATCTTTGTGGGTTTGTTGGTATTTTTGAATTGTTTGTCGATCGGTTGCGCACCAAAAAGTTATTAATTCGAGGTAGATCACTATATAAGAAAAACATCCGAGGGCATTGTATAAGAGGTGGGAGACACACAATGCAACTAATAAGGGCTAAAAGAAATAGAGAGACCATTTACCGAATGCATTACACATCTATTCTAAAGGATTAAATATGTTAATGAAATGTGAAGTACTATAACATGATTGTGCCACTTGGGGATTAGGAAAATGTCATGTAGATTTGCATATCTTGTTCACATTTTTGACACACCACACATGAAGGAGAACTACACGATTCTCGAGGCCCCTTCGACTATTACACTCATTCACCGCATGGGTATGCCATGGTCAATCTAACACAAAGCATCACCAACCCCCTTTTAGGTCTCAAGCACAAAGAACTAGGGTTTTGAAAAAGAATTTTAATTTGATCTAGATTTAATCATCACACATATTTAGATAGAAAAAACAACATATGTTGATTGGTAGTTTTGGGCACAACTATAAGGACGGTTACAACAAAAGGTGAGTGAGACATGTGGTGCAAAATAACCGGGTAATGTAAGTCAAACTAAAACATGGCATTTGGTAGTGTAGGAGTTAAAGTTAAGCAAATTATCAAGGATCCCGTGAGTGCCCCGGAAGAGGAACATGAATGCCATCTAGTGATTTTGGAACTTTAGAAAGGAATATTTGCAAGAATATCTAGGGTTGAGTGAATATAATGTTGTAAATCTGCATTAAGAAAGAGGATGCTTATATGATTTTAAGATTATAATTATTAGAAAAGAGTATATAAAAATATATGATAGAGCTAAGGTCTATATGAAATGAGTCTTGATTAGGTTATGAACCGTAATCACATATGAGATGTAAATCTTGTGAATCTATGAATATAATGGATTTTTTTGTATAATTGTGTAACTTAGGGTTTAATCGGTGAATCTTGATATGTGATGATCAAGTTAATTCTTGTTTTATCTTTCATTTTCTTGTTGGAACCCCATGATAACATCATATTCTCACAATTCTCTAAATAATGAGGTCTCAGACGGATGCTTTATTCCATTTCGTGTGAGATTTTAAAGTGCAAGCTTGATTGAATGTGCTAGCATATATAGAGCTTTGTTCCTTGGTGCAAAATTCAATGGTAACATTTGATTTCATTAACATGACCTCATTGTATTGGTTGCAAGGGCTTGATGTTAGTCGTTACCAGACTTGAACGATCAAGGATGATTGTGAGATGTGAAGAATTTAAAGGATTTTGTGTTGAATCCCTAAGAATGGCCGCTAAATTTGTGACGTGCAAGGATTGGGCTATGAAGGACATGAGGTTAGGATTGATCTTTGTGGATTAGATTAAAGATGGAGGATTTCCTAGTCAAGGGAGGATTTCTATGCTCAAGAAAGGTAGGTAAGCTTGTTGAGGTCATAGCTTTAGGACTTCAAAAAAATGGAGGGATTTGATCTTGTAATTGTTGTCAAAACCCTTGTAGAAAAGGGAGGCATGAGACAAACCTATGTGGCTGTGATATGCACTCCTTTGATGAAAAATTATGTAAAAGGAGTTCCTTAGATGATGGATTTGTTGAGGTAGCCAGGGAGTGTGGAGAGTGTCGTTGAGAGAAGACAAAAGACCAAGGAGAATTGTCACCCTAACTTGATTGGATATCGAAGCCTTTCCGTGTTGCTCTTGCGACTCAAATTTTTTCTGTAAGTTTAGGGTTGGTGGAGTTTGTAGGTGTGATTTGAGAGGAAGATTGGTTACACGTAACTTAATGTGATTTGAGAGGATTGGTTACACGTAGATTGATGAATTATGCACTACAAAAGATGAGTTTGAATGAAGAAGCAAGTATTGATGGGGTAAGTGTGGGACCTTCAACTTCTACAAATCATCCCAAGAGGGATAGTCATGAATATTAAAATGTCTCATTGAGGGGGATTTAATCGACAACAATGTTCCTTGATGTAACTATGAAGTTTCGTGAGTACCATGGAATGGAAGATGCAACCGACCATGTGCATATGTGTGAAATCACACATCAACAAAGGAAATTAATTTGTTAGAGGCTAAAGTAATTCAATTTTTGACAACCTTGTTTGGGAGATCACATATCTAGTATAGTAAATATGATCCCGACAAGACAATTGCAAAATTTCGATGCATTCAAGTTCACATTTTTGAAAGAATTACACATTCTTAAGTTTGATCAAGAAAGTATTTCAACACAAGGAGAGTAAGATCTAATTGAATGTGTGCATGCTTATGACATGTGTTTCAAGACTTTATTGTTGAAGGTCTTCTATGATATTCATTTGTCATGCAACACGTGCATTGGTTCGCGGGATGTGTGTTACCACCTTTCTAAAGGAAACTTGCTATGGAGAGCTTCAATGACCTGAATAAGGCTCTAGATACAACTTTGGATGTGAAAGTAGATGACAACTTTGATATTGGGGTTAGTCCATTTTTGGAGGCAAAAATATCCATGATGGCTTTCCAATTGAAGAAGTTAGTAACTTCAAGCATCGACCTTAGTAGAACTCGTTAGTGCAAATTCACAACACCCCCAAATGAGTTATGGATATGCTTTTCTAAGGCAAACTCATTTGGTGTGATCGCACGACATTAAACTTTCCTAAAGTGTGGGACCTTTGCAAATGGGGAAAGCTCTCCGAGAAGGCCGGTTCCTCTTCCTAAACTACCCGCCACAAGCTATCAGTAGTGCAAGAAATCTAATCTAACCTAATCTAACTTCCAAGGAGATAAGGAGAGGAAGAAAATAAGGAAAACATAGTCTACACTAAAACGGTGATACACAAGAGAAGGAAAGTGTTGATTATCTATCAAAACTACCATGGAACAAGAAGAGGTGAACAATGGAAATGATGGACAAGTGCATCACAGAACACGATGGATTTCACATAGAAAATGTTCCAAAACTCCATGAACACAACTCCAAAACCTGCAATGAACATCCAAACATGCACAAATACCCTGTAATGAAGAGAGGTAAGGAAAACAACAAAGAAAATGAGCCAAGGATGGACAAATGCATCACAAAAACACTCTTTTTAATGCTCAGAATTTACATAGTGCATCATTTTACGGGTAAGAGGCAAAAATGCCATTACAGAGCAGGGGAGGAGGTTCAAACTCCATTTTCGACCCTAGGGAAGAAAAGAAGGGAGAGGCAGAGAAGAAGGATGAACAACCTTTTACAAATGAGCCAAATTTGGCTTTTAATGCTCGAACAGATTGAAGGAAATGAGAAAACGTAGGCGAATCGATTTTAAAACTCCAATCACCGACAAGATCCGTTTAATTAGCGTGTAAAATGATGGGTTTCCATGAAAAAGCCCATACTTCATTAATTTTGGTGGTTGGGGTCGTTTTTTGCAATTTTTCCATGCCAGAGATGGTTTCCCATTTTTCTCCTCAAAACTCCATCAAAATTTAAAATTGAAATGTCCATCGTGTAGAGGATTTCAAAAGCTTTCCATTGATACCAAAATCACGAAAATCCGAGCTCTAGATCGAAAGATATGGCCTTCTGAAGATTTAGGGCAAACAAGGCAAAATTAGGGCAAAAATCGGGTCGGTGGGCCAAAACTTGACCTTTTTCTCTTTTCGTAAAATTGGGAAATTTTCTCAAAATTCTCTGTGGCCCCGCTGCTCCGAGACACGTGACACCTTCTAATTGGTCCGTGGGGATGTGGTTCCATTTTTGCCTTTGCACATTTTGACCAAAAGCAAAAAACTTGAAGTTCTCTCTGGCGCCCGCCGCTCCGCCTTGACACGTGGCATCATTTCATTGGCTGTGGGCCTTAAGCAATTTCGTTTCCTTTGTGGGCTCATGGGAGCACAAATGAATTTTGCGCTTTTAGCCCAAAAAGTGCTAAGTTCTCAATTTCTTCCTCCACTCCGCCGGCCTGAGCCTCTTTGGCACAAAACTCTCCCAAGCTCCATGGGCCCGCCTTAGGAAAATTTCCCCTCCAAACTCCGCCGAGCCATAACTCAAAAAATACAAGGAGTTAGGAGGACTTCTTTACCTTTCTGGAAAGGGGAAGAAAAATCCTATCTTATGAAGCCATTTCCAGAATCTTTTGAGTGCTTGAAATGTGTGCAAATTGAAGTTGAAGCACAAGGAAGGAAAGAATGAAGGAAAGTTAGCCAAAATAAGTAGGGGCTCATTTTGGATAACAATTTTGGCGACTCAGAGGGGTCATCTAGCCTGCTAGATGAATGATTAGTGGCCTTTTGAAGCATCCATTGGGCATGGAGTCAAGCCTGATAACCAACTCTGATCTAAACTATGAAAATATGACCTCTGAGCCACTTGGAAACCCACTGAAACTTGGAGTTGATCTTCACCAAAAGCCACTTGAATGCATTGTGCAAGAGCAACCAAAACAACACCAAACAACTATGTACAAAACTGAAAATCATACATGCTCCAAATGGAACATGCAGAGTGTGCAAAAGCACTTCTTCTGCTGGAAACAAACCTACCTACACTACTCTAACCAAGAGCAAAGGTAAGCTAAACAAACCCTGCAATTGGTTGTGCAAAATAGCTTCCTTTCTTCAAAATTGGCAGCCATGCAAATGATTTGGAGCTGATCATGGTTGTTAGTATGAGTGGAAAACTGAGAAGAATCCGGTCCTCCACCCAAATCATCAAGGTGTCAACTGAAAACAAATTGAATACCTCTTTTAGTTGCTCTGCATTTGGATTGTAGAGGTATTGCAGTTGATCCTTGGTACCTTGCATATCATCCTCATGCCTAGAAGCAAGCATGACTGGTGGAAACTCCCTTTTGGCTCCAATGAAGCCAAGTACCTGATAGGGCATGGTCTGGTCCTTTGAATGTGCCCATTTCTCGAGATTCAACCCCAACAATGGAGTCTTCTTGTAGATCTTCTCGGATGGATGGCATGGAAGAAATGATGAAGTTCTCCTGCTCTTTCTCTTCTTCCTCCAATGAAGAACATGGAAGATTTAAATCTCCCAAACTTGATTCCAAAGAGCTGCTATAAAGTGCAGGCTGCTGCAAATGAATGCTCTCCTTCATGGCAGCAGGTTCTTGTGTTTGGAAGATGGATGATGAAGGAGAAAACAATGGAAACTCAACCGGTTCTTCTCCATCAAAACAATCCTCCAAATCAGACAAATACATTGCCTCATTGTTGTCCTGCTGCAAATGCTCAACCTCTTCCATGGTGTTCTTTTGATCTCAACTTGATCACCATGGTTATCTTCATTCTCAAAGATGAAGTTTGAAAGATCAAACTCTTCTTCAACGTTGGAGCTTGAAGAGAATGAAGTAGAAGGAAGAACTGAAGGTTCTTCTATAGCCTGTTTTGTGTTCAAAGCTTTTGGATCTACACTTTTCTCCTCCACAACTGGAATGTACTCCTCTTCTTTTGGATTTGGAGCACCTCCTCCTTCCTCTGTTGCTTGAAGACCATCTTTCTCTTGATTGAACTCTTCCTCTAGCATGAAGTTTGTCAAATCAAACTCTCCAATCTGTTGTTCTAGAGGACAAGTTGGGGCTGCAAGATCTCTTTTAGAGCTTTCCTCCATCGTGGATTCATCAACCAAAACAGGACCTTCGAATGAAAGCAATAAATTATCAATGATGCTTTCTTCTGTTGTTATAAACTCTGATTTGGTCTCACCCATTTTATCCTTTCCAATGTGACTTTTAGCCGATTGTTCCTCCTCCTTTTCTTGCTTTTCTTTTCTTGGCCGAGTCTCAACCACCACTATTTCTTCAACCCTGACCTCCTCTATTGGCTTGATCATCAAGGGGATCTTTGTAAACCCAAATTTGGCAGCCCAACTCTTCAGATTGTCTGTCATTTCTTTTATGTTGGGCTCCTCTTCTTGTTTTTCTCCTTGACTAGATTCTTGAGTATCTTCCCAACATGGGCTTGGGAAAGCAAGAGGGGTGATAGGTTGGGGTTTAACCACCTTTGCAAATTGTTTGTGGTGGGGAGGGAGGTGGAACTTCTTGTTTTTTCGGAGGGGATGACAGGTTTGGAAGGGAAAAGGGCAGAAGAACTGAAATGGGATGGAAGACTAGGGGATGGAGAAATGGAACCAACATTTGGAGTAGCATGGGCTGGATTTGGAATTTGGCATTCAAAATGAGATGGTGTTGCTTGAGGAATGGAAAGAGAAAAACCAGATGATGGTGTAGAACTTACCCATTGACAAGGTTGCTCAACACCAAATTCATAGGCCCCTATCTCTTCAGTCCATTGTGCAAGTTGGGGCAACATCTCCACCATGAAGTCCAACTTCTCTTGAGGGCTGAAGTGTCTTGGAAAAGGGCCAACCCATGGACAAGGTGCCTTGCAACCAATTCTGAAAGCCTTCATTTGAGTTGTTGCTCTTGATTGCACCATGCCAATCTCCATTTTTTGGATCTTCTCCAACAGACCAGCATCTTGCATTTGATTGTCTTCATTGTTGGCATACCCTGCTCTTGGAAAGCTCCATAGCCAAATTGATTTTGGCACTGCTGATCATAGGGGTAGGCATGCTGATTTTGAATTTGTTCAAAATGTTGATTTGGAGGAGTTGTAAAACATATTGGAGATGGATTTGAATGGCACTGCTGCTGCAAATGTGAATTCCATGATGGAAATGAAGTCATGATTGCACAACCTCATGGAATGGAAAAGAATGAAAGAGATGGAAGAAAAATGGGTGAAAAGGGAATGAAAATGAATGAAAAGGAAGGTCTGCAACTTCAGAGATGGGTTATTGACCATATGGAGTCACCAGATGTGTTTGCAATTGCCTCCAAAGGCTGAAATCTTCACAGGAACACACCAACCTACAAAAATGAAATGGGAGACCTCTTGTCCCACTGGGCGTGCCAAAACTATTAGTGCAAATTCATAGCACCCCAAATGAGTATGGATCTCGCTTTTCTAAGGCAAAGTCATTTGGTGTGATTACACAACATTAAACTTTCCTAAAGTGTGGGACCTTTGCAAATGGGGAAAGCTCTCCGTGAGAAGGTCGGTTCCTCTTCCTAAACTACCTGCCACAAGCTATTCCAGTGCAAGAAATCTAATCTAACCTAATCTAACTTCCAAGGAGATAAGGAGAGGAAGAAAATAAGGAAAAACAGTCTACACTAAAACGGTGATACACAAGAGAAGGAAATTGTTGATTATCTATCAAACCATGCCATGGAACAAGAAGAGGTGAACAATGGAAATGATGGACAAGTGCATCACAAAACACGATGGATTTCACATAGAAAATGTTCCAAAACTCCATGAACACAGCTCCAAAACCTGCAATGAACATCCAAACATGCACAAATACCCTGTAATGAAGAGAGGTAAGGAAAACAACAAATAAAACGAGCCAAGGATGGACAAATGCATCACAAAAACACGTTTTTATTGCTCAGAATTTACACAGTGCATCATTTCATGGGTAAGAGGCAAAAATGCCATTACAGAGCAGGGGAGGAGGTTCAAACTCCATTTTCAACCCTGGGGAAGAAAAGAAGGGAGAGGCAGAGAAGAAGGATGAACAAACCTTTTACAAATGAGCCAAAACTGGCTTTTAATGCTCAAATAGAATGAAGGAAATGAGAAAACGTGGGAAAATCAATTTTAAAACTCTAACCACCGATAAGATCCGTTTAATTAGCCTGCAAAATGATGGGTTTCCATGAAAAATCCCATACTTCATTGTACATTGCTTCGCAGAGCAAGAAAGAGGCCCATACTTCATTAATTTTGGTGGTTGGGGTCATTTTCTGCAATTTTTCCATGCCAGAGATGTTTTCCCATTTTTCTCTGCAAAACTCCATCAAAATTTAAAATTGAAGTGTCCATCGTGTAGAGGATTTCAACAGCTTTCCATTGATACCAAAATTGCGAAAATCCAAGCTCTAGATCGAAAGATATGGCCTTTTGAAGATTTAGGGCAAACAAGGCAAAATTAGGGCAAAAATCGGGTTGGCGGCCAAAACTTGACCTTTTTCCCTTTTCGCAAAATTGGGAAATTTTCCCAAAATTCTCCGTGGCCCCGCGCTGCTTCGAGACACATAGCACCTTCTAATTGGTCTCGTGGGGATGTGGTTCCATTTTTGCCTTTGCGCATTTTGACCAAAAGCCAAAACTTGAAGTTCTCTCTAGCGCCCGCTTTGCTCTACCTTGACATGTGGCATCATTTCATTGGCTGCGGGCCTTAAGAAATTTCGTTTCCTTTGTGGGCTTGTGGGAGCGCAAATGACTTTTGCGCTTTTAGCCCAAAAAGTGCTAAGTTCTCAATTTCTTCCTCCGCTCCGCCGGCCCGAGCCTCTTTGGCACAAAACTCTCCCAAGCTCCACGGGCCCGCCTTAGGAAAATTTCCCCTCCAAACTCCACTGAGCCATAACTCAAAAAATACAAGGAGTTAGGAGGACTTCTTTACCTTTCTAGAAAGGGGAAGAAAAATCCTATCTTATGAAGCCATTTCTAGAATCTTTTGAGTGCTTGAAATGTGTGCAAATTGAAGTTTAAGCACAAGGAAAAAAAAATGAACGCAAGTTAGCCAAAATAAGCGGGGCTCATTTTGGATAAAACGAACTCGAGAAATATCAAGCACTAACCGAAATGTAACTAGGCACACAAGAGGGAAGTGTATTTGGTGTATGATTCAAGTTTCCAAGCTTTATTGTGAGGTTTGACAAGAAGACCATGAAAATTTGGATTTCTTGATGGTGCAACGAGAAAAAAGTGTTAAGATGATTTGGTGTAAAATTTGTGAAGATGAAAAACATGATACCATGGATTATAAAGCCATTGAAGAAATGTTTCAAGCTTGTAACATAGAGTTAAAAGGGGAATTTTATCACATATTCACAACAAGGTCAAGGATACAATAAAAGGTTTGTTGGTGCGCATGGGTGGAAGAGGCGGTGGATGGTTCTAGGAGTAGGCTTTAACTATGGTGCACATGACACTATCAATGTTATTTTCCCAAGTTTCCAACATGTACAAATTGTGGAGAGGCTCACGAGTTGGTAGAATGTCGAGGATTGGTGAAGAAAATTAATGATAGTGAAAAGGATATCGCATATAGGAGTTGCAAGTTAACTTGTTGAGGAAAGCTCTAAAGGCCTAAGGAGGTAGTCACGTAGGAAAATAGTGATGAAGTGAAGGCAAATAAAACTACTTGAAGTGGGGTGAAAATACAAGATAAAACTATCCTGTCACCACAACAAGTAAACATTTCAACATAGACAACTATGTTAACCAGGGAACATGAAATGATCAGGAATTTACAAGGTGAAGTGCAAGATTGTGCAAGAAATGGAGGTGAAGATGAGAGAGTAGCAGTGCAAGGAACCTAATTCAAAATAGGTAGTTGAGTTAATTCTTTTTTTTTTATGATGAAGAAACAAGGTGGTGTCTTACCCTTATCAAGACTTGACTTTAACATACTTTGGAGGTTGCACAAGAAGATGTCGTTGTCAACCTAAAGGGTTATTATAAGAAGTAATCATTGCTGGTGGCTCAAATCAATGGCCGAGATATGAAGAACATGTTAATGGACACTTTGGTGTTGAAGTGAACATTTTGACAAAATATCACAAAGGAAATTGGGGAGTCTTACACTAGAACTCACTTTAATCTTGTTGATTATGGAAAATAAGACCAAGGCTAGCCCAATCGGGATTTCGTGTGGAGCCAAGTTGGACATCATGGGTGTCATTTTGATGTAGATTTTGAGGTCATAGAAATTTCAAATAAAAATAACTACCCTATGCTACTTGGCACCCAATGGTGCTATGGTAATCATGCATACATGAGGTTTAAGATAAGGGTTACGAGTTTTGAGAAGGATGAGAAACAAATCATCATCCATATGGATGATTTGATGTGACCACCTTTAGCAGAGAACATTGATATGGAGGATGAGATAATTAGTATTTATAAGGTGACTTCATAAGATATATAGTATATGGACCTGCAAGAAGATGGAAAACTTGATTGACAGAGAAATCAATCGGGGCTTGACGAGAAAGTGGTTTCTTTGAGAAATGGGTAATGGAAGATTCTCAAGTAAGTGGAAAGAAGTGTATAAGAGTAATGAGATGACATAGAACATTTGAAACGTTAGTAAAAGTATAGTGGTCCACAAAAATATAGGACCACAAAGAGTAACTATTAAGTGGATTTTGAAGGAAACACCATAAATACAATGAGTAATGAGGATTAATAGAGGTCGATTGGAGAAATTATTGATGAGTTTAGTTGCATGAAGGTTTATACAGTGGACTTGGAGTCATGTTTACCTAAGGAGGAAGATAGAGTTTTTGAGCTAACCCAAACTACACAATACATAACTACCTAATGGCGGACGACACATAAACCCCATTTACCAAGATGGACCCACGTGTAGGAAGCTATGTATACAATATTTGAAAGAAGTAATATCAAGAGAGGACTACTAATTTATGTGGGTGATATTAAGTATGTCGATCAATAAAAGGAATGTGAAAAGGTTGGGACCCTTCGTGATTTCTTGCTGCCGTTATGGCTTTGGGTTCATGCATTGTATAAAACCTTGAAAATATGGGTCGAGTTTGGTACTTGTGAAGTGAGACTAGAAGGGAGACTATCGGTTAGGATGCATTAATGGCGATTTTTGTAGGAGTTTCACTTTTTGATTTAGAAAAAAAAGAGCTAGATGAGTCATTAGGCATGATCATGAATGTTGTTTTCCATAAGGACACACAATAGGAGGAAAAAGTATGGAAGTTTCACAATGACAAGGACTACTAAATGGAAAGGTTATTTCGCATGAAGAATGAAGTAATGACTTAGTTTGGGGAGGTTTCACCTCCCAATGTGAGTCTTAATTCAACGATGATCACCAAGTTGTAGGTTTTCTACAAGCTATATTAGAAGATGAAGATACTACTAAAGGGGAGAGGGTTGTTGAAGTAACACAAAAATATCTCACTAAGTACTACAAATCAACCCTTGCACATAATAGAGGTAAATAAAGGGATTAAAGAGAAACCAAACATGATAAGTATTGGAGGCTACTATTGATATAGAGTTGACTTAGTTTGCAGAGCTTGTAAAAGAGTACAAGGACTTGTTCCCAAAGAGTTATTAATAAATAAATGGATTATACATGAGTTTGGGAAAGATGCACATCAAGTTACATGAAGAATCCAAGCCCACAAAGAAGAGATCATTTAGGATCAACTTGAATTTGTACACTAGGGTGAAAGAAGAGATCAAAAAGACGTTGGACGTATATTTCCTATTAAAGAGTCTCACTAGATAAGTCCTATGGTTATCAACATCAAAAAGATGGTAGGATCTATTTGTCTATGGGTTACAAGATGCTCGATGATATTTGTGTCCAAGACCTATTTCCAAGGCCATTCATAGAGGAAGTGTTCAAGGAGTCGCCTTGTGTGAGATTTACTCTTTCATCGATGCGGTTTTTTTATACCTTCAAGTACAAATATTTGAAGAGGAAAAGTCCAAGACCAATTTTGCAATCGAGTGCGGTTATTGTGCATACAATGTAATGCATTTTGGCTTAAAAAATGTAACAATCATGTTTTCGTGCATTCTGATATAATCATTTAAAAATTTCATTCATAAGTTTTTATAAGTGTATTTGCATAATTGGATTATGTATGGGTTTAGTGAAGGACCACCATGAGAAATTACGCTAACATTTGAGAGATGTAGACAATTCTAGATATCTTTAAACTTGAAGAAGCATACTTTTATGGAACCTTATGGTACTTTATTCGGACATGTCATATGTAAATAAGGCATGTTGGTAGACATATAATTTGCTGAAAGTGTTATGTAAAAATACTTTGTATCAAATTTAGGTGTATACACATCCCACTTTTATTGATACTTTTATTTAAGATTTTAATCTTCCACTCTTTTTCACTCCTTTTGCTACCCCTTCATCATTTCACAAAAATACAACATCATCGTTCATGTGTTCTTACATGGTGTTTTTTAAAATTATAAAACAAGTTATCCAAAAACTTGGGCATTTGACGATTTTGCACCTTGTTTGACTCTCTCGATTGTATTTAAAAACTTGGTTGAATCCCACAAAATGTCCTTATCTCTACTCAAACTTACGATGTTCCCTTGTGAAAAAGTATACACATTCGATTAATTATGACTTTTCACCTTTCTTGTGGAAAAATACTACATTTTGCATTCCTCTTTTGAAATGTCTTCGCAAAAAGTTGGATCTTTTTACACGCAAAAAGTGTGTACATTATTTTATAACTAGGTCTTGGAAATGACTAGGAGGCACTTTACAAAGGGGATGGCTAGATCCTACTACTTCTAGTTCTTCCTAGACCAGGGTGAGAGAACCCGGGGTAACTTGAATGAGGGAGAGATATTATAATTCAATCTCCTTCAAATTATTGGCAAGTCAATTTGAGCTAAGTATAGCCATGAATGCAATATCTACTTGCAAGAGTTGTCACACAGATATCACACATACTTAGTGCATCAAACACAAGTTACTAAAGACAGATAAAATATGATTCACATACATCATTTCTCAATAATAGCTAATGGAATGGAGCTTCATGATGTTGGAATACTAGTCTTCACAAATCAGAGAAAATGCATTCATAATATGAAAGTATAATGCAATTTGTAGGGGTAAAATGGTAGGATATTTTAGTTAGAAAGAAGGGGAATGGATGATGGTTGATTCACAATAGCAACGTGCTAATAACTGCCATGATAACATGCTACTTTAGAATGCAAAGAAGATAAAATCAAGTAAGAACAAATTTCAAAGGGAAATTTGCATTCATTGATGCCCAATTCATGCAAATGATACTAGACAACCTTCAGAACCCTCAACACAAACACTTGTGCAAGAATTCTAATAAAATTTTCATTGCTTCCATTTTCATATGCCTAAGATACACTCAAAGGATAAAAAGATCATTCCAAAGAAAGATTGCAACAAGGGTTTTATAACTAGATCAAATATTACAAAGTAAATGCTACAACACAATATTTATTCAATAACCAAGAGATACAATAACCAGAGGTTAATCCTATGTATTAGATATAGATGCAACAAACAAAAGATTACAATAAAAGTTATAATTCATTGATAAGATATTCAACATACATATTCAAAGCCATGACTGAATCAAAACATATTGTTTTATTCATATTAGTTTAAACAAGGGGACATAGAATAGATGCCCTCAATGCCTGCTAATGGTTGTACAGTGCAACCACCTTAGCATTACAACTTCAGACTTAGAACTTCTACACTTTTAGAAAATGAAAACCTAGAGCTAGAGCAATTAATTACCAACCGACCAAGCAAACAACCCCTTTAGAATGAGGATAAGCCCTCATTCTTATAGAAAAATTCCATAGAGGAATATACCCAAATTCTCCCCAAAACCGATTGGAGAAAGAAAATATGCGTAGTGAAGGATCTTGGACTTGCCAAAATGGAAGAGAATCCTTTCCAACTGAAAAGATTCCACCGTTATTCACCTAGCTGGAACAATTCCGCCTCATGATTGTGCCCATGGAGATCAAAGAATATTCCTTGGTGTGAAAAAAATGTTTTTTCTTTTAGTGTCCAATCACCACCGATGCGTGCTTTATAGGAAAAGTTGTTACCTTTATGTAATCATCCCTTTTGTCTTTTCCCATGAATCTGTTACTCATGCAATCATTGGGAATATTTTCTTTCCCTTGAGAGAATACAAAGATTGAAGTAAATAAAGAATAAAAGAATAGAAAGAGGAGTGAAATATTATTCAGGATCCAAGTTAATTGGCTCCCCCTTGTTTGTTTTTCAAAATTTTCGTGTAGGCATCCAATCTCTTAAACATATTAATGAGGGGATCCTCATCTAGACCAACATGGTAAAGAAAAACAAGTTCCTTCTCTAACAAAACATTATCAAATTCAATAGAAATGGCCTTTCTTTTCTTTACCCTCTTAGCATTAGAAAAATTATTTATACTTCCTTCTAAATGAATGAATTTTAAATTGAAGTATAATTGAAAATTGAAGAAGAAGAGTCCAACTCCCCCTAACATGTTGTTGAAGAATCTCTATCAGCTTCTCAACATTTGTAGCTCTTGGGGTGTATGTATCTTGTATAGGAAACATCTTTTCAAGCTTAGAATCCAAATCATTAATATACTTTCCAGCTTTATCTTTCATACCATGGAGTTTGTTGATGCATCCTCCCAAAGTAGTTATCCTTAGTCTGATGGCCTTTGCATACATATGCTGCATACCTCTCGTAATCTGGGTGTACAATACCCTTATCTTCAACTAATTGATCATTAAGAGAAATTACAACCTTAAGCTTGGATAAGTAACCCATCCCAATACTCCACCTCATCATGGAAATTTTCAATTTTCTCCTTGGTAGCTTCCATTTGATCAGACACTTTCTTGTTCCACTCCACGGTGCTTTTATGGCCTTTACTGCCCTTCCTCATTAAATTCTCCCACTTTTTGGTTGCATCTACTATACTCGTTGAATCATCTGTAATTTCTAATGCTTCTAGGGTTATAGCTGCAGTGATCTCCTAGTTCTTAGTAGGGGTTGTAGCCACTTTCGTGTATAGGTTGATAAAATATCAACCTTCTTCCGTAACTAGTTCCTAGTCTCTTATCCTTATCAATTTTTTGGAAGAGACCTCCCATGGCTACTAAGGCTTCATGTTTCAATAGTTCTATGGTAGGTTTCCCAAGGATATTTGTATAACTTGGTAATCAACAATGGTGGCCTCACTTCTTAAGATGTCCCCCTTAGGAGTTGCAATTTCTATGGACCTTTCCCCTTGGGGACCTACAATAGTCTTTGATAATACCCTAGATTTCTTTAGGGCTCTTAGTTGTCTTGATGACATTAAACTTTTAAGGTTGACAAACTCCAACTGAATCTTTACCTTTTCTTTCTTTGGGAGGGATTCTCCTAACCACGATGCGTTGGAGTATTTCCTTCCACATGAGTTTATGGTAGCTCTTGGGAAGTGCTTGGAGCAACTACAATTTCTTTTGAGACAAAGGGGGTAACATAATGAATAGTAACCTATGATTGTAAAACCTCCACATCTTTATCTCGCTTTCTTATGCTCAGGCTTTGTTATACTTGTGTTAATTGGCCTAGCTCCTTCATCATTAGTCTTAGGCTCCTTAGGTGGATATGTTTCATAAGCTAGCCCTACATGTGTTTCTTGAAGTTTCTCCTCTTCTTGTTCTTTGGCAACTTCATGGGTTACTAATGCTCTCTCATTTACTTCCAATGCTTTCTCAAGAGGATTACTTGGAGTAACCTACCCTTCATGATTTACATTGCTTGCTTGTCAATCTAAGGCTATTCCATTTCAGAGAAAATTTCCTCCTTTGAGGGTACCTCCATTGAACCTGCTTTAATTGAAAACACCTCAACTGTAGGTTGTTGAGTCAACATGGGAACACCACCTTTCCCATCAATTTGCAATTATGGGTATTCTTCCTAGTGGTTGTCAAGTAAAATAAGATCAACCCCTTCTTCCTTTCCAAGGGCTTACAATAAATTTTCAAAATCTTGAGTATGTGTTGCCTGCTGCTCTCGAATGTCCACAAATTCAACCTCCATAGTTGGTTTATCATGAGTTAATTCTGCAATATGAGTTCCTTGTATGGGTGGAGTGGTATCAACCACCTTAGGTATTTCCACCTCCTTTTCATATACCTTATATGTTAATATTTTCAAAGACAATTGCTCTTGTAATTCTTCCCGCTACAGGTGGTTTGAAATTTAGATTTCTTATTTCTTATAAAATGCCAAGTGCAAGCTCCTCATCACCTTATTTCTCATGCCCGATCCTATTGTTGATCCATGTCCTAATTTTGTTTGTGGGAAAGATCCCCTCATTCTTTTCCCTTTGCTTGAGGTTTCTTGAGGATATTAAGGGGGTCCACCGGCATGACCTTCACCAAGTGAAATAGATGTCCCAAGATTTGATGCATGTGGCGGCATAGATTGCAGTGGAACTTCCTAAGTGATGGGTGCATCCTTCATGGTCCTCATCAAAATTTCTTCGTCCTTTTGGGTCAAATGAGACAATGAGGTATGTATTTTACTTTTTGCAGCACTCCATTCCTCCACCATTCTAGAAGTAGGCCTCTTGGATGAGACCTAAGGTGCTTTACCTTTCAAAGGGTCCATGCTAGTTACACCTTCTTTCAAAGGAGGAAGATCCTCCTTGAGAATCCCTAAAGCCTATATTCCTTTAACACCATAATGTTTTGAAGTGACAAGTCTATTCCTTTTTGCATAAGCCAAGTTAGGGTTCTTCTCATGACATCAACAATTTTTTCATGTAGTTGTGTGGAATCTCTTGCTCCAATCAAGTGGTTCCATTGGTTGTGCAACCAAGTTTTTGTCAACATAATACCTGCTTACTACTTGGTCATCATCCATAAGGCCTTGTGGAATAACTATAACCTTGTAGTCAATGATTTGTGTCAATGTCATCCTTGAGAAATCTCTAAGCATGAACTCCTCTTCATCCTTAAAATTCATCCAATAGTCCTTGTAATGAGGCTCATACTCATATGAGCTCCCTAGGACTATATGCATTACCCACCTGATATCATTGATTATAAATTATCCATGACCAATCTATTCATTTTTTTCGCATCCAAAATCCTATTTTTAACAATAGTGGAGCATGTATACATCCCAATAATAATTGGGAACTTGATATATGTTTTGTGCTTCCATGCAATCAGCTTATGTACCTCATCAAATTGTCTATACAATTCAATAAGATCCCACTTATCATCCAAGAACCT
Organism: Taxus wallichiana var. yunnanensis; assembly: GCA_018340775.1. NCBI lineage: Eukaryota > Viridiplantae > Streptophyta > Pinopsida > Cupressales > Taxaceae > Taxus > Taxus wallichiana. The sequence continues at coordinate 637,272,433 of CM031237.1, read as the reverse complement.
AAGCAACATATATGGAGTTCCCTTGAAGCCACTCACTCTTATGTAGGCAAATAACTTGAATTGTATAAAATAGAAACCAAAGTCACTGATCACTTTCCTTGCATTAGCAGATATTCTATATTGTTCCCATTCTGGCTTGAATAAGCAAATAATGGGTGCAAAGAAAACATCATGAGCTCTCTCAAAGTCAACCCTCTGATTTTCCAAATTCAGCTTGAGGGTATATATCATAGAATCTAAAGTATTAGAACTCTTTCATCGTTGGGATGTTTGGAAATTATTTATCACATGTTATATTGTATACAAGATATGCTGTCATGTAGAATTCACATCTCTGTTTTGATCCTTCCCGGATTGCATAGTCATTCTAATGAGATGATCATGGATGGATTTACTATCAAGTTCAGCCCAAAAAATACTCCCCTTGAAACTAATAATAATTTGCATATACCTAAACATCCACTCTTGGAAGTAATAATCACAGCTTAATCCTACCATTCTACTTAATAGGGTGATGAGATCCTCAACTTCCTTAATGAAGTATGACCTTGTCATCTATTTGGGAATCCTTGTGTAAGAACCCCTAGTATTTTGTAACCATTGATTGCTCATAATCTTAGATAATGCATCATGGTGAATATCCCAAAACTTCTTAGATGATTCAATGGCGATGTCCACCAAATCCTTTCATCTAGGAAATCCTAGTACTTCTTGGGATGTCTCGGTGTAAATGAAATAACTCTAACACTACTTCCATCTAGGACCTCCATGGTTGTAGGGTTGTAATTTTCAGCACATACCCATACTAACTCTAGGAATTGAATGGGGGAGGAAAACTGGAGGCCAAAGCAATGGCACTTGCATCAATAAATTCCATTAATTCACTTTAGTCACGAGCATGAAGCCTTTGGAGAAAATCAGCTAGGTCAGCATTCCCTAATTTTGAATTAGTTACTTCATCTATGTTGCTTGTGATGTTAGAGGTGACATGGATACCAATCAATTGGGTCGTCATGGTAGATTTCGAGTGAAAGAAACAACCTTGATGAACATGGGACTTATAACTAGTATGAAGGAAAGATAACACGTACTCAAAACCACTCAAAACCCTCCAAACAATGAGAGCACAAAAGTATCGGGCCGTGGAACTTACACGTGCATATGCATCTAAAACTTCCAACTACAAATTGAAAAAGAAACAAAGACGCCAATTCTTCTTCAATATTAATCACTATAACTCGTTCTTGAATTTTATGTCGTTAGCTCACTTCGTAGGGCTATGGAAATGCTTGAAATCTTTGAAATTTTATAGTAGAGTGAGGGACTTAGTCAAATTTTTGAACATATAGTTTCCCACACGAAGCCCATTAATGGCAGAAGCTTTAAATTATCTTGCACAATCACAACCATCAATTTATAATTTAATTTTAGATACGGGCATCCACATGTTTATATTCGGTGGGGATCGGAGATAAAGAATCATTTTACATTTTTGTAGCAATGCAAAAATTCAAAGTGCAAAGCTTCATAGAATGTTCGATCTCAAGATGTACCGATAAGATGTCGTGTATCCTTTATTAGGTTTTGGTCTTTGGGACACATTTTTCATTTACACATCAAATACAAAAATTTGAAGTGCAATGTTTCGTGAGGTGCCCGATCTCAAGATGTGTTGATAAGATGCCTCATGTCTTTTGTCGGGCGTCGGACCTCGAGACACACTTTTCATTTTTGAATCAACTACCAAAATGCAAAGTGCAAAGTTACACAAGATGCCCTATCCGAAGTGCATTAATAGGATGCCATGTGTCTTCTGCTGGGTCTCGGGCCCCAAGACAGATCTTACATGTTTGCATAATATATGTGTCATCCAATTTTACCCCCAAGTAAAAATGGACAACTTAAGAAAATGGACTTGGGCCATTGATAGAGTTTTAATAGATGAATATAAAGAAAACAAGTAACTTTCATGATCTTGAGCACTTGGAATTATTTCAAGCACTTCAAATCTTCTCCCTAGGCTTCAAGATCCAACATTCAGCCAAGGAATTGCAAAAATGGCTTAAAATGGTAAAACTGGCTTGTGGGCACTTTACTGCAAAATTTTCTAACTCCTTATGTTTGGAAGTCTTTCTTCCATTTTTCTCTAAATTAATCCACTCAAAACAAGATATTCATGATTTCAACGTGAAGAGGAGGTCGAGAGATTTGTAGAAAGTCCAAGATCTCAAAAAACAGAGCATCTGGTCAAAAGTTATGGCCCATTACTGCTTTCCTTAGTAAAGTGGTGAATTGGAATTGCTTTACTTATTTTAAGTAAAACAATGTGAAATCAATGCAGTCTAGGGAGTAGAGTAGAGTAAAGTGGTGAATTAGAATTGCTTTACTTATTTTAAGTAAAGCAAGAGAATCAACGCATGTCTCAAGAGAAAAATAGAGTAAAGTGGTGAATTGGAATTGCTTTACTTATTTTAAGTAAACCGGTATGAAATCAATGCAGGTCTAGGAGGAAAAGCAATGTTAAGTGGTGAATTAGAACTAATTTACTTATTTTAAGAAAAAAATAGTAAAACACATTGAAATCACCACTTAACAAAGAAAATGGAAAATCAAGTAAAGCACATTGAAATCACCACTTAACAAAGGAATTGCAAAGTAGAGTAAAGTGGTGAATCTGAACTGCTTTACTTATTTTGAGTAAAGCAGTAAAGTAAAGTGAAACCACCATAGGTTTGGGAGAAAAATAAAGCAAAGTTCTGAGTTGGAACAACTGTACTTAATTTAAGTAAAGCAAAGATGAAATCAATACAATGAAAGGAAAATGAAAAAGTAAAGCAATTGGAGATATGTGATGATAAAAACAGTAGTAAGGGGGTCAAATCGCTGCAATGAACTAGAAAATATTGCAGAACTTCAAACAACCATAACTTTCCGCTCGGAGCTCCGTTTTATGCATTCTTGGACTTTACGGAAAGGTCTTGGAGGCCTGTACACACTAGTGAATTAAAATTTCAAATTGGGTTAAGGGAAGGTAGTGAAAAATTGCGTTTATTCTGCTACACGCCCAAACACCTTTATTCTGATAATGAATACATTGTGGTGAAAGGCAAAGCTCTTGCTTTGCAAATGAAAATGCAAAGCAAAGCCAAGGAAATAACACATAACACACTGATTCACCTCGGTTCGAGTGGTGAAATGGAAGGAAAAATCTTAAATTAACAATGAAGCATCAAAGCAAAGCAAATGCGAATCAACGCAGCTTGACCGGGTATAACGATGTAGTTCATTGCGACGAATTGGGGGTAGCAAATTTGCATCACCAAAGGAGCCTCATAACAAGCAAGAGTAAGGTGATTCGATGCATTGAAGAAGAAATGCAAAATTAAGTAAAGAGAGAAAGTGAAATTGATTTACTTCTCTTAAATTAAGAGAAGTAAAGTAACCTGGGATCACCGCATTAAAAACAAAAGCAAAATAGAGTTATGCGGTGAAAGTAAGTTGCTTTACTTCACAAAATAAAATAAAAAGTAAAGAAAATGGAGTTATACGGTGAAAGTAAACTACTTTACTTCACAAAAAGGTGAAGTAAAGAAAATGGAGAATAGAAGTGACAAAGGAAATTAATGCATGTTCGGATCACCTGCAATGAACTAAGAGAAGCATCGAGTGATGGCCTCTGGCTCTCCCATGGTTTGGTCAACAACTTCAAAACGCCATAACTTCCTCCCCGCAGCTCCGTTTCACACAAAATTGGACTTTATGGAAAGGTCTCAAAGTCCTCTATGCGTTAACAAATTCAATTTTAGGTTTGGTGAGCGAAGATGGGGGCCAAAAATTGCATTACTTCTTCTGTACTTCATTACAAAGTTATAGTCAACCACCATCATTAATGGGGCATGGGAGCCAATTTCTTGTCCCATAAGCAAGAGTATAAAGGGAGTGGTATTTGTAGGTGTTCCATGTTTCCTCCACATCGATAATTGATTTTGAGTGCTAAGTAAGATATGCATTCGGGTCTTCCATCTTCTCTCTCCTCTCTTCCAAATTGTTATAAATTGTAAAGGGGATGCATTGTAAAGGTTGTTGGTCATTTTACTCCCCTATGCACCCATCTTCTGGGGCTTCAAGAATTTATCCTAAAGTCTCTAATGGAATTTATATCCTCTTTCTGATAAAGTGATGTACTGTGCATATTTATGGAGTAATGTAAATGGTGTTTTGTGATTCAACTTTCATCCTTTACATGATTTGTGTTGCTTTCACTTGCCTCTCATCATGCTTGCAGGATATGTGCATATTATTGTGTCATTACAGGATTTAGTTGTTTTGTTCTTACTTGGGATGGTGAAGTTCATGTGATTTGGTCTGTGGTGCATGTCCACCCTCTAAGTTCATCCTTCTCCATTTTACAGGTTGGGAAGAGTGTCTAACAAATCCTTTTTCTTGGTGTGTTTATTTCATTTCATGCATCTCTCTCTCTACTTTTCTCCTTGGAATGTTAGGATAGGTGTAGTTAGTTTCTTTTCTTTCATTAGGAGTAGTTGTGGCAAGTAGGATTAGGAAAGGATCCAACCTTCTCCGGAGAGTTATCTCAAGCCCGAAAGTCCCACAACTTTGAGGGATAACTCCATGTTATGCAAATTACATCAAATGCCCCATTCACATGCTAGCCATTCAAAGGTGCTTTGTGTAATTTCGTGATAGCAGTTTTGGCACGAACGGTGGGACATCACATAAGTCAAAAATTTTAGTTGGAGTACGAGTTGAAGAATTTTGATTTTTTGAGTTGATGTGTTCTTGGAAAAATAAGTTGTAGTTTTGGAGCCTTTGCAACAATGTGCAATTGAAGTAATGAGGTCCTAGACCATAGAGAGAAGAAGAAGTAATCGGTGATCTCATTGCTTTAATGCTAAGTAATCAATCAATAGTAAACAATGCATAAAGAGGAGTAAGTAGTTACACTTCAAATCACCGATAAGAAAAGAAAGGAAAGTAAGTTGTGTGACTTTAAGTTGTTGCATTACTCTTCAGATTGAAAGTCTTTACTTCAAGGTGAAAAGGTAAGTAAGTCAAGTTACTCAAAGTGAAAGACTTAAGTAATTGCACTTGTTGAGTTGCATTACTTTAAGTCAAGTCAAAAGGTGAAAAACTTTACTTTAAGTTGTGAAAAGGAAATACTTTACTTTACTTCAAATTGAAAGACTTAAGTAGTTGCACCTCCAAGTTTGCACTACTTAAGTAAAGTCATTGCTCCAAAGTGAAATACTTTACTTCATTTCAAGTTGTGTCATTTTGAGGTACCATTACTTAAGTAAAGTAGTTTCTCCAAAGTCAAAAGACTTAAGTAATACATGTTGAGAACACCACAATCTAAAAGAAGTAAAAAAGAAAGTTCAAATCAACGATGAAAAAAGGAAAGTAAAGCAACTTCAAATTAGTGATGACCAAAAGGAAGTAAATCAAGGTTCAAATCAGCGATGAACCAAAGGGAAGTAATGCAGGTCAAGATCACCGATAAGAGTAGTAAGAGGAAGAAGTAAGTTGTATTACTTCAAGTTGATTACTTCAAGAAAGCTGATTACTTCAAGTTGAAGACTTATTTCAAATCTTAAACAAAGCTTAAGCAATCAAGGATCCAAAACCCAAAACATATCTCGATGACTCCATTGATCTAAGAAACCCATTCTCTAAGTTGCAGACCTTCCTTCCATCCATTTCCATCCATTTTATTTCCATATATTTCACTTTCTTCCATTCCATGAAGTTGTGTAGTCATGACTTCATTCCCTACATGGAATTCACACTTGTAGCAACAATACAACCCACCCCAATGCATTTCTCAACTCCTCCAAATCAATTTAATGATCAAATTCAAGATCACTATGCTTATCCCTGTGAGCAAGATATCAATCAATCGGCTATGAAGCATATCAAGAGGAGGGATATGCATATGATGACAATAGTTATGTGGAGAATGTTGATTTACAAAGGAAAATTCAAAGTATGGAGGCTAAGATGGTGCAGTCAAGAGCTACATCTCAAATGAAAAGGATTCATTGGTTTGAGGAACCTTGTCCATGGGTGGGCCCTTTTCCAAGACATTACAACCTTCAACAACAACTTGACTTCATGGTTGAAATGCTGCCCCAACTTGCAAAATGGACCAAGGAGATAGAATCTTATGAGCTTGATGTAAGACAACCTTGTCAATGGGTAAGTCCACCACCAAATCCTAGTTCTTCTTTTTCCCTTCCTCAATCTACATCATTTCAAGTAGTGTCATGATTCAAACTTGCTGCATCCTGCCCCTAGTGTGGAATCCCTTTCTCCATCTTCTAGTCTACCACCTCATCTTAATTTTTTGCCATTTTCCCTTCCAAGAAACCATCCCCTCCATAGAAACAAGATGTTTTGCCTCTCCCACCACCTCAAACAATATAAAAATAGTTGAATCCTAACCCACCCCTCCTCTTGTAGTCCCAAACCCATTTTGGGAAGAACAAAATCAAAAAATTGGTAGAGGAGAGGAGGAACAGGAAGAGAGCTTAAGGAAGAATTGGCAAGAAATTTGAAAGAGTGGGCTGCCAGTTTTATATAAAGCAAATGCCTTTAATGACTAAGCCTCCTCAAGAAGTTGTGATTCAAGAGCAAGAGGTGAAGATTGATTTTATAGTAGCAGGAGAGCACGAAAGAAAGTAATGATAAAAATCCACTTGCTCAGAATGTAGTGTGTATGATGGCACCGTATTTTCACGGGTTGTTGATCCACCACCAGTTGTAGAATCAATAAGAGAGGAGGAAAAACAATCAGCTCCAATTATAGTTGAAGAGGAGCACATGGAGGAGAAAAAATCAGATTTGGAGACATTGAATGAAGATGATATCATTGAGAGTTTTTACTTTCATTTGGAGAATTTGATTTGGTTGATGAGTCCATGATAGATGAGGACATCCAAGAAGACCTTGCTGCCCAAAATAGTCCTCTAGAGCAACAAGTAGATTGAGGAGTTTGATTTATCAAACTTCATGTTAGAAGAGGAGATCATTCAAGAGAAGTTTTGTCTTCAAATGGAGGAGAAGGAACTCTCAAGTGAGCAGCAGGTTTCAGCTGATTGCAGTGATGTACAAGTAACTCCATTAGATGCTGCAAGCAATCACATTGAGTTGCATGTTGAGGAGGAGTTCCATGTTGTCAAGGAGGAAGAGGAAAACAAGGATGAAAACCATTTTATATCAGTCATTAAGGAAAAAGATTAGTTTCTATAGATGAGAAACAAGAAGAAAATCAACTCACATGAACCACTTCTTTTCAAGAAGGCTTGCAAGAAGACTTCCTTATTGAAGTTGGAATTTAGAGTAGTGGGAAAATCAAGCAGATTAGACCTTGCCCCATCAGGTACTTGGATTCATTAGAGCCAAAGGAGGAGCCATACAACAATCATGCTTACTTCCGAGCATGAGGATGAGTTTCAAGTGTGCCAAGGATCAACTACAATACTTCTTAGAACCAAATGAAGAGCAACTAGAGGAGGTATTTGTCTTGTTTTTAGTTGATACCTTGATGAGTGGAGTGGAAAATCAGCTTGCATATCATTTTTCACTCCTAATTATAGTTGTGTCTAGTGTCAAATCATCTACATGGCTGCAAATTGTGAGAAATGGTAATTAATTGTCTTTTCAATGTCAGGTTTTGTTTGAGTTGCTCATTTCTCTGGTTAGTGTAGGGTAGGAGTAGGTTTGTTTTCAGTAGAAGAAGTGCTTATGCACACTCTGCATGTCTTACTTGAGGCATGTATGATTTGTCTTTTGTATATAACTTTTATTATTCGTTGTTTCTCTAATCGCAAGCATACATCACCCCTCCCGAAAGTTGTTAAAAAGAAGGTCATAGTTGCATGAAGAAGTTGCTAATCTACAAGAACAAGTAAATGCGAGCAACTAAAATCGCTTAAGGTGTATTTTTCAATGTTTTAATTCTACTTAACCCTTTAAGAACATCAACAACTAGCTTCCAACACCTTCCAAGAAATCAAGAAATTAGTAGTTGACAACCTTCTCAAAGTCGTTCGGAGTAACTCCTTTCAGTAGTGTCCCAAGAATGAGCAGTAGGTGACGGGGCTTCAAATGGCCCGTAATGCAATTTTCAAGTTCGAGATCAGTTCCAAGTTGCTTTAGAGGACTCCATGCCCAAAGGATTCTTTAAGGTAGCTGGTCTAATCCATCTAGCAGGCATATGTCCCATGAGTCGCCAAATTTTATCCATTTTTACCCCTGTAAAAATGGACAACTTGAGAAAAATGGACTTGGGCAATTGATAGATCTTTAACAAATGAATTTAAAGAAAACATGTAACTTTTTCATGATCTTGGGCACTTGGAATTATTTCAAGCACTTCACATCTTCTCCCTAGGCTTCGAGATCTAAAATTCACCAATGAATTGCAAAAATGGTATCTCTGGCTTGTGGGCACTTTACTGCAAAATTTGCTTAACTCCTTATGCTTGGAAGTGTTTCTTCCATTTTTCTCCCACGTAATCCCCTCAAAACAATATTTTCTTGATTTTAACGATAAGAGGAGGTCGAGAGATTTCCAGAAATTCCAAGATCTTGAAAAACAGAGCATCTGGTCAAAAGTTATGGCCCATTACTACTTTCTTTAGTAAAGTGGTGAATTGGAACTACTTTACTTATTTTAAGTAAAGCAATATGAAATCAACGCAGTCCTTGGAGGAAAAATAGTGTAAAGTGGTGAATTAGAACTGCTTTACTTATTTTCAGTAAAAGCAGTAAAGAAAATTGAAATCACCACTTAACAAAGGAAATAGAAAAGCAAAGTAAAAGCACATTGAAATCACCACTTAACAAAGGAATTACAAAGTAGAGTAAAGTGGCGAATCGAATTGCTTTACTTATTTTGAGTAAAGCAGTAAAGTAAAGTGAAATCACCATAGGTCTGGGAGAAAAGTAAAGCAAAGTGGTGAATTGAAATTGATTTACTTATTTTATGTAAAGCAGGATGAAATAAACATAATGAAATGAAAATGAAAAAGTAAAGCGAAATTGGAGATATGTGATGGTAAAAGCATTAGTAAGGGGTCAAATTGCCGTAATGAACTGGAAAAAATTGCAGAACTTAAAATGGCCATAACTTTCCACTCAGAGCTCTATTTTGCACATTCTTGGACTTTCTAGAAATGTCTCGAGATCCATTTACGTACAAATGAATTCAAATTTCAAATTTGGTGAAGGGAAGGAAGTCAAAATGGCGTTTTTATGCTTCACGTGAGAGCACTTTTATTACAGGTGAATACATTGTGGTGAAAGGCAAAGCGCTTGCTTCACAATGAAAATGCGAAGCAAAGCCAAGTGGAAATAACACATAACATGCCAATTCACCTCAATTCAAAGTGGTGAAATGGAAGGAAAAATCTTAAATTAACAATGAAACATCGAAGCAAAGAAAATGTGAATCAACTCAAAGTGGAATGGTCCAACGACGTAGTTCATTGTGGCAAATTGGGGGTAAAACTTTGCATCACCAAAGAAGCCCGCTAACAAGCAAGAGTAAGGAGATTTGACGCATTGAAGAAGAAATGCAAAATGAAGTGAAGCGGGTAGAAAGTGACATCGCTTTACTTCTCTTAAATTAAGAGAAGTAAAGTAACCCAGATCAGCGCATTAAAAACAAAAACAAATAAAGTTATGTGGTGAAAGTAAGTTGCTTTACTTCACAAAATAAAAAAGTAAATCAAATAGAGTTATGCGGTGAAATTAAACTACTTTACTTCACAAAAAGGTGAAGTAAAGAAAATGGAGAATAACGATGAAAAAGGGAAGTAATGCATGGTAGGATCACCACAATGAACTAGAGAAGCAACAGTGATGGCCTCTGGCTCTCCCACCGTCTGCAAATTCAAAATGCCATAACTTCCTCCTGGGAGCTTAGTTTCATGCAAAATTGGACTTTCCAGAAAGGTCTCAGAGTCCTCTACATGCATGCCGAAGGTTCATATTTTAGTTTTTGTGAGTGGAAGGGGGCAAAAATTTTCATTAATGCTTCTTCTCACTTCATTGCACATTGATTCTGAGTCATCCACCACCATTAATGGGGCATGAGAGCCAATTCTTGTCCCATAAGCAAGAGTACAAAGGGAGTGGGATTTTTAGGTGTCCCATGATGCCTCCACATTAATAATTGATTTTGAGTGCTAAGCATGACATGCATTCGGGCTTCAATCTTCTCTCTCATCTCTTCCAAATTACTATAAATTATAAAGGGGATGCATTGTAAAGGTTGTTGGTCATTTTCTCCCCCATGCACCCTCTTTCGGGGCTTCAAGACTTTCTCCTAAAGTTTGTAATGAAATTTATTTCCTCCTCTTGCTAAAGTGATGTACTGTGCATCTTTATGGAGTAATGTAAATGGTGTTTTGTGATTCAATTGTCAATCCTTTGCATTATTTGTGTTGCTTTCACTTGCCTCTCATCATGCTTGCATGGATATGTGCATATTCTTGTGTCATTGCAGGATTTAGTTGTTTTGTGATTACTTGGGATGTCGAAGTTCATGTGATTTACTCTATGGTAGGTTCATCCTTCTCCATTTTGCAGGTTGGGAAGAGTGTCTAACAACTCCTTTTTCTGGTGTATCACCGCTCTTAGTGTAGATTTCATTTCATGCATATCTCTCTCCTTGTCTCCTTGGAATGTTAGAATAGGTGTAGTTAGTTTCTTTGCTTTCATTAGGAGTAGTTGTGGTAGGTAGGATTAGGAAAGGATTTGGCCTTCTCTAGAGAGTTATCTCAAGCCCGTAAGTCCCACAACTTGAGGGATAACTCCATGTTATGCATATTACACCAAATGCCCCATTCACATGCTTTGAGCATTTGGGGGTGGTGCAATTTTGTGATAACAATACGGAATTACAAAATTTCAAGGATGTAAAGTACACACACCCACCACTTGTAAGATCTCGTAGAATATTCCTTCCACCAGAACCGAATATCGAATTGCACCTTGCAACTTTGCATATGTTGTGAACTTGTTTACAAGGTCTACATGTGTGAAAATAGCCCGAATAGTGTTTCGATTGGGTGATGGGGATGTATTTGCATTTTGCACATGTGCACCAAATGCAAACCTACAAATTTGCACAAGGAAAATTTCCAAATGAAAGAAGCCTTATTTAATGGTTTAAACATATAATTAGAACCGCCATTAGCTCATCTACTTGCTCATAAACCTGCGCAAATCATGAATAATTCATAAAACACACAAAATGTCAAGATATTGGTTCAAAATGACGTGAAATTTTTTTAGGTGACACAATTTTCTATAGATGTGAATCTCGAGTTATGTGGAACACTTCAGAAACACTAAATCATATGGGGCATCACATTGAAAAAATGAAGGATATCAAGAAGCACATGGGGAGAGCATGAATTATTCAAAGGGGCAAAAGTAGGAACTAACAAGATCTTTGGATGGAACTCTTGGTTTTGGAAAAAACCATCCAACGGTATTATCCAAGATGGACGGTTCCATCTAGGCTTGTTTTTGGATTATTTTTACAGTTGTTATTTTTCTTACTCTTATTTTATTTTGTTTCATATTATGTGATTCACTCTTTACATGCCACTAGATTCGAAAATTAAAGTAAAAGACACCCCCACACACACACACACACATATAATTGTGAGGAGGTCTAAGGCACATAACCACTATCTAACAATTATCAAGCAATATCTCAAGAGCACATCACAAGAGCAAATTCATTTTTATTCAAGCGGATATTTCTACATATAAGGGTTACAATCAAGCACATCTATTAGTTATCCCACTATTTTTTTGATGAACAAGGGAAAGACTAGGAAAAGGGAACTAGATTTGCATACACCATTGTCTCCGCTCACTAGGATAACTACTTAGAGTTTGAAATGTAGTGCAATGTTCATTATAAATCACAAGGGGTGACCATCAAGACCAATCCAACTCAAACACCTAAGTTTGTTTTTTTATATCTAATGCTTATTTGAGTGTTGGTGTAGAAAGCAAATGTTTGCAATTATAGGTACAAATACGAGTGTGACATAAGTTTTAGATATATATAGTGCGAAATGCAGACAAAATATTAGAGGAAAAAATAGAAGCACATAGTTGATAGGGACAAAGGTATTATACATATCAAACTCACAAACAGCTTCAATTTGAAACTAATGCTATGGTCCATAAGGGTACAAAACACACATGGGCATTCTTAGCACATTATGAGACCTACAAAAGAATTTTACAATTTATGAAACATCGAGACCACCTTCTAAATAAGATAAGTGGCATTCCTAACCCTAATTTACCATTTGCTTGCTTGATTGGATGCATATGAATGAAAACCCTAGTTTCTAAATCTTCCTATCGATTTATATTATTTGATTATTTAATCATTCCTGAATTAGTAATATCATATTATTAATTTTACGGTTAAGTCATTTGGTGTTTATTGATCGAATCCTTGACTTAGTTTGGCTTAGGTTTTCTACAATAACCATGCCTTTGTTACTAAAAACCTAGCTTTTGTAGGGTTACCATTGTTTCTTAGTGTATGTTTTCTATCATAATCCTTAGGGTTTGTTATCCTTTGGGATTTCATGTCCTATGCTACTTGTGCCATTCCATTTTCTTATACTTATGCTAATGAGTCAACCCCCTCTCTAGCTGATTTATTTATGTGAAGGAATCAAAGATGGTATTGATAATTTTACTACATATGATTGTGAGATTTTTCATGAAGTGTGTGAAGAAGAGTTGCAACCTCTTGCCCATGTTATGACCCATAGCTATACCTATGAGGAAATACTAAAATATCAATGTTCACCTAGTAGATTTATTTGTTGCCATTAAAGGTGACTAACACCTCTTTTTTTTTTGAGACTTCCCTTATGACCAAGCCATTGTACCTAGTCTTGAGGATACACATGAGTCATGTTCTATTAATGGTCATAGTAATTGTAATTATGATGATGATTCTAGTGACAATTATATTGATGGTGGAAATAATGATTTAATTAAAATTAAATTTGAATCAAACGATGCTATATCATTTCCCCCTCTTGAAATGAAACACAATATTATTATATGGGATCTATTTCTTTCTCATCCCTGATTAGGGAATGCTATAAATGAATATGGTCTCTTCTTTTCCTATTGAAATGAAAAATGGTACACTTGAATGTAATTTTTCCTCTTCTCCCTTTGAAATTGAAAATGATACAATTGAATGCCCTCTTTCTTTTTCTTCCGTTGAAATGGAAAATGATACAATCAAATGTACTCTTTTTCCTTCTCTTATTGAAATGGAAAATGAAATAATTGAGTGTGTTATCTCTTATATTCCTATTGAAATTACAAATTATCAATGTAATTTTGGTACTTATCTTCCTCTTATATATGATATTGTGACAAATGATTGCAATGTGTATATCTCTTCTATTGAAATAGAAAATGTTACAAATGCTTACTCTACTCTTTCTTTTGTTGAAAAAAATCACATACTTCTTCTATTGATGACATAAATTAATTTGATGCCAATATCATTGATGTTTTCGTGTGACACTACACCCCTAGTTCATGATGCTACATCCCTTCCTACCCCTAGTTCTCCTATCAAGGATCCCTCATCTCTTACTCCTTCCCTAGGTGGAATAGTGTGCCCATGAAAACCATAAATGGAAAGGCCCAACCTTTAAATGAGTGCCTTCAAAATCTATCTATACTTTTGAAGTATGTCATATCTTTAATGCATGTTGTAGGTTTTTTACAACACAAAGTACATATATTATATTTAGAAAGAAAGGCTTACAATGTGCGGATTAATTCTAATGCTATATATGGAAATCAAATTATGTGTAAAATTATTTATTCCTTCTTCCCTAGAGAATTCATTATGCTCAAGTTTCAATTACTATGGGACTAATGAACCTTACCTATATTTTAAGGGATATAGACTTTCCATGACATCATATGCTAATGAGAGGATCTTATTAAAATATTTTCTTAAGAGTTGTTATCCATTTCCCCCTTGGTAAAAATGGACCACTTGGGAGAATGAGCTTGACATTAGACATGGATTCATGGAAGGATCTGGAGAGATATGGGTAAAATACAGGCTTTGGAAACACCTGCAAATTTTCGGGAGGCTTGGGATCAAAGGGAACATTTTTTCCTCTTCTCGGGTTTCAGAGGTTTAGAGCTCAACCAGAGAGAGAGAAGAAGCCTTCTGAGCTCACATTCGGTCAAAAATGGGAAAAATGGGAAAAGTTGGAAATTCAGCCTCGGGGCATCCCATTGCACTCCTTGGCCTTCTCTGTTCTAAGAAAATTCCCAAAAATATAAAAATGTAGGGCAAAATGTGTGAAATGCCAAAATCTAGCTTGGGAGTTCAAACAACTCATTGAGTCAGTTCGATGAATTGAAACATAGTTTGGCGAGTTGTGCATGGTTATCATGTCATTGTAAAGGGAGCCAATTCCTTGAATAACTCGGGTGAGCTACGGGTCGGGTTGCATGGTTATCGGCTCAACATAAGGGGATGGCTCCGAGTTAACTCGACATAACTGAGTTGGAGTGATCGGGCGTGTCGGCGGGGGGCGAGCCAACTTGCAATGCAAGGCGAAGGGTGAATGATGTCCCTACATCGAAGGACCTAAACATGAAGCCGAGCGGATCAAAAGGTGAGGAGTTGTGACAAAATGAGGAGCCACTACTTCAAATTAGTTGGCGTTGCAAAACCCGAGCTAAGCACTCGGTGAAAACCGTAAAATGGGAAAGTGGGATGGAGTTGCGGTAAAATGGGGGCATTACTTATAAGTAATACCCCCCTATCACCAAGTAGGTTTGAGGAGAATCAGTAATGAAGCGGGTGAGTTAATGTGAGAAGCATTTGCAAATCCCGGTGAGCGGGTGTGCCAACAATGAGTTACGAAATTTGGGTGGGCCATTACTTTTAAGTAATGCCCCCTAATCGATGAGTAGAACTGATTTGAAACCCCGCAACGCAATGACCGAGCGAAGCGAGCGAGTTGTGCGCGGCATTCTCGGGTGCTAATTACTTCAAGTAATGACCCCGTAGAGTAGCGAGTATAAGAACAATGAAAACTCGTAAAAGGAGGGTGAGGTGGTCGGGGGGTTAAGCGGCATTTGGAGTGGAAAAGACTTGATTGGGAAGAGCTCATTCCACCGAGCTAGGATAAAACAATTTTAAATCCCGAAAAAGGTAGGGGGAAGAATAACTCTGGCTTCTCGAGTTACTTTTCTTCCCAAAACGATTAAGAATTTCCCCCTCCAAAATTTGAGTTGAAATATTAACAAAAACCAATGTAAAGTGCAAGCGATTTGTGAAGGGAGTTGTGAAACTAAGCTAAAGGGCGAGCTGGCTCACTTCCTAAGGCAAGTAATGAGTTCTCCAAAGTCCATAAAGAAGGCGGAGAGGGAAAGTCAAAGTAATGGGGGACTTTTGGCATTACTTCACTTATAAAAACAAACAAGTAAAGTAGTTTTTGAAGCTTGAAGCAAGATGAAGTAATGCACCCTCGGGAACCCACAATGAAGGAAGCAAGTAATGGCACCTTGGTTTCCCGCAGAACTAAAGATATTCAAACGACTATAACTTTCGAATGAGAGCTCCATTTTTCAAAAAATTAGAATTTTTGGAAATATATTGTCACCCTCTATGCGAAACAACTCAAATTTTTAATTTTGATTGGGAAAGGTGGTGAAAAATTAAAAACTTATTCATCACTCAAATGAATAGTTCCAACCAACTATTGACATTAATGGGGTATGGAGACCATTTTCTTCTCTAACAAGCTATGGTACAAGAAGGTATGAGATTTGCGGGTGTCCAATGTGATTTCAAAGAAGTAAGTGAATTTTGTGGGTAGGTGAAGGCATGCCTTCAATATTTTCACTTTCTCTCTCTTCTCCTCTCATTTCTATAAATTGTAAAGCCTCTCATTTGAGGGGGATTCTCATGTAGTGAAACTCTGCCAAAATTGTTTCAGAACACCAATGTGTTACAAGCCTCCATTTTGAACATCTTGCATGATGATCATGGCCTTTCCCTTGCATTGTAATGAATTGTGTAAATCAATGAAGCAATAAACTTGAGTTTGTGGATATTCTTCTTCCCTAGCTTGTGTTTTTGCATTCTCTTACCTCTTCATTTCAGTTGTAGATGTATTGTGCCTATTTTATTCATCTTATAGGGTCTATGTTTGTTGTGCCTTCATGAAAATGGTGGTTTAAGTGTTGTTATTGGACTGTGGTAATTATCTCTACCCTCTCTCTCTTCATTTTATTCCATTTTCACTCATTGGAGAGATTCCCACCACCCTTCTCTTGGTGCTATCACCCCCTTTGTGTAGGATTTACCTTTTCACGTTTTCTCGTTCTCCACGGTCCCTTAGAATTGGTAGGATAGGCTTAGAAAATATATTTTCCTTCATTAGAGGTATTTGTTGCATTGGGATTAGTTAGAGGAACCAACCTTATCTGGAGGGCCATCTCAAGTTCACAAGTCCCACAACTTGAGAGATGGTCCCATGTTATCCAGTTACACCGATAAGCTCATGCAACCACACATGATAAATCAAAGGGTGTTGTAATTTGGTGATAACAGATTCCTGGAATGCTCGATGGGACAGAGAAGTCAATAATTTCTAGTTTCATTGAGTTGATGTGTTCTTAGAATTTTTTTGCGAGTTTTGAAACTCTGCAACAAAGCAAAGTTGAAGTAAAAAAGTCTCGGGATTCTGAAAGGAGGAAGAAGTAATCGGTGATATGACCTAACATTACTACTAAGTAATCATCAGTTTGAACATTGAATTAATAAGTATTCTGAAACTTGAGGTAAGTAGTTGCACTTCCAAACTCTGATAATCAAAGAAGAATAAGTAAAAGTTGTGTGGTACTCTAGGGTGTTATTGCTTCAAGTTGTGATAAGTTAAAGGAATTAAGTAATTGCACTTCTAAACTCCGCAAAGAAGAAGGTAGAGAAGAAAAGTAGTGTTGAGTTTTGGAATTACTTTACTTCTAAAAAACCAAGAAGTAAAGCAGGTTAAAAACTCCATTAAATAAATAAGAAGAAGTAAAAGCATGTTACTTCAAATTTTTGTATTTATTCAAGTTGTGCTAAGTTGAAAGACTGAAGTAATCCATGGTCCAAAACCCACAACACATTTTATGACTCCACCGATCTAAACAACCCATTTCCTGAGTTACAAACCTTTATTTCCATCCATTTCCATTCATTTTTCTTTCCATATATTTCATTTTTCTTCCATCCATGAAGTTGTGCAATCATGAATTCATTCCCATCATGGAATTCACACTTGTAGTAAAGAACAATGCCAATCAAATCCACCTCTAATTTGTTTCAAGAAACCTCCAAATCAGTGTTATAATTAGATTTATAACCATTATGCCTATCCCTATGAGCAGTATCAAAATCAGTTTGGCTATGGAGCTTATCAAGAACATGGGTATGCAGGTAATGATGATAATTCTATGGAGAACACTGATTTGTAGGAGAAAGTTCAAAGAATGGAGGAAAATATGGTGTAGACTAGGGCTACATCTCAGTTGAAAGCATTCAGAATTGGTTTCAGGGTCCCTTGTCCATGGGTTGGCCCTATGCCAAGACATTATAGCCCTCAGCAAAAGCTTGATTTCATGGTTGAGATGTTACCACAACTTGCAAAGTGGATTGAAGAGATAGAAGCTTATGAACTTGATGCAAGGAAACCTTATCAATGGGTAAGTCCTACACCACTACCTCATAGTCCTTCTATTTATCTTTCCCAATCTACATCATTTCAGCCTGAATGTCATGATTCTAGCTTCTTACATGTTGTCCCCATTGTGGAATCCATTTCTCCACCTTCTACCCTTCCATCTCATCTTGAATTTTCTACCCTTTTCCCTTCCAAGAATCTATCCCCTCCATAGAAACAAGAAACTAAACCTTCCCTTCCACCACCAACATTACAAAGATCAGTTAAATCCCTACCCACCCTTCCTCTTACTTTCCCAAATATATATTGGGAATATGAAAATCAGAAAAACAACCAAGGGAAACAAGGTAAAGAGCTCAACAAGGAGAAACCACAAAAATTTTAAAGAGTTGGGCTTTGAGGTTTGGAATTGATCGAATCCCCTTATTAGTTAAACCTTCAAGAAAGCCTAGGTTGGGTCATGATCATGAACAAGTGGTTAAAACTAATTTTTAGAAGCAAAATAACAAGAACGAGAAAATGATGATCAACAATCCACTTGCTCCGAGTGCATTATTCAAACTGGCACTATATTTGTAGAAGTTGTTGATCCATTACTATTTTCAGAATCAGCAAGGGAAGAAGAATAAGCTCCAAGCTCAAATGAAGAGGGACACGTGGAGGAGAACAAGAAAAATTCAAAGGTATTGAGTCAAGAGAAGGTTGCACAAAGAGATTTAAGTTCTTTCTCCCACTTCATCTCTAAAAAATATGATGTTTTGCAAGAGTTTGAGTTCTCGAGCCTTGTGTTTGAAGATGAGGGAACACATGGTGAACCAGTTACAAATTCAGAGGTCATCATGGAAGAGGGGGAACCCTTGGAATAACAAGATAATGAAGAGCTTGAGTATTTGTCAGACTTGGAGGAGTGTATTGATGAAGAAGAGCCCATGGAAATCACAAATTTTTCTGCTCCATCATTCATCCTCCAACAACAAGAGTCTGATGCCATGGAGGAGAACATTCAAGAAGTGTTTGCTGCTCATAATAATCCTCTAGAATCAGAATTGGAAGAACTTGGTATTCCAAGTCTCATAGTGAACGATGAGGAAAAAGAGAACAAGGATGACACCTCCCATATCAATTATCAAAGTAGAAAATTAGGTGTTTTTAGAAGCGAAGAAAACCAAAGTCAACTTACAAACAATCACCTTTTCTAGGAATGTCTGCAAGAATACTTCCTTATTGGAGTTGGAATTATGAGCAATGGGAAAATTCAATGGATCAGACCTTGCCCAATTAAGTATCTGGCTTCATTGGAGAAAGATTTAGAATTTCCAATCGGTTATGTTCACTTGCAAACATGAGGATAAGCTTTAAAGTGCCAAGGATCAAATGCAATACCTCTCAAAACCAAATGAAGAGCAAATAAAAGAGGTATTTTTCTTGTTTCCAGTTGATACCTTGATGATTTGGGTGGAAGATTGGCCTCATTTCAGTTTTTCACTCTCACGCATGACCATGTTTAGTATCAAATCAATCACATGGTCTCAAAGTTGTGAAAAGGGCGCTTACTTCTCCTTACCAAAGGCTGGGGTTTGTTTGAGTTTCCCATTTCTCGGGTTAGAGTAGAGTAGGTAGGTTTTCTTTTAGTAGATGAAGTGCTTGTGCACACTCAGTGTGCTTGACTTAGGCATGTATGATCTTCTTCTTTGTACATAGTTTTTGTGTGGTTGTTGCTCTTCTGCATTCACCATGTGTTCCAAGAGGAAGGAATGTTATAGAAATGGGTTCAATGTTGCAAGAAACAATTGTTATCGTTAAGTTTTCTCAAATGCGAGAAATTAAATCATATTTAGGGACAATTTTTAAGTGTTCTCACCCTTTTGTCCCTTTATATCAGGTCATAAATTGAACTCCTAGTGCCTCTTCTACAATTAGAAGATTAGTTTCGAGCAGTTTTATGTGAGTAAGAGGGAAGCCTCCTCAAGGTCATTCAATGTTATTTTGGGCTTTGAGTAGAAGATCAACCTCAAATTATATTTTCTCACTCATTGGACCTTGTTTAGTTGAGGACCTTATGGATTTGTGAGCTACTTCAAGCATTTCAAAATGGAAGTGTTTGGGGAAAAAGTTTAGTTTTAATACTAGTGCCTAGCATTCCAAATCAGTTCATGTTTCTAAGCTCTGTAGTGTTTATCCATGCCAAGATATCATCAGTTTAGTGCTTCTTTCTTGGCAAGGAAATCAAATTTTGGGATGGTTCCAAGTGTTTTCATCCACTATCTCAAATAGATCAATTTGTAGAAAAAAATAATTTTCAAGATCAAAACAATTTTCCACTCATGTGAACTTTAAGATTTTATTATTAAAGTTGAAAAATTTGAGCAAAAAGGTAGTTTCAGGTTCAAGTAGTAGTTTTCAATGGCTCAAGGACATGACTTCGAGTTCAGGATTAGATTTGTGTTTACTAGGTTAACTCCATGCCCAATGGATGCTTAAAGGCCACTTATCATTCATCTAGTAGGCAAATGTCCCCAACAGTCACCAAATTGTTATCCATTTTTACCCCCTGGTAAAAATGGACAAATTGGGAGAACAAGCTTTGACAGTGGACATGGATTCATGAAAGGATATGGAGAGATACGAGCAAAATATAAGCTTTGGAAGCATTCGTAGGATTTTTGGGAGGCTTGGGATCAAAGGAAACATTTTTTCCTCTTCTGGGTTTCAAAGGTTTAGACCTCAATAGAGAGAGAGAGAGAGAGAGAGAGAGAGAGAGAGAGAGAGAGAGAGAGAGAGAGCTCACATTCGGCCAAAAAATGGGAAAAGTTGAAATTTATCCTCAGGGCATCCATTGCATTCCCTTAGCCTTCTAGTTCTGATAAAATTCCCAAAAATCTAAAAATGTAGCGTAAAATGTGTAAAATGCCAAAATTTGGCTTGGGAGTTCAAACGCTCGCCGAGTTGTCCGAGAGCTAAAACACATCTCAACGAGCTATGCATGACTATCACGTCATTGCAAAAGGGAGCCAAGTCCTTGAATAGCTCCTGGACGAGCTATGATTCGGTCATAAGGGTATCGACTTAGTGGAAGGGGATAGCTCGCTGAGTTAACTTGGCGAGCCAAGTTGGAGTCATAAGGTGTGGCATAAGGGTGAACGGAGGGCGCATGCATCGAAGGAGATTGTCGTGGAGCTAGGTGGGTCATAAGGCAAGGAGTTATAGAAAATGAGGAGCCACTACTTTGAAGTAGTTGGCGTTGCAAAACCCAAGCTAAGCACTCAATGGAACTCGCAAAATGGGCAAGCGGGATGTAGTTGCATAAAACAGGGGGGTATTACTTATAATTAATACCCCCACAATCACCAAGTAGAAGCCGAGGAGAAGACCGTAATGAAGTGGAAGAGCCAAGCAAAGCCCACTAATCGGGTGAGCCAACAATGAGTTACAACATTTGTGTGTGCCATTACTTTTAAGTAATGCCCCCAATCGATGAGTAGAAGTGATGCGGAACCCCACAATGCAATGACCAAGCGGGTGAGTTGTGCGGCACTATGGGTGCTCATTACTTCAAGATATGACCCCGCGAGTAGCGAGTATATGCACAAAGAAAACCTACAAAAGGATAGGAAGTCGGTCAAGGGGTTAAATGGTGTTTGGAGTGGAAAAGACAATAGTGGGAAGAGCTCGCTCCACTAAGCTAAGCAAAAGAAATTTTAAATCCCGCAAAGCGAGGTAGGGGAGGAATAACTCGGGATTCCCGAGTTACTTTTCTTCCCAAAACGATGAATCATTGCCTCTACAAAATTCAAGTCAAAATACTAACAAAACCCGATTAAGTAATAGAAGTGGAACCGAGCTAAAGGGCGGGTGGCTCATTTCCCAAGGCAAGTAACGGGTTATCTAAAGTCTATAAAGAAGGAAAAGGGAAAGTAAAGTAATGTGAGGTTTTGGCATTACTTAAATTCTAAAAATAAGAAAGTAAAGTAGTTTGTGAAGCCCGAAGCAAGATGAAATAATGCACCCTCAGGAACCCACAATGAAGGAAACAACAAGTAATGACACCTTAGTTTCCTGCAAAACTAAAGATATTCAAATGACCATAAATTTTAAATGGGAGCTCTGTTTTTCAAAAAATTGGAGTTTATGAAAATATCTCATCACTCTCTATGCAAAGGACAACTCAAATTTTCAATTTTGATGAGGGTATGGTGGTGAAAAAATGGAAAACTTCTTCAGCACTCAAATGAACAATTCCAACCAACTACCAACATTAATGGGGTATGTAGACCATTTTCTTCTCTATAAGCTATGGTACAAGAAGGTATGGGATATTTAGGTGCCCCATGTGATTTCAAATTAGTAAGCGCATTTTGTGGGTAGTTGAAGGCATGCATATCACTTTCTCTCTCTTCTCCTCTCATTTCTATAAATTGTAAAGCCTCTCGATTTGAAGGGGGAGATTCTCATGTACTTGAAAAATCAGCCGATTTATTTCGAACACCAATGTGCTACATGCCTCCATTTTGGACATCTTGCATGATGATCTTGGCCTTTCCCTTGCATTGTAATGAACTGTGTAAATCAATGAAGCAATAAACTTGAGTTTTTGGATATTCTTCTTCCCTAGCTTGTGTTTTTGCATTCTCTTGCCTCTTCATTTCAGTTGCAGATGTATTGTGCCTATTTTATTCATCTTGCAAGGTCTGTGTTTGCTATTACTTTATGAAAATGGTGGTTTAAATGTTGTTATTGGACTGTGGTAATCATCTCTACCCTATCTACTCTTCATTTTCTCCCATTTTCACTCATTAGAAAGAGTCCCACCACCCTTGTCTTTGTGCTATCACCCCCCCTTGTGTAGGATTTCCATTTTCATGTTTTATCCTTCTCCCTAGTCCCTTAGAACTGATAGTACATGCTTAGACAATATATTTCCCTTCATTAGAGGTAATTGTTGTATTAGGATTAGGTAGAGGAACCCACTTTATTTGGAGGGCCATCTCAAGTTCGCAAGTCTCACAACTTGAGAGATGGTCCCATGTTATCCAGCTTACACCGATAAGCTCATATAAACACACATGACAAATCGTAGGGTGTTGTAATTTGGTGATAACAAGAGTATAAAAATGTAGCCTTATATTGGTTTCATAATTTCCCAAATGGATCCTTAATCACATTTCTAGATCTTGCGAGGAATTCCTTATTCACTTCATTACAAATAAATGCCCTAAGGTTATTTATGAGATATTTCTTCATCACATCATGGTGAATTCTGACGCCCCAAAAATTTCACTCACAAAATAACAAATTAAGAGGTAGGAAATTATGGAATAATTTTTTTGTTTGGTTTAAAAGAAAAAAATGGGAAACGAGTTTCAAGTTTATATTACTAGTTGCGAACTAAGTGTCACTACGTGACACTACTAGGTTTTTGCACTTGCGAGTTATTCGCTTCATGTGTTCAAGTGATAAATAATTAAATTGGTAGAGCCAATAACCGTATGAATATACTAGTTTGTAGGAAAGACTGAGAACGGTCGCAAGGAAGGTCCCACGATGACACTTCTATAAATCATATTACATCATTAAATTTTTGCATACGGATAATTCCTTTAAGTCTTATTTAAGGCACTAGAAATTCTATTAATGATCCATTTAGAAACGATCCTCTAGTTAGTTTGAAGTAAGTTTACTATTTATTCACCAATCACGGCCAATCATATGTTTAACCTATTGATATATTAAATCAAGGAGTCCTAAAGGTTATACTTAGCTAAAAAGGGGACTCGTCCAACCTTCATGGATTACCATATTGAGATGATATAAAATTAGATAAGGTAATCCATGTATAAGTTAAATATTGGGTTATTTATTTAGACACTAGGAGTGACATTTAAATGTCGTCTTAATTTAAACGTTATTTCCCATATAGGATTTCAAGCGTGACTTACCCAATTACTCGGCGTAATAATATTTGATTATTACATCTTAGAACCTTAGTTTATGAAAATAACTAAAATCCTATTATTTAAAAGATAACATTTGCACTCTAAGAGGGTCATTTATCTCCAACTAAATTAAATAATAATATTATACTATAAGTTATAGGTGAGACCTATATTAATATTAACACCATAATTATATCTATAATAATAAAACCTATTAGTTAAAGATAACCTTTATACTTTTATCTAAAAGCATACTCACTACTTAGAATAATATAGACCCATTTATAAATAAGGTCACCTATCAAATCAATTGGTCAACTTGACCAAGTGGAGGAGGAGGATGAATTATAAGCCCTTAGATTGAACTAATTCTCATGCAAGTTTAATGGCGCCTCAACAAACTTATAGAAGATGGATATACAATCGGTAGAGTGTATATATATATAAACCATATTAAAAATTTATATAAATATTTAATTTTCTTGTTATTGTTTATTTTGTTATATATATATTGAAGGTTTCGGGGTGGGCGGCCATGGTGACCCACCCCACCATATATATTATATGCTTTGGGGTGGGTTGGCCATGGCTTCCATCCCACTATTTATATTATATGCTTTGGGGTGGTTTGCCAAGGCCGCCCATCCCACTATTTATAATACCAGGTGGGTTGGCCATGGCCGCCCACCCTCTCGCACTTTTTTTTAATATTCTATTTTTTTAATTCTAATTTAATTTTATTTAATATTTTACCAAAGCCTCCGGTGGGGTGGGTTGGGTCGAGCCCTCCCACCCCAAGTTCAATTTTATTTTTATTTTTATTTTATGATTATTTTATTTAAAAAAACTTATTCAATTTATAATATTCCTTAAATATTTTTTTATATAATCTATATTTTAAACTAAATAAATTTCCACACGCACACACACGCACGCACGCGCACACGCGCGCGCGCGCGCACACACACACACACACACGCACGCACGCACGCACGCACGCACCCGCACGCACGCACGCACACACACACACACACCTCCGGTGGGGTGGGTCAGGTCGAGCCCTCCCACCCCAAGTTCAATTTTATTTTTATTTTTATTTTATGATTATTTTATTTAAAAAAACTTATTCAATTTATAATATTCCTTAAATATTTTTTTATATAATCTATATTTTAAACTAAATAAATTTCCACACGCACACACACACGCACGCACGCGCACACACACACACACACACACACACACACACACACACACACACACACACACACACACACACACACACACACACACACACACACACACACACACACACACACACATCTATAGATTTCTAGAGTTGTTTTTAATTAGCTTTACTAGCTTGTAACAAGTCTTAGAATAGAATTTTTATGTTATATTTATTTTGTCTTAGTATATACATTTTTGATTTACGTAAGGTCATATATACTATAAATGATTTAGTTTTTAATCATTTCCTAGATGAGATAATTATATTTCAAATAGCTTCCAATTTAAGGTAGCATTCTAGTCAGACCATTAAATGTATACATGACTTAAAATGGTCCTATTAAACACAAGATGACTATATTTTCCAAGTTAACAAAATTTTCAAGCCCATAATCAACTTGCACAACCATATCATGACATTGTTAACTAATTGATAAATATACCATTTGAAGCTCTTTGTAAATACAAATTGTAAAACATTTAGAAGAATAGGGATTTCATTCATATTTTTAGTCAGCACTAAGAGATTGAGCAAGGGGAAATTCATTTAACAAATTATTATCTTATAGAAATGTAAGATAACTTCCAAAACGCTCCATTGAGCACACAAAACCCATTATTTTATCAATGGACAAACCCACAATATTAGCATTTAGAAAGAGAGTGAAAGATCAAAATAAAAATTTCATTTCATTTCTTTAACCACTTTCGATTTTAACTTTCGACATCAAAATGAAAAAATAAAACTTTTATTTATTTTCAATGTAATGTTATACACTTGTATAAATAACTCTAAGAAAATAGAGAGATAAAAATGAAACTTCATCTTGATTCATTAACCATTCGCAAATGCAACTATCAACACAATTTTTTTCACATATAGATTGGATTACAACCATACAAAAACATACTTTCCACTTGCTTTACAATGCTCGCAAGCATTCACAATAACAAACTTGGACAACACTTTTACAACACTTTACAAGGTTTCCAAATGGCTCAAGGGCATAAGTTACACGAAAACCAATATCAACCTCTATACACAACTTCATTCATCTTCAATACTCTTCATCACAACACTCCCATATCAAACAAAAGGAGGAATCCGACGAAACTTACTTACCCAACCATGCAATGGGGGAATGATCTCATCCCCATTTCCCCACAAGTTCCCTAACTCACAAAGGGCTTAAGAACTCGACAACCGAGATTCAAAATGAAAACAACACCCAATCACACACAACCATGCAAACAAATTTCACAACCAAGTAAACAAAGGGGAAAAACAACCAGGTATGCCAACAACGATAAAAAGTCAAAAACACGATCAAACCATCTATGGTTTGAAATGGGGAAGGAAGTACCACCCTATACCACTTATCACTCCACTTTGGGTGAGGGTAGCTAGATCTTGGTTCCTTTGTAGAAGAAATAAAAAATAGAATATGGATCCACACTTATACCTCCCATGCCCACAACCACTTATAGCTCTACTAGCACTAGCTGCCCCTCCCTTTGGTTCCACCAAAACATACATAAAAGTGGGAACACATTCCTCTCTTCTTACACTCTTTATCTCTCATCCGGAAAGACACATTCCCCCACACACACAACACTGGTTGCATTCTCACAAAGGAATCTTGCAAGCTTCAACACAACACTTATTCAACAAAATTAACATGTACCTAAGTGGGTAATTAAAATCACCATTTTGAAATTAATTCAAGGGATAGAATTTACATTACAAATAGAAAATCAATGGGTAAGACATACCTAATGATACTTGTCCCAAAATATTCTTCAAGCAAACATTTCAAGCACTCCAAAAATCCCTCTAAGGAAATCCAATCCATAACACCTCCCTAAGACCAAGTGAACTCCCCAAAACAAAGAAAAAAACTCTAGTTTATAGAAAAATTCAAGGTGGAGGATCCCTTAGGATCATACCATGTGGTATGCTCCATTCTAAAAATAATTCCAATATCCAAGCATGATATGAAAGCCCTTGCACAACCACATAAAAACCATTAATTCAAAAATAACATGACTTGACTCATACTCAATCATTTTCCCAAAATCCTCACACAAAAATAAAGAAATAAAATGAAAAATAAAATAAATGGTGCACATCCACAAAACTTGATTTTCAAGCAACCAAAAATGTCAATTCATCAAATCATAATAAATAATCCCAAATCTCAAAAGTCAAAAAGTAAGAGAAGTACTTACACAATCTCATTTTGAAAAGAGAGAGATTACAAGCAATAAATGATGTACAAAAGAGCCTTCAAGTGGACAAAGTGCCTTAAAAGGTACACCTACCCTATGGGTAGGTGTATGGGGATTTTTTGGAGTGTGGGACAAGGTTTACTTGTCCCACACACCTTCCAAAATTTCCCATAAAGGCCAAATTCGAGTTTTCCATAAATTAAGGGGATCAATTTAACAACCACAAAACATGAGTCCATCATCTCAAAAATAGAAAGGGGATCAATTTAACAATCCAATTTATAAACTAATTAAATCAAATTATCAAAGATAAAAAAACTAGTCAATCTAAAGGTTAAATGAAAGGAAAATAAATTTAAATCAAGGAATAAAAGACAACATTAAAACTAAGGTCACTTTACACAATTACATTCCCAAATCAAATTCCGAGCCCGAAAGTGACCCATTGTTGGCCAATGAGCCCTGTGTGAGTTAGTCCCCCTTCATCCTCTTTTGTTTGTTTATTTTGTGGTTCTAATCTCCCGAACACCTATTTGTCATCTGCACACTCAACAAACACATCATACCTACCCGAAATGATATGTAAATCAATTCTAACTATTACACAAACACACACACAAACACATATAAACAATTTACACACAATTCATATATATATATATATATATAATTTTCAAGATCAATTTCTCAACATCAAATAAGTTCACTAGAATTTCCATGATTATACATTTTCAATAGAACACGAAAACTAATCTTACTTGCATCAATTATCCATCTACTTGTTATTCACTATTCATCATTCAAGCCAATAAAATATGCACACATACCAAACTCTAACAATTAAATTTTACCAATAAGCTTCCATAATATGATAACTACAAATATAATTCATGCTTGCAACCCAAATTAAAATATATGCAAATCATAATCCTACAACATCAACCATGTCTCGTATAACAAAACAACAATACATCAATATATAATGTCGTATCCATGTTATTCGGGTCATAAGGTTGGCACCCCATGCAAATTCAATGTATACTAAGAGTCATATCCTGGAAATATAATATGGAGGGAGAAGAAAACCTATCTAAACAATGTCTGAGGGAAGTGGGCACTAAAATTTAAGTTAATATGTGACTATATCTTGTGTTTCAAAGTCTGCTTTACAATAACTATTTTATCAATCCACTTATTTTGAAGTCCAATATTTCTTTTCCTATGTCCTCTATCATCTTAAGGAGAAATTATTATATGATATATATGACTCATTTCATGATCTTTTCCTTTGAGTTATCACTTTGGAAAAATAGATTTCTCCTCCATGGGAGCTAGTGCGGATGCACATTGATGATCCTATTCATAATACAAAACATGATTTAAGTACTATAAAATATTCATCTTATAATTTAGGATATGTTAAGGTATTACATAGAGGAAATACTTTCTATCACACTAGTACTCGAGATAAGGCACCCATGAGGCCTTATGTAATACATATGTGATAACCACTTGATTTTGATAAGAATTGTGACATACCACATGATATTTTGCATACCTTATTGGATAAACAATTAATTACTCTACCATCTAATTCTCATTCTCCACATTGGATTGAGAAGGTAAAAGGTCAACATTATTATAACTATTGTGACATTAATGGACATACTGATAATGATAGTTACACTTCAGAGAAAAGGTTAATGAAATTTGAAACTAAGGGAATTATTTATCTCAATATATTCCATCGTTTGTTTTTTTCCGACTCATCACTCTGTATAGAATAGGATCTCCCATGATACCTCGTAAGGGGATCCATTGGTTTATTAGCCTACTAAGAGTGATGCTCCTTGAAGAGGATTCTATCTTATATTATATTCTCAATCTCCTAAATATTTATTGTTACTTAAACTTAATACATCTCTATTGGAAAACCATGATAAAACAATAAATATTGCAACTACTTTTTGATAAAAGATCAATCTATTGAACAACAAATGAACAATCAACGAATATCGAGAAAATTACAATACATTGTTGTGGCCTATGAGAAACAACTTCTTCAATGCATGAACAATCTCAAATCAAATGCTAAGCTATTTCTTACTCTCTAGATTGCTAATATAACAAATGAACCTATTTAAATCACTTTTAACAATCAAAGGGGAGTGATTTCCTCAAGGTTTGAAGATGGAATCTCACCAAAACATGGCTACAAGGCCATTTTAGATCTTCCTATGCTCTTCAATTTGAGAGAATGGATCTAAGATGGAGAAGCTATTTCCTTCAATGGAGAATGGCTCAAGATCAAAATGCCTATAGTTTATCCTAGGGAAAATAAGGTGTAAGAAGAAAGGTAAGGGGAAGGTTTATTATATAGCTTGCCTGAAGAGGCAAGGCTATAAAATTGATGAATGTGGGATAAACCCCAAAGAGGAAATACAAAGGCCATGTATGTTTAATAAAGTATGTGCACTTTTTGGGAGTTGAAAGGGGGTTTAATTAATCAAAGGTGATTAATTAATAGAAGGGGTATGCTTATAGAATATTTTAGAAGAAATTTAGTATGATTCAAGAGATTTTAAGAGAGGAAATGGTTCAATAAATGACGATTTATTGATTTAGATTAGCGATTGTAATAAATTAAGAATAATTAATTGACCTAGGCAGAAGTGGATGTTAATTAACGAAGGGTCATTAATCGACATCCGGAATGATAGGAGGGCTAATTAATTAGTAAAATGTAATTAATTAACAATGATAGAGAGACAATGGTGGTTCATTGATGAAGTGTTTTCAATTTACGAGAAAGAAGATAATGCAATTTGAGTATTAAAATTGCTTGACCGAATTCTAGGTGTCTACATTTTCCCCTCTTTGGGGTGGCGTAAGCGACACCACTTCAAATATAGTAGACAAGTATAGAAAAGTGAATTTTGAAGGGATAGAAGAAAAAATAGTAGAGTGAAGGATTCCCCCTCGAGTGTCAATGGGGTGATGAAAGAGGTCGATCGATAGTCGAAAATAAGAAGAGAAAATACCAAAGCGAGGGAAAATACCATTGCAATGGAAGATAGATAGCGATAATTTGATACCGACTTTATCATATATATACCAAGCCATGGGGGTAAATCATCACAGATCATAATTTGATACCAAATGTTATCATTTGCCGATTGATTTTCTCGACTTATGGGAGAGATGGCTCACATTTAAATCCAAAAGAGGTGCGCATACATCATTTGAAAGTACATGCAACCTCTTGGTGATGGACCTCGGGTATGTGAAGTGAAAACCTTTCATTTTGAGTCATTTTTTGCATTTATTGCTAGTTAGAAAGTTATCACAGATCACGTATGCGCAACCATTGGGGTGTGCATGTGTTGTCAGGGGGTGCATGCATTAGGGGGTGCGTATGCGCTAGGAAGTATTAGGAAAACATGTAGACACACATGCATCGATGTGGGGTGCGTATGTGCAAAAAGGTGCATGCATATGCTAGAATAGGGTTAGGTGAGTGTGTGGGCGTGCATGTGCCAAATGGAGCGCGTATGCGCTAGAGAGGAAGCACGTAGGTGCTTAAAAGCATGCTGCATCGGTGTGAAAAAGTAGTTTTTAGGCTACTTTAAAAGAAATTAGGATATGTTTAGAAGAATGTAGGGATGAATAGAAGAACATTAGATATTATGAGTTAGAAGAAATGAAGTTAATGAGTATTTTTCCTGATCTTGTAGGATGACCTTCCTATCTTGGAGACATATGAACGACATGCGAGGCTGTTCTCTTTCCAGGAGACCTTCACTCAACATGAGCATATCTTCCTGGAGATGAATTTAGTCGTGATCGGAATTTCATATGTGGTGTAGATGACACATATTACCTTGGATCAATGCCTACTAATAGCTTTAGCAGAGAGATGACACAATGAGAGTCAAGTGCTTTCACTTTATTACTTGGTGAGATTATCACACCAAGGACATGTGGTAGGTCCTTAGGGTTCTTATCTAGGGCCAATTGATAGAGTACTATGGGGACGCCGCCCACATTACACAATGTTTGGTTAAGATGTTTGGCCTCTGGGACATACCCCGGAAGGGTATGACATTTCAGTATACATGTGCTTTCGGATTGTCATCTATCTCGTGTAGCTGTTTATTTGATGGCTCTTGTCAGTGGCATTCTACTACTTGACAAGACAAGTACTTATTTTCCATTTGGTCCTGATTGGAGTCAAGGATTGATTGGTGGAGAGAGATACACTGGGGATAATGTCTATTGACACACTTATTTTGGGATCTACATCTTATTACCTACCACATTGAAAAGAACATGGGCCCAACAACTCGCTTGAGATATGGGCTTGGGACCACATTGCCATTTGTTACCCCGCAGTGTAATTTAAGTTCGGGCTCTAGATGAGCCCTCGATGATGGGATGGGTGTTGATTGGTGATGAAATTTAGGGTCAAATTGGGGATATAGATTACCTGTCACCACACATTTGATCAACTCGAAATTGTGTATGGTTACATGATGTCCCGATAAAGCCTATCGCTGGCTTGAGGATGTTTGCGCGAAGCTTAGTGTAACATAAGTTAAGAATTTTTATTGGTAGCCAAGATTACATTGCAGAGTGGTACAAGGTGGATTGCATGTAGGGATAATTTGACTGAGTGCAGGTACCCCTGGTGATGAGATGTGGTACGATCACCATTCTAGGGAGACATTTGATATTATCCCCTGTCCATCGACCACTTGACTGAGATAGTTTCAAGCAGATGGTGCCCCATCCATGGGTACCTTTACAACACATTGTGGATATGAGATAGATAACAAACTATCATACATGGTAAATTTTAGTGCTCCCGGGAGGTTGACGATTCCATCTCCACAAAGCCACCATTGATGTAGGAGTTGTGGCACTGTATAGGGATTACAAGGTAGAGCTCGTAGAGCTAGATCTCGAAGTTATCAGAATGTGGTGTCTAAAGCCAAGGATAGGTATAGGGATAGGGACAGGGGACATGGAAAAATTCCTATATGGAAACACATCCCAAATTTAGTAGATTTTTGTATAGATACCCCTACAACAGTCAGCCTATAGGGCCCAAGTACATATGCAGATACCACATGTGTCATTGTCACCCACCACGTGTAGCTATTCAACCACGGAGTCTGCCGAGGGATGAGTGGGATGAAGGACATGGGGATGGAGGTGGAGATGGATGGGGACTCCACTACAAAGTCTTGTAGGGGGAGGATGGTTGAGATAGGCCACCCAAAGGGAAGATGAGTTTGCTTCCTTGCAACAACAACTACAATAGGTTATAGCAGAAGAACTTCGTGTCGCCGAGAGAGATCAAATTATTACAAAGAGAGAATAGCTGGCTGCAGAGAGATTACGGTGGGTAGCTAAGAAGACTCGATTTACAACCTTTGAGTTAGCTAGCATCGGCGCGGAGTGTGATACACTCCTGCAGCAGCAGGGGAGTAGATGGAGTCCTAGAGATGGTTTTGGAGTGCCCTAAAGCCACCGGGAGGCCACCTACTACAGGATTTTATACCTTTCAAATGTGCCCGTGGATCGGAGGGATATAAATTATAGTCGGTTAGCCGACAATCGGTCATGATCTGGGTCATAGAGGCCATCATGATCTCCGATCCGTATGAGGTCCTTTAGTACAACAGATAACTTTTCCCATTAGATGCCACCTCCACAGGGTCCACAATAGATGCCACCACTTGGTGGTAGACCTGGTAGTCCGCATATGGGAGAGAGTCATAGCTAACTCCCTTTATTGATGTATATGTACATATGTATATTTTTTATGTATGCCTCGATATGAAGGAACACTTTTGACATTATGTATATGTATTGTTTTTGGTTATGCCTTGATATGAAGGCACATTTTTGATCCATGCCCATGATGGCATAATTTGTATCTGATGATTATGTACTAAGACACATTGTATATGGACATTGAAATTTTGACATATTTACATGTATATGATGATGAAATTTATTATGATGTATGATTGTATCACATGTGTTTGATTTATGAGATAACATTAGATGATATCACATTGTTTTTGATGAGATACTTATGATTGTCCATATTTTTAATTTTTGATATTGGTTTGGGGGTGGGGACAGGAGGCGGTCCCTATTGCCCCATTGATGATATGGTAGGATGATAGTAGCTTAGCATACATGTTGGATGTTATTTTCATGATGATGTATCTTAGCTGTTATTGATGTTATATATGATGTATGTGATGTTAGATGTGATGATATAGATGATGATGTGATAAAAAACAATGTACAAGTAACAAACAAGCACAAGAAAAAGTTAACAAATCTATCAAATTTACACACTAAACAAATTGACAACACAACTATGTACAAATATATACAAGCATGCAAAACACACTGAATCTAATATAAAAAAGAAAATATCAATCATAGGAAGTATGTTAAGCAACACACTATACAAAATGTACAAGCAAGTAAGGAAAGATATACAAAAATGTACAAACAAATAAGCAAAGCAAGAAACAAACAAACAAACAAGTAAGAAAAACACTATTATGTTTTTGTGAGACAGCTTTTCAATGCATTTTATGTGGCTTTGCGGGGAGTTTTTGGAAATAATGTTATGTTGTTTTTGGTATTTTCTACGAGACAGTTTTCTAATGTTTTGGGATTATCAAACCATATTTGAATGTTTTTGGAATTTTCTAGAACATATCTGATTTTTTTGTGATTTTTGAAAGTTTTCCAAAGCTATGTACATAAAAACAGAGAAATGTGGATTCCCCCAAAGATTAGATGGGAATATACAAGGGTAGAAGCCACACATTATGTGCAGGAAGGTGAAGATGCCCTAGGTGTTCGATGGTAATGTACAAAGGCAATATCTTCACATATTTACAAGAGGAGGATTAGACAAATCAAGGCATCGAAAGGAAAAATCTCAAAATTTATCATGAATTATCTCATCTAGCCATTATGGCATCCCTTCCACCATTGTCAGAGTTGACAATGACAAGTCCTTCAAGAAAATATCAGAAAGCCCTATACCAACGCTTTCAAATACACCTAAAGTGGTCTACTCCATATTACCCTCAAGGTAATGGACAAGTAGAGGCCTCTAACAAAACCCTTGTTCGAATCATGGAAAAGATGGTAAGTAAGACTGCCGCAATTAGAATTTACATACATACATACATACGTACATACATACGTACATACTTACATACATACATACATACATACACACATACACACATACACACACACACACATACATACATACATACATACATACATACATACATACATACATACATACCTCATCAAAAAATATATACAATGAGGGGAATGCCCTTACAATATTCTATCATACATCATCCTCATCCTCAAAATAATCTGAGTTATTTGTGTTTATACTCACATGAGAGGTCAAAGTCTCTCTTGGATCCCACTCTCATTAGGTGTGTGATTGCAACCTATACCATCACTCTCTCTCTCAAATATTGTCCATCTCAAATGCTCTACCTATAGGGTCATGCATCTATTCAAAATATCCCGTAATATATTTGTCCCTAGTGGGGGCTTAGGTTATCTATCCAACTCTTCATAATGATCATCTCTCTTCTTACCTAATACCGCACATGCTGCTACATATACTACAAATGGGTTAAAAAGGTAATTGTTCTCACTTACCATGTCCTCTATGTGCTCTAAAATTCCAACATATATAATATTATTGGGTACTTTCCACATCAATGTGTTGACTAAGGCACAAACAATCATTTTCTAATACTTTCCACCTAAAATAAAAAAACCCATATAAATAATTGTTCATTATGATAATCAATTGAATTTTAACTACTAAAATTTATAAACCAAAGTCACAACATACTATATTGTACAACAATGGCCACTACTACATTGAATGGGGACACACCCATTGATGGTGCCCCATCTTCTCCTACCAATAGGGGTATGGACCCCCATCTCTGTCGTTACCTCATGCCGGTGGAGGAATACGTCATGCATCACCTCCTCCCCGACATGCCCACACCTTGTGTTAGCCCCCATACTATGACTCAAAACAAGAGCACCCACCATACACCCATCCAAAATTACATGTAATTATTTATGCGGGTGAGATCATCTCTTGTTATGGAAACTAATTTTAGGTCTACCTCATCATATTTTGGTGGGGAAAACTCAATCTTTGGGCCATATCCTTTCACCCTCATAATGTATTACTTTATTTGAGCATCTCCATGGGCAAGGTGCTAGGGGTACATCTTAGATAACCCCAAACTAGTGAGTGACCTTGTCAAACCGAAATCATTTCCCTATCTTGGGAAATGTTCCTACAACCACACATTCACCCCGATTCACCACAACTTCATGTAATCCTAGACCTAATCTCTAATATCCCTAAACGTACTCCAAATGATACCTTAGTTGTCAACATGTATAGTATGGATCAATACTCAATGGTACCAAGCCCTCTCTTACACGGAATGGGATTTAATGCTACAAATATCTTGGGATGGGACCAATCTACTCATGGCCATTCACACTTAATGACTAAAAAGTTCTCATACACCTATACATGTAGCAGAGTCACAACTCTCAAGCCCACTCTATGGAGATTTTAAGTAAATGTGTACTAATACATATATAAATTGGGAAAAATGTCTAGGAAAGTATCAAGAAGGCCTTTCTAAAAAGCATAATGTTTGTTGGAATTTATTCTTTGCTTTGAGATTTTGTTGGGTTTCGGTTATATTTCTACTATGTTTTGGCTGTAGTTTGGTTGAGATTTTGCTAAAGTCTTGTTTCTGCTATGTTTTCGTATCTTCCGAGCTCTAATGTTTGATTCTCGCTATGGCCTTTTTGTAAATCGGGTAGGACCCCAACCAAAATTTTTTTATCCTCAATAAAAATGGGAAAACATGCATTGATACCAAACAAGTCTAGTTTCCTTCTCAATGGTGTGTGTAAGCTCACAAAAGTGGTTGAAATAAACACCCCACCCCCGTCAACTACCATAAATGCATCTATAAATACACAAATAAATTATTGTAATCACAAAATGTACGCTTTAAGAATATCATTAAGTCATACAAAAGATCATGTAACCTTAGATATCCCTTGCTCCAACCATAACCAATGATCCTTCTTTATGTGCAATGAAACATTTACGGGTAATACATGCAACATATCACCTACATTAGGAAATAAAAAAATGTGCCAAACATCCTCCGGGGTCATTATCATCTCCCATGTTGGTATCTAAAATTTACAAGTGTTTACATTCCACCTCTTGTCGAGTGAAACTATCACATGCATATTATGGGAACATCTCCTAATCGGAAACATGTATCAATATGGCCCTATCTTGAATATCCCAAGCTGCATCATCTATTCCAAAATTCAACAGTCTCTATGTGCCTACCTTAGTGGAACTCTTGACCATGCAAGTCTCTAAGTTTCAAATATAATAAGAAAACATGAAAATAATTAGTCAGAAATAAATCAAATAAATCACCAAAATAATTATAGTGCCATGTTTTTAGGTTACAAATCAAAGGAAAAAACTATGCAATTTAGACGTTACCATCGGAAAAATGTCAATTTTGGATGGTACAAGGAGAAATTGGATGATATCATCCAAAGTATGAATGTTTTGTCCTTGAGGGAAAAACCGTTAAACTCAAATTTCTAGACTTTTCCTACTAAAAAATGTTAGTTTTTCAAAAGTATAATTTTTGAATAAATTATATGCCAAATGCAAAGTTTTGAATTACTCATATGATCACCCAATTCCTCGTGACTCTATGGCATCCACCACTCTATCAAATCAAAGTGGAAGGGATCCCTAAATATTCAACATCATGTCTATTTCGTGAGCTCAAATCACTATAAGACAATGTACCCAAAATTATAATTGGATTTTCAACCTTATTATTTATTTTATGTTGACTTTTGAAACTTTACTATATACTACTTCTAGTAAACTCTATTTAACTAATCAATTATTGCAATCTATTTTGTCCATGCGATACTAAGCTCCGCTTATCGAATCTCTCATTATTAGTGGCATTGGGATCATTGTCCCACCTACTTCCATGCCAATATGCCATTTTAACCTATAACTAAACTTTGGATACCATGCTAAAAAATTTCTCACTAATTTATATCGAATATATAACTCATTACAATCAAATCCTTTACTACTACAATCACCAAATCAATTATTTCAAACACTCCAATCAATTAATTTCAATTCAACCGACTCAAGTCTATTTCACCCTTTCACGGAAAGGGAGGAAATATCAAAGATTTCTATTCAATCCAACCTATATAATTCAACACAATGAGCTATCTAATAGTACCATAGTCAAATCTAGGCACAAAAATATACAAATACTAAAATTATAAAATTTGAAAGTCAAAATTTCGTTGAATTTATCTCACATATAGGGGTAAAATAACAATTTATGAATTTAATTATACTTTAAAATTCATGATTATGATTCAAAGTGTGGTTCATGAGTTTGCTTCACCCCCTTTTAATTTCAAACATTTGTAACACTAACACCTATACATAGCATGATGAGGTGACATGAGTCTTTATTCCCTTTTAACTTTGCATGAGTTTTCAAATTCTAGACCTAAATCTATCTACAATGGTGTGGCTCCATGGGTGGAAGGTTTTCAGGATGGATATATGCTCTATAAAACCCTTATTTCAATATTTTTTGAAGGTTTTTGGGTGGCTATACACCCTATGATACCCTTATTTAGTGTTGGGACACCTAATTCCCTCTTTGGTTCACATACTTCAAATCGGGGGCTGATCACTGCAATCCTCCATTGAAACAAATCCAAAATCCTTGTCTCTGAATACATCGACACTTATTTTCCCCATCTCCATCCGAGTCACTCGATGACTTGCACTTGCTATCATGCCTTTTCCAATTCCTCCTTGATTGGTGTAAATATGAAAAGCTATATAGTCTCACTAATTCAACAAACAAACAACATTATTAGGTACATTGTCTTTTCTCCTTTAACCTATAAAATTTCATGTACTAGATTAAATGGTGGAATATAGACACATAAATTTGGCACACTACAACATTTTGACTATAATAAGTCATAATTTAAGTCGAATTAAGCCATCTTTAAGTCAAATTTAAGTCACCAAATATAGTTTTTTCAAATTCCAACTAGCTACCCTAAATTCAAATTTAAAGTCATAAAAACAACTTAATGAAAATAAAAAAATGACTTTAAATGACATAAATTATAAAGTCACACTAAAGACACCCTAACGCTCCAATTTAAGCTATCCAAATTTCCCACCTTAATGTCACACTTAAATGATGTCAACAAAAAATAATGAAACTTAAATGGGGATGCTAGGGTGACTTAAAAGGAAACCTTATATATGAGTTAATTCATGAATTTAGTTTGAATCAATACCTAACTTTATAAGGATATTTATATTTATCTTTAAATCAAACCTAAGTGTGACTTGAAAATGACACTACATGCAACTCAAAATATGACTTTAATTGCAACCATAATATTGAATTAAATTGCAACACTACATCTAACTTAAATTATGAAACTATATGCAACTTAAATTGCAACACGACATCCAACTTAACTCAAAGACACTAGTATTGACTTAAATTAGGACTTCAATCAATCTACGCTTGTGACCTAATTCCATAATTATTTACAAATTTATCCTAACTTCAATCACCACTTTAGTGAGAATTCAACTATTTCTTAATTATGATTTCAATCTCAACTTTAAAATGACTTCAATTCCAAAATAGGTCCAACTTGTGCGGATTTAGTCATTACATCGATATAAAAAATTAAAAAGGTTTTTGAACTTCATTTATTTAATTTCATTAATTATAAAATTGTACTATTATATTGTCAACCTTAGTTATGGTTTTTTTATGTTAGTGTCAATTTTAACAATATACATTAAAAATGAAAATTATGCTAAGTAGTAAATTGAATTGGAGCATATATATATATATATATATATATATATATATATGAATACAAACAAATATTTTTAAGGAACCAATAATAAATTAAACACAATAATCAAACCACTCAATAATAAATTGAAAGTCATAAGTATTAATACAAATAGTGATAGAGTCATAGTATCATAATTTATCCAAAAATAATATCGTGGTTAATATCCTCTCAACAAAGTAATAATATTTAATGTTGACCACAGAAATTAAGGTCCTCATATTCATTTTCCTCCAATTTTCATCCCTTCCATGCTTCGAGTAACACCACCCTCAAATGTAGTACCATTAACACATCCACAACCCCTGTCAAATGTCCAAATTCCCACTTGCTCCATTACTTGAAGCATACAATAAACTAGAACCCAAATAGTGATTTAGCTTTCATTCATTTCTATATTCATTTTAGCATTTACTCTTAGGGACAATATTGCGTATCCCCTACATAAAATAAAATAAACCAATGTTAAAAATCTCATAAAATTAATAGAACAAAATAATATTTAAAAAAGGATCATACAATGAATTTAAATAGAGTACTAGTTACAAATAAGTTGCATGCTATGATGAAGTTTGGGTAGGTTTACTCCTACTTCCTCAAAAGGAGATGATGCCAATATTTCTTATGATAATAATCAATAATGTCATAAAATCATGTACAAATTTACCATAGTCTCAATCAAAATATGATTTCCAGAAAACTATATCATATTTATTTTAGAAGTCCAACAAATCTCAATGATCTAAATGATGTGAATCTTAAACATGCCTTAATATAAGGATATATTTAGAGAGGAATAATAAAAGAGTAGGCATTCAAACCCTAATTTAGCACTTAGTTAAAATAAAAATTAATCTTATTATAAAGGATGAATTTAAATTATTTAAGAAAGTTAAACCCAAAAGGTGGGGCATACAATAATGCTAAAATGTACTATAAATACCCATCCTATGAAACTAAAAGTGATATTACATTTCTTAACTCATTATACAACTATAAAGAAAGCCTCAAACAACTCATGTATTGCAAGTAATAGTTTTACTAACTGAGTGAATGTAAATGAAACCATAAAATATGTCTAAGATAATTGGTACAACCAATTAGAGAAGAAAATGAAACACTTTGATATATAGTTATAATCACAAAAAGTGATAGTCATCTTAGTATTGGTTATCCATATTTAGTGCAATGAAGGAAGGCAAGATCCACATAAATTGGTTATGTGCTATTTGGGAACAATCAAATTTATCAAGATTTCCCTTCACCTTATATATTCAACCCTACCCATACCATCATCCTATAGTAATGCAATTATGTAGTCAACCAATAAAATGGACATTTACTTATAAATCCCCCACCAATATAGAAATGCAAAGGTCTCATATTGGCGAGGGAAAAATCAAATACTTATTTATATATATAGATTTAGTCAACATAATAGTTTGTCTCTGTCTATTTGTCCATCCATCCATCCATCCATCTATCTATCGCACAAATCACTCTTCTAATGATGCTCCATCTCCTAGTCCTAGTTTATTGGATAAAACTACATGACTGTAATATTAATCATTAGATATTGATGTTGATACCATTACAATTATTGATGAAAACTTGGGAAAATCGAATTTTCATCCCAATAATGAAGATGAATCCATGTTCCATTCTCTTTTTATTTCTACTAGTCCAAGACATTATCATCTTGAATATGCTACATTCGACACTTATGTGCCTTCTACAAAGGATTTTAATGATATAACTACTATAGCTATCTCTTCCCATTACAAAATGAAATTAATACACTAGATCATATTTTAGATGTTAGATATACTATTCTAGAACATTTTGACATCCCATAGGAATTACTATATGTCTTATTGGATCTTAACTTACTTACCTTACCATCTCTACAACATCGATATAATAGAAAGCTATATAGGAATTCAAGTTAACCCTTTTGTGGCTATCGTTGCATATTTAGATATGACACTAATCATTATAGCGATCACATTACTAACATTATTATGTTACAAGTTGATGGTGTTATCACTATATCTCTGAAAGACTCCATGCGATTGAAAATTTCACATTCAATTGACATAACAACCTCCAAAAAATGATCATATCTTGATGTTTCCACCGACATACCTGCTGTTCTCGTAGATGATACTACACACTTGATCTAATTAATGTGGATAATGATATAATATTAACTCCTCCCGAGGGTCTTAACCCCTTGATCTTATAAGTTTTACCATGACATAAATGATCTCCTCGACGAACTCTAGGATCTTGTGCTATCCCATTTCTTGTACTTATATTTTTTTCAAAACAATTTGAAAACATTTGAATAATCATTGAATACAAAAACATGTAAATATGTGTAAAAATACAAATCTAGGACATGATTACACTTTGATTGGTTAGCTTATTTTTTCTTTTATACATGTTTTTTCTCACATTGGTTTGATAGATACCATATTTTTTTCTCTATATACACACATTTGTCATGAGGTATATTGCGATTGATGTATGCCATACATAGGTTAATACGCAATGATAGGTGTTAGATTGGTTCCTTACACTACTCTTTGGGGGCATCCCCATGCTATACATATTCTTTTGTTTCATTATAGTTGTGCTATCACCAAAAGTTAGCACCCTCTGCATGTGTTGTTTCCTTAACAATAACACTTTGGTGTAACATGGATTTTCCTCGAAGTGTGGGACCTATAAGTGAGAAAATATCTATAATAGGTTGTTTCCTTATTCCCATCCCAATGAAAACTAACCTACAACCATGAAATGCAACTAAACTAAACTTAAACTATGAATTCACATGGACCGGGCGAAAAAAGAGGAAAATTTGTAGAATGATAAAAGAGGTGATGCACCAAAACTAAGACAGGGTTCAAATCCAACCAAAGAGACACAAAGAAGTTGAATAAGCACAAATTTTAAAGGAAACATAGAGCTTATAGTTCATGAATGAATGAATATTAATACTGAAAAAAGAGGGTAAACATCAATAACAAACAAAGAAGGTTTGGAAGGAGAAAAACCACAAATAAATTGAAATAAT
Source organism: Taxus wallichiana var. yunnanensis (assembly GCA_018340775.1). Classification (NCBI taxonomy): domain Eukaryota; kingdom Viridiplantae; phylum Streptophyta; class Pinopsida; order Cupressales; family Taxaceae; genus Taxus; species Taxus wallichiana. The sequence goes on along the minus strand of CM031237.1, from coordinate 637,230,086 downwards.
AACATTTCATCCATATTATAAAGTAGAGGTTCAAAATCTCATATAAAATGTATATTGAAGATGTATAATGACATGAAAATGGAAGAAACTCTAAGATAGAGCTCCAAATTTGAAAAAAGAGAAACCCTTTTTTGAGCTAAGGCACTTACATTTATAGATTCCTAAGAGAAGCGAGAGAGAGAGAGGATATCACAGATCGTTTTTAATGGTTTCAACCACCAATTATCCGAAAGGACCAATATGATTGCTATGCGGAGGAGGAATGGGCATTTGACACGTCCCAAAAACACCATCAAAAATTGTAGGTGAAAATGTGGTGCCCAAGCTTCATCAAATATGGTAGTTGAACTACATGTAATTACACATTAATGGCCTAAACAATTTTTCTTCCTTTTCACCTACCAAACACCACCAAATTATTAATTTTTGGTTCCACAATCAAGTTCTCAACGATACCTTTCCAACAATCCCAATTTTTTAAGATTTGGAGTTTAGAGAAAAAGTTATGGCCATTTGAAATATTTTTCGTGCAAGAGGAATAAAACATGGTTGTATGGTTCGAGATCTACATGATTAACACATGTCGATCTTGATTGGCTACAATGTCGCATGAATAATACATAGATTTCCTCCATGAACCTTGAAATTGTGTCATGTGACACCTTTTGATTTTCTCGTGGGGATCGAACTTTGTTTGCAATTTGTATTTCACAATTGTAAATTGTAAGATTACATTTTACATTTTGGCCCCCGAGCTCCCATAACTCACCACATGTCCCTTTATGAAATTGAACCCTAGGGATCCGAGTCTAACTTGCAAAATTACATAATTTCCCCATGCCTTAGGATTCGTGGATTATTCCATTTGTAGGTAGCGGAATTTGAATTGCACATTGCATTTTTACATGACTTCACAAATGCAAAATGCTTCCTATATGTCAGCTCCCTCCAAATCCCCACAAATACGCCACGTGGTATTGGGCAAAAAGTTTCGAATAAGTTTTAACTTTTACACACTTTGCACAAATGAACAAGTGTTAGATAACTCCTCGATCCCGATAAGTACTTCTTTCAGGGCTCAAGGCCTAACTTGCAAGTTTACAACTTGTAACTATAAAATACAAAATGACTCCCCTCGCAAATTCTCTTAAGTTATTTGAGATGGGCATTTTCACATTCAATCCGAATGGCATTGTGAAGGTCTAAGGATCATCACATAGCTTAAAATCATGCATTTTCTTCTATAAATGAAGGAAAACATTTGCAGCTCATTAAGATTTAAAATATGATGCAAAACTTTGGAGTGAAATTGTAAATCATAAAAATATCATGAGGAGATTATTTTAGAACACAATTTGGTGATTTTCGTGATATTTTCCAGCTAAATATGAAAATCAAGTGGCCTTAAAGTATCTATTGGGCATGGATTCAACCCAAAAATTTGAAAACTGATCCGATACTCATAAATTTTACCCCCGAGCCTCCATGAAAAAATGCTTTAGACTCTACATTGATTTGATTTACAGGAACCGATCATTCTTATCATGAGAGGTGTTCTAAATTAATTCTCTAATGAGAGTAAAAACTATCTTTAAATTGATTTTCCACTCCATTTTATTGAAGAGCCATCGATAAAACTCGGTATTTATTCTCTCAACACTATGAATGCTTGCAAGATGATTTGAATTCTATCATGCTTCTTCTTGCAATTCATCCTCTATACTTCTCAACCCTGTTTGAACATACTTCTTCCTAGAGTCTTACATGAACCAATTTGTAAATTTAAAATATTAGCAAAGAACCTATGGAAAGAAAAACTATACCAACAACAAGAAAATGTGCTAAAAAATACTTGGAGGAATTGAAAACTACACTAATATGTACAAGTGATGGTATTTCTTAATAACAATGCTTGAGATAGATCCCATTAACCGAGATCTGCAACTCTTCTCCATATAGTCTTGAAAATTGGAAATCATTGTTTGAGTCGTAGCTTGAAATAACATAGGGGCCACTCCAAATTGTATCAAAATTTGAGTGCCTTACAAAGCAATCTCTGTTTGCATCCCATTTTATGACTAGGTCTCCTTCTTAGAAACTCCTAGCCATTGATTTCTTGTCAAAATTCTTTTTAATTTGAGCTTGATCCTTTTCCATTGTTTGTATTGCTTGGTTTCTTAACTCTTATATCTACATGAGCTCTGCATATTTGAATTCCATGGCTTCAAATTCAAACATTTATAGCTTTTTGATGAGCTCTAAGGCTGAAAATTCAAGGGATATTGACAACCTTGCTTCTTTACCATAAACCAACTTGTAAGGAGAGCTACTAGTTGATCTTTTGGGAGTGATTCTATCAGCCCACAAGGCTGATTTTAAATTTGTATGCCAAGTCCTCTGATTCTCATCCAAGGTCCTCCTTATGATCCTCAAAATATTATTGTTTGTAGACTCAACTGTCCATCACCATGGGGATAATAGTTTGACAATGTTCTCAAATATATGTCATTTTCACATCCCAATAAGATATTTTTGTGCTAAGGAAAGCTAGGGCATTATCATAAATTATTGTAGAAGGAACACCAAACCTAGCTACAATGCCTTCATAGAAGTCTAGAATGTTAGCTTCATTTGCTTCCTTTAATGTAACTACCTCTTTCCATTTGGTGAAGTAATCAATGGTTATGAGGATCCACTTGTGACCCAATATTGAATGTAGATTGATTACTCCAATAAAATCCAATCCCCATTGTACGAATGGTTGGTTTACAAATATGGGGTGGAGTGGAAGGGATGATAACCTTTATTTTCTTATGAAAAGTACATATTTTTACATTTCTTAATCCATGCATAACAATCATTGAAAATATTGGGCCAATAATAACAACCCTTCATGATCCCGAGTACCATTATGTTTGGAAAAAAGTGTCATCCTTATTCTCCATCATGAAATTCATGCAAAATATTCTCTATTTGATATGTTTTAATGCATCTCAAGAGAACACCATTCACATATTTTTTAAATAGAATGCCATCAATAAGAACATAGGGAATGAAATGAATCCTTAAATACCTCCTTTTGGCTTTGCTCAAGTTTTGAGGACATTGTCATATTTGGAGAAAGTTGACTACATCATGAGTCTAACAAGGAGTAAGCAAGACATTGATTGATTACTCTTGATCATGTTGAATTGTGAGGATGGCTTCTTCATCAAGATGTCACTTGAAACCGCTTCTCACACAAACCTTTTCCTATGACCAAATTATTCACCTTGACATCAATATCATACTCCATCACCTTGGTTATCCAACCGTATATTTTTTTCATTCAGGTCCTTATTCAAAAGAAAATATTTCACACCAACATGTGAAACCATTAGGTGGATCTTGTTGTTGGATATCAAATGCCTGAATTTCTTTAGACTCATTATAAAATCCAATGCATGTTTCTCAATAAATGAATATCTCACCTCATAATCCTCTAGACCTTGGATGAAGAATGTAATAGTATGTTTGAATCCCTCTTTCATTCAACTATACTAGCATGGAAGATATTGTATTTGTGCCTCCAAAAGCATACATTGTGAAGTATTTAGTAAAATTAGGGTTGATGAGAGTTGGATCCTCTACAATTGATTGCTTTATGGTTTCAAACCTATTTTTTCCTTCAATGGTCCATTTTAAGACCATAATTTTGTTCAACATCGTGTTAATGGATTGATAAGATTGGAAGAGTTTGGGAAAAACTGCTTAACAAAATTAATCCTTCCTAAGAAGCTTTGAAGTGCCTTCTTTTTTCGATTATTATGTAATGTCAATGCAAGGATTGCATTAATCCTTTCTGATCAATAGTTAATCCCTTTTTAGAAATAATGTATCTAAAGAAATTACCTTCATGTATTAGGAAGATACATTTATTGGGATTGAGGGAGACTCCAAATTGCCTCCGCATCTTTCAAACACCTTCTCGAGACGAGATAAATGATAATTGGAATCCTTTGAAAATGCAGTGATATAATCAATATAGACAAGGAAAATTTGTTAATTAGTCCTTTGAATTCCATATCCATGGATATTTGAAATGTTTTTGCTACATTAGATAAATCGAAAGGAGTTTTACTATAAGCGTAGGCTCCCATTTTATGGTAAAATCTATCTTGAACTAATATTATTATTTCATCATGATCTAATTATACCCTTAGTAGCCATCTAAAAGATAAAACCTCTCTGATCTAGCCACAATTTGAAAGATTTTTCCATTGAAGGAAGTGGGTAATGATATTTCAAAAAATCCCTGTTTAAGTATCTCGAAATCCAATAACATTATTTCTCCATTCTTCTTCCGTAATGGAACTAAATTGGCAACCCATGATGAATGTTTAATGGGGAAAATTATATTTGTCTCAATCAGCTTATTCAGTTCCTTCTTCATTAGAGGTTCAATGTGTGGATTAACATGTCTCTCTTTTTTTGCCTTATAGGCTTAGATATTTGATCTAGTTCAATGGTATGTTGGGATAAATTAGGATAAAAAATATCATATCTTGATAATCCCAAGAAAAATATCATCAAAATCTTAACAAAGTTCTACAAAATCATGCTTCTCTTATGGGGTATTCACCTTGCTAATTTTTTCAGTAGTTTATCCTTGCCAACTGATATGGGTTATGAATCTTGAAATTTGAATGTCATGTTTTCCTTTTATTTTTTGAGCTGATCATACAAGTTGGATATAAATTCCAAATTCACTAGGCCTTTGGGAAATTTATTTGATATAAGTTAGACAACTTGGTTCCCATACTGCTTTGCTCCAATTTTTCTTGATTTTTTGATGAAAACTCAACCTCTTCTTGGATAAAAATGACAATCTGTTGATCACTTTCAAACACTTTCCAATTTGTGTCATTTTTTAGTATAGTAGGCCTCATAATTACCTTGATGTGTGGTTGCAACTTGTCTCTCTTGAAATTCTCCACAACATCAAACTTTTCTCCAATTGCAGCCAACCTATCAACAATTCATTCTCCTTTCTTGGTATGGAATGGATGTTGAAGGATTCAAAATACTCCAAAATATCCCATAATCTATGCTTGTAGGCTCTTAACAAGTCATTCTTAGCTGCATTTGAACTTTTGACTTGGTTGACAATTATCCCACTATCTCCAAAAGTTTACAATTTTTTGATGTTTTTCCTTTTTCCCATTGCATTTCATGGAGGAGAGACTCATATTCTAATGCGTATTTGGAGAAGGTAAGCTAAGATTTGAAATAGAAGTTATAATTCAAACTTGTAGGAGATACAAAGACTACACCTCCCCTGCTCCTTGTTTTCTTCTTGATTCATCAAAAAACATTTGTCAAATACCATCCTCCTCTACATTATTTGATTTAACAACACTAGGCAAAGTGAATTCTCCTCATGTAGACAATAAATACCAAGGCCAACTTCCTCAATATGTTGATATGGATCAAAATCATGATGCTCAACCCCCATTCATCTAGTAATGAATAAATAATGCTTTCAACCCGAGTATCCACTTCTTGGGTACTTGTACAATATTCTTGATAAAAATATTACAATTTATGTTTATGGGGATGGGCACATAAGGTTATATATGTTATGAAGAAATTGGTTTAGAATTGATGGTAGCCTTAGTGCCATACCTAGTTCTAAAGAACATGTGAGACCAATCAACTGATAAATACCCTCCAATTTTAGCAGTAAAGTCTCTGGATAGACATAAAACAAAGAGTGGGGTAGATAAATAATGAAGATATCTTGGGGAATAAATAAGTTGGGGCATGCATGCAATGTAAGACTTAGACCTTTGAGAACCCAAGTAGTTTCCACTATTGTCCCATATAGTTGAACCACTCCTTTAGAAAGAGACTCATACTTGAGACCAAGTTGGTCTAAAATCTTCTTAGGCATCACTGAGCTGATTGCACCTGAATTAAGCATACAATAGTGAACCAAAGTATGCCAATGATCAGAGATACATAAAGGGAGAAGGTTACGGTTTTGTTTGGCTGATCTTCCTTCTGTTGTATTGCATTAGTAAGAACAAATTTGGCTTGTTCCTTGGGTGACTCACTTGGAATGGAGAAATTGGCCATAATTGCTTGCAAGAGATCTCTATCTTGGAATTGCTAAAGATTCCCACATTGAGATAATCACATTGGTCTTCTTCATCTGTTCAAGGATGTTGAAGGAATTTGAATCGTTTTTCTATACTTAACTTGAAACAACATTTTTTTATTTGCATTTGAGCTAGCGTGTGAGGTCCTTTGGGCTGATTTGGCATCCTTGATGTCCGATTTGTGTGCTTTCTTTGCACATTAACAACTAAATTTGAATTTTCACTCCTCGAGTGTTAGGGAAGGTTGAGAAGGACCTATTTTTTTTTGATAGCCCCTCATCCATATCTCTTTTCTTAGATCTATTATTGGTAGCCAAAGCTTGAGGAGAGGTCTAATTTATTCCAAAAAGTCATCTACTTACTAGTTCACAAGTGAAGTATCACTTGGTAGTATCTCTTGAGTGACCACTTGTTGTTGATTTTCTTTTATGGCTACATCTTGAGGAATAGATGAAATTTGCCCCATCAAATCTTGGTTCAAAATTCCATTGAGGCATGTTTCTTGGTTGTGTGGAAGATGACAAGGGAAACACCAATCATAATATTGCACTAGATTATTTTGAACAGGAACCAAGGCTTTGGATGAACTAGCCACATTTGGATTATATGGTTGAAATGGTCTTGTAGAGGAAATCTGATTTTGATTTTTAGGAGCAACTTATAATGAAAGTTTTTTTGGTTGATAAGGGGAATTATCAAAGGTTGGTATGGAGGTGATAAGTTTGAAACTTTGAGTTTGATGCCTCTTTATGGATATTAACTCATTCCCAAAATTTTGCAATTGTTTCATTACCTCTTACAATTCAGATGAAGTACTTGAGGAGGTGGATTCTTGAATAGAAAATTTGTTCCTTGGAGATGGAATGGAGGCTAATTTAGGAGTGTTATAGGGAACCGATGTTCCCACTTCTGGAAATATAGGCATTGGAGGTCTAGGAGAAAGTTTCCCATCCTTAATGAGACTATTCTAATCCCTAATAACAATTTCATAAGCATATGGTAATGTTCTACCCATGGAATGAATCATGATAGATATATCACTATTTAAATCCCTTAAGTAATAGAGAAAAGCATAATGTGGTCTAAGTCTTACTACTTGAGGAATTTGGGTCCAAGTCCTTTGAAATCAAATGTTGAAGTTAGACATGGGCTCATTAGGTGCTCTTTTTGTAGTTGTCAAGCAGCTCCACCAAAGATATATGATCTAACTTGTCTTCAAAATAGTTGCAAAGGGATGTGCCAAGTTCATCCTAGTTATTAATCAAGAAAGTATTAAACTCTTGTACCACCGAAGAGCCTTCCCTTGAATGATGAAGCCAAGAGTTTGGATGCTACCTCATATTCAATAACAAAATGGATTGAACAAATATTAGCAACATCTTGGATATGGTTAGTTGTGATAGTGTGGTTTTCACCAGTAAAGAAAGGGATACTTTTGAGTGCAAATACTTGGTATATCATGTTGTGCATTGAGGGCCAAAGGACTACCACCATTGAAACTGACAAAGGGAATATTTCTTTGGAGTGCCATAAATGAAATGGGCCTCAAAACTCTAGATGATAACAAGAAGGGCCTACTAGGAGGAGTAGAAAGAGTTATATTTGGAGGAGATGGTGATATTTGAACTATTTTACCTCTTCTTATTCTAGGTGATAACTACAAATATTCAAAAGGTTCACTACTTTTTGTACTTGATAGAGTCTATATTCTTCTCATAAGAAATAGAAAATTTTCTATACAAAACCAAGAGATATAGTTCTTAGAGTCACTAGATCTGTTATGAAAACTACTTCAAAAGGATGAAGTTCACCAAGATACACAACAAAAATAAGTGAAATAACAATAAAATTAGGGTATCCCACCGGGCATGCCATAATCATTATCACCAAAAGTTAGCACCCTTTGCATTTTTGTTTTCTTAACAACAAACCTTTGGTGTAACATGTATTTATCTCGAAGTGTGGGACATGTAAGTGAGAAAATCTATAAAATAGGGTGTTTCCTTCTTCCCAACACAATGTAAAATAACCTACAACCATGAACTGTAACTAAACTAAACTTAAACTATGAATTCATAGGGACCAGGGTTAGAAAAGAGGAAAAGTTACAGAAAGATAAAAGAGGCGATGCAAAAAAATTAAGACAGGGTTCAAATTTGACTAAAGAGACAAAGAAGTTAAACATAAGCTTGAATTTTAAAGGAAACACAAAGTTTATAGATTAGAATGGATGAATATTAATACTCAAATAAGATGGTAAACATCTATAAATTACAAAGACAATTTGGAAGGAGGAGAACCACAGATAAATTGCATTAACAATATTTCATCCAAATTATAGAGTAGATGTTCAAAATATCATTAAAAATGTAGATTGCAGAGGTCTACAGGCATGAAAATGGAAGAAAATATAAGATATATCTCCAAATTTGACATAAGAGAACTCCTTTTTCGTACTTTCAAGGCACTTACATTTATAGATTCCCAAGAGAAGATAAAGTGGAGATCACATACTATGTTGTAATGGTTTCAACCACCAATCGTTTCAAAGGAATGATATGATTTCTATACGAATGAGGAATGTGAATCTAAAATGTCCTAAACACTCCATCAGAAACTGTTGGTGAAAATGCGGTGCCCATGATTCATCAAATATGGTAGTTGAACTACTTGTTATTACACATTAATGTAATGAACTATTTTTATTCCTTTTCACCTTCCAAACGTTGCCAAAATATGAATTTATTGGTTCCATGATGAAGCTCTCGATGATATATTTCTAATGAGCACGATTTTTTAAGATTTGGAGTTATAGAGAAAAAATTATAGCCATTTGAAATATTTTGTGTGTTGGGAGGAATAAAATAGGGTTGTCTTTTATGAGCTCTGCATGATTGACACATGTTGGCTCTTATTTGCTACGGTGTTGGGATGAATTATACATGGATTTAATTCTTAAACCTTGAGTTTGATCCACATGGCACCTTTTTATTTGCTATGGGGATCAACCCTTTGTTTGTAATTTATATTTTGCAATCGCGAACTAAGCTTGCATGTTGCATTTTCCCCTTGAGCTCCCAAAACTCACCACGTGTCCCTATATGCAATCAAGCCTCGTATCGAGTGCAAATTGAAAGGTTGCATAATTTACCTTTTCCTTAGGATTTGAGGAGTATTCCCATTGTGTGAAGTGGGATTCGACTTGCATATTACATCTTTGCACGACTCGTGCAAATGTGAACTACTTCCTGTATGTCGAATCCAAATCCCCGCAGAGATGCCATGTGGAATCAGGTGGGAGAGTTTTGAAATAATTTTTCACTTTTGTAAACTATGCAAAAATGACCAACTTTTAGATAAATCCCCGAGCCCGATAAGGATTGATATAGGGCTCAGGGCCCAAATTGCAAGTTTGTAACTCAGTAAAGGAAAATACAAAGTAACCCTTGTAAATTCTCTTGAGTTTATTGAGAGGGGTATTTTTGCATTCTATCTAGAATGCCATCATGAAGGTCCTGGGGATCATTATAGAGCTTGAAATCATGCATTTTTATTTTGTAAATGAAGGAAAACATTTGCGCTTTGTTAATCCTTAAAATATGATGCCAAATTCTATAGTGAAATTGTAAATCGTCAAAATAGCTTGGGAGGTTATTTTAGACAACAAGTTGGTTTGCACCTTCCTCGTCATGCTTGGTTATATACATAGTGTTTATTTATAACTTTTTAGTTAACATGAATAACACATCTATCTTGTGCAACACTAACCTATCTTTCTATATATGTTTTACTATTATTATTTTATATACTTCACATATCATATTATAAATAATTTCTCATTCGAACTATTTCTTGGATTGATTCTGTGTGTGGTTCGGATCCTTTAATGTGGTCGACTATTTTCTAACTTGATTATAATTATATGAATATTTTCATAATGTGTTATGATTTCCTTGAATGTATTTTGATACTATTAATGTACCATTTTTGTGAATCTATTCCTATCTTGCATGTATGCACTTGTTTCTTTGTATTTTTACATCTTTCCTCCTCTTGTTATTGGCTTGTGACACTATGGGTGTCCCATATTTTTGATCTATGCTCACATATGACTATGTTCCTATTTCCTTCTACTTATATCTACAATGTTGTTTCTATTAGTATACTATTTATACTCTATCTTACAACATGCTTGATGTTACTATGATTCTACTACATTATTAATAATTTGGTTTATGACATGCTTGATTGTTACTATAATGTTAATGTATAATAACTACTATGTCTTATGTCATGCTTGATTACTACTTTGATTCTTTATACTATTAGTAATTTGGTTTATGACATGCTTAATTTCTAATATGACGTTTCTATGCCAATACTCTTTTGTATTATGACATGATTGATAATTGTATCTTATATTTTTACTACTATACACATGTATTCCTACTTGTTACATGTTTATTTCTCTACATGCCACGCTTTCCACTGCTCAACCCATTTTATAGGTATATGTTCCCAATAGAGACCACCAATCTAGTCTTCTATGTGATCCTACAAAAATTATCAAATTTATTACACATGGATACACATATATTCTTATAATCCACACAATCAAATGATTTATCGACATGGATTTAAAGAGATGACATTCATATGGTTATTTTTACATCTAAAAATAGATTACAAGATATAGGAACAAAATTTTATGTAGGTGAGACCACTGAAAATAGGCACACATACTGAAATGTGGTGTAATAAAAAGTAGGTAAAAACCATACAATAAATTCAAGACCGTGGTATCGTCTTGACCAAGGTGGAAGTTCCCAGATAGGGAGCACGTTCTCTATATTTTTAGTTTCTCAAAATTTATCATCTATAAAAAGGATTTATATACAATCTACCATAAAAGGATTCAATTCATAACATGATACAGGGGGCATGAGTACTTCATTCCTTCTCCACTAAAATATTCAATTAGTTGTGAGAATAAAATTTGTGGGCATGAGACTTCTCCCTATGAAATTTCATAAGTTATATGTTTAGTAACACTATTAAAACACCTTATAGGGAATAGAAATGTACATTCCTTTCATGGTTTATTCTTACTTTCGATTTAAAACAATATAAAATTATACCTAGATCCATTTACAATAGTGTAATCTATGGGTTTTGTGAAAGGTGTGGCAAGTGGATAAGTTTTTTATAAGCCATCCTTACTCTTCTCTCACCAGATTGTTAAATGTGGAAGGTATCAACATGGATGAGTTCTTAATAGGCTAACCTCCCTCTTGAAAAAGTTTCAAAAAGATGCACTTCAGCTTATGCTTTTCACTCTCTTTGGTGTTGGGTTGCACTTAACACTCTAGTATCTCCTTTGGCACAAATTGGGACTGATTACTCCAATCCTCCAACATCTCAACTTGAATTCCAAGTCTCAAAGGAAAAAAATAATGGGACCTCCTTCCTTTGAAAAATGAACATGTGTATTCCTTCCATGCTTTGTATCTCCTTTTCTTACTTTTGGTAAGTTCAAAGTTACAAGTGTTATCTATATTTTCAGTTATGGTTCAATTTATATCATTGAAATTGAAGAAAATTTGTGTTTGAGGTTTCATCATGGAACATGCCAATACAACACATGATAGAACTACTTTCGAGTGAAAGCAAAGTGTGAGTGCACATTTAGGCATATTTTTACCTTTAAGCCTGTAATTTTCAATTATACACTTAAAAGGAAGGAAATGTAGACACTAAAATTTGGTAACTTTTCCTTTCTAATGCCAAGTTTGAATTTTCTCCCTTGTCAAGATAAATGATCACATTCGAAATCCAATATGTTCATTTCTCTAGCTCTTCCATGGCTTACTTATCTTTACACTCTGCTTTGTCAACATTTTAAAGGATATTATCAAATCAAAGTAGTAAACAACCTTTTTACTTCATGTTATATATTCTTGTTTTACTTTTCATATTTTTATTAAGGATTGTACAAAGGGAAAAGGAAGCGGGGTATGGTCTTGATTGACCTATATAATCCTTCCCCTTTACTTTTTATGAATCTATTTTTAATGTTAATATATTTATTTGGTCTCTTCACCTTCCTAGGGTCAACATTATTAAAATATTTCACTTATGGAAGGCTATATAATAAATTCAATGTCACTTTATTACTCACCTGGAACTCTTACAAAATCCTATTACAAACATAATTCTAAAAAAAATTAAGGGTTTCCTAAATCTACCTAAATCATCTACACATTAATTAGAGCAATCCCTACTACATATATAAAACACTCAACCAATCAAAGATTCTAGCTTCCTTCATTTCCAATAATGAAAAGATCATAGAGCTATGTCTAAGCGAGAGAAAAATTACTCCAATCATTATTTAAGGGTTTCAAGGAATAAAGGGTTAGGTCACGTAGCTAAGGCACATCACATCAAACTATTACCACATTAGGTACATTCTATAATATGCAAGCTTATCATGCTATCTTAGTGTTAATAAACATGAGGGAACCCTTAGGGGTTGGATAGTTTGCAATCACACTTGCACACACACCTAGGATAAAAACACAAGGTTTGATATTGCAATGAGGGTATATAATGAAAACTTAGATTGAATCAAAATATGGGGTTTAACCACTAAGGGTAGTCCACCCTCACCACACACATATTTTTCTTCTTTTGTTTTGCTAATGATTTGATGTAGGGTTATGTAGGGTTTCCACTTTATTACAAGTGATTACAGGTCATCTTTAAGTCGCATGAGCAAGAGTAACATAAAATGAAGGTTGTTTCTAGGAAATAAAATCATAGGAAAATTTTCAATCCCAAATCACAAAGGGTCCAAGACCATACAGATCTAGGTCATAATTGTACAATTCCAATTTGGAGAGTACCATACTTGTGTGATCCTCGCCCTTCTTTGTTTCTAGTTCCAAAACTCACAATGAAGCATTCACAATATTTGATCTTCCTTCTTCACCCATATTCACATCCAAATCCTCTTGATTCTCGACATGTAAAGCTAACTATTTATCTCCTCTCGTGCATTTGAGCTATTTCTTGTCATTTTATCAAACATTTCAAGTGTCGAGTGCATTATTCTCGATTATGAATGGTTAATGTTGGAAGTCAATTAGACGAAAATAATCCCTTGTACAAATCCTTACATCCTCTTTATTTTTTTGCACTTTCATAACATTAGATTTTATTAGGTGTAAGCATTTGGTAAGCCCGACTCTCAAACAAATTTATTTCTCAAACCCTAGTGGCTCTAGGGTTTCTTATTCTGATCTTCATATAATCTAAGTTATATTATTTTACATCATCACACCTCTATCTACAATATTTTTTTATCTTCATTTCCAACCTAAGGAACTAATCCTTCAATTTGGTATGGGTTACCATTCCTCTCACTAGGTCCATGCCCATGTCTTGTCTAGTAGATGGGGTATCTATGATGGTTCTACTTGTTTCATGACTAATGAGGCTCTTACATACATTGATATACAAGATGAATATATTCCTCATATTCAAAAACTTCCACCTCACTTTATTTCTTCCTCCATGATTTCTGAAGTTAATGTTGTCACAACTCGCCACACTAAACAACCCATTATAGGAAATCCACATTTTATCCCACTACCTATGGCCTCTTATGCTAAACCTAGTACTCCTTCTAAAGGGTTTGATATATTAGAGAAATTAAATAATAAACCCATTAATATTTATCTTCTTGAATTATTACATAAGACACCTATCTATAATTTAAACTCTATTACATTACCTCACACTCGCTCAACCTACCACTTTTGCATATATTTTACACACATTCAAATCCATGCACAAGGACATAACCTTGATTCTATATAATATCCCATAACCACTTGGTGATGACCCCTACCTCTTCTTATTACCGCACAAATTCAAGGTTTCCTCATTAAGCACATCTTGATCAATAATGGTTATGGTCTCAATATTTGTCCTAGTTCTTTGCTTAAAAATATGGGAGTTTCTATGCACACAATTGATAAGACAATAACTAAGGTAAGGTGTTTTAATAATATCACACAATCCACTTTAGGAACCATTAATATTGATCAATTCATTGGCCCTAAGATATTTTCCACTTCATTTCACATCCGTGACATATATTTACATTATAATATTATTTTGGGTAGTCCTTGGATACATGCTATTTAAGATGTTACATCTATTATTCATCAATGTATCAAGTATGTTGACCTAAATACCTTCAAATATTTCAAAGTTGACACCATTTATTCTCAAGTACCTAGTATTATTCCTTCTCAACAATTTATCCCTATGGATAAATTTCCCACTTATGTCATAGGAGAATCATGTTAGAGGTATGATTTAACCACTTATAAACCACTATTTTTGCACAAAATACTCATTTAAATCCTACCGATCTCTACTAATGATTCCCATGTTCTACTCCTAATTTATTGGATAGTTTTATACTAAATGAAAATGTTGAAGATTACTACTCAAATAATGATGTCGATACTATCAGCACTTACTAATGATGACATGCATCATTTAAATTTCAACTCCATCGGTGAAGATGAATCCATGTTCCATTATCTTTTTGTTTATACTATTCTTGGACATTATCAACTAAATTTTTCTACTTCGACACTTATGTCCATGCTTTATTGGCTTGTCCCGATACATCCGGTATATCTAGCTCGACCCATTATGAAATTATATTAATACACTAGATCATAATCTACGTGCTACATCTCTCACCATTCTCGAACATATTGAAACCCCACATGAATTAATATATCTCTTTATATCTGGAGTTACTTTACCATCTTTGTGGCATCGATCTACTAGAAAACTATCTTGACATCCGAGTCAACCCTTTTGGAACTATCACTACATATCTGGACACTAATCACTATAAGGATCTCATTGTTAACACACTATGTTAAAATATGATGGTGTTGCCACCATATATGTGGAAGACTTCCAATTTTTGAAAAATTTCTCATTCACTTGACATAGCTACCTATAGAAAACGATCACGTCCCGATGTTTCCACCAATATACCTATTGTTCATGGACTATACCAAACACTTGATCTAACTGATGTAGATACTAACATGAATGCCATTCCTCCTAGGGTAATACCCCTTTTATCTTATTAAATTTTACACTAGCATAGATGATATCCTGGATGACTGCTTTAATATTATGCGATTCCATTTCTTGTACGTGTATTTTTCATAACAATTCAAAAACATCCAAATAAGCACATAATACAAAACATGTAAATATGTGAAAAAATACTAAACAAGAACATGCTTATGATTTTATTGGTTAGCTTCATATTGATTTATATATGTTTTTCACATTGAATCAATATATATCATATTTTTTCTACAGATACACATATGTTCATGATGTATATTGAGCTTAATGCAAAGCATACACATGTTAACACATGATGATAACTAACTTCTTGGTTCATTACACTATTATTTGGGGGAATCCTCCACTCTATTCATGTTCTTTTGTTTCATTTTAGTTACTTTATACGTTCCTCATCATGTTTGGTTATATACATAGTGGTTACTACTATATTTTGAGATAATAGGACTAGCACATATGTATTGTCATGTGCTACCCTATATTTCTATCTATGTTCTTAATATTATTTTATATACTTTATTCATATATCCTATTATCACTGCTTTCTTATATAGAATGCTTCTTGGTTTGATTTCTACGTGGTTTTACTCCTTACTTATCATTGATGATTATCTGCTTGATTAAAATTGTATGATTGTTTTCTTAATGAGGCCTGAGTGACTTGATTTTCTTGTGACACCATGGGTGTACCATGTTTATGGCTCTATGGATATCTTGTGTGAATGCAATTTTTTCTCTATATGTGTTACACCATGCCTCCTGTCAGTAATTATCTTGTAACACAATGGGTGTCCCATGCTTTTAGTTGTATGCCTACATATGGTTATGTTCCTTTATACTATTGCATAATTGTTTTTATAGTGTTTTTATATTACTATATGATTCCTATTTTGGCTTGGGACATGATTGATGTTAATTTAATGTTATTATATTATTACTAATTTGGTTTATGCCATGCTTGATCGTTACTATGATGTTACTATACTATTACTAATTTGGATTAAGACATGGTTGATTTCTAATCTAATGAAATTATACTATTACTATATTTCATGACATGATTTATTTCTACTCTAATGTTTCTATGCTAGTACTACTCAAGATTGTGACTTGATCGACACTCTTCTCTCTGGTTTTATTACTATACACATGTATTCTCGTCTTGTTATGTGTTGCATGTTACTTATTTTGTGTGCAATGGTTTCCAACATGTACAACCAATTTTAAAGAAAAAGGTTCTACATGGTCTCCACCATTTTATCCTTCTATGTGACCCTATAAAAATTATCGACTTATTAAACATGAGTACACATCTTTTATTTTGACCCTCCCTCTCAAATGATTTATCACCTACACCTCAAAAGAGGGGCTCTCATCAAAATATTTTCTACATCTACAAACATATTACAAGTATTGATCCCAATTTTTTTGTAGGAGTATACACTAAGAATATAAGTAAATATTGAGTTGAGTATACACAAGTGGGGTTTTTCAAGCATGTGTGCAACATGGCATATGCACACCAAGTTTTGGTTAAGCATCTACATAGGAAATAGACAAGGTGCGTACAAAAGTATTAAATGGAAAAGAAAGGATAAGGAATGATAAGAAGAAAGGGAGGGAGGAATACCATGTGGAACACGTGACTAAATAAGTCAACAAAAGTGACAAAGGTAGAAAATTACAAAAAGTGACAATAATGCAAGGAATGTGAAAATGTATAATGAGAGGGATGTTTGTGTAGAGATGCTTTGACATATCTTTTGATCTCTTATTACACATCACAAGGTATGAAGTCCAATCCTTCCATTGAATTGAGAAAGTACCATGTGCCAAATTTGTGTTTATGTTGCTCCATGTTTGATAATTTTGATGGTATCTTGTAAATACCTCGTAATGGTGAACACCTAATTTGGATAAGAGAATGCATATTTTAAATGCTTGAATGTATAAATAGGTGGTTAACACCCATTCAAAGTGATTATGGGGTTATTTTTGAGTAATTTTCAAGTCAGTTCTTAGGGTGAATATAAAGTACCAAGCTTATTCTCTATTCATTATAAGCCATTAATAGACACTCTATAACTTTTGATTAGATGAATTAATATTTACTTCAAGTTATCCATCCTCTTCTTGTGTAGTTACGTGTTATGAGTAATAACATGTACAATATTATTCTTTTGCATTCATAAATATGGTTATGTTTAATTTTCTAAGTATTACGATGTGTATTCCATTCCCAAACCAAAAAGAGACATGAAACACCTAGTGTACCTTGGGTGAAAATGCAAGAAAAATCCTACGTGATATGCCAACATGTGTGGTTGGTTACAAGGGCTTGCGCACTTAGGTTAGGCCTTCTAGGCTAAATGGATGGATAGGATTAGAAAAACCCAACATATTAGTTCCATTTTTGGACCTTTCTCATTAAGGTAATGGAAAATGTTAGAGATAGTAACACTTGAGCATGTAGAAAAATGGCTGGATGATTAAGAAAATGAATACTATAAAACCATCCAAGTTGTATAGAAAAATATATGAGGAATAGGTGAAAGAGAAGCTAGATGAATCCCTATATTTAATCTTTTTGTGAGATTCCTGATCACTTGTATGATTAGATTACAACATTACTAATATATAAGCCAATGGACCTTGGAAGAAAACATCATTAGACTAATTTTTTTCTCAAGGAATTGAAAATATCAATGAAGTCTAGACATGTGCTATGATTGTGCCATAAACTATTTGCTGGATTTTGTAGTGTAAACATATTTGTTCCCATAAGAAGTGGAGTATCAATTCATACATGAGCCTAGATGCACATATATCCAATCCCTACATCTTCACATGAATATGTTATTTGTGTATTATGGTATTGAGACATTACCCATGAGTGGATAAGTACTTATTGCACCACTAGTGGATGGTGGTTAGAAAGAGTGCATAAAATAAGTAATCCCGACAAGGTAGTAGTAGAAGCTAAAATCGAAGAGGAGGATGAGAGAGAGCTAAGAAGGTGTAGATATGAGCAATGGAAGAGCCTAATATTGGATTTTATGAGGACCCAATATGGGATAAATTCCACAATGACCTTAGGTGATGGACGGATTCCCAATACTACAAAAGACAACGAAGGAGAATATACCCCACCCAAAGAAATAATTTGGGACCCATATTACTTGATGGACGTGGAAGGAGATGTGCTACTCCCACCACCAAAAACTAGTGACTGCATCACAGTTAGATTAGAATAAAGAATATTACCAAATACAAAAGAATAAGATATCACCCGAGGATTTATCAGTGAACTTCATGTTGCAACAAGTAATCTTGTATATGCCATTAGAAAGGTCTAGACCGAGCACGCAAGGAAAGATGAAATCAACATTTGGAAGCACCGAAGGAGCACCAAATGTACCAACTACCCAATTAGCCTATTGTGAACCCCCTTTTCAAAAGTTTATGCCCATAACTTCTTATCCAAAATCCTTGAGTATAAAATCCCCATGTAAAATCCACCATTCTAGAATGAACCTGCACAAAACCAACCACTTGCACCCGTACAAACCTATTTCTATGACCAGCCCTCGAAGTTCCCAAAATATAGAGGTTTGGATAAAACAAAATACTTTGTGCATTCATATGAGATTATCTAGATTATAAAATGAATGATGACATTGAAGAATAAGGCAAGGCAGGTTTTGACTATACTTTTAGACTACACGTACACATGGTACAAAAAGATTGATCCCCTACAACAATTAGTAGAATATAAGTTACTCAAGAATATTTTTGGAGTTTGAAATTCTATAATTTGAACAATAGAGCCTAGCACTCCTAAAATAGATCAAACAAGGCCCCTCTAAGAGCGTGCACATGTATGGTGAAATGTTTAAAATGTTGATAGCAAAACTATCTTATGAACTCCATCCATTTCTATTAGTGTGTGCATTTTCCACATCACGTGGTGAGTTATCTCACTTAGGTGAGGTCATAGGTCTTAGGTGTCATAGGGGTTATGACATATTCCATCACATCGTTAGTGTGCATTAGTGCATCATAAGGGAGTTAATTTCCATTCCAAGAACGTAACTTCTCTTCCCCACTTGAGGAGGTATGATTAATTACACTAGGGTTACACAACACCTCCTATTTGCACCCCTTTCATTTCTTTCAGATCTATGAGAGGTGACCTTTTCCTTTTCTTTGCATGCACATTCATGGTTGATGCTCACTCCCCATGGAACCTCGTCACACTTTGCCAGAGTGTAACTCGGTTGATGTTCGCATTATCCCGCATGATCCTCTTGTCATCATGTTTTTGATATCTTCATCATGGTATCAAAACATGTTATTGGGATCCTTGTTACTCTCTAGTTTTCGTTGCCTAATACTCTCGGTTTCACATTTTATAGGTTTCATGTGCAAGTGTCATAATGGATATTCCATTTTTGCATTGAATGTATTAATTTGGTGTTATTTTCTGTTCATATTGTTCGGGTTTTCTCGTTCATGTTTTTTGGGGTGAACATGCAAGTCCTGGAGATGTGTCATAGGTTCAAGATTGTATATTTCAGAGTTTAAGTGTTGGTTGTTTGAGTTTTTAGGAGGTGAAAAGGAGTTTTAGTCCCAACTTGGCCCTAACTCGCCGAGCCGATCCTCCTAGCTTGCCACCCCTTCCTCATGGCTCGCCTACTTTCATATGTCTCGCCTTGGACTGTTTCTTGGCTTGCTTTGACTTACACTTTGTTGACCTTAGTGTTGAATGCCCCTCGTTTGCCACATTCTTGCTTGCCCTTTGTGTATTAAACCTCCCGCTACTTTGCGAGCTCACCTTTGGCTCCTCGAAACTCCGTATTTCCTGCAACATTTTATCTTGCCTCGTCTTGTGTTTCGTCTACTCACCATCTTGTGTTTGGCTCGCACTCGCCATAAGCTTTGCGTGCATCGCCCGAGATGAACCCTCTATGATTTTTCTCACCCTAGTTGTATTTTCTCTATCGTCAACTATGGTTGAACCCTTCTCAACTCGCCTTGCTTCATCTCACACCATTTTGTGCCCCAACGTGCACTTCCCCTTGTGTCCGTTCTGTGCTCACTCCTTGCTAACATGTCCGGTATGTTTTGCCTATAATGTACACGACACCAACTCTCTATTGGCCGTTACTCCACAACTCGCCGATACACGATTCGATGCGTGGCCTCGTGCACATCCTGAATCTAGCTCGACATCTAATAGCTTGACAGCTACCTCGGTGCCAGCTTTCCCGAAGTGTGTTTTTTGGTATCCACACCAGCTCGAAAAAATTCCCAACTCGGTCCATCATCCATTGACTTAGCACCCTCCGACTTGACATTCTTCATCTTACTTGACACATTACTCAATAACTTGACCCCGTTAACCCTCAAACCTTGGTCCCCACACCAACTCGTTGTGGCACCCTAACTCACCGACTCAACTCGACATAGAACCCAAATCATGCTTGCCAAACCGAATCAACCTACAACTTGCCACAAGTTCCCCAAAGATCTCACTAACCTATTTGGATCCTAGCTCACCCTTGATTAAGAAAGTATTGAATAAATAGTTGCCTAAATATAATGCAATATAGAAACAAATGAATATACAAATAAGTACATAAATATATCCAAGCAAATTAAGCTAGAGAATATGAAACCCTAGTTTCAAAGAAGGGATAAGAATATTTAGCTTATTCGCAACCAACTGGACTATGTTTGAAGTGCTGATTTGATGAACAAAGAGGGAGAAGTGTTGTACAGAGTCTAAGAAAAATGTGCGACTAGAGAATTTTTCTCGACTAGGGCACTGGAATGGGTCGGGCGCCTGTGGGTGCCACAAACCTACTCTGGACATCTATGACTATTAAAACCCTTAGAAACCTCCTTCACAGGGTCATGAGATGTTCACTCTCCTTCGCTTCTTGTTGTTAGTATATCACACAATGATCGCCAATGTCACTGATAACTTGCAATGAAATATTGACTTGCAAAACCCTTAAGAGTGCATCAAATCCCAAAAATAAAAGAATGCAAATGAGGGGTCGATTGTCCTCAACTATCAAATGAGTGAACTTACGACTGAGAACTGCCATAAATTATAGACCCAATGTAGTTCTAGGTGTGTGTGTGTGAAATTGTTCCCTAAATGTCTCTTGTATGTGTCACACTTGATAGCGAGAAAGTAGCTAGATGTATGAAATGTAAGTACATGTGTGCATGGAATATAATGAACTTCCTTTCCTATGAAGTGTATGTAGAAGAATGAAGTCACGTGCCCTTGAATGGATGCTTAAATGCTCTTGAATAGACTTTGGATGCAACCTTAGGTAGTGATAGCTAATGCTTAGCGCTTGGTCCCTTGTTACGATCACATAACTTTATATTTAAATGATTCCCTTACTTGAATTGCATAATTAACCCCAAAAAGTTGACTACCAAAAAGATAAGATGCTCAAATGGATAGAAAGGACCCAAAAGATGTTAACAAAGTATAAAGAGGTCAGGGGAGCCCAGAGGGGACACAGGGTTCCTAACACCGGCATCCTGGTTGGGCGTTGGTGTCCAGGATGATAAATGCTAAGGTGTGAAAAGACAAACTGAGCTAGAAAGAGTGTAAGACCAAAAGTGGCAACAAAAAGAAAGAAAATATGACCAAAGACATGGGTTAATTAGTACTTTTCTTACTTAGGAATCATATGAATAGTAATATGCAATTAGGACTAGATAATTACCCAAAGTGCGTGATTTTGTGTCTACAACCTTGAGCTCACTAGCCAACTTGCTTGAGTGAGATGGCTCGCCTTGAACCAGACCTTCTCTCATCCCTTCCTTTGGATTTTTTGTCAGCTTTTCCCCTCTTCTAATTAGTTAAGCTAGTTAAGGGAAAATTTAATCAAAAATCATCATTAAGGGGGAAGTTTTTTTCAGTGCTCTATTATAGGGTTATTGGGATTTTTTTGGCCACTTTTTGGTTCATCATGCATTGTAGTGCTCTTCTTCACTTGCGGCTAGTAAGCGTGTCTAACATAACCTTGTGGAAAAAGACACCCTCTTTTTCAATGTGAGATGCCTTCTCTCACACTAAGTAGTGTTGTACCCTTGTTTTGTGTACTCCCTTTTGTTCTTGGTTACATGTTGTTCCTATGCTTCCGACTAAGACTCATTATGGCCTCCACTCTTACGTGATTTTTCACCTACTACAAGGTGAGTGGTCAACTGTCTCATGTCGCATGAACACACCTTATTATAATAAACACACTACTTATAAAGTGTCACAAATAAGGGGTTATCATTATTCTTGGGTGTTGTATTACATATAAACGCATTCTCGTCTCGAGTTCAATGTCTTGCAACCTTATTTGTATCCACTCACCATCTTCTCGTGCATTTTACACTTCTTTTCGATGTACCATGGAGGATGATATTTCCACACTTAAGATTCAGAGGATTGCTTCTCAGCCTTTGCCACTTCTTCTTAGTAGATATAACTATACATCATGGTGTGCTTTTATGGAATGTTACTTTTCTCACGAGGGCCTTTCTCCCTTTTTGTATGGGCTAGTTCCTACACCCACTTGATCCTTATTGTCTTGAAGACTACCTT
The DNA here is from genome assembly GCA_018340775.1 of Taxus wallichiana var. yunnanensis. Classification (NCBI taxonomy): domain Eukaryota; kingdom Viridiplantae; phylum Streptophyta; class Pinopsida; order Cupressales; family Taxaceae; genus Taxus; species Taxus wallichiana. The sequence continues at coordinate 637,207,133 of CM031237.1, read as the reverse complement.
GACACATGTGACCATGTTGTTGGTCACTTGATGTTGCATGTCTCCATACCTCTCCACCTTCATGTGGCAGAATCAGATCCTCCTCACACCATCTGGAGCATCTTTTAGTCCTTGTTTGGAGACCCTTCAATTACCACCACTACTTTGCTTCTCTACCGATAATGTTGTCTCTTCTTCTTATTCATGTGATGACAATTTCATGACATAGACTTGTTTGTTTCTATCCTTGATGATGAGGATTGTTCTTCTAGTTATGATGATGAGAGTACTACTAAGGACTCCTCTCCTCCTTCTCTTGGCCACATTCTAGAGTATGTTGACACTCCCGCTCTCATCGACATTGGGAAGTCTAGTTCCTAGCCTCATATTTCCATTACATTAGCCTCCTTTCCACTTCTAGTATGCGAGGACCTTTCCACTCCTCCTTCATGCCTTGATGATTCATACCTATCAGACATCACTCTTCTGTTTTTCGAGCCACATTCTTGGGATGATTATTTTTAGACCTTCATCATCTCTTCCCAAAGGCCTATTTATGATGCAAAAAAGAACTTCTCATCCTTCTACAGTGTTTAAGAGGAGTATATATCCTTTTTGTGAGTGCCCCTTCTCGGGACTCTTATCACTTACACCTTTTTAGAGACCATCTTTGATCCACATTTTCTTATGGATCCTCTTTTCTGCTGTTGTGGGGGTTGTTAATTTTCCTTCACTTCACTTGGGCATCCTTTCAACAAATGTTCCTCTCTCACACTCGACAATTTTATGCTCGTGGCATTACCTTTAATTGTTGTGCCCTCATTTTCTAGACCTATGTCACATTTCCATGGATTAGATTCAAATTTATTTGTACTCTTTGCTTCCTTGAGTTTCCTTCGCAGAGTGGGCGGACTTCCAACACTCTATCTCTATCCTTCCTAAGGGTAAGAACACCGTGCTCGGTGTGGTTGGTTCTTCTTTTGTCCATAGGTCAAGGACCACGTCATCAAAAAGCTTCTTGGATACTTTCTAGAGTTGCATAGTGTAGATCTATCTATGTTTTCATTTGTCCTCTTGTTTCCTTGTTCTCCTCTCTTCTTCTTCTTCCAAGAGATTTACATTTGTACTTGGGTGCCTCATTAGGCCTCATTTACCAGTGACCCATTTAACATATTTCTTAGATTGATTTTAGGGAGTTTTTCCATTTCTTGTTGTGGATGTTTTTCCCATTGGGTTTTCCTCCATTACTTGAGATCCTTTTTGTTCATGGGTGCCTCATCAGGCTTTGTTTATGGGACCCATTTCTCATTTATGACTTGCCACCTCATCCTAAGTTACATTGAAGGGGGCCGCTGTGTGTGTATATTTTCCACATCCCGTTTAGGTGAGGTCATAGATTTTATGTGTTATAGGGGTTATGACAGATTTCATTGCGTCATACGTGTCGGGGCGTGCTTCAAAGGCATCATAAAGGAGCTAATTTTCATTCCGAGAATGTAACTCCTCTTCTCCGCTCTAGGAGGTATGATTACTTGCACCGGGTTTACATAACACCTCTTATTTGTACCCATTTCCTTTCTTTCGCATCTATGAGAGGTGAATGAGATACGACCTTTTCCTTTTCTTTTCATGCACATTCATGGTTGATGCTTTTTCCCCCATGGAAGCTCATCACATTGCCGGAGTGCAACTCGGTTGATGTTCGTGTTATCCCGCATGATCCTCGTGTTGTCATGTTTTTGCTTTCTTCGTCACTTTTGGCATGCGAAATGGTTTTTAAGAGGATTTCTATCAACATTTAGGTGTGCTCTCTCATTGAATACCATTATATATCCAAAATAAGCCTACGAAGAAAATACTACATGAAAAGGTGACATGAAGCATAGATATGGGAGTATGTCCATTTTTGAGATTAAAATCTCCAACATGGCTAGATAGTTATGAGTTCCCATTGCACGGCGGTACATAGGAGAAGCACAAAATACTATGGTGCCTACATTTTTCAGGTGGAAAGGAATATAAAGAATAATTTACCAAAGAATGGCGTGCACCTTGCAAAAACTTTGCAAGATCTATAATGAGGAACATGATGTGTAGTTTTTTTTTGTACTCAAGAGGTTAGAATAAGTTAAGGTGTCTCTATGGTACCTTGAGTTGAAAAAGTATGCAAGACATAAAGCATTGACATATGGTTACAAAACCTAAAGAGGAATTCTTGAGAGGTACACTCCAAGTGAAAATCGCACCAACCCACCAAACCCAAGTTTATGGTGTGTTATCAGCCAATTTTGACTGCACAAAATAAATAAATAAAAAAAAAATAAAAATGGAAATTTTGCAATTTTTTAAAAGTGTTACTTTGCATGGTTTGTCACTTTCATCATGACCGTCTCATTTTTGTGATCGTTTCGGTCTTCGTTTCATCCTTTTCGGGTGAGAACTCCTCCCGCCAGGCTTTAAACTACGTTAAAATTAATTAATTAATATTTAATTAATTAATTACTCTTTGTTTGATAAAATTAATTTTTAAATAACTTGGGAGTATTTAATTAAATAAATATCAATTAAAATTCATTCGATAAGTTTTATTTTAATTGCCGGGGAAAAATAAGCTTCCGCTTCCCATTGCCGGAATGCCAAATTGGCTTCTTGGGCCCGAATTTCCCCTTTCCTGGAAAAATTGTTTTAATTTCCCGCTTGTGGGATTTCTTCCCCCAATTGCCAAATTAATAAATTGGCAAACGGGCAAGAAATCTCCCGATTTCCCACATGGGGAAATTGAACGGAGATTGCCAGCCCACTTTGCCATTCCCGTTGGCAATTGGCCGTTGCTTTCCCCATTTCCCCTGGCAATTAATTCCACTACCCGGGAAGAGGGGAAGTCGGTTTAATCCTCATAAAATTCTTCCGTCAAACTCATTGGAAGAAGTCGTAATGAAGCTTTCCAAAAGTAATATTTTATCACTTCCCTCAATAACTTCTACCAGAGTTTCCACACACAGTTTTCAGCAGAAGTGTGAAAAAGACAAGAAAGACCACACATTAATCAAAGGGATATCTCCATGCAAGAAGTTGTTCATATCCCACGCATTGGCCAAAGAGGAAGAAGCAAGAAAGGAGTCTTCAGCAAATCCAAGACAAGACCAAGTTGAAGTCACATGGGGGAGAAGAAAGTAAATCCACACGGGCATAAGAAAAAAGTCCAAGCTTTTCAACGTAGGCCCAAGGAAGAAATCCACACAGCCAAGTTGATAAGGAGCACGTTGCAAAGGTTTTGAAAGCTCCAAAATTTCAACGCAGTTTGAAAACCAAGCTCCACGCACTAGCAGGTACAGTCATACCAAAGCCACGCCAGGGAGAAGGAACACACAACTCATGCCAAAATAAAAGGAAATACCATGCACCAGTCAAAGCATTGACACGCAGATCCATATCACTCCAAGAGCAAACTGCTCACGTCAAAGAAAGAAGCAGTTTCCACGCATGCACCAGCTTGACCCATTTTCAACGCAAATTTAAAATGAAAGGTAATTAGAAATACAATAATCACAGGCCATTTTGAGATGCTCCACATTTCAGCAATAAGAGAAGGAAAATAGAAAAGAAGATTCCACCCATTCTTTAGAAGGAACAGTCCAAAAATAGGAAAAAGGCAAAGAACAAATTTCAATGCCTGGAGAAAGAAGACAGTCCAAAATAGTAAAGGGGACATCAAAATAAGATTAGCCATGCTGGTAAAGCAATACAACCACGTATTTGTCTAGAAGAAGGGCCACGCATTGGTAGAGTTAAAGGGAGCACCACTCAGCTAGAACAATGCAAAATACATTTCCAAGCACATTTTCAATGCAGCCAGAAGTGAAGATTAGACCACTATCCACATTTTAGCTGGAAATAAACTGTCCGCATAGTCTAAATACATATTCATCAGGCTACGCAAATTAAAAAAATCATTCCCACACGCGAAGCAAGCAGGAATAATTCACGCCAGCGAAAAGAAAAATTACGAGTTCAAAATATTGCCGAGAAATCAAAGCAATTCTTCACGTTGAAGCAACCAGAATAAGGCAAGATAGAGAAATAGTGAATTAAAAGATTAAATTCAATCCTACATGAATTCATTATTATCCGGATAATATTTATAAAAAAAAAGATTATTATTTTTGCCGTGGTTTGTACGTGTTGAAGTGATCAATTTTGGAGCTTGATATCTCGAAGCTGAGTGATTGTCAAGAAGAATGGTTTGCTTCGTTGAATTCTTCTCATCTTCATATACTCATTTTCCAAAATTCAAATATACATCACTTCGTTTGATATTTTTCACGGGTCAAATAAAACACAGTTTGCTCGATTTTGCCGCTGCACAATTTCAGCTTGGCAGAAGACCTACTTTGAGAATTCATATCTCGAGCTCAGATGATTATAAAGAGAAATGGTTTAGTTTGTTGAATTCTTCTCAACTTCATGTACTCCTTTGCAAAATTTCAAATGCACAACACCTCGTTTGGTATTTTTCATGAAGCCAAACAAAACGTAATTTGTTTGATTTCGCCGCGTGCACACAGTTTTCAGCCTGTCAAGGTGACTCACTTTGAGAGTTGATATTTTAAACTCAGATGATCATCAAGAGAAAATAATTATTTCTTTCAATTATCCTCACCTTCATATGCTCCCTTGCCAATTTTTAGATGCTCAAGGTGACGTTTGGTATTTTTACCAGGCTAATTTTACAGGCGATTTGTGCAGTTTTGTAAGATGGAAGTAATAGCCTGAAATCACGCTTTTGTCACAATCATGTCATCTCCAAACAAAATGATGTTGCAGTATAGGTTCCAGGGCATTCTAATCACCTCGATGCTCCATTCAGAGTATGAGAACATCATTGATACTAACTTGGGACACGTCAACATAGGTCGATTCTCTGCGATCGCATATCAACTAAAGGCGAGTCACAATTTTCTTGACACTTGTTCTGAATTGGTCATCACTTGCATGGATGCACCACGAAACCTGCATAGTGTGGCGATTCAACTCCAATGGCTCCGAAATAGAAGCAACCCCTAACTTCCTCATTATGCGGTATAAGTCGTAGCTATTGGCATTGGTCTCTTCGAGAGTCAAAAGTCATTGTTATCGGCGAAATCGATAATGGGAGAATCTTGTCTACATCAATTTTTCACTTGATCATTGTGGTGGATCTATTCATCGACAAACCAAGACCGATGAAAAGTGCAATTGTGCGGATCATCAAGTAAGGCCACATCATTCAAGTGTGTCCCTGTCAGCTCTCAGTTAGCACCGTGCACAATACTTCATTGCCCAGTCTTTAAGTTGTTATGTTCTCGAATTGGACGATCATGAGTGAATTAGAATGCCAACACTTCAGGATGGTGACAAAGACAAAAGACATAACTCCAGGAGGTGAATTGCAATTTTGGCTCTTGGAAGATTTTCTCAATGGTAAAAGATCAAAAGTTGGATTCTGACAAGCCAAGGTGGCGTAACGACTACAGTCTCGCGACAAATGAATAATTCATCATGGAAGGCTATTCGAGCATGTGGAGAATTGTGTGTAATTTTGAATGTGAATATGAATGAAGACAAACTTGCTCACACCAGGATGTTGCTCAAACGGAGGGGTGGATGAATTGCTCAAGTTTCAAGATTGACTGTCTTGTCATCTGGAGGATCAGGAGCACGGTCAATGAGTTCATTCCCGTACAATCGGGATAGGTGGACTCTTGGCCCAATGGATAAGGCATTGACCCTAGGTGTTTTGATCTAGGTGGTGCATTGTTGACTAGGATGTCTAGGTGTGCGTCCAAGTCATTTAAGTGGGGTCCACATGTACCCATTTCTTTTATTTATGTATTTTTCCTTAAATGACTTTTTAACTTAAGTGATTTCTATTTTTGGTTGTTTTTAATAAAGTTGGTTAGAAAAAGTCAAAGGTCACTTAAGTGCCTTATTTAATGATCATGTAAAACCCTAACTACTTTGTAACCAACTTTTGGGTTATAAAAGGAAGTGAGGGGCTCATTTGTAAGGTGACTTTGAGAGAGGAGAAGAAAATACTTTTGTGTGCAAGCTTTGTTTCAGAAGAAACTTTGTGTTCTTTTGTGAAAACATTTTGGAGTTAATGAAATACGAACTTTGTGTCTCATTCATTGTCTCTTGTAACATTTGATGTTCTTATGTTCATTAGATGTTAGGTGTTTGAATCTTGCATGCAAATATTATCTTTGATCTTATTGTCAATGTTATTAATATGTTGTTCTAGTTCACAGTGATCAAGCTCTGATTATCTACTTGCTCATGTGTGTTCCCTTTTACACATTCTTGTTTGGCTAACTCAAACTCCATTTTATTTGTGTTGGTTATTCACCTTTCTTCTTCATGCAATATTAGGCTCTGTTTTTACCTAACTCTTGCATGTTCTTTCAGTTCATTCCATTCCACTCCTTTCCTTCATTCCATTCTATCTCCCTTATTCACCTTTCTTTCCATTGATGTTCCAAACACCCCCCACATACAATTTTGAATGTGCAGATGTAAATATAGTTTTGGTTTTCAATAAACTTAGCCTCACCTTCATTGAGGAGGGACTTCGCTCCCACATTGTTGCATGTCATTTGCATGCGTGCAAATCCATATGCTAACATTGTGGTAGAAGAGGTAAATGTTATAGAGGAGTAGGAAGGGAGGAAGGAATATATCCTCTAGAGATCCTAAACTTTTGATGACCCAAGTAATTATCAACGTGATTGTCCCACATTTCATACTTGTGGATATTATAGGAAGCGCAAAAGACCGATCATAGCCCAAAATTATATAATAAGATGAACACAATGTTAGATGATCAAACTAACGATTGCATGCATAATAAAATTTGGAGCATGATCTCCCAAGGAGGACCAAAATTGAAGGGAAAATCAAAAGTGAGCGTAACAAGGTGCAATGGTGTAGGTGCTAAACCCAAGAGAGCTTCCATAAGGAGCTACCCAAGACGTGATCCCAAAAGTAATGGACTATTCAAATGGAGCTAGACAAAAGATAATCCTCCGTAAGGCCCAATAGATGATAAAATGACTATAGGGAGAGATACAAACGCACATTTTAGTGCCCCATCCGCTCATAGAAAATATGCCTTGCTTTAGCCTTGACGATTTGCGTGGATTGTTGAAAAATGTTCTTGTCTTGTTGTCGCTTTGGACCCGTTTGGAGTGATCGTAAAAGATAATAGCATTACAATAAATTAAACATTTTTGATACTAAAATAATAAGGGAAATTTTGAATTTATTCTTCCGCAGATAACCTTGGAGCATCTTTGTGTCTCGATTTGTGAGGTGATGTCTTTCTTATTGCGATGCATCCAACTCGGGATCATTTTCGATGCTTGAGTTTGATATATATATATAACGTTAACCTTGACCTAACAAAATCGTATTACGAATAATAATAAATTCAATTCTCATGACCTTTAAATACGAGATAATTACATGATAAGTGAGTGTTCTAACGGGAGAGTTGAGGTTTTGGTTAAAGATTTTTTTAAAAATAATAAAATAAAACATGAAATTAACAATAGAAAGGAATTCAATTAAATATAAATAAATCTTTAAATATGTTTAATATCCCTAAATTTTACTAAATTATTGGAGCTTGTGCCAAACCTCTTTCCAAAGAATGAAATAATGATTTTTTTGGTGTTTGAGAGAATGTTTTTGTTCAATGTGTGAGCATCCGTGAGAGGATTTTGGTGATCATTTTGGGCTAGGAATGCCATTGCAATTTTCGGGCATGTGTGTATGTCAAAGATAAATTAATGAGTTTGGGTTTGTTTTGAGCTTCCATCAGAGCTTAGTTTTGTTGCAGTTTCCAAGTCAAAATGGAGTTGTTCAAAAGCCTATTGATCCTTTTAGGAAAATGCATTTAATTGGTGTGAATCTAAACACCATAATCTTCACTAGATTTCCCCCCTTCCATGCTAAAATTGGAGGTTGGGAATTCTGAGTGTAATTAATTTTTGTTATAAGTATTTGTGATATTGTGTGTTTGTGTTCTCCGAGTAACATTCGAGTATCCAAATATCTAGGAAATAGAGGCGTTTTCTAGAGTGCGTGGAGTGTGTATTTGAGCGCCTAGGGAAATGTTTTCAACCGTATGCCTTAGACAGGTGATAAAACATACTATCACAACCCTTTTTCGAATAGCCTCCCAGCTTGTGCCTAATTTGGAGCTTTGAAACATATTTTGGACATCCATCAAGCGCAATAGGAAGTGAATTTTTGTCTCAAAGGGAATGTGATATGCTTTCATGGACAACAAAAAATTCTTGACATGCAAAAATGATTTGTAAAATTCAAAGCAAATACAATTGACAACTGGCAAGCCAACGCATGGAGTGTTGGGTATAATTTTGGGACGCCAGAGTAGATTTGCATGGAAAATAAACAATTTGTTAAAATGCCTTAAAAATGTGGTCACGTGGACTGTGATGACTGTAAACTATATAAACTTTTAAGTAGATGGAACTGGCTTATTCGCTCAACCCACAAATCATTGGACAAAACGCCTCAAAACTGAGTTCTCGAGGATTGCGCTGGTTGCTGAATATGCATAAAATTTCTTTATTTTTAAATTCCTTGTCCAATGCGAGTTAATCACGTTGGGAAAATGTGGAGGCATACTCGATACATGTGAACTATTTGATAAAATTCTTGAAAGAAAGTGGTTTCATAGACAACATTGATTTTTGGAAGATCACAAAATGAATTCGTTAGAAAGGCCAATGGGTAGCTGTTGGTGGATATGAAAAGCACAGTGGTTTTATAGAATGCGCTAAGGTTACTTTTTTATACAAATAGGAGAATTCAATGAGGGAATTCCAAGTGACCAGGAAGATACGTATGTAGTTGTGGAGGTTAACACTGTAATTGTGAACTGTTTGACGAAAATGCTCTTTAATTGCATGGTCCTGCGGATTGTGAATGTGGACCGCTTGGAGCTCAGTGGACCCCACTTCGATTCTCTATTAGGCATGGTCATATTACCCTCTCTTGCATGATTTTAGTGTTCCTAGTTTCCTTAATTTTATTGAAGTTATAAATCGATTTAAAGAAAAAATGTTTAGGTGAATTAAATGGGATGTATTATTTATAGCAAATTTTGTCTCTATTTTGTTTGAAACTAGACAAATAACCATGAACGAAGACACTATTCCCTTTTACCTAGTAATATGATTGGAAAAAACATGATATTAGTTTTTGATATGGAAACCACACGTTTGGGACCTTGTGTGATCTTAATCAAACCTATTTTTCAGTGAGGCACAAAACAAACCTATAAACCCCAAAATGATAAAATCAAGCTTAGACCATGTTCCTTGTCACATGGGGTGTTCAAAAAAAACCATACGTTGTCCTTCGGATGCTCATTTGACTTTGTTTCACCACACATTTAGGAGTTGAGTGGGCTAGTTTGTAGCTTTAGACAACTGCTGAAATTTAAAAATGCAGCTTGGATTTGACCCACGCTTTGACTCGGATATAGAAATGGAATTTGGATTTCGCATACCTCTTGTATTTCTCCATGAGAATAAATACCAACCCTTAGGTTAGTAAACTCATCTCACAATTTAGTTTTCTAGGTGGGTTTTGTACGCCTCTAGTTGTTGGGCAACGAGGCCATTTAGGTGCTTTACGATCGGTAGCTTCGGAAAGACGAGCGCTAATTGAACCCTATTCACTCGTTTGGGGTTATGTTAGTTCCAAGTGTTTAATATATAAGGGAGTTGGTATGGATTCATTTCCATGTGTGTTTGAGTCTCATAGATTGTTTTTGAACGCTGATTTTTGAGATACTTTAAAATTGACGCTTTTTGGAAACTTGTAACTAAATGGAGAAAAATGTCGTATGACCTTATCCAAGAAAAAAATCGATTGGGAAACCCCAGTAAACATTGATACATGAATGTAGGAAACCTTATTGATTCTTGTTTGAAAATATATTGCATGTGAAAAGAAATGGTGTTTTCGCTCTCCTCTATCTATCTCTATCTTTAAATTTGAAAATGAAATGATTTGGTTTTTATATTTCTTACTCTCCCTAAAAATATGTTAAGTATCATTTCATTATTATTGAAAACTGAAAATGTAAACTGTGATAGATTGTAGTTATATGCCATGCCAATAACAGGTTGTGCTTACCACTTAGTGGTTGCAAGTACGTGGGACATGAAGAAAATTGTAGCATTATATGTGCTTTTGTAATAATAGGTTATCTTTGGAATACATGTAATATTTAATGGATGTATATCAATGCTATGTTTATAAACATGAATGTTAGTTATGGATTATTTTGTGACGAGTAATAAATTGTAGCATATGGGTATCTTCAAGAAAGTGGGCATTTTATTTTAGGAGTGATTTTGATTATAGGTATATATCTTGCAAATGGTATAGATGTACATTTTAACTGAAATGAAATGACCATTGTATAATGTTATCCCATGTGAAAGTAATGTTTATGTATTCTTGTATTACTCATGTGTCGTTCACTTGAAAGGGTTTCTTGTGCATGTGGGAGTATGCATGTTGTTTTAGTTAAGGGTTGAAAGTCACTCTGTGACATGAATGATGTAATGTTTTAACACATTTTTAGATGGGTGTATTATGTAATAAGTCTCTCTGGAAGGGATAATCAATGTTTGTGTATGGGGTCGTAAAGGAAAATAAGGATGGTAATTATTATTCCTTGTAATGTAATATAAAAACTTGGTAAACCACATAGTGCTTACTGGTTCCCTCATTGTTTTATTACCTCAAAATAATATTGACTCAAATTAAATACAAGCTAATTAATCCATGTACATGAGTGTTTTGGAGAGTCTAGGGTGACTCAAATAGGAGATATTTTTGAGATATCTCTTAGAAGGTTCAGTTGTGGATGAGATTTGCATTTAGATCCCACTATCCGAGTTTTCTCAATTACAACAATAAGAGTCAAATGTGAATGAATTTGTTAACAATGTTTGGAATTTAAATTGTATTCATGAGGTGATGGTTTTGAAAGAAAGTAAAACTTGGAGGTTTGTGAGATAAAGGTGTTCGAACCACTCCAAAATTGACTTTTAGTTAGACGTAGAGTCCTTGAGTGCAAATGGAAGTAAATTAAAACCTAGGATATGTTTATATCCTATTGGTGTTCAAACCTATTTTGAACCTTGTCTATCAAAAAGGTGTCCCTAAGATGTTGAATTTTTGAGTAAAAAAAATGGAATCCATTCCATTAAAACCAATGTTAACTCTTTTCGCGTGTTTAATGATATGATGATTTGATAATTTTCTCCATGTGAGTTTAAGATTTAGGGAGAACATGATTTATTTTTGGAAGATGAATCCCATGTCGTGTAAATGTTAAATGGACTCTAACCAATTATTGAACCATAATAACTATAAATAAAGGGGAAGTATATCCACCCTTAGACTTAAATTTCCCCCTTCTTAAGTTCTTGTGATTTTCCTCTGTTGTTGTAATAGAAGTGAAATAAAAATGCCAAGAAAATATAATGTTTGTTGGAATAGACATGCTAGTTGAGATTGACAAATAGGAGAATCTCACTTGTGTGTTAAAATTTTTCATCTACTTTTGAGATATAAGAATTATGGTAGTGGAGAAATAACTCATTAAGTGTATTTGTTGCACGTTGAATCTGAAATAGAATAAATAATATGTATCGTTGTAAATGAGAATATATGTTTCATGATAAATGATTACAAGACCTATAAGGTGAAATAAGGAGTTTAAATGGTACCATTCTAATTTGAGTGTTAAAAGAAATAAAAGAAATGTAGTATAGAAAATAAGGTTTTCTTTGTGTTCATGTTAAGTGCTCTTCAAATCCTTAAAGTTGAATAATGAAATATGATTATAATAAAGTAATAACCATGAAAATGTAATATTGTGGAAGGTGTATATTTGTGATGTTGATACTATTTTGGGTCTTGGTTTCATTCTTGTTCATTCATAATAATGTGACTTTGATGTGAATCTGGTGTCATCATATCATTTGTATGTTCTTCATGATGGGGAATATTTCTTATGTGATGCGGAGTAATTTTTGTGATCCTAAATGGTTTTGTATAAGCTGTATCATGTAAATGTAGGTCATTTTTTTTCTTAGTTTATTTGGTCTTGTGTTTAGGTCCCACATGGGTGGGCACTACACATATGAAATCAAAGTTTGCATGAAAATAAAAGCACATAAAGGACCAATGGACTACGAAGCTAGGAGGTAACCAAACTATATAGCTTATTAAAGACTAGTGGAATTTTCATTCTCTTAAAGGACTGGTTGGAAGAAGTCCTCAAAGTACAACTCCACACGCAAGACCAAATTGAAGGTTGAGAGTGTAAGGTAATAAAGCATGGATTTTACATTGAGATGCTATTAGATGCAACTCTAAATGCATATGATATATATAATGTCCTATTCAACACTAGTGTAAAGGTAAATATACCCACCAAGGATGTAAGGATGCACATGAGGATACTAGCATTAAAACCCACTATGCATACCTTGTTTATGACTGATAAAACAAGGGTCATTCAAATTAGTGTGCTCAAAGGAGTGAGCTTGGATATCATGGGATCCAAGTTCACAAAAAAATTAAATTCATCAAGCTTGTGGAAGTATACCACTACTCATCCCTCTAAGGAAGGCCTTGGTACTTTGAGAAAAATGGGAATATGTAATTCAAGAAGTGGTACACGAGTTTTGAAAATGAAAATTACATGGTAGTAATCCCCATTGAAGTGAGGTAGGGACCAACCTTCGTGGAAATGTTAGATGTTGAGGATGATATAACTTGCATATAAAAACTAATAAGGCATAAAGGAGATTAGTTATAACACAAGTAGGAAGAATGTCTTAAATGGGAAAGTGGTCATCAATGTCAAATATTACCTATAACACTTGTAATAGATGGGTTGAGGAGGACTATGAAATCATGGGGAGGTAATTCATAAAGTTCAAGATGAAGTCTCAGACTTTGTCTCTCAAGAGAAAAGTTCTAAGGACTCAACAAAATTATAAGGTAAGAAATGCACATCCTTAAATGTGAAAACTTAAGCACATGACCCCCACTAAGAAGCCTACTTCTAAAATATATATACGCAAAATAAAAATGATATACAAAATAAATCAAGAGAGGATTACTAAATTCCCAATATATGATGGAACTACATGTGCACAAGCTTATATTGTGGACATAGGAGCCTACCTAACTAAGGAAGAAGAGAGGGTTAAATCACTTTTGTACACCTTAAAGAGATAAAACACTAGGTGGTGGGTGGTACGCCATCCCTCATTACCCCATTAGAGAAACATCAAGGATGAATTATCAACTCAATTTGAGAGGAATAATGTAACTAAAAAGTTTCCTATGTATGATGGGAGCACGTGCCCCATCTCTCATGTGTGTGCTTGTGAAGTAGTATGGGTTAGAAGTCCTAAGGCACTACCACTATCTATAGTTGCATAGATTTTACAACACATTAGCATATTAGGCACATACATGGTATATATTGGGTGAGACAAGGAGAGAGATGCCATATAGGAACAAGTGAATGAAGATTTGGCACATAATTTCTAGTTCTAGTTTTCCATCTTCCAAGATGATGTTGTTATGGAAGAAAGTATATCCTAATTTTTGACAAAGAATCCTATACATTTGAAGAGAGTTTGAATGAGAATACCTATTCAATTCCAAAAGGGTGCCAAATGTACCAACAAAAGGGGACTAACATAAGAAAGGGAATTCCCTTGATGAAGGTCGATGACTAGGAAGACCCCAAGGAACACTCAAACATTCCAACCGGTATTGGTAAGCGTCCCATGAAAGAAATGCATGACATAGAGAAGAAAAATTACACTAAACATATGATAAAAATAGAGATAAATATTGGGTCTGAAGTTAATACAAAGATAAAAAGAGAATCCTAGATTGTTCAAATTTCCAAGAAGTTCTTGTAAATTGATTTCTTTCTTCTTACTACCCCTCTTGGAGCATAAATCTTATTGTTTGAAACATTCCACAAAGGCTCTTGACAAACTAAAACTAGATTTGGACACCCTTTTGGCTATTTGTGCTCGATGAAAAAAACTAGATCCAAGATCCAATAAAACCCCTAATTTCTCTAAGTCCTCTTCTCCAAATTAGGTCTTGCTCTCAAAATATGAACTAACAAATAAAATCTAAATTATTAAAGTAAGAATATGATACAATATCAAATTGGTGTTTGTAAATTGTGTTTAAGGCCCTCAAATCACAAATTTTCTCTTAAAACCTACCTAGGATTTTGACAGGCTCGAGAGGAGATAAAAATGGTTTTCAAGAATTTTATAAAATTATGAAGCTTCAAGTTGAATTCTCAAGATCTATATATCCCTCATACACATTCCTAGGTAGATAGAAATTAATTCTTTAAAGAAAGTCACAATGTATTGGAATCTTACCAATCTAAGACATGGGAAAACTTGTATCTACAACATTTTCATAATGCAACAAGAGTTTATTTATATTCCTCATATTCATCAGCCTCAATAATACGATAAAATTAATGAAAACAATCTCACCATCTCTCATATAGGAAACAAACACTTTATTCAAGAAAATTCATCATACATTTAAGAACATTCTCTCTCTAACCCCGTCATGGTATCACAATATTCTTTCATTCAAAAATACTTGCATTTTTACAAGAGACTCCCTCTACAATTTCTTATCCCATTTTTTGTGGTTATTCAACCCCTAATTAATTTTTTCCCATTATCCTTTTCTAGGGTTTTTGTTTAACCATTTGTAAACCCTTGGTTTAGATCAAAAAGGGACATTGTTGCTTATAAAAGTATGAGACATTATTTGGAAAAAGACTACTTACATCATGCAATCATTTAGAAAATTATCCAAAGCTTCCTAACATGAATCTAATATCCAAAAAGACTCACAAACATGATTTTCACACCTAAAATTGTTCAAAATTATGAATTTCTTGTCTAGACAATTCAAATTCAGTTTTGGCGAGAAAATGGATTCCAAGTCAAAATTTGAATTTGGTGTAAACCTATGAGCTATAACCATTTCTACTAGCCTATTTAAACTTCCTAGGATGATCAAAAACAAAAATATGAACTAAAATAACTTCTTAGGTGATGCTCTGCATCATTCTCCCTAGGAACAAAAACTCAACTCATGAACTCCTATTCATGAGGTCTTACAGATACTCCCATGCTTGATGATGTTAGATTATGTAATCTAAGTGGAATCCTCTATAGGATGATGTTTTCACTTCACCAAATCATAATAAAATTCTTTTCCTTTGGTTTTTTCACTTACCTTTTGTATAAGATTGACTCTGGTTGGACAATTTTTTAGCTTGTGGGAATTGATTTTCCCATTCTTGAACTGTTGTTTTTTCTTCTACAACTATTTGACCACTTGCTTCTCCTTATTTTAATGGATACAACTCAACAACATTAAATATGGGTTAGAAAGAAAAGGTAATTCTAGTTCATATGCATTATTAGAGAATTTTCTAAGGATGTTGCAAGGGCCAATCTTCTTCAACTTCAGTTTATTATATTTTCCTTTTGGAAACCTTTTCTTTCGAGATGGGATAACAAGAACAATTCACCTGAGTCAAGGTTAGTTAGAGAGCATTAGAAAATTTTATGGGCATCACATTATCAGAGGATTCTAGATATATTATGCGGTTGTTCAACCGATGGCCTTTTATAAGGAGGGAGATATAGAATGGATCAATTGCTTTGGTCTTGAATGTGCTTAAAGAAAGCATGTTCTAAGATGGAGGGGAGGTGGAGTTGGTAATAGTCCTTTAGACCTAGTAACTATAGCATTGGATTTTGAATTAATACCTTTGATATAGCGGATGACTCTATCAAATTTCTCTCGTATGAGTTTTCAAGAATTCAAATTTAGAAATGTGAACTTTAAATGTTTTTACATGATCAATGATGTCAAATAGAGAAGATGAAGATGTAGTATGTACATCCGGGACAACAAATGTTTTGGAGGGAAAAGGAGGTACCACCTTTGAAGTTGGAAATTTTTAGCAATGTGAGTAGGTGTTTGAGAGGAAGTGGTTGATTTTGTGGGAATATTTTAAGCTTGTGAAGGACTGGATTTTTGCGAACCATAATTATAACTAGGAGACTTACTTGGAAAAA
This sequence comes from Taxus wallichiana var. yunnanensis, assembly GCA_018340775.1. NCBI lineage: Eukaryota > Viridiplantae > Streptophyta > Pinopsida > Cupressales > Taxaceae > Taxus > Taxus wallichiana. The sequence continues at coordinate 637,190,904 of CM031237.1, read as the reverse complement.
CATTTTTCCTTCTTTCTATGAGGTCTAGATTCTATGGAAGGTGGAAGTGGATATCCTATATTGATTATTTTGTTTTGTTAAAGTCACCACACGAGGATCTTCTGTCTTCTTCTTTTTTTGGAGCAATGGCCGAGGAACCTCCTTCATGATATTAGGAGTGAGTGAATACTACACATGAGAATCTGGGTGCATCTTCATTATCATCATCTTCTCCCGAGGAATACTAAATGAAATTAAATTGTGCATCATCTTCCACTTATTCAATCTCTATGATGTTACCATCCTCATTTTCTTCTTCTGGTTCTTCAATTTCTTCTTCCTCCTCCTCAAAGATCACATACTACATTTATAGGAGGTGCCTATAGAGAAATTATTCAAGGTAGTGGACTAATCCTTTTCTTATTTGTAAAATTCTTCCTAGGTGATTTAATTTAATTTGAATTAATTAAATATAATTACATAGTAACTATTGTTCCTAATAATGTACAAAATGATAATATATAATAAGATCTAAGAAATAATCAAGCAATGATGTGAAACACTAAGAAAGAGAGGGAGATAGTAAGACTTAGCTAATTTATGAGTGAACAAGAATTGATATGGGAAGGTGAACGTGTTGATCAAGCTGTAGAAAAGGTTGTTACTTCTCTTTGTAAATTCTAGAACTTGGGAACAAAGCTGGATATGGGCGTCCAAAGATAGGGCGAGGCACCGGGGCACTAGTGACTGGATTTGGGTGCTAGTGACCATGTAAAATATCACGAACTACTTTCTTTTGTGTTACAAGGGCTTCATTGTCGATTCATATTATTCACTTGATATTTGATCCTTGATTTCCGAAGGTACTTGTAACATGCAAAAGACAATTTCACTTGTACATACCCAAAACCACATCAAATCTAAAAAGGGAAATGAATAATGGGGAGTCGAATTGATCATGACAGTCATCTAAAGAGTGAAATTATGAATGAGCACTGCACTGCATCTCATAATCCATGTAGTTATTGTGTGGGTGTGTCGAAATGGTTTCCTAGGATGCCCTTGTGAAAGTTGAACAAATGATAGAGGGTTATAACTATAATGTAGTAATGTAATAATATGTGTGAATAGAATAAAATAGAGTTTTCCCTCCTATACAATGTACGTAGAATTTATGCAACCCTTGTCCCTTGTATGGATTCTATATGTATGAATTTGAAGTGCTTTAGTGCCTTTGGATGCAAGCTTAGGCGATGATAGTAATGCTTAATGCTTGGTCCTTTATTTTTGATAACTAACTAAGTATATATATGATTCCCTTGTTTGAATTTCGTAATTGACAACTAAAAGGCCAACCCATAAGTGAAAAAGATTCCTAAAATATAAAAGAGGCCCAAAAAGAGAGAGTAAATGTAAGAAAGGGTTAGGAGTTCCTAGTATGGATAGGAGTACTTGGGCGTTAATGTCCTAACCGGGCGCCAAGAGTGTCTGTGGCTATAAAATATAAATCAGTCAGGTATGTAGGGTGTGTGAGACCAAAGAGAAAATAAGAAACAAATAAAATATGCTAAAGATAGTTGTTAACCACAATTTTTCTTGCTTAGGAATCCTATATACATTAGTATTCTATTGGACTTAGAGATGTACCCAAGCGCATGATTTTGTGTCTAAATTTTCCTCCTTCTTTATGTTATTGAGTGAATACTCGATAACATAAAGTAGATAGAAGATGCATATCTTATGATCCTATAGAGAGTGGTGAATAACGTGCCAAGTGGAAAAGTAAAGTGTGAAGAGATCGTAATGTGAAGTGTGGAGACTAGGAAAAGGGAAGTGGAACCTAGGGGTGAAGCATATACATAGCTTATACATGTTATTATGATTGTATTTTCTGATGTAGGATGCTTCTTGTTGCGCATTAAGGATAAATTGTAGACACTAAATCACACACTTTGGGTACATTACTAGGTCCTAATCACATACTACTATTCATATGCTTCTTATGGGAGAAAATTACTAATTGATCATTATACTTGGCCTCTTAGTTTCCTTTCTAGCCTCCCTCTTGGCCTTACAGACCTCACTGCCTAGTCTGACCCTTCATACTTCACCTTTTCTAGCTCTAAACACCAACGTGCCTAGCTAGGATGCTAGCACCCAGTACCCTCATCCCCTTTGGGAGCCCTAGACCTCTTTGTACTTTTTTCACTCCTTTTTGGGTCCTTTCTAGCCGTTTGACATCCCTATCTCTTAGGGGTCAGCCTTTTAGTGATCAATTATAAAATTTGAACAAGAGAAACATATAAATATAAAGTTATGTGACCAAATTAAAGGACCAAGCTCTAAGCATCTATACTATCACCTAAGGTTACATCTCATAAGAACTCAAGAGCATATTTGCATTCATCTATAACACCATTACAAGGGATAAGGGATGGTTTTATACATCACACGCATATGAGGGAAGTTCATTTTATTCCATGCACACATCTATTACATCTTTTTACATCTAGCTACTTTTCTCGCTATCAAGTGTGACACACACAAGAGTCACCTAGGGCATGATTTCGCACACATACACATAGAAATACATTGGGTCTGAGATGTAGTGCAATACTTAGTCATAAGATCACTTGTTTAACAAATTTGAAGATTATCCGACCCCTCATTTTACATCTTTATTTTTAATATTTGGTGTTCTTTTGAGGGATTTATAGGTGATTTATTTATTACACGTTATCAACGAAATCAATGATCTTAGTGCAACCATATGGTGGAAAAAAGCGAGGGTTTTAGATCAAGTAGTGACCACCCCCGAAAATCATTCGCTTCTCTTGCGTAGGCCCTACATCCCGGGAAGGGATCCTAACACCCGCACACCCTAGTACCGGTCTAGGAACCTTGGTCACTATTCCTCCTGCACTCCTTCATTTTTCTAGGTTTGGTTTCAAGGTCTTGTACTTTCGTTCTTCCTATCTTCCACCTTCACATACTACCGGGATTATTGTAGAACCAACTAAGTAACATAACTCTCTATTACACTTAGGGTTTTACTTCCTTCGCTTATTTTCTTGAGTCATTGTTATAATTTAATGTCATATTTATTTGCTATGACATACATAAGAATTCAATAAAGTAATCTACACTACTTTAGTTTATTTTTAAAAATCATTTGGTGAACCCGATCATTCCTACTCTACCTTTCTGAGAATGTATCAAAATCTTTCTCCTACTTTTGAATCCATGGATCACTCTTCTTATCCTTATTTTTCTCCAACCAAAATTTTTGGTATTGTTACTTTTGCTACTGATTTCATGCATGTTCGTACTCAACACCCTCCTCACTTCATTACTCTTATGGTTGACCCAACTATCAATGTTGTTACTACTCACCGCACTCATCCTCCTACAAATCCACCGAGATTCTATTCCACCACCTATTACTCCTACAAATCCTACAACCACCAATAAAGGGTATGACATTGTTGAACAACTTAAGAACACACCCACTAAAATCTCTCTTTATGATCTACTATACAATGCACCTGACTATTGTAATACATTAGAATCTGCTCTTCATTCTATACACATTGAGAGTGCTAACTCCTTGTTGCTTTTACACATCTTATTCAATCTCTTAAAAATCTACCACATGCTATATCATTTAATGATGAGGACATACCTCCATTTGCTATTGACAACCCATGTGCTCCACTATTTATCATTGCTATTATCAAAAAAATCTATCTCAAGTGAGTATTGATTGATAATGGGTCCACTATAAATCTATGTGCTCATTCTCTTCTTAAACAAATTGGTATTCAAGATAATCTAATCACTAAGAAATATACTCTCATCCAAGGTTATGATTCCCGCACACATGCTTGGGTACTATTACTTTACCTATCTAGGTTGGCCCTAAGATTGTGCCTACATTGTTCTTTGTCATCGAAGCCTCCTTCTAGTTTAACCTATTATTAGGTAGGCCATGGATTCATGTTATACGTGTAGTACCATTTACAATACATTGGTGTGTCAAGTTCTTACATGATGGTTATGAGCATACAATTGCTTTGTTGAACCCGAACCATTCAAATATTGTCACATAGATCCTATTACTACTATGCCTATCCCTCCATTGCAGCCTATTCCATTTCACAGTCTTGATACATATGATGTTGGTCAGCCTAGTGTTTCACTACCTTCATCCACATCTGCAAGCGTACCATTTATTCCTACTCATACTATTGATATTATATCGCCCACTGCAGATACTTCTACCACTAATATTATTACACCTCTCCTAGAGGTTATTGCTCATATATCTGGATCCAATCCTAACACTACTACTGATTCTATTACCATCCAAGATTATGTCAGCACTGATGACTCTGATGATGAGGTTGATACTATCAAACTTACCGATGATAAATTACGTAGCCTTAATTTCACTCCTATTGAGATTGATGACTCATACTTAGATGATAATTTTTTGCGGTTGGCTCGGGTGAATATCAATTCAAAAACCACCCCCTGTTACTAATGATATGGTACTCTATCGGGGGTCTATCCATAAATTGGATGTTTTTCCACCCATACAAACTTCACATGAGCATTCTACAATAACACACTCTCCTTTCACATGTACATCGTGAATAAATATTATTGACATCATATTCCATTTGATCCTACTTGCTTTGCTACTATCTACACACACGATAGCTTACCTGGCTCAGATTTACAATAGATGATCTCCTCCCTCCACTTCATTTTCCTCATCTCTATCATGGATATATTCACATTATTATTGCTTATGATTTTCGTGTATTCTATCTCTCAGTATTTATGGTATGAGCTCCATGATCTTCTCCACTTACACTTGGGAAGTCTTGGCTTGATTACATTAGGGGCACTCTAGCTCCTGATCATGCCTATATTTCATTCCCCATGCCTTTGGGCATTGTTTCCATTAGCAATGACTCATCCCCTACCTACTCTCCAAATATTTCTCAATGGCATGCACATGGTTGTCCACCACTACCTTTGGCTAATGAAGAATATGCTATGGGAATGTATAATTTATGTCACAATGGGTCATTATATGACCCCCTCATACTATCGCTTATCAAGTCTCTGATGCTTCTCCATTTGGATTTGATCACACCAATGATGATCTTTTAGAAAATGTGACTTGATTCTTCCATACAACATACACACTTGAGGGGAATCATGCATCATCATGAGTCCTTCCTTTCTATTGTCATACTCCATACATCCTCTTTTAGCATCTATAGGAATTCATCACATACATTTTGATACACTCCCGGTATCTTGTCTACCCTATGATGCACTCTTGTGCTTTAGTTCACACTCAACTGTTGAGGGCATACTATACACATGAACCTCACACTCTACACATTTTGTATTTATAAAAATTCTTATTCCTACACATCATACATCTTGTGTGCTTCGTACATCCTTTTCTTGCATCTATTACACATCCTATGAACTTTGTGATTTCTACACATTCTACACATTTCACACTCTACACATCTTTGACATCATCTTCTTACTTATACTACACATCATACACGCTTTGCGCTTTCTACACATTACACATCTTACACATCTACAACATCCTCTTCTTGCATCTATTACACATCATATGCACTTTGTGATTTCTACACATGCTCATTCTACACACTCTATATATCTTGCACTGCACACTATACGTCTCTACATTGGACACATTCAACCTACACACTTACAATCTACATTATTCTAGCACATTTTTCTCACACATCATGCTATTCTATTCTACATTCTATGCATCATGATCAAAACTTTATAAATATTCGCACACTACCCGATGATGCACTCATGTTATATGGTTCTTACTTGACTATTGAGGGGTCTATACAAATAAGAATATCACTTTTCTCACTCTCTACTTGTTGTACTTCAACAATAAATTTTTCTCACATACAACAACACCGTTCAAACCATTTCCCGATGACACACTCTTGTTATATGGTTCATTCTTGATTCTGAGGGGCATTTTATAAATGAACCATAATTCACTCATGCATACATCCACACTTGGGGGTATGCCACCTCTATCAAACTCATACTTCATTCCATTCCATCTCATCCACAACATGCTACATATCTTGGTTACACATAGTTCTTACTCGCTTATGCTTACATGTACACTTTATTACACATGCTAGATATATATCTTGTATGTCATTATATTTATCATACACACATGTGTGTTCACTTTATTTCTAGTTGTGATCAAATACCTTACACAGATCGATACACACAACATGGATTCTTGTCGCAATACCTCTTACCAGCTTACAACAGCTTCTTAAGGGGCATCCACATTCGTACTCATTTCAGGTGCTCTTATTTCACTATTGTACATAACATACTACTGTATCAGATTATACATGCTTTGAAATACTTTATATCTTTCTAACATGCTAATGGGTGCTTCATGTGCAAAATTTTCCTTACAAGACCTATTTGCCACCATGGTTATATGATTTTTGCTTACTCTTATTTGCCATTGTTTGGGGCTTTGCCCTATGCTTTGTCTTGTATGCACATTGTATGATTTCAACCATTGTGGCCTCAATTGTCTTGCGACATCATGAGTGATGTCCCATGTTTGTAACCCACTTTTCACAGTCTACATTGTCTTCTTGCTTGGTAGCTTACATTGTTTTCTATATACATGTTTGTTTGCACTAACACTTATCTTCTAGCCACTTGCTTGAATGCTTCTTGGTTTCTACCAAGCACATTCCCTCTTACGTACCAGTATCACTTTAGCATGGGGTCCTCTTTTGGCTGCATCCTCCTAATGATGTCACATTCACCCCAAATGAGGGGGAATTAGTCACCCCATTCAATAGTTACAATCATAGTTCAACAATATACAATCATAGTTTAGTAAAGTACAACACAGAGTCAACACAGCTTTACAACAAACATGGCTCAGAATCAGACTTGGGTCCTTACTTTAGCATAGAAACTAGTGCCTAGAATCAGACTTGGGTGCCTAGGTGCTTCTTTCCCTTCTTGGGTGTCTCCGAGACTAGGGGGCGATATACATAGCATTTTTTTATTTTGGTACAATTTTCAACATTGTCACAGAGGATTTTCACTCCTTCAACACTTGGCAATCACATTTGATCACACTTATTCACATTGGATCAGACTTATACACACCATCTATAATGGTTTTTTTACTTTAGGAAGCATTCAAAGGTTGGAGAATAAAACTAGACCTTTCTCACTACAATAATTTTTTTGTGGCATAAGATTGCCTAAAAATGACGATCAACGTGCTCAACAACTTCGGGAAGAAGTCAAAGGTTGTAGAATGACATTAGAACTTTCTCCCTACACTACTTTTTTCATGGCATGAGATCATCCTAAAAATCTCTCTTCATCAACATCTTTAGGATCCTTTCTATCACTTTTTCTCATCACGGATCAGGTGCACATGTTCCTTTTTCTACTATTTACACATTTATACACACTTCTAAATGAATTTTACACATATACACTCATATTTGACTATTTTTTTGTTCTTATCTTTTACAAGTCCGTCCTTATGGGAAGTGGTAATCAACATCAACACATTAATCACACTCTAAGAACATCATCAAAAACATTTACAACATTACATTTACACGTGCGTTTTCACCCTAGGGTCATTATCATAAATTTAATATTACTTCCTTTTCTATAACATCCTTGCTTCACACTTTTTTATTGCTCCACACTTTTCTTGTCTCAACATACTCTTTTACATCAATCTACATGGTTATCGGGTACAAATCTATATATAATTTATGTTACCAAGCTTTTGATCACCAACATAAAGTGGGGAAAATGTAGACACTAAGTCAAGAAATTTGGGTACATTACGAGGTCCTAATCATTTACTACTAGTTATATGATTCTTACGAGAGAATAATACTAATCGATCATTATACTTGGCCTCTTAGTTTCCTTTTTAGCGTCCCTCTTGGCCTTACAAACCTCACTGCCTAGTCTGACCCTTCATACTTCACCTTTTCTGGCTTTGGACACCAGTGCCTAGCCAAGATGCCAATGACCAAGTGCGCTCGTCCCCTCTAGGTTCACTATACCTCTTTGTACTTTACTTGCTCCTTCTTGGGTCCTTTCTAGCTGTTGGGCATCCCTATCTCTTAGGGGTTGGCCTTTTAGTGATAAATTACGAAATTTTAACAAGAGAAGCATATAAATATAAAGTTATGTGACCAAATTAAAGGACCAAGCTCTAAGAATCTATACTATCACCTAAGGTTGCATCTCATAAGCACTCAAGAGCATCTTTGCATTCATCTAGAACCATTACAAGGGACAAGGGCTATTTTTATGCATCAAACACAAGAGGGAAGTTGATTTTATTCCATGCACACATCTATTACATCTTTTTACATTTAGCTACTTTGATCGCTATTAAGTGCGACATGCACAAGAGCCACCTAGGGCACGATTCCACACACACACATAGAACTACATTGGGTCTAAGATGTAGTGCAACGCTATGTCATAAGATCACTTTTTGATAGATGAGGACAATCTAAACTCTCATTGCATATTTATTTTTTAAGATTTGATGTTCTTTCAAGGTTTTTGCAGTGATTTATTATTGCATGTTATCAACAAAATCGGTGATCATAGTGCTACCATCTGGTGACAAACAATGAAGGTTTTAGATCAAGTAACGACCTTGTTAAAATTATCTCCATAGCTCCTGCGTAGACCTTAACACCTAGGAAGGGATCCTAGTGCCCGACGCCCCAAGCACCAATCCAGGTGCCCTGGTCCCTACTCCTCGTGCACTCCTACATTTTTTGGGTTATTTTTTCAAAGTCCTTTACTACCGTTCTACCTGCCTTCCACCTTCCCATACTATTGGGATTATTGCAAAACCAACTAAGTAACCTAACTCTCTATTGCACTTAGGGTTTTACTTCCTTTGCTTATTTTCTTGAGTCATTGTTGTACTTTACTTGTCATATTTATTTGTTGTAGCATACATAAGAATTTAACAAAGTAATATACACTCTAGTTTATTTTTGTTAAATCAAGAACCTAAAAAGAAGAGTGAAAAAAGTAATTAAAGTTCTATTTATGAAAAATTAAAGTAACATGTGCATAAATATGTAAAGATTAAAAAAGTGTGTAAAAGGAAAGTGTGTACCTGATATGTAATGGAGTAAGAGATATAAAAGTCTCTTGTTGTTTGAATTTACAGATCCGAATGCTAAAGGTGAGGTTTTTGGGAGATCTTATGCCAAGAGTGAGATTATTAGAGATCTCACACCAAGTACAATTTTTTTGGGTGATATCATGCAAAGAGTGAGTTTTTTGGGATATCTCATGCCGAAGAGAAAGTATTGCGGAGAGAGGTCTATTTTTACTCTCCTTCCATGACTCTTCTCGATAAACACCACTACAGATGGTACTTACCGATTTATTCTTTTTTTTCTGATTAGTTCTTGATTGTAATTATTGTGATTAATTATAGGAGATAACATGCATTTTGTAACCGACGATCAGTGCATGTAACTCTAGAATCATTGTAGAGTGTTCTATACTAAGAAATTATTTGTATCTACCCCCATGACATTAGCACCTAGGGGAGGACACAAGTGCTTAGGTGCTACTGTTTGATTCTAGGAGGTGGTGTCTACTCTATGATTCTCGACCCAAGTTTGATTCTCGGGCATTCTTCGTGACTATGTTCTTGTACTATTTTTGTACCGTGCTGCTGATCTAAACTATAGCTCTGAGCTGTTTTAGGGGTGATTTGTTCACCCAATGTATGCCCCCTCATTTGGGGTGCATGTGACGATAGTAGGATGATGCGTTCCAAAGGAGAGGACTTGATGCTTTGATATGAAGCAGATACCCTCGGGGGTAGGGGATGTACATGGTAGAAACCAAGGAACATGCAAAAAAAGTGGGATAGAAATATTTGTTAGTAGTAAACATAGCTAGTATGCAATATAAAATAATGTAACAAACAAGTGTGCAAACAATATGGACTGCGAAAAGAAGATTTCAAACATGGGACATCGCTCACAATGTCATAAGATAATTAGGGTGAAGCAAATCTAAATCATATAATGATCATACTGCATACATAAAGCATTGCTTACAAATAATGACATATAATAACAAATAATGACATATAATAACAAATAATGACATATAATAGCAAACAATATCAAGTAAAATGTGACAGAGATAGCCATGGTTGTATATAGTCCTACAAATAAAATGCTACACATGAAACACCCGTTAGCATGTTAGAAAGATAAATATTATGTCAAAGTGTGTACAGGGATAATTTTAGTGGCGAATATTCGTAATATGGCGAATATTCCATTTTTGAAAATTTTGAAAAGGCGAATTTTTTGGCACGGGCCAGTGACCTGTTCGCCTAAAAATTACACTTTAATTTTTTTTAGGGGTCGGCTTCGCCTACCCTTGAAAAATATCCCCTATATAAACCTAGATTATTCGCCAGGTAGAACACTTCTACTTCACATTTTTCAACAATATGATATATCCCGTATTATAGAGGTGCGACAAGGGGGTAAGTTATTGATGCGCGACAAGGAGGGTTTGCAGACAAGGAGATACTGTAGATATTGACGCATAGTAGACGCATGACAAAGATTTTGTTGACGAGCGACATGGAGTTTTTTCGATGAGCAAGAAGAGGGCAGAGGTTACAGACGCGCGACAAAATATTTGCTGTCGCGCGTCAATAGGCCTTAGTGACGCGCGACAAGGAGTTACAACACATATTGACGCATAGCAGATGCACGAAAAAGAGTTTGTTGATGCGCGACACGGAGATTTTTTGATGAGAAAGCAGAGGTCGGAGGCTGCAGATGCGCGACGGGAGATTTTACTGCGTCGCGTCGTCAAAAGTGACGCGCGTCAATAGACCTTAGTGACGCGCGTCAATAGGTCTATTGACGCGCGTCACTAAGGTCTATTGACGCGTCACTGCATTTTTTGACGCGCGACAGCAAAATCTCCCGTCGCGCGTCTGCAGCCTTCTGTCGCAGTGCTTGATAATCAGTGAAATTTTTGATATACAACCCCCAAAAAATTCGCCTTCCCGTGAAACCGGTTCCGGGGATATTCGCCAGGTATTCTCCACCTCCGATTTCCAGGAGGTCTCTTAAAATGAACCCTGAGTGTGTATAAATCAACAAAAAAAGTAGAGTAACTTGCAATGAGAAACAATGAATAATGTAGAAATAGAACCTAAAGTGTGTAGAATGTGGTAGTAGTGAAAGTAGATGCCCCCAAGAGCCTTGGTGGGACTGGTAAAAGGTATAGTGCCAAACATAATTGTAGCATGTAAAAACTTGTAAGAGATCTGAATTCACCTCAAAATACCAAGTGAACGTGCATGTGTATATATAGAATGATAATGACATACTAAGAATCCATCTAGCATGGAAAACAAAGTGTAACATGTAAATAGAATAAGCTAGTAAGAATAGATGCAACCAAGATATGCAAATGCAATGTATGAGTGTGATGGTATGGAATGCAAAGTGTGAAGATGATAGGAGTAGCATGCCCCAATGGATGTGTATGAGATGAGGTTCATTTATAGGAACCCTAAATAGTCAAGAATGAACCATAATACAAGAGTGTGTCATTGGGTAATGAGTTTATCGTGCGAGAAAATATACACCATGAAACACATAGTGGAAAATGTAGTGGATGTGAGGTTCATTTCAGAATTAGACCCTCAGTAGTCGAGTATGAACCATGGAACTAGAGTGCGTCATAGGGTAATGATGATATAATGTGTATATAAAAGGGTGTGATGGTACATAGGAAGATTAGTCATGAAGCAAGGAGCATGAAGTATGATAACAAGTGTTAGAGACAACTGATAGTAATAGAGGGGGAGTGTACGCCCCCCCAAGTGTGGTAGTGATGGAGATCTATGTGATGATGTGAGAGAGACCATGCCATTGTGGGATAGTTTGCGATGTGTCATGAGAATAGATAGAGTTATCACGATGGAAGATAGGAGAAAGATTAGGACCAATGTTGGGGTTGGGGTTAATAGGAGGAAGTTTAAAAGGCTAGCTGTAATAGGGTGAATTGGTTGGTCTTGCTTGGTTGGTGGTTGCTGATTTGGAATTGGTAATGTTGTAGAAGACTTGATAAGAGGAGGGGATGGAGGAAGGATTTTGAGAGGCGGTTGATTAGTGGTAATGGGTAATGTTGTAGAATACTTGATAGGAGGAGGGGATGAAGGAAGGATTTTGAGAGGTGGTTGCTTAGTTGACATTGGTTGGATAGGAGGTGTGTGCATGTGTTTTTTTAGAATAGTGCTAATATGAGTAAAAGACTAACACCTAAATAGCCTTAATTAGCAAGAGTTAAACAAACTACTTAGCACCATCATGATAAGAATTAAACAAGGGTTAGATGCTAAACATTCATCAATAAAACTTTGAAACTAACAATGTTAAAACATCTAAAATCCTCTATTCTCTAACAACAAATAAATGAAATGGACCTAGGTAGGCTCCATGGCTATCAAAAATGGTTGTTCTATTGGTGTTCCAAGAACCTAGGAATGAGGGCTTGTCAAAGTTGGGCTACAAGACCCTTTTGACACCTCCCATATGACCTAAGCACTTAGGAAAGAGGCTTAACTCTTCAAGATGATGAACTCTCAAGAAAACAAAAGGCAAGCTCTTAGTCTATTTTGCTATATGCTTTGCATTTGCTTTCTCAAAGAGTTTAGGTGTAGGTATAAAGGTAGAAGGAGGGCTCCTTATATAGCCCAATGGATAAAGGAAACACTTCATCCCTTTGCATGTGGGATAAAGGTAAAACATGATTAGGAATGGATAAGGTTGCTTTATAAAAGGTAATCTTACTTTAGAAGGGTTTAATTTATGCTTAGCAAGTCATGGGAGTTGAGGGGTGTTTTAATTAATCAAAGGTGATTAACTAATAGGTATATGTAAGCTTATAGAAGATATTTAGAGGAATATTAGTATGATTTAGGCTATTAGAAGGGGCTTAAATCAATTAAATATTGATTTATTAGATAAACAGAAGGAAAGCTAATTAATTAATAATAATTAATTAGTCTAGATATAAGGGTGAATAATTAATGTAAGGTTGTTAATCGTGATGTTAATTAGATAGGCGACTTAATCAATTAGTGTATTGTAATTAATTAACGACAAAAAGGAAAGAATATGAGAGATTTTGATGATATGTCATCGATTTGTGGGAAAGGTGATAATTAGCGCAATTTAAGTATTTAAATTACTCGACGTAATTATGGGTGTCTACATTTTCCCCTCTTTGGGGTGGCGTAAGTGACACCACTTCAAAGATAGTAGACGGAAGAAAACTTTGAAGGGATAGAAGAAAAATTAGTAGGAGGGAGAGATGCCCCCTCGAGTGTCGATGGGGTGATGAAAGAAGCCGATCAACGATAAAAAAGATGAGAAGTAGATAGAAGAATGGGAAGGGGCAGGATGCCCCGGTGAGACGGAAGATTAGGGGTGAGAGAAAAGTGATGCAGAAGAAATATGGAGGAGGGGAGAGAAGAGCTTAGCCTCTAGCTGCTATGTATTGGAACAATTTTGATGTCATCATATTGCCAAGAGATCTACGTCATCAGTCCTTATGAAAATATAAGCATACGACAAAGGTAGAATGACATGAAAAGTAATACTATGAACAATTGTCCATTGCTGAAAATACCAACTCCACGCAACATACAACAATGCAATGCAATACGAGAAGGAAACAAGCTCATTTAATAGGGAAAACAAGTATGAACGCACATATCTAACCCAACAATGGTTAAGACAGTTGTACAAATGTTTTGTTATCAAGATGAAGAGATCCACATGTTCGTGATTGACGACAAGGGTTAAAAATGATGCCCCGAGCAAGGATACATGCAAGGGGAAATGAAAATGGACATGATAATAGAGAATAGAGGATTTTAGATGTTTTAACACCGTTAGTTTCAAAGTTTTATTGATGAAGGTTTAGCATCTAACCCTTGTTTAATTCTTATCATGATGGTGCTAAGTAGTTTTATTGATGATGCCCCGAGAAAGAACCTAGGAATGATGGCTTGTCAAAGTTGGGCTACAAGACCCTTTTGACACCTCCCATATGACCTAAGCACTTAAGAGAGAGGCTTAACTCTTCAAGATGATGAACTCTTAAAAAAACAAAAAACAAGCTCTTAGCCTATTTTGCTATATGCTTTACATTTTCTTTCTCAAGGAGTTTAGGTGTAGGTATAAAGGTAGAAGGAGGGCTCCTTATATATCCCAATGGATAAAGGAAACACTTCATCCCTTTGTATGTGGGATAAAGGTAAAACATGATTAGGAATGGATAAGGTTGCTTTATAAAAGACAAACTTACTTTAGAAGGGTTTAATTTACACTTAGCAAGTCATGGGAGTTGGGGGTGTTTTAATTAATCAAAGGTGATTAACTAATAGGTATGTGTAAGCTTATAGAAGCTATTTAGAGGAATATTAGTATGATTTAGGCTATTAGAAGGGGATTAAATCAATTAAATATTGATTTATTAGATAAACGGAAGGGAAAGCTAATTAATTAATAATAATTAATTAGTCTAGATAGAAAGGGTGAATAATTAATGGAAGGTCGTTAATCAGGATGTTAATTAGATAGGTGACTTAATCAATTAGCGTATTGTAATTAATTAATGAAAATAGGAGGGAATATGAGTGCTTTTGATGATATGTCATCGATTTGTGGGAAAGGAGATAATTAGCGCAATTTAAGTATTTAAATTGCTTGACTGTAATTATGTGTGTCTACATTTGCCCCTCTTTGGGGTGGCGTAAGTGACACCACTTCAAAGATAGTAGTGGGAAGAAAAATTTGAAGGGATAGAAAAAAATTAGTAGGAGGGAGAGATTCCCCCTCAAGTGTTGATGGGGTGATGAAGGAAGCCGATCGACGATCGAAAAAGATGAAAAGTAGATAGAAGAATGGGAAGGGGCAAGATGCCCTATGAGACTAAGATTAGGGGTGAGAGAAAAGTGATGCAGAAGAAATATGGAGGAGGGGAAATAAGAGCTTAGCCTCTAGCCATTGTGTATTGGAACAATTTTGATGTCATCATATTGCCAAGAGATCTATGTCATCGGTCCTTACGAAAATATAAGCATACGACAAAGGTAGAATAAAATAAAAAGCCATACTACAAATAATTGTCCATTTCTGAAAATACCAACTCCACACAACATACAACAATGCACTACAATACGAGAAGGAAACAAGCTTATTTAACAGGGGAAAAAGTACGAACGCACATATCTAACCCAACAACGGTTAAGACAACAGCACAAACATTTTGTTATCAAGTCAAGAAATCCACATGTTCGTGATTAACCACAAGGGTTAAAAATGATGCCCTAAGTAAGGATACATGCAAGGGGAAATGAAAATGGACATGAGGTCCAAGAAAAGCGTTGTGCGCAACGAAACAACACCAGTGCAACAAATGTTCCCGAGAGTAAAGACAAAGCAAGTAACTAGCTTTACGAATGGTTGTGAATCCGGTGATCCGCGAGTCGTATTAATCGGGAAGATGTGAAACAAACCAAGGGATATGAAGAGGATACCATACGCAAGACACAAGTTTTAGCTATAATAAGAAAGTTACCATTTTTGTAGGGTTGTTTTTACTTTATAGGATTTTGTGAAAAATTTTGCCTAGTTTTTGGATTTTTGCCATATACATTATTTTTATTTTCTGTTTTCTAAAATGTGGTGGACAGTAGAAGAAAATAGAAGAAATAGAACGAAGGGCCTAGGCACAACAAAAAGTGCCCTAGGTGGAAGAAAGAAGAAATAAGTGACAAATAATGTCCTTGTGTTGTAGAAAAATAAATAAGATAATCATTTTTGAAAAAAATTTATTTACGAGAGTTAATAAGAAGGAAAATCACCTAGGAGCAATAAAATTGCCCTAGGGAGAAGAAAGGGGTATTGGACAAAAAAAAATGCCCCAATACGGTGAAAAATAAGAGAAAAATAATTATTTAATAAAAATACAGAGGAGAAAACAAAGTGGTTGAAATGGGCCTCCAGCCGTCATGGCAAAGTGAAAAAAATGAGTTAATATATCCCACTCGGGGGTAAAATCATCATGACCAATTCATTTTAATTGAGCACTATTGAATTTTTTACTGTGAGGCTTTGATAATGATGAGGATGATGGTGTTTGCACGAGACCGAGTGAGGCGAGTAGATGTAGTTCGAGGGTACCAGCGACACGCGGATGACGGCCCCTTCATGAGTATCCAAACTTTGCTTGTTAATTTTTGTCATTAATGCCCTAATTTTAGTGATTAGTGCTAGGAAGTCGTGGCTGGTGCGCATGCACGTAGATAGATGCAGTGTCGATTCGGGCGTAGGCATCTCTTTGGGGGTGCGTATGCGCGCGCACGTGCTTCTGCAACACACACACACACGCACATGCAGGCATGAGTTGCACACATCCATGTGCACGTGCACACACGACACATGTGCGCACACACACAAAAAGTGGAGTCCACACATGAAAGGAAGGGTGCACACACGTGGTGGGTACACACGCATAAGCGTAAGCATAGCAATGATGGCACAAGTGCCAAATGTGTGGCATAGATGCCCAAAAGGGCACGCAGTGCTCGATGAGGGTGCAAGTGCCGAAGACAAACATGTGCACGTGAACACACCAAAAAGGAGGCACACACGCCCAAAAGGAGGTGCACATACCCAAAAGGGTGCATATGCGTACCAAGCTGGTGGAGGATAGATAGAAAAATGCCAAAAAGATGACACTTAGAAGAAATTTTAGGATTTTTGGGTTAACCCTAAAATGATAGATAGATTTTTAGAAGAAATGTTAGTAACTGACGAGTGATTTGATATTTTGCAGAGACATCTACTAGTATTACAGACGTGGGAGCGTCACACCCGGATAGCTGAGGTAGAGGGGAGCATGCGTCGGTGAGACCGACGAGCTATGTCTATACTTCTCAAGGTAGTGGGGCTAGGCCCCGTGTCTCGGATGCCATCTATTACCCTAGACCATTGCCTACTGATCGCGCTTAGCCGAGCAATGGCATAGTGAGAGCTAGTGCTTCAGATTTCCTATAGGGGAGATGATTGTGACCCTGGAGGACATATGGCGGATCCTCCGAGTACCGATCATGGGCACCTTGATTGAGTATAGCTCTGATGTAGGGCTGATTAGAGCAGCATGCAGTGATCTCTTTGATATAGATGACATACCGCATGACGGTATGACCATAGCCCTGCACGAGTGCATTTCTGACCCTACACTACATCGGGGGCCTCTTTACATTATGTCTCTTATCAGTGGGTTTTTTCTCACTGATAAGATAGGGACATC
The DNA here is from genome assembly GCA_018340775.1 of Taxus wallichiana var. yunnanensis. NCBI lineage: Eukaryota > Viridiplantae > Streptophyta > Pinopsida > Cupressales > Taxaceae > Taxus > Taxus wallichiana. The sequence continues at coordinate 637,173,411 of CM031237.1, read as the reverse complement.
ATTCCCGAGAGGGTTATTACCATTGGTACATGGTATTTTTAGTGGCGAGTGATATTGTTGGGGACAGTGTATACTGGCCCACTTATACTAGGATTTGCATTTGATTACATACCACGGTCAGAAGACCGTGGGGCTAACTTCTTTGCTACAGATTTGGTCATGGGACCATATTGCGATTAGACACCCTGTGGGCACTTTGTGTGTCTGAGACCTAGAGGAGCCATCTTACATGGCATGGGTATCAGTAGGTGGTGATGCACGAGGCCACCTAGGTAGCCTATTCAGATATAGGTGAGAGTTTGATGAGCTACCCGAGATAGATATTATATGGCGGCCTTATAGACATATCCAGTGGCCAGAGGATGCCACAGAGCTTAGTATGTGCTCAGTAGAGCATTATATCATCGGTAGTTGTAGCTACATTATAGAGTCAGTATCGAGTTGACAGTGTCGGTGGTAGCTTGGCATGGTATAGGGGGTCCCACAACCAGGATATTTGTATGCGCGTAGAGATTCAGAGAGGCATACCATGGGGCTTGCATACCGGTGGCCCGAGCTAGGGTGAGTTTTTCATAGGTGGTCCCATAGGCATGGGACCCAAAGACGACATGTGCAGGACCTAGGGACGGCAAAAATTATGCGGCTTGGTACGCCACTATGTTACCTCGACGTCTCACTATCCCGGAGGAGGCCTGGGCAGCAGGCACTCGTCCCCCATAGAGATCTGGCATGGGTCGGAGCGGAGAGAGAGAGCAAGTGGGTCCTGATCTAGAGGATCCATTTGATGGCCTTCCGCATGATGAGCAGGGTGCCCCACAAGCATAGGGACCGAGGCCATAGGGCCCAAGACATGCATCGCCTCGATTCCCAGTGAGGGTCCTAGTGGGGCCAGTCATCGAGAGCGCCCCAGGGACCAGTCCTAGTAGCACATCCAGTGGCACAGCTAGTGGCACAGATAGCCACATTACATCGGTAGCTGCGGTAGGCATTCCGAGAGAGACACGGCTAGAGCAGAGAGGGATGAGGCCCGAGGTTGGTGCATTACAGTGATAGATGAGCGTAATCAAGCGCGGACCTAGATTGTGACATTGTTATCAGAGCGAGACTAGGCTCGGGCCCAGGCTAGCCCGGGAGAGGTAACAAAGCTGTGATTTTCTAGTAGATTCGACAGATGGCTGCTCATATGGCCCAAGTTACAGGCTTACACCAATAGACACAGTGCTCAACTGCAGCCTGTGATATTAGAGTGAGACAGGATCGGGCGAGAGAGCATGTAGCGGGCGAGACCAAGTTGGCTGAGCCACGAGAGATAACATCCTACCGACGCATGGATGGCACCATAGTGACCGCCCATACACATAGAGATTTGGCCACAGCAAAGGGCAGGGCCTTATACTACAGATCATTATATTTTGAGGTAGTGCCTCCCGAGTAAAGGGCACCATCTTACAAACCAAAGCAGTCTAGCAGAGGGACTAGATTGGAGAGGCCTTAGGCCTTAGTGGAGCAGCCATGTCTAGAGAGAGCCGGTGATGTGCATGCCATGCAACCTCCACGAGACAGGCCAGCCACACCTTCGAAGGGCTCAAGTTAGCATGATTTTTTTGTATATCCACGTACACCTCTTTATGAAGGCTATGAGCAGATTGTGCTCCATGTATATTCATTTTGTATTGGTATAGCATTTTTGACACATGCCTCTGATGAAGGATTTTATTTTGTTATAGATGTATCACCTTTGTATGCCTCAGATGAAGGCATTTTTGATATAGAGCAGTTTTGATACATGCCTCTGATGAAGGCTTTTATTCCTTTGCTACATGTACCATTCTTTTGTATGCCTCAGATGAAGGATTTTATGATGTACTGCCATGATGTATACCATTTTTGATACAGATATACCACACATGTATGATTTGGACATTTGTGACACGACATATGTGTATATGAGATGGAAATTTGTTTATTATTTCCCATGGATAGATAGATGTGTTTATGATGCTTTCTAATTTGATTTGACATGTATATGTATCGATGATCTTGTTGATGTATCACATGCGTTTTTATTTCCATGATGATGTGATCTTGTAGAATATATCAAATGTGTTTTGTTTATGAGATGTGCCATACTTAGTGGATGGGATGATATGATGATAAGGGTGCGGGGGATAGATTTTGATATTTGCATGATCCCTCTTGCCCCCATTTGATGATACGATATGTGATGATTAGCTTAGCATTCATGTATGATGTATACTTAGCCTTTCCTTGATATATGATGTATAGATGATGTTAGATGTGATGTTGTGATAACAAAACAATGCACATGCAATAAACACAATCAAATGCTAACAAAGAACACAATGAAATAACATAATAACGCACCATGATTCACTAGCATGTAAAAACACACCTCAATATGCACAAGCAAGAATAAATCTAATCTAAGCAAGAAAAGATGAATCCTAACAAAGTATGCCCAAGCAACAAACAACCCAAAAGCAAAAACATAAAACAACTATACAAGCAACAAGCAAAGCAAGAAACAAGACAATGCAAGTAAATGTAAGTAAATGTTTTTGTAAGATTTTTTTCATGCAACAATTTTCTATTGTTTTTGGTGTTTTGAAACAATTTTCTATTGTTTAGGTTTATGTGAAACAATTTTCTATTGTTTATGTTTTTGTGAAATAATTTTCTATTGTTTTTGTGTTTGTGAAATAATTTTCTATTGTTTAGGTTTTGTGAAACAATTTTCTATTGTTTTTGCATTGTTTTCTAACGGTTTTCTAGAGTTATGCATAGGTAACCAAGAAAGCATGGATGCCCCCAATGTTAGATGGGAATATACAAGGGCAGAAGCCCACTTATGAACAAGAAGGTGAAGTCATTGAATTTCCCCAGCGTAAGATGGGAAATAGTGAAAGACCATGTCCCTCACAGATGAATAAAAGAAGACAAAGCCGGATCAAGGCTTGACAGGATGGGGCTCACAAGGAATCTCGAAGGTAGAACTAGGGTTAGGCCAAATAAAAGTACCCTCCAGATGCAAGATGCTTATGAATAATGAATCTTCCCAAGGTGCCAAAAACTGGTTTTCACTCAAGAACTTATCCAAAGTGCCACAATTGTGTGGTTTTCACTTGTGGATGACCTGTTTTCTCTTTTTCTTTTTCTCTTTTTGATTTTTTTGTATTTTTGATCATTTTACCATGTTTTTGATTGATTTTTATTTTTTTGTTGCTTTTCGCACCATGTTTAAGCATAGAACCGCTTAAGATGCATTGCGTTTCTGGGCTCACTGAGCTCATCACCATTAGGATGAGCAAGTTTGTATGCCCTTGTGCCGTATTTGGCCACAATAACATAGGGTCCCAATGAATGTGGTTCGAACTTCCCTTTATTTTCTCATTCCAATCTTGTGTTGAACTGATTCTCCTTCATGACTAAATCACCAACCTAAAACGACGAGGTATGATTCTCTTGTTGTATTTTCTGGAGACTCTATTCTGATACACTTTAAGGTGATTAAGAGTATGAATGCACTTCTCATCTAGGAGCTCTAATTCAGCCAATCTTGCTACCTGGTAATCCTCATCTTTATCCAAATAGTCCCTAAGAGAAATTCTCAGGGAAGGAAGTTCAATTTCTAATGGGATGATGGATTCTATCCCAAATACTAGAGAATATGGTGTTGCACCCATAGGAGTGTGAATGGAGGTCTTGTAAGCCCAAAGGGTTGGGTGGATTTGCAAGTGCTAACTACGATCTATTTTGCTGACCATCTTTTCCATTATTCTCACCAAATTCTTGTTTGTGGCTTTAGCCTATCCATTACCTTGGGGGTAATATGGTGTGGACCATTTTAACCGGATTTGGAACCGTTGACAAAGACATTTTACAGTTTTGTTCTTAAATGACTTCCCATTATCTGTAACGATGGTCATGGGGATGCCATTTCAAAAATGATATGATTCATGATAAATTTGGAAATTTGAGCTCTGTTACATAGGTTAAAGGGACAACCTCTACCCACTTTGTAAAGTATTTAGTAGCCGTGATGATGTGGGTATGACCATCAGATGAGGTAGGAGTAAGTTTCCCTATCAAGTCAAGTCCCCATTTAGAAAATGGCCATGGGGTAGTGATAGGTTACAATGGTTGCGATGGAGCATGGATGAAGTTTCCATACTTTTAGCAAAGTACACATTTTCTAACATAATTGCAACAATCAGTTTCCATGGTAGGCCAATAGTAGCCTACTCTTAACAATTTCTTGGCCAAAACCATTCCATTTGTATGTGCTCCACACACCCCTTCATGTACTTCTTTGATCACTTGGATTGACTCCGTCACATCAAGACAACATAATAGATTCCCATCGTAGCCACGATGATAAAGTGTACCTCCTAAAAGGGTGTAATGGGCTATTTGGTGAATCAAGATTTTCTTTTCAAAATGGGAGATATCGGGAGGGAACATGTTGTCCTTGAGATAGGTAAAGATGGGTTCGTACCATGGGGAATTGGGACCAAAAACATCACAAGCCAGACAAGACTCTAACATGTCATATGCGGGTTGGCATAAATTTTCTACAAAGAACAATATGTCATTATTCCCTAGCGGAATACGAAGCATAGAACCCACTGTCGCCATGAAATCTGCCGATCTGTTCTATGCTCTTGGGATTTGTTCAAATGTAATGCATGAAGTAATCCTTTAGAGTTTCAACCAAATTTTTGTAAGGTATGAGGTTGTCATTCTTAACCTTGTATTCATCATTAACCTATTTGATAATTAACTGAGAATCACCCAAAACCTTGACATGACGAATGTGCCACTTCATAACTAGTTTCAACCCTACAATAAGTGCCTCATATTCTACAATATTGTTTGTGCAAGGAAAATCCAGGTGAAAAGTTTGTGGAATAGGGTCGCCAGAAGGAGTAATAAGGACTACCCCTACACCTGAACCGTGAAAAGTAAAGGACCCGTAAAATTGTATCTGCCACACAAAAAACTCTTCAATGTAGAGCAAAGAGGCATCTGGTAGATCCAAATTCAAAGGTTTAGTGCCTTACAAAGGTGCTTATGCTAGCTGGTTAGCAAGTACTTGTCCTTTAACCAAATTCTGATGCAAAAATTCTATGTCAAACTCACTGAGTAGAATGATCCAATTAGCCATTCTACCCGTGAGGGTGGGTTTAGACAGTAAGTACTTGAGTGGCTCAACTTTTTATATTAGCTTGGTTTTGGTATTCAATAGATAACGGCAAAGTTTTTGAAAAGCAAAAACAACAGCCAAGCAAGATTTTTCAATTTGAGGATAGTTGAGTTCATAGGCGATGAGAGTGCTATTGAGATAATACACCACTTTTTCGTTATGACCAAGGTCGTATTGGGCGAGCAGCGCACCAATAACAAATTACGTAGCAAAGATATAGAGCAAGAGTGGTTCTCTAGGAGTTGGAGGCATGAGGATAGGTAGATTAGCCAAGTATTGTTTAAGAAAAGCAAAGGCTTGTTGTTGCTCAGGTCCCCAGATGAAGGCGACATCCTTTTTAAGCAAGTGGGTGAATGAGTGACACTTATCTGCAAGCTAGGAGATGAAGCGGTGGATAGCCTAGATTTTCCCCTGTAAGTTGCGTAGTTGCTTGATATTCTTAGGTGGAGGCATTTCAGTAATAACAAACACTTTAGTAGGGTCTACCTCAATTCCTCATCTTGATACAATGAAGCCCAACAGTTTTCCTGATAACACACCGAATACACATTTCTTTGGATTCAGCTTGACCTTGTATTCTCGTAGGCACTCAAAGATATGCCACAAAATGACAGGGTGATCCTCTCTTGTTTTAGACTTTCCAAGGATGTCATCCACATAGTCCTCCATGATATCATGAATCATATCATGAAAAATCACTATCATTTCCCACTGATAAGTATCTCCTGCATTTTTTAGACCAAATGGAATCACCTAATAACAGAAGGTACCCCAAGGAATCGTGAAATCCATTTTGTGCTGGTCTTCTTTAGCTATCTTGATTTGTTTGTATCCTAAAAATCCATCCATGAGAGATAACATCTCGTACGCTATTGTTGAGCTGACAATCATGTCAATATTTGGCAGCAGAAAATCATCTTTAGGGAAAATCTTATTAATGTCTCTAAAATCCATGCAAATTATGATACCGACAGGATTTTTTTAGACAGGGACGATGTTGGATATCCATTCAGAATAATCTATAGGCCGGATGAATCCTACGGAAATAAATCTTTCCAATTCTTCTTTAACCAGTAGGGCCACCCTTGGGTCCATCTTTTTGAGCTTCTGTTTGATAGGCTTTGCATTTGTGTGCAAAACTAGGTTGTGCATGACCAAAGTTGGATCTAAGCCTAGCATTTCTTTGTAAGACCATGCGAATACGTCTATAAAATCTCACAATAACATAGTGAATGTCTTCTGTTCTCTAGCTGAGAGTGATGCTCCCAATTTTACTATTTTGGGGTCCTCTTTTGTACCAATATCCACATCAATGGTTTCCTCGACTAGTAATTTTGATAAGTCCTCCATACGCGTAGGATCGGGAGGAAGGTTGAGATATTTATCCAAGGATGTCTTCATGAGATTTTCATCCTTGGCGTGGTCACTTTGTTTGTCCTTTGATTTTTTTATTTATTTTTCAGTCAGTGCCTCAAAGAGGTTTTCACTGTGCGACTTGGAATTTGATTTTTTCGAGGCTTTACGTTGGAACTTTTGCCCTCGCTTTTCTTTAAGTTTTGCTGACCATGAAGCTTAGCCTCCTTGCCAAAGTAGGCGCAGGTATCCAAGTCAATAAAGAAACCCTTCTTGTGGTCTCCAATGGGAATTGTATCCCGAATGCCCATGAAATCTGCGATAGCTTTGTCATTCTCGAATAAATCTAGCGACATGTGACATTGTTGGTCCCATTCAACAAGGGAAGGGTAAACAAGGTCAAGGGTTGGTTCCATAGGGGTTATGGTTAGGACAACGTTGTTCATGAATAGGTTTGTGGAGGAAAGATCCTCATATTGGCTATAATGGGAATCAGTATCGCTGTCTAGATAGTCAGAGCTATCCTCACATTCAGAATAAGTAGCATCTTGATCATTGGGGTGTGCTCCATAAGGGTGAATCCCAATTCCGTATCTTTCTATTTTGAAATGTAGAAGAGGCACTGGTTCTCTCTGTCCTTGTTCATTTCTACCACATCCTAGGCCTTTGTAGCCCATGGAGTACATCATTTTACTAGATTTCTCGTATTCGGGGTTTGATAACAAGATGGCTGAGTATCCTCTGGGACCCAAGTTGTAGGTGGATCTAGAAATTTCTCCTCAGCTAACAAGCCTCTAGGTAAGAATGACCCAATAGTGTGTTCATTTCTAGGTCTTTTGAAGTGATAGTTGGGTCAACCTCTAGTCTTGGGTGACAATGAGAGGTCTAAAACCAAGAGTGATTGCTGTACATTATATTCCCCGTAACCATATTCAAGGATTTTCATCTCCCATGAATCAAAAGGATATGTTGATGTAGACACCCCATGGGTGCAAGAACTGAGAGAATCTGAATCTATCTCGGGATTCCATGGCCTTAGATTAGAGAGGGACAACTATATCAGCGGAGGGACATGCATATGTGCCCTTTCATGCAAAGCTATTGAGAGCTCTATAGTGAGCGAAGGGCTCTGAATCTCTTTGTATTGTAATGGTGTGTCCCTCATGCTTCAATTTAATGAACCGATGAACCATCGATGGGATGACCTATATGGCATGAATCCATGATCGCCTAGAAGCATATTATACGAAGTTTCAATTCTAGGACATGAAACTTTTTCGATGTCAAGTGGGACCCACCTCCATGGGCAATGTGATTTTTCCCATCAATCCCTTTCCACGTTGTCATATGTGGTGATAGTGATGATATTGGACTCAAGAACTACCTCGGTATTTCCTAACCGTTTAACCAACTTGAGTGTGCGGATGTTCAACCCGCATCCGTTATCCACAAGCACCGCTTTGATCTTTCGGGTAACAACTACCTCAATATACAAAGAAGATTATGTGTCGATTCTCGGTAGGGATCTCCCTATGGTTGAAGGAAATATGTTCATTTGGTATGATTTTTGTGATTGTGGCTTGTAGATGTGTAGGATCAACCTCCATGGCACTCCCAACCCCCAAGAGTTTGGTATAGAATGTCCTTGTGCATATTGGATATCTTAAGAAGATATAAGATCAAAATCTTAGCAGATTTATTCTCAAGTTTCTCTAAGAGATTATATTTACCGATGATGGGGTTGATGGAGAAGGTTCTAGAGTCACGAGGTGGACACACCTTGTTACCGTGGCGTAATCCTTTCCCTTAATTCAAATAGTATTGACATGGTCAATAGGAGAGCGAATACATCCAATAAGTAAATCATAATGATTGTTGTCTTTTTTGGTGTACAAGTAATTCACTACTTTATAACCTTGGGATGACTCTCCCCAATCTAGCTTTGACTTTTCTGATTTATCATGATTGGGAATGGCTCTTTATATATCCCCATTTTCTCATTAGGTGTCTATGTTTTTCCTGGGTTGTCCATCTCTATCTCCCCATTTTCAATGAGATCTTGGATATAATGATGGAGTCACGACATTTGTCTGTCTTATGCCCCTTGACACGATGCATTTCACAATATTCATGCTCTTTGTACCATGAAGGTTTTGGAGCATTTTCATCAAATGATTGTGTCGTAGGATATGTCATCATGTGGGCCGCATCCAATTATTTTAGTATAACCAAAAAAGGTTCATTAAGAGAGGTGAACATTCTTCGCTTTGGTGGTGGTTGAATTGGTCCTTTAGTTAGTTTAAAAGGTTGACCGATTTGGATCGTTTGTACACGTTTGGAATCAATGATCTTGTCTCCCACCACATTTTTGTTTTTGTTAAAAACCTTCGCTTCTCCGTGGGTTTAATATTTTGATTATCTCTAGATTGGGTCTAGAGAGTTCCTTTTGCAATGAGAGATTTCTCTATTTGAACCCCTTTTTCGATGACCTCCTCAAAAGTGCGAACACAATGCATTTGGAGGTGGAAAGCTATGTCTAGGTTTAGGTTGGGAACAAAATACTAACCAACTATTTTTCAGGAAAGTGCAAGGGAAGCGGCTAGCTATCCCTCTCCACCATTAGAGGAAGTCAGGTGAAAGTCTCATTAGGGCATTGTTTGGTGCCACATAAATCTGCCATGGTGACATCACTCTCTATGTTGTATGAGAAGTGACGCATGAACCTTTCTACCAATTCTGGCCAAGTGAAAATTGATCCCCGAGGTAAACGTGTGAACCACTCCAAGGCTTGACCTCCTAGACTTTTGGGAAAAAGTATGATAAGATAATTGTCACTATAAGACACCTCTTGACATGCCATATAGAAATCTTTGACATGATCCCGTGGATCTCCCTTCCCTTTATATTTGTTGAATTTTGGAATATCGAATTTCTTAGGAAAGGGTTGAAGGTTCATAGTCTTGTGTAGACACCAAAATTGTGTCTTACGACCCCTTGTGACCCGCATCTCATTTCGCAACCTAACCTCATTACCTAAACCTTACACAAGTATTTATTAATTGCCTTGTAATTGATAAATCTACACCACCTTACCTACCACCTCACTTTGCCACTTCATCATGACCTAGCCCTAACCCTAAAACTAACCTAATTAGGACCCATGACTTGGTCTAGACTCACATCCATAACTAATGCCTCCTTACTCGCACCCAAAGCCGACCTTCTAGCCACCTGACCAAGCCCGCAACTGATCTCTCGGGAGAAAAGCAGGGAAGGTGGGCTATTTTACTAAAAATAGCCTACTTTTTCCTAACCGATGCCGGTTCCTACTCGACCGCCGTCGGTTACGCAACCGCCATCGGTTCCCTGTAAATGGGCTTCCCAAACCAAAACAACGGATCGGAATTTCATTTTTGGAGATCAGTCGAAGGATTTTTAATCAAAGGAGAGTCCAAAGCGATCAGCAGAGTCCAGAACTTCACTTGACCAAGCAGAGACGAGTAAAGAAACCAGAAGAGTTGGCAGCAAAGGAGATCAACTTGCACCTTCATCAAAAAAACCAGTAAGTTATATCTTGCATGTCCTCCATTATAACATTTCTTGTGCTTTTGGAATTGTAATCTTCCCAAATCCGTTCCTGAATCCATTATCTAACATACCATTGCCTCTAACCATCATTCTTTAGCTTCTAACCATCCCATTTCTCAATACTATCCAAAAACCAGCCATTACAAACACCACAACCAGCCCAGAAGATCCTGGAACCAACCGGTATCGGTTATCAGTGACCGCCATCGGTTATAGATAACCGGCATCGGTTCCTTTGATCAAAACCAAGGAAAACAAATTTTTTCCCTACCCAGTTCTACGAAACAATTTAATTAGTACTCTACAAAGATTTTTGTGTTAATTCATATTAGCAGGGAACTCGACCACCTTCGAAAGGAAGTTTCATACTTCCTGGCCCAAGGCGCTTCCTCATTTATTATCTAATCAAAATCTTGTGGTCTTGTGTTCTTATTTGCGCAGTAGTCCTTCCTGCATAAAAAGGAGTTCTCCGCAGTCAACCTGATCTTTCTCTACGGTACGCGCACATCATCTCGACATTCTACAGGTATTCCTCCTAACCCTAACCTTATCTGTTTCTATAAGGAACGAAGCATTTCCGAGTGAAACATTTTGGCACGCCCGGTGGGACCCATTTTGGGTTTTTCTTTATTTCATACTTGCTGTTTTCTTCTTCTAGAGATATTCACAGGGTATTTTATTATTCTGGTAAAAGAACTTGCTTTGTTTTTGCATCTTGCATTAGTAAAAGTCATCTCTTTTGCTTCATCGAATATCACTTTCGATTTGGGTTTTAAAACACATGCATTACATTCCTGCCTGTTGTTTTTCAATTCTAGTGAACATAGATTAAGTAACAGGTCGTACACGTGGGGGTGATATCCACGGTATTGACAGGAAATTAACCTTAGTTTCACTGCACAACACATACTGAATCACTTCACAATTAACACAACATCTCAAACATCCCCCCTTTTCCGCGGTATTCCTCCGCCCGATTGAGGTAACCTTATAAGCCAAAACAAACTTGACATTTCCCCTAAGTCTTGTTGTTTAGGATTCTGACATCATTCTACGTCTAAAGGCATAAGCCCACAATAATTAAAATTAACCCTAAGGTTAATCTCTGCATTTGCGTGTGCCTCTTGCTTGTTTTCAAATCCTGTTTTCTCTGTCATACTTTGTCTTCTGTGATCAATAAGTTGCTAAACTACACAACGTTGCTAAAAATCAAATTAGCAACCCCTTTGTATTTTCTTATTCTAGATTTTTGACACCGGCATCGGTTAAGGGACCGACGTCGTTTTCCCTGTGACCGACACCGGTTACCAAACCGATATCGGTTACTGTCTCTCTCAGCCCCTGACAAACCAGCAACTCACCATTCTGAGGTTGTTTTTGTCCTTGATAGATTGAAACTTTCCTGTGTGTTCTGGTCTATGGTTGTCATCACTCGGAAGCAAGCCGCCGCCATGGTTTCACACGCTTGCTCTGTTTCTTTGCCTGAATCACCCCCTTCACATTCTATAGGAAACCCTACGGACACCAAAGTGAGATCCCCAAATTCTGTAGGAGACAAGGACTTTGCCAAGTTTCGGATGCTAATCCCAGTACTGCATAATACTATTTGTCTCATACCCGACCGTGCACCATGGTCAGCTCCTTATGGGCATGCCTATTAGTATAGCTGCTCATTTAGCTCCTACTCCTCCTGATAACAATACCTTACTTCCCGCATCACTAGCCCCGTCTCCCAATCCGACAGCGGCAGAGGTTCATACGACCCCAATTAGCTTTCCTTTTGTTAATCTTGGACCCCATGTATCGCCACCACCAACTGCCCCTATCTCGTCTCTCTTTCAGACCACTCCATTCATGACTTACTCTCTGCCACCTATTCAAACGAGCTTTCCTTCTCAAGCTCCGCCTACCTTTTCATTCCCATACACGTATCCAAAGAACCTCAACACCTTATATGGGACATCCCTATTCTGTGGCACCATCACCTCATCCAACCACAGATTTCATCAAGCAAATGATGGACAAAATGCAAAACCTGGAGGCTTCCGTTTCAGGAAGTCGTAGCGCCTTGACATACGAGCAAGTTTGTCGGGAGCCCATTCACCCTTCTGTCCCCCTTCATTCATATCCTCCTCAATGGGAGTTGCCAAAGTTTACTCGTTTTAACAGTAAAGAGGATCCTCAACAACACTTGCGATCATTTAGACATGCTTGTTATTTGATTGCCCATGATGATGCCTTGTTACTCCGCACCTTTCCCATGTCCTTATCAGGGCCTGCCTTGGAGTGGTACAGTGCTTTAACCCAGCACTCAATCTTCTCTTTTAACCAACTAGCCCAATCTTTCTTGGATCATTTCTCCATTAACATTGCCAAGAAAGTATCTATCACTGACCTCTATGCCATCCGACAATTCGAAGACGAATCTATCGCAGATTTCGTTGGACGATGGCGGGGCCTTATCAACCAACTTACGTATGCCTTGCCTCAAACCGAACTTATCGAACTCTTTACGCGGGCATGCGCTAAGCACATCTCCCCTACCCTCCAAATTCAAACTTTCCGTACATTCGACGAGGCCTTTACTATGGCTCGAAAATTAGAAATTCGAGCCTTAGAGGAAGAGAAATTGCGGTTGCGCAACAAGAACTCCACTTTCCGAACTCCTGATTCTACCAATAAACCAAATACCACCACTCCTCACGCGTCAACCTCTTCTAAATCAAAAGGAGCTGTCCACGCGGTGATGGTCAAATCCCAACCACCGTCCAATACTCCACCAAAAACCACCTATAAATACAAAGCTGAGCCCACCAATTACACTCCTTGGGAGAAACTTATAGCGTCATCCTAGAGAAATTGCTCAAAGTGGGGCTATCACCTTGCCCCACTGTAAAACCTCACTCACCAGGTTTGACTCCACCCGCGCAATACCTTCCCGGTACAAAGAAAATGACTTTTGTAACTTTCACCGCGTAAAGGACATAGTCATGAAAACTGCAAGATGTTGAAAAACATAGTGCAGAAATGGTTGATGCCGGGGATATAACACTCGATAATCCTAATGCCCCTTGCTAACCGAAATCTGAAAATTTTCAACAAGCCATTCCCGAATCACTCGGCGTCCAGCGAATGCGTGAACCAAGATATCTTAGGCCGAGGAGAGTGTTCATGAGATCCATGCAGTCTTCGATTCTCAGCCAAAAGCCTCTATTGAAAAAATTTTAAATCAAGCCTCTCCACCAACACAGGAGTTTGAATCTCCTTCACCACCATTAAGCCAAAGTGAAATTATTCCTTTACCCATAGAAGAGTTAACTGCCCGGACTTCTCTTCTCATCAACGAGTCTTCTTACACCACATCCCTACAAGACTGTGAGCGGATGCTATCTAATTTATCTATTTCCCAAACGTCCCCTTCTACCACTCTTGCTACACAAGAGGAAGGCTCACCACTCCTTTTGACATCCTTAGACGAGAAATCTCTTACACTAACATCACCACATTCTTTTAACATGACAGATCCCCTCGAACACGCCCTCCTACCTATTAGTCCCTCATCGCCTAAATCTTTTCAACGACCGGTTGACCTTCTAACATCTATTGATACAGTGCCTCATCTACCTCCTGTGTCACACCCGCAATGGACTGGAATTACAACCCACCTTTCTTCCATACCAAAATTACAAATCACACCTGGAGACTGTCATTCCACAGAAGATAGACAGGCCCTATGGGAACGTTTGAGTACCCCTTTTCCTACTCAAATGCAAATGACTAATCCTGATGTCTCCACCATCTACCCGAAGTGCTTACAGAAGCTTAAAATGCCCCTGTTCTCGCCTTCACCCCCCTCACCTCTACCAAATTCCCCGTCCACTTCTATCAACTTAACCAGATCTTCCCCTATGCTTGGGACCTCACCAATGCCCAGTCTAACACACCCGCCTAAGCGACTCGATTTATCCCAAAATAAACCCGCCCCGCCACCTAGGAGACAAACGCAATCCGGGCCTCTATCAAAACCCCCATCTTCACACCCACCTTCCATATTGGGACCTCATCCCTCCACCTTACATCAATATATCATACCTCCTTTGTTTTCTGCAAAACAACCTACGCCTTTTGCACCTATACAGAGATCAAAGGGTATCACAACATCGTTACCCCGCGTATCCGGTCCACCTATCAACCCTAAACCAATCCCATCATCAAAGGATTTATTTTCTGTCACTCCCCTTTCTCCGTGGTTGTTTCCCGCTACCATGCCATCTGTAGCCTCATCATCTAACCAGCTGAACGTAACTTCTGTGTCCAAGAAACCACGTTTAGTGAAAAACATGTGTCAGCACCCCTCGACTAAACCACCACCCATACGAACTAAACACGCCCAAACATTACCACAACCCACACAATCAATACCCTCATCTTCTTCTGATTTTGACCCACTCAAAGGATCCTACGCCAAAATCCTTGCTATGTTGGTGGAGAATGCGACCATCTCTCTACCCCCACTTCGACCTTATGACCCGTCTAAGCCCCGACCTGTGGATTATGATGAGTCTAAAATCTGCGCCTATCACCGCACACCTGGACATGATGTAGAAGGATGCAAAGCTCTAAAAACCATCCTTCGCCAGTCACCTCTTCCGGATCGAAAGATTAAGAAAAACAACTTACGCAGGGAGAGACCTCTAGCGTCAATTCCCTCTACTATACCATCTGTCCCCGCCTCACCAAGATCGATCATTATTACAACCCCACCTCTTGAAGACCATGAATTATCCCAACCATCTTCTTCATCTCAGGTCTACGAGATTAATATGATTAGTGTCGCTACTCGAGGACAGAAAAACAATGGGAAAGCAAAAGAAAACACACCTACGACATCTCTTTCTCCTTCAACCATCCCGATTACACCACCACCTAAAGTGGTTATTCGCGGACCCGCCTATCCCGTCTCTAATGGAGTTGCCCACCGAACCATGATCAAACAGCTTCATCAATCGCCCGTAAAAATGACACTATATGATCTCATTCAGACCTCTGAATCTCATCGACAAGCTCTCGTTGAGATCCTTCAAGGGATAGAGGTTTTACCCAACGAAACCCTGCCTGTTACCTCCATTCTAACACCCAATCACGTTGCCTCTCTCACCAAACAATCCATCTCCCCCACCACTTCTGTCTCAAAACAACAAGCCGCTGCGGTTAGTTTCTCGGAAGATGAAATTATCGACTTTGGTACAGAAGACCCTGACCCTGCCCTTTTCATTTCCGCTTACGTCCGAGACATTCGAGTACGTCGGGTTATGATTGACGGGGGCGCTAGCCTAAACATCATCTCTTCAAAAGCCTTCCAACAAATGAACATCCCTTCTAGTTGCATGTGTGCCAACCCCATCATGTTGCGGTCATTCAATGATGCTATTACTTCTACATTGGGCACCGTGATCCTCAACATTCGCGTAGGACCACGTACTTTACCCGAACTCTTCTATGTCCTTGAAGGAGAGTTCCAATATAATATATTGCTAGGTCGTCCTTGGATCCGGGCCATGGGATGCGTCCCCTCAACATTACATCGATGTATAAAATTTGAGTACGAGGGGAAGTCCTACACTGTAAAAGCTGATCCTCCCCCCTTCAAAACTTGCAATATGTTATACCGCCCAAACGATGTGCTTATACCAATTAAGACACCCATACATTCAACCCAACCATCCTCTTCCAATATACCTCAACCATCCACCTCAACTGCACCTACAACTGATGAAACCACCGTCGCACAAGCCACTTGACCAAGCCCATGGCATCGATCTCTCGGGAGAAAAGGGGGAAGGTGGGCTATTTTACTAAAAATAGCCTACTTTTTCCTAACCGATGCCGGTTCTACTCGACCGCCGTCGGTTACGCAACGCCATCGGTTCCAGTAAATGGGCTTCCAAAACCAAAACAACGGATCGGAATTTCATTTTTGGAGATCGGTCGAAGGATTTTAATCAAAGGAGAGTCCAAAGCGATCAGCAGAGTCCAGAACTTCACTTGACCAAGCAGAGACGAGTAAAGAAACCAGAAGAGTTGGCAGCAAAGGAGATCAACTTGCACCTTCATAAAAAAAACCAGTAAGTTATATCTTGCATGTCCTCCATTATAACATTTCTTGTGCTTTTGGAATTGTAATCTTCCCAAATCCGTTCCTGAATCCATTATCTAACATACCATTGCCTCTAACCATCATTCTTTAGCTTCTAACCATCCCATTTCTCAATACTATCCAAAAACCAGCCATTACAAACACCACAACCAGCCCAGAAGATCCTGGAACCAACCGGTATCGGTTATCAGTGACCGCCATCGGTTATAGATAACCGGCATCGGTTCCTTTGATCAAAACCAAGGAAAACAGCCTTTTCCCTACCCAGTTCCACGAAACAATTTAATTAGTACTCTACAGTATTTTGTGTTAATTCATATTAGCAGGGGAACTGACCACCTTCGAAAGGAAGTTTCATACTTCCTGGGCCCAAGGCAGTTCCCTCATTTATTATCTAATCAAAATCTTGTGGTCTTGTGTTCTTATTTGCAGGTAGTCCTTCCAAGACAAAAAGGAGTTCTTCGCAGTCAGCCTGATCTTTCTCTACGGTACGCGCACATCTTCTCGACATTCTACAGGTATTCCTCCTAACCCTAACCTTATCTGTTTCTACAAGGAACGAAGCATTTCCGAGTGAAACATTTTGGCCTTACGAGTGAAACTTCTCTTCCCATGCAGCTAACATCCCAACCTCCGACCCCTTAGTAGACGTTTTTCATCGCCTTACGCTGGGGGAGTATCGCCTATATAACGTTAGTTCTTTCCCTACCCCGCAGGAGTACGGACAATTACATGCACACCCCACCTACGACCGTCGCGTGGGGGAGATAATCTCTTACGGACCACCCCATTGTCGCACTAACCTAACATATGGGGGTGTTGACGCATCCTCCATTACCCCTGAACCTCCTCTTGGTGTGGTTCCCTTCCAATCCGATTTTCAATACTTGACAAATCGTCGTTTTGCCCTCACCTTCTTGACTCGCTGTGCGTGGAAAGGCTTTGGTTTTGGCCTTTACGAACAAGGCCGACATACTCTCATCCCCATCACCACACGCAAACATAATGATCGCAGTGGTCTTGGTTTTTCCGAAACACCTACGCAAGAGACACCTCCTGTCAGCTGTATCCTGGAAGAAGAGGACGTCGCCCCTACCGAACCATCATCACCCACTTTGCCATCATCTCCCACAGAATCGATGGACCCTGAATCTATCCCTCCTAACTTTTTTTTTTTTTTCATAAATGCTATCTTCATAGGTCCTCTCACTTATCAACGCGATAATGAGGACCCATCTTCTCTTCCCCTTCTGTATCCAGACATGATCGAAGAGGATTCACCTTTGATTAATGTTGTTGAATGCCAGGATGACGACTCCATCCTCACTTACCTGGGCGCGGATGATTCTTATATTCAACGCGCCCTACCATCTGAAACCCAAACTATGCTGAACGAATCTACTATAGAAATCAACATCCACACGGAGGAAGATCCTCACATAGTGAAGATTGGACAATCCCTTGACACATCAGAACAAGCCGCCTTTACTACCTTTCTCCGTGCTCGCAACCAAGCTTTCGCATGGTCTTACGCTGACATGCCAGGAATTGATCCTACCATTGCCGTCCATAACATCACTCTAAACCCCGATTCCAAACCAGTCAAGCAGAAATTGAGAAAAATGCATCCACGCATTGCTCTCTTGGTCAAAGAGGAGCTCCAACGACTCCTTTCTGTTTCCTTCATTCTGCCTATTGACTATCCTCAATGGATTTCTAACATCGTACCTGTCACGAAAGCGACGGGGGGACTTCGGATATGCACGGATTTCCGGGATCTTAACCTCGCTTGCCCTAAGGATGACTTCCCCCTCCCAAGTATTGATCAACTTGTTGATCTCACTGCGGGTCACGAAATGCTTTCTCTCATGGATGGCTTTTCAGGTTACAACCAAATTTTGGTTGCCCCTGCCGATCAACACAAAACTGCCTTCATAACTCCTTGGGGAACTTTCTGTTACCGTGTAATGCCGTTTGGCCTTAAGAATGCTGGTGCGACCTATCAGCGGGCTATGACCTACATTTTCCATGACATTATGCACACTATCCTCGAAGATTACGTTGATGATCTTCTGGGCAAGTCTAAACATCGCAGTGAACATCTCGATGTTTTAACCATTATTTTTGATCGCCTATTACAATATTCTGTCCGTCTTCAACCAAAGAAATGTGTCTTTGGTGTCCTTTCGGGGAAACTTCTGGGCTTTATCGTCTCTTTACGTGGCATTGAGGTCGATCCATCTAAAGTAAAAGCTATCCTAGAAATGCCCCCACCCAAAAACCTTAAACAATTGCGTAGTTTACAGGGTAAACTTCAATCCATCCGGCGTTTCATTTCCCAACTCTCGGATCGATGTCACCCTTTTCATCACCTTCTAAAAAAGGACGTTGCCTTTCAATGGAGTGAGGAGTGTCACCAAGCCTTCGAAGCTCTCAAAACATATCTCTTGCAGCCACCTGTGCTTATCCCACCCCAGGACGACCGTCCTTTCTACCTTTATCTTTCCGCCACTGACCATGCTATAGGAGCTATGCTCGCCCATCGAGACCGACACGCCGAGAAGCGAGAGCCGTTTACTATATAAGTCGTACCCTCGTGGATTACGAGACTAGGTATACACATGTAGAAAAATTGTGCCTGGCCCTATCATTCGTCGCCACCAAACTCCGACATTACCTCCTGAATCACAAAACTTTCGTCATCACCAACACAGACCCCATTCATTATATGTACGCCAAACCACACCTAAACCAACGCATCGCTCGATGGCTCATGCTCCTCGCCGACCTCGACCTTGAATTTATACAACAGAAATCAATCAAAGGACAAACTCTTGCAGATCAACTTGCGGAGGCCCCTCTACCTGGGGAACAATTTACCAATTTTACCTTCCCCGACGAACTCATCGCCACTCTTTCGCTCGGAGAAGTGTCGTATCAAATGACCCTCTTCTTCGATGGATCTAAGTGCCAGCGCGGCGGAGGAGCCGGCATTGTTCTCATCCCTCTTGACGCTGAACCTATGCCTCTTTCATTCCGACTTGATTTCCCTTGCACTAATAATACAGCGGAATACGAGGCCCTTGTTCTAGGTCTCCAAGTTGCGTTACATTTAGGTATCAAATCTATCAACATTTTTGGCGACTCCCAATTGGTAGTCAATCAAGTTACGGGCATCTACCAATGTAAAAACGAGGAACTTCAGAAGTACAAACACCACGTGGAGTCACTTCTAGCCTTATTTACCCACTATTCTATACAAACCATTCCCCGCTCCACTAACAAATTTGCGGATACTATGGCTTGCTTAGCCTCGCAAATTCCCGCCGCACCAACTGACTCTGAATTATTCGTTGTGGTTCAGCAACTTTTTGCACCATCCTATTCAACCCCGGTAGTTTGCATGATAAATACTGTGTCTACTAATTCACAGGATACCTGGTACCACCAATTTCATGACTACCTTACAATCTCTGTCCTCCCACCTGATCTTACTAGTAACGGCAAACGTGCTTTTCTTAAAAGTGTTTCGCGTTATGTTGTCATGGGGGGACTCCTCTATAAACGTGGCTTTGATGGCATCCTCCTTCGCTGTCTAACCGGCGCAGAAATCACTCATACCATCCAACAGGTCCATGACGGTATTTGTGGTGGACATTTTAGCGGCCTTGCCGTGGCCAAACGAATCCTTCGCCTTGGTTATTATTGGCCTACTCTCAATAACGACTGCTACGAATATGTTAAGCGCTGTGTCATGTGTCAACAACATGCCAATCTTCAACATACTCCTAGCCACCCGCTACAGGTCGCACGAGATCTTTGGCCTTTCTCACAATGGGGTTTAGACCTTATTGGTGAGATTCACCCGACCTCTTCACAACGTCACCGTTGGATAATCACAGCGACCGAATATTACACAAAATGGGTGGAGGCCGTTCCACTCATTTCAATCAAAAAAGAAAAAATTGTCGAATTCATTAACCATCACATTATCTGTCGTTTTGGTATTCCTCATCGCCTAATAACAGATAATGGTAAATCTTTCAAAAATAAGTTGTTACAAGACCTTTGTGACAACTTTGGTATCAAACTTAGTTTCTCGTCACCTTACTATCCACAAGCCAATGGTCAGGCTGAATCTTCTAATAAAACTCTAACCAAAATCCTCATGAAAGTCGTCAATGAATCTGGAAGAAATTGGCACGATCACATTCCCTTTGCCCTTTGGGCTTATCGTACTAGCATTCGTACCTCCACTAATGCCACACCTTTTTCATTGGTATATGGCACCGAGGCTGTTTTGCCTCTCGAAATACAAATACCCTCCCTTAGAATATCTCTTCAGGATATTCTCACCAACGATGATTTCCGCCAAGAGCGGTTAGCCCAATTAGAGCTTCTTGACGAACGACGTCTTACAGCTCTCGATCACCTCCAAATCTATCAAAAACGCATCAAGCGTGCTTATGATAAGCGACTTCATGAGCGTACCTTTAAGGTTGGTGATCTTGTCCTCAAAGAGAATCAACATGTAACCAAACTAGAAAAGAGCAAACGTGGAAAATTTGCTCCCAATTGGATTGGGCCTTATATAATCACTCACACCTATGGATCAGGCACTTATCGTTTAGCTTCGCTTAATGGTAAACCTGAGCCTGAACCCCTTAATGCCTTGCATCTTCGACCATTCTACTGTTGAATCTAGTGTTATATCACTCCTTATCTACCTACTGCTCGTCCCTTGAGCTCATTTACCGCTACATACACTTTGTTTTCTATATCTCCGAATAAAATCAAGCTCACCCCTCACCTCCCCTTACGATGCCTTCCCCTTCTTAGTCTAGTCCATGACTTCAAAGTATTAAAATAAGCCGTATTCTTATGGGATTTTCTTGAGTCAAACTTCCTACTAAACTAGATGCTTCACGCCAAAAGAACATCTAGTTATCTAAAATTAAATATAGACTGCTCCCTCGAAGGACAGCTATATGCCAAACTATTCTTTGCGCTTATAAATAGATCAATTTGCTCCCTGAAGGACAGCTATGCACTAAAATCATCTCTCTACTTATAAATAGATCTTGCTCCCCCGAAGGACAGCTATACACAGTCAGCCTTTATCAGAAGCTTCTCGCATTGATCAGCTTCGTGAAGACCTCAAGAATAAAACAATCAATATCCCTTGTAGACTTCCCGCATCGATCAGTCTACATTCAATAAAATAAAAGCCTCATACAAAAGAAACTTTTTGGGTCATGGACTTGTCTATTTAGGGTAGGTTCTCTTTCGTTGTAACAAGTTCTTTGTACCTCAGCTATATCATCCACATCACCTCACCATTTGTTCAACTCAAGGGACGTAACGTACACCTGATATATTGTGATAATACAACTCTTTTCACCTATGGACTTCTCGTCTATACACGGCACTTAGGGCTTCAGGCTCGTTCTATGTTGTGTGGTTTGTTTATCTCTTTTCACCTACGGAGCACTCTTTCCGCTTTGCCTCGCATCTAGAATTGTGTGTTGATCTTAATCAGGACACTATTCCCTACTACTGGGGTATGCTAACCTTTGCTTTACCTATACCTACACCAACAACATTATCCTATCAGCACCAACAACATTACCCTACCAACATCAAATTTTTACCAAATGACAAATTGCCTAAACCATACCAAATTGCCTGAATTCACCTCTCCCTGGTCCTAAGGGAGAACTACATCGGTCTGAGGCCCTTCCTTGCTTTGTGCAATGGGCTATGTAGGCAGCACTTTGGAGACATGGGGTCTCCCAAGGTTAGCTCGACCATCCCCTACCATAACCTATCTTGTGTGGTGAATATAAATATTTTTGTGTATTTTTATTTTAATCACATTTCTCTTTATCCTTTTTCGAAACACCGAAAATCAAAACACCGACAATCTTATTATTATCATAACTCAAATCAACATACATATTCAGTTTTATTTAGATGTTAAACAAATACATCTTCTCTATCATCGACACGCCGGTCGGCATCCTTATTCTTATACCTCGCTAACATATACTCAGACCATCACAACTCATCCCGAACTAGGTGATGATCGTGATCGTCGACCCCTCTCGCCGGGCCTCTCTGTCCTCAAAGGTACCGCGGCTATTGGTACCGCCCACTGATCTGCCAATCTCTCCTGTAACATATGAACACGCCCTCTCGCATGGAGAACTCCAGCCTCTAGTCTCGCCGCCCGTGACTCCGCAACCACTAACAATCCTCTTGTCTCATTCACCTGCGTTTGGAGCTGCTGAACCAAACGCTGCAGACGATCCCTCTCTGCTGTAATCACCGCTGTGTCAGGGCGCTCACGTACACCTCGCAGTTCTGCTACCCACCATAATCTATAGGCCTCTGTCATTCCTGCATCCATTACCCTGCGATCGGCTGCTACCTCTTCAGGTCCTTCTGGAGGTGTTGGCCGGGGAGGTGAGAATGCTGCCTCGGCATCGATCCTCATATATGGTCTATAAGCCTGTGGTATGTCCTGCACAAATCCAAATTGTCGCCGCACGCGATCTATAGGAATCCTCTCATATTCACCTGGCCTGTGCCCCGCGATCCACCTCAATCGCTCTACACCTCTCAACTCCTCAGCTATGTTCTCGGTTACCATATAGTTCCCGTAGGGCCTCCAACAGATATCCGCAACCTGTCACTCTCTCCCATACCTGCCTATAATACTCAATATCACCTGTCACGGCCTGGGATCTGGCCTCTTGTTCTGTCTGGACCCATCGTCTGAATCCCAACCTCTGTACTCCGGTCTCTCCTGCCTGGATGGATCGGCCTATTGGTCGCACACAAACAATGTGCTCATAGGCCCAACAGTGTAATAAGTATGAGCAATCCAACGTTGTCCTGTGACTTCGCCTACAAGCCCATAAACCCCTGTATAGCTCCGCCAAATATGCAGGTGCCCATGCAAACGTAACGTTCCTTTCTATCATCTCCCAGATAACACACATCAATGCCTTTGGAAATTTTCCCCCTTCCGCCCTCGGTAATGCATAATACCCTACTGCTATCATTAATATCACTGCTAACCTTGTCTCCTCAGGGTGTGCTGCATACATTACCCCATATGTAAACGATAAACCTCGCTGTGTCAAATCTCGTGCGTATGGACCAAATACTGCTGTTATCGCTCCCCGTGCCGCGCTAGGTAGTGCCTGATATACTGGCTCTCCTGTAATAGGGAGTCTCAAAATCCGAAACACATCTTCCAATGTTACTGTCATCTCACCTGTTGGCAGATAGAAGGTATTTGTCTCAGGATTCCATCTCTCAATCAGCGCCTGTAACATACCATGGTTACGTGCGATTCGTGAATAATAACGGATTCCACTTAACCCCAAACGATTTATCAATGTCCATTCCGCTGGTGTTACATCCGCTCGGATTCGCGACAACAGCGCTGGCACACTATCATTCATCCTCAACTCTGTCTCTGCCTGCATACACCAAAACAACAAACAACCATTCAACCCGTTAGGGTCTTTTTCAAACATTCTGGAAATTTCTCCAGTAACCGGTACCGGTTATACATAACCGATATCGGTTGCATAACCGATACCGGTTATCCCTAACCGCCACCGGTCACTGTCAATTTTATACACCTTCCTTAAAAACAACCACCTACGACAATAATTTGCTCGTTTCTTCGTTTTTATACATATAAACATACCAAAACCCCGACGATTGCCTACCTGTACCACTGTACCCACTTCACTCTGCAACCCTTGTTATCATGTTTTCTCTCTCATATCTACCCCTTTTACCCCATTCTTTGCCGTTCCTTATTCCTTGCCTCTTTTTCACCAATATCGCCTCTGTCCGGCCCAACCCAAGGCCTCGCCCTACCAATTGGCCCGACCTAAGGCCTCAACCTACCATTTGGCCCGACCCAAGGCCTCGCCCCACTTATTTGGCCCGACCCAAGGCCTCAACCTACCTATTTGGCCCGACCCAAGGCCTCGCCCCACTTATTTGGCCCGACCCAAGGCCTCGCCCTACCAATTGGCCCGACCCAAGGCCTCGGCCTACTTATTTGGCCCGACCCAAGGCCTCGCCTACCTAATTGGGCCCGACCCAAGGCCTCGCCCTACCAGGTTGGCCCGACCCAAGGCCTCAACCTACTGTTTGGCCCGACCCAGGCCTCGCCCTACCTGGCCCGACCCAAGGCCTCGGCCTACCTGTTGGCCCGACCCAGGCCTCGCCTACCCGGTTGGCCCGACCCAAGGCCTCGGCCTACCTATTGGCCCGACCCAAGGCCTCGCCCCCACCCGGTTGGCCCGACCCAGAGGCCTCGGCCTACCTGTTGGCCCGACCCAAGGCCTCGCCCCACTTATTTGGCCCGACCCAAGGCCTCGCCCTACCAATTGGCCCGACCCAAGGCCTCAACCTACCTAATTGGCCCGACCCAAGGCCTCGCCCTACCAATTGGCCCGACCCAAGGCCTCAACCCACTTATTTGGGCTGACCCATGGCCACCACCCAACAACTTGGCCCGACCCAAGGCCGCATCACTTCCATACTATACCCACAATCACCGTTTTATTTTATCCATCCATCCTGTACCTTGTGTTTCATCGAGCTCACTTGTTCGTGTTTTAGCATGATTAGGGTCCTTGACTTGATCTGTCGACCAACTTTGCCTAGACCTAGACCGTGACGTTTATCTCAACCAAACCAACCATTTGGTACTGCCGAACATGCCTAAACGTTCCTGTACCTTACCTGTTATATACCCTGGAGCTACTTCCTATGCCTTGGATACCAGGATTATATCACCCTTGTTTGGATAAACTATCGACCTTTGCCTATACATTGCTGGTTTGCTAGTCAAATCATGTACCCTAGTCGTACTATTGCATTTCAACATGCGTCTGCTTCCTTGGACCTACCGCACCACCTTACCATCCTCTCTACAACATTTACCTTTTATCAACCCTATCCCTGATTTCCCGTTCGCTCAATCTGTGCTAGATTTGAGGGGGATTACCTATATCCTTAACATGAGAAACCACTTCATATTATTGTCCGCGCAGCTTTACAGAACAAGCTACACGACAATAAGGGGCTAATGTAGACACCAAAATTGTGTCTTACGACCCCTTGTGACCCGCATCTCATTTCGCAACCTAACCTCATTACCTAAACCTTACACAAGTATTTATTAATTGCCTTGTAATTGATAAATCTACACCACCTTACCTACCACCTCACTTTGCCACTTCATCATGACCTAGCCCTAACCCTAAAACTAACCTAATTAGGACCCATGACTTGGTCTAGACTCACATCCATAACTAATGCCTCCTTACTCGCACCCAAAGCCGACCTTCTAGCCACCTGACCAAGCCCGCAACTGATCTCTCGGGAGAAAAGCAGGGAAGGTGGGCTATTTTACTAAAAATAGCCTACTTTTTCCTAACCGATGCCGGTTCCTACTCGACCGCCGTCGGTTCACGCAACCGCCATCGGTTCCTCAGTAAATGGGCTTCCAAACCAAAACAACGGATCGGAATTTCATTTTTGGAGATCAGTCGAAGGATTTTTAATCAAAGGAGAGTCCAAAGCGATCAGCAGAGTCCAGAACTTCACTTGACCAAGCAGAGACGAGTAAAGAAACCAGAAGAGTTGGCAGCAAAGGAGATCAACTTGCACCTTCATAAAAAAACCAGTAAGTTATATCTTGCATGTCCTCCATTATAACATTTCTTGTGCTTTTGGAATTGTAATCTTCCCAAATCCGTTCCTGAATCCATTATCTAACATACCATTGCCTCTAACCATCATTCTTTAGCTTCTAACCATCCCATTTCTCAATACTATCCAAAAACCAGCCATTACAAACACCACAACCAGCCCGAGAAGATCCTGAACCAACGGTATCGGTTATCGGTGACCGCCATCGGTTATAGATAACCGCATCGGTTCCTTTGATCAAAACCAAGGAAAACAGCCTTTTCCCTACCCAGTTCAACGAAACAATTTAATTGATACTTTACCAGTATTTTGTGTTAATTCATATTAGCGAGGGCCGACCACCTTCGAAAGGAAGTTTCATACTTCACAGGCCCAAGCAGATTCCCTCATTTATTGTCTAATCAAAATCTTGTGGTCTTGTGTTCTTATTTGCAGGTAGTCCTTCCCAGACAAAAAGGAGTTCTCCGCAGTCAACCTGATCTTTCTCTACGGTACGCGCACATCATCTCGACATTCTACAGGTATTCCTCCTAACCCTAACCTTATCTGTTTCTAAAAGGAACGAAGCATTTCCGAGTGAAACATCTTGTCAAAAGGATAGGGGCATAATTCTTCGTATTGATACTTTCTAATGCTCCCTATATTGCTCTCTTCGAGGTTTACGAGTGTTGATTTCATAGAATATACCTCTTGTGCGAGCAATTGTTCTCTAGTGGGAGAAGAGGGGAGATATACTCGATGATACCATGTATCGTCTTCTCCTTTGTTTTCTCTATGGAGTTCATTGATCTTAACCTTAGGCCTTGACTTTTGAATGTTTTTACTTGTTTCCTTCTGTACATGGGAGGTTAGAAAAGCTAATTGTTGCCTTAGGTTACTAATCTATTATTGAATTGTGGTTTCTTCTTCTAAAGGTTCCTCCTCTTCCTCGCATTGTGGAGGTTCTTCACCATTTTCATGTCCCGTCATGTTTCTACGTGGCACTTTGATAAAGGGTATTTTATGTCCCACTATCTTATTGTTTCCTACATTGGAGGTAGAAGCATGTCCATGCGTCAAAATATCCTCCATATTGATAAGGGGTCATTCTTCCTTAGTAGCATTATTCGCAGGTGGGATTGTTTCATTTTCAGTGGGCAATTTGGCCCCTAATTCTACGACCCGTGCTAGCACTCTATCCTTATTTCTAAAGAGAAACTCGTCTAATAGAGTGGGGTCAAATTTGAATTATGTGTGTGGAGATTCCAATTCATTTCCACTACAATCGACCATATCTTCTATCTCTGTTTCCATAGAAAACAGAGGTCCTAGATCATATCCAATGAAGGGTTTGACCCTTGTGCATTAGAGGCTTGCCAAGCTTATGCTCATTGTTCCTTGTATGTTTGTTTCTTGAGTCCTAATCATGTTTTAGGAGCCATGTAAGGTAAGTTGTAAATGTGTTTAAAAATTTGTGACCACACTTAAGTGAAATGCAAGATAAATTGTCAAGAATATGAAACAAAAATAATGTGAGAATACCAATGTGATAGAGTGATAAATCACCAAAGTGACACAAATTTTTGGTATCTAAAACCTATCAAATGAAGTACCTCTTAGACTATGTCTCGAAAAGAAGTTTAGTGTCGCAAGATAATTAACAAGATGTTTTTACTTATGCCCAGTTCAAGAGAATGAACAAGATGTAAGTAAATACAAAAGGTTAATGTGACCTCCTAACAAGATATACTAAAAGCGAGTTCAAATCTGATTAAAACCTATATCCCAAAAAGTGCCAGTTATAATTCATGAGTGACATAACAATATCACCAATATATGTTAACCAAACTTTGCGAGAAAGTAAGGTATTGATATCAAGATGCTATTGATATAACACGCACAAGCGGTAACACCTAACACTCTTCAAAATCAAGGAAATAATAGAATCGAACTAAAAAAACTTAAATTATAGCTAGGAATAGTTAAAATGTGTGCAACGTAACCTTACAATATAGATATTTAGGTCGAGTTTATAAGAAACAAGACGTAAATATCAAAATTGTAGTGATACGATACAAACAAGCTAACCTTTCTAAGGAAGTTCAAGATGATGAACCATGCCTAACTACAATGACGATCTTGACATGGGTATCAAGATCACAATGGTCACTAATGATATGAATATATCTCCACGTACTTTAGATGTTAAACTTACCCACCCACAAACATGGATGGGTGTAAATGAAAAAAGTGGCGAAAAAAATCGATTGGTAACACAAAGGTAGTCACCCTCCTTCGATAAAAAAGTGACACAAGAATGCGAAGGGATCAAATAAAAATGAGATGAAAAATGTTGGCTTCACTTCGGTAGAGTTTCGCCTCACCCTAAGGCAAGTAAAAACTAAGCGAAAGTAACACGTCACACGTTTCACAATAAAAATGGTTCACAACTCAACACTTTGTTTTAGAATGGTCAAAGTGGGCTCCTAGCCAAAGTATATTTTCCTAGGTGGTTCTCTCATCCTAGGTGTTACAAAGATTATCCACGAGTGGGACGATTTACCCAAATAGTCTCGACTATCTTGGGAGTATCTTGACTTTTCCCCCTTCAAGCACAGTGGGTAGTAAATGCATCCATCGTGTACTTAAAAGGGTCACGTAGGGACAACTTGTAACTCTATCTCATAAAGGAATCACTAGTCAGATAGGTAGTGCGGAGCACTTCTTGTTTCATCCACAAGGTTCCCTCTTGTGTGGACTTTTTGGGGTTTCGAACCACCCCCATTGTTGTAGCTTAAGGCATTATGTTCCAGCTTGGGTGGAGAGGGATGTACCCTTTTAAAACCTGCATAAAGTGTTTTGAATATGTTGTTCATTTTATCTTGTTTAATTAGGTGTGGTTTGCTTGAACACCATTTGGTAACCTGTATAACAATTGTATTAGTAGTTTTTGAATTTGTTTTGATTCCTCCGTTCTTTGACAAGCGTGGTGTTTTGGTCCTGTATGATGATTTTTAGTAGTTTTTCATCAAAAGAGAAAACACCATTTCTGATTCTCCAGATCGTCCAAGGATGCAAGAGAAGAGCATACGTGATGTTTCCAAAATCCAAAAAGATATCAAATGGAAAAACACCTTAATTCAACTACGCCAAATTAACTGATTCCAACTCAAATATTCCTAACAACCTCAAAGCATCAAAAGGATTTAAGAATAATTTTTGATTCCCAAGATCACCCCAAGGGACGCGAGGGAAGAGAAAATGTGATATTATTCATGTAAGTAAACAATGTAAATCTTATCTAATCAAGTAAAAACATCCTATAAAGACAAGTATGTGATTAGATAAAACCTGCAAGAATGTTAGAACCTCAACACATTAATTTCAAGAAAACAAAAGGACACCTACGCCCCTGTTTTGGCATCTACGCGCGGGTTAGGGCGGATACACCACTATGTGTTTTCTGATTTATAGTGCACTTGCACCACCCGAGAGTGTGTGTGCCACCAAAATGACATGTGCGCTACTCTATGTATTTTTGGCTTACCATGCACCTGCACCACCAGAGAGGTGTGTGTGCCACAAAAATAATGTATGTGCTACCTTCGATAAAAACAAACAGAAATTTGGGCAGAATGCTTGCTCTACCGGGAAAAGCGTGTGCACTACCAGAAAATCGTGTGTGCCACCACTTTATAAAACAGTCCCAGATTCTAACAGAATGCTTGTGCCACCAGAAATGTGTCTATGCCACTAAAACAATGTGTGCGCTCTAGTTAGGGTGCACGTGCAATCTGACAGGTTTTGATTTGTAGTGAAGGTACAATATGAAATAATGTCTGTGCCCAAGTTAGTGCATCTGTGCGCTGGTTAGGTATGTGCACTTGGGTTTAGTGCATATGTGTCAGGGTCGATAAACAAAGAACCAAGTTTTGACAGTGCGCTTGTGCCACTCGAGAGGCATGTGTGCCATAAAAATATGCCTGTGCTCCTAAAAATGTGCCTGCGCCACACCTACAACCAAAATATGGAAAAAAACACAAGAAAGCTCACAATATCTCAAATTTTGACAAGTTAGTTTAAAAATGGCAACAACCCATTAAAATGATGGCTATGAACAAGAAGTTACACATATCAAATTAGAAAAAATCCAAGAAAATGGACATTAATTACTACATGTGCATATCAAAAGTTAGCCAAAACAATGAAACTTAAACTAAAATTCCATGGGACTAAGTCTCCCACCGGGCATGCCAAATGTGTGCATGTGTTGTTTTTAAACTAATGCTAATATGAGTAAAAGACTAACACCTAAATAGCCTTAATTAGCAAGAGTTAAACAAACTACTTAGCACCATCATGATAAGAATTAAACAAGGGTTAGATGCTAAAAATTCATCAATAGAACTTTGAAACTAACAATGTTAAAACATTTAAAATCCTCTATTCTCTAACAACAAATAAATGAAATGGACCTAGGTAGGCTCCATAGCTATCAAAAATGGTTTTTCTATTGGTGTTCCAAGAACCTAGGAATGAAGGCTTGTCAAAGTTGGGCTACAAGACCCTTTTGACACCTCTCATATGACCTAAGCACTTAAGAGAGAGGCTTAGCTCTTCAATATGATGAACTCTCAAGAAAAAAAGTAAGATCTTAGCCTATTTTTCTATATTCTTTGCATTTGCTTTCTCAAGGAGTTTAGGTGTAGGTATAAAGGTAGAAGGAGGGCTCCTTATATAGCCCAATGGATAAAGGAAACACTTCATACCTTTGCATGTGGGATAAAGGTAAAACATGATTAGGAATGGATAATGTTTCTTTATAAAAGGTAACCTTACTTTAGAAGGGTTTAATTTATGCTTAGCAAGTCATGGGAGTTGGGGTGTGTTTTAATTAATCAAAGGTGATTAACTAATAGGTAGATGCAAGCTTATAAAAGCTATTTAGAGGAATATTAGTATGATCTAGGCTATTAGAAGGGGATTAAATCAATTAAATATTAATTTATTAGATAAAAGGAAGGAAAGCTAATTAATTAATAATAATTAATTAGTCTAGATAGAAGGGGTGAATAATTAATGGAAGGTTGTTAATTAGGATGTTAATTGGATAGGTGACTTAATCAATTAGCGTATTGTAATTAATTAATGAAAATAGGAGGGAATATGAGCACTTTTAATGATATGTCGTCGATTTGTGGGAAATGAGATAATTAGCGCAATTTAAGTATTTAAATTTCTCGGGCGTAATTATGGGTGTCTACAGGAGGATCTTGACTTACCAAAGAAGGGACATTATAAGTTATGGAATTATGTTCGTTAGAAATAGAAGGAGTAGATTTGGGAGCCCATTGGGATTTAGCAATTGGAGATGAGAATGTGGTAGAATGTTGTGTAGCAAATGAAATAAAACCCTGATACTCAAGGTGATTAATTATTTATTTTAAAACATAACAATCATTGTCATGATGTCCATTAAGTACATGATAATTGCAAAATGGGAGACCTATGTATTTGGAAACTGATAAAGAGGGTAGAAATGAGTAGTTGGCAAGTTGATCAATTGGTGATTGAGGAGCTTAGGAATAATATCATATTGCTTAACATTTAGATCAAACTTGAGAGGTGCTGGTAATGGTAAGACTTGAGGTTCACTTATATGAGCACATGTAGAAGACATAGGATTGGGATGAGGTGTAGATGAGATAACATGGGCTTGAGAAGCATCCTTGAGATGTTGGATTTAAGATTTAAGAGATGTAATCGTGGTTTCCATATTGTGACATTTATCTTGAAATAAACAATGTAAATATTGAATTGACTTATAAATGGATTGATTGGTAGTGGTATCACTAAGGCTAGGGTCATTGGAGAGACGATCGAAATGGAACTTGTGCAAGTGGCATATTGCAAGGGAGATACATAATGTCTAGGGATTTTGGAGAACATCTTTGCAAGGTGGGTATATTTGAAGCAAGTCATGAAAGGAGACTTGAGGAACCTTAGGAGCCATAAAAGAGAAACCAACAGGGATCTGAATTACCAATCACGAGTAGGGTTCACCAAATGATTTACTTTAAATCAAATTAATTAAATATGATTTCAGTAACTACTATAATGTGCGATATAAAAATGGTAAATATAAAGTAATGAACACATAAATATGCATGTAAAGTATGGAACCCTAAGAAAGAAGAAGAGGTAGGACTTAACTATTTTTAAGTGAACATGAAGTGATATGCACAAGTGAACATGTCAAACAAGTTGTAGACATGGTTGTTATTGATCACCGTAAATGATGGAATTGAGGAATAGATCCAAACAGGGGCATCTAGTGTAGGGAAGAGGCTCTTAGGAATTTGTGACTATGTAAAATATCAGAACTACTTTGTTCTATGTCGTAAGGGCTTTGATGTTGATTCTTATTGGTCACCTAATATTCACTCCTTGATTTTGGAGGTACTTGTAACTGTAAAAGAGAATTTCACCAGCACATACCCATAAACCACATCAAACCTAAAACGCAAAATGTAGAATGAGGAGTTAGACCGACCCCACTAGTCACTCGAAGATCGAACTTATGACTCGAGCACCTGCAATACATCTCGAGAATCCATGTAGTTTGTGTGTGTGTGAATAAATGGTTCCCTAGGATGCCCTTGGGCAAGTTACATAAATGATAGCGGGTTGTGGTTAGAATGTAATAATGTAATAATATGTGTGAATGGAATAATATGTGTGAATGGAATAAAATAGACTTCCCCCTCCTATGTAGTGTATGCGAGAATTGATACAACCTTTTCCCCTTGTATGGATGCTAGATGGATGCCTTTGAAGTGATTTAGTGCCTTTGGATGCAAGCTTAGTGGTGATAGTAATGTTTAATGCTTGGTCCTTTATTTTTAGAAGTAACTAAGTATATATATTATTCCCTTGTTTTAATTTCGTATTTGAAAACGGAGAGCTGACCCATAAGTGAAAAATATGCCCAAAAGATAAAAAACCCAAAAATATTGAGTAAAGGTAAGAACGGGTTTGGAGTGCCTAGTATGGATAGGATCGCATGGGTGCTAATGTCCTAACTAGGATCAAGTTTCTATGACCATAAAAGATAAATTAGTTAGGTTTTGTCGGGGTTGTAGGGGTATAAGACCAAAGAGAAAATAAGAAACAAATAACGAGAGGCCAAATATAGTTGTCAACCACTAGTTTTATTGTTTAGGAATCACATATACATTAGTATGATTTTGGACCTCGAGATGAACCCAAGCGCATGATTTTTTTTTCTACACTAGGAGAATCCTTATACATGGAGGCTTGAGCCAAATGATTCTTAAGAGAGAGAACATATTTAGCTAGTTTATGTAGTAATGAGTATGTGGTTCTAGCATTTTAAATCTGACCCTTCTCTTTGTTCGCACTTTTTGATCTTTCCATACATGATCAAGTCATATTCTACCTCGACCAAAATTTTATGCGCCTCTTCCAAATCAGCTGGTTGAGTTACTCTCGAATGAAACTAACTTCGGATGCTAATAATTAGTGAATAATATTAATTTATTATCCTACCTAGTCCCGATAGCTTTGGGCATCTTGTAAAGCATTCTATTAAATTTAGCCATGAAATCCCTCATGGTCTCATAGGGTTCTTTCTTCATCTGAGACCATTGTGTAAGAAGAGCATGAGAATCTTTGGTAGGTTTTAACCTAGATTCAAATTTGGTTTTCATATCGATTCGTTGTTGATAGATCTCCTTGGTAAATGATAGAATCATCAATTTCTACAACATCTTGTAAGGATTATATGAATATATGGAATGATACATCCTCATATCCCATACCTAACACCCCACACACTATGATGAAATATGTAATGTGATCATCGGGTGTTGTTTCCCATCTCTGTAGAATTTAGGAAATCTCTTTCAAGATCCCTTGGATAATTCATACAAAGGAGGATTGAGAGAAAACAGGACTCATGTTTTCCCACAAGGCAATGGTGCTTGTTAAGCCATCTATGGTTCTTCTTCCTCAACCGCTTCTTCTTCAACTATTTCTACAACTTCTTATGTAATTTATTCTTTTAGAGGTATGTAATTTAATTTATCATTTGCTGATCCCTCAATGGAGTATTCAAGAGACAAGGTAGGATCAAATTCAAGATATTGTTGACCTATTCTTCTTACAATTTGATTGTTAAGAAGTTTAAAATCATATTGGAATTGCTCTTCAAAAGTTGGGTTAGTCACACCACTAGCTCTAGATGACCTCATATACATTATTTTGACCAACTTACATGATGAATGTACAACTCAATATATATCTTTCATACGATATTATCTATTGATTTTGAGCTTGTCTTGCACGGTGTAAAGCTTGAGTATGTTATTTCTCAATGTATATAACTCTTGAGGATGTGTGGTAGTGGTTAAAGATCTCTCTATTATGCCAAATACAATTCCTCAAATCAGCAATAAGATCTTCTTGTGTGTCTTTAAATAAAAGAGGGTTATGATGAAACACATGAGCATTTCCGGGATAGTCATGGAGGGAAAAATTTAGGGAATACATCAAGACTTTTTATCTTTTGATTTTTTTTAATTTTAAAATATTTGATTTTTTAGGGATTTTTGGATTAAAAGGTGGTGTAGAAACAACAAATTTTTCCCCACAAGTGGGCCCCAACTTTTTTGGTGAAATAATTTGTCGGGTGGGAAAATGAGTGGGTTCTCACCAACAGTGTGTGGGACTAATTCCCTCTGCTTGAATGGGACAACTCCATTTATTGAAAATAAGAAATATTTACACTATTCTAATTTCTTGGGGGTGGTCTTTCAACCGGGGATCACACAGGAGTACTTCCCTATGCTTGTGGCAAAGTTCTCATAGGTACTATAATGGAGGAAACAATTAGAAAGAGAGAGGTAAGAAGAGAATAACAAGGATGGTTTACACAATAAATATCACATAAGAGTTTATTTCCTCAAAACTAGAATATAACCATGAATTCAATGAGAATAAACCATTTACATACAATAAGGAACAAAATACAAAAACACAAAGTATCATTGCATTATATTCAACAAGTACATGCTCATGGAGTATAGTTGAGATGGAGAGGAATGCATTAGACTAGGAATGGAAGAAATCAGCTATCTTGCTTCTAGAGAGAAATAAAGAGCTAGAAAACAACAATAATCCCCTTGGAATAAGGAGGTCAAATCTATTTATTTATTTATTTACATTACAAATATTCATCTACCCCCACATGACTCTTCATGTTCCTATTCTACTTGTGACTTTCCATCTTCCTAGGAAGTAATAAAATAAGTCCCCTTTTATAAATCAAAAGGGACTTTTACAATGTAACATTAGAAAGTCACTTAAGTGAATAAGATAAAATATCATGATTGTGTACAAGGAATAATTAGAAAGGGGGATAGAAGAGAGAGGGAGAAAGAAGGAGAAGAAAAAGAGAGCTGACTAAATGTTTGATGAAGACTCCTCCTCTCGAAGAGGAATCAACTACTACTGGATTCCACATAAGGTCTCCAATGATGAAGCTTTGAACTTTAACCATCTTGTTGAATCTAAAATTGCAAATGACACTTTCTCGCTTAGGGATGTTTACACATGTTCCAATGTGTTGTCCAAGTATCTGAGATGACATTGATATTTCAGGATTGACTGAACTATTTTTCATGATTCCTCGCAGTATTAGATATGGAACCTCCAATCTCTACAAGGGCTTCAAGAGTCTCACCAAAAAATGACAGAGGATCAATAACCTTTTCCTAAATCAATTCTTGAAATGTATCTTGAAGATTCTTCAAGGAAGTATCATCATCAAGGAAAGGGGTATCAAGATATTGCATGCTTGGTGCTTTGAGATCTTTTAGGATTCTTGATATTTCTTCTTCACGGGATTCCAAATCAAAAATAGACTCTTTCATCTCATCAAACCTCCAGATTATGATGCAAGACCAAATGGGAGACATGTTATCTGAGGTGGATGGAAACAAACCTGAGCTTACTAAGACATGAGAATCAAAATTATTCATTTCTTTCACTAATGGGAGATTACCTTCCCAAACGACCTTATATTTCTTGATCTCAACTCTCATTTTCTTGATTTTCAACTCTGTGGCCAAGAGGAATATGAATAAGGAGATTATTTTGGGAAATAGAGAATTCCCTTTTCCATAATCATGCTTACCCATTGGTCACATGCCATTCCTTGCATTGTGAATGTTTGAGCTTTCTTGATGGACGTAGGATTGAAGCTGCAAATGAGGGAGATTGATTTAATCAGAGGAAAGGATGATGCATTTGGTTTAAGGAATGACTGTACATATGAAAAAAAATCCCTCACATGTTCGTCTAATTGGTCAATTATCTATTTGTACTCCTCATTCTATGCAAACATACAAGACAAATACTCCTTGAAAAGGTGAGCATCTCCCCATGAGTTGCTTGCCACAAAGAGAATATTTTCATTATGTAGTCATTGGGTGTCATTTATTCCACATGATTGATGAAATTAAAGCGAGAAAAATCCACAAACTAAAATCTAGAAGCCTCAATGAATAAACTAGAGACTGTTTGTGCCTTCTTATTCTTATTTGTTCGATGTACTTTGAGGTGACCTTAAAGATGGGTGCCACTACCTTCGCACAGCTTCTTGAATCCTATCCAAAAAAATCATTGATCCATGAGAAAGTCTTGTAAGGAGTGGAAATGATCTCGGACACCTCGCATGCTTGGCAGGAGACCAAAGAATGACTTGGATGGGATGGTTCAATCACTTCTGCGGGGACAATTGGATTCACTGGATGTTTAGGGGACTGGAAGGGTCTATTTCACCTTGTTCAATTTCTTCAACATGTTCTCATATGGCCTTAGATCTCTTGTACACATCCATTGAAGGATATGTTTCTTCAATTTATGTAATTTTCATCTTTTAGAATTAGATGAGCGTACGCCTTCATTGGATACTCACGTGGGATGTGGAGAGATAAGATTGTCTAGGAAAAGAAACAAATGCACCTTTTTCCATGTATTCTTCCTTCCTCTTTTTATACCAATTTTTAGACCTTTGAATCACATGCATCATTCTTTCTTTGATGTCTCTAAACTCTAAGATCTACCATGGGATAGGAGAAGGAGGTGAAGATTGCACAACTTCATACTCGTGGATAAAAAGATTTGAATCATCATTAGACACACTCTTCTTAAAACCAATCAAACTTGAAAGACCTCATTTTTCTAATTAAATACTCATGTAATATCTTTTCCTAACTTATCATTCATCAAGATATTTGATCTAGAAGTCTTCAATTTGAGGAATGTGATGCAAGCTAGGTAGAAGAAAGGAGTCATGATCTGTCCTGATATCAAAGTTGGATCTAGCCATGTAGGAGTGCAAGTTGAAGGAAAGAATTGAGGTTTCAATATTTAAAGCATGAAATTCATTCTTACTTGAGTAAATTCCCAAGGAAATAGGAAAAGAAACACCCCTTTTATTTAAAGACTTGCATTTGATGTGGAATTAAGCATGTTTCTGCATAACTCAACCAAGACAATTTTTAGCTTGATACCTTAGAAATCAAAGAGGGGAAAGATTAAATCCACTCACCCTAATGTGATTGAATGTGGAGAATTTTGTGAAGAATCCCTCATATCTTGTGATCAATTCCACTCCTTTAGGTGAAATTATTTTTTCAAGATCTCCTTCGAGCAACCGGATGAGGTACATAGTGAATGCATCATTCAATCTTGCGAAATGTGAGTTTATTTCCCTAAAAGTACGTTGCCGATAATTTTTGAATGTGGGGGACTTCTAAGGGAAATTATATAAAAGAGAGAGACCATGGAAGGGTCTTACATATGTGAGGGAATACACCAATTAAGAGGTTATAGTGAACCTCTTGGTGACAAAGAATTGCTCTAATTTCCAATGAATGTTGTCACTGATGATTTTACCCCAATCAATTATTTGATTTCCTTCAGTGATCACTACTATAAATTGTGGAATAAATTAATGAAATTCCTTAGTTTTTTCTTCACCCATTAAAATATTGAGGAGCACAATTGTATATAAATATACCTCGCGCAATTCACTATGTGAGAATGTCTTGGGCATCCGAGAAGGTTTTTTCTCCCCTTCTTGAGCCATTAACCAATTACAATCCCTTGAAGGTAGGAGTCTATCTTTGACCATTATTTAGATGTGAAATACCATGTGATGATGACCTACATATTCACGTTCGACTCGAATTAGAGTCGAAACACCATCATAGCTATCTTCATCATATGAACAACAATATTCTTTGGTGTAGAAACTATTCTTATCTTTAAACCTCTTTAACTTATTCTTACTCTTGTCAAAATTGTGATTCCTCTTGTCATGAACTTCATCATACCATTAATTATCTCCATCCTTATGCTTATAAGGTAACTTATTGGAAAAATGGCCCACTT
Organism: Taxus wallichiana var. yunnanensis; assembly: GCA_018340775.1. NCBI lineage: Eukaryota > Viridiplantae > Streptophyta > Pinopsida > Cupressales > Taxaceae > Taxus > Taxus wallichiana. Next base: position 637,134,883 of record CM031237.1, on the reverse strand, counting down.
CACCATAGTTAAAGAATTTAAAAGGAAATTTTCCTTTGTACTTACCTAAACCAAGTTTCAATCTTCTAGAAAACATAGCAATTAGTTCATCATCATCAATATTAGGAGAAACATCATCATCATTAGTCTTCTTATCCTTTGAATTATTATCAACCTTGAAAGAAATCTCTTTCTTGATAGGTTTTGAATCCATGATCCTCATCTCATATGTTAAAATACCATGTAGCTCATCCATCAACATGACCTTAAAATCCTTAGCTTCCTCAATAGCAGAAACTTTAGGATCAAACTTGGGGTTAAATATCTTAATACATTTTTCATTAGTACATATTCTTTTACTTATTCACCTAAAAATATGATGGTGTTGACAACTTGATTAACCCTGAGTAGATATGCAGCAATAAATTATTCTTCTCCCATCTTTAGGATTTCAAACTGATTTATGAAAGTTTGGAGATTTTCCATCCTTACCTTGGAGCCTCCTTCAAAGATGAACTAAAGATTCTCCCACATGGCTTTAGCAGATGTAAAATGTGTTGGAAGTGTGTGTCACTTATGTTGTCATTGATTTCAAGTCCATTAATGTCATCGTCTAGGTTATCTAGGTATGTTGGTTAGGTGATCTATGGGTTTCCAAAGGTGCATATGTGTGGCTTGAATCTCTCAAAGGTGGTATGAAGGTAAAAAAATTCCATGAGGTGAGTGAGATGTGTCAATGAGTCTGTAACATGTTCACATGATCCAGTCATGAAGTGTATGAGTCAAGTCAAGTCTTTCTAGGCCTTGGTCTAATGCAAGTACATGGTGTAAATAAATAAAACATGAGAATTCATTCAAAAAAAATTAGAGAAAGAAATTTTGGATCACTATGAGGTAGCAAAAGAGGTGCGAGAAGAGATACAGGATACAAAACAAGTTCATGAGACTGAAATAGGTTAGTATGTCACTTTCTTAAGCCAATCCACAAGCAAACAAGGTGTGAAATATTGACCCAAGGTGTGATGATGCAAAAAACATGGTGTAAGCATGAAATGATGATATATGGTGTGTACAAGGCCTCATAGGTATTTATTGAAGTGTTTTAGGTACTTCTATAGCTCATCATAGTTCAAATTCTAAGAATCAGAGACCAAAGGGCAAATAAATGAGATGGAATGGAAAGATGAAGGATGAACCAGAGAAAATATCACTTGGAGGTTTTATAGGGATGTGTCCTTAAGGTGTGAGAAAAATTTCAGAAGCTGAGGATGAATATTTTTCAAGTTATGCAAGTTTTTCCAAAACCAGGTTTTTCAAAGTATGAAAATTGAGCACCAAAATTCTTGGCAGTCAAGAAAAATTGTAGATCCTCCTTTAGATAAGTCATAAGAGATAAAAAAATATTAAATTGGGATAAAATTATGGTCTAAAAATTATTTTGTTGATTTTTTGAGTATTTTAGAAGTTCTATCCATTTTTGTGTGCATGTTTGTTGTTGGGGTGTTAACGTCAAGTGGGGATAACCACTTAGACAACCCCTTGTCTTAAAGATCATTTTTAATAATCTTAGTAAGTATTTCACAGCCTTGAAAAGAGTGAATTGGTATAATTGATCACCGATACTATATAAATAGGATGATCCCTCATGGGTTTAGACTTCTTGGTAATCTTACTTTGGCTAACGAGAATATAGACCAATTGATCTAAGATCAAGCTAATTATATGAGTTATTATATAATGAGACATAAGTCTGCTAGTGTTTACTATGAGACCGAGGAGTGAAGTGGAAGTGCTAGGTTAAATTGATAAATTCTTAATATAAGATAGTGATTTTCAGTGGAGTTTTTTCCCTTTGGGTTTCTCCACTTAAATCTAGTGTCTCTTATCTCATTTACTTTTAGCTATTGATATTTTATTTCAATTATGATCTATTAATCATTATATGCATATGTAAACATCTAATAAATTTTTGTACATTATAATCTACAATCCTTTACTGTTTATTTTGTGGATCTATAATTCTTCAATTATATCTTCTCGCATTTGTTCTAACATGGTATCAGAGCTTGTGATTATGTGTGTGTAGAGCTAGATCTAGATTTTTCTATCTTGCAAGATCGAAGAATCTTGAAGATTGTTTGATCTGTGAAACCCTAAAAATTCAGCCGACAACTTCAAGCTAAACCAGTGTAAAGTTCTAATTTTTATCCCAAAATTACTTAGATATTGGTCGATTAACTATTTAAATCATGTTAGAGTTGTTTGTATGCTTGATCTTTTCTTCTGCATATAGTTTCAGTCGTTTATGGTTTAAATCCATTATCTCATGAGATTATTTTAAGTTTTCATGTTGTTTATAGCCGTCGGGTTTTTTTTTTTACCGTGTACGCGAAAGAGTTCCTTAGATCTAGTTAGTTCGGAGCGTTTAAATCCGCCCTATCTTTGTAAATATTTATTTTTGCTAGATCGACTTTTACAAAGCCCGATCCAATATTTTTTCACCATCGGCTTTGTTTTTGGTTTTGTAAAGTTTGGACCAATAAAATTTCTCCAAATAGCTTCACTGTCCTTTTTTCATGTTTGCAAAGTACCCACTCTTAGAGTTCCAAGTGGATTCAATCTGACATCCTTCTATCTTTGCAAAGCTTGGGCCAATCATTTTGTGCCATCTGGCTTCGCCCTGTTAGTCTTATTTGACTTCTTTTGTTTTTTCTATATTATTTTGACTGCATGAAGCTTGAGCCAATCATATTTCTCTAGCTAGCTTCGCATTGTATTTTTCCAGAGCCCAAGCCAATCATAAGGATTCATATTGCTTTGTTGTGTTAGTAATATTATTTATCTGATTGTCAGTCATGAAACACGAGCCAATAAGGGATTTACATGTGTCTTCACATTATCAGACTTGGATTAGTCATCCTCTATATCATCTGTAAAATTTGAGCCCATAAAATTTCTCCAAGTAGCTCCGTATTTCACATTATCAGTAATATTTTTAACTTGCTTCTATCATATGTGAAGGAAAAACCAATAAAATTTCTCCAAGTATATTTTATTTTGCACTTGTCAGATTTGAGAAATCCGAGCCAAAGAAATTGCTCCACTTTTTTGCATTTTTTAGTCTTTCATTTGTGTCATTTTTTATCCTATTAAAATTTTCCATCTTTTCACATTTTTTAGTGTTTACCTTCTTGTAAAAAGTGAGCCATTTAAAAGGCTCCACATGTCCTCAGTTTTCTTTATTCATTTTGGTTGCACTACGAAGTGTGAACCAATAGTATTTGGACACGTACATCTTCTTTTTCTCTTTTGTCATCCTCTATCATTTGTGAAGTGTGAGCCATTCAAAAGGTTCCACATATATTTTTTTGGACTTAGTCTTTGTCAAATTTACAAAGCGCGAACCAATTATTTTTGACACATATATTTATCTTTTAATTGTGTAAGCCTTCATAATTGTCGGGTGTCGATCTCTTGCTTTGACTTAGCCTCATAAATTGTGACACTTGTATCCTACCTTTTTAAACTTGAACTCTATTTTAAGTTTGATTTATTTCAGGACCTTAAGTCTTCCTAGGGTATTTTTAAAGTTTGGTGGAAAGCCACCAAGTGTCAATTTCATTTAGCCATTAATTTTTTTGACAAGTGTCTCTGTTTGACTAAGAATTTGATTTCACATTGTGTCAGAGTGTGAAAATGTGATCCAATTAATTTAAGACATGTATATACGGTCCTTTTTAATTTATTATCCTTTGACCCATTAGTTTGCGGTGAAAATGCGAGCTAATTGAAAAGTGACACATGTATTTGTTTTTCATTGTTGTTAGTATTGTCAAAGTTTTTTGATGTGTGTTTATTTTTCTTTTTGTTGCAGACCTGAAAAGGCATTGATTTTTTTAAAAATATTTCGCATCTGTCCAAGGATCTATTTTAAAGATGACACATGCCTCTTATTTATTTATTTATTAAGTAGCTTATTTTTTAGCTGGCCCCACTAAATTTCTAAATAAATCGTTGAGTTACTCTAGCCCATATTAGTCTCGAGCTCGGTTAGCTTGCTGTAGCTCTACTACAACTAAACTCTGTTAAATCGATCTTAATCTCAATCAAATCTAGTCCTTTTTGACTAAATTCAAGTTTTTTTCATTTATATAGCTATTAAAAAGATATGTAGCTAGTTTTTTTGTCTCTATTTGGCTTCCTTGATTCATTTTTAGCTAAATTTGTTTCCATTGCCATCTGAGCATTAAAAATGGCCAGTTTTGCTAGTTTTTCATTGGATAAGTCTCATCTTTTGAATGAAAGGAATTATAAAATTTGGAGATTGTGTTTAAAATCTTGTTTTATGGCTAGAAAGCTCTGGGATCTTGTGACTAGTATAGAAAAATGTCCCACAAGGAGACAAGCTACCCATAAAAACCTTAGCTCCTTCTCTCAGAGATCTCAGGAAGCCATGTCCATCATATTGCAAAGAGTTAGAGATGAATTCTTAATGCATATAAGTCACATGGACTCACCTGTAGATGCATGGAAACAATTAGAAACCATGCATGAAGGCAATAGGTTGTCTAAAATAATTATAATGGTTTTAGAGCTGTTTACAACACCTATAAAGGGGGATGAGAAAATTGTCAACTATTTATCTAAATTTAAGAACATCAAAGCTCAATTAGATAGTTGTAATTGTGAATTATTTCAAGATAAGCTTATGTACTTCATAATTCAGATTAATATTCATGAAAATTTTAGAAATCTACATCTCAATTCTCAATTCTAAGTATCAGAATGAGAATGATCTACCTGATCTAGACACTTTGTCTTTCTTGTTGATTCAAGAAGAGCATGTTATGGAAAATTTTGATTCTAAAGAGAATACTACTCAGGCACTTCTCACTCAAGAATCAAAAAGTAAACCTTCTAGATTCAAAAATAAAAACCATCTCTTAAACCCCTTGTAAAGACAAGAAATCAAGAAACTTAAGAGTAAGTTTTGATGGTAGATGTCATAACTGTGGAAAATTTGGCCATAAGAAAGAGGATTGTAAATCCAAAAAGAAGTCAAATTTCAGAAATAGGAAATGGAATAGATCATATCAAAATCAAGATGAAGAAGAAAATGATCATAGAGCTAATGTAGTAGCTATATAAACTTCATCTTTCACCTCGAATGAAAAGTATACATTGTACTGAATTTAAATTGTTTTTTGTGTATTTGTTTTTGGTCATTTATTCAAATAGAACTATTGGTCATTTTTCTGTCATGCAAAATTGATCATATATGACATGTTTAAGCTTAAATTTTCCACCTATGAAAATATTTTTCAAGATGCTTACATGGTCATTTTTAAAGAAAATTCCACAAAAATCCATGGAAAGTATCCACAGTTAGTGGATCATGGTTTCAATGAATACTATGATTATTCTTGTATGATCTGATTATCTGTTTAGATTTGATTATCTATATGTTTTTGGAAAAACATTATATGTGATTACTAAAATATTAATCATATGCATATCAAATGACACTTGGGGACACCTTTGTGTTTGTATTGGAGACGTCCAATACTGATTGCATCTAATTAATGTTTTAGTAGTATAATATGTTGAATTTTTTTCAACATATTTGTAATGTAACATGGTTAGTTGTTTAAGCATATCATTATGTTAGTTGTTATGCCTATTATGTTGTTTATCATGCCTCTAACCATGTTGATGTTGTGTTGGATATACAACTGGATTTATGGTCAAGTTTTGATGCAAGGTGCCATCACTTGGAGTAGAAAAAGAGCCATGTGGCTAAAGAGGCTGTTGGTAGTGATACACATAGGAGCTAAAGGAAGTGTTCCTCCTCTATGTGAAGGCCAGATTGCTCTTGATAAAGAATCTAGTTCAACATCAGAGATTATGTTGCAGATATCTTCATCAAGCCATGGTGTGCTTTGTGAAGTTTTGCAAGTTTTGTGCCTTGTTGGGCCTATCAGAGTTACCATTGAGGGGAGTGTGTATGAAAATTCCACCTCTTAACGGATTATTATAAAAGACCCGGGTTAACTTTTAAGAGTGGATCATGACCACCCGCTTTGTATGTAACAAAGTAATCCTTTAAGGATTGGTTACACATGGTTGTAACATTATATGTGAATTGTAAATAGCATTTTAAACTTCCAATACTTCCTCCATTTTGTAATAAGTAAATGTTTCACTCTATGTGAAGTTACTTGTAAATCCCAACGAAGCTTTAGTTGTGGGTATGCCTTGGTTTATAAAAGGCTCCATAATATGATGTAAGTCTTCATAAGTAAAGCACTTGTTCTTAAGAATTTATGTATGGGAAGATCAACTAATTTCCCTTGTTTGCATGCTAGCCTAAATCATTGTTGTTGATTCAAGGATTTGTAAATCCTTTTGTAGAAAAAGGTAAAATTGGCATGATTGTTTTTGTTTTCCCCACTTAACATTAAGGGGGAGTGTTGGGGTGTTAATGTCAAGTGGGGATAGCCACTTAGACAACCCTTGTCTTAAATATTATTTTTAATAATCTTAGTCAGTATTTCACAACCTTGAAAAGAGTGAAGCGGTATAACTGCTCACCCATCCTATATAAATAGGATGATCCCTCACGGGATTGGACTACTTGGTAATCTTAATTTGGCTAATGTGTTAGCATATAGACCAATTGGTCTAAGATCAAACTACTTAGAAGTATGCTAGTGTTTTACTTGTGAGACTAAGAAGTGAAGTGGAAGTGCTAGGTTAAACTGATAAATTCTTAATATAAGGCAAGTGCTTTTTAGTGGAGTTTTTCCCTTTGGGTTTCTCCACTTAAATATGGTGTCTCTTGTCTCATTTACTTTCAACTATTAATATTTGCTTTCAGTCATGATCTGTTAACTGTTATTTGCATATGTAAACATTTGATAAATGTCTACACATTATAATCTATAATCCTTAACTGTTTATTTCGTGGATCTATAATTCTTTAATTCTATCTTCCCACATTTGTAACCCTCCAAACCTCAGCTTTGGAAAAGTTTTGGAAAATTGAGCTGGATAGGTGTATTAATTGAACTATTTTTCTTGGAAACATATTTGAACATGAAGAGGACTCCTCAAGGAACATTTCCATGCTATTTTGAGTTCATGATGCATGGTGGGACCCACCAAAAACATGTATTTTGTGAATATTTTAGTGTACAGGATAAAATTGCAAAGAAAAATTTACTAAAATTTGAGGTGGATGATTTTATTAATGTGTTATTCAACTTCATGAAGTCACTTGGGTTACTCTTTTGGAGAAAAATAGAGTAATGGTTGCATATTTGAGCTTACCGAAAAAAGGAGCTTGTTTTGAGAAACTACTAAAGAAGAATGAAGGTAATCATGTTGAACTGCATTGTATTGATGTTATTTATTGCCTTGATCAGTATTTTAATATGTAATATGATGTGTTGAAGTGCATGGTTCAGTTATGAAAAGAAAATTCTTGCTTAAAAGTGATTGAGCCAAAATTGCTCTTTTAGGACTATTTGAGAAACATGTCTGAATGAGTATGAAGGTGAGACTTTATCCATTTGAACTATGGGTATGAATTCTTGAAAATTTTGTATAAATCCAAATTTAAGTGTTAGAGGTGATAGGGAGCTCTGAAAATTTCTTTGAATGTGTTTGACCACATTGTATGGAAGACTAGTTTTTGTGTCTTCAAGACCAACCAGACTAGTTGTAGAGATCCAAGTTTTGGAAGCCTTATGTCATGAATTGGAGAAGTATGATAAGTGTATGAGATATTATACTTCATGATATTTAAATTTATAGGTTAATTTCCTCATGATGAATATATTTTAGGTATGTATCGACTTAATTTTTGAAGACCAAATTCAGAGATGTTGAAACCAGCCAGACAATTCTTGCAAGTGGTGTTTCTTGATGTGTTAAGCCTTGAGTTAGATCTTGATGGTAAATTTTAATGAAATTAGACATCATAATATTCATTTTTATATATTAATTGGGTCATGAGGATGAGTGGAAGTGGTCTATTTAGATGGTTTTTCAGGACTATTTTTGTAGAAGTTGATTTAAGCACACCTATGAGCCTAAATGAATGTATTGGCTAATGTGGTGAGTTTATAAGCATAAAAGAGAATTATTTGAATTTTTGGGACCATTTACAACGTGAATAAAAATATGGAATACTTTTGGACAAGTTTGAAGAGCTAGAAGACAAAAGAATGAGTGATTTGAAGAGTCATGGTAAGTGAAAGGTCAAAGGTCATGTATAAGAGTTATATTTATTCATGTAAGCTCATTTTGGTGTGGGATGTTGCTGAAAATAATATTATTCTACCATTTTTGAGAAAGAGGAGAAGATAGGTGAACTGAAATAGAGATCACATCAGGTTGATATAAGCAACCATATGAAGAAGGTGATCAACCATGTATTGTATGAATGAAGTCTGAGTTGTTGCTCAACATTTTAGGAGTGGGTGCTTGATTTTCTACTAGAGTGGGTGCTTTATATTTGAATTGGGTGCTTCAAAGTGAGTGGGCTATAACCATATGGTCAAGGATAATTTTAGTGGAGAATATTTGTAATATGGAGAATATTCCATTTTTGAAAAATTTGAAAAGGTGAATTTTCTGGCACGGGTCAGTGACTTGTTTGCCTAAAAATTACAGCTTTAATTTTTTAAGGGTCGAATTCATCTACCCTTGAAAATATCTCTTTATAATCCTAGATTATTTGACCAGGTAGAAAACTACTAGCTCACTCATATTACCTAGGGGCATATGTATAATCAAGTACAAAGATAAATGCACGACAAGAGGGCGAAGGATGTAGACACATGATAGAGAGTTTGTTAGTGTGTGATAGGGAGAGTTTGTTGACATGTGATAAGAGTGCGGAGGAAGTAGATGCGAGACAAAGAGTTTGTTGATGAGTGGCTCGTAGATTTTGTTTTTGCGTGACTAGAGGGTGGAGGTCAGTAGACGTGCAAAAAATTTCCTATCGCGCGTCTGCGACCTTCACACACCACTTAAAAATCAGAAATTTTTTTGCATACAACCCCAAAAATTCTCCTTCCCGCGAAACTGGTTCCGGGGATATTCTCTAGGTATTTCCCACCTTTGATTTCCAAGAGGTCTCTTAAAATGAACCCCGCATATGGTAAAACCATTTTAATCTGTATATGACATTTTTCCAAGTTAGTTCTCTGGTTTCAGTGGGTTTTTTTCCCTTGATGGGTTTCCCACATTAAATATTGTCTCCTCATGTGTACATGTGTGTTTTTTTCTCTTTCTCTTTCATGGTTTGATGCTCATGTCTCTCATGGTTAACATGGTTAAGTGTGGTTGATTTAATCTGTTGAAAATTGCATCAAATTTTAGTAAGCATTCATTCACCCCCTCTCAGTTCCTAGAATTCCTAACAATTGGTATTAGAGAAGGTTCTATTTGTACATGTTTAACAACTTAAGAGAAGGTCCTTAAGGAACAAGTATGGGTGATGAAGATGATACAATGTTGAATAAGAGGTATGAAATTTCTCAAGCATTGATTGTTGAATTGAAAAAGGAAATCAAACTCCAGGATGCTAATCATGTCCATGAACTGAATGAGATGTCCTCATATGTTGAGAATGTATCAAAGGCCTTGAAGGAAAAATAAGATGATTGTCTCAAACTTGAAAAATAAATAAAGACTTTGAAGGATAAATTAGAGAAGGTTTCAAGAAAACTCAATGAGTTAATGATTAAACAAACACATCCTAGTGATAAGCTAAGTATAAAACTAAAAATGAAGCATGTCGACTGAACCTAAGCATGAACCAAGTTATATTTTTTTTCAAATATGTTTAATGACCAAAGTGGATGAAGAGGCTAGTCCCAACATGCAAGAATCTAATGAATCTACATCCAAACCTTTCAAGGACAATGAAGGATTCAAACAACCCAAGAAGATAACACGATAGCCTAATGTAAGGAATATTCTGAGTAAGTTCTTTAGCTATTGATTTTATTGCTATGGTTTTGGACATAGGGCTAAAGAGTGTAAATGGCTTAAGGTAAATGCACAACATCCATGGAGGGACTACAGACTTGAGTTTGAGAAGAAAAAATATGTTTTAATTTCCATGAAAGATGCCATGATGCTAGGTGGTGCTTAAAAGGGCCTAAAGATCACTCTTGTACAAATGAATCTTCTAGAAACAATCATATGATCACATGTTTTAAATTCTTAAAGTTTGGATACTATGCCAAAAAATGCAAGACTCTTGTAGAATCTGGAAAGAAAATGAAATGGGTATATAAAATCAAGGTAGAAAAACAAGAAGTCAAAGAAGAAAATAAGGGAAAGATAATTACATGAGAAGATGAAGTAGAAAATCATGATTCCAACATAGACAAGGCATAAATGAATGTTGACAAAGGAAAGAAGAAGGAAGACAAGCTAGTTGTAAACAATGAAGAATTTCTTTCTCAACCAGTATTAGATAAAATTCAACATATGTGTCTCTTAGGAATTCACTTAGAAAATGAGAACTCAAGAGAAGTGCTTGTCACACCAAGAGATGCATCTAAAGAGACTAACAAGAGAACGAGGACATTCTTCTCTAAGATTTTACGAGGCACGTATTCTTAGAAGAAGCATGGTAGCACCTAGGAATGTTTTATAGGACATATGTGAATAATAACTAGGCTTAGTTTAGCCTTTGGAGGTAGAAGTCAAAAGTTCACAGAAAGTGGCTTTGACAACTGATAGGATAGGATGAGGAAAATGAGATGGAATAGAAGATTACATGAATTTTTATGGAAAATGAGCTTATGGATAATGTAGATGGGCGACTTTTGGTGCTCCATGCAAAATTTCATCAAGTTATAAACATGAATGTAAAATTTATGCCATTTATTCCAAAACTGGTTTCTTAAGAAGTTCATTTTGAGCTTCCTGGCTTCTTGGCACTCAAGAAAAAATATGAGGGATTATTAAGATAAATAAAATATTTTTTTGAATAGAACTCCAAGCTTGATATGCTGCAAAATTTTTCAAGAAAATTGGTAATGTTTCGAGAAGTTATGAGCATTCTACTAGCAAGTTTTTCTCTCTTTTGGTATCCTTCTTGAGGTGCGTGAGTTTAGATGAGTTATTTTGGTTTCTTGCAAAGTATGACCTTCAAGAAAATTTCTTCAAGCCAATCCATCTCAGTCTTGTAAGGATAATCTTATTAAATCATGTGATATATAGGTATAATCATGGTACAATGCTCAAAATAATTGTGTGTAATGAAAAATTTGTCTTGATTTCTTCTAATGGTCATTTTTGAGCTGATGTAGGACTTGGTTGAGTATTGTAATGAGTTTCAAAGCAAAAACCTCAAGTTTCCACCTTGTCATGTGTTGTTGTGCTAAAAAAATGAACAAGTGTATGTTTGAATACTTTTGACTACATATTGTAAGTTGTAAGGCACCAAACTGAATTCCCTGCTCACGCAAATAATATGTGAGAGGTCAAATACACCTAAATGAATCTTAATAATATTCTTGTTTGGTAATGTGAAGAAGTGATTTACATTGTTTTTGACTATTTTTACAAACAAGTCAATTTAATCTGTGCTTTGAATTGAGTTTTAAAATACTCCTTACAAGCTCCTTGCTCAAGTCAATGAAGGGTGTGACTAGTGTAATTAAGTATGAAGGCGCATGGGCGTGCAGGGTCCCAGTTATGAAAAGGTGCGCAAGGAAAAAGCGCGTGAGAGAAAGGTTTAGGGAAGCACATAGCACGTGTGATGTGCGAAAGGAGGCTCGAGACTTAGTCAATTTGAGCACCTAGGGAAGAACACGTGAAAAGCATGATCAGTTGCACATGGATAAGATGCCATCCTGCGATAGGCTAGCCTAGGAAAGAGCATGCCTTGATGGAATCTTCTAGAAGAACATCATGAGATAAAGTGGAAAGCTCAGGCCTGAGAGAAGCATGCTCGCATGGACCACATTCGACACTTGGCACCAGATCTGAGGACACTGGAAGGTGAGTTGGCAGTGTAGGAGAATTATAAATACAAGTGCCTGTGAGTAAAAGATATACAAGTATGAGGTATAGCAGGGTTAGAGAGTGAGCGGAGCTCTGCAGAATTACTGCGAGTGGATATTTGTGTTCAGGAAGGAATGTACTAAGCATGGAGTTGTAATTTTTCTTTTTCTGTTAGCTTAGTTACATATGTCCAGTGATATGCATGACTACGGTCTCGCTTCTCATGACACTCTGTAATGAATCAATGAATATAATGAGGTTACCTGTTATAAATAGACATGGATATCAATGGTTTTAATGCATATTTCTCTCATATGAGTTCTCTTTCCTTTCATGCTATGTATGAATGCTTGTATAATTATTTCTGTCATAATGCATGTTCTGGATTCTATTAAAGTACTCAGTCTAAGGTGACTGCAAGGATCTAGAGGCCATTCTGAGCCCTATGGTCCTTGTATGTTTCAACCTCCCTCATAAAAACTCTTACACTAATCATAAATGATGCTTCCCACTAAACTCACATAAAAGAGAGACTCGGTACCCACATGCCTCGGGTGAGCACTCAACTTTTGCTAGGTGATAGGCCGACACGCATGGGGTTCCTTCCTTTTGTGATGGGAGTAAAAATGACTACATCTTGGTTCCATTTCTTGGGACCTATTTTCAAGTTGTAGTGGGATATAACATACATCATGATCTATGTAATGAGGAATGACAAAGTAGTTAACATTGGAAAATGTTGAATCATGGTTCAAGAGCACGAAGGATGAATTTTCTCAGAGATTCAACACTAGACCTGAGTTTAATGCACGTAGATGGGTAGAAGAGAACCTCTACCATGATCTATATGAGACCTTCTTCTGCTTCCCTAGTAGAACTATATGAATGGCTTTCAACCTATGCGTCTAGATCAAGTTGGTGTTATGGATCACATGTATGGACCGAAGAAGACTACCAAAGGTTAGATATGCAGATCTAACATGGACCCATGTTGTAGATCATTGGTGGAGAGGAGTACTAACTAGTTACACTCTGGAGTATGCCATTTCCATGTATTCTTATTTGGAGGTTGCTGAGTTTGAATTTCTATGAGAACCTAGAGGAACATTTCTACATGTTATTCCCTAGCTATGAAGATATTGAATGGTTACCATGAGTTTAGAGGCTTTCCCAATGGCCGGCTAAACCATTCTGAGCACTAGGTAAGGGAGCTTGGGTGGAGGAAGATGGAAGATATCACAATAGAAAAGGAGAGGGAAGAGAGATGGCTCAAGTATAGTGAAGCACATGAAAGGGAGATTTCTAGATGACGTGTGAGGCTACTAGTGTGATGGATCTATGGAGACAGACATTACGGGAAGGAGTTGAGGTTCACATGGAGGATGTGGAACCTGAAAAATATGTGCTACCCCATCTTGGCAAGCACGTGAGGGAGACCCCTTCGATTTTGGTGAGAGTTCTTCACATGGAGAAAGGAGAGTCATTGGCATATATCTGAACCCACCCAGTGACCAGCCTTGGCACTTGGTTTTCCCGAACTAGGAAGAAGTGTTATTAACCCAGTTGATATCGGTGGAAGAGATAGATCCACACCTAGGAGATATAATTTTACAGTCCCTTCTTCTATGGCTACACATATTCCAATATTTAGAGGAGTCTTTGGACAAGGAGCAAGTGTACAAGATTTCAGTCTCGCATCAGGGAGTGGCGTGGGACACAATAGTGGTAGTGGGCGCTATCACGCACTATCAACACATAGTTTAGTGGGACCATGGGGGTGCTTGGAACAGATCTCCTATAGCCCTATTGACCTAGTGGTTCTAGTGATCTTCTGAGGCACAAGACCAGTGGACTGGTGGATCAAGTGGTGAGGAAACACCGGGGAACCAAGGCTCTGGCTCAGGAGGACAGGGACCCCAACCACCACCTCAAGTATTATTTGAAATGTCTCTACATTTTCCAGATTACAGGGGCATTGAGGATGTTATGGAACATGTTCACAAGTGTGAACTACTATGGTGTGCGAAGGGTATCACAACCCCATAATGGAAGGCTAGTTAGTTTGCAACCACATTGCAAGGGTACGTGCATAGCTGGTATAGGAAGTATGACCCTCATCAAATGGTGGTGGACTATACTACCTTAAAGAATGCATTCTTGGCAGAGTTCCACATTCCTGAGTTCGAGAAAGAGCATCAAGTGCTTTGAAGGAGATTCAACAAGGAATGGTAGAGAGTGTGGGGAGTATGATGCGTGTTTTAAAACTCTCTTGTCTAAATTATCATATGATATCCATCCTTCTCAACGCATGCACAATGGTTTTTTGGAGGATTGATCACCCCTTTTAGAAGGGCCTTGTCTCATAAAACTTTTACACTGGGTGAAAGCATTGAAGTCTACCTTACGCGCAGGCTATTACTAGTATTGATACTGGTGTTAGCCCATTCTTGGAGGCTCAAATTTCTGCTATGGCAAAACAATTGGAAAAATTATCTGATGAACACAACCCATGAGACTTGCAAAGTGGTTTGTGGTGAAAAATTGTGAAATAGAGGGACACGTTAAGGATAATTTCCCCAGGATGGTACACGCTTTGATAGTGGATTGTGAAATTTGTCATGGGGACCATGATGCAAGTAGATGTCCCTTGCTGCAGCATGTGATTAGGAAGAATGTATCTTGTTATTAAAAATTTACACCTCTACAACCCATGATACTAAGGACTATAGGCTCATTGATCAGATCCATGAGGCCATTGATCATGGGGTGCACAAACCAAAGCATTGCTAGTGGTTCCAAGGATAATGATCACCATTATGAGGAGCGTACAGAAGGAGGCACACATGGAAGAGGTTTTTGAGGAGGATTCCATGGTTGAGGTAACCATGGAGGAGGAAGGAGTGAGTTCCCATGCGGAACATGTTTCAACTGTGGATCTACAGAACATTACAAGTGTGAGTGCCCAGACTGTTGTAGTGCTCATGGTGTAGAAAGAAGCATAAGTATGAGGAGTGCCTAGAATTATTTGAGCACATGAATCAAAAGCACCGAAGGACAAGGGCACTGCAATGGTCAGTATTAAGAAGGAAGACATACATAATGGATGCCCTGGTAACACAGGATGAAGGTTTGGATCTTGTCTTGGTAACAACAAGGGTAGAAGCCACACAGCGTGAGAGAGGTACCAAGACAAAAAACCCTTGGTTTCAAGAGAGGAGGTCATTCATGGAAAATATCCAGACCCCGCGCATCAAAAGGAGATATATCAGACACCATGGATGTTATTCAAAGCTTACAAGGGGAGATCCAGTGTCTAAAGGAGCAATCCAGAGGGAGGAACAAGGAAGGAGAGTCGAGGTGCAAAAGGATGACCTGGATGAGGTCAAGGAGGTGTGTAAAATGCTAAGGCAGGAGAATATCATTCCCTTGCTAGGATCCTGGTTGAGAGAGAAGGTACCATGTGCTAGAGAAGAGCACGAGAGATAGGTCTTGCACGCAAACCTTCCCCCTCACAACCTTGACTATGATAAGGAGATTACATTGAATGTAGTTGTAGATGGATGGCTCCTCAACAATATCCTCATTGACACAGGCATGGAGGTTAATGTTCTGACTTTGGATGCATGGCACATTAGATGGGAAGACCTACATTACAACCATCTTTGAATGTGTTGTATATGGAAACAAGACTAAGGAAATGCCCATCGGTGTCTTGAAGGATGCAGCTATTACTATCTAGGGAGCCAAGTTTACTGGGACTTCAAAGTCTTGGTGCTCACCGAGGTGGATAATTTCCCAGCACTACTTGGGCATCCTTGGTGTTACAAAAACAATGCACCTTCGATTCAACAAAGGGTACATCAGCTTTGAGAACAAGGAGGAATGGGTCATTATACCCCTGGTTGATGGGAAGTCGACACCCTATATTGAACCATTGGGAGAAGAAGTTCTAGACAAGATTTATGTGTGCTCAATCAGAGACCCTGAGATGATACACCCTACTAATGGGGTTATCCAGTTTGAAGATGCTCAATCAATGAGTGATACCACCAGTCTAGCATGTGATAATTGGGTGCATGGAACTTATGAATTAATGGGATGGTAGTTGAGAGGGTCGGTGACCAAGGTAACAAAGGCACACATGGTTAGGCACCTTGGAGGAAAATAACTACCCAAGTATTCAGGAGGAGCCTTCCCTGAGATCTTTCTACAGGAGGTAGAAGCTCAGTGGAAGGATGAGAAGGAATGGAGGGAGATGTTAAGTTATGTCTTGCTTGGCACAACAGCTTCTGGTGGGCCACACATCAAGAGAGCCTTTTAGAATGGCACGAGGTAAGAATTTCTCTCTCTATCAAATTTTCTAGAGCAATGTACCCACCATCATCAAGGAGTACCATGGGAAGGAGCCCGCCTCTTTCCATATCCAGGAGTGTGAATGGGTCTAGAGAGAAGGCGCGGAAGATTTTCCACCATCCCTTTGGGTGCACAAGTTGTATTCTACACTACAGGTTACGTGCGCGCGCATGGTACATTCATTCGGAGACACGCCACCAGACAAGGAATTGGAAAGAGCTCATGGCTGACCTTATTCAAACCTTTGAATATCGTAGTACTAAGCCATTGGTTGATAAGGCCTTAGGGTATCAAGTTCCTTACCATGGGGGATAGTGCCAGGATGGAAGATAGGTTGTTGGAATTACTAGGTGAACCAGGATTGGAGGCACGTTTTGAAGAAGAAGAGGAAGCAGAAGAGTTACAGCTTGAGTGCACGCATGTTTGGAAAAAGAGAAGGGAAAGTTGGTATATGTGATTGATGGAGAGGAATTAGAAAGCTTAGATGTTAGCCATTCTGTAGGGATGCACGAGGTAGTGGACAGTGTAGATGCTCACGTGCACGTGCCTACCATGAGCCTTTAAAGATGAAGAAAGTTAACATCGGTTCAGAAGAAGAACCTAAGGAAGCTATTATTGGGGATTACTAGACAGAGAAGGAAGTATCAAAGATCATTGATCTCTTGTGAATTTGAGGATTTATTCCATGTAGGTATCATGAGCTCAAAGGCATTCACCATTCCTTGGGGAGATGAAGATAAAACTGAAGGATGGTGCATGCCCGGTTAGAAAAAGGCCCTACCGGATGAATCCCAATTTATGTGTGAAGGTCAAGGAGGAGATAGACAAAATGATAGCTTCTGGGATCATTGAGGCAGTGGAAGAATCGAAGTGGATAAGTCCAATGGTAATCAACATCAAGAAGGATGGGTGGATTAGAATTTGTGTGGATTATAGGGAATTGAATGCAATTTGTGTCATTGATCCATTTCCGACCCCCTTCACTGAAGAAATTTTGGAAGGAGTCACTGGGTGTGAAATCTATTCCTTTACTGGATGGATTTTTAGGGTACCACCAAGTTCGATTGCAAAGGAAGACCAGGAGAAGACAACTTTCACCACCAAGTGGGGAAGTTTTGCATATACGGTCATGCCCTTTGGGTTGAAGAATGCACCTACTTTTTTCATGCATAGTGGTGCAAGCATTCCAGACTTCATCCATAAGTTTCTTCAAGTCTATTTAGATGATTGGACAATATATGGTCTAGTTAAAGACCATTGTGATAATTTGAGGTTAATGTTTGAGAGGTGTAGGTAGTTGAGGATATCCCTCAACATTAAGAAATGTGTGTTTTTACTACACCCTTTGGGACTTTATTGGGGCATATCATATGTAAGGAGGGCTTGCTGGTAGATCCCACTAAGGTTATAGTTATTGTGGGGTTAAGGGAGCCTACTAGCCAGAGCACAGTGCATGGATTCCTTGGGCATGTGGGCTATTATAGAAAAAATCATTAAGGGATATGCCAAGATCAGCCATGCCTTTAGAGGAGTTTCTTAGACATAAAAGTTCCTTCCATTGGGGAGAGGCACAACAGAGGGCATTTGATACATTAAAAGATAGGCTTATTACCGCGCCTATTTTATGGTTTCCCTCTTGGGAAAAGCCCTTTCATGTTCATGTAGATGCCTCAGGGACCACCATTGGAGTAGTGCTTGCACAACCAGGTGAAGGGATTGTTGATCATCCTCTCTATTTTGCAAGCGGAAGTTGACACCAATAGAGAGTAAATTATACCACAACCGAGCGCGAGGCATTTTCAATGATCTACGTGCTCTTCAAGTTTAGATAGTATCTGTTGGAAACACCCTTTGTGTTCTACACCGACCACATGGCATTGAAGTATTTAGTGAACAAGCCTGTTCTACAAGGACACATATGTCGATGGGTGTTGTTGTTTCAAGAGTTTGAATTCACCATTGTAGTAAAACCTAGAAAAAGACAACGTGGGCTTGATCATCTGTCAAGAATTAATTCAGGGAGGATGCATGAGAGTATTGAGGAAGCAATGCTAGACACACAACTATTTAGGTTATGGCAGTGCGCACCCCTCAGATTTGGAAGAGATTGCAATATTTTTAAAGGAAGGTGTGGCACCGATGGAATGAAGACATTGAAAAGAAGTAGTTGGCCATACGCACCATGCCCTACATGTTAATCAATGGAGACTTATACAAATTGGGATGTGATGAAGTTTTGTGTAGATGTGTCTTAGAGCATGAGCGCCTGGCCATCATGGAGGAAGCACATGGAGGAAGTGCGGTGGGCATTATGTAGGTGATGCCACCACACAAGATATTAATGGCAGGTTTGTGGTGGGAAACCTTGTACAATATTGTAGAGACTATTGTAAAGCCTGTGACCATTGTCAGTGCATTGGCAAACCAGGAGGAGAGATGAGATGCCTTTGCGCCCTATTCCTAGCATGGAGCCTTTTGAAAAGTGGGTGATAGACTTTGTAGGACCTATTACACCGACAACACGTAGGACTGGGTCACGTTATGTCATCACTTGCACATAGATTATCTCACAAGGTGGGCAGAGGTAGCCCCAACTAAAGATTGCATGGTAGCAACAACAACGAAGGTTCTTATGGGAAAACATTATCACGAGGTATGGATGTCCATTGAGTTTGACCAGTGATAGGGGTACACATTTCTTGAATGAGACCATGAGGATCCTATTATCAGAATTCATGGTGGCTCATCACAAGACTATGCCCTATCACCCACAAGAAAATGGAACCACGAAAGCATTCAACAAGATACTGAGTCATACCTTGACCAAAATTTGTGATGTCAAGACTTGATTGGGATGAAAAAGTATCGGCAATATTATGGGCTTACAGGAAAACATATAAAATACTAAATAAAGCCACACCTTTTCAATTGGTGTTTGGTGCGGAAGCTATTTTTTTCCGGTTGAATTTATGTTTCCTTCTCATGAATAACACGTGCAGAGGGTTAGCCAATGAACAAGCACTAGAAGAAAGAATTGATGAGTTAATGAAACTAGATGAGAGACGATCACTCACCCGATGGAGCCAAACAATGGAAAAGGCAAAGCAAAAGGCTTGGCATGATCACCATATTAGAAATAAGAAGTTTGAGGTTGGGAAGATGGTGTTATTATATGATTCTAAGTTTCTACGCCATCCTGGGAAGTTGAAAGTCCATTGGTTGGGTCCTTACAAAATCTCATACATCCTTGATTCAGGTGCATGCCAGTTACAAGCGCTTGGATGGGACAAAGTTTCCTGACACTTCAATGGGAGTAGGCTGAAGCCCTACTATAAATAAGTCTTCTTGGTGTTTGTAAATAAGGTAGTTTTTCTAGTTAGTTTAGAAGTTTCCTTTATGCATTTTCCCTTTCTTGTGTTTCCCTTTCGCGTTGTTGTTTTGTTTTGTGCCTTGGGTTCGTAACCTTATTGCTATTTTTGGAGAATTTTGAGTGCACATAGAGGACCGCATCACTTTAAGTGTGGGGTGGAGAAAAGTGAAGAAGTGCATGATTAAAGTACCAATGAAGTTGTGTTGAAAAGCCTTGTTGAGTAGCCGGGTTGAAAGAGGTATATAAAGAGAAAGATGGAAGAATGGTTGGTGTCAGGGTAAAGCTACTTGTAGATCCCACATTGAGGAAGCAACAACATGAGGTAGGTGAGAGCAAGGATCAAGATAGAAGAAGTGCCTTTGGCATGGGTTACGTGCGTGCAAGAGTCTCCTATGTTAGGTTGGATTGGTTGCACACCAAAAGGTTGGAGGAGTTTTCATGCAGGTTGGGCACGTAAGGAAGGTGCTAAAGATGGATTTGTTTAAAAAATCTACATTAAATGAAAAAGTATGGTGGTAGGTGAAGTAGCATTTAATGTTTAAAAAGAGAAAAACTATAAGTAAAGGGTCGGGGCACTCTCATTTTTACTTTGTGAAATAGAAGAGTTTGAGATATAAGCAAGTTCCATAAACTAGGGCTTTCAGATTCGATCGAGTGAAGGAAGATCTGTGAGATTGAAGTAGCCAGTTTGAGTTTGTGAACCAGAAGGGGTTACATGGGCGTGGAAAGAGTTAAAGAGGTGTTGTCTTGTGAAGATTTTCATCCCAGTTAGGGTTCAAAAACTAGGGCACGAGTTCAGAAGGATTGTATCACGATTTAAGATCGAGAGGATTGGAAGAAGTAAGATAGAGTAACAAGGAGAGAATAGGAGTGATAAAAATACCTCGACCATGGCACCCAAGAAAGGAAAGGGAAAAGCCAAGGCTAAACAACCAGAACCCATGGTAGACATAAATGAAGAATGGTATGCAAAGATGCAATACCTATATGGGGTGATGATGGGGAAGGAATGGGAATCCCACTTAAGAAGTGTACCTGTTAGTGACTATAATCACCACACGAACACAATAGAAAAATAAATGGTGCTTGGAATTAGTACACCCCACAAAAAATGAACACCTGAGGGTTTTCCTATATACGATGATGACATTAAGGTTAAAATGGAGAAGGCAGGGCTGTTGTAACTCTATGAGTTGCCTTATTTTGGAAAGCCAGAGTGCTTATACCAGTGGTTGATGTCACGGGTGCATGAAGATTACTTCCACTTTGTAGGCTGGATGCAAGATGTGCATGACTCCCCAGCTGATTTCACAATTTACAGGCCTCATATGTGAGGGAGATAGCCTAGAAGATGACCTTGGTGACAAGGAAGCTATTCAAGAGACCATCACCGAGTATGCCTGCAAGAAAGGGTCACGGTACTATGACATTTCAGACATCAAGGACCCATAATGAAAATGGCCGCACATTTGGTGACTAAGCTGAATGGCCAGGAGAGGTGGACACAGTCAACAAACCTTGGCTACATGTCTACAGGAAGATTACAGAGGGAACTATATACAACCTATCCACGTACATTACTGAAGAAATTATTAAGTGTGTGAAGGAAGGGGACATGATCCTCTTCGGCAACATCTTTCTCACCATTGTATTCATAGAGATTGGGGTGCCTGACACACTGGAAAAATTTGTATGGGAGTACCCCACCAAGGATCCTTTACCCACGAAGAGGTTTGAAAAATATGCTTGCGATACAATGACAACACCCCATAAGGCGAGGCTAGAGAAATGGTACACACCTAGAAACATGTTCGGGGCAGAGTGGAGAATCCCTGAACAACTCCCAGTGGCCACCGAGGGGGAAGCCAAATTCATAGTTTATCAACACTACTACCTGGAAGATTCAAGCTGATAGACAAATCATGGAGCCCTTGGTGCAAGCTTCCCTTCACATTCACTACTCAATACTTCCAAGCGGGAGTGAACAGGTTTAAAGAGTCAAAGAAGCTAAGGCTGGAGCTGGGTAGTCTAGACTAGGAACATAGGGAGATGAGGAAGAAGTTGAATTACCCCAGTGGCAAAGCGCGCGTACGTGGAAAAGTACGTGTCACATGAGATTCAAATGACAAGGCCAATAACATGCTACCCATCATTAGAGGATCAACGACACTGTGTGTACTTGTGCATAAGGCCAAAGTTTGAGAAGGGTGTGTATCTGGAGAATGAAGTCTCCATACCTGAAGACCCCTTGGGGAAGAAGAAGCCAATGTCCAAGAAAAGAGGGAGAGGAGAAGAAGAAGCACCAATTATGTAGACTACTCTAGATAGTGAGCATGTCATCCATGAGCGCTAAGCCAAGCACTTACATATGGAGAAAGAAGTCTCCGGTGAAGGAGAAGACACCAGAGGTAGAGGCACCTAGGCAACCCATCTCCAAGGAAGAATCACCTGAGGAAGAAGATAAGGCCAAATCCTCGATCAAGAGCCACCTCTCAGGAAAAAGTAGAGGGTTGATGAAGAATCGACTCGGAGGCAACCGATAGCTTGGAGAAATACATGGGTGGAAGAGGGGATGAAAGTGAAGAAGATG
Organism: Taxus wallichiana var. yunnanensis; assembly: GCA_018340775.1. Taxonomy (NCBI): domain Eukaryota; kingdom Viridiplantae; phylum Streptophyta; class Pinopsida; order Cupressales; family Taxaceae; genus Taxus; species Taxus wallichiana. The sequence continues at coordinate 637,112,561 of CM031237.1, read as the reverse complement.
GCGGTAAAGAAGAAGAAGAGGTAGAGAAAGACCAAGAGCCACATGTGTTTAGCGTCTATGACTCGAAGAGAGGAGAGTGGAGATGAGAAGCAAGAGTTTGTATTCACACAGCACAAGGGCACACAAGATGAGGAAGACACCGAAGACACAAAGGAAAATGAGGAGGATGCCAGGGAGAAGCAGGGAGCTATAAGTTTTACAAAGGAGCAGATCACTGAGGTGGTAGAGAGAGAAGCATAGAGAATGCTCAAGGTCTTGGTAGACCAAGAGTTGGAGCGCAGTGTAGACATAGTGTTGAAGGAGGGGAAGGAGGAGAACATTGAAAAAGAGCATGATAGCCTGGAGGCCCCACTCTAACAAAGAAGCTTCCCCAAAGGTGTGCACTCAGGAAGAAGAACTCTGGATGTAGAATAGAGATAGTAATGGGCTATGTTGATGACACAAGGAAGGTGTTACGCACATGTGTGATTCTAGAGCACCGTACCCACTTGAAGAGGCTCATAGCCATGGGGTCTTTTGAGAAGGATGGCATGTACCCCAGAACCAAGAAGATGCTCTCTTGGGCATTCGAGTCCCACGTTGATGAGCCAAAATTTGAAGTCTGCCAAGGAGTGCTCATCACATTACCATAATCTAAGGGGTCAATCCCTTAGTGAATGCTCAGGAGCTCTCAGATGAGCAAGTCTGCAATGCTCTTAACAAGGTCACAGTCAAGACCAGGCTAGATTATTCACATGCAATGATAGGATTAGAATGTTGGAGGTGAAGTTAGGAAGAAGGAAGAAGAACTATTGGAGAAGGCCAAGAGCTTAAAACAGGAGGAACTGATCAGCGCACATATAAGGTGTGAGTTAAAGGAAGAGAAAGTAAAGGTGTAAGGAAGTGTACAAGAAAATAGAGTCTATCAAGGCGCATCCTCCTGAAGCACTCAAACTTAGCGCCACCCGCACAAAAGTACTCGTCCCTCCTGAGTGTATGGAAGATCTAATGCGCATCCTCACTATGGAGAGATGACCCTTGGCCCTAGAATCTACTGAAGAAGTGGCCACACATGCTTGAAAGAGGAGGACCGTTGAAGGTGGTAGTGCTCATTTCGAGTACAACCAAGTACTCATAGAGGTTAAGGTCACTTCCCAATCTGTAGAAGCCGCATATGATACATGCGTGGACAGAGATAAGGTGGCAAGATCCTTGGTTGCCACACTTGAAGTAGAACTAAAAGAATTCCAAGAAAAGAACAAGGGGAATAGGTGGAGAGGGACAAGGTTCTAGCTGAAGTAGAGAAGAAATCAGAGGTAATTGAGGCTTTAAGGAGCTCAATTAAGGCCCAGATAAAGGAACTATACCCCCAGATCACTAGAAGGATGGATAAACTTGAGGACTTGGGCAAAGAGATGGAGCAGATTGTGGACATTTTGGGCACCTAGGGAGTTGGCCTGAGTTTTGATGAAGTGAGCACCCTAGTGGGTGACCTCTGCTAGAAGGCACAGGGCGAGGTCAAGTATGGAATAAGCTAGAGGTAGACCTTCGGAAATATTTTCCTAGCTTGTTGAATTGATGTCCCCCCATTCTTCATTCTTTCCCCGATTCTTTCATTCCTTATTATTTTTGTAAAGTGTAAGACTATTCATTGGTTCCCTAGACAACATGCATCTTGGTCAAGTAAAATGTTTTGAGGATAGAGAATAGGCATAGTGTGGGGTGATGTTGGACCCCTGTAATATTAGCCAAGTATGAAGGCATGTGGGCACAAGGTCCTAGTTATGAAAAGGCACGCAAGGAAAAAGTGCATGAGAGAAAGGTTTAGGGAAGCACATAGCATGTGCGATGTGTGAAAGGAGGCTCGAGACTTAGTCAATTTGAGTGCCTAGGCAAAACACGTGAAAAGCATGATCGGTTACGCGTGGATAAGATGCCATCCTGGCGATAGGATGGCCCAGAAAGAGCATGCCTTGGATGGAATCTTCTAGAAGAACATCATGAGATAAAGTGGAAAGCTCCAGGCTTGAGAAGCATGCTCACATGGACCACATTCGACACTTGGCACCAGATCTGAGGACGCTGGAAGGTGAGTTGGCAGTGTAGGAGAATTATAAATACAAGTTCCTGTGGAGTAAAAGATATACAAGTACGAGGTATAGTGGGTTAGAGAGTGAGCGGAGCTCTACAAAATTACTGTGAGTGGATATTTGTGTTCAGGAAGGAATGTACTAAGCATGGAGTTGTAATTTTTATTTTTTTGTTAGCTTAGTTACATACATCCAGTGATATGCATGACTGTGGTCTGCTCTCATGACACTCTGTAATGAATCAATGAATATAATGAGGTTACTTGTTATAAATAGACATGGATATCAATGGTTTTAATGCATATTTCTCTCATATGAGTTATCTTTCCTTTCATGCTATGTATGAATGCTTGTATAATTATTTCTGTCATAATGCATGTTCTGATTCTATTAAAGTACTCAGTCTAAGGTGACTGCAAGGATCTAGAGGTCGTTCTGAGCCCTATGGTCCTTGTATGTTTCAACCTCCCTCATAAAAACTCTTACACTAATCATAAATGATGCTTCCCACTAAACTCACATAAAAGAGAGACTCGGTACCCATGCGTGCCTCGGGTGAGCACTCAGCTTTTGTTGGGTGATAGGTCGACACACATGGGGTTCCTTCCTTTTGTGATGGGAGTAAACCGACTACAACATCCATCTAAAAGATTGAATATCTCATAGAGCTTGCATATATGTTAACATGTTTTGTTTAGTCACCCGGTATGACCACGTGTACTATTTTTTATTTCTTTTGAAATTATTGGACAAGATTTATGATAGTTAATTGGTTGGAGAATATGAAGAATGATATTACTAAAAATTATCAACTAGAATTTTCAAATTCCATTGAAATCGAGTGAGAAATATTTTTTTGAAGGATCTCGAGATTTCTTAGTTTAGGAAATCTTGGTTCTAGGGTTTGAAATTTTTTTTCTCAAATATCAAACATCATCTAATGAAAAATGCCAATTTTTGGAATGAACCTATATCTTCCTCATATGAAACATTTTAAAAAACAATTTTTACAATTAATCTCATGTGTCAAGAGAATTTCGTGACAAAAATATTGAAGTACAGTGAAATGATTGCAAGCACTGGTTTGATTTTTTTGAATGTTCTTTTTATTCAATCTTGAATTAAATACATTGTAACTCCTTCCTTCACTTGGTTAGTGTCAAGTTTTTTTAAATATTGGCAAATAGTTTTTTGAAAGGGACTATACCCTTGAATACAAAAGAAGGCCTGAAAGATGGAATAAGAGTGAGAAACAGAGCTGATGGAACAAAGTCCAAGTATTACAATGAAGTTCTACGTAGCCCAGAAATAGCTACACAAATGAGACATAACAGCAAAACAACAAAGAAAAAGCATGGCCAGTTTGCGAATCGCCAAGAAACAAAAAAAAATAACAACTAAAAGTAGCAGAAGCATCCAGGACTACTTCTTGGCAGCTTTATCGATACTGATCTTGACTCTTTTCCAGGCATGAAACATACCCAATGCAGTCATGTGGGCAGCATCCGTCTTATCGAGCTCCTCGATGGTTCTTTTGCTCTCTTTTTCATTGCCCCAAAGTGCAGCCGGGACACCGCTGAGGTTGGAAACACTTTTGGCATGACCCTCGATGAACTCCTCGATGGCCCTAAAGGCGGCAATGTTGTAATCATGTCTAGTCTTAGCCTTCCCTAGGCGGGAGTCTAAGGAGGTCAGCTTCTTGTATATGTCTTCAATCTGACTGTTATCAATGCTCCCTTCCCCCTCCATGCTTTTCTTACCTTTTTGCTTAGCTAGGTTTTTGACCTCATCCTTCAGCAGATTTATCTCAGCCTCTAAGGCCTCCAAAGATCTTGGAAGAGCTATCCATCCGTACTTCCCGGGGTGGCACTACTAATGTTCATGAGGTCACTAATGGTTAGTATCAAGTTGATCCAAAGGATCTTGTGCTAATTTTAAAAGCTAGAATCTTCATGAGGGATAGTGATGCTCCAGTTTTTGAACTATCTCAACACTCTGTAGGGTTGCATTTTGAAGTCACTTGGTGTAAATTATTTAATGAAGATGAAATAATCCAATTTGTAAGAAGCTTTGAATCTCAAATAAGGATGAATGAACATTGGATGACACTTTTGAGTTTGAAGAAGTGATATTTCTTCATAAGTGGAAGAAATCCATTTACAATGGTCTATATTAGTGCTAATCCTTATAAAAGGTTAGGTGTTCCCATTGAAGGTAGTACATTGTGAGGAATGCTAGTTTCCCAAGTTGAATGCTGATCACAAAGTCAAAAGAAACATGTTATACTTCTCTCATTCAAAATAGGGAAGGAGTCAAACAATTATGACAGTTACAATTGCATGAATTCCTCATCTAACTCAAATAGGAACATGGAGAGTCACAAGGTGCTTGAAACAAGAAGTCTAAGAGACATACATTGAAAAATTATTGCATAGGAGCCCAAGTTGATGGAAGGTGAAGAGTTGTAACTCGTGAGCTTGAGTCAAGGTAAAAACAAAGGGATTTGAAAAGGTGTGAAATAGAGTGAAGTTGAAGTTTATGTAAAAATTATAATAGTGGGGTGTTAATTTATTATTGATAGGAGTGAAAAATAGAGACACATATCTAGATAAGGGGACATTAAATCACAATACATCTTTGAATTTTTTTAATATAAGGTCTTGAAAATATGAGATAATTATTCTTTTTTGAGTAAGGTGGAACAAATATATCAAGGCATCATAAGTGAATAACAAAAAGTGAAACACTATGGGTTTCCAAGTGATGTGCGATTCCTATGAAAGCATTGCTAAACCGAAATGTGAAAATGTTAGTATTGAGAAAAAGAAGCTACAAGACATAGTACCTTACAAATGGATACAAAAATCCCGAGAGCATAATATGGATTGTTAGGTGACTCATGAAGTTTAAGTAGATAAGGGTGAATTTACTCAAGGATGAAAAGGAACACTCGAAACCTTAGTTAACCATTATAAGGCCCAAAGTGTTGTTGAGAGTGGAATAAAAGGGTAAGTTTATAAGGACTGAAGTAGAGATTGGGATTTTTATCAACAATTTACATGGTTATTAGAGTAAGGAATATTTTTTTGAAAGCATGAAAGATGAAACAAATCATCCTAAGATAAGCTATGGTTGTGATGACCTAAGCTCCACGGGTCTAAGGTAAAATGTGAATAGTGATATATTTGCATTAAGGTCTGCAAAAAAACATCTAGGTTTCTCCTTTGATTTTAATGATATGATGATTCAAGGATATTAGTGCTAAGAAGGTCCAAAGCACCACCTCAATCTAGTTAAGAATGTCTGTTGAAGAAATTGAGAACCCACCCTAATTCTTCCAAGGCATGAAGGTATCTTCTAGGATTATGATATGGAACTCAAGCTTTAACATGTTGGAACAAATATATAAGTGCATAGATAGAATGTGAAGGACTATGAGACCATCTAAAGGTGATTTTCAAGCTTGAAGGAGGAGATTGAATCAAAAATAAATGTAAAACTATGTCGTTATACTGTTAATAGTAGTCTATATGAATGAACAAGATTGTTGTTGCTTGAAGTTCTCTCAATCAATAATCTATACGTCAAAAATATTGTTATAGTGTTCTATGAACATGAAGGGGATTTAAAATATCTGATAAATAATGTACTTGGTAGATCTCTTGAAGAAAGGAAATATTGGTATTTCTATATAACAAACTATGTGGTGTAATCCTGGAACAATGTGAGAATTGGTCTTGTGTTAGGATGAGGTAGCCACAACTCTAAGAAAGCAGTGTACCGGGTATGAAGGTATAAAAGGTTGAAGAATATGTTGATAGGATTCTAAGAAGATCAAAGTTGTTAAACATGTTGTGTAAGGAGAATTGAGGATTGATATAAATTTGAAAGGCTGAATGAAATCCAAAATTGGTGAGTTTTTGGTAAGAAAGGTTGCAAAGGACCTTATACATTTGGTTGTTGTTCACTTTGTGAAGGGTTTATACATAGAAAACCTAATGTTATAATTTGGATGTAACATTTTATCCAAGTAAAGCATCAAAGTTAGAAAGGTAAAATCATCTATGTAATTGTGAAGGGTCAATGAATATCTACCGTGAAGGTGGACATCTACAAGCCCGAGACAAGTCTGTTTGAGGATCAAAAACAAGAAATGTGGATTCAAAGATCAAGTTGATTTGAAGTGTGTGCTCATATTTTTGAATGCCTTTATAAAGGCATGATTTGAATATGTTGGGTCAAAGAGTAGATTTGAAGATTATCATGTTGAAGATGAAATAAGTATTGAAGACACTTTTATACGAAGACATCGTAAAGAGAGGCTGAAAAGGCTAACTAAACCAGGGGGAGTCATCCTTAATATAGTCATGTGTACTTTTAGTGAGACATAAGATGTTATAAGCCTAGGGGGTGTAGTTGGTGGCTGTATTGAGTGCTTGGGTTGGTACTATAGCTTGGAGAATTTTGAAAAAATTGTATTGAAGATGAGGTTTAGGGCATATGGTCCTAAAATGTGTTGTGACAATAATTAAGGCAAAATTAAAAGTCTTTGACATGAAATTGACCTAAAAGGTGATGATGTAGCAAGGAAAAAGATGAAGTGGTAAGCATATGTTTAGATGAATATGGTTTGCAAGCTCATCACAAGTCCATAGGATCATCTTGTTGTTGTTAGAGTCAAAAAGGAGAAAACATAATCATAGGGGGAGCAAGATCAAATGTAAGTTCTTCTCATCTTTTTTTATGCTTAGTTATCATTGTTTTTCATGTCAAGTTGTCAAATTTCCTTTGTCATAGATGTCAAAGGGGAGAAATGTGTCAAGAAGCATGCAAATGAGGTCATCTATGTGTGTGTATTCACGGTTGCCACCAATATTTCTAGGATAGTTGTCATCAATGACAAAGGGGGAGTTTTTGGAAGTTTGTGTCACTTTGTCATGCCATCAATGTTTCTAGGATGGTTTTCATCAATGAAAAGGGGGAGTTTGTTGGAAGTGCATGTCACTTGTGTTGTCATTGCCATCAAGTCCATTGATGTCACAATCTAGGTGATCTAGGTATGTTGGCTAGGTGATCTAGGGGTTTCCAAAGGTGCATATGTGTGGCTTGAGTCTCTAAAAGGTGGTATGAAGGTAAAAAAATTCCATGAGGTGAGTGAGATGTGTCAATGAGTCTGTAACATGTCCACATGGCCCAGTCATGAAGTGTATGAGTCAAGTTCAGTCTTTCTAAGCCTTGGTCTAATGCAAGTACATGGTGTAAATCAATAAAACATGATAATTCACTCAAAAAAAAGAAGTGAAAGAAATTTTAGATCAATATGAGGTAGCACAGGTGGTATAAGAGACAAACTAGGTTCATGAGACTGAAACAAGTCAGTATGAAGCTTTCTTAAGCCAATCCACAAGTAAGCAAGGTGTGAAATGTTGACCCAAGGTGTGATGATGCAAAAAAACATGGTGTGAGAATGAAATGATGATATATGGTGTGTAAAAGGTCTCATAGGTAGTTATTGAAGTGTTTTAGGCACTTCTACAGGTCAACATAGTTCAACTACTGAGAATCAGAGACCAAAGGGCACCTAGATGAGATGGAATGGAAATATGCAGGATGAACCAGAGAAAAATATCACTTAGATGTGTTAAATTTATGTTTCCTTAAGGTGTGAGAAAATTTTCAGAATCGAGGATGAATAGTTTGTAATTTGTGCATGTTTTTCCAAAACTAGTTTTTCAAAGTATGCAAATTGAGAACCAAACTTCTTAGCAGTCAAGAGAAATTGTGGATCCTCCTTCAGATAATTCATAAGATAAAAAAATGGATTAAATTTGGATAAAATTATGGTTCAAAAATTATTTTGGTGATTGGTTGATTATTTTAGAATTTCTATCCATTTTTGTGAGCATGTTTGTAACCCTCAAAACCCCAGTTTGGACCAGTTTTGGAAAATTGAGTTGGATAGGTGTCTTAACTCAACTTTTTTGATTGGAAAAATATTTTAAAATGAATAGTAATCCTTAAGGAACATTTTAATTCTATTTTTAGTTCATGATGTGTGGTGGGCCCCACTAAAAATATGTATTTTGTGAAGATTTTAGTGTATATGAGAAAATTGCAAAGGAACCTCTACTTGAATTTTATGTGGATGATTTTTGTAATTTGTTATTAAAATTCATGTAGTCACTTGGGTTACTCTTTGGGATAAAATTGGATTAATAGTTGCATATTTGAGCTTACCGACAAAAGGAACTTGTTTTGAGAAGCTAGTGAAGAAGAATAGAGGTATCCATCTCGAATTGCATTGAATTGATGTTTTTATTTCCTTGATCAATATTTTAATGTGTCATATGATGTTTGGAAGTGAATGGTTTAGTTTGGAAAAGTCATTTCTTTCTTAAAAGTGATTGAGCCAAAATTGCTCTTTTAGGCCTATTTGAGAAGCATGTCTGAATGGGTATGAAGGTGAGACTTTATCCATTTGACATATGGGTATGAATGATTGAACATGTTTTATACATAAAAATTTAATTTTTAGAGGTGATAGGGAGATCTGAAAAGTTCTTTGAAGGTGTTTGACCACATTGTATGGAAGACTAGTTTTTGTGTCTTCAAGACCAGCTAAGACCAATTATAGAGATCCAAGTTTTTGGAAGCCTTATGCCATGAATTGGAGAAGTATGATAAGTGGATGAGATATTATAATTCATTATATTTCCATTTATAGGTTACTTGCCTCATGATGAAGATATTTTAGGTATGTATCAGCTCAAGTTTTGAAGACCAAATTCAGAGATCTTTGAAACCAACCGGAAATTCTTATAAAGTGGCGTTTCTTGATATGTTAAGCCTTGAGTTGGATCTTGTTGGTAAAATTTTAATGAAATTATACATTCTAAGATTCATTTTGATTTATTACTTGGGTCATGAAGATGAGTGGAAGTGGTTTAGTTAGATGGTTTTTCGGGGCTATTTGTGTAGACGCCGATTTAAGCACACCTATTAGACTAAATGAAGGTCTTGGATAATGTGGTGAGTTTATAAAAATAAAAGAGAATTATTTGAATTTGTGGGACCATTTACCATGTTAATACAAATATGAAATAGTTGTGGACAATTTTTAAGATCTAGAAGACAAAATAATGAGTGATTTGAAGAGTCATGGTAAGTGAAAGGTCAAAGGTCATGTCTAAGAGTTATATCTATTCATGTAAGCTCATTTTGGTGTGGAATGTTTCTGAAAATAATATTATGATTCTATTTTTGAGAAATAGGAGAAGATAGGTGAACTAAAACAAAGATCGCATAAGGTTTATATAAGCAACTAGGTGAAGAAGGTGATCAACCATGTATTGTATGAATGAAGTCTGAGTTGTTGCTCAAAATTTTGGGAGTGGGTGCTTCCTAGAAAGTGGGTTCTTGCCAAATTTCTCAAGTGGGTGCTTTATTTTATACTAGAGTGGGTGCTTCAGATTTGGAGTGGGTGATTCAAAGTGAGTGGGTGCTCACCATACAGTGAAACCATTGTAAATGTATAGGACATTTGTCCAAGTTAGTTCTCTGGTTCCAGTGGGTTTTTGTCCCTTGATGGGTTTCCCACATTAAATCTTGTCTCCTCATGTGTTCATGTGTGTTTTCTTCTCTTTCTCTTTCATGGTTGGATGCTCATGTCTCTTATGGTTAACATAGTTAAGTGTGGTTGATTGAATTATTGAAAATTGCATCAAATTTTAATAAGCACTAATTCACCCCCTCTCAGTGCCTAGAATTTCTAACACAATGCCTAACCTTAACAAGTTCAAATTATGATAGTCCAAAAAAATTACATTCATTTCATTGGATTTATCATTAGTATCCTTCTTATCTATAGTACTAGTTGGAGGAGTCTAAAGAACAATATATCCATCTATCATTGACTACCAAATTTCACATCCTAAGGACATGATGTGAGTTCTCATCCTGATGCTCCAAAATGCATAGTTTTACCCATCAAACATAGGAGCTTTGCTAGTGGAAGTTCCAACCTACTGAATCACCATTTTAGTGCTTTAAAGGATCTCCTTTAAGTGGTTAAAATTCTTCAAAAGGACCTTGATATGATACCAATTGTTAGAAGCACAATGGCATGAGAAAGGGGGTGAATCAGTCCTTCAAAACTTTCATCCAATTGTATTTAAATTATGTAAACCATTAACAATTAAACCATTCATTAATGCGAGCTTAATAACATGAAAATACCATTCATAAGAGCATAAACCAAGAGAGTACACAATAACACATGATGTGAAGTGGGAAACCATCAAGGGGAAGAAAACCCACAATTTTTTTTTGAATATATTACTCAATCCAAATGAATTACCTTAATATTACTCATCACACAAGATTTATTTAGTGAGGAACTACCCCATAAAGGAGCACAAACCCCTATTTAGAAAGGAAAAAAACCTAAAATCAGACTACAACCCCCTAAGGTGATCAAGCACCAACTCAACCACATGAATATGAAGATCACTGATGTATAGTTTCTCCTACAACTGATAGTGATCATAATTTCAGCTCCAACACTTCAAAACCATCTCAAACAACTCTCTCTTCTACTTCACTCAATATTTATCCTTCATAAGATGATTAGGTATAATGACCTTGAATAACTTGTACTATAACCTCCTCACATTCACATTTTAATTCTTATTTCTACCTTATACCCCTCTAACACTCTCTTCCACCTCCTCTAGCTCACTCACAACTCTATCCTCTCCACAAGCTCGAATGAGCAAATATAACACTCTTATATACATGAATCATGATTAAAAAAACCTTAGGTCAGCCATGACCATTAATTTAGGTCATACCAAAATTAAAACACATCTACAAACTCATATAAATTCACATGAAATGACCATATAGGTCGGCATTAGACTAAGACACTCATCATGCACAACTAGGCCTAAAAGGCTAGTTTCATCTCCACCAAATGATTTTGGACTTTAAGGAAAAAATAAATTCCACCATGAATCCAAAATATTCACAAATATCAAGTAAATCCTATCAAAACCTTTCACAATATTAGGAACCTCTACATCATCCATTCTCTTCATGACACCATCAAGTAAGACTGTTTCCTACTCATTTTTAACACCTCTAGCAGACCAATATTCAAAGATGAAGACAAAAATTACTATAAAAATAAAATATGGCATAAAAAAATAATTAGAAATAAAATAACCCAAGGAACACCTAAATCCACTTTATACCTCATGACTCATCTCATAGATTCATCAAAACATCTCTGTCCACCAGGGATACATATGCTTTCCAGAAAACCAGGTCTTGGAAACTTGATCTTCTCACACACGTAAGGAAAATTTCAAGACCTTTAAATTAATGAAATAAGATAAAATTGAACCCATAATCACTCTCCAAAATATTTAAATCAAGACTCAAGCCAATATAATGGTCTTTCAGACCAATTTCATCAAAGTACCGTCATTGTTCTTAAACCCTGTCAAGTAGGTCAACTTGTGACCTCATTTTTGCCAACCAATATGACTTGTAGAACTCAAAAAAGCATGAATCATGTCATATTTGATATGTAAAACACATTAATATTCATTATACACCATTAATTAGGCCACACATTAATGGTGTATAATGATATGTAAAACACATTACCAAGAACTTCCTTTCACCATGACTGTTAAAACTTCTTGTTAGGCCTAAAACCAGTCTTCACTTTTTGACCTATGTAGACCTCCAAACAGATTCACCAAAATCTGAAATATTCTCAAAAATATAGTATAGCTTCCATTATACTCATAAAATCAATTTATATAATAGGTCAAATGGAAAACTTGAAAGAAAACCAAAATTTCCTAGAAATATGTAAATCTGAGTGGGCTCCAAATACTATCATGAATAAAAGTAACCACCATTAGGAAGATGGGAGAGTCATATCCATCCCAAAATCATAAAATTTTATGATTTGATGGATTTTGAGCTCACACCAAAAATATTTCCTCCATCACTAATGAACTAGGGTTTAGGTAGGGTTTTTGACCTCCTTAGCTTCTTAACAATCGTTCATAAAGCACAAGACCTCATTTGATCTCATTCCAACTCTAAAATATTCTTATCTCCATGCCTCAACATCCCTAAAAGGATAATGTCCCCATGAAAGCTTTGCACATGCCAACCAAAGACACAAATTTTCATATTGTGCTAAGAAACTCACCTTTTTGAGATTGATAAGACTAAAAACACCATATCATGCAAGAATATCATCATATACAACTAATTTTTTTCCCAAAATCTAATAAAACCTCTCTCAACTTATTTAATGCTCATCAAACCATACTTAGCTCTACATCTTCTCAACCACCATGACTTGCCTAGCTAGGTCATAGAATTAGGTCAGGTTTATACCTAAATAGAGTAGGTTAACACGATACATATACTTTAAATCTCTTTAAAAGGACCTAATATATTTGTGACAACATGTATCACTCCTCTACATTCCCTCATGGGACAAAAAACCTCGTAGATTGATCTTCATACTCCATTAAGCCACCGAGAAACTAGATTAGGTCTAGATGTAGAACTACAATCCATGCTCAAACCATTCAATCACCTTATGAGACCTGTATGAGTGTGGCATCACATCACCAACATGATCTCCATGCATCTACCATTCTTCAAAAGTATCCATTCATATCTATCATTTATGAGCCACCACCTATGCTTGACTAAAACTCCTCATTACTCTTCACTATTTCCATTTTGCACTCATGTCACAACTTGTCTACCCATTTCATCATCACTAGAAACTTCCTTTTACACTTCTTGTCTTCATCCTTTTTCATTAATTTCCTTGTACCTTTTACATCAATGACAACACAAACACACATGCCAATATAGATTAAAGAATAAGAATTGCATGAATGAGGGAACACATGAGGAATAATAATAAGAAGAGAAGCCAAGTGGTGAGGCTAGAATTGAGGAAGTAATAGGATCCACTAGAGAAATCCTATAAAATTAAGAGATTCCAACTCTAAGAGAGGGTTTGAGGGGCCCAAAGATGAAATTCACAAAGAAGAAGAGTCACGATGCAATTGGAAGCATGTTTATTTTGATACCCCATCTTTAAAATATCATAAGATGACATAGGTTATGTACAAAAGGGAAATACGAACAATTTTTTCATGTGGAATTATATTCGCAAGTATAAATCCTTTGAACAGACACATAAGAATGTATCCTTGTAGGTTGAAGGATTGGTAGATGAACCTCACTTTTAGGTTTTTGACATGACATTGGAGGAGAAAAAATAAATGCAAGAAGTAGGTGGAAATCCCACCACCTATGTAAATTCCCAACAGATAAGTGAAGAATAAACATCTAATGCCTTGATGAAACCAATAGATGAGGTGTTTTGATAGATCCTCAAGAATAGGTATATGGTACAAAATATTTTGATGATATCTATCTTGTAGAAAATGTTAAGAAGACCACCATTGAAAAATAAAGGGGTTAGAGGTGTGCATGTAATCCATATATGTAAAAATCATGGAATAGGGTTTTACCTCTAACAAGGTGATAGTGGTGCATGACCTCATAAGTAAAATTTATCTAATTCTTGATGAATTCCTTGAGAGCACAATACCCACATGAAAATAAAACCCCACTTTGGGTTATAAAGAAATAAGTAGAATCCCGTTAACCTTATGTAATGAGACCTTTATGGAGATGAGGAAAAAGGTGAAAGTAATCATAAATGTGTTAAAATTATTAGAGGATATCAATTTATAAATAAGGAGATCATCAAAGGAGACATACATCAAAAGAATCCTTGGAGAAATAGGTGGTCCGACTATGAGAAAATCTTGAGCATAAACAAAAATTTGATGAATTTAGGACTCTTGCTGGCCATATCCAAACAAAGTAGCTCATGTATGAAGAGAGTTTTGGGGTCCTCCTCTTGAATATAATTAAAGTAGAATAATATTTGAAGGAAACTGAGGGAATGTTCTTGGAAAAAAAGTAAAGTCGGTCATGAAGCCATCGAGAAGGGAGGAGAAGATACAACTCTAGGAACTCTTTTACTAAATATTGTTAAAGGCATTAAAGGTTTTCTCATTAAAGGAGTGCATTCGAAGATCATATCCAAACCAAAACAAATTAAATCCTGAAATATTTAAACCAAGGTTTTTTGGGGACTAAAAATAACTTAGTCTAGGGAGATGTTGAACCCAAAATTATGATAAGATTAACATGCACAAGTAGGTTTTTTCAAGCATGTGTACAACATGAGCGCACACACATTGGGTTTTGGTCAATCATGCATAGAATAAATCAACAATGTGCACAACCAAAGGAGTAAAAGGGTGAAAAAGGATAAGGTATGCACAAAATTAAGAGAGATAGGACTACCCAAAGTGGAACATACACGACCAAACAAGTCAACAAAAGTGAAAAGGTTATAAGAAGACAAAAAGAAACAACAATGCATCGAATGTAGTAGTGTGTGATGAGAGGAATGTCATTCTAGAGGCACTAACATATCTTTTAATCTATCGTGTAAATAAAAAGATATGCAGTCCAATCCTTCCATCAAATTGATGAAGTAATAAGAAATGAATTTGTATTTTTGTTTCTCCTATCTAATAATTTTGATAGCATCCTCAAAATTACCTCAATAATGGTGACAACCTACTTTTTGTGGGAGAACATGGGTATTTGAAATGTTTGAATATATAAATTAGGGGTTAGCACCCATTAAAAGGGTTGTGAAGCGGTTATAGGGTTATTGTCAAGTTGGTTGTTAGGATGAATATAGAGTACCAAGATTATGTTCTAGTAATTATAAGACATTAATGGATGATATATAATTTTTTTTGATGAATGAATATTGATTTCCAGTTATGAATCCTCTTCTTTCATACTTTGATGTGTTCTAAGTAATAACATGTATGCTATTCTAATTTTATGCACATGAATATGGTTATGTTTAATTTTCTAAGTGTTATGATGTACATTTCATTCCCTAAACTAGCAAGAGACATGACACACCAAGTGCACCTTTGGTGAGTAAACAAGTGAAATCCTACATGATATGCAAACATGCATGATGGATTAAATGGGCTTGTAAAATAGGTTCATGGACTTATAAGATAAATGGATAGGTAGCCTTATAAAATCCCAAAATTTTGGTTTTGTTTCTAAGACCTTACTCATTGAGGGAATGGAAACTGTCATGGAGAATAACACTTGAACACATAGAAAAATGGTTAGATGAACAAGAAGAGGAGTACATGAAAAACATCCAAGTTATAGAGGAAAACTATGTGAGGAAATGGGAAAATGAGAAGTTAATAAAAATTCTATATTTAAATTCTTTGTGAGTTTCCTCATCATTTGTATCCTTGGATTATAAAGTTGCTGCTAGACAAGCTAATTACCCTTGTAAGAAATCATCCTTGGGCTAAAGAGTGCATCAAGGAATTAAAAATAATGATGAATTATGGATGCATGTTGTGTCTCTATATTCAATTTTTTGTGAGTTTCCTCATCACTTGTATGATTGGATTACAATGTTGATGTTATACAAGCCAACGATCCTTGGAAGAAAGTATCATTGGGATAAAAATGTATCAAGGAGTTGAAAAATAATGATGAAGTTTGGATGCATGCTATGGATGTTTGTTGTGAAGGTTCCATAAGAAGCTACTTGCTGGAGTTTACGATATAAAATAAATTAATGTTGTTTTCTAATTACCTCGCAATGTGCGACAACTTATTTGGAGGAGAAGATGCATATTTGAAATTCTTGAATGTATAAATCAATGATTAGTGCCCATTAAAAGGGTTGTAAAGTAGTTTTGGGGTTGTTGCTAAGTTAATGTCAATTTGGTTGTTATGTTGAATATATAGTGCCAAACTTATGATTTGGTTATTGTTAGCCATTAATGGTTTATTTATTATTTTTCCTAGATCAATGAATATTTATTTTTATTTATCCATCCTTTTCTTACATACTTGATGTGTTTTGAGTAATAGAATGTGTGGTATTATTCTTTTATGTGAATGTATATGGTTATATCTAAATTTCTAAGAGTTTTGATTCACATTCCATTCCCTAAAACAATAATGGACTTGGTGCAATGAGTACACCTTGGGTAAGCACATGGGATAAATCCTACATGATATGCTAACATCCTAGTGTGTTATAATGGCGTTCACACTTGGTTTAGGCCCTTATATGATAAATGGATGAGTAATCTTAGAAAACCTCAACAAAAAGATATGTGAACAAAATTTTACTAGCATCAAATCCTCAAACATAGGAATAGATACTCGAATGTGGTAGAATAAAAAGAAGGTAAAACCATAAAATACATTCAAGATTGTGGTAAAATCTTGACCACGATAAATTTTACAAAATATGGAGCACATTCTCAATAATTTTTTTCTCATATTTAATCATATATACACAATATTTATATAAAAAAATCTGATATAGATGACTTAGTTTAGAACATGATATAGGGGGCATGTGTACTTTACTCCTTCTCCGCCGTACTATTCAAACTCGGTTGTAAGAATAGGGTTTAGGGGTATGGGAATACTTATCCCCTATGAAATTTCACTAGTTGTATGTTTGGAATTAATTGTGTAAAAATTTATAGGAACATTAAATTTCCCATTCATTTCGTGGTTTGATTTTACTCAAAAGTCACAACACTAAAAATCAACCTAGATTAGTCTAAAATGATGTGGTTTTAGGTTTTTGTGGAAGGTGTCAAAGTGGATAATTTATTTGTAGGTTGTCATTCTTCTTCTCTTATCAAATGGGGAAGGTATCAAAGTGGATAAGTTATTTATAAGCTAACATTCCTGTTTACAATTTTTTAAACAAGGACACTTTGGTTCCTTCTCACTTTCTCTAGTGTTGGGTTGCGCTTAACCCTCTAGTCTCTCCTTTTGAAAAATTTAGGGAATAATCACCCCCAATCCTTTAACATCCTAGATTTTTTTAAGTCTCCATGGAATGATAAGAACAATGTATCATCCCTCCACAAAATTAATAGGTTTATTCCTTCCATGTTTTGCATCTCCTTTTCATAATTTTTTTAAAGTTAAAAGTTACAAGAATTATATATATCTTGAGTTATAGTATAATTTTTATCATCAACATTGACTACACTATGTGTAACAAGTTTAATTATAAAACATTCCAACACCAACATAATAGAGAACCATTATCGAGAGAAGACAAAGTATGTGTGCACACTCACGTACATTTTTTAAAGAATGAAATTCTCAATTGCACACTTAAAGGTGGAAATATAGATACTAAAATTTGGTAATTTATCCTTTTGTTTTGCCAAGTTTGATTATGCTCCTTTACTAAGAAAAATTCTCACATTTTGAATCCAATCAATTCATATCCCTAGATCTTCTGCTACTTTCTTGTATTTACACTTTTCTCTATTATTTATTAAAAGAACATTATCAAATAAAAGTAGAAAAAAACCAGTTTACTTTTCATTTTTATTTATGACCATACAAAGGGGTTAGGATGTGGGGTATAGTCTTGACTAACCTATACAATCCTTCCACTTTACTTTCTCAAACTTTTTTCATTGCTAATAAATTTATTGAGTCTTTCCACCTTATTAGGGTAGGAATTTTATAATATTTCACCTACGAAAGGCTATATAAGCAAGTCAATGTCACTTTATAACGCACCAAACTCTTACAAGCTCCTATTATAGCCATCATTCCAAAATCACTCAAGGGTTTCCTAAATCTACAAAAATCAGATACAAACCAATTAGACTAGTCCCTAATACAAATATGAAGCACTCAAATAGGTAAAATAGTATATCTTCCTCCATTTCCAATCATACTAAGATCATAGAGATATATCTTAACAAGAGAAAATACACTCCAAGAATTTTCAAGGGTTTTAAGAAACAAAGGGTTAGGTCACATAGCTGAGGCACACCACATCACACTAATAACATGTTGGGTACATTATATAATATATAGTTATCCCAATATATTGGTGTCAAGAGACATGAGGGAACCCCTGTGGGGTTGGATAGTTTGCACTCGAGACTTGCACAAACATATATAAGAACTACATGAGGCTCGATCCTGTAATGAGGGAATATAGTAAAGCAATTTAATTGTTCAATATTTAGGGTTTGAACACTAAGGGCGCCTCTAGCCTCACTACACACACATATTTTATCCTTTTGTTTTGTTAATTCTCCGATGAATAATTTTATAATTTTCCAAGACTTTCATTATGTTGCAAGTGATTACACTTCATCTAGAAGTTGTCTGCAAGAGAGACATAAAATTAATATTGTTTACTTGAATGAGAAGCATATAAGAAGTTTTAGTTCCAAATCATAAAAGGATTCAAGACTGTAAAAGCCAAGTTAGGATCGTATAGTTCTATTATGAGTTGTAAAATAGTTGTACGGTATATCCCTTACTCAATTTTGATTCTAGAACTTATATCGAAGGATTTATAGTCTTTGATCTTCCTTCTTTACCCATCTGCATATCTAGATGTTGTGTGTTTTGACCTCTATAGATAATTATAACTCTCCTCTTGTGATTAGGGAATTACATTTTAATGTCACATTAGGGTGTCCCATTAATAGGGTTTCACATTTGTCATCTAGGGTGTCATATTTGTTTTTAAAAGTGTTTCACTAGTGTTTAGGGTGTTGTATTTGTTTTTAATGTGTCAAATTTGTTGTTTATGGTACCACATTTTTTTATTTATGTTGTCACATTAGTATTTAGGGTGTCACATTTGTTGTTTAGGGTTTTGCATTGGTGTTTCTAGTGTTACATTTTTTGTTCACTTTGTGTTGCAATAGTATATATCGTGTTGCATTGGTGTTTAGGGTGTCACATTTGGTGTTTATAGTTCCCTACTAGTGTTTATGGCATGAACCTAGTGTTTATGGTATCACATTCAAGTTTAAGGTTGACACACCCCAAAATTACATACCTAATTTCATCCTAGTAGAATTAATTAAATTTATTCTATGATGCTATAATACACCATTTTATAATTAATTAAATTAATTCTATTACTTAATTCATATTCCTATCCCCTTTAGAATTAATTAATTTAATTCTATCATGCCTTTGGAATTAATTAAATTAATTCCTACACCCTTTAGCTAATATAATTAAACATTTATTTATTTAAATGATTAATTATCTCCTCATAATTAATAACTAATTAAATTGGTTATTTAATTAATCCTATTTATCTACTCACACTCCACTTCTAAAATCCTATAGTGGTGGGGCTAATAATATTTCATGTGTAACCACTTCTTGGATGAATTCAAAGATCATCATTGCCCCTGCAAAAGTTGCAACAACACGAATGAATCCTCTTACTATTTTAGGTAATTGCAATTATTATCTTGGATCCCATTCAAACTAAGATCAAATTCTCATGGCCTTACCCTTAGCTATAAAATGTAAGGCATTCATTTACAAGCCCATCCTTGGAAGCTTATGTAAATTACGTGAACCAACTTTTGCTAATTTTTCACCCACATCCTCATGATTTATAGGCTCATAACATTTACATCCCACATTTGAAGGAATTATAAAGAGCATCCATAGTCCTTATTAATAGAAGATTAAACAAGTCTAAGTGATTTGTAATATTACTCAAATTTTGTAAGGGAAAGCTTAGAAGAAACGTATACTATGTTTATTTTTGTCTTTTAATTTCTATTGATATTTTCCATCCTTACATTCTCATGCCCAATGGAGTTACCCACATTTAATTCATTTCAGTTCCATTTTTATTTCATCTTGTAATGAATGATTTTAATCCTTATAAAATTTATGTGATTGTGGTTTCAATTGATAAATGTTGTTGTTTTGGTGTGTTTTTGTTGTTTTTGTGTCAATGTGTTTATAGGAGCATGGAGAATCGACATAAGAAATTAATTAATAAATCAAAAAAAAATAAAATAAAATATTTATCTTGTTGCTATTTTTTTACATTTTTATGGTGTTTGCTATAGTCTTGATAGCCAAAAGAATCAAATTTAACAATAAAAGCAGTCTTTATAATTAGGTGTTTTCCCTCTAACTATAGAGGTGGTTTTGGTTGTAACCAACTTTATCACTCTATTAAATTTCATTAAGGTTTGAGGAGAAGGTTCCAACTCCAAAACCACTACTTTCCTCCTAACTCCTAGCTCTTAACCCCATATCTACCCTAATGAGCTATCCCCCTAAACTCTATGTAAACTCACCTCCACCCATCCCAACTTGGTGAGATTCTCACTAAGATACCCATGTCTCCCTCATCTCATCCTTCACTCCATCTCATCTTGGAACCTCACCGAGTGAGCTAACCCCCACTCCTCGAGTTGGCTCCCCATACCTCCTACATAACCCTATTTCTCAACACTCTCTTGAGTCTCTATTGTGACACGACTCTCTGTGCCACCACCAAGACCACACCGGATACCATCACCCCACAACATCCCCGACGGATCCACCGATACCTTATTTTCCCTTGCATAGAGTTGCAACCCAAATCCACCGAGTCACATCCGATCCTGCCAACTTGTAGCCACCTAGCCACCACTACTTCACTATCATTACAACCCCTTTGACCTCAACCTCTATCTCCCCGACCTCCGTCGAGTCCCCATGTAAACCCGACATAACTCCTCGTCTTGGCCTTCCATTTTCCCCTCCTTTTGAGCCCTCCTGCATACCAAATCAATCCAAACCACTTTTCCCGAGTCGATCCATCCCATTACACACACGAACACTATAATTTTATGGTTTATTTTGTTTTAAAAGAGTTATCATTAGGTCAAGTTTAACTAAAATTTAAAATTAGGAATAAATTTTATTTAAGTTTTTATATTCTTAACTTAGGTTTCCACTTAGGTTATGATTAGTATTTTTCTATTATTTATTTTTTAAATGTAAATATTTAAATAATTTTAGCTAAGCATATGTTTGTGTGTGGTAATTTCCTTGTCATATCAAGGAGTTATCCACATCACGTGGTGAGTCATATCAATTAGGTGAGATAATAGGTTTTAGGGGTCTTAGGGGGTATGACAAATTTTGTCATAGATTATGTCATACACGTCAATGTGTGTCGGTGCGTCATATAGGAGTTACTTTCCATTTATGGAATGTAACTCCTCTTCTCCCTTATGGAGGTATGGTGGTCTTGCATTTAGAGTTACACAACACTCCTATTTATACACCTTTTTATAATCTATGAAAATGAGTAGAACATTTTATTTTGCATGCATATTGTCATGGTTAAATGTTTGATTACTACATAAAACTCCGTCACACTATCATTTGAGTGCAACTTAGTTGATGTGTGCATCACCACCCTTGATCCTTGTGGCCAAATTCTCTCACATGGTATCAGAGCACATTGTTGGGATTCACACCACTCTTTGTCTTTCATTTCCTACTACTCTCGGTTTCGTGTTCTTAATTGTTTCGTGTGCAAAATTCATAATCATTTTTCCATTCATTCTTTACTTGCATTGATTTGGTTTTATCTCGGTTTTGTGGATTTTTGCTAGTTTGTGGGTTGTTTCAGTGTATGTACAAGTTGCTTTTGGAGTTTCATGTATTTTAGGAATTTCCTCACCAAATCTAGTTGTTTATGATGTTAGAGTAGGTATTTACCTTAGCTCATGTTCACCTAGGTACTTTATTTACCTTTATTGTATTTATCCTCACCCATTTATGTGTGTGGATATTTATTTATATATTATTAGGGGATATTATCTAGTTGTTAGGTATAGTTCTTTCCTTGATCTATGGTATTGACTGGTTCTTTCCTTGATCTATGGTCTTGACTAGTTCTTTCCTTGATTTATGGCTTGATCTACGACCTTGACTGGTTCTTAGATTTTTATTCCTTTCCTATATAAGCAAGGCCCATTCTTATTGTATTTCATTTAATTCCATAATAATATATGATATTTCTACTCATTTGTTTGCAAAGGTTTTGGTAAAGTTATTCTCGTGAATTACTTTCATCTTACTAATCATGGTGTTTGATTAGCATTTGAATTCTTGGCTTGGTATGATCTGGTTATCGTTCCTTTTATATGACCATATTTGTAGAAATTTCTTGGTTTAGAGGTATTTATGGTTTGTAGTTTTATTGGAAAATTTTGGAATTTTTCTATTTTTCTACTTTTAGCCTCTCCTCCTTGCTATTGTGCCATGTTGCTTCACCCCTAGTAGTAATGGTTTGCCTCACCCTAGATTTTTTACTCCCACAGAGATCTCCTTTGGGCCCAACTCACCCTAAAAATTGAGCCACTCCTCCCAACTCGGTGAGTCGAGTTGGCTCTATGTTGATGATTTGTGTTTTATGCATTTATCTTTGGTAAGAGAGTTTTTGGGTCTTCATGGTTAGTTACGTATTGTTGATTTAGACTCAGCCTTTTCTTCTTCTTGATTGGTTTTTCTTATGGTTTTGTGACCTGCGTTTAGGTTTGAACTCGTGTTTACAACCTATCTTGAACTTTGTGTGTTGCATGACTGATTTTTGGCTCACTCACCCCCAACATTATTTCACCTAGCCGGTGTTGGTCTCTACCCCACGTGTTGTTCTTCTCATCAACCCTATTTTTAGAGATCATTTTTGCTTTGGACCCTACATTCAAGATCCTCCTCGACTTGTTCCTACCCCAAGCTCCCTTCACTTTTTGGTGCCCTTCGTGCTCATCACCTTTTCATGACGTGTGCTTAGCATGGTTCACCCCGTCAAGCTAGATCTACCTTTGATTGGAATTACACCACTCAAGCCTATATGCTCTCCATTTCCAACCTCCCTTGCAATCTTGTTTGAGTCATTTTCCCCTGCATTCCATGTCTTTGTCCGGTATGGTTCCCAATTTCCTCATCATTTCTTTTTTTTTTTTGCATTTTTCCCTACCAAGCATTAAACTTTGTCTCACTTACAAACTTCTCCACCTAATCTTGGGTCATTTCCCGAGCCCTCCATGGTATTAGAACATAATATTAAGTGCTTATAAACTTTAGTTTATAATTAAATAATTTAGAATATATTATATTCTTAATTATTTAATATAAAATTTAGGTTATGTTTAATTGGTTATTTAATAACTAATTTATATTAAATTAAGGTACAATTTAATCATACCCCATCACTTAATATGTTTATGACCCATGGGGTCATTTAAATATGGTCATGGATCATATTAATTTTCACTCAAGGTGAATGGATGGGAGAGAAGTGAGGTGGAGGAGATTTGTTTCGACTGTGTAATGTTTCTCAAATAATGGAAATTTTTTATTCGTAGTATTTTTCCCTTCGGGGGTTTTCCATGTAAAACCTGTGTTCATGTGTTTTTACTATGTTGTGTATTTATTTATGCATTTCATTAATGTTTGGTCAATATTAATTTAATATGGTTAATTAATTTATTATCCCTCGGATTCTAACATGGTACTAGAGCATGTGTAATTTAATCATATTTTAATTAACCTATCGGTGTGTTGGTTGGGGTGGTTGGGTGGTTAATTCGCTAGAAAAATTAATTTATACCCCTCCCCTCCAGGACATGGTTTTTACTAAGGATTTGCATTGGTGGAAATGTATTCAAAGGAACTCTAACCCCGTGCGTAAAATATCAAAATGAAAGAAATTAGTAGGGCTCGCAAAACAAAGGTAAAGGTTAAAAATTTATATGAAATATTTTTCCTATATTTATATAGTTTCATATGTGCAGGTTGAAATTTTTTGAGGGTAAATTCAAGAGTTATATGAAGGTTAAAAGGCTAGGATACAAGTTCTATAAAGATAGGGTTGTCAATTTTTTCATTGGTCGGGTTAAAAATTCTTGTCCCCTTTGTAAAAATCTATGTTAATGTTATTCACTTTTGGAATTAAAAAAAAAAGGTTCATGTCCCCTTCTGGTATCCCTTTTTTAAATTAGTTGTTTTGGTACCCATATTTAATCTCCTTCACAACTTGAGCTGCATCATGGATTTTACAAGACACTCAGAGGTAGATAAATGGTTTATATGTCATTTTGTAGTTGGGGAAGCAATTCATCTGACTTGTTAGCACTCATGCTTTGAAGAAGTGGGTGGCACCTTGGAAGGATTTGATCTAATCCTCACTATTTTAAGTTGTGCCTATCAACAAAGGTAAGAGAACCAATATTGTAGCCTCTGTTTTGTGAAGGAGGTGAAAATATCCTTGTACTATGCAGATTGTATGGAGATGGCCTTGAGAAAACATGATCAATTACCCATTATTCAAACTCAATAGAGTCATGTCACTACTAAATGATGGAAATGCTTTCAAAACAAGGCTAAGGCTACTAAAGACATGGTATGATCTTGATCTTCTTTGTGCATTTTTATAAATGGATTGTATTCTTTTGTTGCAGGACAACACAATGCAGGGGTATTATAGATAGGATGAGTTAATTTGAAATGAATTTTGGGGTGGGAGATATTTAGACAAGACTAACTGAAATTTTCCAACTTCTTTGAGGACCTTTGCAAAACTTGAAAGACTCAGAAAACATAAATGCTTCAAAGAGGTTAAGGTGTTCCTTCAACTAGGATATGTGCACCAAATGGAAGCCCAGATCTGCACTCTTCCACACAATCTCTGATGATTTATCACAAAATCTTGAGTTAAATGAATCAGCAAAGCATTTAGAAATTTCTATTCTATCAGACCCAAGGTACCCCCAAAGGTTTACAATCAAATCTATATCAAGGAAAGCAGAGTGAATTTAAATTTGTTTATCCCTTCATCAGATGAAAGCTCTTTTGATTCGGAAATGTAAATGCCACTAAGTTGTTACCAGAATTAGATCTGCATGATCAAAAGGAAATTCCAAACACCAGATTGCAACAGGAGCAAGAAACACAAATTGAAAACATTATGAAGCATAAGTAAATGCAAATTTTACCAAGAGACATCACAAAATAATCTAGAATGACCAAATTTATCAGCAAGGGAATGTTATAAGAACAATCTCAGAGCTTGTTAGTGGCTATACATCTGTAACCAACCTAACATGATACAAATTTGAAAAGGGAGTTAAAATGGTTCTCATGTGGTTTCTCATGAGAATGGGCTTCTTCCCAGATTTTCCCATGAAAATTATAAGTTTCTCTGACCATTTACATGACAAATTCATGCAATATATAACTTTTACTCACTCACTCACTTTTCCCCTCAAATCTTCCCTCTAAAAGTGGAATATTCAAAGCACCTTTGCTTTGCAATATTTTTAGAAAATGATGTTTAACAAACTCACAAAAAATTGCCAGTTGTTCTTTCAAAAGGTGAATCATTACAAAAATTTCATCATTATTCAAAGTGGAAGCACATTTTTCATTCCCCACACATGTAGACCCCTTTCATTTCATCATTTCAACTTTTCCCTTCCCAATTTTTACTCTGTAGCTTTGGATCTGGTAATTCAGATTTTTCACAAACTAGAGTAAAAATCATTCAAAAATGCCTTAGATTCACAAATTGAACCCCCAATTGATTAATTTGGACCCCGTAGGCCAAAACGACATGAATTGGAATTTTTTTGATGAAGATTGATGCAAAAATACATCTCCAAACCTCTTAGAGCTCAAATGGCAGCCAAATTGGTGAAATGCACAAATACCACCGATTTGTTCCTCAACTTCAAGTTTGATCCCTTCACGTGGAAAATCCGGGTAAAAGCAGGCCTCGGGATGTCTTTTTACCTTTTTACTACTTTTGGAAAAATTTCAAAATTTCTTGATATCCTCCGCCGCTCCGCCTTTGCAATTTGGGTCTGACACGTGGTACAATATGATTGGATATGGAGTCGCGGCTCAATTTTACACATTTTTCATCTTTCTGGAAAAAAAGGAAAACATTTCATTTTTCCTCCGCGGCTCCACCCTCCCATAGGACACATGTCCTCATATGATTGACTGAGGGGCAGTGCTCTCATTTCATATTTTAATCATATTTTGCGAAGGAAATTTTTTAACATTTCCTCCACTGCCCACATCTCCACTTCAAGTTTCTAAAGTGGCTCCCAACACAACCTCGAGTCCCTTTATGCCTTTAACTCCCTTTTCCCTCAAAGGGAAAATTTTTCACTTTTCGCTCATTAGCCCGCACCTCCGCTATTGACTTCTCAAATGAATTTTGACTTTTTACCCCTCAGGCTTGTGGGTTAGTTTAATACTTTGAGTCATTTGAATACAAGAGGCAAAATTTCCAAGTTTCCCCTGATGGTCCGCCTCCCTACCTCTTTGAATTTTCAAACTGCCACGTGTCACCATGGCAGACCTTGAGGTGGTCCCAAAAATTTTATACCTTGAACGAGCACGGGGCCACATTTCCTATTCCAGCAAGATTTGTCTGAATTCTTAAAGCTCAATGGAAGGAACCACGTGTCATACTCTGAGGCAGTCTCCTTTTAGCCATTGAAAATTCTAAGTAAAATGCAAAGCAAGCGGAGGCCTCCACGTGTCATTCTGTTGCTTCTTTAAGATGGTGCCTAAAGCAGAGACCTTGGATGAGTGTGAGCTCGCCATCTGTCTTGTTCTGCCAAACTGATCCAACAACATAAAATTTTTTCCCAAGTCTGGGCCAAGCAGCGGAAGCCTTCACATGTCCTCTCGACGCTACTCCAAGGCAAATCCCAAAATCAGATCTTCAAATGAGAGTCGTTCCTCCATGTGTCCTGGAATTCCCAAAATCCTTTTGAAATTTGTCTAAGTATGGGAAACCCAATGGAAGCCTCCACGTGTCTCTTTCCTGTCAACCCTCCATGTGTCCTCCCGGTGTTACTTCAAAGCCAAACCAAAAATTTGATTCTTAAATGAGTGCCATTCCTCCACGTGGACACACTTTAAAAATAAGGATTTTTATGGAATTTCTGAAGTATTAAGTTGATCCGCATCTAACCAAGAGGTGCCACATTTCCCTGTCGATTGAATGATGCAAATTTGACCGGGAGAAATGCCCGTCAAACCATAAAACACAGAGAAACGTCCATTTGAGCTAGAAAATGAGGTTTTCTTCAAGGAAAAGAATTTAGACTATTGCATGGCTCAAACACGACTCTTAGGGACACATCAACTCATTTTTCTTTGAGTATTTAGGGTAAAATGAAAAGAACAACAAATTATGACCGTGGCAATAGAGGGAATGGGAAAATGCAATTTTTTTGAAAGGATAGAGCATGGGAGACTAAAAATACAAACCTTTCTAGAGGAACAAAGAAAATAGGAGACAAATATGGACCCATACATGATCTTTGACCTAGGGGCAGACTAAAAACGGCAACAAAGACCAACCAAGCACAACATGGGGAAGGATAAAATGACAGAGGTCATAAATCAATAAATTTCCAAGGGCACAAATGGGGTCAGACAATTTTGAGCACCAAGTTGTATTAAAAATGTGTCCAAATATTTAGTATAAATTTGGTTGTATTTATAATTTGGGTACTGTTTAATTCGGGACACATAGTTTTTGTGTTTTCAAAACTATAGGTTATATAGTTTAACCTACATACTCTAACATATATAGTTTAAATACTATATATTAGAATCCATATATATTATAGTTTATAAATATAAATTAAAATATTTATTAAAAACCTATAATATATATAGTTTTATAAACTATATAAAACACTACACTAAAAATATGTCTATAACTAAGTGGGGTAGCCCCATTCCCCACCCCACATGTCTTGTGTCACCAATTGGTAGGCTCTTTTGTGCCCCCACCTATCTCAATCCACTTCCACCACGTGCTATGAATATCCCCCTCCCGGATGACCCACATTCTCCTTCTTCTACATTGGCAATGGGCCTACCTTGTGGGTTGTGTAGTTTAATCCTAGATTGGTGGGGTGTAGGAAAACTTTAGGATTAATGAGCCTCAATGGGGTGGTTAAACATCGTGGATTTGGCCACACATTTCCCGTGTTTTGATCGCCAAAGTATGTGGCTTGGCAACAAGATTGTAACTCACCCCTTGAATCTTTCTCACCAATTTAGCTTGTCGGTTGAGCTCGGATAACTCGCCCGAGTTGGCATTACATTGAGAATTGGAAAAAATATGTTGGTAACTTGTTGGCTTAAATAAATCAACTCGCTGATTTGGTTAAACCAACTCGACCGAGCTATAGGAGCAGCTTCTCCATAATGTTTTTATATATACAATTTCTTAATTTTAAATTTTCTCATTTGTTAAATATATTTTAATTTGATCCTTCTTTTCTAAATGAGAAAATTATTTTAATAATATTGTACACATTAGATAAATTTTTTTTCAATTTGAAATGATTTGTTTTACGACATGTCGACTAAAGTCGTTGTTGTCAAATTTTCACGAAAAACTAAAAAAATTCACTCAGATTTTGATAAATTACTGCTATTGTCAAACTAATATATCGTATGTTTACAATATTTTTTTAACAGGTCCCTTTTTTGACATGAATTCATCAAAATTTGATTCCATGACTTGAACAATGACATGGGGATTTTTTGAACCTTGATTAATATAAACCTTGTTGTTCTTCATTGAAATTTTATTTACACAAAAATGGGATCTAACCAATTTAATATTGATAAATCATAGATGTTGAATGGAAACAATTACAACATATAGAATATATGGTTGAAGGTAGAATTCATGGCTCATGCAAGCTCTGTACGGTCGTAAACTAATGGAAAAGGCTCTAACCAGAAGACAAAAAACTGCAAACAATATTGTTGCATATCAAAAAAGGCATAGGAAGCTATGTACATTATTTTTAAAAGTTTTCGGATGATTTTCTCCTTCATATCAAGAATCAAAAAATATGAGTGAGGCTTTGACGCAATTGGAATCAATGCATGAAGGTACATGGTTATCGAAAATCATTAAATTGATTCTAGAACTAATGACAACTCCCATGAAGGGAGATGAAAAAGTAATATTTTTTTGATTAAATGAAAAATATTAAGTCTGGATCGATGTAATTGTAACTTAATTCAAGACAAATTACTTTACTTTATTATTCAGT
This sequence comes from Taxus wallichiana var. yunnanensis, assembly GCA_018340775.1. Lineage (NCBI taxonomy): Eukaryota > Viridiplantae > Streptophyta > Pinopsida > Cupressales > Taxaceae > Taxus > Taxus wallichiana. The sequence goes on along the minus strand of CM031237.1, from coordinate 637,083,382 downwards.
TAAATATTCATGAAAGGTTTAGAAATTTCATTTCAATATTGAATTCTAAGTATCAAACTAAATAAGACATCCCTAATTTGCAAACCCTTAGTGCTCTTCTGATTCAGGAAGAGCAAGTTATGAAAAAAATTTATTCAAAAGAGAATGCCACTTAGGCACTTCTTACTCAAAAATCAAAAAATAAACCTTCTAGATTCAACAAGAATAAAAATCAACTTTTAAACCTCCTAGTAAAGACAAGAAACCAAGAAACTTAAGAGTTAGTTTTGATGGTAAATGTCATAACTGTGGAAAATTTGGCCATAAGAAAGAAGATTGTAAATTAAAAAACAAGTCAAATTTCAAAAACCAAAAGGGAAACAAATCAAATCAAAATCAAAATCAAAACAAGAATAAGAAAAATAGTCAAAAATTTAATGTAATTTCTTTGAATGCGACTTTGTTACCGCAAAGAAAAGAAAATGAGTGGATATTGGATAGTGGTGCCTCTAGGCACATGAACTTTAGATCCAATATCCTATCTAACCTTAGAGAATGTAATGATCAGATCTATTTGGGTGATCATTCCATCCTTGATGTTCAAGGACAAGGTAAATAAAAGGTCTCTAATGGTTTTATTAACAATGTTTTGTTAGTTCCTAAACTTAAAATGAATTTTATTTCTTGTTCTCAATTGACTCAAAATAACTATAGTGTAACTTTGTTAAAAGATAAATGGTTTATTAAAAATGAACATAGTGTTACTATAGTTGAAGGTATACAAAGAGATCGTTTTTATGCGTTTAATGAATTTCCCTCTCTGTTTCTTGTTTGATATCTCAAAGAAGTGACATAAAATTTTGGCATGAGAGACTAGGTCATGTCAACTTTAGGAGCATGTACAACATGTCTTGATTGAACCTAGTGTCTAGTTTGCCACCTATTTCCCAAAATCATGAAACGTGTGAAGGGTGCTTACATGGTAAGCAATCTGCTAACCCCTTCCATAGTCATCATGATGTAAATTCTATTGAACCTTTGGAACTTGTCCATAGTGATGTTTGAGGACCCCTAGAAGTTCCATACCTTAATGGTTCTTTATATGTTTCCACGTTCATTGATGATTTCTATCATATGATTTGGTCTTATTTAATCAAAAAAGAAATCTGGTGTCTTTTCAAAATTTAAAGAATTTAAATCCTTAGTTGAAAATAATTTTAGTTATAAATTTAAGAGGCTTAGGGATGATAATGGGGGAGAATATGTCAGTAAGGAATTTTAATCATTTTGTGTCGAATGTGGTATTTAAAGAGAACTGACTACTCCCTATTCCCCTCGGTAGAAATAGATTGTGGAAGGAAAAACAACACCATTCTGTAAACTGATAGAACTATGTTGCATTCAACACAAGTCCCTAAATTTCTATAGGCTGAAGCAATGAACATTGTTGTTCACATTTTGAATAGAGTACCCACTAAAGCCTTAGTTAATTCCACTCCTCTAGAAAAGTGGTCAAATAAAAACCAAGTGTGTCTCATTTGAGAATCTTTGGTAGCCCTGTTTCTATCTTCATTCCAAAATCAAAATGGAAGAAGCTTGATCAAACCTCCTATCCCTGTATCTTTGTAGGTTATGGAGGTAAAACTAAAGGTCTTAGGATCTGTGATACTTCAAAAAGAGAAGCTATATAAAACATGAATGTTAAAATATTAGAAAAACCTTTTTTTCTTCTTCATCATATTTTGTTTCTATTGTTCATGATGATTCTAATGAAATTGAAAATAATGATAATAATAGTGATAATGATGTATGTGATGATGAAATTAGTAATGAACCTATAGTTGAAAAAGAGTTAGTTCATGTTTCCTCTATATCTAAAATACCTAGATGGGATGAGTCTATTATTCAAGACTCTAATCCTGAAAAACTTCGTAGAAAATGACTAGAAGTCAACATACATATCATGTTTTGATGACAATGTATGAACCTGAACCCCAATATTTCGAAGAATATTCTTCTGATGAAAGATGGGTAGATGCAATGAAATCTGAATATACTACCTTAATTAAAAATCAGACTTGGGATTTAGTCCCTCCTCCTAAAAATGAAGTATAGTCAGATCTAGATGGCTATACAAGATTAAATATAAAGTTGATGACAATGTTGATAAATTCAAAGCTAGGTTAGTAGCTCAAGGGTTTACTCAAAACCATGTATCGAATACATTGAAACCTTTGCACCAGTTGCAAAAATGAGCACTGTAAGGATTCTGATTTCCTTAGCTACTCAATATGGTTGGGAAATCCATCAGATGGATGTCAAGAATGCATTTCTGAATGGTGATTTAAAAGAGGAAATCTATATGACCCAACCTAAAGGATTTTAAGAACCAGTAAATAAATGTATGTTTGTAAATTGAAAAAATCTTTATATGGTTTAAAACAAGCTCCTAGAGCTTGGTATGCAAATATTAATAGTTTTTTCAATGAATTTGGATTTTCTAATTGTTCTTCTGATAATGATTTATTTGTAAAAATTGAAGAAAATCATATTATTCTCATTATATTGTATGTTGATGATTTACTTATTACTAGTAACTCTAACAATTTAATTATGAAAATTAAAGCTAAATTAAAGCAATACTTTGAAATGACTAATTTAGGATTATTGCATCATTTCTTAGGCATGGCTATATATTAGGATAAAAATTATATTAGGATAAAAATTATATTATTGTATCTCAATCACAATATGCCACTAATTTTCTTAAAAGGTTTAATATGATTGATTGTAAACCTATTTCTATTCCTATAGAAGTTGGATGTAAACTAGATCCTAAACTCCGCATGTGAAAAAGATAATCCTACTTTATACAGAAACTTGTAGGTAGTTTGATTTATCTAACTATTACTAGACTTGACATTGCTTATGCAATAGGGATTACTTTGAGATTTATGCAGGAGCCATATCAGGATCACTAGAAGTTAGCCAAAAGAATATTGTGTTATATTAAAGGAACAATTAATTTTGGTTTACATTATACTTCTTCTAACAATGCATATTTATATGGATATTGTGATTTTGACCATGTTGGTGATGTGATAGATCACAAGTATACAACTAGATATGTGTTCAATTTTGGTGCAAAGGTTATATTACGCGAGCGATAAAAAAATCAACGATCTCTATTTCTTCTACTGAGGAAAAATATAGAAGTTCAATGGAAGCAACGAAAGAAGCCATGTGGCTGAAGAAACTATTGGAAGAGATACACATGGAAGATAAAGGAAGTAATCATCTTCTATGTGATATCCATAATTTACATTTCTCTTTCTAAAAATCTAGTTCAACATCAAAGGAAAAATCATATAGAGATTCATATGCACTTTATCCAAGAGAAGGTTCTCTATGGTGATATAGATCTCCAGTACTACCCAAATGAAGATCAAGTTGTAGATATGTTTATGAAGCCATTGTGTGCTGTAAAATTATACAAGTTTCATGCAATGCTTAGCCTTTTAGAGTTTCCATTGAGGGGGAGTGTGCATGGAAATGTCACCTCCTAATGGCCAACAATTGATATCTTCTTCTCCTCTATACTTCTACTCCATTATAAAGAATTGTAAAAATATCTTTTTATGATCTTTGTAAAATTATAACTCTAAGTTTACGGTGTATATTCTAGTGTATTGCATATATTTGTAAAGGAGGTCCTTGTGTTGTAAAAGGATCCTAGAGACATGGTTATATATACATTTGATAGAAATACAAGGGGAAGAAGCTATGATTCCCCCCAAGTGTGTCAATAATGGAGAGCTATGTGAAAATGTAATAAAGACATTATGATGGTGACGGATTTTGAAATGTATCATAAGAAAGCATATTGTTATCACAATGCTAGGTAGGAGCAAGAGTAGGATTAGGGATGGATGCGGGGTCGAACAGAGGAAGTCGAAAGAGGCCATCTAGAATTTTCTTTTCTTTCTTAGCGAGTGGTTTCTTGTTTGGTAATGCTGTAGAAGATTTGAGTGGAGGTGGTGTTGGATTGATTTTGAGAGGTGATTTCTTAGGAGGTGGTGACATGGAAGAAGACTTAATAAGAGGAGGTGATGGAGGATTGACCTTGAGAGGTGATTTCTTAGTTTGAGTGGGTTGTATAAGTAGCGCTTGAGTGATGGAAGGAAGAACATTATAAGTGATGGCACGATGCTCATTAGACATAGATGAATCAAATTTAGGAACCCATTGGGATGTAGTAATTGAAAATGAGAATGTAAAAAAATGTTGTGCAATGAATGAGATAAAACCTTGACGCTCAAGATGTTTGATTCTTTGTTGTAAAACAAAGAAATAATTGTCATTATGTCCATTTCTTCAATAATAAGAATAAATTGGGAGACCTTGATATTTGACCAGACGATAAAGAGGATATAAATGAGTAGTTGGTAAAATGATCAATGGATGGGTGAGGATCTGTGGAAGAATATCTTGTTTGTTAGCATTGAAATAAAACTTGAGAGGCACGAGGAGTGTTAAGGCTTGGGGTTCACTAACATGAGCACATGTAGAATAAATAGAATTAGGAGGAGAATGAGATGTAGAAGGATAACAAGCGTGGGCTTGAGAAGCATATTTGAGATCTTGTATTTCAACTTTAAGAGATGTAATAGTTGATTCCATAGCTTGAATTTTATCTTGAAATAAATAATGTATAGCTTGAATTGAATATAATATGGGTTGATTAGATGGAGGATCGTGGAGGCTAGAGTCATCAAAGAGACGATCGAAAATGACACCACTTGAGTGGGTGGCATATCCTTAAGGAGAAACATGGTGTTTAGGGATTTTTGAAGAACCTATTTACAAGGTGAATGCATTTGAAGTAATTGAGAAAAAGAGATTTAACAAACCTTAAGAGACATGATAGAGAAAATGACATGCCAAAGAAGGATTCGAAAGACCAATCATGAGTGGGTTTCACCAAATGATTTAAAAATATTGAAAATATGTTAAACCCTAATTACAGAGTCACAACACAATGATATAGCAATAAAGTACAGATCTGACCTAAGCAATAAGATAGAAAAATATGAAACCCTAGGTGTAAGAGAAGGGATAAAGTACTTAGCTGATTTCGTAATTAATCATGGACTATGCTGAAATGGATAAATGATAAAAAGGAGGAGGAATATGTCATTACTGTGCCCCATAAAATTGTGTGACTTTTGGATCTTCCTGGATTGAGGCACCTGGAATGGGTCAAGGGTGCCTAGGCGTTAGAGACCTTCTCTGGGTGCCATTGATCGTGAAAACTATCGTAAAGTGATTATTTTGTGTTGCAACATGTTCACTAAATTTCACTATTAGTTGCATGTATGTCACTAGTCTATCACCAAATTCTCCTGAAACCTGCAAAGAGAAAGAGTACCTACAAAACCCAAAAATACATCAAATCCTAAAAAGAAAAAAATTTAAATGGGGAGTTGGACTAACACCAACATCACTGATTGAGTGAACTTATGATCTGGGTGCTACACTACATTTCAAAATCCATGTATTTCTATGTGTGTGTAGAATCATGCCCTAGGTGGCTCTTATGCAAGATGCAATTGATAGTGAGAAATAGCTAGATGTAGAAATGTAAGTAGATGTGTGGATGTAAAAATGAACTTCCCCTCCTATGAAGTGTATGCAGAAGAATGTAGTCCCTTATCCCTTGAATGGAGCTAGATGGATGCTTTGATGCTCTTGAAATTCCTTTGGATGTAACCTTAGGTGATAGTAATAGATGCTTAGAGCTTGGTCCTTTATTATGGTCACATAACTTTGTATTTATATGATTCCCTTATTTGAATTTTGTAATTAACCACTAAAATGCTAACCCATAAAGAAAACAAGATGCCTAACAACTAGAAAAGACCCAAAATATGCAAGCAAGATAAAAAAGAGGATGAGGGTGCCCAGAGGGAACAAGGGCACTGGTGTTGGCATCCTAGATGGGCATGTGTGTCTAGACTCAAAAAATCTAAAGTATATAAATTTAGATTAGGCAATAAAGTTTGTAAGGCCAAGAAGGAAACTAGAAAGAAAGTAAAGATACCAAATATGTTGGCCAATTAGTACTTTTCTTGCTCATGAGTCATATGAATAGTGGTAGGTGATTAAGATCTAGAAATATATCTAAGTGCGTGATTTAGAGCCTACACATTAGTCACCTCATCCACTCCATGCGTCGTGCTTTGCTCTCCTTAATCTCCTTTGACTCGACCGATGAGCCGTGTCATGTTAGGTCACTAAGCTATGTCATCTTGCACCATCCCTCCCTTGACCATCTTAAAATTCCTTCCCTCATTTTTTTAAAATTTTCCCTCCCGATTTCATTTTTTTTTTTAAATCTAAGGTTTTCAACTAAGGTTTAATCAACTTAAAGTGGGGCATTTTTAATTAAGGAGGTGCGTTTTTAATTAGGTATTAAGTTAAGTTAGGATCTAATTAAAATTACTTAGTGGGTCAATATATTAGTGGGTCATTCTAATGAGGAGGATAAATTAATTAAGGTAATCGTAAGTTTTTAAATGCTAAGCCCCCTTTTTCTGTTTTTTGAAAAATTAGCGAATTGGGAAAAAGTATTCAAACTAGGGTTACTTGGGCATTTTTTTTCTGACCATTTTGTGGGAGTGCGTAGATTTTTAGACTATGTAGGTCTCATTTGGTGTCATTTATGACATTTTGAGGTGGTTGTTGCGCGTTTTGGAGCTATTTTGGGGGCCCTTTGATTCGTTTTGAGTCACTTTTGCATTGCGGTGCTGCTCTTCTTCACTTGTGGGCTAGTGAGCACATCCACCAAAGCCCTACCGCAAGAGAGATCCACTATGAGACACAAGGGAATTTTTCATACCGAACACTATTTTTTCCCCTTGTTCCTTACTTACACCCTTTTGTGCTTATTTACGTGTTGTTCACTACTTTCGTCTGAGACTTATTGTGGCCTCCATTCTTTCACAATTATTTGCCTATTACAAGGTGAGTGGTCAAATGTTTCACATGAACACACCTTATTGTAATCAACACACTGTTTATAAAGTGTAGATAATAGGGAGTTATCATTGTTTTTAGGTGTTGTAATTCCATACGCATACATTCTCACTGAATTTGACATATTACAACCTTGTGTGTATTCTCGCACCCTTATTTTCTTACATTCCAGATGCACTTTCGGCTGATTCTGACATCCATTTGAGTGTGTTTGTACTTGTGAATATTCTGTGATTCTTTCTCTTTTTTGATGCACTATGGAGGATGTTTTTTCCAGACTTGAGCTTCACAAGATTGGTTCTTATCCTCATCCAATTCTTCTTGGAAGAGAGAATTACAAATCATGGTGTGCTTGCATGGAATGTTACCTTACTTACGAGGGCCTTTATCCCTTTTTGTATGGGCTAGTTCCTACACTCACTAATCCTTATCTTTTTGAAGACTATCTTGACAAGTGTGATCATATTATTGGTTACTTATTGATAAATTCATCCAATCCTCTCCATCTTCATGTGGCACACTCATATTTTCCTTGCACTATTTGGAGCATTCTTTAGTTCTTATTTAGAGACCCTTTAGAGACTCAAGTTGTTATTTCTTATCCCAATGATACAATTTTATCCTCTCCTTATTCATGTGATTATAGTTTTGCTAATAATGATTTTCCTGTTCCCCTTCTTGATGAAAAGGTTTGTTCTTCTAGTTTTGATGACAAGATTACTGATGAGGAATCCTGACCTCCTTATCCTAACCACCTTTAAGAGAATGTTGAACCTCCTCCCTTCCCATTATACATTAGGAAGTCTTGTTCCCAACCTCATACCGTCATTACATCTACCTAGGTCCCACTTCTAGTGTGTGAGTGTTTTCCCATTCCTCCTCCTTTATGTGTTGATGATTCATACCTGTCAAAAATTGCTCTTTTTTGTCGAACCACCCTTTTGGGATGAGTATCTTCCAGACCTTAGTCTTCTCTTCATGGTGCCTACTTTTGATGCACTGACAAGGAGTTTATCTTCCTTCTACATGTGTTTTAGAGGAGTCTTTCATATTATTTTTTGGGAGTTTCCCTTCTTAGATGTTTATCACTTCAAATTTTTTGGAGACCATCACTGATCCACCTCTTCTTATGGATCATCTTTCTATTATTTTGGAGGTTGTTACTTTTCCTTCACTTCACTTAGAATCATTTCGGAGGATGTTATCTTCTTATAATTTGATAGTTCTAATTTTTTGGCATTACCTTTGGTTCCTTTACACTCATTTTGTAAACCTATGTCACACTACAAAGGACTAGATTCATAGTTATTTGTCTCTTGCTACCTTCAATTTCCTTCATGAAGTGTGTGGACTTCAAGTAATCCATTTCTTTCCTTCCTAATGGAAGGAACATCGTTTGATGTGGATGGAATTTCTTCAATGTCCATGATGAAGATCACATCATCGAAACTCTTCTTGGAGACTTCATAGAGTTATGAATTTCAGATCTGGATACGCATTCACATCTTTATCGATTTCTCTAGTCTACTTCCTCTCTTCTCTTCTTATTCTTCTAGAAATATTGTTGTTTGTACATTGGTACCTCATCAAGCCTATAGATTTCGGGAACCATTTGGCAAATATTTCTTAGGTTGTTAGGGGATTCTGCTATCTCTTATAATTGGATGTTTTTCCCATTGGATTTTACTTCATTACTTGAGATCATGTTTGTACATGGTTTCCTCATCAAGCATAGTTTCCGGACCCATTTATATTTTCTAACTTATCGCCTCATCCTAAGTTACAATGAAGAAGGGAGTGTGGTGTGTGGTACTTGCCTTGTCATCTCGGGAATTGTCCACATCACATGGTGAGTCATCTCACTTAGGTAAGATCATAGGTATTAGGTGTCTTAAGGGGTATTAAAGATTTTGTCATAGATTCCATCACACATGTTAGTGTGTGTTATTGCATCATAAAGAAGTTACTTTCCATTTCTGGAATGTAACTCCTCTTCTCCCTTGTAGAGGTATGATGGTCTTGCATTGGGAGTTACACAACACTCCTATTTGTACCCCTTTTTCTTATCTATGAGAATTATTAGACCCTTTTCTTTTGCATGCACATTTTCATGGTTGAATGGTTGCTTATTACACACAAATTCGTCATGTTTCCATTCGAGTGCAACTTGGTTGATGTGTGCATCACCCTACAAGTGATCCTCATTCTCTCACAACATCTAGTTAGTTTATTTTAATTAGTTGGTTTTAATTAATTAATTAATCAAAATAATTAATTAATTAGGTCTTTTAGTTAATTAGGCCCTTTTAATTATTTTTTCATTAATTTCCTTAAATTAGACTAATTGTGAAACTTGTTAATACAAGGTTATTGGACATTTTTGTCTAATTAAATGAACTTTTAGGGGATTTCATAGACGTTTAACCATTATTGCAATGTAACTAACACTTTTTTTGGGATTTCCTTTCATTTCATTTTTCATTTTGTGAGGCTAATTACAATATACCATGCATATGCTCTTTTCTCACGCTTATACAAGTGATCTTGAAAATCAGAAACATGCAATTATTATTTTTTTCATGTTTTTCTCATGTGTTTTCACCACAGAAAAATTTCTAACCATTTGTTTACATGACCATCTCTAATGAAGATTGTTAAAACATTCAAACTACTAACTAGAAGTTGCCTTTTTCAACGATCAAACAAGCCCCTTATCACTTTTTGTAAACATTATAAAATTAACCTTAAATTAAAATGTTAGGAGTTGGGATTATTCTCTTCTTCCAACTATAGCTGTGGGAAGTACATGGCTAAGGGCCAAAATTCATTGTGACGAGTACCACATGAACCCCAAAGTATTTGGTGCCTTGAGTGAACTGGTTGATGAAACGGGTACCCCCACCCAACTAACTAGTACACCTTTATGAGAGATTAGAGTCATAGATATCCATAGTGGTGACCCCAACTTGATCCTTTGAGTAGAGTAAAATCTATATTATCGTATTAGGGGGTAAATTAAAGCCGAAAAATAGCAGAAGTACTACGCTCACTTGGATATATTGTTGACACCTAGGAGAGAACTTATTATAGGAAGCCACACCTTGTCCAAACCAATCTAAGGTAGAGGCCCACCTTCCATAAACAAACATTATTTTCACTTTTATTTTGTTATTTTCATGTTAGTAAAGTTTTGTTCTACACATGTCTCATATTCTCCTCATTTTTCACTTATTTTCAAATCTTCCAAATACTCCTTATTTGGATTCATTTTCATATCTTTTCCAAACTTCCAAATATTCCTTATTTGGACTTATTTTCATCTATTTTCAAATATTTCTTTTGGATATTTCATCTCTTTTCAATCCTTTCCAAATATCCTTCATTTGGATCATTCATTATTTTTCTCTTTTCAAACTTTCCAAATACTCCTTATTTGGATTGATCATCATCTCTCTTCACTTCCCCCAAATATTCATTATTTGGACCTTTCTTTCATCTCTTCTTGAAATCATCCATATACCCCTTATTTGGATTTTTCATCATTTCTTTTCACCCCTTTCAAATATTCTTTATTTGGACCTTTCTTTTGTCTACTTTATTTGGATCTTACATATTTTCTTTAGAGTTTTCATCCTCTCTTTTCAAAATTTCCATACACCTCTTAACTTTTTTTTCAAAATTACTAAATTTCTATCTTTGGGTTTTTCTCATCTCAAGTTTATTCCTATCTTACCTTAGTCTTAAATTTTTGGATCACTTTTCCAAAGTTTAACCACTCTCTTTCCCTTTGAAAACGAAGTCTTGAGTTGTGGAAATTTGTATCCAAACTTAAGCACAATCATCCCTCTATCTAAGTCTTGACATCATGATACTCACATTATCACGGTCAAACACCATCATGATCACATTGATCTATCATCTTCCTAAGTCTTAAGTTTAACATTTAAGTTGAACTTAAAGCATTATACCATCTTATGTCATCAAATTTAAAATTCAAAAATTTAAATTTTTACATCCTCATTTTTCTTCCCTCCTCTCTTTTAAAGCATTCCTTTTGCTATAATTTGATATCCTTAATCAATCACTTTCCCTTCATCTCTTATCTTCACTTTCGTGAGATTTGGACCTTTTCATCATCATTTCTTCACTTATTGTTTCAAAATTCACATTGTCATTATTTGAGTTCTCCCCTTCCATTTTTAGTCTCCTCTCTTAAAATTCATTTTTTTAAGAGTTGATCACCTTCATTATATTTCAAAGTATTCTCCTTCTTAACACTAATATTGTTAAGATTCGAACACATTCATCACATTTTTGATTATCTTCTCCTTAAAACCCATTTTCTTACTAGTTGAGAAAGCCACCCTCTTTTACCTCTCCCATCTTTACATTCATCTTGTAAAGGGATGAGGAACTTTTCATACCTTTTCATCTCTCTTGTCACTCATTTTGTTAAGGGCTACAAATTCACACCCTTCCGTTTCTCTTAACACTCATCTTGTTAAGAGTTGACCTTTTGAATATTTTAGTCTCTCTTCACACTCATTTTGTTAAGATTTGATCACCTCACCTTGTTAAGTATCTTCTCTTTTAACATCCATTTTTTTAAAGAGTCGAGCACATCTAATCCCTTTTAGTCCCTTCTATCTTAAAAATCATTTCATTAAGAGTCGAAAAATAAATTAACCCTTTTAGCCTCCTCCCTCTTAGCACTCATTTTTCTAGGGTCAAGCATTCTAATCTTTTCCCTCTTCCATCTTAGCATTCACTTTTCTAAGGTTTGAGTTTTCTATCACCCCTTTCTTCACTCTCCCCCATTTTTCATTACAATGGTGGATTCATACAAGACATCAAACAAAAAGTTACCCAAAGAAATTGCTAATATGAAAAATCATCTCTCTCATATGGCTTCCCAAATTAGTGAGAAATCACCAAAAATCCAATCATACAACCTAGTGAAGACACTAATCCAGAAATTTTAAACATCAGTTTACACCCCTCGAGAGAGAATCTCTCTAGTGTTTTTCATCAATTAGCAAAGGATAAAATTATAATATATCTAGTTACAAATCCTTTATTGAAGGGGAACCTAAGCCATATTGGTACAAACTTAATACATACTGTGACTTCCATCGTATTGATGGTCACTCTGTATATAGATTTATGCAATTTAAGCATTATGTCTAAGAAGTAATTGCCGACATGGTCATCTATATAGAGCTTTATTAAAAAGCTATCACAAATGAAGAAATGTTAACTACCACAACTTCTAATGAAGATTTGAATGTTTTCCAAAATCTTGTACATAATAAAACTCAACAAGATCACAATGACAAGGGTCAAGTATCTCTCAATCCAAACCAATCACTCTCTTCTTCGGATTTTCTTCCATTAGTTCAAATAGACATTGAACTTGTTTTGGACAAAAACCTTCAAACATAAAACAAGAGCTTGAACTTATTTTAAGACTCCTTTCCAACCCTTGATATCGTCTACCCATCCCTCATACATCAGGATCAACAATGTCACATCTCCATGGACCTCTTTTAGAATGATGAGGCCATCCAATAATTTCTTGGGACTCGAGACCCTATTCCCTTATCAAACCATAAGAATGAATTTGATATAATCCTCAACACCTTTGCTTACTTCAGTGAGGAATTTGAGTGCTATAGTCCACCGAAATAAAAAGACAAAAATCCTTTAAAAATTCAAGACTCCTCTACAACCAATGATATAAATGAAGACTCTAAAGACAAGGATCTATCATCAAACACCATTGAGCTTGATTATATTATTTCAATGATGGATCCTATGCCTAACATCCCTAGTCTCTTTGTAGAGATAGAACAACCAAAATATTGGACACTTGCAACAATGCAACCTTCCATGTCCATACTACCTTAAATGATCAATCTTGTAGGCATATCTTCACCAATGATTCCTACATGTCAATACATATACATGCATGCACTCTAAAAGGTAAGTAAACCCAACAATATCCTTACACAACCATTTCAAGATTAAATTACAAACCTCTCATAAAATAAATTAATCCAAAACCTCGAAGGAGCAACATTGAATATTTTATCTCTATGATCTATAAGGAACCTCATATATACAACTAGAGATCAATCCTTCTTTAAGTGCGTTCTTCCACTCACAGATGAATATGAATTTCAACATATTATTTTCCTCAAAAATCATCATCTCACATCACATAGGTCTTTTGATCTCATTGAATATTTATCCAATCACATATCCATGTACTTGGACCTTTTATGCCCGAGTCTCATACTTTAGGACTTATCAAATCTCTCAATTTTATCCTTAGACTTAGATCTCGTCCACCCAAGTATCATACTCCATGACTTATAAAATCTTTTGATTCACTATTTTGACTTGGTTCTCATTCACCTAAGTCTCGTACTCAAAATTTATCGAATATTTTGATTCTCTCCTCGTGACTTGGACTTCGTTCACCCGAGTCTCATATTTCAGACTTCTCGAATATTTTTATTCTATCCTTTCAATTGGAACTCGTCTGTCCCAAGTCTCATACGTTAGGACTTGTTAACTATTTTTATTCTATCCTTTGACTTGGATCTTTTCCACCCAAGTCTCATAATTTAGGACTTATCGAATATTTCGATCCCCTCTTTTGACTTGGATTTTTTCCACCCAATTCTTGTACTTCAGTACTTATTGAATCTTTCGATTCTCTCCTTTGAATTGGAACCCATCCTCCCAAGTTTCATAACTTTGGACACATTTCATTTGGATTCATTCCTTTGAATTAGATCTTGTCTACCCAAGTCTCATAAATCAGGACTACTTCAATCATGGATACATTGAAAATCCTTCTAGCTACTCCTTTGACTTGGAACTTGTTCATCTAAGTCTCATAAATCAGGACCATTCCAATTTCATCAACACATATCTCTCTCCCAATGATTTAATTACCAACCCTCATCCACAATAACTAGAAAAAATTAAAAATGTAAAAAGAGAATTAAAAACCATATCAAACCCATCCTTAAAGCACTTTTTGAACATAAAAAATGTAGAAGTAAAAAGATTCTTCCACGGGTTCCTTCCGCACTAGGGAGGAAGCTTGGATGGTTAACTCATTTAACAAACAATTTTAATTATTTCATCCATTGGAAGATATCTTAATCATAACATTATCATATCTTCACATTCTTCACCTCTACGACACATGTTAACCTTATTATTATTGGGAATTGCGTGTCTCATCCTTGTTATGGTTTCTACCATTCCAAATATTTCTACCTATGGTTTTTTCTCAAAGCTTACTTATGGAATCCCCTCCTTTAAAATAATCTCCCTCTTTTATAGAAATCTTTAAATTATTTACCAGTCCTTTTTATCACCCATTTCAGGTCTACAAATCAAACCCTTGCATCTTAATAGTCACATGAGGATAAGAATTGGGGGAAAAATGTTCTTTCCAACAAGAAAAATATCAACATATAAAGAAAAGTAAATCTAAAATAAAAATATATATATTAATCATTACACCTTTATGTAGGTGTGAGTCATTTTCCACATCACGTGGTAAGTCAACTCACTTAGGTAAGGTCATGGGTAAGTGTCATAGAGATTATGATAGGGTCATAATTAGATTATTTATGCATAATTACGTGTCATTGCGTTATATGGGAGTTAATTTCCATTATGGGAATGTACCTCCCCTTCTCCAAAGGAGTCATGATTGCAGGAACTAGAGGTTACAACGCACCCCCTATTTATACCCCTTACCCTTTTCAAATCTATGAGATGGTGTGACCCTTTTATAATCTTTACATGCATTTCATGGTTGATGCTCACTCCTTCATGGGACCTTATCACGTGACCATAGTGTAACTCGGTCTATGTTTACATTATCATGTATGATCCTTGTACTTTATTTTCACATTCTTCAAATGGTATCAAAGCGCACTTTGTGGGATCCACAATACTCACTGGTTCATCATTTTCACTAATCTCAAATTTTAGTTCGTGATTTTTGGATTTCATGTTCAAGTGTCGTAATGGATATCCATCCGTGCTCTACTTATGTTTATTCAGGTTTCAAAATTTTCTCATGGTTCATTGTTCGAGTTTTCTGATTTATGGGTTTTACTTGTTTACATTTGTGTTATGTAGGTTTACCGCAATTTAGAGGTTCATATTTGGTTTCGAAGGTTTGGCTTTGTATAGTTTTTGAGGTTCAAAGGAGCTACTTTCAGTGCCCAACTTGGCCCACTCACCGAGTTGGGAACAAAGATAGCCTCCCAACTCACCACCTCTTCCTTTAGACTCACCTTGCATTGTTTTCAACTCGGTATGAATATAACTAGTTCAACGTTGGTGTTTTCATTGGATTTTTGTTTGATCGTATTTGACCACTTAACTACGTGGATCCAAACTTTTTACTGTGCTAGTTCTTGTATTTCCCCTTGCATTCGTTAGACTCTTAGTCATCCCTACAACTAGGTCCACCTCTGTTTTCATGCCTTTGTCATCTCCATGCTCACATTGGGTTTCATTTTTTTCCTTTGTAACTTGTCTCGATTTGTGGTCTCTAGATTCGGATGCGTGTATTGTACTAAATCTTTTCCTCATGAGCCTCGAGTCATTCCCTAGTTTGATCTCCATTGTTGACCACTCGACTCGTTTCATGTTGTGCTTCCCCTAGACTTGGTTCTCCCAAAGATTCATTATCTCTAGCACCTTGCTCTGCAGGTATCTTGACATGGAATTTAGATTCCCCATTGTTCAACAATTCATGCCACAACGTGTTGCACACAAATCTATCTTGTTACACCGTCACTCCCATATCGGATACTTGACACCCCACTTAGTAGTTACACTATAGCTACTTGATGACCAACTCGGGTCGACTCATACCCCTTAACGAATCTCTAACTCAAATGACTAAATCATTTCCAAATCGAGCTCCATCTCAAGTAAACTCTCTGGTGACTCACCAGTAACTCACCAATTTGCTCCCAAACAGCCCGCTCAAGCTCATCCTGTCATCTCACCCTCTTTCAGGACCAGGACCCTTCTAACCCCCTTCTTTGAGTTTTTTCTTTTTCACATTGTTTAAGTAATTTAAGGGAAAACAATAATATTCATCATTTTATAAGGGTAACATCTTTTATGGGCCCTCGTATAGGGTTATTGGTATTTTTGGGCCACTTTTTCTAGCTCACTTGTTGTAGTGCTCTTCTTCACTTGCAACTAGTGAACGTGTCTACCACATCCTTGTGGCAAGAGAGACTTCTTTTTATGATATTAGATGCCCGCTCTCACACTAGGAAATGTTTTTATCCTTATGTTTCTTACATCCTTTTGTGCTTCATTGTGTGTCATTCCTCTTCTTCCAAATAGGGATTATTGTGGCCTATACTCTTACATGATTCATTACCAACTACAAGGTGAGTGGTCAACTATCTAATGTCATACGAACACACCCTATTATAATCACACACTACTTATAAAGTTCCACAAATAGGGGTTATCATTTTTCTTGGGTGTTATATTTCATGCAAATGCATTATTGGTTGATTCCGATGTCTTGCTATCTTTTTATCCACACACCCTCTTCTCGTGCACCTTGCACTTCTTTCTTCCACATCATGGAGGATGTTATTTACAGACTTGAGCATCGAAGTATCACTTTACAGCCACTACCATTTCTTCTTGGGAGAGATAAATACACATCTTGACATACTTCTATGGAATGCTACTTTTCTTACAAGGGTCTTTCACACTTTCTACATGTGTTAGTTCTTGCACCCATTGATACTAGTCATCTTGAAGACTATCTCGACACATGCAACCATGTTTTTGGTCACTTGATGTTGCATGTCACCAAACATCTCCACCTTCATGTGGCGTGACTCGAGATCATCCTCACACCATCTTTATCATGTTTTAGTCCTTGTATGGAGACCCTTCACATAATATCACCATTTTTATCCCTTTATACAATTATCTCCTCTTCTTACTCATGTGATAAAAGATCTACTGACATAGAATTTCTTGGTTCCATCCCTGATGATGATGATTGTGATTCTAGTTCTAATGACGAGAGTGCTACAAAAGACACCTCTCCTCATTCTCTCACCTTTCCATAGTATATCGAAACTCATCCCTTCTCATTAGACATAAGGAAATATCCTTCTCAACCTCATAACATCATTTCATCCACATCCTTTCCACTTTTATCATGCAAGGCCCTTTCCCCTCCTCTTCCTTTGGATTATGATTCATACATGTCTGACATCACTCTTCTATATTGCAAGCCCCCTTCTTGGGATGAGTATCTTCTAGACCTTGGTTGTCTCTTCGCAGATTCTTTACTTGTGATGTAGTACAAGGAGTTCCTCATCCCTCTATAGGTGTTTTGGGGATTTATTCATCTCCTTTATTGTGATTTCCCCTTTTGGGGCTCTTATCACTTCCACTTTTCAAGAGATCTTCATTGATCCACCCTTTCTTGTGGATCCTCTTTCTATTGTGGGGGTTATTGCATTTCCTTCACACCACTCAGGAATCCTTTCAGCGTTGTTACTCTCTTACAATCTAACTATTCTCGCACTGTGGCATTTCCTTCAATTCATTGGAACTCATTTACTATACCTATGTCACACTTTTGTGGAGAATCATACTACTACCTTTAGCTTCCTTTGCGGGGTGGGCGGAATTCCAGTACTCCATTTTTGTCCTTCCCAAGGGTAGGTACATAGCTTGATGTGGGTAGATTTTCTTTATTCTAGAGGCGGAGGACCATGTCATCAACACTCTTATTGGAGACTTCCTAGATTTGCAGAGTTTAAATCCGTCCATGACATCTTCTACATTCCTCTTGTCTCCCTCTTCTCCTCTCTTCTTATTCTTCTAGAGATATTTCCCTTTTGTACATGGGTACCTTATCATGATCCCGAGTTATCGGGACCCATTTGTGATATTTTTCTTAGATTATAGAGTATTTTTCATCTTTTTTGGGGATGTTTTCCCACTAGGTTTTCCTCTATTTCTTGATATCCTTGTGTGCATGGGTGCCTCATCAAGCTTTAGTGGTGGGACCCATTTCTCATCTTTGACTTATTATCTCATCCTAAGTTACGATGAAGGGGAGGGTGTTGGTGTGATTCATTTTCCACATCACGTGGTGATTCATCTCACTTAGGTGAGGTCATAGGTCTAGGTGTCATAGGGGTTATGATAGGGTCATCATTAGATTCCTTACATGTCAGTGAGTTATATGGGAGTTACTTTCCATTCCAGAATTTAACTCCCCTTCTCCACTTGAGGAGTCATGATGACATGCACTAAGGGTTACACAACACCCCCTATTTTATACCTTACCCTTTTCATATCTATGAGAGAGATGAATGAGATGTTGTGACCCTTTGCTAATATTTGCATGTAATTCATGGTTCTTGCTCCTTCATGGGACATCGCCACACTACTAAAGTGTAATTTAGATGATGTTCACATCATCTCGAATGATCCTTGTGCTTCACATTTTTCCATTATTAGTCATGTTCATCCTTCACATTATTTAGTGATAAGTCCATACTTCTTACTAGTAGTATGAGACTGGGAATGGAGGAATATTTCCTTACTCACACTTTTTATTTGGTTTTGAGCCCTTATATTTTACTAGTGGAGTGGGGCAAGATGTAAGGGGTCCCTTTCTAATAAAATAAAATAAATCATTTAGTAAATATGGATATAAAGTGCTTAATAAAAAAATCCCAAGAATTTTCTTATGTTAAGAGAGACAACAATTCCTTCAACCAGATCTTGTCAATCAATAGGCCATCAATGGATATAAGTCTAGTCAAAACCTATAAAGTTAAATCATCTTTGACTTGGTCGGTGTTGGTGAAAAAAATTGTCGGTGGAAAAATTAGGTGTCTCCATCAATTCCCATAGGGCTACACCCTCTGCATTGAATTATACATATCCCATTATTGAAATTAAACTAATCCTAATCCTATCTAAATGTTTTGGGTGAAAAATTTGGTTTGGGATCACACAAGGAAACTCCACTAAACTCTGTGCGCAAAGTTCTTGTATGGGGTACAAGGAGGAAATTATAGTAATGAGGGAAATAAGGGAAATTAGGAAAGGAAGATTACTGTTGTGAGTAGATTACAGAGATCACACACATTAACCATAGTAGTTCAACATTCAATATAGAGGAAATCACAATGAAGCTATCTAATGAGATGGAAAACCAGAGACACCAAGTTATCAAATTCATCTATCGAAGATATAGATATCTTACATCACTATACTTTCAAAGTGAATGAAAGAGGGAAGTGGAAGAAACATAAGATGATTATAACAACTATGTTTATTTCGTCAATGATGAGAGGAAACCATGCATACAAAGCTGCACACATTCATACATATTAGAAAGTAGAAAATCTATTCCTTGATTAACATTTACACAAGTTGTACAAAGAAAGGGAGAAGAATAAAACATGTAGAATAAATATAGCTTTATTTCATGTATATTGATGACACAAATTCCAACAACGTATTACAATCCATCATTACTATAAAGTACATAATTTTCATAATGCAATTTTCAGGATCCTTTGGAATGAAGAATCCATCCCAATTTATAGTAATGTGGATTGAATCTTTGCTTACACCCGCATGAATCTTCATTGTCTCATTATACTCGTGAATTTTCACCTTCCTAGGAAGTGAGAAATAAGTTCCATTTTTATAAATTAAAGGTACTTTTACAATGTTACTTTATGAAGTCACTTAAATGAATGAGACAAAATATAATGATTATGCCCAACGAAGAATTAGAAAGGGGAGAGAAAGAAGAGGGAGAAAGAAAGAAGAAGGGATAGGTTTCTCCATAACATGAATGAGGACACCTTTGATTTTTATGAAGAGATTTTTGACAATGATGATGCACAGACACCTGGACCATGAAAAGAGTGTTTAAAAACACTGTTTCAGGATTTTCCAATGTGAGCTCGGGATGGTCATAGGAATTTCTCATGATGATCCTCCTTGACACTCGATTGATGAACTCCTTAACTCATTGAACTCATCTCAACCAACTTAATTCAAATCACCCATATCACCGGGTGATGATGATGGATCCACCTATTGCACCTTGCATTGGCCGTCTTGCTTTTGAACATAAATTTTATGCTTGAAGACCTCTGAGAAGGATAAAATGACTTGTTTGAGATATGAAACCATATTGAAACAATGCAAGGATGAAAAAAATAGATATAAGTTATAATAGAGATATTTGAAACATTTTGCAAATGGAATTGAAGACTTCTATTTTTGGAAACCAGTGCTCTAGGAGTTGTTATTTCGTAGGTTACTTTTTGGCCTTATCGTTGTACTTGAGGTGTTTCTCTCACATTCCAAGCATGTTTGTAGATGTTTTAGGGTCAATTTGAAGCACTTTATATTTTTATAAAATTTATTTTTACTTTTTCTTTTCTTTTTTGACTCTTTTGACCCACGTGCCCTAGTTTTCAGTTTGTATGATTTTCAATGTTCTTTCTTCTAGAGGTTTTTGCCATTTTTGAAAATTTACTAAAAATGAAAAGTGAAAACTACAAGAACTTGTAATTTTTAGAATATGAAAACCCCTATGTGAAATCCATATATTGAGTTCCCAGAGGATTTTTTTGATGATTATTTATATGATTTAGCATGAAAATAGACTTTTGAATCTAATGGTGGGAATATAAGCTCTTGATTATTCCATTTACTCTTTGAAAAATAGGATTTTTATTTTGGTTCCAAGGTTGTGCATGCCAAAAACAAGTTGTAGACAGAGTGCACCTAGGTTTTGTGAAAAATATGAAATCAACATCTTGTAGGGATCTAAATTATCTTTCGATGATTTTTACTCATAGAACTCCCATAATTGCTTCCTAAAGCTCAATAGTTTTTAGGCGTTGTGCACTACTTAAGCCTTCAAAACCCACTTTTGTTGAAACTACTCCAAAACTTGTGAAACTTCCCAAAACCTTCCAAAACTTATTGTACAATATTCGTGGCTCTCTTACACACCTCCTAGATGAGTTTAGGCCTTTCATTCAGTTCTAGGGGTGCACACAAGCCTTAGGAAGACCAAAGAATGACCTTTCCCAAGCTTGTCAAAAGGCCTATCTTGATGGATCTTTCTTTAGAAGCACTTGAAATTACTGGGTACCCCTAAATCACCTATGGGAACATTGGAACAAAAAATTGGGCTGATCGGATAGATGAGATAATATTGAATTGAGGATTAGGGTGACATGAAAGAGGACTTAGAATGACCCTTGAGAAAATAAATTTGAGTAGGGTAGGGTTATCATGCTTGAAAATTGGGAATTTTCTTGTTGCACAATTTCATGAAAATAACTTGCTCTAGCTTGGGGACATGTTTTGGATCGAGAATAGTGAGGACATAACATGAAAAATCTAGAATCTTAACTTCAGTTTAACTATAAATGCCTTATCCATTGGGCTTCGGAGTCATCGAGAAAGGTATGCTACACAAATTGATTTATTAAATACACACACACACACACACCAAAAGGGAAAATAACATGCAATAGAAGAGATCATAATATGTTACAGGGGAGGGATATTTACAAATGTGGGAAAAGAATATACACATACCGACAACAAGTTGAGATAAGTACATGCCATCATGAAACAACATATTAAATTCGACATTTAAAGTATGAAAATTGTTATTTGATCAAACCATGATTTTGTGATGGATTTTCATGTCTTGAGAAGAAGAAGACACACCAAGATTAAATCTTCATATTCATACTACACCGAGAATTTTCTTGCATCTAGTAAACACTTTTTTATAATCTCCAAGATCTTGTACCTTGATGCTTCTTCTTGACTCACTGCGATCATGAGACACCGTTCTTCCATGTCTTTGAGAGTGTGCAAAATATCTTCATCTTTAAATTTTCATTTTGAATCATATCCTATATCATAAGGCACTCTAAAGGAGTGGGAAAACCTGATTTTCTTCCCATTCAAGAACTTCTCTGAACATCCCACTTCGCTGCTCTGAGTGACTACCTTCCAAAATGGAGGCTATATCATTGAGATGGAGGTCCTCATCAATATCATGGAAATATTTCAATATGGGAACATGTTCAAGGCACATTGGATATTGAAGAATTATGATTATATTATAATTTTGAATATTTTCCCAAGAATCATGCACATTTTCACTTTGTTGTCTAGAACAATTGTTGTTGATATCCACCCACTCAAAGTCCATCTTGGTATTATTCACAAAATTATAACCCTCAATTTTTTCATAAAAGAATTCTTTATCCTCAAGTGATATTTTCCATATGAACTCTTGTTTTGGACTAGCAAAGCATTCTGAAGGGGTGGGAAGTTGATGATTTTGAACACAATCCCAAGAATTTTGCAAATTTTCACTTTATTTTGAACAACTCCCTTCAATGCGAGTTAGCTCAACATTTTCCCTACTACCTTCCTCTATGGAAGATATGATGTTTTCAAGATTGGGGACTTCTAAGGAGATTCAATAAGATTCATTATTTTTCACTCATGAACTTCTTCACACTTTGTGTAAGAAAAATACATTCTTTCACCTTTTATATTGCCAAACAATGTATTGGGAAGAAATCAAACTCACCCATTGGCTCTATCTTGGCATCAAACATTGATGTATAAAAATGAGAAGAAAAAATAACCTCATACCTATCTTATATCTCCATGGCATGAGTCGAAAATCAAGATTGAGTTTAGGATCTTTTTTTTTTTTTTTCAACCTTTAAATATTATTGCACGGGTGACTCTTATGAGATTTACATAGGCTCATATTCATTATTATTGAAATAATCTCTACATTGTTCCTCTAGGAGATGATTGAAAATATGATCCATATGCACCCATGACTCATTTAAAACATCCTTTTTCATCTCTTCCATGCTTTCTATTTTCCAAGATTCACTTCTTTGCAAGCATGCGCGTAATTGATTCATGACACCTTATGACAAGGAGAAGAGGTCCATGCTTTGTGGGAAGGGTACTCCTTCAAGTTTAAAATCCATATCATCCTCCTCTTAGTAGGAAGTAGAGAGCCATGTTGTGGTAACAATATGGGAATAATTTTCAGCTACATCTTGATCATCCATTATTAAATCCTCTTGCTCATATGGATAATGAAAGACTTCATACTCACCGTGATGATCATTTTTCTCCTTGGGTGAGAAGAGGTTGTGCTCAATCTATTCATTCTCCTTGGATTCAAAAAGGAAGTGATCCTCTTCCATTTGATCATCCATGATTGAATCAGGAAGGGAATTTGATTCTTCAACTATTTCTATTTCTTCATTCAAATTTTCTACCTCACTCACAATAAAAGAATAAAGGTAGATTGTCCATGATAATTTTGAACTCATCCTCAGGAGTTTAAGATGTAGGATGACACTCTTGAAATTCTTCACATATCTCCATTTCATCATTAATCACAAGATCAAAATTTGAAAGGAGGTTATCCATGATTACCTCAAATCCGTCATCTTGTATTTCCTCATTGTTGATGGAGTCTTTAGAAAGCATTGAATCATCCATCATGCAACAAGAGTCTTCCTTTGAATCCATTTTTCCTCCAATGGGTTATTCCTTGAGGCAAAAATAATTGATGAATGATGGGTCCATCTCCATTTCTTATATCTCATCCTCCATGATGTTGTTTTGGTTCTTTTCAGAAGGTTCAAGGATAAGATATTCTTCAGGAGCATCCAAGAATCTTCTGGGGATGAACACCTCGTAGTATGGGAAATTTTCAGGATCTTCTTGGGTTTCTTTATTATTGACAACACAAAGTAATTCAAGGTGTTCATACCTTCCTTATAGAGCTAGAGCATACCTCTAAATTTCATGATAGGCTTCGGGGTCGAATTTCCTTCTATTATGATCTAAATCCTTTCCACATATTCTCTTTTCAAAATGTTCATTTCTTCATCACCATATGCAAGGAATTCATCTATAGAGTGGAAGAAGAAAGAAAATGTTATTAATTTTATAGTGAGTTGTGTGAGGTTGTAAAATTATTCCTCAATGGATCTTGTGCCACCTTTTCCTTCACCCTCTTCCATAGTGTTGATCTGATTTTCATCAGAAGGCTCAAGGATAAGATATTCTTCAAAGAATGTCTAGAAACCTTCCAGGGAAAAATACTTTGTAGTATGAACAATCCTTAGGATCTTCCTCCATAAAAAAAATATCCTCTGCTTCTTCCTTGCTATGGGATTATTCCATTTTCTCATACATCTCTTACAAGGTTTTAGCATATTTTAGAATTTCGAGGTAGATTTGGGAATAGAATTTCCTTGCATAGTGCTTATGATTATTTCCATATACTCAAATTTTAAGGTTGTCATTTCTTCATTTCTATATGAAAGGAAATCATCCCAAGGGAGGGTGATGAAAGACATGGCCCCAAGATTTTCATTCAGTTGTGCACATTTGATAATATTACCTTGGCATATTCTTGGAATTTACACATTATCTTGTATTTATTTGAATCTTTTTCAGCAGCTTCCTTCTTGCTTATTCATCGGCAAGTTCCTTTCTCTTTCTCTATCTAACTCGTAGATTTTTTCTTAGAGTAGGAGACCCTTTTACTATTCTTGAATTTTCCTTTTTGTAAGGACTGGTTTGGAACCATGGCTGATCAAAATATTAATTTCCTGAAAACCATCTTCTTCTTCTTCTTCTTCATTTTCACTCATTAATACTTCACTCCAATCTGGAAATTTATTCATCGTGCATGGGAAAAAATGTGATAGGGATTCATTTCTTGACGGAGTCACCTTCAAAAATGATTTTCTTTTGAAATATGATTTTTTGTTTTATTTAATATATATATTTTTTTGTTGTTTGGGAAAAATACCCTTTTTGGTGCACTTAGGAAAATATCTCCCAAATGGAGTCACCAAAAAAATTGGTGAGAAAAATTTTCAGTGGACAAATTAGGTGTCTCCACCAACATTCACAGGGCTATGCCCTCTACATTGAATGGTGCATCTCTAATTATTGAAAGTAAACTAATCCTAATCCTATCTAAATGTTGTGGGTGGCCAAATTGGTTAGGGATCACACAGGGACACTCCACTGAACCTGTGGCAAAGTGCTTGTATGGGGTACAAGGGAGGAAATTACAATGATGAGGGGAAAGGAGGGAAATTAGGAAAGGAATATTACTGTCGTGAGTAGATTACAAAGCTCACACCCAATAATCGGAGTAGTTCAACATTCAATATAGAGGAAAGCACAATGAAGCTATCTAGTGAGATGGAAAACCCAAGACACCAAGTTCTCGATTCATCTATCGAAGATACAAAGATCTTGCATCACTATACTTGCAAATTGCATGAAAGAGGGAAGTGGAAGAAACACAAGATGCTTATAAAAACTATGTTTATTTTGTCAATGATGAGAGGAAACCATGCATACAAAGCTACACACATTCATACATATTAGAAAGCAGAAAATCTATTCCTTGATTGAAATTTACACAAGTTGTACAAAGAAAGGGAAAATAAGAAAACATGTAGAAGAAATTTAGATTTATTTCATGTATATTGATGACACAAAGTCCAACAACATATTACAATCCACTATTGCTATAAAGTATATAATTTTCATAATGTAATTTTCAGGATCCTTTGGAATGGAGAATCCATCCCAATTTATAGCAATGTGGATTGAATATTTACTTACCCCCACATGACTCTTCGTTGTCTCATTCCACTCGTGACTTTTCACCTTCCTAGGAAGTGAGAAATAAGTTCCCTTTTTATAAATTAAAGGGAATTTTACAATGTTACTTTATGAAGTCACTTAAATGAATGAGACAAAATACAATGATTATGCCCAAAAAAGAATTATAAAGGGAGATAAAGAAGAAGGGAGAGGTTGCTCCATTACATGAATGAGGATACCTTCACTTTTTATGAAAATATTTCTGATGATGATGATGTACATACACACTGACCGAGTGTTTAAAAGCACTGTTTCAGGATTTTCCAATGTGAGCTCGGGATGGTCATAGGAATTTTACATGACAATCCTCCTTGACAATTGATTGATGAAATCCTTAACTCATTGAACTCATCTCGACCAACTTACTTCAAATCACCTAGCTCACCAAGTGATGGTGATGGATCCACCTCTTTGCGCACCTTGCGATGCTCAGTCTTGCTTCGAACACAAATTTGATGCCTTAAGACCTATGAGAAGGATAAATTGACTTTTTTGAGCTATGAAACCATCTTGAATCCACACGAGGATGAAAAAATGTAGTGATATTAGTTACTACATATATGGTAGCAAATTTCTGCAACTAGAATTGAAGACTGCTATTTTTGGAAACCGGACTTTAGGAGTTGTTAGTTCGGGCAAAGTTACTTTTTTATCCTTATCATTACACTTTGAGGGTTTCTCTCAAATTCTAAGAATGTTTGAATTTTTTTGGGTTAAATTTGAAGCACTTTATATTTTTAGAAATTTACTTTTTTCTTTTATGTTTTTTTACTCTTTTGATCTGTGTGCCCTAGTTTTCAGTTTGTGTGATTTTCAATGTTCTTTCTTCTGGAGAGTTTTGTCATTTTTGGAAAGTTAATAAAATTGAAAAGTTTGAACCAATGACACTTGTTATTTTTAGAATATGAAAACCATTTTTCTTATTGATGAAAAAACTTTGGATTCTTTTTGGGTTTTTGTATTTTAGTCTCCGTTAAGAATTTTAGGTTTAGTTGCTTCCTGATCGACGACAAATGAAAGAAAAACATTCAGGGCTCAAAATTTCAGTTGGATGCCATTTAAAAAGGGCCTTATCTTGAATTTTTTTTTTTTTCAGATTCAAGGAGTTTGGAAGAGGAATAGTTTCTCAAAATTTCATGAATATTCGATCAATGGTTTGGGATATATGAGTAATTCTTTTTTTTTTTTCCCTAGGGTTCTTAACACTCATAGCCATGGATATTTCTCAAAGATCTCTATTTATTGTGTTGCAAAAAAAAGGAATGGTAGAAAAATTATGGGTAAGGTGGTGTTAATTTCCTGGATGCAGTAGTAATGGAAGAGAGGAAGGATTGTTTGCGATTGGAGATTTCCTGTGCGTGCGTGAAGAAAAACTAAAAGTAGCAAGAAACAACATGACAATAAGAAAAAATTGCAGTTTTTTAATGGTTGGGAAGGAGAAACATTTTGTGGACTAAATTTCCCAAGTTATTGGTGCACTTTGTGTAAAAAAATTCACCCCATCCCTATTGGGCCACTTGGTGGAATTTGGTTGGACGTAATGGGGTGGGAAATGAAGTATGAGGGGCTCAACTTCGTAAAAGAGGCTTAACCGAGGTCACTTTGAGATCCAGAGGATTAATAGGGAGGGTATTGCATTTTATTGCACCATTTTCACTAAATAATTTGTGCACTTGGTGTAAAAAATTGTTCTAATCTCCCATTGGTCCAAATTTCAATGCAAAACTTGACTAACTGTTGGAGTTATACCTTGGGAGTCGCTTGTCGAAGCCATATCTTGAGTTCTGGAGGAGTTTTTTTATGATTATCTATATGATTTCACATGAAAATTTCCTTTTAATCTAATTTTGGGGGTATCAGCTCTTGATTCTTCCATTTAATCCCTAAAAATTAGGATTTTTTTCTCTCAAGGTTGTGCATACCAAAAACAGGTTGTAGACAGAGTGCACCTAAGTGATGTGAAAAATATAAAATTTCCATCTTTTAGGTATTTGAATTAGATTTCTAATGATATTTTTATAACTCCTAACTCCTCACGGATCTCCTGAAATTTCTTCCCAAATATCAAGAATTGTTTTGGCACTATGCACCCGCTTAAGCCTTTAAAACACACTTTTGTTGAAACCGATCCAAAACTTGTGAAACTTCCTAAACTTCCAAAACTGATTAAAAACATTCTCGTCTCTATGGTATAACTTATTTATTAGTTTAGGTCTTTCATTCAGTTCTAGGGGGTGTGCACAATCCTTAGGAAGACCAATGAATGGCCTTTCCCAAGCTTGTCAAAAGGCATGTCTTGATGGATATTACCTTGGAAGCACTTGAAATGAATGGGTACCCCTAAATAACCAATGGGAACAATGAAATGACACAAATGGATGATCGAGATAGATGGGATAGGAATAAATTGGTGATTAGGGTGACATGAAGGAAGACTCAAAATGACCTTTGAGAAAAACAATTCAGGTAGGGTATGGTTGTCGGTCTTGAAAATTGGAAATTTTCTTGTTACACATTGCATGACAATAGTCAATAAATCTTAACGGAGATGAGTCACATTTTTCTCACGCATACCATTATTACACCTTGTGTCTTATCATCCACCATCTTCATTTTCATATCATTATTCACCTCGTTCTCATGTCCTTCTTACATCTTGGTGATGAGCCTTGACATCTTCCAAGTTACATGGATTCACGAGTGGAGTGAGACGTCATATAATTATATCATCTACATTATTCCAATGGAATGGAATGATTATAATTATTTAAACATGATTTCAGACAATGAACCCTTATACCAAGTCAAAAATACAAATAAAATTAAATATGTTTTGAAAACACAAAAACACTCAAATATTTTTCATAAAACTTAAAAAAATTCAAATATGTTCAAAATTAAAAACATTCAAAAATGTTCTAAAATATAAAACATTCAAATATGTTTCAAAAACAAAAAAACATTCAAAATGTTTGAAAATACAAAAACATTCAAATATGTTCATAAAACTAAAAAAATTAAATATGTTAAAAATTTCAAAAACATTCAAATATGATTCAAAAATAAAAAACAATTTAAAATCGGCACAAATCAAAATATTCAAAAATGTTCAACAATTTTTCCATTTAACAATGTTCCTCATGATCATTCTAATTCATATTTAGATAATAAATTTTCTTTCCCGTGGTGTATATCTATGCTCGAGGCAATCAATTTACCCTTTCACAATATAATTTTTTTGGGGCACACTTGGATTTCAATTTTAATCCAATACATATAAAACTTCAATGGGATCCAACAAGAGTATCTTTTGGAGTATCTAAGCATCACTCTGCTCTTTGGCCCAATCCAATCCTCTCGTGTTCTAAGCTATCACTCAGGGGCATTCATATCTGTCTAATTCTTCAATGTGGAACACATTAAGAGTGTCATTAGACGTCATTATTGCAAGTTTTGTTTTACTATTATGGTTTTTCAACATTGTGATGATGATTTTGTTATTATGTTAGTTTTTTTATTTTTTTGTACCTTTTTTTTGTAGACCAATTGCAGGAAAATTCTTAGCATCTTATTTCACATATAACTTTGGTGTAGTTCCTTCCTATTCATATTGGGTTTTGTTTACATTCTTTTTTTTATGTTTTTAAGCGGTATCATTTTTCCATAATAAATCAGGTGTAACAAACATGTCAATCATCTTATTTGCATCAAATTTTTTAATTTTTTTAAAACCATCAAAAAATCGTATTATATATATATATATATATATATATATATATATATATATATATATATATATATATAGGCACTTAGACTGGGTGTGGTCTTGTCCTATTTTGGTGACACTCTTGTTAGTCAAGACTGTTTGAATTCATGCTTTTGGTTTTTTTTTTGGCCTTTGTGCCCTCTGCTCTATTT
The DNA here is from genome assembly GCA_018340775.1 of Taxus wallichiana var. yunnanensis. Classification (NCBI taxonomy): domain Eukaryota; kingdom Viridiplantae; phylum Streptophyta; class Pinopsida; order Cupressales; family Taxaceae; genus Taxus; species Taxus wallichiana. Next base: position 637,053,619 of record CM031237.1, on the reverse strand, counting down.
TGTGTAAAGGGTGTTTTGGGTCCCTTTAAAACCAAATATTATTACCTTATCTAAAAAAATAAAACATTATTAAAATTCAACAAACATTTAATCATCACAAATCCTATAATTGGAAAACTCATGAAATTAATATTTCAACAATTCAAGACAATCTTGATAAAGTCATACCTTTATCTACTACCCTAGTGATTATTCCAATCTTACGACTATCACTTTATTCCCTTTGGATGATTACTAACTCTGCTTGGGAAAGCCACATCAATTGTTTTTCCTTCACGATATTACTTCACTTGGGTCAATTTAGGCTCTCATTTTATCTCATTTTACACAGAGGCAATGATCCTTTTTAACTTTCAAATCATTCTTCAATGTGGATTCAACATGAGTTTCACTAGAGTATCTAAGCATCACTCCTCTCTTCAAGATGATCTGTACTCAATGCATTTCATAAGTAAAGTACTTGGGGAATTTATATATGCTTAATAATCACTATGGAACATATTAGAGGCATTGATAATTGTATTATTTTTTTGAAGTTGTGTTACGTTGTTGATGTTTAAGTTTTTGACCAATTATATAAATTATGTTATCATATCGTCTTCTTCATAGCCATGGTGCATACTTTTGCACCATATATTGGGTTTGTTTTCCATTTTGTATTTTCTTTGTTGTGTGTGTTTATTTATGCACATTTAGGTTACCCAACATGATTCTTTCATAATCATGGTGACAACTCTATTGTGAAACAACAAAATAAGGTTGCTCTAATTTACTCTCTAAATAAATCTCATGCTATGAGCACAATCCCTTCCCTCATTGTTCAAATCCTTAATTTATTCCTTTCAAGTGGTTTTCCAATGCCTTGCTTTGCATCATCCATCCACTTAAGGTAGCATTCCCTTACCACTCCTACTTGTTGGGGTATGCAAATGCTTCACCGGGGAAAATCCAAACATCTCCCTTGCTTTCTTTTTCTTTCGTTCGGTGATCTCGCATATGTTCATAATAACACTTTAAATAAGGGAAAATGTAGACACCCCAAAATCACATACTTTCTTCCACTTTATTCCAGCTTCCCATCCTATTATTCATCCCGTATAATTGATTAACTAAATTAATTAATTCATGCACATACACCTTTTAAGATTAATTAAATCAGTTATTAAAACCATCTTAGCTAAGTTAATTAACAGTCTTGCACTTTGTAACTAATTAAATTAGTTACTTAATAGGAAAATACACCTATTTTCCTAGTCAACTGCCACTTGGACTCCACTTGGATTCCAATTCCATATTCTAGTCAACTCTACTTGGACTACACTTCTATAATCCCATAAATGTGGGGGGAGATGAAATTACACGTACAACCACCTTTCCTTGAATAAATTTAAAATGTCCATTACCCCTTTAAAATTGCAACTGCACATGCCAAATCTACTTGCTATTTCAAGAAATGCATCCATGACAGTAGATATCATTCAAATTCTTATCCACTTTTCATGGCCTCTCCCTCAACTATAAAAAGTAGGCCTTACCCTTTGTAAATCCTCTTGGATTATTTTCTCCTACTTGTAGCCAACTTCTACTATTTTTCCCTCCAATATCTACATATTGGAAGCTTTCTTAGTTACTAAAATTTTTCTCATAGTATTTTCAAGTTATTCATTTGGAGACTAATCAAGAGCAACCACAATTCAAACATCAACAAGATCATACAAGTCTAAGAGCTTCCATGATATTATTTAAAATTTGCAACAAGGTTTAAAAGATAAGTATATTGTTGTGTTTTTCTTTATCTTTCGTTTACTATAGTTTTTATTACTTACAAAGGTATGACATTTGTTGTTAAAGGTGTCATACTTAGAGGGTGTGAAATTTTTTGTTTAGGGTTTCATAGTAGTGTTTCGGGTATCACATTTTTTTATTAGGGTATCAAACTAATGTTTAGGGTGTTGTAATAATGTTTATAGTGTTGCATTAGGGTTCAAGGTGTCATATTTTGTGTTTAGGGTGTTGCACTAGTGTTCAATGATGTCACATTAGTGTTTATAGTGTTTCATCGGGGTTTAGGGTGACCTATTTTTTGTTTAGGGTATCATACTAGTGTATAGGGTGTCACATTTTTTTTTAGGGTGTCACACTAGTGTTTAGGGTATCACATTTGTTGTTTAGGGTATCACACTAGTATTTAGGGTATCATATTAGTGTTTAGGGTGTTACATTTGTTTTTTAGGGTGTCTTATTAGTGCTTAGGGTGTAACAATAGTGTTTAGGGTGTCACATTTATTTTCTAGGGTGTCTCACTAATGTTTACAATGTTGCACTAGTGTTTATGGTGTCATGTTAGTGTTTAGGGTGTCATATTTTTTTTTATGTGTCACACTAGTGTTTAGGTGTCACATTTTTTGTTTATGGTGTCACATTAGTGTTTAGGGTGTCACGTTGTTGTTTCGAGATCTTGCTACTATCCAATTTTTCTTGTTGGGAAAAAATGGACAATGAGGTTATACTCAATCCCGGGATCGAAAAGTCCTCCATGAAGTATTTTGGGGTCTACATGTTAAATTTTGTGCTTTGGGGACATTTGTAGTGTTCCAGAGGTTTGGGATCATTTTGGGCTATTCTTCCCTTTTTGGTCTTGTATTTTCATGGTTTTTCTCATAATACAAAAATTAGCCCTTATAGGCTCATTTCCAGTGAATGTGGGAAATAATTGATCAAATGTAATAAACTAATTCTAGAGGGACTTATGGATATTTTGTAATTCTCTAGTTATAAGAAGATATGAAAAAATTAGTTTCAAAAGGAAAATCATAGGTTGAGGGGGCACTTGACATTGAGCTCAATGCCTAGGTAAAGTTATCGGTTACATTGGAGGAAATAACTCGGGAGCTGAGTTGGAACCAAGTGTAGAGGGGCTCATCTTGAGCTCGGTGTCTACATAGATGCATTAGACATGCATTGGAAGAATGGGTTTGAGCTAATTCATGAAGCATAAGGACAAGCTCATGTCACGCTCGGAATAATGGCTCACCGTGTGAAGAAATCGGGATCAAGTCCGAGCTTGGGATGATCAAAGGTGTAAGATATCTTATAGAGTTAAAGATAGCTTGATGTAGGAGCAAGGTGTTCATGATTAGCTCGATAGTGTTTTAAAATGGCTCACGGGAGCGAGAGAGAAAGTAGTGCGGGAAAAAGTGGAAAAGAAGGTAACACGAAAACTTCTTGGATTTGATGTATAAGTTTGAAAGGACCGAGTCATAAGCATCTCAATGCATTGAACTAAAGTTGAGCTCGGTTTGGATAGGCCAATCTAGTGTTGTGTATGTCTAGGTGTTTTCATTATGACTTGACAAAGGCAAATGTGATGAGACCGAGTTAGCGTATCATCTTGAGATGGATTGCAAGTTATTATCTATGAGCTCTTAGTGTCAACATAACATGTTTGAATAGTCGAGAGGATCCCGATTCACTCGGATGGAGTGTAGCGTTCGTGGGAGATCAATATCGGTAGAACCTCGTGAAGCTATGTTCAAGTTCTCCATGTCATTACGGGGTTGAGCCTAGGGGTATTGGAGCATTGTAGGAGGGTGGAACCATGAGCTCACAACAAAAAACCTCAAGCTCATAATGTTGACCAAAGAAAAGGAAGCTTGGATAGATAGCATTTGGATCTCAAAATAAGGGGCATCACGTAGAATCACACTTGAGTGATGGGGACTCATCAAGTAAGGTGGATAGATGAATCCATAGCTCGGCATCCCAAACAGGACAAGTGAGATGGATTTAATCTTGGTTTAGAAGGTATGCCAAGAAAGTATTACACAGAGGAATGAGAGCTCGGGTTAATGGGATATGCAAGTTTCTCATGGAGGAGTCGTGTGAGAAACTCATTTAGACCTTGGGAGATGGCTCAATTGATCAAGCTAGGGTTATCACATTTTATCGATATGGTTAAGTTGGCATTGGAAATTCAATGTCGTTTTAGTAGGATTCATTATTGGATGAGGTGATGCAAAGATATCATAGGTTGGTGCATGGAAGTATAAGTGGACATTGAAGGACTCACGGGAGGAGTTGAAAACTTTTTTTTCATAGAGGCATTGAATCATTGCATGTTGATGTGAAAATGGAAACAACTCATTCAAGCTCAGCCAAGTTATTTTGGAATTGGCTAAGTAACACGAGAGAGTTTAAGATGTTATCATGACTTGATGGTTAGGATGTATCGCTCAAAGCATTTGGCATGGAATAGTCGAGCTCGAATAATTAGGATACTGAAGCTCGAAAGAGACCCAAGTGATTTGTTTGGCTCGGTGTCGTGGGTTGGATGGATTCGTTGAATGAATATGCAAAGTAAGAACTCAAATGTAGCGTGGAAGACTAAAAAGGGCTCAACTTGGTTTCTTGAGTTAGATTCGAGTCACTTGGCGGTGGGATCTTATGTGGCTGACTTGGGAGTACTAGCTCGGTTGACCGTGTCGAGCCGTGTCATGAGCCTATGGGTTGCGGAGAATTTTTTGTCTATTTCTAGTCAAGTTGGCCAACTGGCACCTGAATTCCATGCTACAAACCTTGAAATGGGATTTTTTAGGGCCCATGAGTAATGGGAGAGATGAGACAATTCATCCAAGGTAGCACAATGTGGGATCAGGGGCATCTTCGGGTCCCAAGATCTCGAGTTTCCATGTTATGGGGATTTGAGGCACATGAGCTAGGGAAACTCACAACTCCTTTCTTGTGAAGATGTTGGACCCTCCAAGGAGATGTGCCAATAAGTTGACATTGCGATGGAACTCACTTGGTGAGTCATGTCATGGAGATTCTGATTTTATTTCAAGGTCATCATGAGAAGTTGGTAGTTGGGGTGACATCCAAACATGGTAACCAATCCAAGAAATGTGGGAATATGGTGTGATAAGTGGTGGCCATTAAGCATTGAAAGAAGAGTTTGTTTGAGCTAAAACCGAAGTGTTTGATAAGTTTATGGAAGAATCCCTAGTTATTACAAATGGGCATGCACATTGAAACATTTACGTGAGTCACTTAGTCATGTTTCCAAGTCGGTTATGAGGTAGAAAAATAAATTATAGAGTAATTCCTAAGGTTTTGAAGGGATGTGCTTGACGTGTCAAAACAAGGTCACATGAGGAATTGATTTCCATGAGCCAACAAAAGAGGAAATTATATGTTCCAACGAAGCAAGCATGAATGTGGGGTAAGCCAAATAAGGCTGGATGTGAGGAACAATGAGCTCACCTAAACGGAACAATGTGGCATGACACTTGATACATTTGGTGGATAAGTCAAGTCAATGAACCTATTCATCCATCATGGCGACACTAGGGTGGTCATCGTGGAAGCGGGATGTTTGGTGAGTCACCTAAGTTAGTGGCTCGAGTCATTGAAAATATTTCTTAATAAGCCAATAAAAGGGATCGACATAATAGATTGAAGATACCTAGTAAAATTATAAGGTAAAGAGCTCATTGGAGATAAAAAGGCGGTTGGTGTATAAAGTAAAGATCCCACTAAAGTAGTGCACAAGCGTAGCTCGCTAGCTTGACTCGGTGAGTGGTTGATGAACCATTTTTCCAAACCATGGTATTAAATAAGCCCCTGCAAGACAAATTCATGGGTCCTACCAATGGACCAAGGAAAACTCCAAAAGGCTGAGATGCCTTAAAAATATTATTTTTATTAAAATATTATTTTAATTAAATGGGAGATAAATTTGAATTTTTAAATTTATGAGGGCATGATGGGTGAATGCAATTAATAATGTAATTAAATATGTAGGCCATCATGTGCTACATTTTGGCCTAGGATTTAGGATTTCTCCTCTCTTCTCTCATAGGTGGATTTTCTATAAATGTAAAGGAGGAATTCATTCCAAGGGGTTAGACATTTTCCAATTCCTCTCTCTTTTCACAAGTTAATCTATTGTGGATTGTGGGAACTTTCAAGCCTTTTTTCCAATATTGTAATGGAAAACATTGCCTCTTCCTAATGTAATGATGCATTGTGCATGTGATTAAAGTAATAATAAATTTTGTTATGTGACTAATCATTAGTCCTTTCATCATTTTTGTTGCTTCGTTGTGCCTTTCTCATGCTTGTAAGTATATTGTGTAATTTCAAGTTTCCATTACAAGTTTTGGGAGTTTTGTGCTTATTTGGGAGTGAAGCTTTGTATGTAGTTGAGTTTTGGTTCTTGTTCATCCTTCTTCACTGGAAGACCAAATTTTTTCTATCAAAACCCTTTCTTGGTGCATCACCACTTCTATTATAGGTTTTACTTCTTGCAAATATCTCTCCCTAAATCCCATGAAAATGTTAGTATATGTCTAGTTAGTTGTTTTATTGCATTAGAAGTAGTGTTGTGTTTATTTTAGGAAGAGGAAGCCGACTTTCTCTGGAGGTTCACCTCAAGCCGCAAGTCCCACAACTTGCGAGGTGATCCCATGTTACCCAATCACACCGAATGCCATTTTCATCACTTGACCATTTAGAGGGTGCAGTGGTTTCCTGATAACAGTTTTTGGTACACTCAGTGGAACCACAAGAGTCATATCTTTCATAGGTGTGTGTATTTGTGAGTTTTTATTTTCTTAGTGAGATTTTAGCCTTAGGAGGTATACCCAAGCACAATGGTGAATCCATTGGTCAAGGTAACCCTCTCTCCATGTTGTAGAATTTCTTTTTACCCATTTCCATCCTTGTTTCTTCCACATCTTTCCATTTTTCCTCCCATTCATGAAGTAGTGCAACCATGGTTTCATTCCCACGTGGATTCTTCCCAATTATAGTAGTGGTACCAGGTTCAACGTTCCTTCAATATTGTAACATCCATCTTTATATTATCATAGTTCACCTCCAGTTTAGTATTATGATGAAAATCAGTTGCAAACATGCATATCCATATGAACAGAGTCATAGTCGGTTTGGTTGTTCACCTAACTATGCATCGTTTCAAAAGAAAGGACATGCAGATTTTGGAGGCCATCACACATGTGAAGATGTTGATTTACAACTTAAGATGCAAAAAGTGGAGGTAGGTATGGTGTATTCTAGATCCATAGCTCAAATGAAGGCATTCATAATTTGCTTCAGGGTACCTTGTCCGTGCGTTGGCCCTATGCCAAAGTTTCATAGCCTGCAGGAAAATATTAGTTTCATGACTGAATTACTTCCTCAACTTGAAGGTTGGATCAAAGAGATAGAGGCCTATGAGTTTGATGCAAGGCATCCTTGTCAATGGGTAATTCCTATACCACCGCCTCAAATTTAATTTTCCATTTCCCAACACATATCATTTTAGTCTAAACCTCAAATCCCAAGATTTTCACCTATTTTCCATGTTGAGAATTCCATTTCTTCATCTCCTATCTTCCCATCCCACCATGAATCATTTGTTCCTCATTCTTCTAAAGTTCCTTCTTTTATACAAAGGCCATCAAGAAAATAATTTTAATCTCTTCTACTTCCTCAAATAGTGAGGAAATTAGTTGAATCCCAACTCATCCCTTGTCTTATAGTCCCAAATCCATTTTAGGGAAGCATGATCAAGAAATGAGAAAAAGGGAGGATTATATGATTGAGGAGACTAGTAAGGAAGAGATTGCAAACAATTTGAAGGAGTGGGATGCAAAACTTAACATCAAGAAAGTTCCACTTCTAACCAAACTTTCTTCAGAAGTTGAGACTCAAGAACAGGTGGAAAAAACTAGTTTTGTAGTAGAGACAAAGCCGGAGAGTGAAGGATGAATACCAACATTTTTTTCTTAGATTGTAGTATCCATATTGGTGCCATATCATCAGAGGTGGTTGATTCACTACATTTTGTGAATTCAACTATGAAAAATAAAGAGTTAGCCCCAATTCCACAAGAATAAGGGTATGTGCAAGTTGAAGAAAAAATACTCTCAAGTGTACTAAGTAATTCTAATGAGTGCAATGATCCTAATTGCCATGCATGTGAAGAAATGAAAACAATTACGGAAGGTTGCGTGTCTTTCCAAGGTCATCATTAGATGTTGCAATCAGCCATAAGGAGTTCATGAGACCAAGGTAGATTCAGAGGTCATGGATGCATATGAGACCATGCAAAGGATTTCAAATCCTTTCCCCTCTCTACCTTCTCAAAAATCTGATTTTTTAGATGAATTTGATCTTTCTAATTTCATGTTTGAAAATGAAGAATATCAAGGTGAAGGAGGTTCTAGTTCGGAGGATACTCAGATTGAAGAAGAACCTTTGACACAACCAAAGAATGAAGAAGCAGATTATCTATCAGATTTGGAAGAATGTTTTGATGGATAGGAGCCTATGGAACTTGAAAAATTTGTTATTCTGTCACTTCTTTTCCAACACAAAGTGCCTAGTTCTATGGAGGGAAATTCTCAAGAACAACTTGTTTCTCATAATTACCTTCTTGAGCCAAGATTGGAGGAATTGAATCTTCCACATCCCTCATGGAACGAAGAGGAAAATGAACACATGGGAAAATCTAGGACTGATTCAGAAGCATTGAATGAAGACTATGTCATGGAGAGCTTCCTATTTTCAGTTACGGAACTTGTTTTGGTTAATGAGTCTATGATAGAGGAAAGTATTCTTGAATATTTTTCTTCCCCTAACAATATTCAAAAGTTGTAAATAGGATGGTTTGAATTTTTAAATTCCATGTCGAACAAAGGAGATGTCACTAGGATACCATAATTTCAGATGGAATATCAATTGTTTATAAATGGGAAACAAGAGGGAAATTAGGTCATGAACAACCATCTTTTTCAAGGATGTCTTCAACTATATTTTATTATTAAAATTGAAGTTCAAAGCATCATGAAGTTTCAATAGGTTAGATCATGCCCCATAAGGTATTTGGATTCATTGGAGCCAAAAGAGGAGCTAGAACCAATCACATTCACTTCAGAATGTGAGGATGAGTTTCACAACCCCAAGGATCAGTTACAATGCCTCTACAAAACAAATGTAGAGCAACTAAAAGAGGCATAATTTCTCTTTCTAATTGATGCCTTGGTGAATCAAGTGGAGAATTGGGATTGTTTTATTTTTTCAGTCTCATTCTTATCCATTTCCATTGTAAAATGATCTGCGTGGCTGCCCATTGCGAGGAAAGGAAGCTACTTTGTACAACCAGTTGTAGGGTTCATTTAACTCACCTATTCTTCTAGTTAGCATAGAGTGAGAGTATTTTTTTAGCGAATAAGTTCCTGACACACTCTGCATGTTTCATTTGAAGAATGTATGATTTTTAGTTGTTGTTTTTTGTGTTTTTTCATTGTTGTCTTGCTTTCCTCATTGTTGTGTGTTATGTTTTTTCATTTCCTTGCACATTGTATTAAAGGTGGAAGATTTTCAAAAAAGGGAAAAGGTTTAAGTTTTAACAAGAGTTTCATGATATCCAAAACTCAGCAGATGCATAATTCAAATTTCCGCGATAGTGCCATAAATGTAAAGCATTGATTAGATTCAATATACTTCCTACTTAGCATTACCGGAAGTCCTAGATCAATAATGCCCAAGAAGACTTCGGAATCCATCACAAAAATCATATTAGTTTCAAGATGCCAACATTGAATACATGCCCAATGGATTATTTAAGGCTACTGGACTGGTGCTTAGCAGGCAATCATCCCCGAGAGGTCGCCAAAGATGTTATCCAATTTTTACCCTTGGAAAAAAATTGACAATGGGATTATCCTAGATCCTAGGACCAGAAAAGTCCTCCATGAAATATTTTTGGGCCTACAGGTGAAATTTTGTGCTTTGGGGACATTTACACCATTCTAGGAGGTTTTGGGATCATTTTGGGCTATTCTTCCCTTTTTGGTCTTGGATTTTCATAGTTTTTCTCATAATACAAAAATGGCCCCTATGGGCCCATTTCCTGAATGTAGGAAAGAATTGACCAAATTTATTAAACTAATTATAAAGGGCATTATGGATATTTCATAATTCTTCGATTCTAAGAAGATCCCAATAAAATTATTTTTAAAAGAAAAATCATAGGTTGACGGGGCACTTGACATTAAGCTCGATTGCCTAGGTTAAGGCATCAGTTACATTGGAGAAAACAACTTGGGGACCCAAGTTAGAAATAAGTGTAGAAAGGGGCTCAACTTGAGCTTGGTGTCTACGTAGATACTTCGACATGTATTGGAATAATGGGTTTGAGCTAAGTCAGGAAACATGAGGATGATCTCGGGCAATACTCGGAATAATGGTTCACCATGTGAAGAAATCATGGATCAAGTCTAAGCTTTTGATGATTGAAGGGTGTAATATTTCTTATAGAGTCAAAGATAGCTTGATGTAGCAATGAGGTGTCCATGATTAGCTTGATAATGTTTGAAAATGGATCACAGGGGAGAAGAGGAAGGTATTAAAGGAAAGAGTGGAAAACACGTAACATGGAAAATTCTTGGGGGTAATGTACAAGTTTGAAAGGCCCGAGTCATAAGTGGCTCAATGCATTAAAATGAATTTGAGATTGGGCTGGATAGACCAAGATGGAACTAATGTATGTCTAGGTGTTTCTATTATGAATTGAAAGAGGAAAAGATGGTGAGACCGAGCCGACATATCATCTTGAGATAAATTGCAAGGTATTACCTATGAGCTCACGGTTTTGACATATCGGGTTTGAATGGTCCGAGAGGATCCTAATTCACTTGGATGGAGCTTAATGTTCATGGAAGTTCAACATTGGTAGGAACTCACAAATTTATGTTCAATCTCTCCATGTTGTTATGGGGGTTGATCCCATGGTTATAGGATAATTGTAAGAGGGTGTAACCATGAGCTCACAATAGAAAAACATCGAGCTCAGAACATTGAACAAAGTAATGGAAGCTTGGATGGATAGAATTTGGAGCTCAAACTAGTAAGCATAATGTGGAATCAAACTCGAGTGATGGGGGCTCATCAAGTAAGTTGAATAACTCAACCCATAGATTGACATCTTAATCGAGATAAGTGGGATGGATTCAAGCTCGATTTGGAAGGCATGTTGGACAAGGATTACATAGAGGAATGAGATCTCGGTCAATGGGCTAGGTGAGTTGCTAATGGAGGAGTTTTTGATAGAAACTCATATAGATCTTGGGAGATGGATTGATTATTTGAGCTTTAGGGTTATCATGGTTTTTCGGCTCTAGTAGAGTTGGTGTTGGAAAGTCAAGTCCATTTCAGGTAGGATTCATGGTTAGATGAGGTGATGCAAAGAGATCCCGAGTTGGTGTGTGGAAGTAGAATTAGATGTTGAAGAACAAACAAGTGGAGGTGGAAACATTTTGTTGTAGAGGCATCAAATCATTTCATGTTGATGTGATAATGGAAACAACTCATTCGAGCTTGAGCCGAGTTATTTTTTAATTGTCCAGCTTAGCACAGAGAGTTCAAGATGTTATCATGACTCGATGGTTGGGGTGCATCACTCAAAATTTTGCATGGCATATTCAAGCTCGATCATTTAGGATATGAGCTCGGAAGAGACCCAAGCGAGTTATTTGGTAGAAAATTTGTCGGCTCGGTGTTGTGGGTTGGATGGATTCATCGCATGAAGATGTGAAGTAATAACTCATACGTAGTGTAGAAAAGTAAAAGGGATCAACTCGGTTGACCGAGTTAGAGCTGAGTCACTTGGTAGAGGGAGCATATGGAGTTGACTTGGGAGTATTAGCTCACTCGACCGGTCGAGCCATGTCATGAGATTGAAGGTTGTAGGGATTTTTTGTCTATTTTTGGTCAAGTTGGCCAACCGGCACTTGAATTCAGGCTCTGAGACCTAGACATGGGAGATTTAAGGGCCCACGGATAATGGGAGAGATGAGGAAATTTGGCCAAGGTAGCATGATGTGGGATTAGGGGCATCTTTGGGTTCCAAGATCTGAGTTGCTAGAAGCGGTATTTGAGGCAAATGATCCATGGAAACTTTTTCTTGACCACGAAGAGGTTGGACCCACCGAGGAGTTGTGCCAACAAACGGGCGATGCAATGGAACTCTCCCGATGAGTCATGTTGTGGAGATTCTGAGTCTATTTTTGGGTCATCATGAGAAGCTGGTGGTTGGGGTGATGGACCAACATGGTAACCAATCCAAGTAATGTGGGAATAAGGCATGACAAGTGGTGGCCATTAAGCATTGAAATAAGAGCTCATTCGAGCTAAAAATGAAGTTTCCACCAAGTTAATGGAAGAATTTTGAGTTGTTACAAATGGGAATGCACATTAAAACATTCCCATGAGTCACTCATTTGTGTTTCAAAGTCGATTCAAGGTGAAAAAATATATGTTAGAGTAATTCCTAATGTTTTGGAGGGATGTGCTCGTCGTGTCAAAACAAGTTCGTATGAGGATTTGATTGCCACGAGCCAAAAAAGAGGTGGTTATATATTCTAACATGCAACATATATTTGGGGTAAGTCAAATGAGCTGGATGCAAGGAACAAGGAGCTCACCTAAGTGGCACAACGTGGCATGACACCCAAGACATTTGGTGGATAATTCAAGACAAGGAACCGATTCATCCATCATGGTAGCAAGTGGTCAATGTGGATGCGGGATGTTTGGCGAGTCAACCGAGTTAGTGGCTTGTTCGGTGAAAAGATTGATTAAGTGACCAATAAAAGAGCTTGATGTAATGGATTGAGGAGACCACTGTCAAAGTATAAAGTAAAGATCTCATTCAAGCTAAAAAGAGGCAAATCAATGTATAAGGTAAAGATCCCACTAAAGTAGTGCACAAGCGTAGCTCGCCAGCCAACTCGGTGAGCTAGATGGCGAGCAATTTTTCCAAACCATGGTATTAATGAACCCCGATGCAAGAAAATTCATGGGTCCTACCAATGGACCAAGGAAAACTCCAAAAGGACGAGATGCCTTAAAAATATTTTATTAAAAATATTATTTTAATTAAATGAGAGATAAATTTGAATTTTTGAATTTATGAGGGCATGATGGGTGAATGTAATTAAATATGTAGGCCATCATGTGGCCCAGGATTTATGATTTCTCCTCTCTTCTCTCACAAGTGGATTTTCTTTAAATGTAAAGGAGGAGTTCATTCCAAGGGTTAGACATTTTCTAATTCCTCTCTCTTTTCACAAGTTAATCTATTGTGGATTATGGGAACTTTCAAGCCTTTTTTCCAAGATTGTAATGGAAAATATTACCTCTTCCTAATGTAATGATGCATTATGCACGTGATTGAAGTAATAAGAAATTGTGTTTTGTGACTAATTATTATTCCTTTCATCATTTTTTTGCTTCGTTGTGCCTTTCTCATGCTTGCAGGTATACTTGTGTAATTTCAAGTTTCCATTATAGGTTTTGGGAGTTTTGTGCTTATCTGGGAGTGAATCTTTGTATGCGGTTGAGTTGTGGTGCTTGTTCATCCTTCTTAGTTTCATCCTTCTTCACTGGAAGACCAAAAACTTGTCTAGAAAAACCCTTTCTTGGTGCATCACCACTTCTAGTATAGGTTTTACTTCTTGCAAATATCTCTCCCTAAATCCCATGAAAATGTTAGTATAGGTCTAGTTAGCTATTTTATTGCATTAGAAGTAGTGTTGTGTTTAGTTTAGGAAGAGGAATCGGCCTTCTCCAAAGGTTCACCTCAATCCGTAAGTCCCATAGCTTGCGAGGTGATCCCATGTTACCCAATCACACAAAATGCCCATTTCATCACTTGGTCATTCGAAGGGTGCAGTGATATGGTGATAATAGTTGTACTAGTTTTTTGGGTGTTAAACTAGTGTTTATAGTGTCACATTAGGGTTTAAGGTGTGATATTTATTTTTCGTGGTGTCATATTTTTTATTGAGGGTGTCGTATTTGTTTTTAGGTTTCACACTAGTTTTTAGGGGTTTCAACTCATGTTTATGGTGTTGTAATAATGTTTAGGGTATCACACTAGTGTTTACAATGTCATATTAGGTTTTAGGGTGTTTAATTTTTTATTTAGGGTGTCACATTTTTTATTTATGGTGTTACACTATTGTTTATGGTGTCATATTAGTTTTTAAGGTGTTATAATTTTTGTTTAGGGTGTCACACTAGTGTTTATGATGTTACATTAGTGTTTATGGTGTTGTATTTGTTTTGTAGGGTGTCAAAATAGTGTTTAGGGTATCAAATTTATTATTTAAGATGTCACACATATGTTTAGTGTGTCGATTGGTGTGTAGGGTATCACATGTTTTATTTATTGTGTCACAATAGTGTTTAGGTGTTGTACACTAGTTTTTATAATGTCACATTGGGGTTAAGGGTGTTGTATTTGTTGTTTGAGTATAACATTATTGTTTAAGGTGTCAAATTTATTTTTTAACATGTCACACTAGCATTTAGGGTGTCACACTACTATTTAGGTATTACAATAGTGTTTAGGGTGTCGATTTATTTTTTAGGGTGTTGTACTAGTGTTCTAGGGTGTCACATTTTTTGTTTAGGGTGTCACACTAGTGTTTATCATGTTACACTAGTGTTTATGGTGACACATTTGTTGTTTGGGGTGTCATGCTAGTGTTTAAGGTGTCACACTAGTGTTTACTGAGTGTAACATTGGTGTTTATGGTGTCATATTTGTTTTTAGGGTTTCGTACTAGTGTTTAGGGTGTCACATTAGTTGTTTAGGGTGTTACACTAGTGTTTAGGGTGTTGTATTGGTGTTTAGGGTGTTTTTTTAGGGTTTCACACTAATGTTTAGTGTTTCGTATAATATTTTATGGTGCCACATTGGATTTTATGGTGTCATATTTATTATTTAGGGTGTCACACTAGTCTTTAAGGTGTCACATTTATTATTTAGGGTGTCAAACATGTTGTATATGTTGGGACAATTTTTTAGGGTCTCAAATAGTGTTCATAATGTCACAATAGGGTTTATGGTGTCATATTTGTTGTTTAATGTGTCACACTAATGTTTAGGGTGTCTCACTAGTGTTTAGGGTGTCACATTATGGTTTAGGTTGTAATATTTGTTATTAAGGGTGTTGCACTAGTGTTTGAGGTGTCGTATTTGTTTCTTAGGGTGTAACATTAGTTTTAGGGTGTCGCATTTTTTAGGGCATTGCATTAAGGTTTAGAATTTATTATTTGTTGTTTAGGGTTCACACTAGTGCTTAAGGTGTCATATTTTTTATTTACGGTATCATACTAGTGTTTAGGGTTTCACATTTATTGTTTATGTTATCACATTGATGTTTAGGGTATCTCATTCTTTTGTTTAGGGTGTCACACTAGTTTTTAAGGTGTTACATTTTTTGTTCAAGGTCTCATAATAGTGTTTAGGGTATCACATTAGTGTTTTTGATGTCACATTAGGGTTTAGGGTGTCATATTTATTATTTAGGGTGTTGCTCTAATGTTTAGTGTGTCACATTTGTTTTAGGGTGTCACACTATTGTTTATGGTGTCACATTTGTTTTTTTGGGTTTTCCTGGGTGTTAGGGGTGCCACATTTTTTTTATTTAAGGTGTTGTAATAGTGTTTAGGGTGTTGCATTGGTGTTTTAGGTGTCAAACTAGTTATTTAGGGTGACACTTAAGTGTTTAGGATGATGCACTAATGTTTACAGTGTTTCATTTGGGTTTAGGTGTCCCACTAGTGTTTAGGGTCTCACATTAGGGTTTAGGGTTTCACATTTATAATTTAGAGTTTCAAACTTGTGTTTAGGGTGTCCAATTTGTTTTTAGGGTTTCACACTAGTGTTTAGGGTGTCACATTTATTTTTATGGTATCACATTTGGTTTTAGTAAATCATATTTATTTTTAAGGGTTTAGACTAGTGTGTAGGTTGTCACATTTTTATTTAGGGTGTCACATTTTTTTGTTTAGGGTGTCACATTTTGGTTAAGGGTGTCATATTTATTGTTTAAGGTGTAACACTAGTGTATAGGGTGTCACATTTGTTGTTTAGGGTATCACACTAGTGTTTAGGGTTACATTAATTATTTAGGTTGTCAAATTGGTGTTTAGGGTGTCATATTTATTATTTATGGTGTCACATTTATTGTTTAGGGTGTTGCATAATAGTGTCTAGGGTTTCGTATATATTCGTTTTACCCATGATTTTCTTTGACCCAAAATATTCATTTAAACACTTCGTTAACCCCATAAGATTTTGGACAATGTTTTTAAAAAATGACATTGGTTATGTAGCACGAATAAAATACTTATTGATATTGTAATATTATTTTCTCTCATCTTAATTGAAACCGAGGGATTAAAATATGCACCCCATAGGATGTTGATTTAATATTCCTCACTCTACACTTATTAACCTCCAATTGCTATCAAGTTTCATGCAATAAAAATAAAATAACCCTATTATTGTAATAAGCCATTTATTGTAACTTGTGTTCTTAATTACATAAATGGTAGTGATTCAATTTTTAGTAATGATCTTATAATTGGTGTCATATTGGCTTAATAAAGGTTTTCATACTTCCCGCCAAGGGTTTATGCTAATGTAAAGGGGAAAAATCGATTTACTAAAAATCCATATATGTTACTCAAGATAACACTTATTTAGTGAGGATTAAAATTATTTAAAGACCACTATAGGGTTTAATAAATCCATGATTTTAGAAGAAAAATCTAAGAAAAGTTCAACTATCTAAACCCATTAGCACCAATAACCCTTAGCAATAAAATCCAAACTTTAGTATTTGTTTGAAATGGTTATTTACCTAGTTTTAATAAAGAGGAGCTAAAACCCACTAAAACATACAAAATTTTAAACATGAGACAAGTGGCTCCATGTAGGTTTTATAAGAGCCCTAAGATCAAAAAATTTCCCACCATTGATCTTATGATGTGGTTTGAGAACCATAAATATTCCTAACTATTCTAATACCTATCCATTTCATTTCATTTATTTCATTCATATTGTTTCTTTTATTTTTGTAGGAACACCAAGAGATTTCATGGAGGTTAATGGAGATTATTCTCACATTTCCATTTGTTTGGATTTATCATCTTGGATTAATGGGAGATTATTGTATATATTCACTTCAAATATAATTTTCTCTTATTTTCTCTCCTATCTCTTCATGTTATTGTTGCAGTCTAGGAGATTTCATGGATACAATATTTTGTGCATATATCCTATGATTTATCACCATTTTTCCTTAGCTTCCTTATTAGGGTAATGGAGAGGAATCAAAATACTTGTACATAACTCAGTACTAATGGATATATATATATATATATATATATATATATATATATATATATATATATATATATATATATATATGTATGTATGTATGTATGTATATGTATGATGCATCCTAGAATTCAGATACGAACCCTATGAAACCCTAGACATGTTGGCACATCACTCAGCCTAAATTGAGTGCTCACCTAAAGCGTGAAAAGGTACCATGTCCCTCTTTAGGGTTGTTGTAGTAGGATGTTAGCATGATGGAGACTTTAACATATATAGTTCTATTACTAGCTCATCATTCTATAGAAAAACTAGATCTATATCTAAGGAAGAGCAGAATTAAGTACTAACCATGATGAGATCAAAAACATACTAGATTCAGATACACATAGTACTAACACTTAGATTCAGCCAATTTCCTTCATTATATTCAATGCAATAAGTTTACAGAAGCCTCATTACAATATCAATAGTATGCGCGTAGCAGTTTTAACAACATATCTCTGTATATCTCGATCCCCTATGTGTGTATATCTATTACATAGTTTATTACATATATATAAGGGTGGGGACTTTCCCTTCACCACTTATCCCTTCCAAAAATAGGTTGCATGCTTATTCTTAGCCATGCACCTTTACAAAACTAGCCACACATGCAAGTGCGCTAACAATAGACTACTACTAGCTAACTGATAGTAGTAGATCTATTTCTAGCTTGTGTCCATGCAAAGTGCTTTGTATCCAATCCTCAAAAATAGCCAATGCATGGCACACATGTCTTTACCTCATTTGTGTGCTCTTGCACATCATCTCTAAAAATAGACCTTAATGAGCGAAAATGGCTAAGTCTTGAAACTAAACTTCTTGTTCCACGCATGTGTTCTCCCTATCCATTCGCGCCTTTGAATATGACTCACTTCCCTACGTGGACTTCTTATGTGCTTTTTGTCAAGTGTTCTTTGATCAACATTACCCCACACTAATTTCATTTTCACCCCAACAATGGTCATTTCAAAAAATTAAGTAAAGAATAGAAGAATGGAAAGAATGAAAGAATGTATGAAAGAATATTTTTACTCCGCAGTCTCTTCTTCAGCCTAAACAACTAATTCAGGATATTCCTATTTTATTTCAGCCTCCAAGGTCTGCCATTTAGTGAGTGCTTCCTCTACTTTTTTGGGATGTCCATAGCAATGGACTCCAATTCATCCCTTGTAATTTCCCCTTTTTCATTTTGTAGGACCAACACAATGCTAGACATTGCGGTCATCCTTCCCTCTAGTAAATCCATCTTCTACACAATGAGATTCCCAAGCTCTTCCAGTCAAGTCTTGTGTGGTTCTTGGGCTGCTGCCAAGGCCTCGTGCTTCTTCTTAACCATTGATAATCTTTCTATGTGGCCCAATGTTTCATCCTTCATTACTTTCTGGACCTCATTGTTCTCCTCTAGGGTTTTTATGTTGATGAGCACCTTTGGAGCTATGCAGATGTTCAAGGCTTGGTCTGCTTTCTTCAATTCTTCTTACAACACTTGCAATGAGTCCTTCATAGGATGCAATCTTCTACATCACTGAAGCCTTCTCTCGTTCTACCTCTTGTGTTGGATCCTTTGGTACTGGCATGCGCAGAGGCTCATCTTCAAGTACTAGGTCCACTAAATTTCCTACATAGTGTATTGCTGAAGGAAATGTCTGTGGTACCTTTGGCTCCAAGTGTGGCCTAGCTCTTATGATGTTATTACCAATCTCCTCTATGATGATCATAAATATAACGTTATTTTTCTGTGCTAAGTCTCTCTCTTGCGTTAAGTGTGCTATTTCCCCATCCTTAGTTTTTATCTCTTCCCTGAGCACCCTAATTGTGGTAGCCTTGTCCATATTCCACCTCACCACCTCTTGTTGAGACTTTGACCAATGCATTACTCACCTGTTCATTTAACATGACAGTAGGATTTACCATCATTTGTCTAGCCTGAGGTGTTTTCTTCAACCTCTTTGATACACATGACTCTTCATGCACATAAAAATATGGATCATCCATGTGTGTGTGCATGGACCATGATAACTACTTCCTCATGCATGTTGTGGCCATATCTTCATACATTAGTTCCCAGCCATATAATTCCTTTTGCAAAAGAGTTCTTTAAAAATGGGCACGGATAATTTTACCTCGTGTCTTCTTCATAACCCATGGTTGGTGGAATGTGCTCTCCACTTGTTCTTCTAGACTAAGGTTTCTTAGGAACTTGAGCTTCCAAATTTGGGACTTGTGTCTCCATGTCCTAAGTAGTATCTATATCTATCTCATTTGTTCCCTTTTCCTCCTCTTCTCCTTGCTTCATTTCTTCATCTTTCTGTTCTTCCACATTCTCTAGAGGTGTAGGAGAATTAGGCATGCTTTCCTTTGACTCTTCCACCTCCTCATTCAACTTCAGCTTCCTTCTTCTTTGACCGTTGTCTCCTTCTGTGGAGAGAGTCTGGGTGATTTACACATTGTTTGTGAAGTAGCACCTTGGGTCCTTGTTCTCCTGAATACTCACTTAAATTTGTGCTCTCCTTGGACTGCATCCAAGTCCTCATCATCCCCTTCTTGTGGTTGAGGTGGTGTAGTGGCACACTCAACTTCATCCTTGTTTGTAGGATGTCTTCTACCTCTATGCTCCAAACCACCACTATCCTCATGCTCATCCTCCTCATCCTCCACTTCTATTGGATTTATGGGCTTAGGCACTGGGATGTTCTCCATTATATGCTTTCCCTTTGGTGGTGCTAGAAGTGCGAACTCATCTTCCACATACTTGTTATTCTCCATCTTGGGCTTCAGTTGAAGATACACCAATGTTGCTCCAATATCTCCCATAGCTAGACTTATTGGTTTAATGCTTAATACATCTGAAATGATCCTTTTAATATATGCACCCCACCCTAGATACACATATTTCTTCCTTAGTGTGTGGTAGTCACAATCTACCTTATCCGCATTAAATGTCGGTCATTTGCACGTCATGAACTCGTGTCGACACCTAGAAGTACCTTGTTATGAAGGCATATGAAAAATTACACCAAGGGCTCCATGCTCCATCTTTCATGGTGAACCGCACTATACAAAAATGCTGGTATACAATGAACTGAACTTGCCTTTCCAACCACCAAAGGCAAGTCCTTGGGGATGTGCCATTCTTCCTCAAAATCCATGTGGAGCCTATCATACCACTTCTTAGCCCTTTTCTTGACCTGCTCTATCATGGATCCCTCACACAAGTACTTCTTGAAGCATTCTACAGGTGACTTGTGTTCCATGGGATACTCCCATATCTTCTCCTTCAGTCCATCAGGTACTCCGATCTCCATGAACACCAGTGATAACAAAACAACTCCAAAGTTGATCTTTCCTCCTGTGTGCACTTCCTCAACAATTGTTTCTACAATATAACACAAAATGTTGTAGACTACCCCTTCAGACATCTTTTTGGCAATGTGTAGCCACATGGTGTTCACTTGTGACCACCTTTCCTAGTCATTTAGCTTTGTAACAAGATGTGCGACTGCTTGCACCACTAGATACTTCTTTAATTTATCGATGTCCATACCA
The DNA here is from genome assembly GCA_018340775.1 of Taxus wallichiana var. yunnanensis. Taxonomy (NCBI): domain Eukaryota; kingdom Viridiplantae; phylum Streptophyta; class Pinopsida; order Cupressales; family Taxaceae; genus Taxus; species Taxus wallichiana. The sequence continues at coordinate 637,032,831 of CM031237.1, read as the reverse complement.
TGCACCCTTTGTGTACCCCAACTCCTTTCTAGTCTCCAATATTGTGGCCTTATCTGTTAAATCATCTTTAAAATATTCTCCTGTGCCTTTCAACCCCGTTACCATGGAGATGAGCATGGCTAAAATTCTAGCTCGACGTCTTGCAAAGTAGAAAAAATATTCGTGCACTCTGCTCATGAGCCACTGGTACAAGGGCTCATATTTCTCGAAGTAAGGGAGTTCATATAGCTGGTAAACTCCTATCTTCTTTAATATCTTCTCGCCAGCATCGTCATACACTGGCATGTCTTCCGTTGTGTGTTTATTTGTCTTTGTGTTTAGCAACACGTCAAGATCCTTCTTATTCTATGTGGTATGGTGATTGTACTCACTCACCTTACTTTTCCTTATGTGATAATCCCACTCCTAGCCAACGATAACCCCTATGGATATTACATTTATAAAAAATTACTTTCGGGAGCTATCTCCTCTTCTTCTTCTACCACCTTCTTCTTTCCCTTCACTCTTGTTGCAACTACTTTCTTGGGTGCCATTTCTACCTTGTAATCCTTTGTAGATCCTTGCCTCTTGAATTCTACAATGTGTGAATCAAACCCTAGCTTGATTCAACATGCCCTAGGTGAAATCACGTGCCCTAGCTCCTCTCTGTCACCTTGCTTCACTCAAACCCTTCACCACCAGGGGATGCAAGCTCTTTCTGCACCCAGATCTCTTTGTCACGACTAGTTACACACCTTTTACACCTCAATACGATCATTTGTATCTTCGCACTTGGATCCTTTTCAAATAATCTTAATCGCAATGGTAAAAATGAACTCGCATCCCATCCTTATATAGATTTTCAAATTTTTGATGCATTCATTGCTCCTTCACCTACCAAATATCCTCTCATTAATTGACCAATTCCATCCTTTCCATGTGTTACATCTTCACGCCTCAGCTATAACCTTTTAGCATGCCTTCCTACCCTATGATCACAGACTTCTCTTCAGCTCACTCACTTGCACCCAAGTACCTCATCACTACACCTTCTACTGGTAGTTGTTATGGCCTCTACTTACCTTGCATTATAATATTCCTTCATTCATCTCCATCTTTGGTCACTTTTTAGAGGAAATCCTTTGAATTGAAGAGCACTTGTAGCAGCTTATTCCTTTTAGCTTTCAATTCCCATAATCTTGTACTTGGATATTGACAACCACCCCACACTAAAAGTATGTACAGTCCTCTACACATAAACATGCTACATATAGTAATTAGCTTCATGCGCACTTATTTCACAACACACCAAATAAATTGAAAAAGCATAGTGACAAAGAAGGAAACACATTAAGGAAATACAAAATTGAAAACCTAATCTAAATGACAATACTGCCTTATTATAAACACCAAGAAGACTTATTTATAGTAGGGCTTTAGCCTACTCCCGTTGAAGTAATCGGGTAGTTGTGTTCCATCAAGTGCTTCTAACTGGAAAGCACATGTTTCAAGGATGTAAGTGATAACATACGACCCTAACCAATGTACCTTAAGTTTTCCTGGATGGCGTACAAACTTAGAGTCATAGAGAAGTACCATTTTTCCAATCTCAAACTTCTTATCCCTAATGTTTCTATCATGTCATGCTTTCTACCTAACATTTTATTTCTTCTATCTCCATTGTGCTATGGATCATCGCTCTTCCAGCTGATTTATCTTTTCAATCTATTCTTCTAAAGATTTCTCATAAACTAGACCTCCAATATGAACAATACGCAAAGATGATAACATAAAATCCATAGGAGAATGACTTCTGCTCCAAACACTAACTGAAATGGTGTGGCTTTGTTCAACCTTTTATATGTTGTTTTATATGCCCAAAGTACTATGAGATACTTTATCATCCCAATCCTTTCTTCCAACATCATATATTTTTGTCAATGTGTGGCTCAAAATTTTGTTGAAATCCTCAACAATTCCATTTTCCTAAGGATGATAGGGTGTAGTCTTATGGTGTGCAATCATGAACTCATCCAATAAAATTTTGATTGTCTCATTAAGAAAATGTGTTTTCCTATCATTGGTCAAACTCAAAGGACATCTATACCTTGTAATAATATGTTCCCATAGAAACCGAGCTGTTGTAGCCGTTGTACAGTCCTTGGTAGGTGTTGCTTCTTCCCACCATGTCAGATAGTCTGTGCAAGTGATAATGTAGCGTGATCTAGTTCTACACACAGCTGGTGAAATAGGACCCACAAAATCTATAGCCCATTTCTCAAAAGGTTCTCGCACTAGCAATAGGTCTCGAGGCATTTTATCTCACGACTGGTCTTCCAAGACATTGATAATGATCACATGCCTTAAAAAATTCCTTACAATCTTTATAGAGGGTCTCCCACCATAATCCAAGTGAGTAGAATCTTGCGCGTTGTGGCATCACCTGTATAGTGGCCTCCTACAATTCCACCATGAGCTTCTTCCATAATGTCTATGCGCTCATGTTACAATACATAACGATGTAATATTTCATCCTCGACCCATTTTGTACAAGTCACCACTAATTAATATATAAGGTGCAGCATGTATAGCAAGTTATTTCTTCTCCAATGATTTCATTCCTTCTAGTGCCATCCACTATGCGTAAAAATACAACAATGTCCTCTAGTTTTGATGGCATATGTTGTAACCTATATAATTGTGCATCTGGCATGGTATCCTCAATTACTTGTGCTTCTTCTCCTGATTGTATTCTTGATAAATGGTCTGGTCTAGAATTACTTTTTCTTGGTTTTACCACAACTGTGAAATCAAACTCTTGAAATAAGAGCACCCATCGACATATGTGCCCTTGTAAAATAGGATTATTGACCAAATACTTCAATGCCATGTGATCTTGTATAAAAGAAAAATGGTGTAGCTAGTAGGTATTGGAAAAATTTATGCAACGCATAGATCATTGACAAAGCTTTGTGCTTTGTAGTTGTGTAATTCTATTATGTAAGAGTCAACTTTCTACTAGCAAAACAAATAGGATGATCTACAATACCTTCTCTAGGTTAAGCCAACACCGCACCAATGGCCATGCCAGAGGCATCAACATGTACATGAAATGGTTTGTCCCATGAAGGAAAACGTAGAATAGGCATGGTAGTAAGTTTCTCCTTTAATGTTTTGAATGCACATTATTGTTGTTCTCCCCAGTAGAACATACCTTTCCCTTTCAATAACTCTTCTAAGGGTGCGGAAACTTTGGCATAGCCTTTGATAAATTTTCTATAATATCTTGTATGTCCCAAAAATCCATGCACCTCACTTTGACTAGTAGGCTCCCCTAGGCCTATAATGACTGCAACCTTCACTGGGTCAACTAACAAACCCTCCTTGCAGATTATGTGTCCTAAAAGTATCCCAAATGGTGTAAAAATATGCACTTCTTGATGTTCAAAGAGATACTCAACTACCTACACCATTCAAACATTAAGCGCAGATTATCATAGTGGTCCTTAACTAATCCATACACCGTCCAATCGTCTAAATATACCTGTAAGAAGTTATGAATATATTCCTTGAACGCTTGACAACTATGCACAAAAATACAAAGACAAGCACATTTTTAGACCAAAAGGCATGACAAGATAGGAAACGCTACCCCATTCAGTAGTAAATGTAGTCTTTTCCTGATCCTCCTGGGAAATCCTAACTTGATGATACCCAGAGAACCCATTTGTAAATGAATATATTTTGTGCCCTGCAACTCCTAGTATTTCCTCAGTAAATGGCGTAGGTAATGGATCTATTACACATGCAACATTCATCTAAATGTAGTCCAAACATATTTTAATCCGTCCATCTTTCTTGATACGATCACCATTGGACTAAACCATTCGACTCATTAAGGGGCTTAATAATTCCAGACTTGTACATTATATCAATCTCTTCTTTGACCTTTTCGTGCAAATTGGGGTTCATTTTGTAAGGCCTCTTTCTAATTGGGTGCACACCCTCTTTAAGATTTATCTTCATCTCCCCTAACGATTCATGCACACCTTTGAGTTCATGGTACCCCCTAGGAAATAGGTCCTGGTAGTCCCTTAGTAACTCTATGATTTTTTCCACTTCAGAGTCTGACCAATAGTCTCTAATTATGGCTTCCTTAGGCTCAGTCTCTGTTCCAATATTCACCCACTTTTTCTTCATAGGTTCATGATACACATGCGTGGTCCTATCCACACTATCCAATACCTCACGCCTTCCTGTTGAATGGTTTACATCTAGATTATCTACTTCTTCATCATCCACTAGGTAGACCATTTTTCCTCTCTCTTTCACAAGGAAAACATGTTGAAGTAATGTTGCATCGACCCCTTGTTCTTTATCAAGATCCGCTCCTGAGTTCTTGTTATCCAAAATGTGCCCCTATTCATTTTGTGGCTAACTCCTCCCATTCTTCCCTCTCTTGTGCCTCGATCACAAAAATTTTGCTTTCAGAACTCAAAACCTTCTAGAAATGACACCATTGGATAGAGCTATTTCTCATCTTTCCGAGAAAGGTAAATTTTTCCTCCTAACTCCATGTATTTTTGAAGTTATGGCTCGACGGAGTTTTTGGAAAAAAATTCCCCGAAAGGCCCGCACCCGAATGAGATGCCGCCATGTGGCACCTAGAGTGGCAGAGCTGCGCAGAAAATTTTGGAAAATTTTCCAAATGGCCAAAAAGGTGCAAAAATTTGAATTTTTCCCACTACCCGATTTGGCCTGTTTTCCTAAAACTTCAAATCACCATATCTTTCAATCCAGAGCTCGATTTTCACGTTCTTTATATCAATGGAAAGCTGGTGAAATTATCTACAAGATTATAGGTTATTTTTGCATTTTGGTGGAGTTTGGAGAGATAAAAATCAAGAAACACCTCTGGCACATGGTCATGGACAGAAATGACGTTTCAACCACCATTTTTAATGAAGAATGGCTCACATTCTCTCCCAGTATGGTTAAAAATGTCAGGGAATGGGTCTATCAGGGCGCCCATGTTGTTTTTATGGCATTTTGGTCAATGGTTGAACCCCTTGCACATTTTCCCGTGTTTCTCTCTCATGGGGTTGTGGTTTGCACTGTAAAATCCAGAATGAGTTCATTTTACAAGGAGAGACACTTTTTCAGCTCTGCAACTTCCTTTTTCTTCCTCCTTCACAGAATTTGTGAAGAAATTTTACCTTTCCATGTAATGCAGCACCTTTTCTTACCTCTGGATCACTGTAATGTACTGTATTGGATCTGAGATGTTGATATATGTTTTGTGATTAAAATCCCTCAATCCTTTCATATATCTATCATTGCTTTCTTGATCTTTCATTACATTTTGAGCATTTGTGCATGTTTTGTGCTATGTTTCCTTGTGGATTGTGTATTTCATGTAGCATCAGGTGTCTACAACTCCTTTGGTGCATCACCTATTAGCATTAGTTCTTTCTTTTTGCATTTTCTATCCTTGTCCCTTTGGAATTTAGAGTAGATTTAGGAGTTTAAACCTCTACAATTGTGCAAGTGAAATAGCTGATCAAAGGAGTTGAGGAACCAGCCTCTAATCTGAGATTCCTCTTCCATTTTTGCAAGTCCCACACTTGGGAAGAGGATTCAATGTTGTGCAATCACACTGGATGCTTAGAATGATCAAATTAGAAGCCTGATCAACATCCAGGGGGTGTTGCTGATTTGCCACAACAGTTCTCTTTATCTAATAATTCCTGGAGGATTTCTTCATCCTTGGCACTATCCCCCATAGTTAAGCACTTGATAACTTTCAATGCTTCTTCTACCAAAGGTTTTGTAGAGAAGAAGTCAAACATCTGGGCCATTCCTACAATTAAATTCTACCAATTTCTAGTTTCTCTATGGATTTTTGCATATACATACCAAGCACGTGTGTAGCCTTGTAAAGTGGAATAAAACCGGTGCACCCATAGTGAAGGTGGTAAAGCTTCTGCCTTTCCATCTAGAGTCTCTCACACTTCTGAACATGGTGTTGAATAGGTTGATCACCATGATAATTGCATATTTGTGTATGTGCATTTCTCCTAAAGAACCTAGTAGTAAGAGCAACCCCAATTTCATCCCATTCGACTAGATTATCCCTATGGACTACCCACTAGTATGCTACTATCCCATGTAATGTATATGCTAGGATATTTCTCCTCTCCAGTGGGTCTATCCATTTTTCTTTCATGGCGCACAAGAATACCATGGGATCCCCTTCTCTTGTGTAATAAGGTACCAAGTTGTTACCTATCCTCCTGACATAACGTGGTTTTGTGCCTCGAGGGAATATGCTCTTTACTTCATGCCCTACTAACTCATAAGTGTTGTGATCCCAATTATCACAAGCAACACTTGTAGTATCACTAATAGACTGTTCATCCTCCCACTAAATTAGTCCTTTGGTTGGTTCAATCATCTCTGGATCTTGGATGGCACATACATAAATCCTATTAAGATCTTCTTCACTTAAAGGCTAACCATAAGGTGTAGACTTTCCATCTGTCAAAGGGATAATGAGCATCTCCTCTTTATTTTAAAAACTAATATAGCCCTTGTTGAACCGAATATCAACATTATTTGCATATCACCAAGGACTCCCTAGTAGATCTAGGAAGCTATCTCGATTCTACTAACCCTTGTAGTCATTTTTTCACCCACTAAGAACAACGGAATCCCATGCACGTTGAACTATCACCCAACGGGTGTTAGGTGCTCACCGAGGCACGCATGGGATCGAGTCTCTCTTTTATGTGATTTAAGTGGGAAAGCATCATCTATGATAGGAACTTAAAAAGAGTGAGTGGACATGAGACATACATTCATCATAGAGATCAGAACAGATTCTAGATCAATGTAGTCATTTCAGACAAAAAAAGGATACTTAACAATTTATAGAACTAACTGAAAAGGAAATGTATAGGAGTTTATATTCATCCATATAACACATACGAAACATAACTACGTAGATATATGTATAAACCAGAGTCTATTATATTTATATTCCATCATATCTGATAACCTCATCACATACATTAGATCCATTACAAAATATCACCGTATGGAAGACCAAAGTCATACATCATAACTAGATTAGAGTCCTCCTAAACATGAAAAGAAAATTTCATACCCAAACCTTTTGATACATCCTTCCCCTATAGGTCATCTACCCAACCCAATAGAGTTCATCACAACATTTCTACAGAGCTCCACTCTCTATTGATCTATATCTCAATTCCTTTGTGGGTGCTTGTATTTATAGGCCTCTTGAACTGCCAACCCACCTTTCTGAGGCTTCAGATGTGTCACCAAGTGTATAAATGTGGTCCTCCATGGGATAATGCTCCTCCAGGCATGATCTCTCCACTCCTTTCCATGATGGTCTTCTAGAAGCTTCCATCACAGGGCATATTCCTTCCTAGGCCAACCTGTCGCTAGGATGGCACCTTATCCACTCCGCATGCGCAGTCGGGTCATGCTTTTCATGTGTCCTACCTGATATGCCAAATATGGCTAAGTCCCAAAATCTTGTTTTGACTTGTGTGCACGTGCTACTTATTCTATTAAAACCTCATAGAACTCTATCTATCTTTCTCCTTGCGTGCTTTCTCCCTTGCATGCCCCACGTGCCTTCTTGTACTTAGCCAATAAATCAGGGTCCCAACATCACCCCACACTATGCATGTTCTCCACCCATGGGAACATGTCTTCAATGAATAAAGAATTAAAATAGATCTTTGGAAGAAATAATGATTTGGAAAAGAATAAGGGAAAGAAGAATTGGGAAAGATGAAAGAATGGGGAAGTGTTGTTACTACTGTAATAGGAGAGGAAAATATTTCTTCAATTTGGCCTCCAACTTATTCCAGGCATCAACTTCATTTTTGCTCTTTGGAAGAGGTCGCCGACTAGGGCGCTTACCTCATCAAAACCAGTCCATCTCCTTGAGTATTCATTGCCTCAACCACCCCTTCCAGTTGCTTTCCCACATCCTCAAGCACATCCATCCCCTTTGTGATTTGTGGGTACAACCCTTTTAGCCAGTTCTTGACTAAACCTCATAGGACTTCAATGGCTTCAGAATTCTTCTCAACCTCAGGCTAAGATCCTATCCCGCTCCACTCTATTCCCTTTGTTCTTCTCTTGGAATTCTTTGAGCTCTGCCTCATGAGTGGTGAAAAGAATGCTCACCACTCTATCCCTGTCTACACAGTTTGTCATACGTGGCCTCAAAATTTGGTAGCAATTTTTACATCAGCAAGGACCTTGTTGTACTTAGAAATGATTGCTATAACCTTCAGTTTGTCTTCCCTTTCTAGGCACGCTGATACTTCTTCCGTAGACTCTAAGGCCAGTGGCTGCCTCTCCATGGTGAGGATATGTGTTAAGTCTTCTAGGAACTCTAGGGAAGATCCATACTTTTACGCGGGTGGTGCTAGGTTTGGATGCTTCAAAAAAATGACATTTGTGGTAGATTCTACCTTCTTGTATACCTTGTGCACCCTTGCCTTCTCTTCCCTTAGTTCATGCTTCAGCTACACACTGATTAGTTCCTCCTGCTTTAAGTCCTTGGTCCTTTCTTTGAGCTCTTCTTCCTTCTTCTCTCAACTCTTCCTCTAGGAATTTTACCTTGTCGTTCCTCCCAAATAACTTGGCTTCTAGTTCAACCGAGACCTTGTTCAACTTATTACACACTTTTTCATCAGATATTGTTGAGTGCTCACCAAGGGGTTGTCTCCTTTTGACTTAGGCACCTTCATTATTTCCCCTTGGCTTACCTCAAATTTTGTCTCATCGATGTGGGACTCAATACCCATGAAAGCATTTTCCTTGTCCATGGGTATGCACCTTCTGCATCAAATGATGTCATGGCTAGGAGCTACTCTGTTGGAATGGTGCCTTGGAAACATGTGCGCAACACCTTGTTTGGGTCATCAACATAACCCATCCTTGGTCTCTGGATATCTATGTGCCTTCCTCTTGTGCGCGTGCCCTTAGGAACAGTTACCATCAGATTGGGGCCTCCTGCACTGCCATGATCTTTTCCCATGCTTTCTTCTTTATCTTCATTCATAACTATTTCAGCGTTGTGCTCCAACTCTTGTTATACCAAGGATTCAATGATTTTTTCCACTTCCTTTTATGCCACCTCATTTACCTGCTCCTGCACGGGCCTTGGAGTCTGATTCTTCATACTCACTTCTTCGCTTCCTCCCTTATCTTGGGCACCTTCCTCCTCCTAGCTACCCTTCCTCCACACGAAGCGAAACTCATTTTCCTCTTCTCCGCCCTCTTCCTCTGAATCATGCACACTAAAAACAAGTGGTTCTTGGACCCTTCAGGTTCATCTTCTTCTTCATCATCATCATCCCTTTCACCCCTGTAGGCCTCTAAGCTCTCTATGTCCTCCGACTCAACCTCCTCCATCACCTTTTGTTTCTTCCTAACTAGGGATTCCAGTATGGGAGATTTAGCTCTTTCTTCCTCCTCTGGTGACTTCTCCTTTGTGATAGGATTTTCTTGTTCTAGCACCTTTTCTCTAACTGGAGACTTCTTCCTATGCATGTAAATGTTTTTCCTAGCACTTGTCTCCGGCATGCCCACCCACTTGTTGGCGTATTCTAGACACTTGGTGCCTCTTTCCCTTGCACCTCTTATTTTCCTTTCTTTGTTGGCACGGGATTCCTTCTTCCCATGGGGTCTTATGGGATGGAGACATCACATTCCAGGTATGTGCCCTTCTCAAACTTTTTCCTTATGCGCAGATATACAAAGCACCGTGATCCTTCCTATAATTGGAAAATTCAAAGGCTTTATCATCTGGACCTCATGGGAGACATACCTCTCCACATATGCATGCTTCTTGGGTAAATGAGATGTCTGCGCACAGCTCCCTATGGTCTTGATCCACCTCACTAAGGTCGAATAATAGTATTTTTTCCTCTGTAAACCGGTTTACCCTTGCTTGGAAATATAAGGCTATGAAAGAGAATGGGAGTTTACACCATGGGCTCATGGTTTCATCCACCAACTTGAATCTGCCAATGCAGAAGTGTTGGTACACTACAAATTTAGATTCTCCCTCTGTAAGTGCATGTAATTTCTCTGGGATCCTCCACTCTACCCCGAATGCATCCCTTAATCACTTATACCATTTCTCAAGACGTGCCTTGTGAATGGTTGTCATGTTGTCGTAAGTGTACTTTACGAATCTCTTTGCGGGCGATGGATCCTCCACTAGGTACTCCCATATATCCTTATCCATCCCATCGGGCACTTTGATATCTAAAAACACGATGGTCAAGAGGAAATTGCTAAGAGTATCTTCTCACCTTCCTACACACTACCGATAATATAATCTGTGATGTACATGGACAAGTTGTAGATGGCACCCTCTGATATCCTTTTGTAAACATTTAACTAGGACTTGGTCACTTGCATCCACCTCTCTTGGTCATTTAACTTGGTCACGAGGCACACGGCCATTTTCATCACCAAGTATGTGATGTCTGCGATATCAAAGTACCATGACCCCTTCTTATAAGCGTATGTGGTCATTTGTTTCTTTGATGGATTCCTTGTCACTCAAGTCATCATATATAATTTCTCCTTCATAAATGAGGCCTATGAATTTTGAAATCAGCTGAGGAGTTATGCACATCTTGCACCTGTGAAGTAAAAGTGGTCCTCATGCATGTGTGACATTAACCATTGATAGAGGTGCTCAGGTTTTCCAAAATAAGGCAACTCATAGAGTTGCAATAGTCCCGCCTTCTCCAACTTCACTTTTACCTCGTCACTATAAATAGGAAAACCCTCTAGTGTCCTTTTATTTGTTGGGTGCACTAACTCCAGTGCCATTTCCTTTTCCATTGTGTTTGTGTGATGGTTGTAATCACTTACAACCATTTTCCTTAAATGGGACTCCCATTCCATCCTGAGAAAAACCCCATCCGGTATTGCATTTCAGCATACCATTCTTCATTTGTACTTGTGGGGGTTTCTAGTTTTTTTCCTTTTCCCTTGCCCTTTCCTTTGGGATTCTTAGGTTCTTAGGTGCATGGTTTAGGTTATCTTAGCACTTCAACTTCTCTTACTTGCTCTACTTTTCTACCTCCTCTAGTCCTAGATCTCAAACTTGTGAAGAAACCCTTTTCAGCCCATGCCCTAGCTACCAAACCCTAACTGGAATATCCTCTTTCACAAGACGATGCTTCTCCACAACTCTTTTTCTCTACGCCCGTGAACTTCTTTCCTTCTAGTTTGTAGATCAAATCTAGTCACTCACGGTTAAATTTCTCAAATTTTTCTTCACACGGATCAACTCTGAAACCCTAGTTTGCAAGAGCTCTTCTTTCTTTGTATTCACAAATGTTGATAATGAAGTGCTTGACCTTCTATTTATAATTTTTCTCACTTTTTAGCATTAAATGCTACTTCACCTACCACCATACTTCAACACTTATTACATCTTTTTCCACTAAGTCGGACTCTAGCGCCCTCACTCACGTGCCCATACTTATGTGGATAATCCTACAACCTTTTGGCACGCAAACAATCTATCTGACAGAAGGCTCTTATGCATGCGTTACTAGTGCCGAAGGTACTTCTTCCATCCTCATGATTTTTTCTCTCACCTACCTCATGTTGTTTTTGTGCTTCTTTCTCCCTTGTACGTGGAACCAAAATGTAGCCTTATCCTAATACCAACCATCCTCATTCACCTTTTCTCCTATGCACTTTCTTCCACAGGGCCATTCAACCAGGATTTCCAATGCAATCCTTCCTGACACTTCACACTTTGCACTTTCCTTCACATTATTCCACCCCACACTAAAACGATGTGTGGTCCTCTGTGCATTCACAACCTTCAAAAAGTAAAGAGGTTACCAGCACCCAAGGTGCAAAACAAAACACCAAATGATATAGGGAAACATGAGGAAAGAAAAAATGCTAAAGGAAATCCTAAACTATCTGGCAATACTACCTTATTACAAACACCAAGAAGACTTATTTATAGTAGGGCTTCAGCCTACTCCCATTAAAGTGTCTTGAAATCTTGTCCCATCCAACACTTGTAACTGGCACGTGCCTAAATCAAGGATGTATGAGATGATGTAGGGACCCAACCAATGGAATTTTAACTTCCTAGGATGGCACGAAACTTGGAATCATATAGTAGCACCATCTTCCCAACCTCAAACTTTTTGTTCTTAATGTGATGATCATGCCATGCCTTTTCTTTTTCTTTTTCAGTCTTTTGGATCCACTTAGAAAGTGATTGTCTTTCATCTAATTGCATTAACTTGTCAATTAATTAATCCAAAGTGCTTGTTCATTTTGTTAAACCTCTTGCTCACGCTATAAACAATGATGGTAACATGAATTCAATTGGTAGGACAACCTCTGCACCAAACACTAATTGAAATGGTGTGGCCTTATTTAACCTCTTGTAGGTTATCCTATATTCCCATAGAACTACGCTGATACTTTGTCATCCCAATCCTTGCCTACCAACGTCACAAATTTTGGTTAGGGTATGACTTAGTATCTTGTTAAATGCCTTTGCGGTTCCATTTTCTTGTGATGGTAAGGGGTAGTCTTGTGATGAGCCACCATGAATTTTGCTAACAGAATCCTTACTTGTCTCATTTAAGAAATGTGTACCCCTATCACTAGTCAAACTCAAAGGGCACCCATACCTTGTAATAATGTTCTCCCATAAGAAGATTTCTGCGTAGTTGTTGTACAATCCTTAGTAGGTGTTGCTTATACTGACCTTGTCAAGTAATCTGTGCAAGTTATTTTATAACATAACCTAGTCCTAAGCGCTGCTGATGCAATAGGGCCTACGAAGTCTATAGCCCACTTTTTGAAGGGCACGACACTGGGAATAGGGCACAGAGGCATTTTATCTCTTTGTATTGGTTTTCCAATGCGCTGACAATGGTCACATGCCTTACAATATTCCTTGTAGTCTTGAGGGTCTCCCACCATAATCCAACCATCAATATCTTGTATGTAGTGGCATCACCTGCATAGTGTCCACTTGCACTACCTTTGTGCACCTCTTTTATTAGAGCTAGGCGCTCATGTTCTAACATGCACCATCACAGAATCTCATCACATCCTAATTTATATAAATCTCCACTAATAAACATGTAGGGCGTGGAGCGTATAGCTAATTGCTTTTTATCCAATGCCTTCATTCCTTCCAGCGCTACACCTATCTTGAGAAATACTGAAATATCTTCTAAGTTTGAGGGCACGTGCCATAACCTAAATAGTTGTGCATTTGGCATGGTATCATCAATGCTTTGGGCATCCTCCTATGAATCGATTCTATAAAAATTATCAGGTCCGAACTAATTTTTATTGCTTTGACAACCACCATGAACTCGAATTCTTGGAATAATAGTACCCACCGACATATGTGCCCTTGTAGAATGGGCTTGTTCACTAATTCTTTCAATGTCATATGGTCAGTATAAAATATAAAAGGGGTGTCCAATAGATACTATCTAAACTTGTGAAGCACGTAGATCATTGACAATGCCTCGCGCTCAGTTGTAGTATAATTCTTCTTTGCTAGTGTCAAATTTCTACTTGCAAAGCATAAAGGATGATCAATGATCCCTTCACCATGTTTGCAAGTCTTGCTCCAATGGAGGTTCCCAAGGCATAAAAATGAACATGGAAGGGATTATCCCAAGAGGGGAATCATAGTATGGGCATGGCGATAAGCCTATCCTTTAAAGTGTCAAATGCCTTCTGCTGCACCTCTCCCCAAAGGAAGGCAATCTTGTGTCTAAGTAACTCTTCTAAAGACATGGAGATCTTGGTGTATCCCTTGATGAAATTCCTGTAGAATCCTATGTGTCCAAGGAATCCGCACACTGCAATTTGACTAGTAGGCTCCCCCAATCCCATAATTACTGCAACCTTGGTGGGATCTACTAGTAGGCCATCCTTACATATGATGTGCCCTAATAATGTTCTAAACGGGTAAGCAAAGAAACATTTCTTAATGTTGAGGGATATCCTCAACTACCGACACCTTCCAAACATTAATCTTAAGTTGCCATAATGGTCCTTCACTAACCCATATATTGTCTAATCATCTAGGTAAAATTGAAGAAATTTATGGATGAATTCTTGGAAAGCTTGCACCACAATGCGCAAGAACACCACAGCGCATTCTTTGACCCAAAAGGCATGACTGTGTAGGAAAAACTTCCCCACTTAGTGGTAAAAGTAATCTTCCTCTGGTCTTCCTTGTAATCCTTACCTGGTGATAGCCCGAGAATCCATCCGTGAAAGAGTAGACCTCACATCCTACCACTCCCTCTAAGATTTCTTCAATAAATGGGGTTGGGAAAGGATCAATGACACATACTACATTTAGGTCCCTGTAATCAACACAGATCCTTATCCTCCCATACTTTTTGATACTAATCACCATTAGACTTATCCATTCTAACTCTTCCACAGCCTTAATGATACCTAATACAACCATTTTTCTATTTCCTCCTTGACCTTTACATGTAAATTGGGATTCATCCGGTATGGCCTCTTCTGATTGGGTGTGCACCTTCCTTCAACTTTATCCTCATCTCCCCTCAAGGAATGGTGGATGCCTTTAAGCTCATGGTACCTGTGTGGGAACAAATCTTGGAATTCATGTAACAGATCAATGATTTTAGAGACTTATTTCTCTAACCAATAGTCTCCAATGATTGCCTCCTTGGGTTCTACTTCTAAGCTGATGTTAACCTTTTTCATCTTTAAAGGTTCATGGTAGGTGTGCACATGTTCATCAGCACTATCTATGACCTCTTGATTCCCTACAGAATGGTCAACATCCAAGCTTTCCACTTCTTCCCGTTAATGACATACACCATCTCCCCTTTTATTTTTCTATACATGTGTGCTCAAGCTATATCTCTTTTGTTTCTTCTTCCTCAAAGCATGCCTTCGAGCCGGGCTCACTAGCAATTCTTGTAAACCTGTCTTTCACCATAGCACTATCCCCTGTTGTAAGGTGCTTGACTACCTGCAATGCCTTATGTATTGATGGATTTACACTCTAATACTTGAATGTTTGAATGAGATCAGCCACCAATTCTTGCCAATTACTAGTTTGATGACACATCTCCAAGTGGATATACCATGCGCACGTCACAACCTTGTAGGGTGGAGTATAACTTGTGAACCCATAATGAAGGTGGTAATGCTTCTGCACTTCCCATCCAGGCTATCTCACATGATTAGATATGGAAGGAAGTAGTCTCTTTACCATGGTAGTATTTTATAGCCGTGGGCACATTTCTCCTGCAAAACCTTATGGAGAAGGCAATTCTCACCTTGCATAATTCCAAGAGGTTCTTCTGATGTGTCACCCACCAGTGCACAATAGTTCCGAGCACGATGTTGTTAAAATTTTCCTCCTTTCCTTCTCATTTCTCCAATAGGCCTCCATTTCTCACAATAAATCTTCCAGATTAGCCCCTCTCGAGTAATTTGGTAGTTTTCTTCCTCCCAAGCACTGGACTATACATGCTTTTGTCACTTTGGATGCCGATGCTCTTAAGTGTCATCTAATCAACTCATAGGTCTTGTGTGCCTAATTGTCACACTCCATGCTCGTGGTATCACTCACAGACTAGGCATCCTCAAATTGGATAACTCCTTTTCTGTAGGGTTAATTATCTTTGGATCCCTAATTGAGTGCACGTATATTCTATCAAGGAATTCTTCTCCCAATGGATCTTTGTAGGGCGTGAACTTACCATCTATCAAAGGGATGATCACCCATTCTTCCTTGTCCCAGCAAATGTGGGATAGCCAGGACAAAAGTACGCGAGGGACGTGAAAAGGTGAAAAGGCCACAAACATGAACAAGGAAGCCTGAATCGGCCGATGTGGGAGAATGTGTCCCAGGAAGTGGCGGGGAAGAGAGAAGGACTTAGAAAATTTTCCAAGTTTCGGTCAGAAAGTTTTCAAAGACAACAGTTTTGGCCCGCTGCCCCGGCCATTGAATGGAATCTTGACATGTGTCATCCAAGTGGCGGAGCGTGGGGAAATGGGAAATTTTCCCAAAGTGAAAAATGCCAAATTTTTGAAGGGCAAAGTGCGCCCCTTGGGCTGAGCCAATAAAATAGTGCCACGTGTCCAAGTGGCAAAAAATCTTAAGGAAGGGCCCGAAAGAAATTATCAAAGGATGAGCCTGCGCAGACGAATCAGAGCCTGACACGTGTCATCCAAGTGGTGGAGCACGGGGAAATTTTGGAAAATTTTCCAAATGACCAAAAAGGTAAAAAAATTCGAATTATTTTTCCCGCCAATCCGTTTTGGGCTGTTTTTGCCCTAAATCTTCAAATGGCCATAACTTTTGAGTTCGGGGGTAGGATTAGAATTTAAACCTCTACAACTCAGAGCTCGATTTTCACGTTCTTTATATCAATGGAAAGCTGGTGAAATTCTCTACATGATTCTAGGGTCAATCTTGCATTTTGGTTTATTTTGGAGAGATAAAATCAAGAAACGTCTCTGGCACGTCATAATGGCCAGAAGTGACGTTTGAAAACCATTTTAATGCAAAATGGGTCGCATTCTTCTTCAGCATGGCCAAAATGTTAGGGCATGGGTCTTTAAGGATTCCCATGCTATTTTAATGCATCTTCATTCAATGAGGAATGGCTCCCACATTTTTACACATTTTCTCTCTCCTGGGCTCTACCCATGCACTGTAAAAGCTAGATTTGGCTCATTTTTTAAAAGGTGGTTCATCTTTTCTGCTCTGCTCTCCTTTCTTTTCTTCCTAGGGTTGAAAATGGAGTTTGAACCTCCTCCCCACTCTGTAATGGAATTTTTTCCTTTTACCATTAAAATGATGTTCTGTGTAAACTTCTGGAGCAACAAAAATGTGTTTTGTGATGCATCTGTCCATCCTTGCTCGTTTTTTGTTTGTTTTCTTCTTGCCTCTCTTCATTGCAGGTATTTTTGCACGTTTAAATGTTCATTGCAAGGTTGGAGCTGTGTTCATAGTAGTTTTGATAGATGTTCACCACTCCTTTTCTGGTGTATCACCGCTTTAGTGTAGGCTTTCATTTTATGCATTCTCTCTCCCTGGTCCCTTGGAAATTTAGATTAGCATAGTTAGTTTCCCTCTGCATTAGAGTAGATTGTGGCAGGTAGTTTAGGAGCAAGAACCAACTTTCTCTAGAGATTCCTCTCTCATTTTACAAGTCCCACACTTGGAGAGAGGTTTCAATGTTGTGCAATCACACTGGATGCTTAGAATGATCAAACTAGAAATTTGATCAACATCCAGGGGGTGCTGCTGATTTGCACTAACAGTTTTGGCACGCCCGGTGGGAGCTTAGAGGTCTTCCACTTTATCTTTGATAGGTTGGTGTGTTCCTGTTAAAGATTCAACCTTTTGGAGGCACTTTCAAAAGCACATCTGGCGACTCCATCTGGTAAATAACTCATTCTCTGAGTTACAGACCCATTTTCCATCCATTTCCATCCATCTTTCTTTCCATCTCTTTCATTCTTTTCCATTCCATGAAGTTGTGCAATCATGACTTCATTTCCATCATGGAATTCACATTTTCAACAACAACAACATATCACACCTCCAACATGTTTTACAAATCCTCCAAATCAGCATTTTGGTCAAATTCAAAATCAGCATGTCTACCCATATGAGCAGCAGTACCAAAGTCAGTTTGGTTGTGAAGCACATCAAGAGCAAGGGTACGCATGCAATGAAGACAATCAAATGGAAGATGCAGATTTTGTGGAAAAAATCCAAAAGATGGAGGCAAAGATGGTGCAATCAAGAGCAACAACTCAAATGAAGGCTTTCAAAATTGGTTGCAGGACTCCTTGTCCATGGGGAGGCCCTTTTCCAAGACACTTCAACCCTCAGGAGAAGCTGGACTTTATGATGAAGATGCTGCCCCAACTTGCACAATGGATAGCAGAAATAGAGGCCTATACACTTGGTGTTGAACAACCTTGTCAATGGGTAAGATCTACACCATCATCTGGTTTTTCTCTTCCCATTACTCAAGCAGCATCATCTCATTTGGAATTTCAAATTCTAAATCCAGTCATGTCTTGCCCCAGGAGTTGAATCCATTTCTCAATTCCCTAGTCTTCCACCCCATCTCAATTCTTCTGTCCTTTTCCCTTCCAAACAGCCATTCCCTCCAAAGAAACAAGAGTTCCTACCTCCTCCACCACCACAAAAATTTCCGAGTCATTTGAGTTACAATCCACTTCTCCTCTTGCATTCCCAAATCCATGTTGGGAGGATAAAAATCAGAATGCCAATCGAGGAAAAAGCAAGAGAAAGAAGAGCCAAACAAAGATAAAGAAATTCAAAGTCCAAGAGTTGGGCTCTTAAATTTGGGATGAAAAATATCCCCTTGATGGTTAAGCCTTCAGAAGAGGTTGGAGTTGGAGAACAGGTGGTGGTTAAGACTGATTTTGTGGCAGCAAAAGAAGAGCAAAAAGAAGAAGCAGATCAGTAGTCAGTTTTCTCAGAAAGTAGTGTCCATGTTGGCACTCTATTTTAAGGGAATGCTGATTCAATTGAAGTTGCACAATCAGCCATAGAGGAAGAAAGCTCTGAAGAAGATCCTACAGTCCCAACTTTTCCTCTAGAGCAGCAGATCGAAGAGTTTGACTTAACAAACTTCGTGCTAGAGGAAGAGTTCTATCAAGAGCAGGATTGTCTTCAAGTAGTAGAGGAGGAAGAAGCTACTCCAAATCCAAAAGAAGAGGAGCACATTCTAGTTGTGGAGGAGAAAATTGCAGGTCCAAGGGCTTTGAGCACAAAGCAGGCTACAAGAAAACCTTCAGTTCTTCTTTCTACTTCATCTCTCTCAAGTTCTAGTGCTGAAGAAGAGTTTGATCTCTCAAACTCAATGTTGGAGGATGAAAGAAACCATGATGATCAAGTTACAGATCAAGAGGACACCATGGAGGAAGTTGAGCATTTGCACGTGAGGACAACCATGAGGTAGTGTATCTGTCAGATTTGGAGGACTGTTTTGATAAAGAAGAACCGGTTGAGTTTCCACCATTCTCTCTTTCATCTTCCACATCCCAAATACTTGAGCCTGCTATCATGAAGGAGAGCATTCATTTGCAGCAGCCTACATCTTATAGCAGCTCTTTGGAACCAAGATTGGAATATTTTAATCTTTCATGTCCTTCATTGGAGGAAGAGAAAGGGCACAAAGGTTCTACCATCGCTTCCACACCATCCATTCAAGAAGGTCTACAAGAAGACTCCATTTTTGGAGTTGAAAATCAGAGCTATGGGCATATCAAACGGACCATACCTTTCCCAATCAGGTATTTGGCTTTATTGGAGCCAAAGGAGAAGTCACAACTAGTCATGCTTGCTTCTAAGCATGAGGGTGAGCTACAAAGTACCAAGGATCAGCTGTCATACCTCTTCAATCCAAATGCAGAGCAACTAAAAGAGGTATTGGATTTGTTTTCAGTTGACACCTTGATGATTTGGGTAGAAGACCAACTTCTTGTTGATTTTCCACTCATTCAATCAGCCATGTTCAATGCCAAATTAGTTGCATGGTTGCAAATTTTGAGAAAAGGAAGTTATTTTGCACAACCAGTTGCAGGGTTTGTTTAGCCCACTTTTGCTTCTAGTTAGAGTAGGATAGGCGCTTTTCTTTCAAGTAAAGAAGTGCTTGTGCACACTCTGCATGTTCCATTTGGAGCATGTATGATTTTCAGTTTTGTACATAGTTTTTGTGGTGCTATTTTTGCTCTTGCACAGTCCATTTCAGTGGGTTTCCAAGTGGCTCAGAGGGAAGTTTTCAAAGTTCATATCAGTTTTCAGGATTTCTTATGACTCCATGCCCAATGGATTGCTAAAAGGCCACTGATCTTCTACCTAGTAGGCAGGTAACCCCACTGAGTCGCCAAAATTGTTATCCAAAATTCACCCCTCAAGGTAATTTTGATAACATGCATCAAATTATTCAGTCCCGAGCAAGTAAGATTGATTCGAGGCCCAAATCATGTTTTTCGGGTTCCCCTTGGCCTTTTTCTAACTCTCCCATCCAAGAAGAAATCCCAACGAGTTAGAAAAAATGGAAAAAATGCAAAAATAAGGTTGCAGGACTGTTTTAAAGCATTTCGAGTCTGAAGGGTTCAGATCGATCGAGGTTCGTCGTACCAAGCTTGGGGCTGAAAAAACAAAGAAAAATTGGCTAAGTCAGACAGTTTTGTCCCAAGCGGTCTCTGGACAACTGGGATGTCGGGACGCTAAAAGCTAAAATGTCTCGAAAGTAAGAAAAATCGTTAAGTCTTTTGTTTCGCAAGGTTTGGGACAATGACAAAAGTACATGTGGGACGCAATCGGCGGTTTACCGAAAGACAGTCCATTTCGGGTAGTTCGAGATATTCGTCCGGGACAGCCGGACAAAAGTATGTGAGGGACGTGTGGGACATGAAAAGGTGAAAAGGCCACAAATAGGAACAAGGAATCCCGAATCAGCCGATGCGGGAGAATGTGTCCCAGGAAGTGGCGGGGAAAAGAGAAGGACTTAGAAAATTTTCCAAGTTTCGGTCAAAGTTTTCAAAGACAATAGTTTTGGCCCACTGCCCGACCATCAAATGGAATCTTGACATGTGTCATCCAAGTGGTGGAGCCTGGGGGGAAATGGGAAATTTTCCCAAAGTGAAAAATGCCAAATTTTCGAAGGGAAAAGTGCGCCCCTCAAGCCCGAGCCAATAAAATAGTGCCACGTGTCCAAGTGGCAAAAATATTAAGGAAGGGCCCGAAAGAAATTTTCAAAGGATGAGCCCACGGATGAATCAGATCCTGAAATATGTCTTCCAAGTGGCAGAGCGCGGGGAAATTTTGGAAAATTTTCCAAATGACCAAAAAGGTAAAAAAATTTGAATTATTTTTCCCGCCGATCCGTTTTGGGCCTGTTTTTGCCCTAAATCTTTAAATGGCCATAACTTTCGATCCAGAGCTCGATTTTTGTGTTCTTTATATCAATGGAAATCTGGTGAAATTATCTACATGATTCTAGGGTCAATCTTGCATTTTGGTTCAGTTTGGAGAGAGAAAATCAAGAAACGTCTCTGACACGTGGTAATGGCCAGAAGTGACGTTTCAACAACCAGTTTTAATGCAAAATGGGTCGCATTATTCTTCAGCATGGCCAAAATATGTCGTGGCATGGGTCTGTAAGGATGCCCATGCTGTTTTAATGTATCTTCATTCAATGAGGAATGGATCCCACATTTTTACACGTTTTCTCTCTCACTGGGCTCTACCCATGCACCGTAAAAGCTTATTTGGCTCATTTTTTAAAAGGTGGTTCATCTTTTCTGCTCTACTCTCCTTTCTTTTCTTCCCCAGGGTTGAAAATGGAGTTTGAACCTCCTCCCTTGCTCTGTAATGGCATTTTTTCCTTTTACCATTAAAATGATGTTCTCATGCAAACTTTCTGGAGCAACAAAAACGTGTTTTGTGATGCATCCGTCCATCCTTGCTCATTTTTTTGTTTGTTTTTTTCTTGCCTCTCTTCATTAGGTATTTGTGCACGTTTAAATGTTCATTGCAAGGTTAGAGTTGTGTTCATAGTAGTTTTGATAGATGTTCAAGATTCTCCTTTCCGTGTATCACCGCTTTAGTGCAGGCTTTCATTTTATGCATTCTCTCTCCTGGTCCCTTGGAAATTTAGATTAGCATAGTTAGTTTCCCGCATTAGAGTAGATTGTGGCAGTAGTTTAGGAGCAAGAACCAACTTTCTATGGAGATTCCTCTCTCATTTCACAAGTCCCACACTTGGAGAGAGGTTTCAATGTTGTGCAATCACACTTTGGATGCTTAGAATGATCAAACTAGAAATCGATCAACATCCAGGGGGTCTATGCGGATTTGCACTAACACTACTCTTGTGTCGATGAGGATATTTCTCAAGAGCCATCCATCAACAACTGCATTTAGAGTAATTTCTTTGTCATACTCAAGGTTGTGTGGAGAAAGGTTTGCATGTAAAACCTGTCTTTTGTGCTCCACTCCGATGTGTGATACCTTCTCCCTTAGCCATTCTCCCAGCAAGGGAATAATATTCTCTTTCCTTAACATTTTACATAATTCTTTGACCTCATCTAGGTCACTTCTTGGAACCTAGTTATCGTTCCACTACACCACCTACCTTGATTGCTCCTTGAGATACTGTATCTCCCCTTGTAAACTCTGAATTACATCTATAGTCTCTTGATATACTTCTTTCTAATGGGTAGGGTCTGGTACTTTCCATGTGGTACCTCCTCTCTAAAAACTAATGTCCTTAGTTTGAGCATCTCCTTGGTGTGTGCGGCCTCTGCACACGTTGTCACCAGTATAGGTTCTAGCTCTTACTCACATGCCACTCTTGGCAGCCATTGTGAATCGGCACTTTTTATGATTACCATAGCAGCATCCTTATCTTTTTGGTGTTGCTAGTTCATATGCCCATAGAGTTTTAGGAAATCTTCATACTTGTGCTTCTTCCCACAACATGATCATTGTAATAGATTAGGACACTCTCATTTATAATGTTCTGTGGATCCATAATTATAACATGTTCCCCATGACCATGAAATCCTCCACAAGAACTTCTTCCATGCATGCCCCCATCTATGTGCTCCTCATAATAGTAGTCATCACCCTTAGAACTACTGCAAGGTTGGTCTGGATGCACACCATGATCAATGGCCTCATGGATCTAGTCAATAAGCCTACAATCCTTAGTATCATGGGTTATAGAGGTGTAGATCTTATAGTAGCAAGATACATTCTTCCGAATTGTGCACTACAACAAGGGAAATCTACTCGCATCATGGTCCCCATGAAAAATCTCACAATCTACCACTATGGTGCGTACTATCTTCCGAGGGAAACTATCCTTGGCATGCCCCTCTACTTCACAATCTATACACCACATTCCACTGATGAGTCTCATGAGCTGAGTTTGCAAATAAATTTTCCACCTGCTTAGCCATAATAGTGATTTGAGCTTCCAGAATGTGGTAACACTAGTATCAACACTTCTAACAGCTTCGGTGTGTAGAGCAGCTTATAACGCCTCGCATGAGTTTGTGAAAGTCTTATGAGATAAAGCTCTTCTAAATGGTGTTATCAACCCTTCAAAAAAATATTGAGCGTGTTGTGAATGGTGAATGTCATATGAAAAATTTGATAGGAGAGTCTTAAACTAGGTGTCATACTCCCACACACTCTCTGTCATTCCCTGTTGAATCTCCTTGAGGGAACTGATGCTCTTCTATTAAAACTCAGGGATATGGAAATTTGCTAGGAAGGAATTTTTTAGCGTGGTGTAATCTACCACCATCTGATGGGGGTCATACTTCATATACCATCTATGTGTGTGCCCTTACAACGTCATTGCAAATTGACTGGCCTTTTGTTCTGGGGGTTTTGATCCCCTTTACGTGCCATAGAAATTCACACTTGTGAACATGCTCTGCAACGCATCCTCTATGCCTTGGTAGTCTGGCAAGTGTAAAGACATTTCAAAGATTACTTGAGGAGGTGGATGAGGCCCCTATCCTCCTGGTCTAGATCCTTAGTTTCCTCTCGGTGTTTCCTCTGTCAAATCCACTGGATCCACCAGGTCTTGTGCCTTCTGATCTACTAGTTCTACCTCTAGATCCTCCTGCAGCCAATAATGGGCCTGAAGTGGTTATGCCTAGTATCCCCAACATCCCGCTGAACTATGTGCTAATGGTCTGTGAGATCGTTCCACTGCCATATGTATGCCCCACACCACTCCCTGATGCATTACCCAAACCTTGTGTATTTGCACCTTGTCTAAAAATTCCTCCAAACACTGGAATAGAGTGTGCAGCCATAGAAGTTCCAAACGAGAAATTATACCTCCTAGGTGCCAATCAGTCACTCCCACCAATACCAACTATGTTATCAACACTCCTCTAATTTGGAAAACTAAGTGCCAAGGTTTGGTCACTAGGTGGGTTCAGATGTGTGCCAATGACTCTTCTCTCTCCATGTAATGAACTCTCATCGAATCAAGTGGTCTCTCTCCCGATCCGAGATGGGGTAGCACAGACTACTCAGAGCTCCACATTCTCTATGTGAACCTCAACTCCTTCCCATAACATCTACCTCCATAGATCCATCACACTTACAACCTCGCATTGTCTAGAAATCTCCCTTTCACACGCTTCACTATACTTTAGTCATCTCTCCTCCCTTTATTTTTCGGTCGTAATGGATTCCATCTTCCTCCACCCCACCTTCCTCGTCCAGTGCTCAGGAAGGTTTAGCCGGCCATCGAAATGCCTCTAAACTCAAGGTAATGATCAAGATCTTCATCACCAAAGGAATAACAAGTAGAAATGATCCTCTGGGATCTCGCAGAAACTCAAACTCAACAACTTATGGACAAGAATATGTAGAAATATCATATTCTAGAATGTAGTTAGCCAGTAATCCTCTCCACCAATGATCTACAACACGAGTCCAAGTCAGATCTACATCTTTTAGCCTCTGGTACTCTTCTTGGGTCCACACATGTGATCTACAACACTAGCTTGATCTAGACACCTATGCTTAGATCCATTCATACAACTCTCTTGAAAAGTAACAATAAAGTTTCATACAACTCATGGTAGAGGTTCTCTTCTACCCATCTGTGTGCATCAAACTCAAGCCCAATGTTGAATCTCTAATAAAAAAATTTCCTCCATGCTCTTGAACCATGATTCAATACTTTCCAGAGTTAGGCATTATATCATCACTCATTACATAGATCATTATGTATGGTATTTCCCACTACAACTTCGAAAAGAGTCCCAGAAACGGAACCAAGATGTAGTCATTTTTACACCCACCAAGAACAAGGGAATCCCATGCATGCCGACCTATCACCTAGCAGGTGCTAGGTGCTCACCCAAGGCACGCGCTGACGCGAGTCTCTCTTTTATGTGATTTAAGTGGGAAAGAATCATCTATGATAGGAACTTAAAAAGAGTGAGTGGACACAAGACATACATTCATCATAGAGCTCAACAACTTCTAGATCAATGCAGTCATTCCAGATAAAAGGATACTTAATAATTTATAGAACTAAATTGAAAAGGAAATGTATAGGAGTTTATATTCATCCATATAACACATACAAAATCAGAACTATGCAAATATATGTATAAACCAGAGTCTATTATATTTATATTCCATCATATCCGACAACCTCATCACATGCATTAGATCCATTACAAAATATCACAATATGGTAGACTAAATTCATACATCATAACTAGATTAGAGTCCTCCTAAACATGAAAAGAAAATTTCATACCCAAACCTTTTGATACATCCTTCCTCTATAGGTCATCTACCCAACCCAATAGAGTTCCTCACAACATTTCTACAGATCTCCACTCTCTATTGATCTATATCTCATTTCCTTTGTGGGTGCTTGTATTTATAGGCCTCTTGAACGCCAACCCACCTTTTTAAGGCTTCAGATCCATCACCAAGTGTCCAAATGTGGTCCTCCATGGGAGCATGCTCCTCCAGGCCTGATCTCTCCACTCCTTTCCATGATGGTCTTCTAGAAGCTTCCATCACATGTCATATTACTTCCTAGGCCAACCTATCACTAGACTGGCACCTTATCCACTTTGCATGAGTAGTCAGGTCATGATTTTCTTGTGTCTTGCTTGATATGCCAAATATGGCTAAGTCTCGAAATCCTACTTTGCCTTGCGTGCACGTGCTACTTGTTCTATTAAACCCTCCTAGAACCCTGTCCTACATGCTTTCTCCTTGCGCACCCTTCTTTAACAAGGCCTTGCGCGCCCACACACCTTCTTGTACTTAGCCAATAAATCAAGGTCCTAACACCGGTGCTAAAACTTCAAAGTCTCCAAAGTGAACTTGGATCCTTATATGATAATGGATGCATCTTTTAAAACTCCTACGGAGTGGCATTAGTCCGATTATCCATGAATAATACATTAGAGGATGGATATAATGGGGGTCTCCCCATTTGTACCCATGTATCCAAGGTAAGAACATTGACCTTTGTGCTCTGTATCAATTAGTATATTAGTCAACAACCACCCATCCATAACAGCATTCATAGTGATTTCCTTGTCATAATCCAAGCTATGAGGAGGGATATTTACATGTAGGATTTGTCATCCGGTCTCAATACTTATACGTGAAGTGTTCCCTTTCAACCAACTTCCTAACAGTGGAATGATGTTCTCCTAGCGTAAAATTTTGCACACTTCTCTTAAGTCATCTATATCAGTTTGGACCATCTCTGATGCTTTCTTCTACTCCTTTAAATATTGTATCTCACCCTGAAGATTCCTTAGAACTTCCATGGTATCCTGATAAACCTCCTTCTGATAGGCAGGATCTGGGTACCATGCATGAAGAACCTCATCCTTAGTGATGTTAGGTTTATGTTGTAATACCTCCTTGACACATGTTTCCTCAGCATGGGTCATGATTCTCATTTGTAGTGCCTCAGACTCTACTTCCATTTTGGGCATCCATTGATTGTCCACAATGCGTTGTATCCTAACCATCCCGACGCCTTTGTTTTCTTGCTTATGTTTCTTACTCAGATGCTCATAGAAGTCCAGACACTCTTCATAGCTATGGTTCTTTCCATAGAAAGAACATGTAATATTCTTAGGACATTCACACCTATAGTGGTCAGGAGATACGCAAGTATAACATGTTCCGTGAGGAAACTCACTTCTTCCACCACCACATTCTCATCCTATAAATCCACCGTAGTATCCTTGTCATCTGCCATGACTACCTTCAAAACACCCCTCATTCTGATCATAGCACACCTGATTGTGCTCCCAGTCCTAATGCTCATTATTTCCTTTACAATTATCTAAAACTCCTATCTTCTCGTACACCAATATCTATAGCATCATGGATCTATCCAATCAGTCGGTAGTCCTCCGTATCATGAGTTATGGACTTGCAGATTTTACAGTAGCTTGAAACATTTTTCCTTATCACACGTTGTAATAATGGGAAGTGACTAGCATCATAGTTTAAGTGGCATATCTCACAATCCATCAACAATGAGCATACTGTTCTACAAGGAAAACTATCCTTTGTGTGTCCCTCTACTTCACAATTTGTACACCAAATTCCTGAGTTGCTTTTCCATAGCTGCAATATGTGCCTCTAAGAATGGGATAATTCCAATGTCAATACTCCTAACCGCCTCAACACATGGGATACTTCCAATGCCTCATGCGAGATCAATATATGTCTTTGTGACACTCCTCCTAAATAGTGTAATCAAACCCCTAACAAACCATTTTACATACAGGGATTACGTGAATATCATAAGAAAGTTTAGACAGAAGCATTTTAAAATGGGCATCATACTCACGCACACTTTCAGTAGTGCCTTGCTTAATATCCTTGAGTGCACTTATACTCTTCTGCTCAAATTCAGGGATATGAAACTCTTTTAAGAATGCATCTTTGAATGCTTTGCATAATCTACGTAATTCGATTAGGGTCAAACTTTTCATACTAGCGTGTGCGTGCCCTCAGAACGTAGTAGAAAATTGGAGTGCCCTACTCTTATAATAAATGATTCCTTTTGTGTGCCACAATATTTCACACATATGCACATGTTCAACAACATCTTCTATTCCCCTATACTCTGGAAGATGAAGAGACATTTCCATATAAATATTCTGGGGTTGGTGTGGACCTTTCCCACCTGATCTAAAACCTCCAATGTTTCCCTTGTCTCCAAAATATTTATAGTGTGTGTGTGTGTGTGTGTGTGTGTGTGTGTGTGTGTGTGTATATGTATGTATGTACACATACATATATACATGTTTTTATATGTATGTATGTATATGTGTATATATATATGTGTGTGTGTGTGTACATGTGTGTGTAAGTGCTCGGACTGGGAAGAAGGTGATGACCTATATTGAAAATGTAGATGAAAGAGTGGGGTTGTGCATGTACGAAAGAAGTGATTTGGTGGTGGAGAAACACTATGGTCGCATTGGGGCAAGGGGATAGAGAAAGAGAAAATCCCTTAAAGTTTTAAAGACCAAAAGGGTTTAGAACCCATGTCTACACACTTATACCAATCCAAACAATGGTGTGGAGGGGGTTGGGTTGTCCACGCCACTCGAACCCTCTAAAGTAGTCTTATTTTCTTATTTACATATATATACATATTTTTAATTTTACTATCAACATTTTCCTTCACACACACACACACACACACACACACACACACACACACACACACACACACACACACACACACACACACTCCTTTATCATTTTCATATTAAGGTGCAATCTTTATGAGGAAGTGGCATATATATTTGTAATGATAAATTATACTTGATATAAGTATGAGCACACACACACACACACATGAAAATTCTTTACTTTGGAAAGGAAAATAAATGTTTTCTTGTTTTCTGAATCTACCCACCAATAGGAAGTTATAAATCTGAAATAAAGTTCAAGATGGGATATTGAAAAACATTATAAGAGATGGTATCAAGTACACACACACACATTACAATGATTTAAACACATTAGAATTGTAATTCCTAGGATCTTTGAAATTTATAATTTTTTCTTCTCTAGTTAATCCTCTCCTTGATAGTTTCATCAAGAATAAAATGGAGTTAAATAGTATCATCATGAAATTACGACACAAAAGGAAATCCCAGGATAACCTCTCTAAGAAATGACCAAAGTTTCACTTTCCACATACACAAGAGTAAAACCAGAGAACTGAATTCATTAAATAAGTTATCATCCTAGAATATTATAGGTAAAATGGGGTTGGAAAATAAATCCATCTCAAGAAATTTAATACCATATATAGATAGCACAAACTATTTTCATTTAATCAATCTCACACATACAAGGAGTGCACTTTTCTTATTTCCAAAAAAAAAGAAACGTATTATTCTTCAAATGGTGGGTAGAAAATGAAAATAATCATGCAAGCTCAAGAGTTTAGTAAATTTAATCAACCACCATGTCTTCCTTTACAACCAAAACACATCGTTTACTTTATATCCAAAATGAATTGAACTCTTTCTCTTTACACCATTTTACAAATACAACATTTTTCACTCAAGATCATAAGAGGAGTAAGAAAAATATATACATCAATCAATATCTCCATTCCTACTCAACATTAAGGTTTGATCGAAATTAGGGGAACCCTAATTTATTTATACACATATATTCAACCTATCAAAACAATGATAGCACATGAGATGCAATGAAATTTAAAACCCTAATCCAAACCCTCTTATGACATTTATTTCCTTACAAATTTGACTATAAGACTATATTTAAAATACAAGTATAAAATCCTCCCCAAAAAGGAGGACAACATTCCAATTTTTTTATTGAAAATAACTCATCTCCAAGCGAGGATGTAAGATTCTCCTCCATAAACAATTCTTTAAAATCCACCAAAAGTATATGATTGGTTATCCACCCAACCTATAGGCATCATTACATGCCACTCCACATAGGGAGAGAATGATATCCACCCTTCAATCCCATGGGAGAGAGAGTAATCATGCCTCCAAATTGCAAAAGAAGATGAAATAGAAAATACCAAGCAAAAAGGTTTGAAACCACTTTCACAAACATTGTTGAAATGTTGAGTTCTAGATGTTTTCATTGATGTAAAATATCATTAATAAAATAGAGGGTGATTGAGAAGTGTCATAGAATGCTTTATAGATTGATGACATGGAATGTAGGGGTGTTTCATGATGGCATGAGTGCTTTCACTGAGATGGTTTGGTCTAATAAGCCGTGTCGTGATCTAGCTAGCCTAGGTGATGGAACATGATGGTTTGATTTTTTGGTGGCTTTAGGATCATGGTAGTAGCATGGAGATCATGTTTGGAGAGTTTTTAGGTACTCCCATGATTTTTAGGATGTAGGTATAAGTCGAAGACCTTGTTTCAAGTGCTCATCTAGACCTAGTCTAGGTGTTTAGAGGCCTAATGAGGCATGAAGATGAGTTGTAAATACATGTGATCTCATGGATGAATGTAGTGATGTGATACATGTTTTTATGTGTGTTAAGGTATTTTAGAGAGGTTTCTTGATGAGATATGAGGTTCTCTATGATGACCTATCCTAAATCATGCAAAACCCTAGGGCTAGTCATGAAAATGAGATGGGTTATGAAGATGAATAACTATTTGAGTGATGATGATGATTTTATATGGTTTATATAGGTTTTTTTATAGGTGTGATAAAAAAATCAAGTTATTCTGAATAAGATTTTGTAATTTATGATGTTTAATGTAAAATAGGGTTAAGAAGAAGGTGATTTCCAGCTCGAATTGTAACTTATGATGATCACCATGAATTGTGTGTTTTACATGGTACCTTGTTGCTTTTAGGTTTTATTTTTCATTTATATAATATAATTTCACAAAAATAATGGAGTGGTTTCATCATCACATTTTTATGAATGAATGTTAAGAAGGTAAACAACTTTTTATGAGTTTGAAACCCTAGCTCAAAAGCGATAGGAGATATTTTCATTATAGGTGCTAGAAAATTATTGTTTGTGATATTATTTAATTATTTTAGGTTGTAGAGGACTCATCTATATTTACAAAAAGGTAGGATAGAGATTGTGGTGATGTGTGGACCCCACTCAAAAAGGAAAGTTTTTGAAGAAGTTTAGTTTGGGAAAAAATTTTCCAAAGGGGTATGAAATAAATTGACATTATTTTTAGTATGGGAGTTTTAATTGATTTCCATGATGATTTCAGATCATGTTTGAAATTATAGAGGGAAAAGTGTTCCCTATTTATGAAGACTAGTCTTAAGGCACTTTTGTGACAGTTACTGAGTAGTTTCAAAGATTGACTTAGTTGGAGGCATTCCACTTGGTTTTGGAAGGAAATGTAAGGTTATATAGAAATAGGATTCAAATATATTTCCAATGGTGTATGTGTATTTCATGATGAGGACATTTGATAGGTCAAAAATCTTAGTTTGTGAAGAAGAAGGATGTTTGTTTTCATGATGGCGGAGTTTGCTCTTTCTATAAGATGGAGATAGAAGGTACATGGGATGAATTAGTTGATGATTTAAATAAATTTGAGAGTGAATATGGATGATTTTTTTTTCTATTGAAGGAATTTGGATGTCTTGAAAGTGGTAAAAAGGGTGCAAACCAGTTGCGTTACAAAAACTACTTTTTGGGCAGTTCAATTTGGTGAAGAGGAAAGTGAGTGTGGTTTTCATGAATGAATGTTTCATGAGATCTTGAAAGAATGGATTTTTCTAAAGCTAAATTTATTTAAAATTAGTGGTTACATGTCATAGTTGATTTGGTTTGGTGATATTGAGTATGAAAGGTGAGACTGGTTCCTAAAACAACTATTTTGAGAAGAATATGAGCCTTATTGATAGAGTTATGAGGAATTTTATTGATTCAAGATAATGTAAGACCATGGATGGATGATTTTATGTCATATTTAACATGTTTTATGAATTTATGAGCTTGAATAATCATGGAGATGAGGTTTGTGGATTTTGGTGATCCAGGTGATGGGGTTTTTAGTTCCTTTTTAGCTTATTTGGTGCATTTGGGCATGGCCGGCCTACATGGGTACATTTTATGAATTTACATGAGTTTATTTTTATTTATTTGAGTTTTTTGGTCAATATAATGATGAATTACCGACCTATATTTTTTTCGAGATGAGAAGGGTATAAAGTACATGTTTGAGTTCAAATTTAAACTAGCTAAGAGAGAGGGAAAATGTGTGACCCAAGTTTTTGTTTGAAAACAAGTATGAAGGATTATTTTTAGGTATGAGGAATTATGTGAAAGTTTAAGGAGTTTTAGATAGCATGTATCCACAGTTTTGAATCCAAGACAAGTTATGAAAGTGTGAGATATATCGAGTTGAAGAATAGAGGTTTTGAACAAGGGTTTGAAGGTGTGTGAGCTTAATAGTTATCACCATCAATTTTTTAACAGAAATGAGACATCATATATCTTCATAAATGTCATTATTTTGTTCTTGATCATCTTAGGGGTTATAGCCTCCTTTTAGATTTTGTGTTTCACTAAACTAGGGGTTGGTGCTCCTTGTAGGGTTGGTGTTCTACTAAACTAGGGGTTGGTGATCCTTGTGAAGTTAGTTCTTCACTAAATATTTTTTATTTATGTAATATAATCATAAGTTTTGGTGGGTTTTATTCCCTTTGAGGTTTTCCCACTTACATATTTTGTTCTTGTATATGTTTTTTCTCTCATGGTTGTGGTTGATTTTATTAAATGATAAACACACATTAATGAATTATTGAATGGTTTATCGTTTAAGTGAGAAAATATGAATTTGGTTAAAAATTTTTAAGGCCTGATTCACCATCCTCTAATTTCATTATGCTTCCAAAATTTGTATCAGATCAGGTCCTTTTGAAATTTTTTTATCACTTGAAAGGAGATCCTTGAAGCATAAAAATGGTGAGTTAGTAGGATGGCTCTTCTTCTAGAAAGGAACCATTGTTTGATGGAGTGAACTATGATTTTGGATTATAAGGATGAGGACTCACATCATTTCATTAGGGTTTGATATTTGGAAATCAATGGTAGATGGTTATACTACTCCTGCAACTCCTCCAACAAGTAATGCAGATAAGAAGTTGTGTAGTGAAAATTCCAAGGCTATGAATGCCATCATGTGTGGATTGGCTGAAACTTAAACTTGTAAAGGTAATGCATTGCAAATCAGATAAATCAATGTGGGAGAAACTTTAGGTCTTATATGAAGGATATTCCAAGGTAAGGATAGATAAGCTTCAGACCTTCAAAATCAGTTTGAAGGGTTGAAAATGAGTGATGATGAGCCTATTACTACATATTTTCTTAGGGTTGACAAGGTTGTCAAAACCATGAAAGGTTTAGGTGAATATTTGAAGGAAGAGGTAGTAGTTTAAAAGGTATTGAGATATCTTTATCCTAGATTTGATTCCAAAGTGTTTGTTATTGAAGAGGCTAAGGATTTGACTCTCTTAATAATGGATGATTTACATGGAACCCTAACTGCATATGAGATGAGGATTCAAAGTGATAAACCTATCAAGAAGGATATTTCATTAAAATATGAGATGAATTCCAAGGTAAATAAAGCTAAGGATGATGGAGATTCTTCTCATTTTTGATGATGAAGAACTCTTTGTCATTCTTTCTAGGATATTGAAGGTTGGCTCTGAAAATACAAAGGTAAGCTTCCATTTAATGTTTTCATTTAGGGTGAAGTAGGTCATTTTGATACTAAGTTTCCTCAAATAAATTAAAATGAAGGTTATGAATACCATGAGGATGATCATGACAAGAATATTTATAAGTAAAGTAAAGGTAAGAAGAAACTTTAAGAAGTTTGACTATAAGAAGAAGGAAAAATAAGTTTCTACACAAAAGAAGAGGTTTCTTATCTGATGCTAGTAGTGGTGTTTCAGATTCTAAGTTTGAATATGATCATGAATATGTTGGAGATGAGGTTTTATTCATGAAAAAATATGTTTCTAACTCTATATGAGTAATGGTATTATCATTTTTGGTGACTCCATACATTCTAAAGATGAACTAGAGTGTATCCAAACTGAGTTAAGGCATGCTAAAAAAAAAAGAATCTAAGATCTCAAGTCAAAGGATATGAAGACAAGATCCATGATCTAGAAGAGAATCATTGGTCTGAAACAAGCAAGCTAAATGAGATAATTAAGATGCTAGAAGAAAAGGTAAAGTTTCTAGTCACAATTTTGCAAGACAAAGAGAGTAAGTGCACCAAATTTGAAGATGATATAGATTTTATAAGGTTAGAATTGTTATATGTTGGTAAGAATACTATGTACTTTCAAAATTTAAGAAAATAACCAAGGATCTTGATGATATTCTTGGGAAAAAAATATGTAGGTGATAGAGAAGGTTTGGGATTCAATGATGACTCAACAAGGAAAAGAAGTGATGTAAGAAGATAGTGTATCAAGAAAAGAGGTTGAAGAATCAAGAATCAAAGAAGGAAAGAAAGAGAAATTCACCAAAGACAATGTGAAATACAAAATCAGTTAGGCAACCCAATGCTTCAAGGTATGAAAGATATTTTAATGGTTATTGTTACACTTGTAATGGTTTTGGACATAGAGCTAAGGAATGCAAGAGGTTTGCTATAATTGATCATCCTTGAGGGATAGTAGGAGTGAGAAAGATAAGAATGTAGTATGTTATAATTTTCATGAGAGAGGTCATACTTGCTAGATATTGTCTACATGAGCCTTCAAGTCATAATTGGGGTAATGAAGGTTATAGGGGTAGAAGTGAAGTTGTGTGTTTCAGTTGTAATAGGATTAGACATGTTTCAAGAAATTTTCATGTTCTTAAAAGGAAAGGGAAAAAATTTCAAGGTCCTAATGTGCATGTTAGAAGGAAAAACAAGTCTTGGGAGCCAATAGTAACAATAACATTCCAACAAGAGACAAATTTGATGCAAATTAGGTATATGTTAGAACTTATATCAGAAACAAGTGGATGGAAGTAAGGTGTGGGTATCTAAGAGTGCTTGGGACCTCTTTAGGTCACTATTCTAGATTGATATCAAAAAAATTATGACTCTACTAGGATTTTTAGAGGTATAATGATCCATATGAAACATTTAGAAGAGGGGGGATGATTGATTGAAGATGTCACTGTAAGAGGTCTTTTCATAGTGTCAAGTCATGTCATAAAACTATTAATGTATGTTTTTATTCCTATGTGGTTATATTTGGTTTCTTAAGTAATGAAAATGTGTGAATGCAAACAAGAAATCTATGAATAGGCACAATTAGGTCTTTTATTCTATACTACCAAATTTGAAGTCAATGAGGTCTTTGGTTGATCTTTCAAAGTATAATTATGATCTGATTATGTGTAACCCAATAATGTTGAGTGTCTTAAGTTTGAAGTATAGAGTCTTCTAAAGGTTTCAACAGTAAAATATTTCATGTCATGATGTCTTAGTCTAACATGAAGTGTTGTGAGTCTATAAAAGGTCCATTTTGAGTAATCATCATGGTATAGTATTAAGGAAAGGTTGTCATGATATGGAGTCAAGTTGTTGTGTCATGTCAAGAGAATGGAGTAATGTGTAAAGGGTTTTATCTTATTTAGTATGCATCAAGATAAGTTTTTCATGAGTGTCACTAGTCCAAGCATGTCAAGTGTATGTACTTCAAGGATATTGCATGAAGATTTTCTAGGACTGTATAAGACTCAAGAAGAGATTTTCCTTAGTCACGCATTGTCTAAGTATTGTATACTAGGCTAAGTGTCATTGATTCATCCTCATAAGGTTCCAATAATGTTCATACTTCATGGAGGAGAAATGAAGAAGGAATGAGTCATCAAATATGATGACTTGATCAGACCATCAAGTACAAGGTGAAATGATGATTTTCAAGTGATGTTGCATGAATGTATGAAGGGAATGCCATTATATTTCTTGAATGCAAGTATTTTATAAGTGGTCAGTATTACACATCTATGAAAACCAAGAAAGTAAATTTTTTCATGTAGTGTGCATAATATGAGTTATAGTTGTGTGTGATCTTTGTATGAGAAAACAAAGTGCTCCAAGTATGATCGTGATTTTTTTGGGCCTACAAGTGAGTTTTTTACTCTTGAATGATGACTAAGAAGTATAAAAGGGTTCTTATTATTTCAATATGGTGTAGAGGATAAAAGTGAACAAAAAAATGGCCTCAAGATGAACAAATTCCATTCATCATGTATAATGGCTCGATTAGATTGTAGCATGAAAAGAGAAAGGTCTAATTTAGTATCTACCAGTATTTCATGAGTTAAAAGGTGCTAAAAATTGTAAAAATCATCATAGTCCTTGCTCCACATATTAAGCTTATCAATAGGGTTCAAAACTTCATAAATTCAAAAGCATGAAATATTGGTAGGTCTATGAGGGTGAATGGATAGATTTCTGAGTTGGCATGCATCATATCAAGGTTTTATAAGGATGTTTTAACATCATGACAATACCTCAAACAAAGAGTGAAGAGATTAAGGAAATGGCATGTATAGATGTTTGTTATCATGATATAGGTTCAAGGAAGATGAAAAAGAGAAAAATTGCAAAGTAGATGTGATTATTTGAAAAGGTATAGTTAGCTTTAGAGAACTATAATAATGTGATATATGTATGTAGAGGAGAAGATCAAGATGAGGTATGTTGAAAGTTAGATGTTGTGTAATATTATAAACTCATTTTCCTTTTGAAAATAGCCTACTCAGTAGAGAAATGAAATGAGTAATATGAATTTAAACCATTCAAAGGTTTCAGAGTTTTAATATGAAGGATGTGTATGTATGGTATAGATGGTGTTCATTAGGGCATGTGTTGAAGGAACAACTAAGCATGATTACAAAATGCGATCTAAGAATGTTTATACAAATCAACATGATGCATATAAAAGACAAATAATTTTTCAAGAGAGAAATGCAAGCATCTAGGTAAGTATGATATGTGTTAAGGAAATGAAGGTGCAAAATGACATGCTACAAGAATAAGAAATTTTTATAAGGTAGGGGAGCTACTCTTGACCCTCTCAAGAGTGGTTTAAGATGACATAGTAGGAAAGATAAGGTCAAGTGAAAATACTTTGGCAATGCTTATAAAAACAAGGTATTCCTCTTAGATTTTTATGATTGATAAAATGCACCATGTCAAGATCTGTAGATAGTTGTGTTTGCACCAAAAATTGAATCTACATGTTTTTAATGACTTTAGAGGTAGGGGAGTTTAGCTTGTTCATAATGCATGTGATCCAAGTTATCTATGATGTCTATTAGTGCTAGAAGTATGTAACTTGTCATGGTTGAAAAATAAGGAGGTAATTAAGTAGGTATGTTCCAAGACTATTTTAGAGTTTAAATAGTAAGAACACAATGTTAAATGTATGACAGAGGTAGGGGAGCTTGATCTACCAAAAGAGTATATGATCTCAAATAGGTGTACAAAGTGTCTAAGTGGTCTAAATGGCTACATGTAGGATGATGTGCTAGTCTCTTTGAAGTTAAAGAAGCATATGTCTCAATTAAAGTTTGTAAAATCATGAAGAGAGACTATGTAAAACCGAAAGGAGCTTTAGGACAAATGTGAAGTGTTTTTGATCTATATTCAAGGCATTCATACAATATAAGGAGCTTAATTTTTGTACTTTTAGTTACTAGAATGGATGTCATAATTACAAGGGGGTCTATAAGGTGTTGGTTCATATTGTGTTTTAGTTTCTTGGGTATAGAGAAGTTGGCATAAATTACATTGAAGAATTTGTTCAGGATTTCAGTCCTAAAGAGTTGGGTGAAGTCAATAAATAGATGTGTCAAGCCTAAATTGATACTTATCAAGTAAATATCGACCAAGAAAGAGTAATATAAAATGATTTTAAGCCCTAGATGATGATTTTTAACATGTATGAGTTGAGGTATGATTCTTCCTGTGGGGAGTTTAGTGGTGTCAAGCCATGTTAAGAGGTCAAAAATAGAGTTTAGTGAAGGAATGACAATTTTGAGAGAAATTTGAAGCTTTAAATGATGTTCCCAACCATGACGTGTTCATGTGAATCTAAGAAAGATGAATATCATGCAGATTACATGTATGTTTTTTTTCATTAATGTAAAAGGGGGAGAAGATTAGGTAGTTTTCCATCAATGAACAAAGGGGAGATTGTTGGCATGTTGAGTTCTAAGTGTTTTCATTGATGTAAAATATCATTAATGAAAAATAGGATGATGGAGAAGTGTTATATCATGCTTAGTATGTTGATGACATGGAAATGTAAGTTGTTTCATGATGGAATGAGTGGTTTCAACGAGATTGGCTTAGTCTAGTGAGCCTTGTCAAGTGATCTAGCTAGCCTAGGTGATGGAGCATGATGGTTTGATTTTCTTAGTGGCTTGATTATCATGGTAGTAGCATGGAGAAATTTTTTGAGAGTTTTTAGGAACTCACATGAGTTTTAGGATGCAGGTACAAGTTGAAGACCTTGTTTTAGGTGTTTATCTAGACCTAGTCTAAATGTTTAGAGGCCTAATGAGGCATGAAAATGAGTTTTAAAAACATGTGAGATCATTGAGGTATACAGGGATGTGAGAAATGTTTTATTAGGTGTGTTAGGGTCTTTTAGAGAGGTTTATTAATGATATATGAGGTTCCTCTATGATTACCTAGCCTAAACCATGCAAAACCCTAGGGGTAGTCATGAAAATGAGATTTTTTTGAATATTTGATGACCTATTTGATCTATTATGATGATTGAGATGATGGTGTATAGAGGTGTGAAAAAAAATTCAAGTAATTAGGAAGAATATTTTGCAAGTTATGATGTTTTGGCTGAAATAGGGTTGAGAAGAAAGTGATCCCAACTCGAATTACAATTTATGATGCTCACCATCAATTTTTTTTTTGCATGGGACCTTGTGGATTTATGGTATTATTTTCAATTTAGATAATATAATTTGAATAAAATAATGGAGTGGTTTCATCATCACATTTTTATGAATGAATGTTAAGAAGGTAAACAACTTTTTATGAGTTTAAAACCCTAGCTCAAAAGTGATAAGAGAAATTTTCATTTTAGGTGTGCATAATTGATTTTTTTTTGCAATATGATTATTTTAGGTTTTATATTACTATCCATATTTCCAAAAGGTAGGATATATCTTGTGGTGATGTGTGGACCCCACTCAAAAAGATAAGTTTCTAAAGAAGTTCAGTTTAGGATGAAGTTGTCCAAAGAAGGTATGAAATAAATTGACATTATTTTTAGTATGGGAATTTTATTTTTTAAATCATGATTTTATATGATCATTTTGAGATTTAATAGGTCAAAGTGTGACCTATTTATGAAGACTACTCTTAATTCAGTTTTGGGGCAATTCTGGAGCAGTTTTCGTGAGATGGATTGGTTAGAGGCCTTCCACTTGGATTTGGAAGGAAATGTAAGGTGTTTTGGAAATATTATTTATATATATTTCCAATTATGTATGGTTTTTTTCATTATGATGAGCTTTGATAGGTTAACAACTCATTTTGTGAAGAAGAAGAATGTTTGTTTCTTTGGACAAGATTGTTCTCGCTAGAAGATAGGGGTAGAAGATGAATGAGATAAATTAGTTGATGCTTTTATTAGTTGGAGAGTAAATAAGGATTAATTATATTACTATTTAAGGACTTTATAGGTATTTAAAGTGGTATGAATGTTGTAAACTAGTTGAGGTATTAAAATTACTTTCTCGGCAGTTAATTCGGTGAAGAGGAAAGTGAGTGTGGTTTGCATGGATGGAATTTTAATGAGCTCTAGAAAGAATGGATTTTATCTACAGGTTAGTGGTTTTAAAATTATTGGATACATTCCATAGTTGAGATGAATTTGGTGATCAAGAGAATGGAAGGTGAAGACTGGTTCTTGGAAACATTTGTTCTAATAAGGATACGAGCCTTCTTGATAGAGTTATGATGAATTTGATTGGTGAAAGATAATGCACGACCATTTATGGTTTTTTAATGTCATATTTGACATGTGTGATGAATTTGGAATATTTACTAATCATGGTGATGAGGTTTTTGGCTTATGGTGACCCATGTGATGGGGTTTTGAGCTATTTTTGAGCTTTTTTGGTGCATTTGGGAATGGCCAACCTACATGGGTCCAATTTATGAATGTGAATGAGATTATTTTTGTGTTTTTGAGTTTTTTTGGTCGAAATAATGATGAATTACTGAACTATCTTGTGTGTTTGAGATCAATAGTGTATAAAGTGCATGTTTGAGTTCAAATTTGAACTAGCTAAGAGAGAGGGAAAACATGTGACCCAAGTGTGTGTTTGAAATAGATATGAAGGAATAATTTAATAAATTAGGAATTGTTTGAAAGGATGAGTAGTGTTATAGATAATTTATGTAATGATTTGAATCTAATACAAGTGATTAAAGTCCGAGATATATCGAGTTGAATAAGAGAGGGTTTAAACAAGGGTTTGAAGGTATGTGAGCTAAATTAGTGATCTAGATCAGTTGTTGCAGAAACAAGACATAATATATATTCATAAATGGTGGTTGAGTTGGTGCTTTATCATCTTAGGGGTTGTATCCTCCTTA
The DNA here is from genome assembly GCA_018340775.1 of Taxus wallichiana var. yunnanensis. NCBI lineage: Eukaryota > Viridiplantae > Streptophyta > Pinopsida > Cupressales > Taxaceae > Taxus > Taxus wallichiana. The sequence continues at coordinate 636,992,544 of CM031237.1, read as the reverse complement.
TGGAGTTGGTGCTTCACTAAACTAGGGGTTGGTGTTCCTTGTAGGGTTGGTGCTCTACTAAGCTATGGTTTGGTGCTCCTTGTGAAGTTGGTGATTTACTAAATAATTTTTATACGTGTAATATAATCATAAGTTTTAATGTTTTTATTCCCTTTGAGGTTTTCCCACTTACATATTGTGTTCTTGTGTATTTTTCATGGTTGCGTTGATTTGATTGAATGCTAAGCACACGTTAATGCATGATTGAATGGTTTATGGTTTAAGTAATCAAATATGAATTTGGTTAAATTTTTTTAAGGACTGATCCACCCCCCTCTCATTCCATTTTTCTTCCAACACACATGATAGACTCATATTTTTCAAGAATAAATGAGGGGTACAAAGGATCTAAGTAGCCATACTCCAAATGAGTAACATCACTCTACCATTTACTCATAAGCCACCATGTATCCTCCTATCTTACAAATATGATAACCTCCTTGCTACTCAATAAGGAAGAAAAGGAGAACCAAATAAAACTATCAATAACCGAAAATAATCTTCTCATCCATTCAACATTTGAAACACAAATATGAGATCAAACATAGATTCCAAGATAAATCAACAAAAAGTTTGTGAGACTTACCTCACAATAAAAAAATTCAAATTCTAATTAGTAATCCCATTTCACAAAATGATTCTCCTTCTTTCCAATATCCCCTCATCCCCAAGTGAAAATCCCAAAAATGAAAATTCTCCAAAAATTCCCCTCCTCTCTAAAATGGAGGGTTAAGTAAGAAGAGGCCCAAAACCAACTACAAATGGGAGGGCGACATGTGTCACCCATCCCTTCCCAAATCAAAAGTATGCATCAAAAATGAGACAAAAAAATAAATGGAGGAGATTCCCTCAAACTACATAAGCAATCAAAAAATTCACTCTAAAACCAAGAAGGCACCCAAAACAAAACCATAAATATTGATAGGGAAAAGGGGGTCAATTTTGGAGAGAAGAAGCCTTTTAGGCCTTGGTAAAATTCCCCTACCCATGTAACCACACATATAGGTTTCATTTTCATTAAATAGTGACCCCCAACTTTGAAAACACTCCTCCAAACTTCTAATTTTGTACAAATTCGAGATTTGGGAAAAATTGGCTCATTAAATGGGTTTTGGGCCAACCTAGCCCTTGACTAGTGGTATAAGACTATCTTAAAAATATATAAACTAAAATAATTAACCCCTAATTAAGATGAGACAATTTAACCCTTAAAAGTGACAATAAGCATGCAATTAAAATGAATAAAATCAAGTTAATTAAACAAGGGTAAGAAAACCAAGAGCAGATAACCAAATGGATAAAACATAGACCACACCGATGAATTTCATAAATTCATCCAAGAGAAATTATGAGAAAATGATGAACCCTTACCACTGATACACTCCACTTCACAAGTTTAGTAGGATTCTAGTAATAATATTCTCAAAAGCCCTACACTTTAGAATACTTTTCAAGCCTACAAAGACCTAAAACTGAAAAAATATGTCAAACATCACTTCCATGGTCTTCCAATCACTCTACTCTACCCATACACCTGGCATTCAATGTTAATCAACACTCAATATGAATAAATAACAAAGAAAAAAATTCACTTCTCTATTTTGTCCAATTTTTCCTTGGTCCTTCTTGACTAATCTCTAGTCCAAGACATAAAATTTTGGCTCTTCAAGCCTCCTTGTATCATCTCCACTCTTAGGCCATGTTCACACTCTTTAATCAAGCTTGGATTAACCATAAAATGGAGTTCAAGGATTTCAAAATACCAAATTTTACCATACTATCTCAAATTGCCTTCTAACTCCCCTTAAGACAAGTTTCCTAGAACATTCATACTTGGAGGGATTTAAAGGTACCCAAGACAAGTTATTAAATCCATTATTTCTCTTCCTTTTTCCTTAAAGTGTATGTAAAATTTTAGGACCTATCTCTTTGATTACTCCCTATACTCCACTTTTACTCTTTCTTGTACACAAGTTCCTACTAACCTCGGGAAGTCTCATTTTGATCATAAATCCCTTCCTAAAAAGTTTCAAGACACAAAATTAGTGGTTTTTATTACCAATTACAGATTTTTTTATGTCCGAGGAGTCTCATGAATGGAGGACAAGTTTATCTCATACTTTCTTTATTAGGAGGTCCTCGTAATTAACCCCCGGCTGACTTCGAACATGTCCCTTCAAGGAAAGTCAAGGAAAACTCAAAAATTCTCCAATGGAAAGTTGAAATCATTCAAAAATCCTTGTTACGTGTTCCTACAAATGTGAACTATCAAATTTCAAGATTTTTGACAAGTAGAAGGGTCTCATTTTCAAAATGCTAGGTGGATGGTATTGTTTCATACCCGAGAGACAAAAATACTTGTATCTTTATTTGTGAATGGATTTAGGATCTCAATATTTATGGTATAATAATGTTATGGGGTTGTCTTCAATCTTGTTCTATCAGTAAAGTGGAATAATGTGTATGGCATGGTCTATAATGAATTCTTTCTCAAAAAACGTAATAAAAATAGAGTACTTGGTGATCTCGGTCTCTAACTTATTGGTATGAGCTTCTTGGGTTACTGTGATCCTCTTATCTAACTTAGGCATCCATTTTATAAGTATAAATTATTTTTTATGGACATATACCTCACTTCCCATGAACCATAAGAGTAAACCAAGTTAGGTCATCAAGACTACAATCTTAGTCATCTTAGTGTGCTTGTTCAACATGCAAAGAAGATATTGTAGTACTTAATTCTTCAAGGCCATCAAGGTTAAGATAACACCTTACCCTCATATAACACCACATGTAAAAAATATAAAGTCCATCAAATGATTTAACAAAGGTCAGCATAGTCTAATCATCATCATGATAGTTTAGGCTCCTACACTTATCGATCATCAATAGATTGTCTCAATGCAACCACTCCTAACCAAGCCATGAATCTCATCCTTGATCATCATAGGATGGGTTCTTATCTATATCTATTGAGAAAATACATTATCTATATAAAACACAAGCTATTTACATAGTTTTCATGCCCCTAAACCATAACTTCTTCATTTTAAAAAGGACACTTCATACAACCTTACATGTTTTCTTCTTCTCTCCCATGAGGTATCAAGCAAGAAAGTCATCATTGGACTATGAATTATGGATTATAGTCACATGCATTGTTCACTGTCAGTCCTAAAACCATTTATGCATCAAAATAGAGTTTGTACCAATCAATCCATTCAGAAATCATTTATAGAATGCAAGAAGGATCAATACATTAGTCCATTTCAATCTACAAAACCACAAGCTAGTGTCACAATTGTTAAAACCTAGAGATACTCTAAATGAGGCTAATAAATGCATGTAAAACCAAGACAGATATATCACTATGATTTCATACAAAACTCCTATGCAATCCTTCACACCAACTTCCTTCCTCTAGGATTGTATATCCCTAAACAAAATTGACTTCCTTCCTTCCCTCTATCCAAAAATCTCTCCACAGCCTAACTTCTTTTTCTTCTATTATAACAACATAACTAATTGCATATGATTCATCATGCCTATACTTACATTATGGAGTATGTTTTTCAACTTTAAATTACTTCATCAATTACTTACATCTCTATAATTCACTCCCCCATATCAAGACACACCTAGAACCATTAGACTCCTTGAAACCTCATGACAATCACATTTTCTCATTTTCATGCCTTTACAAATTCAAATCTCCTTTTTGAGGGAAAACAAATAAGTGAAGATAATTTAAATTTTCAAACCTTCTCAATGACTTGAAATGACTCCATTTGACTATTAAGACCTCTAATACTATTATAGAGGCTCATAACCATGAGAATGAGGATGGTTTATAACTTGTTTCTTCAATCTCTAATGCTCTTGCATCAAAAACATGACCAAAAATAAGGGGAAGATAAATTTGGCTCAAGCGACCCATTGTGCAACTTTCGCAGTGCAACTAATGAGTCCCATGTTTTCCCATGGCTTAAACATGTCGGATGCACAATCAAATGCAAACATCATACCTGCTTGATCAAATATGTTAAACAAAATCTTCCACAAATTTCAACAACTCAATCCATTTATAAACAACAAAAAAGTAATTTTAATCTCATCCGTCCATTCTACAAGTTGTTAGAAATTAGGAAAATCAACCATGGTATAATTCAAAATTCACATATAAGCTACAAGTTAATCTAAAATTCATTAAGATCCATTATCAACACACTAGAATTAAATGATGATAATACCACCCTTGTGTTAGCCTCATGACCAAACACCATAACTAGCCAAATCAAGTTAGCATATTCAAGATAAGGAGATAATAATACACATATGTACACACAAATCCAATAACCATTACGCCAATGATCCAACATACAATCTATGAAATTTCGTAGATCAAAAGTATCCATAACATCATATCCAAACCAAGTGGTATGGAATAAAGCACTAAACTAGCACTATGAGCTTCACAACCATCATACTATGGGAAAGTTGATAACAAGTGATAATATAATGATAAAATAATAATAATTTAATTCAAATAATCTCGATACTATCCATTTAAATGTCTCGTATATGAATATGATTATAAATTCAATCATCACCAAGGGGAGTGAAATAGGTGGCACTGCATCCCCCTCCCCTAGGATTAGACTTCCTCCTAGAATTCATCGAAGGGGTAGATATATCAAACTCTTAAATTTGTCACATTCTCACACGTGGTTGATTATTTCTTAGAAAAATATCTCTCATAAACCAGACTTGGTTCAAATTATAGTATATAAATAAATAAACATAATAATTAAAAATCTATTAGTCAAGAGTACAAAAACCACCAAAAATGATTTTATCTACATCATTGTCAATATAATTTTATCCATGAGGTTTTCATCGAGTTGATCAATAACTAAATGTCATTCTTATGAAAAAAATTTATGGAGAGATCAAGGAAGAAAAATTGTTATGTCTATATGATGTACATGAGCCACCCATGGATGTTACACTCCCAATCAAGAAAGATAATATTTCCATTTTGTGTGGGTTTTCACTTCAAGGTCCATCCTCCTTTATGATAAAAATAACAAACTATCAATATGAACCTTAAATCTACACTAGATTTTTCTTTTCTTCTAGAGCCAACTATGGTCGTGTCAGGTAATGCCCAAAAATTTAATGACCAAGGCAATAGCTATATTTATCAACAATTCCAACAAGGTTGTATATAAGACATCTAAGGTGCATAGTATAAGACAAAAATGTCTCCCATATAACCATATAGTTTTCATATATTGTTCCTTTACCCCTATATCCTACATCACACCCAATTATTTTGGTTTAGATAACCAAGAAAGGATGACATAATTATATTTTGTTAAAAACTTAATCACAATCCTACCATATTAGTTCCAAAGTTACACTCCATAACTCATATAAGCTACATCCATTTGTTAAACCCAATTAATTAGGTTTGAACTCAAATTGGCACCCTAAAATATTGAAATGATCCCAATATTTTTAATTGTGATCATAAGATAACTCGAATGAAATAGGTGAAAAATACATCCAAAATGGTTTTCAAAACTTGTCAAGTTTTCTAGGATTTATACCACATTATTTCTTTAAACGATCCTAAAACACTTGTTCTTTAATCTTTTCCAAAGAGGAAATGAAGGTATGTTCCCTCCAGATGGAAAGGAAGATTTAAATATTTTCTCCATATCTTTATCATATTTTGCTTAAAGTTTCTAATTAACTTTGGTCACCAATGACCCACTAATTCCAACGAGAGAGTATTTTCCACAAAATTAAATGTATACGATTTCTTCAAGAAAAATAAAATATAAGTTACCATCCCGTTGAGTTAAAAAAATATAGGGTTATGATGGTCAAGAATGATTTCATCAAAAAGTACCACACACATTCAACCTCTAATAATGCATTGCATGGATAAAGACAACGTTGATTTACTAACAAGTTAAATGGGCTAACAAGGTAATATAGAGTCAAACAATTTATTTACTAACAAGTTAAATGGTCTAACAAGGTAATATAGACTTTATATATAGGTTTTCCATGCCCATAATCACCAAAATAATATCCTAGTGTAAAAATACATGTTCTCATATTATATGCATTATATATGTTTATTATTTTGTTATATCTAAAAATTACAACCAAAACTTAGTATATAACAAAGATTTAAGGTTAACCATGAAATCAATAATAATATAAAATGCACATTTTACTTGGTTTAACATATTTATATCACATATATTCTAGATTTTATGGGGTCAAAACAATAACATTTCCCTACAACCAAGGTTGTTTATTTATATATTTGGCTTGAGCTCAAACACATGTATTTTTCCAAACTTTGTTCAAAGTTATAAGACCCAAGCTATAAATACACTTATAGATATATTTCTTGTGAATTTTCCAATTATTACATTCTTTATGCTCAATATCCCATAAGTTTACACTATCAAGTACCAACATCAATGCTAGTATGAAATATCACCTCACAATGCAAACAAAATAATAACCATTTTAATTGTGAGAGAAAGAGGGTGGAAGAATAGTTTTTGATTCTCACATAATTATAGTTTCTTATTTTTAAAAGAAAGGTTTGAGTGAGGAGTCAAGTTCATAATGTTCAAATATTTAAGTAGTAACTATCAAAATTCATGTTTTCTCGAGTAAAGTAATTATAAATTCATGCTTAATAAATTTATATTTAACTTTAAATAAGTAACAAGGTCCAATCATGTCAGCATTAAAATGTTCAAAGAAAACAAGGTTTAAAAAGTGACCATAAACAAAACCAAACATACCAAGCTATATAGGGGTTCCCAAGAGCTACATGTATTGCCAATGTGCCCCAAACAATTCTCATAACTCATAAAGAGAGACTTGATGAAGGATAAATTGTGAAGTCAAAAATTGGTTTGAATATTTCAAGGAATGTTTAATTCCAGTGAGAATAAAGTGGGTATGTACTAACCCCGTAAAATGATCACCCAACAAGAGAGTTCCAAAAGGTATCACTTCCAAAATACTATCCTCAACCGAACGAATAAGAATACATGAGAAGATTACCCTATAAAAACCACACTTCCTCACCAAGATGAAATCCAAATGTCAAGGAGGGGATCAAAATGGTTCACCCAAAACAAAGCCCTCAAAGCCAAGAAGTTTTATCCTCAGAGGAATAGAAGTCAACAAAAATATTAAGACATAAACGCATCTATAACAGGCCCACATTACTCGAATAAAAACATTTCTCCATGAAAATGTCTAAAAGAACTCAAGTATATCAATATCTCACAAATTATTTTTGTAGTCTAGTATCTCAAGCATTCCCAAGGAAACTAAAAGGACCAATATAGCACAACTAGTATGCCGATAAATTAATATGCATATCCATAAGTGTACTATCTCAAATAAATCCTAATCATGAAAGAGGGAGTCATCCCAAGCACAATTCATGAAGTTTGAATTGATTACCATATATATAGCAATGATGAAGATTATCATCCTATAATGCAAATAGAGAACCACAAATCATTGTTTAGTCCACTAACGAATATTACATACCATGAAGGCTACTTCATCCCAGAGAGAGCATCATGAAGGTTACTCAACCATATAGGACTAAATATCATAGGATTCCTCAACCATATAGGACTCGTAATCATACATGTCTCTCCACCATAGGAAGACTAAGTGTCACTCCACCATGGAGGACCAAATATAAAAAAGTGTCTCCCACCATAGGAGGACTGAGTATCAAGTATCCAAATGAGGCTAGGTCACTATGTGGTCTTAGATGCTTAGATCCCCATCACTTCAAACTAAGGGCATGTCCTAGAACACCATGTATGTAGTCATGACTCCTTGGTGTACCCCCATACGACATGTGTACACATTACAAATAAGATAGAACAAAATTCATCAAATAGGTAAGAAAACCACATAACAATCTTGACAACATTTAGCCAAGTAGCCTTAAAAACATAAATCTCCGAGTTACCAAAATAAATAAAATCTAATAAATATTGGTAATAAAAAATAAATGGACAAGTAGCCGCATTTAAACCACAAAAATCTTGCATGAAAAAAAAAAAAAGATAAGAATATTTTCAAAGCTTTTCACTCAATCAAATAAATAAAATGTTATCTATGAGAAATTCAAGTTTACTAATAAAACACACATGAGAATATCCACATCACAATTATTGTGTGGCCAATAATGGCCACATGGTGGGGTACTAACAACATAAAGTGCACATATCAAAGATATAAAACAAAATATATGATCCAATAAAGGTAGTTTCCATAGTCTCTAAATGAATTAAAGCTTCCCAAAATATCTACAATCTTGAATGAGATCCTTTACTCATTAGCAATGATATACCCAAAGAATGTCACCCCGACTTCGATAAAAAGGGTTTTCCAAAAGTGTTATCACTTATAAATTCATATGATTAATAATTTGGTTAGTCCAAAATTGGTCATTATGGTCATAAGAGATTTAGAGTTTTAAATATCTAAGAGGAAACCCAAAAACTATCAAATACCATACCCAATTATCATAACCAAATGTAAATAAAGTTCAAGTGCAACTATCTCGTTGGTTTGAAAATCTATCGAATGGGCATATTTATGGATAAATGAGCCAACAATGTGCAGGGCATAGCCCCTCTTTGAGTCACCAAAGTGAAACTGGTTTATTGCTATTCTACCAACAGGAATCTGTGCAAGTCTCACAATATTCTGCCTTCGGGGGTTTGGGATCTCATCCCGGTAGGGGTGTTTCCAACTACGAAAAGAAAGGAATGAAAGAGAGGATGAAGAAAGATCAGGTCCGAAGGGAGAAAAGAAATGAATTCCAAAGCAGAAAGGTCAGAAGGTTTATGTTTTGGGATTGGTAGTAAATGAGCCAAACCTACTTGCATAAACGGGAAAAGCAATACCGATGAATAAATGACAATAAAACAGTAAGAGATCCAACAGAATAAACACACACAGATCCGACATAAGAAAGATCTAATGCATATAACACATATATTCAAAGACAAAGTTTAACATTGTATTATTATTTCTTTCTCATACAAAAGCTCAAAGTCTTTTCTTCTCACTTCTATTTTTCATCCGAAAGATATCCACTCCCCAATACAACAAGTATTTGAATATTTATAGAAGAAGGAGAAGAAAGAAGGCCAAAAAGAACCAACCACCTATTTACATAAAATATACAAAATATCTACAAAAATACCTCAAAGTCATGTTGACTTTTGACAACTTGATGGCTGACATCATCCCATGGTGCAACATGGATGATGTCATCATTTGTGCCAACATACTTTAGACATTTTATAAAAAGAAAGTCGAAGAAGAGAGAGAAATTATTCATCGTCGTCATCCCGCGGCTGAAAGGGGATATCCTGCTGCTGCCGGGTGACGAGATGTGGAATTGGGCACGGTATTCCATGAACTTGCTGATCATGGGCTCTAATTGATCCTGGGAAGGATCCTTGTGTCGCTCACTGATAGCCTCGCAAGTCTCCCGCTCGTCCGTGAGCTTCTCTGGGAGTTTGGAATATTCATTCTCTGCTTCTATTAAGAACCTATTGAAGTCCCGACAGCCGCAGGTTATTGATGGATTCTCGCATCAAAAGTGACCTCTCGCCCTGGGCTTGCGAAACGATCTCCTTGAAGATCTGGATGGTTTCGTCAACCTTCCTTAAGGCGAAAGAAGGAGTAAGCAACCCTAGAGACATTGTTAGAACAATTTTTTCCATCTCGATGCATTACGCCCGTGGCTTCTTCCTTTACCTTATCAATTTTTTTGAGGACGAATTCCGCTTGATCCATCCGTAATCCAGTGGGAAAGGATTTTATTAAGGGCCCCGGATAACCAAAATGTCAAACTTGACCAGATCTTCAATCAATAATCGAACATTCTTTGAAAGATCTCATGCCGCAGCCTAGCATGGTCCAAATTCTTTGGATATGGGTCCTGCTAACGCCTGAAGTTCCTTGTTTGCCTTGTTGATGTTCGAGATACAAATCGCTGAACTTGGCGATCACTCTTTCACTGTCCTTGAGGATTTGGCTCCTCCAGTGGAAACTTCCATACCCTGCTCACCGATCTTTGCATATTCATTAATTTTATCCTGACTCAGAGGCTCAGGAGTCTCGGCGGCATGATTGTGGGAGGTGCACTTCCCATCTTCTGTAAGGCGTGGAGCAGATGTTTATTTTTCTCTTTCAGCAGCCATTTCTCTTCTTTTGCTTCTGAAGCTTCTTGCAAAGGGAATCAACTGCAGATAGGGCCTCTCCCGAAGGCTTTGAGAAGACATTCCCATTGTGACTTGAGTCACTGTAACTGTCTGAGAGATGCATCCTTGTTATCCTTCAGAGCATTGGGGTATGCGATCTCCATTACCCTCTCTCCCGAAGCACTCTGAGAGAAGCATGTGATGGGCTTCTGCTTCTTTGCCCCTTTTGACGGGATTATAGAGAAGTCCATCGGAGCGATGGGAACTTTCCTTTTTTGTTGACTTAGGTGCTGGGAGATCCAGCCGGACTTATGGGAGAAGGACCAGAAATAGAGAAGGGGCAGCTGCAGTAGTAGAAGGGAAAAATGTGGAGACACTTGGAGGCGGCATCGAGAGGGAGGCCGAGGAAGCGCTCACGGGAGGAAGAGATACTGCAAGAGAGGAAGACATAGGAAGGGAGGGGAGCTTAGAGATGAGGGAAGAAATACAGGGGGACAAGTCTCATGAGAGAAGAACATATGTTCGAAGAAGCAAGAGGGACAGTAGAAGAAGGGGGAGAGGACACGACCAAAGGAATGGTTGCTTGGGTCACTCGAGGAGGGGAAGGAGGAGAGGGAGAAGGGACAGAAGGGACCTCAATTATTGCAGCAGTGGTGACATCCTGAGTGGATGGGCCTATTGGAACATCTTCCGCTACTTCTTTTTTCTCGGAGAAGCTGAGTCATAACTCTTCGGGTGCAAAGCGAGAAGGAGGAATTTTAGGAGCTTCCTCTTGGGTGGAGCTGGATTCACCCTCTTTTCCTTTTCCTTTCCCCTTTGGCTGCTGTTTAGCCCGAGGAGGTGTGTTGCCCAACGAAGAGGTTGTGAAATCGACTTCGAGGTAGATGAGCCCGTTCATTTGGCACCAATGCTCTGTTCTGCGCAGAGTTTCCTTGACTCTCTCCTCAATTGTCTGAGGTGCTTTAGTTCTATCAATTAACGCGAAAGGCCAATCGTCCCCACCCGTGTCAAGATATACTTGATCCACTTCTTGCTCAGTAGTTTGGTAGCCTTTTGGGACGATGGCTACCCCGTACTGGATGATTTCTGCTAAGGCCAAGCGAGAATGATCCTTCCTTCTGAGCTCAACCTCATGATATATGTCAATGTAGATATCTTCGATCTGAGGGATGTGGATTGGGTCGAGCTTGGCCCTAGGCAAACAATTTCTGGATCGAAGGTGGGCCTTACTGGGAAGTCATGTTTCAGATTCAGCAGCTTCTAGTTCTGCAAACATATCTTTTTCCTTGTGGTGAGTGAGACACGTATATCTACCCACTGTGAGGGGGAAAGGAGTTCCACCCTTCTTTCTCTTTAGGCACTTTTCGTGATAAGTAACAAGCTACCTCGACAGCTCCAATAGGATCAACTTGGGCCTCGGCATACCTTGGCAGTCTAGTCGGTTCCCCCAAGAAATTGACTGCCCTCAGATAGGTGAATGTGGGGAATTGAGTGAACAGGCCCCCCACTTCTCAGTAGCTGCGACTATGCTCTTGGTCGTGCGACCGTGAGTCATATTTGACCTCAACAGCAGATGATGAAGTAGAAGAATGCATCGTTGATCTTTGTGAATTGGGGGATGCTATTTTCCAGCTTCATCTCTGGATAGTATTCATAAATTTTGACTTGGGGCCAAACCCCACATCGCATCAGAGCCGGATAGTCCCTTTCCAAAGTCAGCAAAGATAGACCACGTAGGAGTTCATATAGAACCTCCCTGTTGTGTTAAGTTGTTGTAATCGCTTGAGATTGTCTGCTTATGATTTCTGCCCATTCAAAGTGTTGATCGGGCACATTTTTGTTCATTGTTTCAAGGTACCACAACATCCACTTGTTAAAATAATGGGCATCAGGAAGCCCAAAGACTCTGCTCAGGAACGTAATTGTGTCACTGAGTTCCTCTGAAAAGTCACTGCGATGAATGACTTGTGGCCACCAAGTCACTACTTTTTTGTTTTTCATATAAACTTCATTCATCACTACATGCACTTTGATCTTCATTGTCGTCCCAGGCCTTGATGCAATCTTCTTGGCTGATGGCCACAAAGTGTCGGTGATGAGGAATGCCGAGCATTATCTCAAAGTGGTGGGCAGTGAGGTTAATTATAACCTCGCCCTTCTCACCATGAACACATCTTGTGTCCTTGTTGTAGCATCAGCTACCACCATCATAAACTCATTGTTTACGGCACTCGATCGGGATCCCACCAAAGAAAGTGCGTGGCACCGCCATCGCCTTGTCCATCCATGGACTTCTTATGACCCTCTCGGGTTCCGCCCTGAATTCCTCCATATCAATATGACCTAGCTCGAGTCTCTCGATGTATAGGTCACACTCGCTTAGGACTCGGGCATTCTGACCCTCTGATACTTATACTTCATTTCTTCTTCCGTGAGCTTGGCTTTACCCTTAGATTTGATAGGTTTCTTGCTTGATGTTGACATATGTTCTTCTGAACTTAGTTGCTGATCTGCAAGAATAAGAAGTGAAACCCAACGCAAGAAATCCATGTCAGCTATCTGATTTTCCATTGAAATGCTGACAGAAGAAAGAGTTAGCAATTTTAAGGCCTCAGGGCGCAGGCGCATGAATACTACAGGTTACAGGGCCAAAAAGTAAGGCACACAGGAAAGAGTCAGCTTGCAGGGATAAATCAACCAAAGGGCGCATGGCGCATGGATACTGTAGGGTGCATTCTTTGTTGTTGTAAGCACAAGTGCGCCTGTGCCATATGTATGCATTTTATAAAGGGCGCATGGATTCTTTATGTTACATGGGAACAGGATGCGCCATGGCGCATATAATTTTCATGTTGCATGGAACTTCGGTGCGCCAAAGGCACATATAAGGTTTGTGTAACATATGCTTTTTGTGCACTAAAGGGAACTTGGCGCGGCACATGGAAGGAATGCATAACATGATGTTGTTGCAATGATGGATGTGCCTACGTCGTTTAAAGCTTTGCACTTGCGCAGGTTTAGCTGGTGTTGCACAGATGTAGGGTGCGCTAAAGGGCGCAGGTTTTAATGATGCAACAAATGAGTTTGGTCTGCCATGAGGGGGTGAGGAAAGCGTTTGCAACAAACTAAGGAAGTGCGCCTTGAGGGCGCAGCTTTTCATTATGTAGCAGACAGGGAATGTGCGCCATTGGCGTGGCTACTCTTTGTGTAACGGGGGTGACAGATGCGCCATTAGCGCACTTGTTCTTCATGTTGCAGGGTGTGCCAATGCGCCAAAGGAGAAGAAAATACATTTTTCTGTTTTAAGCTTCATTATCTCTCTCGAGGGGTTTATATGTGGTCAAGCCTCCTTTTTAGGGTACCTTGGGGTGATAGAAATGGCTTTAAACAAAGGGTTCCAAGCTATTATTTCAAGACAGAGCTTCCTCTAACCAAGAGATCCTCTGTAGATTTGGAAAGAGGGGGGGAAGGAAAGTTCATGATTTCACAGTATTTCCAATCCAATCCATACTATCAAGCAGCCAAAAACCACAAACACGAAGCACAAAAGAAAGAGGACCTCTTACCCGGATATTTATAACGAAGAAATGTGCAAATGGGTCCACAAAGTAATTCGAAAGTGACAGGGCTGGTGCGCTGACAGGTACAGAGAAAATCACATGATTTGTGTTTGGTGACAATGACAGCGCAGACGCGCCTATTTATAGGCGAGGAGGTAATAAATGTGCCACCAACTTTTTCAAGTGGCGCACCAAAAGAGTTGTCGACACAAGAAAACATGCGCCCTTTGGCGCACCAAAATGCTTGTCAACACGATAATATGTGCGCCTATGGCGCACCGAAAGTGGTGTCGACAAAGGAATATGTGCACCCTTGGCACACCAAAAAGTGGTGCAACAAAAGTTATGTTGACATGAAGGCACATGCAAGGAAGACTCAACATAGTGAGGCACACCAAAACGCTTGACACAAGAAAACATGTGCCAAAGGCTTAAAGGGGGCATGAACTTTTGATGTTGCATAGTCATTATATGCGCCCCACCAAAAAAAGGACCAAAAAGGCTAAGTTCGGAAAACTAGATTTCCCGAAAAGGGATTTGCAACGTTCCGAACGCAAGAATCCCCGACGAGGGATCGGAACAAAATTTCGGTAGCGTTATCTGTAAAATTGCCCTTGCCAATTTTACGGGATAACAACTGGCTCTTTCTGGGGACTATCCCTAAGTAAACCTCAGGGGTAGAGAATCCTAGATCTCATGTGCCTATCCATTGGGTAACAGATTCAAAAACAAGGGCGACCGGAGGGCGAATAAAAGGGAACACACAACAAACAGAAAGAAAACACACGACAAAAACAAACACACAGCAAAAGCAAACTGTACAAAGAAGAGAGCAAGCTCTACTTCCTGAAGATTTTCAGATGCTACCCACTATAGGGAAGCGGGAGTTCGGTTCCATCCAGATATGAGAGATAGAAACTATTCTCTCCGTTGAGCTGCTTGATCTTGAAAGGCCCTCTCCACAGGGAATCAAAATTTCCGTGCATGCCTTTTCGCTCTCTTCACTTGTCCCACGTATGACGAGGTCTCCCACCGGAAATTTCTTTGCTTAGATTTTTTATCGAACAATCTTTTGACTTGATTCTGATGTTCGGTGATCTTTCAACCACTCTTACTCTCTTTTCTTTGAGCTCATGATATACATGATCCTCTTTTCGAGAAAATTTTGGAAAGTTTCATCTTCAATTGCTCGTACAAGCATAGAGCAGGAAGTTCAAGTAGAAATGGGAGCTCGACATCGCTGCCATATAACACTTGAAAAGGTGACATACCGAGAGACCTCTTGGGAGTAATGCGATCTGCCCATAAAGCGTCGTATAAGGACTTGTGCCACATTCATTGATTCTCGTCCACTAGCTTTCGTATGATGGTCACCAAGTTTTTGTTACTAGATTCTGCCTGACCATTTCCCTGAGGGTAATAATCTGAGGCGTGAGCCAAAGTTATCCCGTATTCATAGAAAAACTAATAACTTCCCGTGAGGAGAAGTTAGAAGCATTATCAGCAACAATCTTGTTGGGAACGCCAAACCTGACAATGATATTTTCTTTGATAAAACTACAAACAACCTCGGAAGTGGCATGTTTGACAGGTATGGCTTCCACCCACTTGGTGAAGTAATCTGTTGCTGTAAGGACATAACTATGTCCGGAACTCGATTAGGGATTGAGTGCACTGATAAAATCAATTCCCCCGCTTTGCTTGAATGGTTCGTTGACAATGACCGACCTGAGGGAAAAGCAACCAACTTGGGCTTGCCGATGAACTGTTGGCAAGGCTCACATTTTGTTACCCAGGTAGCTATATCTTGGAAAAGTGTCGGCCAATAGTACCTGGCCCAGATGATCTTGTGTGTTGTCACGGAAGAGGAGAAATGGCCTCCACAAGCTGAATTATGAAAACTTTCAAGTAACTTCACCTATTGTGGCTTGTCGACACATCGCAAGAAGACACCATCTATCCCACGTTTGTATAAACCGTCATCCTAGATGACATATTTGGCTGCTCTGAGCTTTATAGTGTGCTTCTCCTTTGCAGTTAGGTGAGCTGGGCATTCGTCATAGGTGAGGAAGAAAGCAATATCGAATACCACTCATCGCCGCTGGTTGTGATAAATAGAACCATGGGTAGAGAATCGGCTTTCTCAAATTGGGGCTTTGTGCTTCATTGGTATAATCATCCTTCTCCTCAGGGTCTTCTGAATCTTTGTTTTCAGCCATAAGCTGACATAGGCCCTTGCCTCTTACCAGCTTGGTTGGTTTTATATCCAGGTCATACTCCTAGACCTTTGCAATCCAATTTCCTCGCAAGCTTCCTAACTCCTGTTGAGTTAGAATTGATTTGACTGTCATGTCAGGAACCAGTACTACCGTATGAGAATTTAAAATGTAATACCTGAAGTTTTTTACTGCTTTGACAATGGCGAAGGCATGCTTTTCCAACTGAGACATTTTTAGTTCGTGAGGCTTGAGGGGAGAGCTCATGAACGCAATCGAGATTCAACATCCTCAAAATTCTTTTGCATCAAGATGGCAGACACAGTATGCTCAGATGCATAACTATACATGATAAAATCTTTGGAGA
Organism: Taxus wallichiana var. yunnanensis; assembly: GCA_018340775.1. Classification (NCBI taxonomy): domain Eukaryota; kingdom Viridiplantae; phylum Streptophyta; class Pinopsida; order Cupressales; family Taxaceae; genus Taxus; species Taxus wallichiana. Next base: position 636,976,076 of record CM031237.1, on the reverse strand, counting down.
AATCGGGACATACCAGGACTGGCGCGTGAGCGACGGAAGCTTTTATCTCTTCAAACGACCTTTTCCTTCCTCGCTCCATCGGAAAGTTGGTGACCCTTTCATCATGTCCAATATATGACGAGTCTTCTCAGCAAAGTCGGGAACAAAATGCCTGAGAAAGTTCACCTTTCCGAAGAAAGAATGAACGCCAGTCTTGCTTGTAGGCAAAGTAAGGCTCTGAATAGCCTTAACTCTTTCGGTATCTATCTTCGTTCCTTCTTTGCTAACAACATGCCCTAGCAACTTTCCTTCTGTGACTCCAAAAACAGACTTTTTCGGGTTCAGGGAAATCCCATGCTCTCGGCATCTGGCCAATACTTGCTCCAGATGATCACAATGATCACTTCGTTGTTTAGAGAACACAGTCAAGTCATCCAGATAAACGACAATGACCTTCCCCATCATACCTTTGAATGCCAGGTCCATGGCCCACTGAAAAGTGGTGCCAACATTAGTCAGACCAAAAGGCATCCTGCTATAGGCAAACGTGCCCCAGGGAGTAGTGAATGCTGTTTTAAATTGATCTTCAGGTGAAACTTCAATCTGATTATAGCCCGAAAAACCATCAAGCATGGACAACATTTCTGATCCAGTTACTACTTGTAGAACTTGATCCATTATAGGAAGTGGGTAGTTGTACTTCAAGGATGCCTCGATTCAGTTTCAAAATCTACGCATATGCATATTTCCCGTTCTTCTTACGCACTGGCACAATGTTCGCCACCCAAGTACTGTGATGGATAGGAAAAATGATTCTCACATCCAACATTTTCTGAATTTCAGCCTGGATAGTACCTGAGATCTTAGGATTATAATGCCTCTCGCTTCGCGAAAGTCTTTACGCCTTCTTTCAATGGGATGTCATGTTGGACGCCCTTTGGCTTAAAAGAATTTAGATCGACATAGGACCATGCCAATACATCCATGTATTTCTTCAGCAACTTGACGAATTTCTGTTTTTCTTTAGGTGTGCAACATTTTCCGATGTTCACAAATCATGACGTTCTCTACCGAACCTAAATTAACCGTTCGGCTCGGGGATGAGCTAGCATCATTTCACCTTTTCTTTTTTACAAAATGATCATACCGTCGAACAACCATTCCGAGAGAAACCAGGCCCTTCGAATTTTATTTCCTTTGAGTGACAAATGCCGCGTTCCCTTCAGATTCATTATCTTGATCGGTGGTGATTCGCGGCACATGGAAGTAGATCCTTCAAAATGAAGCTCCTTAAAATTTTCTACCTTTTCCGTAAAGGCAATGAGTTGATTATCATCATTGAATACTTGCCAATGCTTTGGGAATTATCCGGACGCTTGGGCGTAAAACCACCTCAATGGTGTATTTGTCTGTTTTCAAACCTGGGTGAGGGAGCATGAGGGACGCCAAAATGGCCAATGAATCAACCATGTCATTCTGAGCTCTTGGAATGGATTCTATTGAAAAAGTGTCAAATTCCTCGATGATGTCCCACACTGCATTGCAGTAATGCCTGAGCCTCTCATTCTTTACTTGATATAGTCTCTTAACTTGATTCACGACTAGCTCTACATCACCTTGTAATTTCAGATTTTTTATCCCTCTTTCCTTCGTAGCTTGCATGCCAAGTAGCAGAGATTCATATTCAGCAGTATTATTTGTGTTGAAAAACTGCAACTTGAAAGAGAGAGGAATAACCTCCCCTTCGGGAGATATTAACACGGCTCCGGCACCACATCCGCCGGTTGCAAGAACCGCCATCGAATCGCAAAGTCCGTGATCTTATTAAGATCTTCTTCTTGAACGAGAACAACCATTTTGTCAGACTCGGTAGACAAGAAATAGTTCCCCATTCCTGATGATTCGAAAATAATTTGAGCTTTGGGGTCCTCAGAGTTAGTAACCAAGTACTTCTTTTGTGATTCTAGCTCCAATGTCTCAGTATTACACCTTTGACAGGGATCCTAGCCTTAGACCAGTCCATATGAATCTCTCCACCAACTTCGCTGCAAAAAATTCTTCCCAGCAAAATTCCGTAGGCCGCTGGAATGTCGGCAACGAGGACGGTCATCTTTACTCTTTTCTCTGGGAACGCCGCAAATGCGAACTACGCGTCTTTGATTTGACCAATCAATGGAACCTACTTGGTTTCCAAGGAATAACATCTACCAAAAGGCTTGGTAAGGGTGAGGCCCAAAGCATGGGTGAATTTTTCCGGCATGACGTTATCAGAAGCTCCTGAATCAATTATGCAGTTACTTAACTTGTGGCCATTGATTAGGAGGGAGAGATAGAAAGGTTTTATATTTCCTGATGTAGATGTTGAGGCAACATTTATGCGGGATTTAGGAGGAGTGGAAAGGATTCCTTTTAGGGAACCTGGTTAGTTATGATAGCTTGACTTTGAATATACTTGGTCAACCTTACAAGTTGTTCAGGATTTGACTGAAGATACTCGGCTTCAGACATTTGGATCTTGGTCTTTTTAGCATGGTCAATTATGTCAAATGCGGCCAAGGGTTGCGTTGGTGAAGGAATGAGTCCCTCACTTCATGATGGTAGGGTAGGATTACTGGTCTTGATAGGAATATGAGAGGGCTGATTTGGAGGAGAGATGGGGGGAAAATATTTCCTTGTAAAAGACTTAACAGGGAGTTGAGTAGGAAGAGGATTACCTCTTTTAGCAATGGTTGGAGGCACATTTGACACGGCCTTCTCCTTCTGCACATGGGCAACAACCTCTTCTTCTTTTCCTTACGAGTGGGTAAAAACAGCATATGATTGTCCACTTGCATAGCCCCGGTACCCTCCTCTTCATCGATTCTTCCTCCTCAAATTCCATATACATGATAGTAGAGTCGCCAGTCGGTTCACCGACATCTTGATCATCTTTTCCTTGAGACGAAGGTTCTTCGTAATCTTGTTCCTCTTCTTCAATTTTGGCTAGAGCATTGATCGGAGGAGCCTCAAGTGCCAATCGTGGAGCGATTAGCATGTAAGCGCACCTTTGTGAAACATTGTTGGTAACGAAATTCCTCCGTGGGATATCCCAGTATGAGGAACCAAGGGAAGCTTGGGCTAACTACTTCTTTAATGCAAGCAAGTCGTTTGCCATCTTTTGAAATGTCGGATCAGATGAAGTAGTGGGAGAAGGGCCCAAGATTTAGGCTTGGATGATTCCCTTTTCAATTCACCAGATATTATCAAATTATCTTCAATTTGGATGGCAGCGGCCTGGTGAGAATCAAGGTAGCCACTTGCTCTTGCAAGAGCAAGAAACTTACTTTCGAGCTCATAGCGTTCACGAAGAAACACTTCTGATTTTCCGGTGTTGGAAGCATGGCAACAGGGACACGGTTGATTAATGCATTGAACCTGGCGATAAAATCACGCATGGTCTCATTGGCCTCCTTCTTCAGGTGAGTGATCTGTGATAATAGTGCAAACGCATCTTCCGAAGGCTTGTACCTGTCTTCAAAAGCATCCCGCAAGGTGGCCCAACTGGTAATAGATCCGGCCGGTAAATGCTGAAACCATTCTGCTGTGGGCCCTTGTAAAGTTTCCAGAAAAAGGTGAACCGACACATCTTCATGGGTTACATCCAGGATACTACATGGCATGATGAATGCAGATATGTGCGAATCCATGCTTTGGTTCCCGCTCCCGTCAAATTTGGGAAAAAAATTCAGTTTCCATGTGGGAGCGCGTGAACAGGATGTGGCAAAGCCAGGGGACCCATAACATTTCCCCATGGTACCGCCATCTGGACAACTGGAAAAAGAACATGGGCTGGGAACACAGTTCCACTGAGTAGCAAGGCACTACAAAGGGATGTGGAGGCTCCTTGTGAAAGATGTTTCCTTCGCGGAGGTGAGGCGCTTCTGGCTGACCGATCAGCTGAACTTAGTGATGAAAAGCGCACGGTGTTACACTGAAATTGTGCCTTTGAAGCAGATCGAAAGTAGGATCGACTTCTCCACGAGCTCGCCTGCTACGTGTAAATGGTTCACCCGCCAGCGTACCTTCCAGATCTGCGATGTTGTGGAGCAGATTTAAGAACTCTTTTTGGTTGTACTTGTTGTTTTTCTGGTTTTTTTGACAAAAACCAGCAGCATGTACTTTTCTGAATATTTAAAAGTTATCCTCTTCTGAAAACCGATTGCGGTTTGATGACAAAGAGTAACGAGGATAAAATGATAGTGACGATTTGTAAGCTGATTTTCTGATCTAAAGTTGACTTTTCAAAGGGTTTGAAAATTTTGGAAAACAGATCAAAAATTCGGATCTATGGAAAAATACAGATTTTTATAAAAACTCAAATAACTAAAGATCTCTAACTAGGCCAAATCTATGGATCTCAGAAGAAAATTTTCAATTTGGGTCACTTTTGCAAAAATTTGGATTTTTAACAAAAAGTTAAAGTTTACAAACAGATAGTGATTTTTCTGATTTTTCCCGATTTTCTATCCTACCACCATCATATATATGATAGATCTATTCATTTCCCCAAAGAAAGTCACAAAAACTATTGGTTTGAAAATTTTTTGAATGGGTAGATTTATGGATAAACGAGCCAATAGTGTGCGCAGGCATAGCCCTCTTTGAGTCAAAGAAAGCTTAAACCGGTTTATTGCTATTCTACCAGCAGGAATCTATGCAAGTCTCACAATATTCTACCTTCGGGGGTTTGGGATCTCATCCCAGTAGGGGTGTTTCCAACTGCGAAAAGAAAGGAATGAAAGAGAGGATGAAGAAAGATCAGGTCCGAAGGAAGAAAAGAAATGAATTCCAAAGCAGAAAGGTCAGAAGGTTTATGTTTTGGGATTGGTAGTAAACAGAGCCAAACCTACTTGCATAAACGAGAAAAGCAATACTGATGAATAAATGACAATAAAACAGAAGCAGATCCAACAGAATAAACACACAGATCTGACATAAGAAAGATCTAATGCATATAACACATGTATTCAGCACAAAGTCTAAATATTGTATTATTATTTCTTTCAGTTACAAAAAGCTCAAAGTCTTTTCTTCTCACTTATATTTTTCATCTAAAAGATATCCACTCCCCAATACAACAAGTATTTGAGTATTTATAGAAGAAGGAGAAGAAGGAAGGCCAAAAAGAACCAACCACCTATTTACATAAAATATACAAAATATCTACAAAAATATCTCAAAGTCATGTTGACTTTTGACAACTTGATGGATGACATCATCCCATGGTGCAACATGGATGATGTCATCATTTGTGCCAACATACTTTAGACATTTTACAAAAAGAAAGTCGAAGAAGAGAGAAATTATTCATCGTCGTCATCCCGCGGCTGAAAGGGGATATCCTGTTGTTGCTGCTCGGGTGACGAGATGTGGAATTGGGCACGGTATTCCATGAACTTGCTGATCATGGGCTCTAATTGATCCTGGGAAGGATCCTTGTGTCGCTCACTGATAGCCTCACAAGTCTCCCGCTCGTCTGTGAGCTTCTCTGGGAGTTTGGAATATTCATTCTCTGCTTATATTAAGAACCCAATGAAGTCCCGACAGGCCAGCAGGTTATTGATGGATTCTGCATCAAAAGTGACCTATGGCCCCAGCCCTTGCGAAACGATCTCCTTGAAGATCTGGATGGTTTTGTCAACCTTCCTTAAGGCGAAAGAAGGAGTAAGCAACCCTGGAGACATTGTTAGAACAATTTGTTCCATCTGATGCATTGTGTGCAGGGCTTCTTCCTTTACCTTATTAATTTTTTCGAGGACGAATTCCAGTTGATCCATCCGGTAATCCAGAGTGGAAAGGATTTTATTGAGGGCCCTGGGATGACCGAAAATGCCGAACTTGACCAGATCTTCGACTGAACAGTTGAACATTCTTTGAAAGGTCTCACGCTGTAGCCTATCATGGTCCAGCTCTTCGGATATGGGTCCTGCTAACGCCTGGAGTTCCTTGTTCACCTTGTTGATGTTCAGATACAAATCGGTGAACTTGGCGATCACTCTTTCACTGTCCTTGAGGATTTGGCTCCTCCAGGGAAACTGCCATACCCTGCTCACCGATCTTTGCATATTCATTAATTTTATCTTGACTCAAAGGCTCAGGAGTCTCGGTGGTAGTTGTGGGAGGTGCACTGCCCATCTTCTGTAAGGCATGGAGCAGATGTTTATTTTACTCTTTTAGTAGCCATTTCTCTTATTTTTCTTCTTGAAGCTTCTTGTAGAGGGCGTCAACTGCAGATAGGGACTCTCCCTGAAGGCTTTCAGAAGACGTTCCCATTGTGACTTGAGTGATTGTGTAATCTATCAGAGACAAATCCTTTTTATCCTTCAGAGGATTGGGGTATGCGATCTCCGTTACCCTCTCTCCCGAAGCACTCTGAGAGAAGCGTGTGACGGGATTCTGCTTCTTTGCCCCTTTTGACGGGATTACAGAGAATTCCATCGGAGCGATGGGAAATTTCCTTTTCTGTTGACTTAGGTGCTGGGAGATCCAGGCTGGACTTATGGGAGAAGGACCAGAAACAGAGAAGGGGGCAGCTGCAGTAGTAGAAGGGAAAAACGTGGAGACACTTGGAGGTGGCATCGAGAGGGAGGCCGAGGAAGCGCTCACGGGAGGAAGAGATACTACAGGAGAGGAAGACATAGGAAGGGAGGGGAGCTCAGAGATAAGGGAAGAAATGGAGGGGGACAAGTCCATGAGAGAAGAGAAGATGGACGAAGAAGCGGGAGGGACAGTAGAAGAAGGGGGAGAGGACACGACCAAAGGAATGGTCGCTTGGGTCACTCGAGGAGGGGAAGGAGGAGAGGGAGAAGGGACAGAAGGGACCTCAATTGTTGTAGCAGTGGCGACATCCTGAGTGGATGGGCCTATTGGAACATCTTCCGCCGCTTTTTTTCTCGGAGAAGCCAGAGTTATAACTTGTTCGGGTGCAGCGGAAGGAGGACTTTCAGGAGCTTCCTCTTGGGTGGAGCTGGATTCACCCTCTTTTCCTTTTCCTTTCCCCTTTGGCTATTGTTTAGCCCGAGGAGGTGCATTGCCCAACGGAGAGGTTGTGAAATCGACTCCGAGGTAGATGAGCCCATTCATTCGGCACCAATGCTCTGTTCTACGCAGAGTTTCCTTGACTCTCTCCTCAATTGTCTGAGGTGCTTTAGTTCTATCAATTAACACAAAAGGCCAATCGTCCCCACCCGTGTCAAGATATACTTGATCCACTTCTTGCTCAGTAGTTTGGTAGCCTTTTGGGACGATGGCTACCCCGTACTGGATGATTTCTACTAAGGCCAAGTGCGAGAATGATCCTTCCTTCTAAGCTCAACCTCATGATATATGTCAATGTAGATATCTTCAATCTGAGGGATGTGGATCGGGTTGAGCTTGGCCCTAGGCAAACAATTTCTCAGATCAAAGGTGGGCCTTGCTGGGAAGTCATGTTTCAGATTCAGCAGCTCCAGTTCTGCAAACATATATTTTGCCTTGTGGTGAGTGAGACACGTATATCTACCCACTATGAGGGGGAAAGGAGTTCCACCCTTCTTTATCTTTAGGTACTTTTCGTGATAAGTAACAAGCTACCTCGATAGCTCCAATAGGATCAACTTGGGCCCGACATACCTTGGCATTCTAGTCGGTTCCCCCAAGAAATTGACTGCCCTCAGATAGGTGAATGTGGGGAATTGAGTGAACAGGGCCCCCCACTTCTCAGTAGCTGCTACTATGCTCTTGGTCGTGCGACCATGAGTCATATTCGACCTCAACAGTAGATGATGAAGTAGAAGAATGCATCGTTGATCTTTGTGAATTGGGGGATGCTATTTTCCAGCTTCAGCTCTAGATAGTATTCATAAATTTTGACTTGGGGCCAAACCCCACATCGCATCAGAGCTGGATAGTCCCTTTCTGAAGCTGCAACATAGACCACGTAGGAGTTCATATAGAACCTCCCCGTTGTGTTAAGTTGTTATAGCTGGAGATTGTGCTGCTTATGATTTCTACCCATTCAAAGCGTTGATCGGGCACATTTTTGTTCATTGTTTCAAGGTACCACAACATCCACTTGTTAAAATAATGGGCGTCAGGAAGCCCAAAGACTCGCTCAGAACGTAATGTGTCACCGAGTTCCTCCGAAAAGTCATCAACTGATGAATGACTTGTGGCCACCAAGTCACTACTTTTTTGTTTTTCATTTAAACTTCATTCATCAGCTGCATGCACTGATCTTCATTGTCGTCCCAGGCCTTGATGTAATCTTCTTGGCTGATGGCCACAAAGTGCCGGTGATGAGGAATGCCAAGCATTATCTCAAAGTGGTGGGCAGTGAGGTTAATTATAACCTCGCCCTTCTCACCATGGACACATCTTGTGTCCTTGTTGTAGCATCAGGCTACCACCATCATAAATTCATTGTTTACGGCACTGACTGGGATCCCACCAGCAAAGTGCAGGGCACTGCCTATCAGCTTGTCCATCCATGGACTTCTTGTGACCCTCTGGGTTCTGGCCTAGAATTCCTCCATATCAATATGACCTAGCTCTGAGTCTCTGATGTCTAGGTCACACTCTGCTTGGGACTCGGGCATTCTGACCCTCTGATACTTATACTTCATTTCTTCTTCCGTGAGCTTGGCTTTACCCTTAGATTTGATAGGTTTCTTGCTTGATGTTGACATATGTTCTTCTGAACTTAGTTGTTGATCTGCAAGAATAAGAAGTGAAACCCAACGCAAGAAATTCATGTCACTATCTGATTTTCCATTGAAATGTTGACAAGAAAGAGTTAGCAATTTTAAGGCATCGGGCGCAGGCGCATGAATACTACAGTTACAGGGCCAAAAAGTAAGCCACACGGAGAAAGGGCTCAGTGCAGGGGGATAAATCAGCGCCAAAGGGCGCATGGCGCATGGATACTGTAGGGTGCATTCTTTGTTGTTGTAAACACAAGTGCGCCTGTGCCATATGTATGCATTTTATAAAGGGCACATGGATTCTTTATGTTACATGGGAACAGGATGCGCCCGTGGCGCATATAATTTTCATGTTGCATGGAACTTCGGTGCGCCAAAGGTGCATCTAAGGTTTGTGTAACATATGCTTTTTGTGCACTAAAGGGAACTTGGCGCGGTGCATGGAAGGAATGCATAACATGATGTTGTTACAATGATGGATGCACCTACGCCATTTAAAGCTTTGCACTTGGCGTAGGTTTAGCTGGTGTTGCACAGACGCAGGGTGCGCCAAAGGGCGCAGGTTTTAATGATGCAACAAATGAGTTTGGTGCGTCATGAGGGGGCGCGAGGAAAGCATTTGCAACAAACTAAGGAAGTGTGCCTTGAGGGCGCAGCTTTTCATTATGTAGCAGGCAGGGAATGTGCGCCATTGGTGCGGCTGCTCTTTGTGTAACAGGGGCGACAGATGCACCATTGGCGCAACTGTTCTTCATGTTGCAGGGTGCGCCAATGCACCAAAGGAGAAGAAAAATATAGTTTTCTTTTTTAAGCTTCAGTTCTCTCTCTCGAGGGGTTTATATGTGGTTAAGCCTCCTTTTTAGGGTACCTTGGGGTGATAGAAATGGCTTTAAACAAAGGGTTCCAAGCTATTATTTCAAGACAGAGCTTCCTCTACCAGCAGATCTGGAAAGAGGGGGAAGGCAAGTTCATGATTTCACAGTCTTTCCAATCCAATCCATACTAACAAGCAGCCAAAAACCACAAACACGAAGTGCACAAAAGAAAGAGGACCTCTTACCCAGATATTTATAACGAAGAAATGTGCAAACGGGTCCACAAAGCGATTCGAAAGTGACAGGGCTGGTGCACTGACAGGTACAGAGAAAATAATCACGTGATTTGTGTTTGGTGACAATGACAGCGCAGACGCACCTATTTATAGGTGAGGAGGCAATAAATGCGCCACCAAATTTTTCAAGTGGCACACTTGAAAGTCTTTAACACAAGAAAACATGTGCCCTTTGGCGCACCAAAACACTTGTCAACACGATAATATGTGCACCTATGGCGCATCGAAAGTGATGTCGACAGAAGAATATGTGCGCCCTTGGCGTACCAAAAAGCGACGCAACAAAAGTTATGTTGACATGAAGGCACATGCGCCTTGGTGCATGCAAGGAAGACTCAACATAGTGAGGCGCACCAAAACACCTGTTGACACAAGAAAACATGTGCCAAATGCTTAAAGGGGGTGCATGAACTTTTGATGTTTCATAGTCATTATATGCGCCCCACCAAAAAAAAAAACCAAAAAGGCTAAGTTCAAAACTAGATTTCCCGGAAAGGGATTTGCAACGTTCCGAATGCAAGGAATTCCCAACGAGGGATCGGAACAAAATTTTGGTAGGGTTATCTCGTAAAATTTCCTTGCCAATTTTATGGGATAACACTATCCCTCCTCTAGATATCTTCCATAATGGTCTCTATGTGTCACCCATGGCATTATTTTCCATAAGTTTCTCCAAGAATATCAAGGAACCATAAAATGATAGTCTTTATAGGGTCCTCGACATAAGACATACAATACACAAAACTGGGACCCACTACACCACATGCTCACCATAAACATCATACTTAGCATGATAGGAAAACCATATAAATACCATATTAACTTCATATCATGCACCAACTAGACTCAACATGACACACATGTTATGCACATGCCAAACAAGAAAACCAAAATCATACCTATTTATCCCAACGGTTCAAGTGTTTGAAACTCGCTTTGATACCAAATTTCATGACCGTGATTTTATTTGACCCCAAAATATTCATTTAAAAACTTCATTAACCCCATAATATTTGGCGATTTTTTTTTAAAAATAAGTGATGTTGGTTACATAATACACAAATAAAATACTTATTAATATTGTAATATTATTTTCTCTCATCTTGATTGAAATCGAAGGATTAAAATATGCACCCCATAGGAGGTTCATTTAGGATTCCTTATTCTACACTCATTAACCTCAAAAATTCTATCAAGATGCTTACAATAAAAATAAAATAACCCTATTATTATAATAAATCATCTATTAGATCGCGTGTTCTTAATTACATCAAGGGTAGTGATTCAATTTTTCAAATGATCTTGTACTTGGTGCCACATTATCTTAACAAGGGTTATTTATATTTCATGTCAAGGGTTTATCCTAATCTAGAGGAAAAATTGTTTCGATTTACTAAATATTTATATAGCTTACTCAAGTTAACACTTATTTAATCAAGCTTAAAATTATTTTAAGACCCTTATTAGGTTTAATAAATCATGATTTTAGAAGTAAAATCTAAGAGTAAGTTTAACTATCTAAACCCATTAACACCAATAACCTTTAGGAATAAAATCCAAATTTTAGTATTATACATGAGACAAGTGGCTCGACCTAGGTTTTATAAGATCCTTAGGATCAAAACATTTCCCATAATTGATCTTATGGTGTGGTTGAAAACCCTAAATAATCTTAACTATTATAAAACCTATCCATTTCATTTCATTTCTTTCAATCATTTTATTTCTTTTATTTTTACAGAACACCAAGAGCTTTTATGGAGGTTATTCTTAAATTTCCATTTTTGCAATTCTCATCTTGGATTAATGGGAGATTATCTTGTATATTCACTTAGAATACTATATTATATTATTTTGTCTCATATCTCTTCATGTTATTATTACAGTGTCCTGGATCTTTAAGGGAGACAATATTCTATGCATATCTTCTACATTTCTCGTCGTTTGTCCTCAACTTCTTTACTAGGGTAATTGAGAGGATTAAAAATACTTGTAAAAAACCATGTACTAATGAATATGTGTGTGTATGTGTGTATGTATATATAAGCACCTACATAAATAGAAATGGCGGAGCATGGGAGAAGGCCACGACCTAAGTTGAAAACACAAATGAAGGAGGGTTCCACATATGTATGGTAGTGGTGATTCAAAGTGGTAGAGATAAAATGGTGGTCACATTAGGGGAGGGTACATATACAAGGCCAAGACCTCAAAGTTTTAAATACCAAAAAGTGTTTAAAATAAAAAGATATGCCCTTATACCAATCTAAACAATGGTGTGGAGGGGGTCGGGTCGTCTTTTTTCCTACCCCCTCCAAAGTAATCTTATTTTTGTGTGTGTGTGTGTGTGCGCGTGTGTATTCATTTTTTTTTATTAATTTTTTCCTTCATATTTATAAATACCCTTAGTTTACCATTTTCATATTAAGAGGGAATATTTATGAGGAAGTGTCATATATATTTGCGTACTTTTTAAAAGTATGAGAAATTATTATAAAATATGATCTCAAGTGTGTGCATGTGTGTGTGTGTGTTTATGTGCGTACGTGCACGCGTGTGTGTGCGTGTGTGCATGTGCGTGTGTAAACAAATTAAAATTGTAATTTCAAGTATCTTTGTGATTAATAATTTTTCTGGTCTAGTTACTCCTCTCCTGGACATTTGCATCAAGAAGAAAATGGAGTTAAATGGTCTTATAATGAAAATGACACAAAAGGTAATCCCATAATAACCTCTCTAAGTAACGACCAAAGTTTCACTTTCCCCATACACAAGAGTAAAACTAGAGAACTAAATTTTTAACTAAGATAACATCCTAGAATATTATAGGTAAGAATGATGATTGGAAATATAATCCATCTCAAGCAAATTTATACCATATATAGATAACACAAACTAATTTTATTTAATAAAACTCACACATATAAGGAATGCACTTCTCTTATTTCCAACACAAAGCCACATAAAATATTTGAACATATACTTCTTCAAATGGTGGTCAACAAATGTAAAAACTCATGCAAGCTCAAGATTTTAATAAATTTAATTAACCAATATGTCTTTCTTTACAACCAAAACACATATTTTACTATATAAACAAAATGAATTGAATTCTTCTACTTTACACCATTTTACAAATATCACCTTTTCTACTCAAGCTCATAAGAGGAGTAAAAATAAAATGTCCATCAATCAATATATCCATTCCTACAAAACATTAAGGTTTTATGGAAAGTAGAGGAACTCTTATTTGTTCATACACACAAATTCAACCTATCAAAACAATAATAGCACAAGAGATGCAATGAAATTTACAACCCTAATCTAAAATATCTTGTAAACTTTATTTACTTACAAAATTTACTAGAATAATATATTTAAAATAAAATTATACAAGCCTCCCAAAAATGGGAACAACATGACCAATTTTTGATTGAAAACAACTCATCTCCAAGAAAGGATACAAGATTATCCTCCATAATCAATTATTTAAAATCCACTAAAAGTAGATGCTTGGTTATCCACCTAGCCTATAGGCATCATTACAAGCCCTCTCCATAGTGAGAGCATGTTAGCCTCCTCCAAGCCAATGGTAGAGAGAATAATCATGCCTCCAAATTTCAAAAGAAGAGGAAATAGAAAACATTGAATCAAACAAGATTTGAAATCATTTTCATGCACATGAGAGACTCATATTTCTCAAGAATAAATGAGGGGTAAAAAGGATACAAGTAACCATATTCAAAATGAGTAACATAACTCTAAAATTTTCCCATAAGCTACCATGGCTCCTCCTATATTCTAAAGATATTAACCTCCCTTACTACCCAACAAGGAAGAAAAGGAGAACCAAATAAACCTATAGATAACAAAAAAAAATTTTCACATCCATTCAAAATTTTAAACACAAATAAGAGATCAAACATACCTTCTAATATAAATCAATGAAAATTTTATGAGAATTAATTCACAAGAAAAACATTCAAATTCTAATTGGTAATCCCATTTCACCAAAATATTATCCTCATTTCCAAGCTCCCCTCCTCTCCAAGTGAAAATCCCAAAATGGAAAATTCTCCTCCCAAAAAAGTCCCCCTCATCTCCAAAATGGATGGTTAAGTAAGAAGAGGCCCAAAAATATCTACAAATGATATGGTGATATGTGTCATCCATCCCTTTCCAAATCAAATTTATCCATCAAAAATGAGATAAAAAAACATAAATAGATGGGATTCCCTCAAATAACACAACCAATCAAAAGTGTCACTCTAAAAACAATAAAGAGCACAAAACAAAACCATAAAGATTGATAGGGAAAGGGGGTCAATCTTGGATGGAAGAATCCTTTTTGCCATGGGAAAATTCCCCATACCCATATACCACACCTATGGGGTTCATTTTTATGAAATAATAACCTCAAATTTCCAAAACACTCCTCAAAACTCAAGCCAGTTTGTCCAAATTCGAGATTTGGGAAAAAGTATCTCATTAAGAGGGTTGTGAGGCCCACCTAGTCCTTGAATAGGTGCTCCAACACTCTCTTAAACAAATATAAACTAATATAATTAACCCCTATTAAATAAGAGACAAGTTATCCCTTAAAAGTGATAATACACATGCAATTAAAATGAATAAAATCAAGTTAATTAAGTGAGGGTAAGAAATGCAAGAGCGACCAACCAAATGGATAAAAAATAAACCATGCTGATGAATTTTATAAATTCATCCAAGAACCATGATGAGAAAACATGACAAAAAATAAGGGGGATATAAATTTTTCCCAACTAGCCCATTGTGCAACTTGGAGGTGTAACCAATGAGTCCCACATTCTCCTGTGGCTTAAACTTGTCACCTACACACTCAATTGCAAACATCATACCTACTCTATAAAATATGTTCAACTAAATATTCCACAAACTTCAACCACTCAAGCCATTTATAAGCAAAAAAACAAGTAATTACAATCTCATATGTCCATTCTACAAGATGCTAGAAATTAGGAAAATCAACCATGGTATAATTCACAATTCTCATACAAGCTACAAGTTAATATAAAAATTCATCAAGATCCATTATTAGCACACTAAAATTAAATGATGATAATATGACATTTGTATTAGCCTTATGGAAAAACACCAAAACCAGCCAAATCAAGTTAGCATATTCAAGATAAGGAGACTAAAATATACATATGCACACACAAATCCAATAACCATCACGGAAATGATCCAACATGCAATCCATGAAATTTCGTAGGTCAAAAGTATCCATAACAATATATCTAAACCAAATAGTATGGATTAAATCAGTAAAGTAGCACCATGAGCTTCATACATTCTCGAAGGGAAATTTGACAACAAGTGATAATATAATGACAAAAATCATAATAATTTAATTTAAATAATCATGATATTATCCATTTAAATGGTTCATACATGAATATGGTTCTAGAGTTATTCATTAGTTAAGGGAATGAAATAGGTGACACTAAAATTTTGTTTAGGGTGTCACATTAGTGTTTAGGGTGTCACATTTGTTGTTTAGGGTGTTAAAATAGTATTTAGGGTTTCACACTAGTATCCCCGATGCCATATTGGGGTTTATGGTGTCATATTTTTTTAGGGTGTTGTATTATTTGTTTAGGGGTCAAACTAGTGTTTAGGGTGTCACATTTATCATTTAAGGTATCACATTAGTGTTTAGGGTGTCACATTTGTTGTTTATGGTGTTGCACTAGTGTTTAGGGTGTCATACTAGTGTTTGTAGTGTCATGTTAGTGTTTAGGGTTTCACTCTAGTGTTTAAAATGTTACATTAGGGTTTAGGGTGTTCTACTAGTGTTTAGGGTGTCACATTTATCATTTGGGGTGTCACACTAGTGTTTAGGTTATCATATACTTTTTAGGATGTGGAACTAGTTTTTAGGTATCATATTAGTGTTTACGGTTTCATGTTGGGTTTAATGTGTCATATGTTTTGTTTAGGGTGTCATATTAGTGTTTAGGGTATCATATTATTTTTAGGGCATCACACTAATGTTTAGGGCACGTATTTTTTTATACAATGTCACACTTTTTTGTCTAGGGTTATACACTATTATTTAGGGTTTCATAATAGATTTTAGGGTTTTACATTTTTATGTTATCAAATTAGTTTTTAAAGTGGTTGTCACATCGTTGTTTATTGTATCAAATTATTTGTTTAGGGTACCACACCAATGTTTAGAGTATCACATTATTTATTTAGGGTGTCACACTAATGTTAATAAGGTTGCCTCATTAGGGCATAAAATTATACATGTCTCATTACAATGTCACATTAGTGTGTCATGCTAGGGTTACATATTATAGTGTCACATTATAATGTCATGCTAGGGTGTCATATTAGGGTTTCATGGTAGGGTGTCATGCTAAGGTATCACATTAGGGTGTTGTGTTAAGGTATCCCATTATGGTATCGTGCTAAGGTATCACATTACAATGTCATGCTAAGGTAACACATTAGGATTTTGTATTAGTGTTCCATGTTAGGTTTTTCATTCTAGGGTATCATATTAGGGTGTCATAATAGGGTGTTGTGTTAGGTTTTATATTAAAGTTTTGTATTAAGGTGTCATGGTTTGGTGTTGTACTAGGGTGTCACATCATAGTGTGCCATTTGGGTTTCATATTAGATGTCGTGTTATGGTGTCATAATAGGTTGTCATGTTATGGTGTTGTATAGGAGTTTTGCATAGGATTTTTGTATTAGGGTGTCACACTACATTGTTGTAGTAGTGTGTTGTATTAGGGTGAAATGTTATGTTTTCATATTAGGTGTTGTGTTAGGGTGTCACATGATTAAGGTTTCACATTTTGGTGTCATGATAGGGTGTCACTATTTACACTCTTTTAAATTAATACACACTATACATACACTAAAATAGGATGTAAGTTTTGTTACAAGGGGCTATTATGATTACTTAATTTCTAGCATTAATCATGCAATATTATAACAACACATTAATACTTACAACTAGTGATAACAATATGTTATAAGATTAAAAAAACATAAGAGGGGAGATGCACTTAGCTATAAAAAGTGAAAAAAGAGATATCTAGGTGCATAGACTAAATAAATTGGGAGCACTGAACCTAAAGATGCTTTCTTATTGAGACTACATCTAAAAATACCTTGGTACAGAACTATATAACTCTTCCAAGATTGTTTGTATAGTTTTGGACCTTCTATACTATTTTGCATCTACTTGGATTTTGGCTATATAATTTCATGTGCCCTTCACTTATCAATAAATGAGTGTCAATGTACAACCCTAATTGTCATATAGTTGTAAAAATTATGAATAATCTAAACCAATCTCAAACTCTAACCATGAGTGAAATACCCTGTAAAATGTTAGTTTTTGTGTTCAAGTGCAATCCATACACCACCTACATAAAAAATAATCCAAAGAGGCCTAAAAACACAAGTATTTCTCCACCTCACATGTGATATCTATATGGATGTAACTAGTTTAGAAACTTGAACCACTTTGAAAATGTTTGGGATGATTTTACTCTTGCTAAGACATTAATTTTGGGATCTTTGGATGCTTATAAATAAGGGAAATTTAACTCTCTAACCTAGTTGAGTGCTTCAAAACTATAGTAGTGACTGACCTAATAGATGTGCATAAGATTTGGAAATATTTATGGAGCCTTGAGTTCCTTTTGTGTTAGTATTTGCAATGAGAGATCATGAGAGTGCCAAGTGAATGAAGTGATATTAACTTGCTTATATAGGGTTCCAAAGGTAATTTTTATGATAAGGTTAACCTATGAGGATAAAATCATCCAACGAATATTATCAAATTGAAAAAAACAATTGGAGGATGTATTGATTAAAGACTATACAAGTCAACTAATATCGGACATTACATCCTAACCATATTGTATGATTTTGGATAGGGTGACACTGTATGCAATCTAAAATATTTATCATGATAAGAAGAGGTTAAATATTGATTTTATGCATTTATATTCAGAATGTGATGACAATTAATGTGTATAGATAATAAATTTAGAAGAGAGAAAGAATATGTACTTAGCAAGGATAAAATGTGCATATTTTTCTTTAAAATAAGCATTGTCACAACCAAAGAATGTCAAAAGGATAAATTTTCAAACTTGATTGCCTATATTTTTCCCTCCCTTAAGTATGAAATGAAAATTACATTCGTAAAGCAAAAATATACCCGAGTGTGTAGACACAATTTGTCTTTTCTAAAAGTTTTTGTTGTTCACATACATTAGTGTTGGCATGCTCCATGGTGAAACCTATAACATAGAGTGTAGTCAATGTCCATAGTAGAAATTGAACTATAACTCAAGTGTAAATGTAGAATTTTAAATTTTAAAAATGTAAAATAAAGAGATGAAAAACATGAAATGAATACACATGTTGGTTTTATGAAGAGAAGAGCTCTTGTTCTTTTCTTGCACTTGGAGATTTAAATTGTATTGCTAAAATTTCTAAAGGATTAGGGGTGATAAGTACCTAATTAAGTAGAAGGATAAATTGGAATATTGGGTACATTCAACCCAACACCAAATAGATGGTAGAGAGAGATATCAAAACACCCTACGAAGGAAGAAGACTATTTATTAATTTTTTTAGCAACCTTGATAACTTCCCTTTAAGAAGATATGAAGGAATGCCTACGAATAACTTAGTGACTTCAATACCACCCATAACCCGGAAACATGACCTACACCACTAAAGATTTATCTATGCCCGATTTGTTATATAATGACAAAAAGTATAAAAGAGAATGGGTTCCCCCATGACCTCCCCATGTGCCAAAAAATGATTATGAGTGTGTAATAAGATGAGATGATGATTAAGGATGAGACTCGTGCCTCCAAAATCTGGTATTTGTAATTAAAATTTAGTAATCAACCGAAGAATTGAAATATTCATGCCCCCTATAAACTACTCTAAAATATTTCAAATGATTATGAAATTATGTCAAAAATATGTATCTATAAGTATAAATCAAAATCGTAGAAAAATATAGTTTAACTATCCCTAAGGTAGAAATGTATGGGAGGGTTAGGAATTTCCATACGAGCTTTGAATGTTCTATACATTTGTGAACCTATATAATTTTTCCCAAATTTTGTGTTTGGAGATATTTCTAAGAACTTGTACCACAGTGAAAAATTGTAGATGTAGACTATTTCCTAATGAATTCTCCTCTTTTGAGGTGCATGGACCAAAATACAAGATGTGTATCCATATTTAAAAAGTCCGATAATCTATGTAGGATTACATAAAAAGCTAAAATGGTGGGTATCTTTGAGAACCTATACCTATAAAAGGGGTTACACATGGTGTCAAACATGGCATGCAAGGGAACAAACAACACTATAAATAACGGTAGTAGTAAAAACTTAGGTGTAATAGAATAATCGTATAGACATAACAATAGGCATAATAGAGCTAAGGCTGATTCGTATAGTTTTCAAATTCTTACCGTTGCGGGCAGAGGCACAAGAAAAATGGGGGACCACCTTGCAAGATAGAGCCCACTCATAATCCAGCTTGGAAAGATGATACAGTTCTTTGGAACTATCTTCAAAAAGGGGGTCTAACGAACTTTATTGAAAAAATACAAGGTTTTGATCAGGATCTCTCAATTAAATTTGCTCAGGGATGGAGGAATCACGTGGTCAAGTACAACAACATCAAGATTGAGATATCAGAAGAGCTTATTGCCCAGTCACCGGGCTCAGTCTAGATGGCACCAAGTTCTTTAACAAGTGGGTGGATAGAGAGGTGGAGGCAAAGAAGTTTCTTGATGAGGGGGAAAATCTAGAATTTGTGACAGCCAGCATCAAGCTTGCTTCTGTTCCCAAGCCTTTTGCTGAGATCGCAAGGATGGTTGTAAGGTATGTTACTCTAGAGGGGAGATTTGTCACTATTCCCCAAAAGCATTTGATCTTTCTTAATCACTTTTGTAGAAACATCACCATCAAATTTCCTCATTACTTGTTGAACTCTCTGGAGAAATCTATGCTGGAAGTACAAAATCACACTAGGGCTATTCCCCTTCATCAAGGGTTAATACTGCTTATTCACCGCCACTGCTCAGCCTATCCCCACTTGGATTTTTCTCCTCCCCCTCCCTTCATTACTCCCCCTACCTCCATTCCTCCCCTGCCCGATAGGAAGCTTGACACTGCTTCAACTAGCAAGAAAAGGAAGGAGATGAAAACTAAGGTCCCTACTTCTCAGAGGGTTCTTAGAAGTCATAAAGACCTGGAGCTTGCTGCGAATCTACTGCACATTAGTAATCCGGTGGAGGAGCCTAAGGATGAGGACTTGTTGGCGAGTTGGAAAAGGAAATTCAAGAACTAAAGAGTGTTGTTAGGGACATGGATAAAGCTAAGGGAAAAAGGAGGATGACATCACTGCTGAAATTTTCAAGAAGCTTCAATCTCTGGATGGCAGGCTTGGAAATGCAAAAGGGTGTAATGACTGTATCCTCTCTACCCTTAAAAGTATCTACAATTTTATCGAACAGCATGTTCGTAGTATTTGTAGTCTCAGCGGTATTACCAGAGGACATTTGGGGCTCCAAGGAGAAAAGAGATATTGTAATTGCCCAGGCAGATTTGAAAGACCCTTCCCAGGCCACTGCCATTGCATTCTTTGTCTCACTTCAAATGATCAAAGCCAAGATTGACTGGGCTATCAAGTGATGCAGAGCTCTGTTGCTATTTACTGGTGGCAAAGTTGTTGTTGACTAGCATTTTTGGTGTTGTTTTTGGCTGAGATGACCAGTGATGGTTATCTCTTGTTAGTTTTTTTTCTCTTCTGCTTTTGTTCGGATCACTGTCTGTCTTGATCCTGTTTTATTAGTATATTGTATTATCTGGCTATTGAGCCCTCTGATGTTGGATGTTTTTCTCTTTTGGGTTGTTTCTACCTCTTTTGGTATCTAGCTTTTGAGCCTTTTTATACACAGGGTATAGTCCCTTCAAAACTATTTACCCATAATAAAAAAACAATAGTCAAGTGAGAGAATAAAAGTGATAATATACTAAAAAGAGTCACAACAAGGCATATAACTACAAAAATGGGAAACCCATGGTGTCATAAGAAAATTAAACCACTTAGGATTTATACAACAGAAGTAATGTGACACAATAAAGGCTTAGAGCCACAAACATGAGATACCTATGATGTCACAAGATAATCAAGGAACTTAGGAGACATACAAGGAAAAAACAAGTAATAAAAATAAAAAAATGTGTATAACAAAAATGATGTCAAATGGTGATAAAACATCATTAAAAAGTAGCAAATAAGCACATGAAGTAAGATATGTGAGTGTTACACAAGATACATGTGTTACAGTTAGCTCAAAATTTAACATGTACACATGTATTGATCTAGGGGCATCCTGAGACTTAGCCAAAACCTACGCTACAAGGAAAAGGTGCATGCAAAGATTAGAAGGATGTATGAGAGAAATGAAAGGAATAACATAATAAGGTCTATGTAGATATGGAGTAGGGAATTGTCGGAGGACATCCAAATAAAGAAACCATGGGAGAAGTGTTGAAAAAATGCCAAAATGTACATGAAACATGGTACACCCTAAGGGAAGTAGAAGTCATGGAGGAAAAGAAATGGAAAGCAAGAAAGGTTGGTAGACTTATGACTAATGAGGAAACTAGTCAAGAGAGAAACACACAAAAGGTGAACAATAGAAATCCTTAAGTGAAGGTTCATGGAGGAACCCGATAAGAGTGAGAGGAGGATTCACCGATGACTAGTATATCTATGACCAATGAGGTAAATAGTTGGGATAATGAAGGAATAGATGCACATCAAGATGAAGATACTACTAAGAGAAAGATAATATGGTTGCATAGGAAGAAATGACGTAATAATCAAAGGTGAATGATAGATCACCGACCAATGAGGCAACTAGTTGAAGAAATAAGAGGTTGTGAGAAGTACGCCCAAAAATGAGGATTTCTAGAGGAAGTGACAAGGATGAAGAAAAAAGTCTCTAGGAGTCACAAAGTATAGAGGTATGCGCGAAGGAGTTACACATAAGGTGAAGGGTGGTGCATAAGAATGGGTTTGTAAGCTATGGGAAAGCCCAAAGGAACAGTCCGGAAGAGAAAATATGCACACGTAAAGGAAGGCATAATGACAAAGTAGAGAACACTACCAAAGGGTGAAAAGGTTATCCTAAAGGAAACAAGGAAGAAGCAAAGTGTGAGGAATAAGGTACGAGAGAAGTACATGAAAAATTAGATGTGCATAGAAGGAGAAAGGAAAATAAACACATACAAGAGAAAGGTGCACAAGGAAATGGTTGGTGAAGAGACAACTAAAGAGGGCATAGAAGTTCGTGTAAAGGGATAGGAGGAAGAATAGATGTGTGAAGAAACGAGGAAAGAAAGCATGTGAAATTTAGCATAAGGACAAAAACCAAGGTGAAAAGACAAGGCAATAACTCGGCAAGAAAATGAAAAAGGATGATCTTGGATGGTCACATGGTTCGTGGTGACCAAAAGGATGGGAAGGAAGATAAGGAGAATCCAAATACCAAGAGACGTAGTGCATGAGGATTCGTTAAGAGAAGATTGTGTGGATAAAGGAAATAAAGACAACATATTAAAATTTAAGTCTAAGTGAGGAAAATGGAGGTGATATCTCAAAGGAGAAAGAAACAGAAAGAAAGGAATGCGTGAAAATAAAAGACCAAAGATACCACTAAGTTGGAGTTAGTAGATTTGATGGAAAAGTAAGTCAAACGATTGTTAAGAGAGAGGTGGAGGGGCTAAGAGGTAAATGTCGAGATCAGCCGAAGAGGCAAAGTAAGATGAAATACTACTTATCTTAGTAGGTGCTAACATTTATATATTCCCATAGAGGGATATGTATGCTCCATGTGAGATCGAAATGTATATAGATATCGTAAGGGCCTCTAAAGAAATATAAGGAAAACATACATGATTTTCCATTCCATTCTCGTGACTATGGGAAGTGACCTCGGGAGTACCCGGTAGAGGGTCTCACTTCATCAAGTGGTATCGAGCTAGTTTCTTTTTTGCGATAAAGTGAGAGAGTAGAGATAGCTAACAAAATTTTGAATGTGAGGTAGTTAGCATAATATTTTTGTTATCTATCATGAAAGAGGTGGGTAGAGGATGTAATATATGCCAAGGAGTGTAACAATTATGGGGAAGTGAGGTAAAGAGATTTTCGACCACCAAACTTGAGGAAGATAGCAATTTCATGTTCTAAATTGAGTGATTGTGGGTAGATAGAACTATGATGACACCAAGGAAGGAAAATTTTCAGTGCAACAATCATAAATAATCTCAAGGAAATAATGAAGGATATTCAAGGACTACATGAGGTGCGGTCCGAGTGGAATGCACAAAACAAGGCTTCTAGTGAAGAAGGGTCTTGCGACTCAAGGGTGGTGAGGAGGTGAAGAGAGTGAAGGACTCAATGGGGATTCAAAGGTGTGATAGAGTGAGTGCCCAATGGAAGTTAAGATGGCATCAAAAGAATTCTTTCATAGAAGCACAACCGAAGGTTATGCAAAAAGAGTGTAATAATAACAGAGGGGTCTAGTGTAGGAGCATCACGAAACATGTGTAGATGAATTCACATCAAGTGACAGCATGTGAAAGTATCACGTAGAGGAAGGAGCCTATTTAGTAAGAAATAAATAAGGTTGGTAGAGAGCATGAGCACGTAAATAAATGGGTAGAGTTGCGAGAGGAGATCAAAAGAAGTAAAAAAATCATGCACGGTAAAAGACATGTAAAAAATACACAAGATATGTGTGGGAGAGAATCTCATATGGACAAGGAGTGGGTGCATCATGGAGAAGGATAAAACCCCAGTTGAAATAAGAAGTGCAATAGGGTGTGAAGAGGAGTAGAATCTAAGAGGATTATATGAGTGAGAAGATGAGAACACACGTGGAAATGGGAGTACCATTATAGGAAGAGCTGAGAAAACTTGGGATATTATGAGAGTATGCATGAAAATGGCATACCCGGTAAGAAGAGACAATGATATCCCAATAAGAGGCATACATAAGAGTTTGTAGGAGAAGAAGAGTACATGAACCAAGGAAGGTGTGCTAATAGTTCGGAGAAACTACTGGAGAATATGAATAAGGGGACTAGGATTGAGAGAGGCCATAAACTCTCTAACCCATAAAACATTTCCCCAAAGGAAACAAAAGAAGAACAACTAAAAGAATTTGTTGGAGTGCACATGGTAGGAGGTGCACAATGAGGAGAAGATTTCAAGGGATATATCAAGGATTCATCATGTAGAGAGGCTCCAAAAGTGTTACGCAAAGGTAGGGATGTCAAAGGAAGAGAAGGAACATAAGGAGAAGATGGTGCAGCATAATTTCCATAAAAAGAGGGAGAATGAGGACAAGACCATTAACCGTAGTGTTTTATAAAGGATCCCAAGGGAGGAGGAAGAGAAGAATTCATCAAGAAGTATGTATGAAAGGGAGATGCATAGGTGGTACAAGATTGCATCGGAGTAACACACAAAGAGATATTTATGTAAATGGTCATAGTAGGAAGGTGACCAAGGATAAAAGGAGGGGCGCGAGTCAAGAAACGTTGAAGAAGTACAAAATTGGAAGGGTGAGAAGAATGATAATTGTACAAGGAAAAATAACATGGAAACAAAGAGTTGTGATGGAAGGGAAACAAAGAAGAGAAGGGAATCAATGGAAAAGTAGACCACGAGAAGATGTGAGCGCAAATACATCTACAGAGAAAATTAATTGAGCTGATGGAAGACTCACAAAGGATTAAGAAGGAGGATCCATTTATATGGGAAATATGAGCTATGGCAAGCAAGATCTTATCAATGTGCACGAGATAGCACAAGAAAGTCATATGAAGGTGATGAAATATTGGAAGAAGCACCAAAAGAAGCACAAGAGGGGAATGGCTTGATGGAGGATGGATCTAGGACTAGTCATCTAAAGGAAACTAGTTAAACACTCACTATAACTACTTGAAGAGGACCTTAATTCTTAAATACCCTAGACATTTGATGTGAGGGAATCCCGAGACTTAGCCAAAACCTGCACTAGAAGGGAAAGGTTTGCATAAGGATCATAAGATCACGCGATAGAAACAAAATTATTAGTATAAAGAGGTGTACACAACTATGGAGTGTGGAATCGTGAGGAGGAAAAATAAACAAAGTAACCATTAGAAAAGGGTTTCCAAAGTTCCAAAGTGTATATGAAACATGGTACACCATAAAAGAAGTATAAGGTGTACAGAAAATAAATGGGGAGCACCAAAAACTGGTAGAATTCTGACCAATGAGGTAACTATTTAGGAGAGGATCACGTAAAATTCTCATAAAAAAATTCCATAAGAAAAGGTTCACAAGAACCACGAGAATTGTGATAGAAAGAGTTTCGAGGATTGGTAGATCATCGATCGATGAGGCAACTAGTTGGGAGAAGGAAGAGATGCATACGAAAGGATGAAGATACTCGCCAAGAGAAAGAGAAGATGGTTGCAAGGAAGAAATTACACAATAGTCAAAGGGGATTGGTAGATCACTAACCAATGAGGTAACTATTCGAAGGAAGAATATTCCATGAGAATTAGGCCAACAAAAATAAGGATCACCAAAGAAAGTGACAATGATAAAGATAAAAGTGGCTAGGAGTCAAAAAGTATATGGGTATGTGTGAAGGATTTTCATATAAGGTGAAGGGTGACACATAAGAATGGGTGCGTAAGACATGGATACCAAAGGAACAAGACAAGAAGAGAGAAGAGGTGAATTTAAAGGAAGACATGATAGTGGTGTGGGGAACATTGCAAAAGGGTGCAAAGGTTGTCTTAAAGGAAACAAGGAATAAACATCATGAGGAAGAAGTTATTGGAGAAGTGCATGAAGAAAAAGATGCACATAGAAGAAGAAAGGAGAAGCAAGGCATGCAAGAGAAAGGTGCATAAGGAAATATTTGACCAAAGCATGAATGAAATATGGCATAGAAGGACACACAAATGGAGAGGAGGAATAATAGAGGTGCAAAGAAATAAGTAAAGGAATCATGTGAAAATTAGCACAAGGAGGAAACCCAAAGTGAAAATAAAGGGAGACAACTAGTAGGAAATGGAAAAAGGATGATCCTAGATGGTCACATGGTTGATGGTGATCGAAAGGATGCGAAGGAAGATAAGGAGAAGAAAACTGCCAGGATATGTGGCGCACAAGGATTGGTTGAGAGAAAATTGTGCGAGATAAAGGAAATAAATATATTAGATTCAAATTTAAGTCTAATCGAGAATAATGGAGGTGCCAATGCAAAAGAGTTCATGTCTATAAAATGGAAAATAGATCACCGAGTTGGAGTTAGTCGATTTTATGGAAAAGTAAGTCGATGGTCATTGAGAGAGAGTGAGAGGGGATGAGAGGTAAAGGTCACCCACTAAAGATCCTAAGTAAGATGAAATACCGGTTAGACGGAGGTGCCAACATTTGTATAACCCCATAGAGGGGTGTTTATGCTCCATGTGAGAGAAGAAATGTATATAGATGTCGTAAATGCTTCTCAAGAAATATAAGGAAAACATAAAAAAAAATTCATTTCGGTGTGTGACTGCGGGAAGAAGCCTCGTGGAGTACCCAGATAGGGTCTTGTTTCATCATATATGTAATCAAGTGTAATGAGGAATTAGAGAGAAACTATAATGAAACAATATCACCTATATAGAAAACATGGGAGATTCCCCATATAATCTTGATATCCGGGAAGGGATAGGAAAAAAATATCATTATGTAATGCTCTCTATGTTTCTGCACCAACCTCAATATACATTTTGAATGCATGTGTGTAAATATTAGATAAAATGATATGTCATCCATCAAACTATAGTGAAAAATAACATATGTTATGTAAAGTGAAAATGATTCAATTATATGTAAAGGTATAAGTTTTGTATTTTTGTAAACATTTAAATGTTTTTATATTTTGGAAATTAGCTATATATAGGGATAGGGGTAGCATAATATTTATTCAATGAGAACCTCATGAGGAGGAAAAATAAAACCTAAAGAAAACAGATGCTTGGGACTCAACTATGCAAAATGATGATGTTCATGTGTGAGTGGTGTAGAAGTGATAATATGTGCCATAAAAGTCCTGAGAGGAGAACCGAGTGGACTAGATCCTTAAGAATCATTGTGTGCTAGACTATACCTATGGGGAGGATTAGAAGATTGATATTGAATAGATATACCACATGCACTAGAATACCTATGAGGAATCCTAGGAGGGTGAAATCCACTAGAGATAATGCATGAAGTATAGGGATTATCTAGATACCTAGGAAAGAAAGAGACACTATAGATAATGCATGCATTAGAATACCTATGAGGAATCCTAAGAGGGCAAAAGACACTAAAGATAATATGTGAAGTAGAGGGATTATCTAGAAATCTATGAGGGTGAGATCCACTAGATATAACATGTGAAGTAAAATGCCTATCTAGAGACCTATGGGTGGGCATAGAAACTATAGAATGGTGAATAGGAAACCTAGGAAGAGGAAATTCAAAGGGAATATTCCAAAATGTGACAACTTACTATTGCTGAAAAAACTTGGCACATTATTGTAAGATAGATGGAATATCCTTAAAATCACATAACCAAGGAAGGTCTATATGCATATAACCTAAGATAAAAGTAAAGGCTATTAGAAATGTGACATGTGTAGTAACATACCCAATAATAATCGGTAGAATGAAATGTCTGAATTTGGGATTAGAATCACATGTAATTTGAGTTTAAGTATAGCCCAAAGAATGAAGTAGCTTAATAGTACATAGATTATTCTTATTAGGTGGATTAACCAAAATGGTGTGGATACAGACTTGATTAATAGATGCATGAATATACAAAGTGCATGAGAAAAGAGTATCATCTAGATAAAATTCATCAAAAGTAATAACCGATGGAGAAGGTGGAATAAGAATGATAATGCCAATCATTACATCCAATGAGTGAGCATAAGAAGTCAAATGTGGAACCACATGATGATAATTTGGCACTTTTGAAGTGGAATTATTAGTGTTATTATTACAAAGTGGATCATTAAATATTTTAATCTTGGCATTATCATTAGTAGGCTTAAAGGGTTCAGTGGGATCATCCCATTTGATTGAATTTTATATGAATAAGATATTGTATAAAATGAGAAAGCTTAATATACCGATCAATTTGGTTACCAATACATCTATGATAGTTGAAATAATCATTAACATTGAAACTCTTGCTAAAAAGCTTACTTGCATCAACCTCAAGTGGTGGAGGGAGATACATGATATAGTACTCAAGTATTTGTTCAAGCACGATATTTGGATTACAAGGTAAATGCATAAATTTCCTTCATGTGGTTTGTAACTACAACTTAGTAGGTTATGTTACAGTATTAAAAATGTCTTTAGTATTATCCTTAATGTCATTAGTATTTGCTTTGAATGTATATATTCTTAGAAATTTTGGCATTAGATGTAGTAGAAGTGCTAAAAACACACTTAAGCTTATTCATATGTACTAACTTGACTTCACATTATTTCAAAGTGTTTGACATATATGATAAAATGCATGAAACTTTAATTTGATGGACCCTCCAAAGGCAACCCAAGAGCATATATAGGAGGAGGAATAATAAGAGATCACAGAGGTTGTTTAATTGTTTCTTTTGCTGGTAGAATGGGTCATCAAACAAATCATTATGTCGAAGCTTTATCAGCACTTTGGGGTATAAGAATTGCTAAGGAATGCAATATTTTGAACATTATTATTGAAGGGGATTCAATGAATGTCATCAATCATTTAAATAAAACTCACCCCCTAGCTAGACAATACAAGATTTTATTCATGAATCTATAAGTATTTGTCAATCCTTCACTAATTTGAAAAAAATCATACCTATAGGGAAGGTAATAGAGTTACGGATACATTAGCTAATCATGGGGTTAGCAAAAATTTAACCACTTGGTTTAATGATGATAATATCCCTATCGTGGTACAAAATTCCATCATCAATGACAAGTATGAAAGTATACTTGTTACTCAAAATATTAAATGAGATTCCCTCCATCTTTTTGGGAATGATAACTCTCCCACGTAGGAATAGTACAACCATCTATTTTCATATGCTCTCACACACTTTCTAGGTTTGTAAGGGGCGGTTAAAATGCGGTTTGGGGAAGCAAAGATCATCATTTTCAATCATCACAATCAACTCAGTCACAATAGTGATATAATGGGTGGAGATCCTTGCCAAATCAAACCCCCTAGAAGGATAACATAGTTTTATGGAATTTTTGCAGTTGGGTGGGGCTTCTAACCTCATAGAGAAGATTCAAGGACATGATCAGAATATATCCCTACATTTTTCCACTAAATGGAAGTAGAGGATGGTGAAATATGGAGGACATGACATTCAAATCACAAAGGAACTTGTTGCAGAGGTAATCGGTCT
The DNA here is from genome assembly GCA_018340775.1 of Taxus wallichiana var. yunnanensis. Classification (NCBI taxonomy): domain Eukaryota; kingdom Viridiplantae; phylum Streptophyta; class Pinopsida; order Cupressales; family Taxaceae; genus Taxus; species Taxus wallichiana. Next base: position 636,946,698 of record CM031237.1, on the reverse strand, counting down.
TAGCTTGGAAGGTAGTAGATTCTTCAACAAAATAATTGACAAGAACATAGAGGCTAAAATATTTCTTAAAGTGGGTGAAGAGCTCGAGTTTTTCACTGCAAGAATTAAGGTAAACTCCATCCCAACACCCTTTGATGAGCTTTCCAAGATGATGGTCTAGTTTATCACACTTGAAGGAAGGTATATTACAGTTCCCATTAAGCATTTGGTTTTTTTAATCATTTTTGTAGGAACCTATAGGTCTGTTTTCCTCACTACATCCTCAATTCTATGGAACGATCCATTTTAGAGTTCCAAAACCATGCCCAAGCCAATCCTCTCCATCAAGGAATCATTTTCCTCCTTCACCACCATTGTCTCACCCATCACCCTACCATCCCTTCAACCCCTGTCATTTCGTTGACCCCGACTCTCTTAATCCTAACCCTGCCATTAACCCCACCACCATTCCTACTAAACGGAGAAAATTCTGGTCCAAGAACCCATCTTATCTTGGTAATCACCCTTTTCCTCCAAAGAGTACTTTGTAGCAGTAAGGACATTGAAACTACCTAGAATCTCCTTCACATTAGCAGCACAGGGCCTAGTGGCTCTACTCAGGAGAAGAAGGAGGACCTTCAACAAAGAATTGATAACATGGAAAAGGAGCTGGAAATTTTAAAAAGAGACATTAAATAGTTATCAAAGCAAAAGGGTAAAAGGAAATTGGATGAAGATTTTGAACTTGGTGAAGGTCAAATCAATGAAATCTACAAAAATCTAAACTCTCTGGATAATAGAATTCAAAGGATAGGCATGATTACAACATTTTTTATCTCAAGGTTATCTATGTTTCATAGAGTCCGTATGTTAAGAGTTTCTGCATGTTTAGTGATATTCCTTCTACCATTTGGGAGGAGGACACTGAGAATGACTGAATTTTTCTCAGTTGGATAAAAATGATCCCTCTCAAATCACTTCCTTGGCTCTCTTCAGTTCATTGCAGTCAGTGAGGGCCAAAATTGACAGAGCATCAAAGAAGTAATATTTTGTGTGACTGCCTTGTTGTTAGTTAGTTGTTGTTTTCTTGCTACTTTTTGTAGTTTTGTCCTGTTTTGTCTCCTTTGTGTAGTTTCCTTTTGACTACAGCTGGGATTTATTGTAATATCTAGATGTTGATTAGTTTTTTATGCTTTCACTGGATTATCTGGCTTTTGAGCCTCTATGTAACAGGGTATAGTCCCTTCAAAACTATTTTCCAATAATTAAAAAATAAATCTTTGTGTAATAAGATCTTCAATTTTTCTATCATCCTAAAGATTGTTCATTTTATTAATCATATTATTGTAGCATAAAAATAATCAATGATTTTCTCATTAAACCCTTGTATTTTAGATATTTGAGCATAAGAAATGGTTTCCCCAATATTGATAGAGAATTATGCAGGATATTGATTTGTGAAATTGGTAAAATATCACATAGAATGTGTGGGGAGATCATAAAACCATTGTAAATCAATGTCCTCAAGACTTCTAGGGAAGAGTTTTGTAAGTAAGATATCATTAAATGCATATTCAAATAAAATAATATGGAATGATTAAATATGTTTTTAGGGCCACCCTTTCCATCATAAACATGCACCTTAGGAGAAATAAAACCAAGAGGTAAAGGATGAGAATCCGCTTCATGTGCAAGTGGGTTATGAAGAAAACCGAGTAGAATCCATAACAAGATAAGAAGTAGATGTACTATGTTGTAATTGTAAGATTTGAGATTCTAAGGTATGAACAAGGTTTTTAACATCTTGCGCTAGAATAAGATGCATGTGAACCACTATAATTATATTTAGAAACAACAATACTTGTATGAATGGACATAGAGACACTATGTGGTGGAATATTAGGTTCCATTATTGATGTAGGCATAATAGATGTCTCTATATGAGATAACGCATCATGTTTAAGTTGATCTCAGGAATCATATAAAATAATTCCGATATTAGCGGGATTCAAATTGTAAGAAACATGTAATATGTTGTACCTCATCCTCGGGAAGGCAATGGAAATGATTATTATAGTTAGTATTAGATCCTTCACTTTATACATTCTTAGTGATAATAGTGATAACAAAATTAGTAAATATGTCGGTAGTAGAATAAGATCCAATAATAGGGACCATAATATCACAATGTGTACCAACATAAGGGGAGATATCATAGGGGTCCCTATTTTTAAACAAATCATGAGAAAAAACTTGGATAGAGGGATTTTATTTCATACTAGGGTGGAAACGAGAGTCCCTAAGATTAAGGAAGAGATAATAAAAGAGTTGATGATTAACCATGATGATATAAAATAGAAAGACAACCCTAAGAGTGAAGTAGATGATCATAAATAAGGGACCCTAGGGAAGCAAGGGTTTTAGAAAAAAATTAAATTCAAGAGTCATATTAACCAAATGTTTACACCATTTTTGGATTAATAATAAATAATGTTATGCATGCACTAAAAGAAAACGTAAGGTTTGTTACAAGGATTATTCTCATTAATTGACTTCTAACATTAATAATGAAATATCAAAAATGATATGTTATATGATCAATAACACAAGAGAAGAGATGTAGTTAGCTACACATAGTGATACATGAGATATTTATGTGAAAATAATATATAAAGTGGGATAAATGAACATGAGGGTGCTTCATTTATGAAATTGTAGTTTGAAAATTCCCTAGTATAGAAATAGATAACTCAAAAAAATTATATACGCCTTGGACCATCTTACTTTGCTTTGTACATTCTCAAAGTTTGGATCTATAACTTCTTGTGCCTTTCTTTTATATGGAAATGAGTGTCAATGTCAAACCCTAAGTATCACACAATTACAAAACCTTCTAAATAACCTGAACCAAACTCAAACCCTAACTTTATGCGGTATACCCTATAAAAGGTTAGTGTTTAGGTTGAATTGCAATATGTCCTTTTCCTACATCGACAGTACTATAAATATGCCTCAAACCACACATAGTTCTCCACCTAGCATGTGATATATATATGGATGCAACTAGTTTGGAAACTTGAAACACTTTGACAATGTTTGGGATGATTTTTATCTTTGTTAGGAAATTAATGTTCACATAATGATTTTGATTTACCATATGGTAAATTATAAGTTTGGTATTTACCAAAAGGTAAATATTATTCTTTATTTTAGTAACCGTATGGTTAATACGGTAAATATTATTAATATTATATTGTTATAAATAACAATATAATATCTCATATAGTTTTTTATTATATTGTGACGTGAGTAAACTAACTCACAAATATAGGAGATGGTGAGATTATTGTTGGTGTTGTTAGAGCAACTTCCTAATTTATAGGATTCACATATCACTATATATTTTGTAATGAGTTCCGAGATGCATTAATGGAAAATCGAGTTTTATTATTATTTGGTATCGAGCAAGCATGACTATGTGAGATATTAGTGAAGGGGAAATATTGTATTCATTTACCCTAGTAGATGGAAATTTGTTTGTGATGAGTTTGTGATTTGTTAGTTTCATGTTGATTTAGTATTTAGATTTCAGAATTTTTATGGCTCAGAAGAAGTGAATTCAAATATTTTTTTATAAGAAAAGATTCTAGTTGAACATCCTCTCGAGATGCATATTACACAATTTTCACATCCCAAAGGTTTGTGATCTACTTGTACATTTTTCTATGTTAATGGAGGTTTCACCAAAAATCTCTCGGGTTTTTTTCTTTTCTGCAATGTCTCACAAGGGAAAATCATCATATCTCTCTACACGTGGACACCATGGAAAAATTACAATCATTTCATGGAGAAACTATTATTATTAAGGGAAAGAAGACAAAGGATGTCATTTGTATTGCTTTAGCTTACGAGACATGCAAAGAGCCCAAAATACAAATTAATAAGGTTGTGTGTTTGAATCTTAGTATTCCTTTGGGAGACATGGTTTGTGTTCACCATAGTCCCGATGCTAAGCATGACAAGTGCATCTATATTCTTCACATTGATGATACCATCGAGGGTGTATCTAGAGAATTTGTTTGATGCCTATATAAAACCCTATTTCTTAGAATCCTATCATCTAGTAAGAAAAGGATATCGTTTCCTTGTTAGAAGTGGAGTGTGTAGTGTAGAGTTCAAAATAATTAAGATAAATCTTGGGGAATATTGTGTTGTTTTTGTTGATACGGAAATTTTCTGTGAAGGAGAACCGGTAAAGCGTGAGGATGAAGATAGATTAGATGAATTAGGTTATGATGATGGTAACATAGGGAAACAAATAGATCAAATTTGTAAATTGGTAGAACTACCATTTTGGCATCCACAAATCTTTAAATCACTAGTCTGTGTGTGCACTCCTGATATACCAACACCAATATTCTTCCCAAAGAGTAGATCCATAGTCAATGGCTGGTTTATATCCCAAAAAAATCCCTCACGATAGTGTGGACATACTCCAAGAGCTAAGTAGGTAGTATTTTTTTGAATTTAGTCTTCATTTAGCCGTATGTTTGGTATTATTTGTCTTTCCTTCATTTGTCTACGGGTCAAGTTAGTTCTCTGTCTCTATTATAAACATGTGTATTTTTCTCGTAGGATGTTATAAGTTATTTTTCATTTAGGTATAACCTATTTATTTAAATATTTGAAAGTAATAAGCCAATGGATTATGTTAAAATCAACGTATGTTAAAAATAGTGTTTTGTTTAAAGTTCAATTTTTCACGCTTTTATTGTCAAGTTTGATTTAAAAATAATGTGTAAAGACATCATTTGTGTCTAAAAATAATATTCTTGTGTCATCGTTGTTTTCAATTTTTGTTAAAAGTATCAAAGAGTCATATTCAAAGTCAATATTGTCATTTTAATTGTCCATTTCATTATAAAATAGTATAGTTGTCAAAATTTGTAAAAAAATCCCTAAGGATGCATTTTCGGTGTTACTCGATGTTTGGAAAATAAATGATTTCACATTGTGGGAGGGAATAATAAATAATGTGGGAATCATTTAGCTTAATATCTAAATCCATTTGAGCTAGCAACATGTCACTAGAGGAAAGAGGAAGGAGGTCGATAATGACCTCTCATCAGTCATCAACAACGGGAACGCACTTTTGGTATGATGACCTTTGTTTCAGTTGTGTTGTTTGGATTTTGGTTTTTCAAAGGTGTCATGTAAAAGTAAGAAAATTTGATGTAAATTTTTGTTCACTTGTGTGTATTCCTCATGTAACCCCTTTTAGTAGAAACATTGTAGAATATTGATCAAAATGTATTGTAGCAATCATGATGTGAAGGTTTTGGTAAACCTGGAAAACTAGTTATATAAGGTTTTGGTGAACTGTAAAATAAATTGTGTAAGGTTTTGGTGAACTTGTAAAACCAATTGTGAAAGGTTATTTGTACACTTGCAAAAAAATTGGGTAAGGTTGTTGGTAGAAGCTGGAAAAAACCATCAGTGGGGAAGAAATGTGTGTTGGAACATGTGGGATTTTTGTGCATGCTCGATCTTTGCCGCACAATGAGATGTTGGTCATGAGCACACAGAGGTGGTGTGTTGAAATCAAAGAATGAGATATGTTTTACCATGTAAACATTAAGGGCGGGAATGTTCGGAAATTAAATTTCACATAATGATTGTGATTTACCCTATGGTAAATTATAAGTTTAGTATTTACCGAAAGGTAAATAATATTCTCGTTATTTTAGTAATCGTATGGCTAATATATTTTAGTAATTATATGGTTAATACGGTAAATATTTTTAATATTATATTATTAGAAATAACAATATAATATCTCATATAGTTTTCTATTATATTGTACTTGAGTAAACTAACTCATGAATATAGGAGATTGTGAGATTATTGTTGGTGTTGTTAGAGAAAATTCCTAATTTATAGGAGTTACATATCACTCTATATTTTATAATGAGTTCTAGATGCATTAATGGAAAATATGAGTTTTATTATTAATCTTTGGATGATTGGAAATGGGGTAATTTTAACTCTTTGAAATTGTTGGGTGCTTTAGAACTATATTTGTGACTTCCTAATGGAGGTGTACCAAATTTGGAAAATTTTAGGTAGCCTTGAGTTCCTTTTGTGTTAGTATTTGCAATGAGAACTCATGAGAGTGATAGGTTTGTAAATGAAGTGATATTGAATTTCTTATATAGGGTTCCAAAGGTAATTTTCTATGAAAAGGTAAACCCATGAGGATAAAATGATCCAACAAAGATAATAAAATTAAAATCAAAGTTGAAGGATGTGTCACCCAAGACCGTATAAGGTGGATAGGACTAGTTATTACATCATAGCCATACTATACTGATTTTGGATAGGGTAACAATATATGTGGTCTAAAATATGTATCATGATAAGCAGAGGTTATATATTAATTTTATGTATTTATATTCAGAATGTGATGACACATTAGTGTATAGAAATAAGAAAGTTAGGAGAGATTCAATAAGATGTACTTGAGTGCAGATAACATGGGGATATTTGTCTTAACAGAGTATTGTCACAACCAATAACGTCAAAAGGGTAAATTGCTAAATTTGAGTGTCTATAATCACGTTATTAGGGTGTTGTAATAGGGTGTCATGTTAGGGTTTCTGTTAAGGTTTTATGATAGGAAGTACTTATTTCACCACAAAGTAGAGATAAAACAGATAAGAGGTAAGGGCGAGGAGGAATACCTATAGATAGTCAAAGATAGGTTGTGTGCACGTAGAATGTTGACCAAGCTGATTGTGAAGAGCTTCCCTTTGGCTAGGAGGAATGACCTGTTAGAAACACAACAAGACCACCAAATGATATTAAATAGCAAATGGCAGTGGACTTCCTAGCGAAAGCTAGATCCGGAAGCGTGATGCTTCCTCAAATGGCTATCAATCCACTATTGTAAACAAGTTAATGCAAGGAAATATTGTAAATAAATGAATCCTACTGTAGTTGATAAGATTTAGGTATCTCTTATAACATACAATAAGTGAATTTAATCTAACAAGTAAGGTTATGATTAAATGGAGGGATGATAGGTTTGTCTGAGTTTGCAGGTCTAAAAATACCGTAGATGAGTTCTAGGAAAGGTTGGGTGAGGTTCGGGTTGTTTTGAAGAAGTTATGAGCTTGTTGGTTTAAAGGATTTTACCGCTTAGGTTAGGTGACCACCGTCGATCTTGGTAAATGACCGACACCGGTTGAGTGACAGTGTTGGTAGGGGCAATTGGGTAGAAATGTTAAAAATAGGTTGATGGGAGATCTTTTTGATTGCATAGAGAGTTAGGAAGTCTTGGATGAGGTTGTGGGATTTTTAAGAAGACTCAAAGGTGATAAAATGGGAGTTTGGGCAAGGTATGAAGGTTTTGTGGGAAAATGGTCAGACAAAGGTGTTGTAGGAGAGATTCGGGTATGAGAAGTGATGGAATGAAATAGATAACAAGTAAATAACTAATCTACTGAAACCAATGACAAAGTAGAGATATACTTACTTTTGAAATGGAGATGAATGGAATGAGGTTGTGGTGGTTGCAGAAGAAGGTGGTCCCAAATGAATGTAGCAACAACAAGAGGGCACGATGCTTCCCTGTGAGTGCACTAGAGCTTTGGATCAATATGTTGATGAGTGGTGTGGTGTCTAAATGTTGTAAAGGTCTCTGGTATGTCGCAAGATCACTGAAAATCTTGAGAGTCGTATTCAAGGCCGTAAGAGATAGAAACCAGATTCAGAACTTGAGAAAAGAGTTAGGAAATATTATTTAAGGAAACTAACAACAATTAAGTGATTGGTGTCAGCCAAGAATAACCAACATCGGTTAGGGAGAAATGGTCATACTTGCTAAAAATAGCCTGATTCTTCCTAAATTTGGCATGATTGAGATTTTGGTTCTGGGTCACAAGTGTGGAATGACACTAAATGGAGTGGGAGAGTAGTTAGAGGGATAATAGGCCATTAAGATTAGGGTTAGAATAAGTCCTAGTTGGTTAAGGGAAGTGGGGACTTAGTCTTAGGTAATGAATAGGGTTGGAATAGGTCTAGGATGAGGTGGAGAGGTGAGGTGGCTAGGTGAGGTGGAGAGGTGAGGTAGATAATTAACTTAATTTTGGTAATTAAATTAATTAAAATGTGTGCAAGTGGGCATGGTGGGGGAATAATATTGAATTAATTAATTGAAGGGGGTTTAGAGGGTTGAAACATAACTTTGGGTGTCTACAATACTTCTAAGGTGTCGTATTAAGGGTAATTAGATCAAATTAAGTCAAACTAGGGGAAATCAAATAAATTCAATGTAAATTATATAAAATTAGGTCAAAAGGGGGAAATGAGGGAAAACTAAGGAAAATTATGTCTAATTAGGAAATTTTAGGTCAATTTAATGTAAATTATATCAAATTATGTCAAATAAGGGGAAATTGGGTCAAATTAAGGGAAAATTGTGAAATTAGGGAATTTTGTAAAATTATGGGAAATTTGATCACACTAGGGAAATGAAGGAAATTTAGGTCAAAATAGGGGAAATTATGTCAAATTAGGGTAAATTGTATCAAATTAGGCTGAATTTTAGGAAATTAGGTCAATTTTGGGTTAGGTCAAACTAGAGGAAAATATGTCAAATTGTGCTAAATTAGGTTAAATTAGGGAAAATTATGTCAAATTAAGGTAAATTAGCTCAAATAACTTAAATTAGGTCAAATTACAGAAATTAGGTCAATTAGGTGAAATTTACAAAATTGGGGTAAATTTGGTTAAGTTATATCAAATCAAGAAATTAAGCCATATTAGGTCAAAATGTTGGTGTTTAGGGAATTTGTTGGTTGGTGAATCTTTTTAGAAGCACAATGGAATGAGAGGGGGTGGGTGAATTAGTCCTACAAAACTTTCATTTCATTTACCATCACATAAATTCATCATCACATTCATTCATTTAACACATATAACCATATGCGCACATTAGATGTGTACTAAGCATTCATAAGTACATGAAGCAAAGAAGAAAAATCATGAATACCATATATAAGTTGGAAACCCTCATTGGGAAGAAAAACCACTAAAACCATGCTTATATTACACAAAAAGAAAAGAAATTTAGTGAAGCACCAACTTCACAAGGAGCACCAAACTCCTAGTTTACTAGAGCACCAACCCTATAGGGAGCACCAACCCCAAATTTAGTGAATCACCCACTCCAAAAGGAGGATACAAAACCCTAATATGATCAAGAATGAACTCAAAAATATGAGTATGACGATATCTAAATTTTGTAGCTAATAAAACTGATGGAGATCACTAATTCAGCTCACAAACTTTTTTCAAACCCTCATTCCTTCAACTTGTTATATCTTCTTCTTTCACAACTTGTCTTGGCTTCAAACCATTTCTCACATGCCCTATAATATTCTTATAAAAATTTAAAACATCCTCAAATCTTATTTCTTTCCCTTTCTTAGATTTCAAACCCTCACCTAGGTTGCATTTTCTCTATATGCTCAACTAGTTCAAAATTGAACTCAAAACCTCATTTAAATATGCTTCTCATCTTTCAAATACAAACAAAATAGGTTTATATCATTTGTTTCAACCATTAAAAATTAAAAAAATAACACCATAATCATAAAAACATTCACATTGGACCCATATAGGTCGTCCATGCCCAAAACCACCAAACATGCACAAAACTAGCTCAAAACCCCATCACCTAGATGAGCTAAAACCACAAATGCCAAAACCATGATTATTCAAGCTCTAAAATTCAATTTACATGTTTGATATTACATAAAAACATAATCCACATTCTTTATTTAGATTGAACCAATAAAAGTTATCATAACTAACTCAAGAAGTCTCATATCCTTCTTAAAATAATTGTTTCCAACACCCTGACTTCACCTTTGGGCCTCAAGACCAAATAAGAACAACTAAAATATTTCATGTAACCTCTCAATGTAATCCTTGGGACTTTTAGATCACATTCATGCATGTTGGATCACATTAAACATCCATATGTGCAAACCACATCTACTTTTCTTCACCAAATCAACCTACCCAAAAAGTAGTTTTACAAACTCAACTGGTTTTCACCCTTTATGTTACTTCCAAGACTTCCAAATTTCTTAAATATTAAAAACATTCATCCTTATTCACTCTCCAACTGATAGAAAACATCAAATAATTCATCTCATCTAACATCTACCTCCATCTTCTAAAGCAAAATCAGTTATGTCCCGAGAAACAAGAAACCTTCTTCTATACAAATCAATATAGATGACCAATAAAATATCATCATCATGTTACAAAAATATACCATTGGAAATATCTCTTAATCCTATTTCTATAAAATATCACATTTCCTTCCAACTTCAAGTGGAAGGTCTTCAACCAATTCTATCTCTGAAAACTACTTGAAATTGCCCCAAAACTGCCTTATGACCAGTCTTCATAAATAGGGCACACTTTTCCATTTATAAGAACCACCATGATATGAAACTATCATGGAAATGTAGAAAAATCCAATACTAATAACAATGTCAATTTATTTATCACCTTCTTTGGATAACATTTTCACAAACTGAACTTATTCATAAATAAATATTTTCAAGTGGGACCCACAGACTATCACATGCTCTAATATACATTTCTATAAATCTAGAAGATTCCTCTACAACATCCAATAATAAAGTTGGAAAAATCAATCAAGAAGGTATTATTACACTCCATTTTCTCCAAGTCGCTAGGGTTTCAAAGAAACTTATCTTCTCAACGATCATTCATAAAAATGTGATAATCAAAACACATAAAAAAATTTGAAACCTTTATAAATGACCTAATAATATATTCCAAATACTTCAGGTCTCCATTCAAATCATACAATTCACAACGAGCATCAGAAGGTCAAATTTTGCTTTAAAAACACACTATAGATTACCTATTTTTTCCAAAACTGATATATTTACAAAAATATTCTTCACTTTGACTTGAAACTTTTCATGAAGCATCATGAAAACATCCTCTAACTATCCATACTCACCATCTATCCCAAATAGGTCGGAAACATTGTATCCATGAAGACTTACTTGTGTTATCTTGCATGTTTCTCACCGCTTTATTTCCCAAGGACCATGAAACACTATAAAACCTCTAAGAACTTACCTAAAACTCACCATACAACTTATATACCATGTCACAATACTATTTACATGATTTTATAAGACTAATTATCTCTAAAATGCATACCTCTTTACCATTACGCATGCTTCGAAGTAGGAATAGGCCTAGAATGACCTGACTCAACCATGAAACCTCATGAAATGACCATGCTAACATCTTACAGACTCATTAACACCTATAAAACACCTCATATACCATGTGTGACCTCATGAAAACATTTAACCACCTTGGAAGGACTCAAACCATGACTATACTCACTGAACCATGCTCCAGGACAACATAGAACTCACCAAATCCTGACACTACCAATCAACCTTCATGTTTTACATTTAATGAAACCTCATGGAGACTCACATGACCTCATGACATTGTTTTCCATCAACTACAACTCAAACACACAATGGAAAAAATCTCCCCTTTTCATTGATGGCAAACACCTTCAAACATTGATGACAACCAAAAATACCAAACACATACTTGAATCTTTTCCATATTTCTAATGCTTCTCTCCCCTTTGACATCTATGAAAAAGTATGAAATGATGAAATTTCATGGAAAATGAAAAAACAATACTAGACACAATGGAAACAATGCAAAAACTAACTTAAATGCTTAAATATCTCCCCCTTGGACTATACTTTCTCCTCTTTTACTCCTTCAACAACATATGAAGATCCATTGGACCTATAATCATCATGAAAATGAGTCCCCCTAAATGTGTACACTCCATATTTTGTCTTTGATCAAGATTTACTTCATCCTCTAGGTCTATTCCATGCATGAGAACACAAGTTTTGCCTTTAATTTTACATTTCCACTTTTAGGACTAGAATCCCTAAAACCAAATTTCAGTCCAAAATGACCAACTTCCTCTATCTCTAGAAGCACATAATCAACATGACCTAGCTCCATATATCCCCCTTTGGACCTATTTCATCCATATCTAACTCATAACATAAGTATTGAGGCTCTTACCTTGATTAAATGCTTTGTAGATGCATAAATGTCTTTTCACAGTCCTTAAATCTTTATTTCAGTCTTATTTACCCTTTTATATGCATGATGAAGCTGAGTTGTCCTTATAACCTCCTTGTTTTAGCAATATACATGTAAATATGACTAGTGTGACCTTACACACCTTAAAGAGAGATAAACCTTGTTCCCCCTATCTCCGAGACTCTTCTCGAGACTTGTACACTATCATTTTCTTATTTCACAATCATACAATGCCTTCTTCTCATGTTATTTCAACCTCTGAGTATATAACATTTGTTATACTCTATCTCGACTACATTCTACAACTCGCTTCTAATTGTACCTTTCATTTGGATAATCCTTACCTCTTCTCTGATTTGAGTGTTAATGTCAACCTTCATATTACACACTTGATGAGACTACAAACTAACTTATAATTTTTTAACAACTCTATCTCTATGTCATTCATGGAATGCACCTTCACTTGTATTCACTCATAACTTGAGTAGACCTATAATAGTTCTCGGACATAACAAGTATCTTTATACGTTCAATAATTTGTTTCAGACTTTCTTTGACATAATACTCCCTAAAGAACATCGCTTTCCCTTTCCTCATATTGTGCTTCTTAATTATGAGAGACCCTTCTTGACCTTCTTCATTGGGCTTGAAACATAAAACTCTTTTGGATGCACAACTATCGCTTAATCAAATACACATACCTTATATTTGATGTTTTACACACTTTATTTTCCTTCTTGATTCCCGATCACACCTGTAGCAATTGTTACATCATCCATAGACCACTAAAAACTCATTTGAGACCATCCTTATGAGTCTAACATACTTATATTTTCTTTAAATTGACTTCACCGACACGTAACTTACTTCACTTCACACAACCTCCATATCCAACCAACATACTCATATGAAGTCATTTATATTCATCTTCTTTAAACCAAAAACATGACTAAATCATTAACATCGCCTACTCTCTTATTCAACCAATACTATGAGAGACACCAATTTAGGCCTTAGCCACTAAAAACCAAAGTGTACCTTTATTTCCTTTTACACCTTGATATATTTTGAGAATCAACATGTCTTCCTATATACCTATAACATCACTTTTTGTGCCTTAGTCACTTGAGTGTACAACCTCACACCTTCAGCAATTTTTATCTTACCAATTTTTTTGCTTGCTCAACACACTAGTCAGCGATGAACCTATGTCTAGGTTTTCATGATACAAACCCTTATCTCATACTTTTGATAAAGTATTAAAATCAAACCTCTTTTGTCACATTTTAAACCTCCTTTACTTGATTCAAATTCTATTTCAGACCTCATAGCACTTATCCTTTCTTGAAACACATCCCTCAATACTTAATCAAACATCAAGGAATTCTCAGTACACTTAACATGCATGACTCACAATCTTTTACTCTATCACAGACCTTTATTCAACACTTTACAAACTTTTACCTTTGACTAGATACATTTATCCTATGTACCACAACTCATGGTTTATCAAACAAGCTACATAACTATTTAATTTCCCTACAAGGAAATTTCATAGGTGAAGATCCTAATTTGATGGTCCACATACTTTTGATAGGTCACCAAAATGCTCATGATTTGAGATACTTCCCATATCTATCAAACCAACTCAAGCCCTTTTTAATCTCATGCTCTAACAACACTCTTAAAAACCAACACTCATGTTAGGGCCAACACCGCAAACCACACCATGACTCAAAACTTTGTTTATACACTTTTCAATTAGAAATCATGATGCATGCCTTAGAATGATAGCATTGAGACAACCATACCAGGATTAAAGACACATCTTCATACTTAGTTATCTGATTAGCTTTTCAATTTTCCTATAAGCAAACATTCAATAGCAGATCCTTCTCATTTTCATGTCTCGAATTGCACTTTGGAGTTCACTACATCTTGTCCATGGCCCAACACAATATGACCTGGAACCCTACATACCTTGGACTAAATCTATCCATAAGTGTAAATTATCATGCTTAGAACCAGATAATATTCTCTTTCATCTAGGAGCATTGCAAGAAAGTCTTATATATTTTAATGTCTCTTCACATATATAGTAATTTTCTCCCAAAGTTGAGAGTCAACATAGACCATCTTGTTACTTTATACTTGAATAGACTTTACCACCTAATTTTTCCTACACTTTGATTAAGTATCAACTTCATTCATCTTAGAACTTACACAATGTGTCCTTTAGTGTTCAAAATTGCATGCATTCACATGTACCTTTAATTTTGACTAAAAATCCTGATAATAGACCTTTAACCTTGATGATTATTATAGTAAACTTATAATTCCACTTTAGCCAACATATGAATTTTGAATCCTTCAAATTCATTCTTGGCATAACAATACTTTCAAGTCTTCATATGACATGCTTTTATCTATAACCAGATATCAGGATGATGAATTATACAAAGAAGGATCCATGGACTTAAAATCTAGTCTCCTTTTATATTTAAGTCTCTTTCTTAAGCTCATGAGTCATCTTATAAGACATCCTTTACTTGACTCTTCACACTAGATACAAGACTATCTATTGATATTTCACATTCTTCCTAAGACACAATAACATTTTATAAATCCCATCACAAGACATGTTCTCAAATCACAAGTTTCTTAAGACAAGAAAAAAAAACCTTTAAGACTCAACTCCCCTAGATAAGTAATCCCTTGATGAATTCACATGAAATTTATGAGCACACACTTATAAAAACTTTAACAACTCATTGTACCATTCCACAGGGATCCTTTTATGACTTCAGAACACTAGAGTTTGCCTTGACCAATAACAACATGACAAACTTCACACCTTTTCTTACTAAAACCTTGACACTTTATACTAAAAACCACTCCATGGATTTATCAAGAGAAGAATCTCGGTAGACTTTGTACACTTTGGAATAACTAGATCAACAATACCTATTTTGAATAAGAATGGACAAGATGGACACCAACTATGCAAAGACAACCTTTCATGACTACCAAACACATCACCTAACAAAAACACCATAAACAATGACATAATCCTATACTTAGACACCTACTAATGACAAGGTTGTAGAAACTACATTGATAAGTCACTTAACATACCTTATCACTCTTACATTGTCCCAAACCCCTAGTTTCTTCAATTTTTCATACACAGAGATTGAATAACATTTAAACACATATGAGTGGCTTGGGATTTTGAATTTGGTTCAACCTTCTTGACCTTATTTTCATTATTTTACTCCTTGACAACCTTTTTGAACTTGACTTGGTCTCCTTGACTGAATTTGATTCAACTTTGACTAATTTAGGCAACCAAAATTCCTTCATTTTGAGAGCTTCAACCTTCTTCACTTGTCTAGATGATTCATGAGAGAAAACCTTGCAATATGACCCTTGTGATGACACTTATGACAAACAACCTCTTTCCTATCTCTTGACTAATCACTCTTGTGGTATTTTCCATTTCTCTAAGGGTATACACAACTAAAAAAATTCCTACAATCCCTTGCTCTATGACCAAAACCATTACAAGCATAACAATAACCATGAAATTTTACATACCTCATTACATTTGTCTATCTAATGATATTAGGCCTTAAATAGACCTTATTTCCATGAAAACCTTCATCTTCACTTCCTTTGGAACTAGGACTAGCTTCTTGATCTACTAGATTAGGATTTTCATCTCCTTTGACCTTTAAGGTTTGAATATCTTCCTTGATTTTGACATAATATTATTCTTTAGCCTTAAGATTTTTGACATAAATTTGATTTCAGACTTCAGCCTGATGTTCTCCTTCTTATGTAAATTCAAATCTACTTGTAGATCCATTACCACCTCTTTAAGATCATCTTTACTTTGTAAACAAACATCACAGGGCTTTTTTTTCAATCTTTCACATTCCTCTTCCTTTGAACTTGAATCTAAAGTAGCCTTCTCCAATTGAATCTTGATAATTTTGATAGTTTATTGATCCTTCTTGGTCATGGCTCTATAATGTTGATTTTATTTCCTGATTTACTTTTCCATCTTGTGCCTCTAGGATCTCCTTCAATTTTTATACTTGCTTCATAAGGACGTCATTACAACTTTGCTTTGTTTTTTCTTAGGGTCCCTTTTAAACCAACCTTAGAGAAAACCTATTATTTTATTCCTCTTATCACAAGGATGGGGCATCATAAATTAGGGTCAAATACATTTGTTTTTGTCTAGGCTCATTGTAGTACTTGTACACATTTGTCAAACCTTAGAAAAAATGTTTGTTATCATGTTTAAAACCATTATCCATCCAATATACTCCATTATATTAAACATTGAATTACATAGAAGCTTCTTACATTACAAAGCATCACCATAAGTTATGTGTGTATCAGATCCAACAACATAACTCTACAATAATTCACTATTCAACATCTCTCTAACTACATAATTCACTACATATTTATAGGGGTGGGGACTTTCCCTTCACCACCTACGCACTTCCCAAAATAGGTCGCATGCTAATAA
This sequence comes from Taxus wallichiana var. yunnanensis, assembly GCA_018340775.1. Classification (NCBI taxonomy): domain Eukaryota; kingdom Viridiplantae; phylum Streptophyta; class Pinopsida; order Cupressales; family Taxaceae; genus Taxus; species Taxus wallichiana. The sequence continues at coordinate 636,929,972 of CM031237.1, read as the reverse complement.
TAGCCATGCACCTTTACAATAACATGCACACATGCAAGTGTGCTAATAATAGACATCCTATAGTTAACTGGAAGAAGTAATCCTATTATTATCTTGAACTCATGCATGGCGCTTATCAGATGCTCATTCCCAAAATAGCATTTGTGTGTCACGCAAGTCTCCATCCCAATGTGTGCTCCACACGCTATCTTCCAAAAATATCCCACATCCATGAAAATGGCTAAGTCCCGAATCAACTTGTCTAACGCATGCATTTCCTTTCCCTATCCTTCCATGCCTTCAAGTACACCTTGTTCCCACATGTGAATCCTATGTGTGTCTTCTCCTTAGGAAAATATTGTCTTCTCAACATTACCCCACACTAAAGTACATTTTTTCCCAAAATGGGGATTCTTTCTGATGTTCCCAAAGAATAAAGAATAAGAATGGAAAGAATATAATGAATCACTATACAAAAGAATAGACCTTTACTCTATAACACCTTCTTCTTCAACCAGGAGGATCAATTCTAGGATATTCTATTTTAATCTCAGCCTCCAATGTCTTCCATTCATCCAACGCATGTCCTTTGTCTTCTCTAGAAATGTTGTGGAAATGGCTTCCAATTCATCCTAAGTAATCTTTTCCTTTTCATTCTGTAGTACTTGACAACATTGGCCATAATAGTCATCATTCCCTCTAAAAGATCCATCTTCTATGCTATGTGCTTCCCAATCTCATCTATTCTCTCCTTATGTGGGTCTTGAGTTGCTGCAAGGGCTTCACACTTTTGTTTCACTAGTGCCAATATTTCTACACATCCCAATGTCTCATCTTTCATGGCCTTCAAAACATCATTATCTTCAACCAAAGTTCTGATCCTTATCACTACTTCTGGTGCCACAAAAATATTCAAAGCTTGGTCAACTTTCTTCAGTTCATCCTTCAGAGTTTGGAGCAACGCCTCATAATTTGAAATTTTCCTAACCACAGAGGCCCTTTCTCTTTTTTCTTCTTGTTCAGATCCTTTGGCACTTGGCATTCAAATTGGTCCATCTTCTAGCACCAAATCAACCAATGTGCACATAATGCATAGCCAAAGGAAAATTCTCAGGTACCTTAGACTCAAGATGAGGTCTTGCTTTTAGAATGTAGTCACCAATTTCTTCTACCATGCTAATGAAGGCCTCATTCTTTTTCTATTTCTAGGTCCTTTTCTCCTTTTAAACATGTTATTTCTACAGTTTTTTTCCTTGTTATCTTCAAGTAGCACTCTAATGGTGGCAACCTTATCAATGTTCCTCCACGCCACCTCTGTAGATACCTTAACCAAAGCATTTCTCACCTACTCATCAGACATTAGAGTAGGCTTGACTGTCATGTGTCTGCTTTGGGGTGCCTTCTTCACTCTCCTTGATACACAAGATTCCTCACAGACATCAAAATTGGCTCATCCATATGGGTCTACATGGACCAGATAATTGTTTCCTTGTGCATGTGGTGGCCATGTCTAGATCCATCAACTCCCATCCATACAATTCCTTAAGGCCTACTATGTGCTCTGAAACCGGGCGGATGATTTTTCTTGTGTCCTCAACATAGCCCATACTTGGCACAACATATTCTTCACTTGTTCTCTTTGTTCTTGGCCCCTTAGAACCTGAGCACCAAGGTTTGAGTTGGCCCTTCTTCTTCTTGAGTAGTAACATGCACGTTTGGGTTGCTCTTGCACCATCTCTTCTACTTCCTTCATCCCTTCCTCTTCATCTTTCATTTCTTCATCTCTGGGTTCCTCCATATCTTCTGGTTGTACTGGGGTTCCAGGCACGCTCTCTTCGACTCTTCCTACCTCCTCATCCAGCTTCAAATTTCTCTCTTCTTCTCAAGTGCCTCTTTCTGAGGGGAGAGTCTAGGTGATCTTCTTATAGGTTGTGGTGTTCCCGCACCTTGGGTCCTAGTTCTTCTTGAATACCTTCTTAAACCGACACTCTTCAGGGACTACATCCACATCCAAGTCCTCTTCTCCTTCTTATGCACTATGGTGGAGTATCTACACGCTCACTCTCCACTTTTTTTGTGGGCTGCCTCCAGCCTCTATGATCCAAGCCTCCACTATCTTCTTGTTCCTCTTCCTCCTCTATCTATCTATATGGTCACAACAGGATTTGAGCCACATTCTCCATTGTGTGTTTTCCTTAGGTGGCCCTGGGAGCATGAACTCATTCTCCACATACTTATTATTCTCCAACCTAGGCTTGAGCTAAAGATATATGAGTGCATGGCTCCACTATCCCCAATATAGCAAACTTACTAGCTTCATACTTATGACATCTAAAATGAGCCTCTCAATGTAGGTAGACCGACTCTAGATATACATATGTTTTCCTGAGGTGTGGTAGTCACAATCTACCTTGTCTACATTGAAGTTTCATCCTACGCGCATCAAAAAATATGTGAACTGGAGGCCTAGAAGTAGTAGCATGTTGTGAAGGCATAGGGAGTTTTCACCATGGACTCCATGTCCCATCCTTCATGGAAAACCACGATGCAAGAAGTGTTGATACATACACCGAAAATTGTACTTACCTTTCCTACTACCAAAGGTAGTTCCTTTGGAATGCGTCCATTCCTCCTCAAACACCATGCATGCAAAGTCATTCATACCACATTTCTTCCCTTTTCTTGAATGGGCCACTCATTGATCCTTCACATAAATATTTCTCAAACCTTTCCATGAGGGACTTCTTCTCAATGGGGTATTCCCAAATTTTATTCTTTGGCCCATCAGCACTCCAATTTCTACAAAAACAAGAGATAAGAGGATGGTGCCAAAACTTATCTTTTCACCTACACTTCCTCAATAATGGTTTCTACAATATAGCCTACTAAGTTGTAGATTTCTCCCTCATTTTCTTTGCAACATAAAGCCACATTGTATTTACCTATGACCATCTCCCTTGATCATTCAACTTGGTGAGAAGATGCATGCACTTCCTACACCACAGGTACTTCCTCAATCTATAGATGTCCATTCCACGTGACCCTTGGTATACCCCAACTCCTTGCTTGTGGCTATAACCATTACTTTATCAGTCAGATCACTAACAATGTCTATCCATGTGCCCTTCAATCCTGTTAATGTCACAATTAGGGCCATGTGAGCCTAACCCTCCATCCGAAAAAATAGAAGAAGTCCTCATGGACTCTACTCATAAGCCATTGGTATAAAGGTTCATATTTTCCAAAATATGGGAGCTCATATAGTTGATAAACTCCTACCTACTTAAGAAACTTTTCCCCAACATCATCATACACTAGCATATCTTCCACCATGCACTTGTTGGTCTTCTTATTCAACAAAGCATCCAACTCTCCCTTGTTATCAGTGGTGTGGTGGTTGTAGTCATTTACTTTGCATCTGCGGATGTGGGAATCCCAATCTTTTCTCAACTATTACTCCTTCTTCGGTACTACATCTCTAAAAATTTCTCTCGGAGCAATTTCAACCTCAACTTCCACCTTTTTCTTTCCTTTTGTGCCTACTGCAGGTGCTTTCTTTGGTGCCATCATAAAAATCCCACCTTTTTTCTTCTATGTTGAGTAAGTTCAAACCCTAGCTCAAAATCACATGCCCTAGCTCAAAACCATGCCCTAGCTTGAAACCATGTGCCCTAGCTCCTTCTCAATGCTTCTTCTTCACTCAAACCCTTCACCAATGGGGATGCAAGCCTTTTCCACACACAAATCTACTCTCCACATCTAGTTTCACAACTCTCTACACCTCAACATGATTCACTTGGCTTGGTTACACTTAGCTCACTTGAATACTTGTGATTGCAAAGGTAAAAATGAACCCGCATCACGTCCTTATATAAATTTTCAAAAATTTAGTGCATTTATTGCTCCTTCACCTACCAACAATCCTCTCATTAATTGACCATTTTCAAAATTTCCAAAAATTTCCATGCATGGTACAATTTTGCACCCCAACTATAACCTTCTAGCACACCTTCCTACCCTCTGGCTACAGACTTCTCTTCTTCACGCACTTCCATGCACCGAGTACCTCACCACTACACCTCTCTCATAGTAGTTTCCATGGCCACTTGCTTACCTCATGTTATATTGTCCCTTCATTCATTTCCATCTATGGTCTTCTTTAGAAGTAATCTCCTTTCTAACAACTCCTTTCCATACTTGAATAACACCTGTAATAGTTTATTCTCATGTGTACCCATTTGTGAATAAAAATAACAACCACCCCACACCAATGGTATGTGTAGTCCTCTCACATAAAAATACTTCAGATTGTAATTAGCTTCCAATGACAAACACACTTATTACACAAAACACCAAACTAAATTGACAAAGCATAACGATGAAGAAGGAAATACATTAAAGGAAATACAGAAAGGGAAACCTATACTAAATGGAAACACTTGCCTTATTACAAACACCAAGAAGACTTATTTATAGTAGGGCTTCAACCTACTCCCATTAAAGTAACCGGGTAACCACATTCCATCAAGCACCTCTAACTAGAAAGTGCCTGAGTCAAGTATATGAGTGATAACATACGGTCCCAACCAATGCACCTTGAGCTTTCTTGGATGGCATAAACTTAGAATCATAAAGTAGTACCATCTATCCAACCTCAAGCTTCTTGTCCTTGATGTGTCGGTCATGCCATGCCTTCTCCTAGCCTTTTCCTACTTCTAACTCCAACGTGTTATGGCACACCTCTCATCCAACTATATTAACTATCAATTATTTCTTCTAATGCTTTCTCATCAACTAGACCTCCAATGCATGCAATATGTAAAGAAGGTAACATGAATTCCATAGAAGAACTACTTTGTGCCAAACACCAACTGAAAGGGTGTGGCCTTATTCAACCTCTTGTAGGTTGTTCTATATGCCCAAAGTACAACAAAACTTTATCATCCCAATCTTTCCTTCCAACATCACAAATTTTTTCAAGGTCTGGCTCAATATCTTGTTAAAGGCCTCAATAAGTACCATTTTCCTAGGATGATAGGGTGTAGTCTTGTGGTGTGCAAACCATAAATTCATCCAATAATATCCTGATTGTCTCATTCAAAAAGTGTGTGCCCCTATCACTTGTCAAGCTCAACAGACATCCATACCTAGTAAGAACATTTTCCCATAAGAACCTAGTTATTGTAGTTGTTGTACAATCCTTTGTAGGTGCTTCTTCCCACCTTGTAAGATAATATGTGCAAGTGATGATATAACATGATCCAGTTCTACACACGTGTGGTGAGTGAAATAGGACCTACAAAGTCTATAGCCCATTTCTCAAATGGCTCTACACTAGCAATAGGCCTCAAAGGCATTTCATCTCTTTTCCCATAGTTTTCCAAGGTGCTGAAAGTGATCACACACCTTACAATACTCTTTACAATCCTTGTACATAGGTCTCCCACCATAATCCAATGAGTAGAATCTTGCACATGGTGGCATCACCTACATAGTGCCCACCTACAATACCACCATGAGCCTCTTCCATGATATATGTGCACTCATGTTCTAGTACACACCGCAAAATACTTCATCTCACCTAGTTTGTATAAATCTCCACTGATCAACATAAAGGGTGTCACATGAATTGCAAGTTGTTTCTTCTCTCAATGCTTTCATTCCTTCTGGTGTCCATACCCATGCATAAAAAGACAACAATATCCTCCAATTCTGAAGGCACATGTAACCTATATATAAATTGTGCATCTGATTGTATATATCTTTCAATTGTCTCGCATCCCTCCCCGATCAAATCCTTGATAAGTGGTCTAGGCCAAAATTACTTTTACCTAGTTTTACCACAACTGTGAAATCAAATTCTCTGAAATAAGAGCACATCGACATATGCACCCCTATAAAATGGGCTTATTTACCAAGTATTTTAATGCCATGTGATCAATATAGAATACAAAAGGTGTTTAAGTAAGTACTTGTCTAAATTTATGCAAACGTAGATCATCGACAAGGCCTCACACTCTATTGTTGTATAATTCTACTCTACAGGAGTCAACTTTCTACTAGAAAAATAGATAGGATGATCTATAATACCTTCTCTAGGTGAGCTAACACCACACCAATGGTTGTGCTAGAGGCATCCACATGTACATGAAATGGTTGGTTCCATGAAGGAAAACACAGAATAGGTGTTGTTGTAAGTCTCTCCTTCAATGCCTCAAATGCACATACTGCGGTTCTCCCCAATAAAATGTCCCTTTTCCTTTTAGTAACTCTTCCAGGGGTGCAAATATTTCACATATCCTTTGATAAATTTTATAATACCCTGTGTGGCCCAAGAATCCACACACCTCACTCTTGACTGTAGGCTCTTCCAGGCCTACAATAACTACAACCTTAGCTGGATCCACTAACAAACCTTCCTTGCAGATGATGTGCCCTAACAAAGTTCCAAAAGGTGTAGCAAACACACTTTCTTGATGTTTAAAGAGATGCTTAACTATCTACATCTTTCAAACATTAAGCACAAATTTCACAATGATCCTTAACAAGTCCATACACCATCCAATCATCCAAGTAAACCTAGAAGAAGTTGTGAATAAAATCTTGGAATGCTTGAACACTATGCAAAATACAACAGCACATTTTTTTCAAACCAAAGGGCATCACAATATATGCAAAAAATTTCCCATTCAATGGTGAAAGTCATCTTCTCTTGATCCTCCTGTAATTCTAACCTGATGATACCCAGAGAATCCATCTGTAAAAGAATAAACTTCACACCCTGCAATGCCTTCTAATATTTCCTCTATGAAAGGTGTAGGAAAAGGATCAATCACACATGCAACATTTAGTTCCCTATAATCCACACAAATCCTAATCCAACCATCTTTCTTTATACTGATCACCATGGGGCTAACCCACTTTGATTCCTCTAGGGGCTTGATGATGCCAAATTTCAACATTTTGTCAATTTCTTCCTTAACTTTGACACACAAGTTAGGGTTCATCCTATAAGGTCTCTTCCTGACTGGGCACGCACCTTCCTTTAGCTTAATCTTCATCTCTCCTAATGACTCATGCACTCCTTTTAACTCATGGTAGCCCCTAGAAATAAGTCCTGAAAATCCCATAGTAACTCAATTATCTTTTCCACTTCAAAATCAAACCAATAATCCCCAATTATTTCCTCCTTAGGTTCAACATCCATGCCAATGTTCACTTTCTTGGTCTTCATAGGTTCATGATAGGTGCACACATTTTTATCCACACTATCTAACACTTCACATGTACCTTTGAATGATCTATATCCATATTTTCTACTTCTTCATCATCCACTATGTAGACCATCTTTCCTTTTTCTTTCTCACAACAAGCACACTTAAGTAGTGTGGCATCTGTCTCTTCTACTTCATCAAAATGCACTCCTGAGTCTACCTCACCAAATAACTCCTAAATGAGTTCTTCAGCCTTTGCACTATCTCCCATAGTTAAGTGCTTTATAACCCTTAATGCCTCTTCCACCGGAGGTTTAGTAGAGAAGTAGTCAAAAGTCTGGGTCATTCCTGCAATCAAGTCCTACCAATTTCTAGTCTCCCTATGCAGCTCTGCATAAACATACCAAGCTCATGCGCAGCCTTGTAAAGTGGAATAAAGTTTGTGCACCCAAAGTGAAGGTGGTAAAGCTTCCTACCCCTCTATCCAGAGTCTCTCACACTACTAACATGGTGTTGAAATAGGTTGATTACCATGATACATGCATATTGTAGTAGGTGCATTTCTAAAAACCGAGTGGTTAGAGAAATTCTGACTTCATTCCATTCCATAAGATTATCCCTGTGAACCATCCACCAATGCATGTTGTTGTCCCGCGCAAGGTAAGGTATATACTAACATATTCCTTCTTTCCACTTGATTTTTCCACTTACTCCTCCATGGCATGCATAGAATACCATAGGATCTCCTTCTCCAGTGTACCGAGGTACAAGGTTGTTACCTATCCTCCGAATACATCGAGGTTTTCTTCTCCATGCAAAAATGCTTCTTACTTCACGCCCAACCATCTCATAGGTGTCATGTGCCCAATTTTCACAAGAAATACTTGTAGTATCACTAATAGACTATGCATCTTCCCACTGGAGGATTCCTTCCTTTGATGGCTCAAGTACTTCCGGGTCCCGAATGGCACATACACATAAATTTTGTTTAGGTCTTCCTCACTCAAAGGTTCAACATAAGGTGCATTTCCCATCTATCAAAGGGATAATCACTCTTTCTTCCTTGTTCTCAAAACTTATATACCCCTTGTTGAACCATAAATCAACATTATTTGCATAACACCAAGGGCACCCAAGTAGAGCTGGAAGTTGTCTATTCTACAAGTGCTAAGACCTCAAAGTCCCCAATGAACTTGGCCCCTTGTATAGTAATGGATGCATCCTTTAAAACTCCTATGGGAGTGGCCTTAGTTTGATTGGCCATGAACAATACATTAGAGGATGGTTGTAATGGAGGTCTTCCCATCTATACCCATGCATCTAAAGTAAGCACATTAACTTCCATGCGCTTGTATCAATCAATATATTACTCAAGAGCCACCCATCCACAACAACATTCAGAGTGATCTCCTTGTCATAATCCAAGCTATGAGGGGGAAGATTAACATGCAGATCTACCATCCATTCTCAATACTTACACATGGAGTGTTTTTCCTTTAGCCAATTCCCTAATAATGGAATGATATTCTCCTGGCAACATTTTTCATACCTCTTTTTCAAGTCATCAATATCCGATTGAACTATCTCTACTACCTTCTTTTTTTCTAACTTCCATGATTGTTCCTTTAAACATTGTATTTCACCCTAAGATTTCTGAGTACCTCCATGGTTTCCTATAAACCTCCTTCTGATGTGTAGGATCTAGGGTACCTTGCATGTAAAACTTCCTCCTTGGTGATGGTAGGCTTCTGTTGTAATGCCTCTCTCGGCACACAAACTTTCAACACATGTAGTAATATTCATAGGTAATACCTCAGTTCCGTGCCAGCTTTGGCATCCACTGATTTTCCACAACGTGTTGTATTCTAACCATCCCCGCCTTTGTTCTCTCTATTTATGTTTTTTTCTAAGATGCTCATATAAGTCCAGGAATTCCTCATAGCTGTGATTCTTCCCACAAAAAGAACAAGTAATATTCTGAGGACATTCACACCTGTAGTGGTTAGAGATCCACATGTAAAACACATTCCATGAGGGAACTCACCTCATCCACCACCACGACCTCGGCCCCCAATCCACCATGGTATCCTCGACCTCTACCATGACCTCCTTCAAAGTGCCCTTCATTCCATCATAGCATGCTTGAGTGTGATCATGATCATGGTGCTCACTTTTTCCTTTAGAGTTATCTGATACTCCAGTCTGTCACACACCAATATCTATGGCATCATGGATCTAACCAATCAACCTATAGTCTTCTATATCATGAGTCATGGACCAAAAAATTTTACAATAACAAGATACATTCTTCCTTATCACATGTGTTGTAATAATGGGCAAGTGGCTTGCATCATGGTCCAAATGACATATCTCATATCCAACAATGAATGAACACTTGATCTATGAGGAAAACTATCTTTGTGTGCCCTTCCACTTCACAATCTGTACACCAAATCCTAATGTGCATGTCTCATGTGTTGAATTTTCCGATAGTTTCTCCAACTTCTTTTCCATAGCTACAATTTGTGCCTCCAGAATGGGCTCACTCTAGTGTCTATACTCCCAACTACCTCAACATGTAAAAAGTTTCTTCAAGTGCTTCATGGGTCCATATAAGTCTTATGTGACAACACCCTCCTAAAAGGTGTGATCAAGCCCCAAAAACCACTATGTGCATGTTGGCTTGCATGAATATCATAAGAAAGTTTAGACAACAATGTCTTGAAATGGGCATCATATTCTCAAATGCTCTTAGTAGTTCCTACTTTAATATCCTTGAGCACACTTTATACTCTTCTACTCAAACTCAGGGATATGAAACTCCTTAAGGAAAGCATCCTTTAATGTTGCATAATCTACACAAGTCTGATCAAGGTCAAACTTCCTGTACCAACTATGTGTGCATGTCCCTACAATGTAGTTGCAAACTGACTTGCCTTGCACTCAAAATCCATAACTCCTTTTGTGCACCATAGTATCTCACACATGTGCACATGTTCAACAACATCTTCTATGCCCCTATACTCTAGAAGATGAAGAGACATCTCCATGTAAATATTCTGGGGTTGTGTGGACCCTTCCCACCTGATCCAAACCTCTCATGTGTTACCTCTACCTCTAAACCACCAGATCCACTAGAACTAGAGCCACCTATGCCCCTTGATCCTCCACCTATAGCTCGAAGTGGACCAATGGATGTACTTCCCTGTCCCAACAAAGTACTAAACTAAACTCCTATAGTCTATGAAGTGGTACTACTCCCATAAGTGAGTCCAAAATTCTATGCACTTGAGTTCTGTGCTTGATGATGCACCTAAAAGGTACCTCCAAACAACAAAGAAGATGTTTTCCCTACCATATATGTACTTTCTATCTAACTTACTCCTTCTCTTCTACTACCCAAACTAGCTTGTTGACTACTTGGTTATACTAGATACTAGAAATCCAAGCACAAGGGCTAGGTTTCTAGGTAGATTCAGATGCACACCATGGCCCATGTCATCTCTATCTGGCACACTCCCACATGAGGCCGAGGAGGGTTCCCTATTATGCTTTCCCAAATGGGGAGTTCCAGATGCTCTGCTCCACGCCTCTCCACGTGAGCTTCAAATCCTTCATGAGCCATCTCTCTCTCAATGCCATCCACTCTCTGCAATATCACACTGCTTCTCTATCTCCCTCTCATCATGCCTCATTATACTTAAGCCACCTTTCTTCTCTCTACCTCTCTCTACTAGGTCCACCATCTTTCACCAAACCTGTTCCTTCCCCCACGCATGGTGGGGTTTAGCTAGCCATCAGTTTTTTCTTCCAAGTTCAGGGTTACCATCAAGATTTTGATCGCTGGAATGCCTTGCAAATAAGTTCCCTTGATAACGTGTAAAAACTGAACTCAACTACCTCCAGAAAGAATAAGTGGAAATTGAGTACTCCAAAATATAGCTATTCAAAACACCATGGAACCAAGTATCCACAACATGCATCCAAATCAGATCAACATCATAAAGGGCCTAAAATTCTTCCTACATCTAGACAAGTGTGTGATACCTCCAATTCCTTTTAGATGCATAAGCAACCAGCCACTCATACAACTCTACTAAAAATAGAAAAGAAGCTCTCATACAAACAATCATACAAATTTTGCTCCACCCACGCACATGCATCAAACTCAGATCCAATGTGTTGAACCTCCAGCGTACTCTTCTTCCAGATCCTTTATCCACTCCTCAACACTTGCTAAGGTCAACCGGTACATGTCTTCATCATGAAACATCCTAAAAAAAATGAAAAAGAGGTCCCAAAAATGGAACCAATGATGCAGCCTAGAATCTACTATATAAAACCTAAAAAACCCAGGCACATGCATGCACATCACCCAACCTAAGCTGAGCACTCACCCAAAGCATGCAAAGGTACTAGGCCCCTCTTTAGAGTTTTTTGTAGGATGTTAGTGTAATGAAGATACAACATATTCAAAACCATAAATAAGCATAAACATTCCACAGAGCATATTCCAGATCTAGATCTTAGAGAATCATGAATTAAATGATAACTATAATAAGATTAACCATAAAACCAGTTACAATCATGTTTAAAACCATTATCCATCCAATATACTCCATTATATTAAACATTGTAATACATAGAAGCTTCTTACATTACAAAGCATCACCATAAGTTATGCGCGCATCAGATCCAACAACATAACTCTACAATAATTCACTATTCAACATCTCTATCTAACTACATAGTTCACTACATATTTATAGGGGTGGGGACTTTCCCTTCACCACCTACACACTTCCCAAAATAGGTCACATGTTGATAATAGCCATGTGCCTTTACAATAACATGCACACATGCAAGTGCGCTAATAATAGACATCCTATAGTTAACTAGAAGAAGTAATCCTATTATTATCTTGAACTCATGCATGGCATGTATCAATGAAAGTCTCCATGGTGTGCTTATCATATGCTCATTCTCCCAAAAATAGCATTTGTGTGTCATGCAAGTCTCCATCCCAATGTGTGCTCTCCACATGTGTGCATATCTTCCAAAAATATCCCACATCCATGAAAATGGCTAGCATACGTCTCAATAATACAAGTCAAATCCCATGTCAGATCTCAAATTGATGCATATGTCTTGAAATAATCATCTTCTTGACTCCTATGTAGCAATCATATGCTGATTTTCTACGTGATCCTCGTTGTTTCCTGGAAATATGTCGTCTTCTAGGAAATCCAATGTCGATCAATTCCAAATCTACATCTTCTTCTACTCACAAGACATCTATATCTAAATCTACTTCATATCTTGAGTCATTATCTTCTCTAATCTTCCACACCGAGTTGGACTGTTTCTTCTATTCAACCTCCTATGGTGAAAGAACAACAACCCATACTAATTGATTTCTTCCAAAATGAAAAAGTAGTCACGAATTCATGGGGTCACATGATAATAATCCCCTACGGGATTACACGCAAATTTTCTTTAGACCTCAATACATTTGTTGGAACATAATGATTAAGTGGTTTGACCAACTCTTAATGTATATGGGTCCATCACTAATATATAGGTTAATATTTAATAATATGAAATATTTATATTTCTATTATTAAATATGATACCCTAGGTATATACTTTAGGTTAAATATTTAATATCATGAAATGATTATATTTCTAATATTAAATATTATAAACCTAAGTGTATTTGTCAACCATTTTAGGTTTAAATAGGTGGGTCAGAGAAATGTACCCAATCACCTTATATAAAAATACTTTAGGTTCTCATTTGATATATTCGAATATATATCAAAGGTGTGAAAATCAAGTGATTTGGTTTTACCTTGGTAAATAGGGTTTCAAAGGAGGAGGTGATCTTCTTTTTGTAAAATAAGTTCTCTTAAATGTAAATAGGTTATTTTCAAAGTAGTATTTACCCTATTGAGGTTTTCCACTATAAATATTGTGTCACTAGTGTTATTTATTTCCCGTAAGTATTTCTTTATTTACTTATGTTTTTTCTTGAGGGTAACTTGAGGGTTTTTAAAGGACCCACATCCTTGTACAATTGATTTTTTTTCGGAGGATCCACAACCTTGTTACAATGAAGGGGACCATATAAGGAACCCAATCAAGCAACCATGAAACTATAGTGAAGATTTAACAACCATCGACAACAAACACATCGAGTGGGACAACTATTAGGATAGACACCAGGTGTCGGTAGTGAGATAGCAGCCACCGATTATATCAATAAAGAAATAGCATAAACCACCATTGTCGTAAAAGAGAAGCATTTTATGGTTGAACAGGTGGGTAGAGGAGCATCAACAATCAGCAGATAAAAACCACCAACGTCGGCATTTGATATAGGAGAAGGAGCCACTAGCGTATCAATGAGAGGAGCATTCTAAATCATTATTGAGGAGTAACCACCGGTGTCGGCCACGAGTAGAGATGTCGCTCTACTGCGGTGAAACAACCTCCGAGGAGGATCGTGCCTCGGGGATTTGACCATGGGTGGGCAAGCACACAACCATGTGACACCTACCGTTACCTATTTCATCCCACCCCATCGGCTATTTACTTATGTTATGTATGATGTAATCTTTATTTAAATATTTATTGTAACATTATGTAATATGTAAGTTGATTAAATCCATATTTTTAGAATCCTCACATTCTAACATGGTATTAAAGCTCAAATTAAATAAATTAAGATTAAATGTTTTGTATTTTATTTATTTAATTTGTACAATTTTTTTCAACCAACTCCGAAAGGGTATTTAAAAGTATCTGGTCCCCTTCTTTTTTTCCCAATTTATTTTGGCATTATATTTGTGCAATTAAACTCTCGATAAATTTTTAGGTTTTTCAATTTTAAATACCTAATTTTTTGGGGGAGATGTAATATGATATGATTCTTAATTTCATTTACATTTTGTAAATTATATGGAATTAATGTTTGTTTGGAAATTTATGTGTGCATAGGTGAAAGAGGCTTTAAATATTTACTGCGTGAAAGTCACATACAAAAAAGAAATGATTTATTACTATATGAAATAACTTTCATGTTTTCTATAATTTCAAATATTTGAAGGTTAAATATTTTGGAAAGTAAATTCATACCCGTGTTCTTTGGTCCCTTCTAAAAGATTTGATTTGAAAACTATAGTTTATAGTTTATAGTTAATCTATAACTATATCCTATATAATTTGAAAACTATATTATTATTTTTAAATAAAAATATATATAATATAAAATAAGTTTTATATAATAATTTATATAAACATCATATTAAAATTTATATAGTTTTGAAAAAAAATTATATATTAAAAGTCTTAAATCATATTAAAATTACATGGGATTAAGGGAAGAGTCAATAGACCATATTCTAAGCCTAAGTTTAAATCGTATTTAAACTTAACTTATAAATCTAGGCATATATAGTTTTTTTTTTTTAAATAAACCTAAGTTTGAATCATATTTTATTTATATTGTTATTTTAAACCGCTTAAAATATTTAAAAAATTAGTTTATATATGTTTAAAAAAAAAAATTTTCAAAGTGCTTATATTTTTTTAGTAAGGGGGCCGTGTTTATTTCTTGGCCATGAAGGGATTAACTTTTAAATCTCAACACTTATTAAATAAAACCTAACATGTGTCCCCAACCATTTATATTATCCATGTAAGGGGCAGCCCCATTCATTTAGATCTTATAGTTTATAAAAACTATATAAATAAAACTATTTAAATGTTTTCTTTTATATAAGAGTGGGAGTGGAGAATAAAATGAGATAATATATCGGGTATATAAATGTGGAACTCTCAAGTATAAATGGAGAATTAAAAAAAAAAAGGGCTATTTTATTAGTGGTGCAACGTGAAGTATGGTAAATATTTATTAAAATATTGGTAGTTATAAATACATAAAAGTTTTGAAATTTTTAACGTCATAAGAATTATATAAAATATTTTACAATATTTTCATACTTTTAAATGTGTGCGGGTGAAATTAAGAGTAAATGAAGGGAGAAAACAAGGTTCGTGAAAATAGGGATTTCAATTTATTTCGTTGGTCGAGTGAAATTACTTGTCCTCTCTGTAAAATATGCAGTTAATCTATACTCTCATAAATCTAATTACACTAGTAAAATTATTTTAACCGGGTCTATGTCCTTTAAAACCCTTTAATAAGGGTTATGTGTTTTTTAATATAAAAACAAAATACTATAGTTTATAATTTTTATGAACTATATGTTATTTTTTATTTTCATTCTATAAATTATATACATTTTTAATAAAAAATGTATATATTTTTACATTATAAATTATAATAGGTTATTATAATGTGTTAAAATATAACCTCCCTAATATTATATAGAAGAAGAAATTTTAGAATTTCACATTCTAGAAATACACAACAAGTTTTGGCTTCATTAAATTTGACGGTCAAATGACCGTCATGGTAGACCAAACATAAGACAATATGATGATCATTTAGACATCAAATTTAAACTCATATGTTCTAGAAACTTTAATTGTGTTAAAATTGATGGTCAAATGACCATCACGATAGACCAAAAATAAGCCATTATGACGATCATTTAGACGTCAAATTTAAGCTAGCCGGATTTTTGTCTACATTAATTTTTTTAGAAATTTGAAGTTGTTATGCATTCTTAGGGGTCTCTTCTTCACTTCTATATAGTAAAAATATTTTTATATAAATATGGGGTATAATGTAGAGCCCTTTATAATGCGGGTTATTATTTTGATCATGGGAGGTTAATTAGTATGCATTGTAATGACATAATTAGTTATGATCAAATAGTTTCTTTAGATTTGATTCTATTAAAAGTGTTGTTTTTATTGGTAAATATGTATCTAAATTTGTGGTACATTGTATATTATAATGGGGTGTATTTTACAGTTTAGGAAAACAATGATGTCTAACTATTTCTATCTTGACAAAACCAATCCTAAATGAAACCAACTACAACATTTGGGTCAAAATAAAATTTATGGCAAGGAAACTCTAGATGATTGTTTCTAGATCTGAGGTTGCTCCCACCAGGTCATCAAGCAACTGTAGATAACATGAATGCATTCTTGCAACGAATGTAAGATGCTCTTTCTATGCAATGTGAATGATGAGTACCTTCTACACATTGGTAATATCGAACATCCGAAAGAGGTATGGACACAACTAGAATCCATACATGAAAGATACTTGGTATATCAAGGATAGTAATGAGAGTATAATAGCTGAAGGAATTCAAAGAAATGATCTATATATTTTTGATGATTTCTCTTCTGCATCTTATTTTATATCTCAAAGTTTGAATAATTCAAAACTATGGCATGAAAGGTTATGACATGTTAATTATCAAAGCTTATATGAAATTTATAGATATAGTCTACTGAAAGGTTTACATGTGTTGTCTTCTTCTCTTGAAGTTACTTCATTAAAGACTTTAAATGATGGTTTTGATTCGATTTAGTAAATGGTCATAATGATGTTTTGATGTTATAAATGTTTATGAAACTCTTATCTTCATAGATAAGAAATTAAATTGAGCTCAATTTATGTTAGAAAACTCAAATCCTATTAACCTTAGGAAAATAACTAGAATCCATTATATGTACCATGCATTAATTACCTTGTATGAACTGAGCCGTGAAGTATTATAGGGTCTAGGTGGATATATAAAAGTAAAATATAATGGTGATAGTAGTATTAATAAACATAAAGTTAAACTTATTGCTAGAGATTTCACTCAAAACTTGGTATTGATTATGTTGAGACATTTTCTGTAGCTAAAATGAGTACTTTGTTAGGGCCTTATTTGTAATTTTCGTTCTCAATTTGGGTGGGAAATCCACCAAATAGATGATAAAATAATTTTTTTAATTACGATTTAAAGGAATAATTTTACATGTGTCAATCTAAAGGATTTGAAGAAACTGGTAAAGAAAACTATGTTTGTAAGTTGAAAAATCTTTGTATGGTTTAAAACAAGCTCTTAGAGCTTGGTATGTAAAAATTGTTTCCTTCTTTAAACTGTTAGATTTTGTTAATTGTTCTTCTAACAATGATATATTCATTAAGAAATAAGGCTAACATATTATCATTATATGTATATATGTTGATGATTTACTTATGTCTAGTGACAATTCTGATTTAATTCATAGGATTAAAGAGAAATTGAAGCAATACTTTGAAATGAATGAGTTAGGTCTCTCACATCATGTTATTTGTATGATTGTATTTCATTCTATTGTTATTTTTAAAACACAATATGCAACCATTGTATTGAAAAAGTTTCTTATGATTGATTGTAAACCATTTTCTACTTCAATGAAAGTTGGAATAAATATTGATCATAAATCTACATATGAAAAAGGTTGATCCTAATTTATATACGTTGTTGATAGTTTGATTGATCTAACTATAACTAGATCAGATATTTCTTATACAAAGGAATTACTTCAAGGTTTTGTAGGAACCTTTTTAGAGATCATTGGAATCTTGCAAAAGAATTTTTAGATATTTGAAAGGAACAATCAATTATGGGTTGGATTATTATAATAAGAATGAAAATGCTATCTTATATGGATTTTGTGATTCTAACCATACTGATGTTGTGTTATAAAATATGTTAGATATGTGTTCAAGTTTTTTGGTGTAGGAACCATTACTTAGAATAAAAAATACAATCACCAGTCTCCATTTTTTCTACTGAGGTAGAGAAGTACAATGGAAGAAGTAAAGAGGCCATGTGGTTGCAAAAGTTGTTAGTAGAGATACACATAGAAGATAAAGGAAGTATTTATCTTCTATGTGGTGGTTAGATTTATATTACTCTTGATTAAGAATCTATTTCAACATCAGAGGACAAAGAACATTGAGATACATATATGATTCACCCATGAGAAGGTGCAAAGTGATGAGATAAATCTCAAGTTCATGTTGACTAAAGAGTATGTTGTTGACATCTTCACAAAGTCCCTAAGTGCTATAAATTTTTGTCACTTTCATGAAAAAATTATATTGTTGAATTTTCGATTGAGGGGAGTGTGCATGACAATATCACCTCCTAATGGAACTTAGTTTTTGTAAAAATACCTTCGGGTATTTGTAAAATACCTTCGGGAAAGTGTAAAAAGACCTTTGGGCATGTATACCTCCTCGACTTATTTTTTGGAAAGAAATGTAGAAAGATCTTAAAGTCGGTCTTCAATAAACTCTTTAGTGATATTGATTTTATTGGTAAACATCTGGTATAAGCATATTGTTAAGGACGTCCTTGGTTATAAAAGGCTTCTATATGCTTGGGTTCAATAATATTTTATGAGAACCTGTGAGAACATGTAAACTCATAAATCATACTTATCCATTGATCATGGGATGATCTTTTGGATTCCAAATCCTTTTGTACTAAAAGGTAAATTGAGTATGATGAAGGTGTTATAATTCTTTCAACCAATATGCTAGCCTAAAACCTTTATGGTTTAAGGATTATAAATATTGTAGTATACCACAGACAAGTAATCTATTGGCGTATGTTATGTTATCCCACTTAACATTAAGGGGAGTGTTCGAACATAATGATTAAGGGTCCGACCAACCCTTAATGTATATGGGTCCATCACTAATATATAGGTTAATATTTAATAATAGGAAATATTTCTATTTCTATTATTAAATATGCGAACCTAGGTATATATTTTAGGTTAAATATTTAATATCATGAAATGATTATATTTATAATATTAAATATTATAAACCTAGGTGTATGTGTCAACCATTTTAGGTTGAAAAGGTGGGTCGGGAGACATACCCGATCACCTTATATAAAAAGACTTTAGGTCCTCATTTGATATATTCAGAAATATATCAAAGGTGTGCAAATCAAGTGATTTGATTTTACCCTTGGTAAATAGGGTTTCAAAGGAGGAGGTGATCTTACTGGATGTAAAATAAGTTATCTAAAGTAAAAGGTTATTTTCAAAGTGGTTTTTACCCTATTGGGGTTTTCCACTATAAATATTGTGTCACCTGTGTTATTTATTTTCTGTAAGTATTTCTTTATTTACTTATGTTATGATGTAATCTTTATTTAAATATTTATTATAACATTATGTAATATGTAAGTTGATTAAATCCATATTTATTAGAATCCTCAAATTCTAACAGCATTCACATATTGTGGGGAAGAGGTTGATTATGTTTGTAAGAACATAGAGGAAGACCCTAGGATCATAAAACTTGATCCTCCTCTTATTCTTCCATCTTCACATTCTTCATTGTCGATAAAATTCCTGGTTCTAGCATTGATCCATGGCTTATTTCCTCATCACTCGGTGATTATTTATCTATTAGGATTCCTCAATCACAAACTCACTTTGGGTCACCACACAGTAGCCCATCCAATGCTTCTATATGTGGGCCACCACTAAGTATCCCTTCATCAGATATTTTTTTCTCACCTCCTCGTAGCCCATTTTATTCTATCTTGGGGCCACGTCCTAGTAGTCCCTCATCTTATATACTTATAGAACATCCTAGTAGTCACTCGTATTAATTCTTGGTCCATATCCTATTATCACATCATCTTCTATATATGATACCTCTAGATAGTCCTTCATCTTCTATATTAGGGCCACATCCTAGTATTCCTTTATCTTAAACCTATGGGATACCTCTAGGTAGCCCATATTCTTCAATTCTTAGACAATATCCTTCACGTCCATCACATTTTCCTTTTATTAATAATAGTAGCAAGCCATCCATCATTTCTCACATCAAGCCTATTCATCCACTTTCATCTCCCACTTCTCGGGATCGAGACAAGTCTCGTATTAGCTTACAAGAAACCCAAATGGTTCCTTCATCGAGCGCATATCAAAAATTCTAAGAGCTCCAATGCTCCTAACAATTCAAACAAAAATAAAGTTTAGAATCAAAAATAATTCAAAAATTCACATCAACGTAGCCATCAAGTATGGTGTAAAGTGAAAAAACCTCTAGATAGGGAACTCATGCTCTCACTTACAAAATCCACGTTTCACGATAAAACACAATCATTTTTTAAGTATGAACTCACCATGATCATCGAGAGCAGGTATAATATGAATCTTGATAAGAAAATATACCTAGTCTTCATTTCTAAGGAAATTTCTAACATTATTGTTGGATCTTATCACGTTGAGTGACCTTGTCGATCCCATTCCAAAGAAAAAATACAAAAATACAAAAAAAATAGAAAACATTTCAAAAAATCAAACATAAACGAACACACATTACAATCAGGTATTGCATACACATGGATGTTCTTTCTTCCCTTGTTATTCTTCTGCAAGTCTTCCAACATTTTCATCCCTTCGATGATATTTTGATTAGCCTATTCGCACACATTATGTGACATTTATCTCTATGGTATCCATTTGACCTTGGTATTTTATCACCTTGGTAAATTAAAGAACAACTAACCTCTTAGAGATCCTATCACAATAAACATCTAATAAACTTGTTGCGAAGAACTTTTGGACATATTTGTTGACACTAGCCAATGTTTTCATCACAATCACTTCCACATCCTTCCATCAAGCCATCAGTGGTTCTTAACCCCTTGTCAAATCAAGAGAGCTGAAATACAATTTTTAGAAAGTAAAACAAAATCAAATCAAAAAGCACAAAGCTAAAATCAAAAGTAAATTTATTTATATCACTCTCTTGGGGTATTTCCAATATCTCTACGGGGTTATGGACACCTAGCTATAAGTACGGAAATCTTGCGATTAGAATAAAATACATCTTCTTCATGGATATAGATGTTTTTCTGGTAGCAGAGAAATGTACGAACTCCTTCCACAATCCATTCACAAAACCGAATTTGAAAATAAATCATTCCTACACATTAGTTAGGGTGTCTTCACTTATTGTCTATCAAATACTCCCTCAAGAGGTAAATATTTCCATGTACACACACTTTGGATCTTGATGAGAAAACAAGATTATTATGTTACCAAGTGTCATTTTTTTAACCTTGTTCAAAATCTTACTTTAGTTTGTATCTTGTCTCATGATTTGTGTCTTTCACTAATCGATTTTTCATCACAAGGCTTCTAAGATACATTCATGACATTCATTATTCTTCTACTTTAGAACATCCATGTGTACAAGATTGTCTTTTTCCATGTTTGCAGGCACCTTTTTCCCCTTTCACAAAAATAATCTTCTGCTTCTTTTTATCAAACATTTTTGACCATCTCACGTTGGGGGAATCCTTTCTCCTTCTTAGCTCTTCATTGACTCGTGTTCATCATCATGTTGAACCTATCTATCTTGGCCTTGATCCTATCTTCTTCTGTGTGAAGAGTTTTCCTTTGTATATTCCCATCTCACGTTGGGGGAAACTTTACATCTTCACCTTCTTGTACATGCGTGTGGCATTCTACCCTTGTAAATCCCATCTATCATTGGGGGAATCCATGCTTCTTCATTTTCTTGTACATAGATTTGGAAAACTTATAGAAAAATCACAAAAACATTAATATGTTAGTAAAAAAATCAAAACATTCAAATATGTTTCAAAAACACTAGCACCAAAGTCTAGTGTTGTGCCTATACGCCCATATTCATGCATATGTGCCCATATTTGTGCATGTGCACCCATATTTGTGCATACACACCCATCTCAGCATTTACATGCCCATCTTCATGCATACGCTCCCGTATCGGTGCTTGCACGCCCCCTTCGTGCATACGTGCCCCCTTCGATGCTCGCAGCCCAAGCTTAAAATTGCATTCAATGCACTAGAAACTCAATTTTCTTCCAATTTCTTCTAGCACTCGCCACAATGATTTTTTTAATAAATAATCATTTTTCACCTAATTTCATTATGTTGGGGCATGTTTTCCTTCCAAGCGACCCTTTCTACTACCAGGGGCATATTTTTACTTTTCAGCATTATTTGGCAATGTCCCGTGATATTTTCATTCTTCTAAATCATTTTTTTCTTATAAAACTTTAAAAATAAAAAATTTAAAATAAAAAAAAAAAAAACCCAAAAAAAATGTTATAAAAATCCAAAACATTGGTAAAATCAATCAAAAATCCAAAAAATTGTAAAATTAAATTTTTACAAAAATGGTAAAAGGCATGCATGCAGATTGAATCTGTATCAAATGCATTGTCCTCAAACATCAAAATTTGTCTTACAAAATCATCTTTCTTCAGTTTTCACTTGTTCTCACGCAATGACTCATGGATCATTCTGATCTACCTCCATTAACAAAAGTCGGTCTGCTTGTTATGTATGTACTATCTTGGCACAATGAGTTGTTTGGTACTATGTCGTAGTGCATGAATGATTTTTCATGGGACTTCTTGTGTCCTCTATTATTCCCCTTGCATGTATCCTTGCTTGGGGCACCATTTTCAACCCTTGTCATTAAACACGAACATTCGAGAATTGAAGCTTGATAACAAAAACATTAGTACAATTGTCTTGAACATTGTTTATTTGAGTATTTGTGTTTTTACTTGTTTTCCCTATTAGGATATCTGGTTTACTTTCTCGTATTTCATTGCATTATGTAGATTGCATGGATTTACGCATTTTTTTGCTTTCTCATATTACATTGCATTTTGTATGTTGCATAGAGTTAAGTATTTTTATCAATGAACAATTGTCATTATTATAGCTTTTAATGTTATTTTACACTTTTATTGTATGCATATATTTTAATAACGTCGATGATGTTGATAATTTAAGAAAGTTGATGAAACAAAGGTGTTGATTGAACGAGCTAGATGCAAAAATCTATTCCCCCTTTCATCTATTAATTCTCATTAATATTCAAGGTTCCTTTTATCTAGATTTTCTTGTTTCCTTCCTATTTTCGATCGTCAATCGAATTATTCTATCACCCCATCAACACTCGGGAGGCATCCTCCATTCTACTAATTTTTATTTAAAAATTTATTTTTATGCTTGTTTACTTTTATGTAGTGACGTCACCCCCAAAGAGGGGAAAATGTAGACACCTAAAATTTGCTTCCACAATTTTAATGCTAAAGTGGTACTCATTATCCTCTATTTCACCATTTCCATTATAATTAGTGATTTCCACTAATTAACTAATGTTTCCCTCCATTTTTTTCAATTAACGACACTTTGTTAATTAACTAGCTTCTATCACATTTCGGATGCCAATTAACGACACTTCTTCAAGTTGGTTAGTAAAGGGATATGTAATATGGACTTGTAGCCATTTTTAGAGAGTTATTTTCACCTTGATGAAGTAGCAACAATGCACACTTTGATTGCTTTTTTATCTTCATAGGTTCAATTACATTAGAAATACATTAAACATAGTAGGAATGCTTGTAGTTTAAATGGTTAAATTCATTTAGATTTCCTTTTGCATTCCATTAAGATTTTATCTTGATGGTTCATTGATGAATTTATTAGCTTATATTTAAATTACTTGGTGTTATTTTAGGTTTGTATTTCTTTTCTTGAAATTTTATTAAGTTCACACATTCATTCATTTAACATTTATAACCATATGAGCACATTATATGTGTATTAAGCATTAACAAGTACATAAAGCAAAGAATAAGACAAATAAACACCATATATAAGTGTAAAACCCTCATTGGGAATAAAACCCATTTAAATATTCTTATTTTACATAAAGAAAATAAATTTAGTGAATCAACAACTTCATAAGGAGCACCAACCCCTAGTTTAGTAGAGCACCAACCCTACAAGGAGCACCAACCCCTAATTTAGTGAAACACCCACTCCAAAAGGAGGATACAACCCCCTAATATGATAAAGAACAAACTCAACCATATGAAGATGAATATATCTAAAAAAATTCTTGACACAACTGATGGAGATCACTAATTCAGCTCACACACTTTGTTTAAACCCTCATTCCTTAAACTCATTATATCTTCTTCTTTCACAATATTTCTTGGATTCAAGACCTTACTCACATGACCTATAACATTATTTAAAAAATTTAAAAAATTCTCATCTCTGATTTCATGCCCTTTATTATATTTCAAACCCTCTCCTAGGTTGCATTTCTCTATATGCTCAACTAGTTTAAAAATGAACTCAACCCCACATTTAAATATGCTTCTCATATTTCAAATAAAAACCAAGTATGTTTTCATCATTTGGTTAGACCATTACAACTTAAAAATATAACATCATACTCATAAAAATGTTCACATTGGACCCATATAGGTTGGTCATGCCCAAAACCACCAAACATGCACAAAACTAGCTCAAAACCCCATCACTTGGATGAGCTAAAACCACAAATGCCAAAACCATGATTATTCAATAAAAAAATTCATCATAAATGTGTAATATGACATAACAACATCATCCATTGTCTTTAATTATCTTTCACCAATCAAATTTATCATAACTAACTCAAGAAGGCTCATATCCTTCTCAAAATAGTTGTTTCCAACACCCTGATTTCACCTTTGGGCCTCAAGACCACCCAAGAAAAACTCAACTACAATATTTAACCACTCAATGGAATCCTCAAGACCTTTATATCACATGCATTCATGTTATATCAAATTAAACATCCATATCTACAAACCACATCTACTTTCCTCTTCACCAAATCAAGTTGCCCATAAAGTAGTTTTACAAACTCAACTAGTTTTCACCCTTTTTGTCACTTACAAGACCTAAAAATTCCTTAGATAGGAAAAAATCCATCCTTATTCACTCTCCAATTTATATCAAGCATCAAATCATTCATCTTATGCAACTTTTACCTCCATCTTCTAGCAAAAGCAGCTTTTGTCCTAAAAAACAAGAAAAACTCTTCTCTAAAAATCAAGCTAGATGACCCAGAAAATATCATCATGATTAGAAAAAACATATACCATTGGAAATATATCTTAATTCTCTTTCCATAACATATCACATTTCCTTCCAAATCAAAGTGGAGGGTTTTCAATCAAGTTCATCTCTAAGAATTATTTGAAGCTTCCCCAAAATTGCCTTTTGACATGTCTTCATAAATAGGGCACACTTTTCTATTTAGAAGAACTTACATGATATTAAAATATCATGGACATGTATAAAAACTCTAGGACTAAAAACAATGTCAATTTATTTATCACCTTCTTTGGATAACTTTTCCACAAAATGAACTTCTTCAGAAATAAGCATTTTTAGGTGGGACCTACATACTCTTGACACATGCTCTAACATACCTTTTTATAAATCTTGAATATTCCTCTACAAACCCAATCATCAATTTGGAAAAATAAATCAAGATAGGATTAGTACACTCCATTTTCTCCAAGTTGTTTTGAGCTAGGGTTTCAAAGCAACTTATCTTCTTAATAATAGTTAATAAAAACGTGACGATCAAACCACCTCATTATTTTTTTGAAATATTCATAACTGAACTAAGAATATACTCCAAATATTTCAGGTCCCCTTTCAAAGCATTCTATTCATAATAAGCATTAGAAGGTCAACTTTTGCTTCAAAAACACACTATAGATTACCCAGTTTTTCCAAAACTAACATATCTTCAAAAATATTATTCACTTTGACCTTAAACTTGTCATGAAGCATCATGAAAACATCCTATAAATTTTCATACTCTCCATCTATCCCAAATATTTTGTAAACACTCTATCCATTAAGACTTACATGTTACGCCTTGTTTGTTTCTCACTTACTTTCTTCCTAAGGACCATGAAAGACTATCAAACTTCGAGAACTAACCTGAAATTCATCATACACCT
The DNA here is from genome assembly GCA_018340775.1 of Taxus wallichiana var. yunnanensis. NCBI lineage: Eukaryota > Viridiplantae > Streptophyta > Pinopsida > Cupressales > Taxaceae > Taxus > Taxus wallichiana. The sequence continues at coordinate 636,903,958 of CM031237.1, read as the reverse complement.
ATTATACCATGTCAAAATATTTTTTAAATTCTTATATAATACTTATTAGCTATAAAACTCATACCTCCTTACCATTTAGTATGCTCTAGGGATAGGAATAAGCCTAAAATGACCTGACTCAACCATGACTCTTCATTAAATGACCATGTTGACATCTTAAAAACTCATTAACACATGTAACACACCTCATATACCATTTATGACCTCATGAAAATATTAAACCACCTTAGAAGGACTCAAACCATTAATATACTTACTTAACCATGCTCCAAGACAACATAAAACTCACCAAATCCTGACACTACCAATAAACCTTCATGCTTGAAATTGAATGACATCTCATGGAAAATCACATGGCCTCATGACACCCTTTTCCATCAATGGAATTTACATCAATGACAACACAAACACAAAATGTTCAACAAATCTATGCACCGATAGAGCACCAATTAGAGGTTTGGTGTCTCAACCAAAACAATAGGAATTCCTATAAGATGTAGGAACTTGGCTCCTTGAGGTAGACCTCTATATAAATCTAGATATTATCCTAACTAATCTATGTTATTACTACTATACTCTAATCTAACATTTTAAGGAGAAAGGGGGATAAAATATGAAAAATAAATATGGTGATTCACCAAGAAGTAATGAGCTTATTCTTAATATTTAAGTTAACAAGATAGGAAAAACACAAATCCAAAGGGCATATATGAGCCATGATAAATCAAAATTTAAATATAACTCTCCCTCTCAGCATGTATCAAACACAATTAATCCATATCTTGTAAATTCCACCTGACACAATAAAAATAATGATAATAAAGAGGTAAGAGAAAATTAACAAAAAGACAAAGCAAAGAACATGAGCCATAATGATAGATATATTAAGAGCTTAAATACACATAGTGTGCTATAAACATAATTCAATGTATTTATGCATTTTTAAAGCTAAAAATAGAGGTCCACAATGCTCAAAATATCTACAATCAAAATAATAGAGTAAATTTTCTTTCAAGGAAGAGGAACCATTTTTACAAGAATGTTTGGACCTATATATAGAAGAGGGAATATAGATGAGAGAAGAGGAGGAGAGGATAAAAATGATCTATAAACTTCTACTTTGGAACTCTACGAATCACACAAATATGTTGTTCTACTTTCAACTTTGGAAAATGACAGATTTACTTGAAAAATTAGAGCTTCGTGAGTGATTATCTAGTGCTATAGAAAGAAAATTTCAGAGACGGATAGAATTAAAAACTTCAACACCAACAATTTTATCCTAGAAACCTCCAAGGAGGAAAACCAGTTAGGAAGGGCAACTGCTCTTTCTTCCCACTTTTATTGGTCTAATATAGACAATTACATATTACAATAAGTATGAAAAGAAGCAACAATGTAAACCTTCTCTCCAATTACTTGCTTGCTCTGTTTCTACACCTTGCTCCTATAATTCCATTCCAACTAAAGATCTTTCTCACTGCTCTCATTAAAATCTACTTCTCAATCTCTCTAGATCTTTGAATGATCATTCTCTTGCTCCTTTCATGAATTTATAGGCCTTCCCATGTCCTCCCATGCACTGGAGGATGTGAAAGGGAATGGAAGGGGAAGAGACATGGTTGGGCACTTCAAATTCACATCCATTCATGTTTCATTCTTCTTTTTGTTTAAAAGTGTCAGGACCATCGCCTTGAGCAGACCGGTGGTCTCAGGACCACCGCCCGGTTGGGAAACGGTTTCAGGGACCATCGCCTAGCCGGGCAAAGTGGTTTTAGGACATTCACACTTATAGGGAAGTGGTTATGAAACCTCCACTCTGTCACAAAGTGGTGGTTCCTTTCAAAACCTCTGTTTACCTCATTTTATTCACTTTTCTTGTTTCTCCTTCTTGGTGCTTGATGAAACTGATGAAGTGGTGTGTTTTTTTTGATCCCTATGGATCATACCTCCCCTAATTAGGAGGATTTTGGTCCCATAAAATCTTAGTGGGGGAGTAGTAGAGGCATCAACTCCCTCTCGTGCTCATTTGAGTACCATTGGAGTCTCGCTTGGTGTGTTCTCTCATCCAACTGTCAAGACTCTTGTGGATCTCTGGTTTGTTACTCCAGTGCTACATCCTCCTCCAATTTTCCTCGAGTACAATCCTCCTTGGAAGGTAACTTTTGTATCTTTCCTTATTTTTCATACATAGATGGTGTTAGTGGATGTAATCTCTTGCAACTTGCTATCACGTGCATCTACATGAAGTATGGCCTAAAGGTTTCTTCTCCAACTTGCTCAAGTATGGCAAAGGTCCCATACTATAGTGGTTTAGTCCTTTCCTATCTTTTTATCTTGAGATGGATTGGCCAAATCCTCTCCAAGTACGTTGTTGCTATAGTCACCACCATTCCTTGTATCTCCTCTTCTTCTTGCTACCCCACGGTCAGTCTAGTGAATCCGTAGGTAGATACGATGACTGCATAGTGGAAGTTTTTTTGCTCCTTGAATGAGCAGTTCCTATGGTGGCTTCTTCTGCAAAAAATAACTAGTGTTATCCAAATTCTCCATCCTTTGGTCATAAATATCCATTCTCTCATTTACATTTTTATTTTCTTCCATTGAAAGCAAACAAAACTGATGATTTTCCTGAATAATTCTTGGTGCTTGGTTGACACTTACCATAGCCTTCTTTGATTTTCTCGATGTGCCCGGATGTTAAAACTGAATCCATCCTTGACCCATTTGTACTTGGTTCTCCCTCCTTGTGAACACAACATCCCTAGCATATAAGTAAGGACTTCCAAAGACAACATCAAATGCATCAAGTGGAATAATATCAACCTCTAATACATCTATGTATTGGGTATTTATCCCAAACTGAAACTTACACTTCCTTGTAAATTTTATTTCTACACCCTTATTCACCCATCCCAGTGGGTATGGATGTGGATGTGCATAATTCTCTAGACCAAGCTACCTATAACCATATCAGAAATCAAATTTGATTGAGAACTAGAATCTACGAAAGCATTTACTTTAGTCTTCCTTATTTGGATTTTGATTTGAAATATCTTACTCATATCTTCTTCTTCTTCTTCTTCCCAGTACATGTTAGTGGCCATGCATCCCAGCCTCTCATCTACATCCGAATCATCCTCAATCTCCACCTCTCTTTTTGTCTTCACAGTGGCCATGGATTTCTTGGAATCCTTGGTTCAATTCTTTAGGTGTAATTCCAGATGCAACTTCCAACATGTGGCGTCAATATGTCCATTTATATCACAATTATTACATAAATTCTTAGGATCTTTACAAGTATACAAAGCAGTAGCAACATGTTTACCTTTCCATTTACCTCTACTACTTGTCTTCCCTTGTTCTTTATCCTGTTTTTTATTGTGGTATCCCTTTGGCGCTATTTCTCCTTGCTTCTTCTCGTCATCAATGTAGTATACTTGCATACAAGCTTCATTGAGATCCTTGGGATTCATGGAGATTACATTCCTCTGAAGGTAAGTGTGAAGTCCTCCTAAATAATTGGTCAGAATTTTCTCATCCTCATCCATATTAGGCAACATGGCTTGTCTCTCGAAATTCCGTAGTGTAGTCTTGCACACTTTGACCATTGCCCTATCTAAACTACGCCTCTTAATCATCATATCAGTCTTATGGACAATAGGATATAAGTTATCTCTAATCAATTCATTTAAACCTTTCCAAGTATTGAAAAATAGGATGCTTCTTCTTCTCACAAGTGGCTAGATGGGTTTCTCACCAAACCAAAGCATGACCTTCAATTTTGAGACGTGCAAAGGTGATCCTTTGTGCCTCAGTGACATTATACACACTAAAGTATACTTCCAACAATTTTGGCCATTTATCCAATAATTCTACATCTACTTTTCCTTCAAAATTATTTATTTCCACTTTCGTTTCAACTTTAAAAGGTGTATGTTTTACCTTCTTGCTTACAATTGACGTCTCTTCACGCTCTTCCCATTCTTCCTCTTTATGGATCTTTCTAATACCAATTTTTTTGGCTAGTTCTCAAACCACTGATTCCATGGAATCTTTCTTAACCGAAGCTTTCTTTTTCATATCTGAAATCTCTTATTGTTTTCTATGCAATCTATCCATCATGGTCTCTAGCATCTCGACTCTCTGACGACTAAGTTCTCTTCCTCCATTTGAGCTCAAACTCTTTGTTTCCACTTTTTAGAAATATTTGGCTTGCAAGGTAAAACCTCTTCACCTTTGGACCTTGTCACTGTCATACAAAATTACAAGAAAGATTCAAATACCACATTCCTAGACATATAATCAGCTCTGATACCAAAATGGTCTATAAATTTCTACTTTTGAACTCTACGAATCACACAAATATGTTGTTCTACTTTCAACTTTGGAAAATGACATATTTTCTTAAAAAAATTATCTTCATGACTGATTATCTAGTGCTATAGAAAGGAAATTGTAGAGAAGGAAAGAATTCAAAACTTCAACACCAACAATTTTATCTTGGAAACCTCCAAGGAGGAAAACTAGTCGGGAAGGGAAACTGCTCTTTCTTCCCACTTTTATTGGTCTAATATAGACAATTACAAATTACAATAAGTATGAAAAGAAGCAACAATGTAAACCTTCTCTCCAATTACTTGCTTGCTCTATTTCTACACCTTGCTCCTACAATTCCATTCCAACACTGAAGATCTTACTCACTACTCTCATTAAACTTTGCTTCTCAATCTCTCTGGATATTCAAATGATCATTCTCTTTCTCCTTTCATGCATTTATAGGCCTTCTCATGTCCTCCCGTGCACTAGAGGATGTGAAAGGGCATGGAAGGGGAAGAGACATGGTTGGGCACTTCAAATTCACGTCCATTCGTGTTTCATTCTTCTTTTTGTTCGAAAGTGTCAGGACCTCCTCCCTTGCAGGCGGAGGTTCTAAAACCTCCACTCTACACGGAGCGGTGATTCCTTCTAGAACCTCCATTTACCTCATTTTATTCACTTTTCTTGTTTCTCCTTCTTATTGCTAATGAAACCGATGGAGTGGTGTGTTTTCCTAGATCAACAAATATGCTATAAGATATCTTCTTTCTCATGTGTATCTCCTTCACATAGATAATATGGGTCTAAAAATATGTATAACTATAAAATTCACCCAAAACCACCTCCAATTATATTCCAGATCACACAATGATGATCAATAACCATTAAATCATGGTTAAGAATGATATGGGACAAACCTTATCCACAAAAATTGCATTGCTTTCAATAAAATATGATTTTTAATTATTTGATGCCTTCATTTTCTAGAATAAAGCTTATGTTTTGTTTGAAATTTATCCATGAGGAAAAAAACTGAAAAACCCATGGGAAAGAGCATATACATGCCCATAAGATTAGGAAAATGAGTGAAGATTCTTAACCTCTAAATTTACCTTAACGGGAAGGTGTTGTTAAAAAAATGTCAAAATTCTTAAACCTTCTTGAATTCTTCTTTCCTGAATGTGCTTTTTAAATTTTGAAGTTTTCTAAAACTCCGAAGTCTAAATTTTCAGATTTTGGGTTTCGAGGTAGTTTTCACTTTTTGGAGTTTTGGTGATTATGAAACAAAATTTTGATTTGGAGTTCAAATCCGAAAGCTAGAAATTCTAAAAATTTTGACTTTTCAAACTTTCATGTTTTGGAATCCTCTTTATCATTTTTTGATATTTTCATTTCAAAGTTTCAAACTCGAAAGCCCAAGTCTGAAATTTTAGAACTTTGGAATTTTAGGTTTCGGAGTCTCACGTTGTTTTTGTGGATAATTTTGCTATGGAGTTACAAAGTATGAAATTTCGGAACTTCATACTTTTGGGGTTTCATACTTTAGGTTTCGCATTGCAATGATCATGCTTCATTTCGGAGTTTTGGGGGTTGTAATTTCAAACCTTCCACAAACATTTAATTTCTAACTACCCTCACATGTGTCGATTCTGAGCATTAATTCCAGGGTTTCCTATATAAACTCAAATTTTTACCTGTCATTTTCACCTGGCTTTTTCTCTAACACTCTATTTTTACCACACCATTTTGTACTTTCAAGGTAAATGTTTTGAGTTATTTCTTTTTGGTTATGATTGATCGGGTTTTGTTTGTTTGATTTTTCCTTTTTATCTATTCTTATTTTCTTGCTTGACATGGAAACCCTTATCATCCACCATTCTTCCTTTAACCATGTCATTTGTTTCTTTTCTCAATATTGCAAACTTCAATTCATGTAGGCATCTAGTTTATCAAGTCCAAGAATTGTGCAACCATTTCCTTCAATTTTCATTCTATGTCTTTCAGGTTTTCGGAGGTCGCAGATTTTAGAGTTAGCAGTGCTTTTAGAGTTTTGGGCTTTAGATAGTTTGTACTTCAGAGTTGAAGCCTTTTCAAAGTTACCATTTTCAGACTTTCAAACTTTAGGATTTGGAACCTTTACGGTTTCTTACAAAATTTCCAAAGACTATTTGGATTCTGAATTTTGAATTAATGTCAACTTCCTCATCAAGGGGAAAGGGAAAAATGAAGTAAAAATTATTAGGAGTTACTCCTCACTCATGCCTATCTTTGGATTTGGGGAATATTGGAGATACTAACCTTGGACAAATAGATTTTAAAGATTTCTGGGAAATATTAAAAGCCCCTAATAATAAGCCTTAAATGTAGGCCATATTTGGTAGTGGGCTCACTCTCACTATAGGTGTTCCTTCATCCATGCACTTTCATGAGTTTGTCTTATTTGTGGTAGCCCATTTTGATAAGGATTCTGAATCGGTAAAATATGATGATGGTAAGTTCGTAATCAGGCTAGACGCCAATTTCTTTGAGGATTTATTTAAACTTCCAGATGTTGAAGGATATGTAAAAATTTCACCAGAAGCCATCGTGGAACATTGGGATAAAGAAACTGAACTATGTACAAAGGTCATAATGAAGAGTTACTTGGCCAAGAGTGTCATCAAGCTTCTCAAAAAAAAAAAAATTCAAACTTCATCCAGAAGTAAATGATCTTATTGTATTATTGAGTAGAGTTTTGGGTCTTACTTCGGTAAAGGAATTTCAGGAATGGATGTTCCTTTATATTGCTACTATCAAGAAGAATAAGGAATTCATATGATGGGGGAACATATCAGCAGCTCAATTTGTTTTCAGTTGAGAAATTTCTTGACTTCTAAAAACTTCTTCATGACTTCCTTCCTCATTTATGTTGTAGCTTCCATGGGGAATTCAATGGTTTGAATATAAAAGGTGTTAGAAGTGTGTCGCATATTTATCAATTTTATCCTCAAATTACAATGGAAGAAGGAAACAAACATTTTCATAGAGTCAATGATGCCTTTTTTTGTCCTCCTTTATCATTTTGATAAAGATTTGTATAATCGAAGGATTTCTTATGAAGCTTTTAAAGAGGTATGGGAATGGGGAGCCATTTATCTTCAGTTCCCAACATTTACATACATCAGGATTCCCATTTTTGGGTGCCCCAAGAAAGTTACCAAGATTTCCTACTAACAAATGGGTTTTATTAGAATTGGTTTGGAAATTGTTGGATTATCACAAAATTCAAAACAAATGACATAAGGTGGGAGTTCAGTTTCCTATTTCAATAGGAAGGTATACATGTGCCAATATTTATAAAGTGAAGAATGTGGATGGAGAAATTTTGGCCACTTCTCACTTACCTCAGCTAGAGGATATTTGGATTCATTTTTGGGATGAGGTTATCATCAGACAACAAGAATATGAAATGTTGACTTTGAATGAGGTTAGACAATTCAGTATTGTGAATATTCTAAAAGGGATGGAGGACGATGATGAAGTATTAGATCTAGTGTACATGAACAATAATGTTGTCGATCAACCTTTGTCATGGATAGATTGGTCCAAGGAAGAAATTTGTAATACTAAGGAAAGGGTGGGGCCCATTCTTCAAAGGACATATGATTGGTTGGCTACCTTGGGAATTTCACCCAAAGGGATAGATCAATCTATAAGAATAGAATCCCAACCAACACTGAGTCTCCCTACACCCACGAAAGGTAAAAGGTCTACTCAAAAGGCCAATATAATTCCAAGGAAGATCTCATTTGTTGTTGGGAGTTCCTCTCTTTCAAAATTTCCCATTACCAAGGTTGTGTCCTCTACGAAGTTGTCAAAGTTAGTGATTCTCTAGTTGTGTCACAATATTTTCCACCCCCTTCTTCATTACCATTTTCACTATCTTCAGCTCCACTTTCCCAATCATTATCCACTACTCCTTCACTCATCTCTTATTTTCCATCTCCATCCCCCAAGTATTTTCATCCCTTCCTGTCCTCTCAGTAGGGGAAATGATTGGGTCTCTAGTTTCCACTCCATTGTCTCAACAAATTTCATTTCCTTCCATTTCAACTTCTAGTCTCATTGCATCTGCTTCCGAATCTATTCTCACTTCCACTCCTATCATTTACAATTGATATTACCAGCACTATTGTTTTATCTAGTTCTCTAGGTGCTCAACCAACTATACCACTTTCATTTGAATCTATTATACCCGAGTGGTTATATCGCGAAACCCCAAAGAATAACATGAAGGTACCTCTTGTAGATGTGATAGATCTGAGTGTGCTAGAACCTACTCCAAAGAGACAAGACAAATGGATAAATATCATCTCTAGTTTATTGATAAACAAATCAGGAGAAAGGTTCATGGAAATAACTACTCCAAGTTGAGGGGAAAAATAAAGAAACTATTACAACAATAGATTATCAGATCTCTAGGTTTTCACTAGGAAGGCAACACATGAAGGCACCAAATAGGATGTTCAAGTGGCCCTTGGAAATTTTTTGGAGAAGTATGATAAAGATAAAGCTTCCAAAGATGAATTGAAGTCAAAGGTTGAACAACTCATTGCTCTATTAAGGAAAGTAACAAAACCCACTCTAACTACTGATCCTTCAACTACAACGCTCTGACGTTTTTTTCAGTTTGGATGATATTTCATATCATGAAATTGAGAAGATAGGTCAGAAGGGAAGATCAGTGGATGGATGGATAGAACGTATGCTTCAAGAAGCTAATCCTTTGGTCAAAACAACTGTTGAATTGTATAATGATTTATAAACTGAGAGGACTTCTATTCGCAAGATAGATGAAATTCTCTCTGAGGATAACAATAATTTGAATATGAATTTAACTACATGGAGTGAGATTAGAGATGTGGACCCAAATTTACTCCTTCAAGAAGGAGTAATTGATGATGTTTCTAAATTTTTGAGTTTCAAAAGGCTATGGAATTTAGATCCCAAGTGTTGCAGGATTTGATTAAGAAATTAGATGATAAACACATGGAAATAATGGATGGTCTAAATGATATTTTAGAAGAGTTTGATAATATCAACTGTAATTTTTCAATGAGAATATTTATGCTCTTCCAATGGACCAAATTAAATAAAATTTCAAATATTTGGTAACGAAAGATGATGAAATAACTAAAACTTTCAATAGCAATTCAATTGACGGTTGGTCGTGCGTGAGAATTATAAGTCACTAAATAAAGTGGTGAATAAGTTGAAAAGGTTTCGAGCTAAAATTTCAATGGATATTGATACAATTGATGTGGTGAATCATTATGCTTGCGAGACTAGAGGAAGGGGTGGTACAGGGAATCATCAAACGTTTTGTTGACTACAAACACTAGATGGCTATGTGGGAAGAGAAAGATCAGGGGAAAACCGAACAAGAGAAAGATGATGCATGTCCAAGCTAAGCCAGATGGCCATGATTGGGATGGTTCTAAGCTCTAAATCAAACAAATTTACAAGGTTGATTTAGTCAAACCTTTGCAATAACTTTACTATTTTTATGGGAGCATATTCCCTTGAACTTATTATACTCTATTTTTAGTAATTTGTTAGTTAAGGTTCAGTTGTAATGGCTCAACATTTGAAGCTTATTAATGGTTAAAAATGCATTAATTTTAGATATATATATATATATATCATTTGGATAAGTTGCTTTTCAAGATTGGAAGAGTGCTTCATATACTTTGAGCCTTTCAGTTATATTCAGAACAATATTTTGCCGTGAAAAGTCTGGTTTATTGTGTTAATCATTGATCAATTTATAGCTTGTGAATGTTTAATTCCTTGATGTGATTGGTTAATCTTCCTTTATCCCAGTTATCTTGTTTCAATTCATGTGAAAAGTGATATAGTTACTTTGATATCAGTTGTGGAAAAGTTATTTCCTTTCTATTACAAAGTTGCATTATTATTTATAGTCATGGATAGAGGAAGATTGAAAGACATGTGCATATCATATATTGTTGTGAGGAGTTGATTGTGCATTTAAGTGGGTCTATTTTTTCAATATACTTGGTGCATCACCTTATTATTTTTGTTATCTCTGAATTTAAGCTCATCAGTTGAGTAGATTAGAATTATTTTCAAATGTTTTAGCCTTGCATATTGATCTTAAATCAAGTGCTCCAAGTTTCAAAGGAAGTCAGCCTTATCCAGAGGTTCATCCCAAGGTGACAAGGTCCCACACCTTGGGGATGTTCCAATGTTGCATGGTATCACTCAGAGATCCAATGGGTGCATGATATGCGTGACAACAAAGATGAAGCTTCCACTTTTTCACAAATCATGATTTCACCCTTGGTATCACTTTGTGAAAGATCATTCTTCTGATCCAAAATTGTTTAAATCCTTAAATTGTGTTGTTTTTGGGCAATGAGGGGTACATAATCTTAAAAATAATATTCACAACATAAGAGAACAAATTAGGGGTATCTTTGAGTAACTTGGGAACCATTATATTTGATTATTTGCAAAATAACTACTTGATAACTCTATCACAAATATATCACAGATCCACATAAACCATTATTCTTAAGATTAGGAACATAGAAAATATCTCTAAATTACCTTTCTAATGGTACTAACCATTTGTAATTTGGATATCTCGGTTAAAATATATCGGTGAAAAACTAGAGCTCTAACCACAACCTTTTTCTTAGTTATGACATCCACATGCTTCATTTTCCTTTACCAAGAAACCTTTAAATTTAACCTCTTAATTAGACACTATAGTAGGGATTATACTTCACTAATCTTCACCACATGTTGATAATTGGTGTCTCAACATTTGATCAAGATAGGAAGAAGGGTTAAAATCTTGAGATAACATAGATAATAAATATTTTCCACTTGTCAACCATCGATATCTTGTAAAGTTTAGAGGTGATAGATTAAGGATTGAGGTAGTGTAGGGAACCAATTTACACCACATGTCATCCACAGTACTTTGTAGATTGGGTAGATAACAATTTAACCTTGAGATGGTGCATGATGTTGATGAGCTCCACATGTTGAGCATCGTGTCTTGTATATTTTAGTGATGAGAGACTAAGGCTTGAGGTTTCACCAATGTCCATCACTTATTTCCCATCATTTTTGAAAATTTTGGAGAATAAAACTCTTCCACATGAGGTGAAGCTAACTATTTAAATGTCTCTCATCCATCACATAAGGTGATAAATAATGAAAATAATTAAGTTCAAAACCCTACAAGACACAAGTGAATCGATTAACGCCAAGTGTCGAGGACCCATCACATGTATTAAAAGTGATTAAAAATGGCTAATTTAAAAACCCTATAGGAAAAACAATTTAAAATATTCCAAGTGTCCTACAACCATTGCATAGATATTTTTGGGAATTAAATGGTGCCAAGACTTTTTAAATTCAAATTAATGGAGTAGAGATAATTCAAACCTACTTGAGCTTGAGCTTATCTAAATTTAGGACACATAATTAAAAAGAAAAAGGAGAAAATATGGGGTTCATTGAGTTTGAATTCATGATCATGAGGAAATAGAGTGGTGGATAATCTTAACGAAATATGCAAGCTATAAAAATAGAGGATAAGGGGAAGAAAAAGGTGGTTTTAATCTTATTTAGCACTCAAGATTATCTATGACATTCTAAGGGTTACAACAAGGTTAAATTTGGAAACATTTTTCAAATCACGGGGAGTTTAATTAATAAATGTAAGAATCAATGATCTTTACATCCATTGGGAATGGGTCTTGTCCTAAAAACCTCAAAATTATGCACTTGGAGATTGAAAACCCTCTAATATACAGATGATAATTCTATGAAAACTTTATAAAACTTCTTGTTTGTTTGAATATATAAAGGTGTTGATTGTGAACAAAATTAAGAGTGGCCCACAAAATTTAAAATGAAAACACATACACTTTCAAAGGTGGAAAGTGTAGGGTTTGTAACAAAACTTGTTTTGTTATATGTAAGGTCTTCTCTGACAAACTTTGATTCAACAAAATTGGGAAAAATAATTGTATTTGCAAGTTTGATTCAAGAATCATCCATATATTAAATTCATAGAAAGAGGACATGGAACGACAAGGAAAATAAGGAAAGAAGAGAAAAAATGAAAAAAAAAAGAACTATACAACTATTTACAAGGGAAAAAAGTTATCTAAAAGTACTTGCTTGAGGAAAATCCCATTAACTAGGATAGGTAGAAACTCACCATCAAGTTTTTCTAACTCATATACATTATTTTATTTTTACTTTTTGATCTATTATGGGACATTATAAATGGTGTCAAACTTTTTAAGTCTCTCAGGATTAGATCTATCTTCATCCCACTTGAGGACTAGTTATCCACTCTTAAATTTTTATGGATGGGACTTCTTATAAACAATTTCTTAATAATTATTTTGTGATCCTAGAGTTTACTTTTTTCCTCTTCTTTTACTTCTTCTAACTTGACCAACTCTGTAATCTTGATGGCTATTTCATTATGGTGTTTAAACTCTAGCCTTTGAGTTAACTCAAGGGCTAGGAGTTCTAGTGATATTGGAAGTCTAGCCTCTTTTCCATATACAAGCATGAAGGGGGAATTATCGATGGAATTCTTGGGTGTCATCATATCTTCCTAAAGTGTTATCTTCACCTTTTAATGCAACTTCATTTTATTGTATTCTATGATCCCTTTTATAATTCTAATCATATTTTTGTTTGAATATTTTGTAAGGCTATTTCCTTGAGGATAGTAATTTAATAATGTTTTCAAGAAGATACCATATCTCAAGGAAAAATAAGTAACCTTGGCACCAAAAAAATATTAGAATTATTTGAGATAATAGTATGAGGGACTCCAAAACTTGTTACAATGTCTTCCAAGAATTCTATTATAACAATTTTAGTTGGTTCTTTTAATGGAACTGCCTCAACCCATCTGGTGAAATAATCTGTGGCTATTAAAACCCACTTGTGACAAAAACTAGAAAGAGGATTCACCATGCCAATGAAATCTAACCCCATTGGAGAATGACTTCTCTACTGAGATTGGTTGAAGAGGAAGGGATTCTTTCCTCTTTCTTCATGTGAAAAATATCAATCCTTGTATCTTCTCATCAACTTGTTTCAATCAAAAATCACGATGGGCCAAAAGTAACAAACCATGATAATTTTTTACTGTTGTGGTTTGGGCATAAAAATGAGCACCAAAAACATTTATGAAACTCATTGAGTACCTTTTCAATGTTTCCTAGTGCACCACACCTAAGAGTGACACCATCAATGTTTATCTTGAACATAAACTCATCAATTAGTTCATAATAAACAACCTACAACCTAAAATTTATTCTTTCAGCTTATGTGAAAATCACTAGGTAGTTCTCCTTTTTGCAAATAAGTTATCATGTATTGGAACCAAGTGTTTTATAATATTGTATTTGTTGAATATTTTTTTGGTTGGATGCATGATGATTCTGGAGAATTCCATCAATATTTAGCTAAATTTTGATAAAGTGTTTTGCCTTTGATCAAATTGATGGATTTGATTTCCACATCAGAGTCCATGATTTTGGTGATCCAAGACACTTTTTCTCACTAATATTTTCTCTCATAATATATTTCATGATGTTGGAATGAGTGAATTCTTATTTTTATTTGGAAAATAAATGACTAAATTTCTTAAGGGATCTCAAGATTGCAAATGTTTGTTTTTAAAAAATATATATTTAATTTCATAGAATTTGAGATTCTGACTTGTGAAAGTAATAAGAAGTTCCAAACCATGTTGATTTTCTTGAGTTAATATGGTATTTGTTCTATTTAATCCTCTAAATGCGTAGAGAGTGAAATACTTGTCAAAATATGGGTTAATCAAAGTAGGATCTTAATCTATGTCCTACTTAATTTGTTTAAAATTACTCCTTCATATGTCCATTTGAATTCACATCCTTTCTTCAACACTATACTTATGGGTCTCACCAAGCCCTCAAAATTACTCGATGAATTTCCTCACAAAATTTATTTTTCTCGATAATAATTTAATTGATTTTATGCATGAAGGTAGAGATATAAACAAGATGGCTATAATTTAGGTAAGTTTGTGGATAAGATATTCTTTGACACAAAATGAAAAGATTTTACCTTTAGGAACAATAAATAAGTATTTTTTGGGTTGAAACACACACTAAACTCCCTACATATATTGAAGGTTTGTTCAAGGTGATCGAATAATCCTCTTGTCTCTTTGAAAAACTATTAATATCATTTAGATATACTAAGATAATGTCATTTATCAACCCTTTGAAATCCAATTCCATGGATCTTTAGAAGGTGGCATCAACATTAGATAATCCAAAAGGAATTTTCCATAAGCATATGTCCCCATTTGGTATTAAACGATGTCTTATACGGGTCATATTCTTAGAGAAGGATCTTATTATATACTAAAATACCATATAATAATGAGAATCTCTTAGCCCCTACTACTATTTGAAAAATATGATCCATAAAAGGGAGGGGATAATGGTCCTTGAGAGAATATTTGTTTAAGTCTGTAAAATATACACATCCCGATCTCATTATTATTATTACTCAAAGGAACCAAATTTGAAACCCAAGAGGAATGCTTGGTAGGAAATATGATTATATCCTAAAAAACCATCCAATAATGAGAATCTCTTAGCCCTTGATACTATTTGCAAGATCTGATCCATGGAAGGGAGGATATAATGATCCTTGAGAGAAGATTTGTTGAAGTCCCTAAAATATACACAACCCGATCTCATTATTATTCTTCCTCAAAGGGACCAATTTGAAATTCAAGAGGAATTCTTAATAGGAAAGATGATATTAACCTCTATCAGTTTGGTTAATTTTTTTCTCATTAAAGCCTCAATTATGGGGTTGAATACAATTTGCTTTTTCCTCGTAGGTTTGGCATTGGGATACAACTCAATAATTTTTTGAATAATGTTATCTTTGTAAAAAAATTAGTCATAATATATATATACAATAATGTCATCATATTTTGAAAAATTCGTGTTGTTATTTTGGAGTACATACCTTACCCAATTTAAGTTTTTTCTACTCGAGATAGTTGTTTGATGGTATTATTCATCCTTTATTTTATCTCCCTTGTATTGATAATCGAGTGTAAATGCACTCTCGAATGTGACTAATCCCTTTGGTAACTTATTAGTTTTCAACTAGATGATCTGGTCACATAACTTTATTACAATTTGGATTGTACATCTTGAGAGAATTATACCTCTTGTTGAATAAATTTTATGATTTATGATCATTTAAAAAAAACAATGACATTTATTATTAGGTATTGCTAACTTTATTATTAGCTTCACATGTTGGTCAAGTATCCTTCATGAGATCTCTAGTAGGATCAAATGTTACTCCAATGAAGGCCATCTGATCAGCATCAACATTTATCTTCCTTGGGACAACTTGAAAACTAATTACATCAAAATATTCTAAGAGAACACATAGCCTATGTTTATAATATTTGATTAGGGCTTTTTTATATGAGTATTGAGATCTTACCTACTAAATAAATAGATTTTTCTCTATAAAAATATTTTCTTTTTGAGGCCGTTCTTTTTTACAATCTATAATCTCTAGATCGGGCTTCATATTCAACTAAATTATTGGTGTAGTTGAATTGAATCCTATTTGAAAATATAAGCTTCATCATTTTTGGTGAAATCAAGATAACTCCAACATCAACCCCTTTTACATTTTGACCCATCAAATAACATTTCCCATAAATCTTATAATTCTTGGTTTTTTTCAATAGGATTGGAATGTGACTTAATTCTTCTTAAATATAATATGTGCCTAAACCAGACACTTCAAGAGTTTCATACGGATCAAAATTTATCCTCTCTTTAGCCCATTTATATAGTTTCTCATCTATATTTCTAGTCCTTAATTCATTTGGTTCAAGATAAATTTCATCATCAATTTTAGATGTTATGGCACAATTTTCCTTACTATACCGTGTATTATAAGTTTTAACATGAAAATGTGAAATATGATAAACTTTGATGGTTATCTTAGTTTCATATATAGTTTTCAATTTCATTTGATGTTAACTCGAGGATATGTATCATTTAACTATTGTAGTGAAATATCTAGGAAAACATGTTACAAAATAGGATAAAGGTCAATGATCAAAATATATTAGGGAATAATGATGTTAGGGCATGCATGTAATTTCAAAATTAGGTTTCGATGACCCTATAGTTTTGACAATAGTACTATCAAGTTGGAATATTTCTTTGTTGATGGAGGTAACTTTAATATTAGGGTGTTTGTAAAAGTTTTACGCATGAGAGCACTGCTAGAACTAGACTAAATCATGCAATTGTGAACAAAATGCTTTCCAATAATCAATGATACATAAAATGGAGGGAGTTTTGATAAAAATATTACTTCACAAAAATTGTAATGGTAGAGATTAAATAGAACCTAATTCACTCATTTTTTATCTTTTGGGAGAATATTGAATTTATTCAATGCTTCTTGGAGTAGATCAATTTGACATGGGATTGTTACTGACATCCCGCATGAATACATTGACATTTTCCCCTTATTTTCTTTGCAATATCTAGTGGTGATGGTGATTAATTTTAGAAATGATAACTAGTATAATCACTCTTTGATTTTAAAATTATGGGTCAATACAAATTCGACTATAAATTCTTGGAAGGGGGCTAAATATTGTGTATCTTTAATGCATTATCTATAATCTCCTCGACTTTCAATGTTCTCCCTTTTGATTAGGTGTAATTTTTTTAGGTATGGTAGGCTCTAAGAGAAATTTAGGGTTGCTTCCTTTTTAAGAAATTTGTGCCATTAGCCATATTAATCATAAGTGTTTTGAATTCATTCAATTCATTTGTAAAGGCGTAGGTATGGTTGTTAGAGGTTGAATAAATTGGAGTTGGGAATGAGCTTTAATAGAGGTTATTATCTAGATTTGCATGTATCAAACTATTTTCAATTAAAATGACAATGTCATAAGCATCGGAAAGGTATATCCCACCCATGAACTATATCATGATTACAATTTATAAATTTAAAGCTCTTAGGATAAATAGGAAAGAAGAATGAGATGGTGGTCTTATAAAGAAAAAATCATTTCCAAAGTACTTTGAGATTGAGAGTTGAAATTATAAAATTCCTCTTTTAGTGTTCTCTTTATGGTATTCGGTTACTCCACGAGTGACAAGTGGTCACTCTTATCTTAGAGTTACCTTTCTAATTTCTCTCAAAAGTCATCCTAGGAATGTATGTAGTTAGGTAAGATATTTTTACACTAGGAAAGAGCCTTTCCTTTGATAGAAGAAGCCAGTAATACCATTCTAACATTAATTTTTGTCACATGGTATACTGAGCATAGATTCGATACATCCTTGATATGATCATGGGATTAACCTAATTTTCACTAGTAAAATATGGAAGTCTTTTGATGGATACAACTAGAATATCATTCCATACATTTAAGACTAGAAGAATTCCAATATTAGAGGAGGGAAGATATAATTCCTTTGGAGATCCATGGATGTAAGAGGTTGAATATTTATTTGAAGGATATGGATAGAAACACCGGGTGAACGATTAGATTGGGATATTTGGTGATGGTGGGGATTCTCATCTCTTTATGGAGATCTACTTTTAAGTTTATTCTTCCATGATAGATTCAAGATAGGTTTTCCTTCAACAACACTTCTTCTTATCACAATTCTTATTGTATGCTTTTAAGGTGATTAGAAGTTAGAAATTAGAGCATAATGGAGTTGTCACGTACTTGGAATGGAGGTTTAAAAACAAAATGATCTAAAAACACACTAATTTTTTTTTAATTAGAAAAACATGCATCCTTGCTTCTATAAATACTAATATTATTAAAAAGAATACACATAAGTCCCACTTTGGGTGTGTCAAAACTATTAAGCTCAAGCTAAATGTTTCCAGCCATAGAGAACCATTGGAAATTTGGTGTCTCAAAACTATAATGGATATGCCTCCAAGGTGTGGTAACTTGGATCGTTGAGGTATAACTCCATAGAAATATGGATATTCTCTATGATTTCACTACTCTACTCTAATATACTAGTTATAGGAGAAAATGGGAGAAAACATGAAAAAAACATGGTGATGCACCAATGAGTAAGGGGATCACCCTCCCTATATGAGTTAGAAAGAGAGAAAAAACACATATCCAAAGGGTAGATATGAGCCATAATAAACCAAATTTTAAATATAACTCTCCCTCTTATCCTAAATCAAACACGGTGAATCTAGATCTTGTAAATTTCACACACACAATAAACCATAATGATAACAGAGAGGTAAGTGACAATTAACAAAAGGATAAAGTGTGGAACATGAGACACAATTAAAGATGTATTAAGAGATTAAATATAACATTATGTTATAAATATAATTCAAGGAATTTATGCATTTACCAAACTAAAAACCAAAGGTCCAAGGTACTCGAGGCTCAAAACTCAAAAGAGCATAATAAGTTTGCATTTAAGGAAGAGGAACAATTTTTACAAGAATTATTGGCTCTATTTATAGAAGAGGAAGAGAGATGAGAGAAGAGGATCAAAAATCAGTAAGAAGATAAATGGTTAGAACATTTAATATTAAGTCTTCTAGGTATGTCTTATAATTAAATAAATTAGAATATTATATATTTTAATTTATTTAATATAAAATATAGGTTTATGAATTAGTTGTTTTTTTCTAAATCGGTTATTAAATATTTGGGGTGCTTCACAAGAAATCACACCTAATCAAATTATTTATATTGACCATGGGGTCGAGATAAATGAATAGGATGGAATTCACGTGGTGAATTACGGTGGTGGAGAGGGAGTAAGGTGAACGGATATTTTTCTAGATTGTAAATTGTTTCTCTATAATGGAAATATTATCAAGAAGTTTTGTTGTGGTTTTTACCATTCGGGTTTTCCAAGTAAAATTATTGTCTCCGTGTTTTTTAATTTCATTGCAATATATTTTAAATGTTGTATATTTAATTAATTATTATAATTTTTATTTATTTTATTTATGTGCTCGGACCTCACATGGTGCCGAGAGGATTTAAATTTTATAATTAATTTAATTAAACGTTATAAAAAATTTGGGTGGTGGTTTGGTTGGTGAAACTAAAAATATTATCAAGAAGTTTTGTTGTGGTTTTTACCATTCGGGTTTTCCAAGTAAAATTATTGTCTCCGTGTTATTTAATTTCATTGCAATATATTTTAAATGTTGTATATTTAATTAATTCTTATAATTTTTATTTATTTTATTTATGTGCTCAAACCTCACATGGTGCCGGAGAGGATTTAAATTTTATAATTAATTTAATTAAACGTTATAAAAAATTTGGGTGGTGGTTTGGTTGGTGAAACTAAATACCCCCTCCATCTCATGGGAAACCCTCTCAAGACATCTTCTCTAAAAAATTCCTCACATGAAAAATAAACTGGAAAAGGTTATTTTGGTTGGAATTCTTTCCCGTGCTCACTCTTCATACAAAGGTAATTTTTATTTGTTTGAATATTTTTCAAGATTTAAATATTTGTTTTCCTATGATTCAAATGTGCAAGGAAAATAACTATGTCAAGGGTAATGTGAAGGTCTTCCGGATGGAGACAATCTCCATAAATATAATGCATCAAATTTTTTGATTCGCTCAAATGAGGACCCTTGGAATGGGGACATTTTTTTGTTGTGGATGCATAACATAATATTTTAAATCCTAAACTATAATACAAACTTTATATTGTTTACCTATATCCAACCTATGACCCCTCTCCTATTCATATAGTCTTAAAGCATGAAATAATTAAATATTTTTTAAACTAACCTATTCTAACCTCTTTAACATTATTTCTTGAGTACAATGTCAAATAAAATCTAAACCAATCCATTTGCTTCCATATGTGCGTAAGCTTATTAAATAATTTTAAGTTAATAAATCCTAAAAAGAGGAAAAGGATAAATATAAGGGGCTCAATATGCAATCTATGAAAATAAAGGATAAAGGGAAGAATAAATGTGGTTTTAATTTGATTTTACACTCAAGATTCTTTGTGACAATCTAAGGTTTATAACGAGGGTTAAGTTTGGCAACACGATCAATATGTGTTATTTTACTACCTTGTTTAATGAAAAACTCGACAATGAAATCAATCCCCATAGTGATATAAAATTAGACATATCAAGCCTCACAATGATTTAGGGTATCATGTTGGTATTTAGGGATCTCAATATGTTCTATTTGAGTGTCTCATGTAACCAATCACTTGATTGGTAGTACATCGAGCATTCAAATAGTACATATCAAGCCCTCTAATGACACTAGGGTTTCTAGTGGTGCTTAGAGGGATACATTAGTTAAGAGAGACGATTGAATAGGAAATATCAATCCCTATAATTATATTAGGGTGTCATTTTGGTTTTTAGGATACTTAATATGTCCTACTATTTTTATTTGTGCAACTAAATGCTTGATTGGTTGCATGGTGTAATCTAATAAAATTGCAACATCCCACTAGTGTTGATTTGGATTAATATGTGATATTTGAGGACCTTGTGGAACCATTCACTTGTTAGGTTATTATTATAATTATGTTATCACATTAGGATAATTGCAATAACCTAATGTGATTTAGGACTCAATATGTTCTAATGAAGGTGTCATGTTACAATATCACATTAGTATGTCCCATTAATATGGTTTCTTATTATTATGTCACATTAGGGTGTTGTATTAAGGTGTCATATTAGGGTATATTTATATGGTGTCATATTAAGGTGTCGTGTTAGGGTATCACACTAGGGTGTCACATAAATACATCTAAATACAAAATTCTAACAATTTTATCTTTATCTCTAACTTAATTTTTGACTTTAATAAATATGCCCTTAAGTCATAAAATAGGACATGTTAAATTTTGGAACAAAGATTCACTTAAAGACAACACAATGTCACCCCTTCAAGACATGCATCAAATTTTATAAATAAGCCACATTTAACATTAGGTTCTAACACTTGTGTATATAGGGCTCGATATGTCCTATTTGTGTGTCCCATACAACCATTCACTTGTTAGGTTATCGTAATAATTAGGTTATCATATTACGCTAATTATGAAAACCTAGTGTGGCTTTGCACTCAATATGTTCTTATTAGTGTTTCACATTATAGTATCAATTATAATGTCATATTAATAGGTGTGGCATAAGGGTGTTGTTTCAAGGTGTCATGCTAAGGTGTTGAATTAGGGTTCCAAATTACAATGTCATGACAGAGTGACATAATAGGGTGTGATATGGGTATGTAGGGTGTATCATTTGTTATTTAGTTTGGTGCATTAGTATTTAGAGTCTCACTTTTTTAGGATGTCAAAATGTTGTCTAAGGTGTCACATTAGTGTTTAGGGTGTCACACTTTTTTAGGGTGTTGTATTTGTGTTATGGTGTCTCATTAGTCTTTAGAATGTCACATTTAGTATGTGGGGTGTTGCACTTGTGTTAATTAGGGTGTCTCATTAGTGTTTATGGTGTTGCATTAGGGTGTTGTGCTAGGGAACTATATTATGGTGTTATGTTATGGTGTCACATAATTAAGGAGTCAAAATAAAGTGGCATATGAGGGTGTCGTGTTAGAGTTTCATATTAATGTGTTGTTTTAGGATGACACATTAGGTTGTTGTTCTAGGGTTTCATGCTAGAATGTTATGATAGGGTGTCACATTATAATGTCATGTTAAGTTGTTATTTTATAGTTTCATGCTAGGTATTTTTGGGTGGACAAATCTATGGTTTTCTTTCCAACACTCAGGGAATCGAAGTCCCTCTACTTATACGGTGCATCTTACGTATTTTCATGTGCGTTAATAGGTGGATTTTATTAGTGGCCTTACGATCGAGGATCCAACAAGGGCACTCCACTTGACCTGCGCAAAAATATAGAAATTTATTTCTAGAAAGGAATTTGTCTATAAAGAGGGAAAGGGGAGTGAGAAATGAGATAGGAGAACTAATGTTGCAGGTAGAAAATCATATTCCTGCACACACTAGTTATAAATTTCAACACATTCATTTATGAGAAGAAACAAAAGTAGTATAGGAAAACTTACTTTTTTGAAAAGTGGATTTCTAGTGTCCGGCAGTTTACGAGAAAACATATTTTTGGACTCACTCGTCATCGCAGTCATGTCCTCCAAATTTCACTTGATTTCACCCACTAGAATGCTTGGAAATAAAATTTAAAATTTTTCCTAGCAATGGCTTCGGGCACGGAGCTATCATGGCGGCCATTAATGGAGATCAAAATTTTCAAGTCTTGTTTTTTTCTCCAATCATGATGAAATAAACTCCATTATGATAGGTTTTCATTTGCATTCCATGTGTAAATTTTTAGCTCGTTTTCATTGCAGATTGATGGGAAAACCGACGAATGTGAGCTAGGGCATGAGATGGGTTTTTGTTGGAAAAAATTATTTAGGGAACCATTAAACCCCCATTTATTTCATCTTGATCATATTTAAAATTTTGGAATTCTGTAAAATATGGCATCTCAATCCAATTTTTATTTTGAAAGATATGAAGATTTTTTTATGGGAAGACTTCGTGGTTATCTGGCGAAAAATATTCATTTTTTTGTTTTTTTGATCCATTTTTTCTAAGACCTATGTATTTTCATAGATATGAGGATTTTGTGGCCATGGAGGATCTAGTTTGGAGTAGAAATTGTCAACTGTGTGTCTATACAAGCATGAACAGAGCTATGGCAGGGTGTGAAGCTGTGAAGGAGAAATGGGGAAATGGCTAAGTGTCGATTTAAAGCAATTCAAAAACACATACCAGGGGGTGGGGAAAATTTTTGTGTCCCTGATGTCCCTTAATAATTAAGGGATGAAAGGGACATCAATTTTCATGACGCGCCTCCATGCGACACTTGGTGGAAATCTGACGGTCAAGCATTTGGCTCCACTAGCTCCTAGGGGCTGGAAATTTACACTGGAGAGGGTCACATGGATGACCTGAGGGATTCAAGGGGC
This sequence comes from Taxus wallichiana var. yunnanensis, assembly GCA_018340775.1. Lineage (NCBI taxonomy): Eukaryota > Viridiplantae > Streptophyta > Pinopsida > Cupressales > Taxaceae > Taxus > Taxus wallichiana. The sequence continues at coordinate 636,880,523 of CM031237.1, read as the reverse complement.
TGGGTAAATTTTATTTTCCCTCATGTACCTTTGGAAAATGGGACAAAGGGGACATCAATTTTCACATCGTACCTCCATGCGACACTTGGCGATCATCTCGTGCAGTGAGAGGTAAGGCTCCAACTAGCTCCCGGGGGCTTAACTGGCAATGTGGGAGGTCATATTAGGGTCCAGGAGGCTAAAAAGGATTGGAAATTTTTTTACCCTATGTCCCTTTTCTAAAGGGATGAAAGGGACATGAAATCCCGCTAGGCTCTGGTGTTGACATGTGTCCTCTTGAAAAATTGGCTAAGTGTCGAACCTTGAGAGTGAACTTGTGAAGGTTGTATCTGGAGTTCCCAATGGAGTTTTTGGAAAAAAATTATATTAATTTGACTTAAAATTTCCTTATAAATCCAATGGTGGGGTTGTAGCTCTTTATTCCTCCATTTAGGCCTTGAAAAGTAGGATTTTGATCTAGCTCCCTAGTTGAGTATGGAAAAAACCATATATAAACTTACTTGATCCAAAGTATTATGAAAGATATTATTTCACCATATTATAGATATTTGAATTCCATTTTTCACTATGTCTTGTTTGACTCTAACTACATCTAGAGATCTCATAATCACTTCCCAAAGTTCAATATCTTTTTGGCCCTGTGCATTTCCTAGGTCTATGAACCTTGTTTTTGATGAAACTGCCCCAACTCCTCCAAATATTTTTGAATCTTTAAAAATATATTCCATGATGTTATTATACCTCCAATTCATATCCATGTTGGATCTGTTTCCTTCCTTCTTCTCTAGGGGGTCGCGTCGGTCTTGGGAAGGCCATTGTTAGCCCTTCCCACAACTGTCTAAAAATAACAATCTTTAAGAACTCCTAAAATCACCTAGGGGATTGACTTGATTTTCCTAATTCACCTAGGGGACTAAGTTAGCATTCATTAAGAGGTCATTGGACTGACCTGGGTAGACACAGGGTTATTTTTAATGGTAAAACTTTAAAGTTTCGACATAGGGGTATTGTTGTCATGCTAGAAAATTGTCAATTTTCTTGTTGCACATTTGCATGACAACAGTTGGCTCTAGCTTGGGGACATGGAATGGACTAAGCGCAGTGAAGATGTGACATGAAGAATCCCATAATATCAACTTTACAATATACTAACTAGTGCCTTATCCATTGGGCCTTAAGGAGTCATGTACAACTTACAAGAGAGGGATAACAAGAAGAAAAAACACACACCAAAAGACAATGAAAAGGAAACACACAACACATGGAAAGGAAAAAAATGCACACAACGGGAATGGAAACACACCTAAAAATCACCTATGGTACAATGCAGGGGCAACTTTGCTTTCATTGAAGTAATTTCCTTTCTCAAAAGTCATCCTTGAAGAGGCAACACCAAATGATGATGTTCTACGAAGTTTGTTGACTAGTTCCAGTAGCCTCCTCTCCTCGGCTGCTTATGAAAGCCATGTGCTTTCAAATTTGTATGTAAAATTTGTAGGAGACATCCTACATTATATTTTGATGCTCGGGTCTTCGCTCAGAGATTCCATTGCCCTCATTTCCTTTGAAATCAATTTTTTAGTGTTTGGTGTCTTCTGCGCTTATCCACATTGTTTCTTTATCCATATCATTACTACTCCAGGGCTGGTTCTTATTTGAATAGATTAAGTACCCTGATTTTTCTTGTTTCACCCATTCACGTTCATGTACCTCCTTTTTGCAAGAAGCATCGCGTTCATCTTTTTGACTCCTATCAATGTGAGGTGTTTGTATGTCAAATGGAGGATCAATAATGGTATCATGTCTATCTTACAGGGCCATGGATTGAATCAAGAGATCAAGACTCAACTCTGGATCTTCAGTGCTTTTTGTTACTTCCAATATCTCCTGTATCGAATCCTTATATTGTGTTTCTATAAGTTCATCTTCACCCTTACTTGAAATTTCTTCACTTTGAGATTCAAGGAACTCATCAGGAGGCATTTCTTCCATATTTTGGGGATCACTACATTTTATCACTCCTTTATCTGGAGGAATATCAACTTTGAGGGATTCAAAACTCCTTGCTTCAATTTCTTCATCATGGAAAGAGTCTTCCTCTTCAAATGGGAAAGAAAATACCTCCATTTCATTGTTGTATCCATCAACTATTGGCTCAGGAGGGACATCGGATTTCTCATCTCAATTTATTTCAACATGGCCAATATTCACATTGGTTGAGGCTTCCAAATCATATTCGTACTTGTCTTGTAGATTCATGTCTTACATCAGGAGTTCAAGACTGATTTCAGATTTTTATCTCTTTAGCATTTCTTAAGATATCTTGCATGATTATTCTTTTGAACCTTTCATAGGCTCATCACAAGTTGGTCTTATCCCTCTATGGATGGCATGATTGAGATCATATTTATCTCCAAATGGAAATGAGAACATATCCTCTTCATGGATAAGGGTACAAACTGGTTTCTCCATTTGTAAACCATCAAGAACCATTTCCTCTTCTTCCTGGCTCACATCATCCAACAAATCAGGTATATCCTCTTGGAACTCAAATTTCCTTAATGATTTTTCAAGATCCATACTCCTTTGGGAAGGAATGTTTGGTCCTATCAAAATTAGAATATCCTCTTCGTCTTCAGTCTTTATGAAAAGATTCATCCTCCTGTTTTCTTGGTACAAAATGTTAGCTTTAGGATTTCCTACTTTTTACACTGTGTACCGAATTTTCTTCTCTAGAAGTAATCTTTCCATGTCTCCCTTAACTAGAATGGTTGTTGATGACCAATTCATATATATTTTACCTCCCAAATGTTGGCAGAAACTTCTACTCAACAACATTTTAAATGAAGTTGGAATGTCTGCTACCAAAATCATCATTGAGACCTTCTTTTATGGAAATTTGGCAAGGGCCACTTATGCATCTTTAACCTTCCCTACAAGTGGGACATATTTTGACTCCAAGGAGAAAAAAGAGACACCAGGTGGAGTCATGGTGAGTTTGAGAGCCTTGGCGACCTTTACAGGAATTACATTGTCAGAGGCTCCAGAATCTATGATGTAATTGTTTAATACATATTATCCAATGAGGAGGGAGACATAGAAAGGATCAACCTTGTCAATCTTGGATGCACTCAAAGAAATCATGTTCTTTGATGGACGTGTAGGTAGGTTTGGTAGTATTCATTTAGAACTAGGAGTTACAGAATTAGGTGTTAAACTACCACTCTTGGTATATTGGATAAATCTCTCAAATTTTTTGGGGTGAGTCCACAAATATTCAGTTTCAGTAATATACACCTTGGATTTGTTATCATATTATATGAAGTCAAAAGGGGAAGATGCAAACAAGGGGGATGAAGGGGCTTCTTTTGGAATCGGGATAGGTTTGGAAGTAGGGTTTGATTTTTGGGGAATGGAGAGTATTTTGAAAGGCATGATAGGAAATTTTGAATCATTAGATCCGACAGAATATATTTAGATTTAGAACTAGAAGGAACATTGGAAGACTTACTTGGAATAATGGGTGACCTTGTGCTTGTTACAGGATCATGTTTCTCTAGTGCAGAGTCCATACAAGGTGGGAGTGGAGATCCTCGACTAATTTTTTTACACAATCACCATAGGAGGATCATTAACCTTCTTTATCTTTGCAATAGTGGAGGGAGGTGCTCCTTTATCATATTGAGAATTAGTGAATATCACACATGAGAAAATGGGTGCATCTTATTTTTCATCTTTATCACCTCCAGGATACTCACAGAATCTGATTTGTGTATCGTTCTCAAGCTCATAAACTTCTAGGAAACTACCACCTTCACTTTCTTGTTCAAACTCTTCTTCATTTTCTTGAATCCTACAACTTGCATTGACGGGTGGGGCCTTCAAGGAAATCCTTCATGATGCTCCTGCAATCTGATTTTTGTTGTTTCTTTGATAAGACATTCATTCAAAATTTCCCTCTTCAGCAATGCCATTTCATTTGCTAATTTTTGTAGTAACAGATATGTTCTCTCATCTCCAAGAAATTGAGCCTTACCCCTTGAGGGATTCTTGATCTTTCCAGAGAGGATGATATCCTCATCAAGTTTGATGGCCATCCTTTATGCTTCTACAATGTTTTTTGGTTAGATTCTTCATAGGAAAATTTTTACCTCTGGTAATTGAGCATTTATGAATAATCTCTTGACGTTATTTTAGACGGTGAATCTTCTTTGGGTATCCTGCGAAGCAACTGGTCAAAACGAGCCATGAATTCTCACATAGTTTCATTTTCTTCCTTCTTCATGTGTGCCAATTGAACAAGGATATCTTGACAATCCTCAATATATTTGAATCTTTCCCCGATCTTGGTTTTAATACAATTCCAATGAATTATTTATCCGGTGGGTAAGAGATAGAACCATTCTGCTGATTTTTCTTGGAGAGATTCCAAAAACAATATTACTACAACATCCTCATATGCAACTCCAAGAATTCCATAATATGTGGTGAAGATGGTAATTGGTTCTTCAAGATGTTGTGTGTCGTCACCTTTGAACTTCGAAAAGTTCTTGTGGGAACCTGTTGGTACCCAAATTTTTTCTCCTTTTCAGTCTGAGTAGCATCACAGATTTAACATGAAGCTTGAAGGTAGATAGATCATGATGTGTGTCATTTTGTAGTTGGGGATATGATCTAACTGGAACTCAAATTTGTGGGGAGATGGATAGCACTCAAATAGGACTTGATCTTGTCCTAACTATTTTAGGTTATGCCTTTCAACCAAGGTAAGAGAACCTATTTTGTAACCCTCAAATGGTGAATGAGATGAATATATCCCTCAATTTTTGCAAATAGTATGAAAAGGGCCTTGGGAAAATATGATCAACACTCCAAATATGACTTTCACAAGTTGTCACTTCCAGATTAGGAGATATTTTCAATGCAAGGAAAGGTTTATCAAGACATTTTGAAATCATGATCTGTTCTACATATTTTTGCAAGTGGTTTTGGTTCTTTTGTTGGTATGCGCAGTCGGATAGGGGTAGTTCATGGTGGGATAAGTTATTTAGAATGATTTTTGGTGGGATATTGACAAGACAAACTTGACTATGCCAAATCTTTGACAACCTCTACAACATTTGAACAACTATCGGATAAAATGCTTCAAAATAGTCGGGATGTTCTTTAAACCATAACGAGATACACAAATGAAGGCCCAAGTTTGCACTCTTCACACAATCTTTGAGACATCAACATAAAATATTGAGTTAAAGGACTTGATTAAACATCAAAATCTCTCGATCAAATCACGCCTAAGGTACCCCCAAAGGCTTATAAGAAATCTATATCAAAAATGAAATTGAAGTGATTTAAACTACTTATTTTCAATGCCGATGAAATTGCAAATGCCACTAAACTATCAATAAGGATGAGATCTGTGTGATTCCTAAATATTTCAATGCAAGATTGCAACAAGAACAAGGAAAACTGTTTGTAGACATTTAAACATGATAACAGACATCATATTTCCCAAAATAACATAGATTAATTCAAAATCTTGTTAGATTCATTAGCAGGGGAGATTTTAAGAACAATCTCAAAGCTGTGTGATGGCTATACACTTGTAACCAACTCAACATGAATGAAGATCTAATACAAAAGACATTAACCAGGTTTTTTGGAGGGTTTCTCAGAAGATGAGCTTCTCTCAAAATTTTCTCATGATTTTCAATTTCCTGACCTTTAGCATGTTAAAAAACATGCATTATATAACATTTGTTTACATCCAGGCCTTCCTTCCCAAGAAAAGAATATGCAAAGCATCAAGTTTGTTACAAAATTCCATCATGATTTACAGACACGGACGTTTAACATATTTACAACAAAATTCTCTGTGTTTCAAAAAGGTGAATCATTGAGGATTTTTGCATCATAGTTTCAATTGGGAGCACATTTTTCCTCCTTATTTCATGCAGCATGCTCCTCTTTCATCATTTCACCTTTACACTTTCCAAATTTACCTCTGCAACTTTTGGATCTGGTATTTCACGTTTTTGCTCGAGCCCGAACAAAATTTCATTTCAAAAGTACCTCAGATCTACAAATTGAATTTTCAAATTGATTCCATTGATCCTTGAAGGAAAAAACGACATGAATTCACCAAAAATTTGGTGAAAATTGATGCAAAAATCACATCTCCAAGCTTCTTGGAGCTCAAATGGTGGCCAAACTGAAAAATGCATAGTTACCGTTGATCTTCCTTTATCCTTTAATCTGAGCCCTCCATGTGTCACAATGTGATTAGAAATGGGCTTGGGATCACTTTTTGACATTTTAACACTTTTGGAAAAATGTAAAAATTTGACATTTTTCTCCACCCCTCCGCCCTTGAGATTTGGCACTGACACGTGGCACAATATGATTGGATCTCGGGGTCACGGCTCAATTTTACACATTTCCACCTTTTTTGGAAAAAGGAAATTTTTCACAATTTTCCCCATGGACCAATGCCTGCATTTGTCCCCGACACGTGGTGATTGCTTTGACTTTACGTGGGCTTGCATTCCTCCTTTTAAACTTTACTCAACTCCTCAAAAATTTCAAAAGTTTCAAAACTCACCAAATGCCCGCACTCCCCTCTACCCCTAATCCTACCACATGTCCACTCCCGGTTTGGCTCCGACAGAGCCGTGGCCCTTTTCACAACCTTTGTTCCCTTTCACCAAAAAGTAAAATTATCCTAATTCTTCTACTAGCCTCCATTCCCACCTACCACGTGTCCTCCTCTGATTGGATTAGGGCCTTGGGGGATTTCCTTCATTTTCACACATTTTCCAAAGTTCCCTAAGGCATAAAACAACCCACCCGTCTAACTTCACTCTGCTTGCGACACGTGTACCTCCTCTGGGGCCTGTGGAGTTGTGGAGGCAACTTGTAAATTTTTCCAAAACCAAAAAACGTTAAGTTTTATAAAAATTACCCGTCGATCCCTATCTAATTACAAATGGCCATGTTGCCGATGAATGCCGAGGAATAATTTGATAGGAAAATGACGCCGTATGGCCATCAAAAACATAGAAATTGATTTTTTCACTAAGGATAGAAAAATCTCAAACAAATCCAGATGAAACATGATTCTACGAATTTTTCGACCATGGGGATAGATTTTCAAAGGAAAACAAGCATAAATCGATCATTTTCAAGAATCCACGATCGGAAAAAAATTGAAAAATAGTAGAGCCCGCAGATTTAGAAAAAAATTATGGCACAACCATGGAAAACCTGGAGATTTATTCAAAATGGGGCAAAAATGGAGAAAAAATGGACAACTTAAAGCATTTAAACACAGGTACAAGTTGTTTTTCATCAAATTCGAAGGATGGGGAGATCCAAGGCTATTTTTTCTCGAAATAGGGAAAAAATGAACTTTTCCTTAGCAAATTAGGGCAAGGAAATGATTTTGCAAATAATCCAATGCACAATAATGTAGCTACAACTTCACATCATCGATTTCATGAGGACAAAATGTTTCAAAGCAAAAAGAGAAAAGTGGAAACATGGCAAAATGGTAGAGGATCAAAATGGGCACCAACATCAACTCCTGCTTAGGGATGGGCACTCCCAGTGAGTGCCACAAGAACAAAAGTAGACCAAGTGCTAAAATAATCCATTAGGAAAATGGAGTCATGAGCCAAAGCCACCAAAAACTAGCTGAGAAACTGACAAAAATGGCTACCACACACCAAGGCAAACCACGAACCGACAAAACACCAAAAATAGAGCAAAAGCCAAACACTATACACTATACAAGTTGGTAAGAAAACCTTGATTCAAAGAAAACAAATCAAGGGGAAACCCCAAATGTCCTCCATGTTGGATATGACCATGCTAAGAGGTTTTGATATGTTTTTAATAACTGGAAATATACCTCTTTTTCTTCTTTGTTTAATTTGTAAACCATCCAGCTTCTTTGGAGCTCCTTTATTGTGTTCGAGTCAAACTTTTTAACATTTTTCAAGGCTAACTCAAGGACCAAATCTCCAGAAAAAATAGCATACTTAGGAGATATGTTTTTAACAACTTCATACTCCCTCCACAAAACTCACAAAGTGATCAATACTAGCATCTGCCTACAAAACTTCATAAGATGGATTGTTTGGGTCGTCAATAAGGTGCAACATATTTTTCTCTCCATATAACTTTACTAATTTTCCTTCAATGGGGATTGTGGCATAAGACATGTCCATTTGGACACTCCCACTAACACTTGTAGCCCATTTTCTTGATAATAACATACCCCATTTAGCAAGGAAATCAACAATCACAACATCCAATTTTAAATTCCTCCCAAGATAAGATGCAAGTTGCACCACCAGATCTTTGACACACCCAACAACTGGCACTTCTCTTGAATCCATGGCAGTACACTTGCCATACGCTACTGTCACTTTGATTCCCAATTCATTCATGACCTCCAAAGGCATGACATTGCATGATGCTCATGAATCAAACATACAGTTATGTAACTTGTCTTTGATAACCAAGGTAGTGAAAAATGGATCCATGTTCAGCTGAGATTTAACCAAAGAAGTTCCTAAGTAAACCTTAGGTGGTTCCCCCAACTCTTCCAACACTTGTGGCTATTCCAATTCTATAATGGCAATAGGAATCTCAACCTTGCTTCCAACTCTACTTTGGGTACTCTCTTCCTCTTTGAATCCTAAATATTCAAAAGCCCTCTTCTTGTGCTCAAGAATCCTAAGCAACTCAGCAATTGGGACAAGAATCTTGATCTGACTCAAGACTTGGGCAATATCATATGGAGCATTCTTGGGTAAAGCAGCATTAGGGGAAAGATTGGAAAATTCATCAGATTGTATGGAAATATTTTTAGTTTGGGCATGGGAAGGATCACAATTTTTTCTTGGGGAATAGTGCCTTTACCTGATGTATTTTTCTTTGGAGTGTCTTTAGTAAGAAATGGAAATTTTGACTTGTCTTATTTCCCCTTGGTAGCTTTACTTCCTATATTGTGCTCCTTCTCTTGGGAAACTACAACATTCATAAGCAGCTTCCTATCCTCCTCTAAAGGAACCCCTCCATCATACTTTTTGATCATCAATGCTCTCAAGTATTCAAAATCATTATTAGGTAGCTCAAAGGCTTGTACATATCAATTTCTAAAACATGAGGAGGAGGAAGATGTACCTATTGGGTACAATCCCAAAAAATAGAAGCAGATCCTAACACTTATGACATCTATTGAAATTTATCCCCTTGGTGAACTTGCAGGGATCTCCATCATATAGGCATCATCATCAATTTCATCATCAACTTCCTTTTCAACTTTTTGATCTATCCCACATGGAGGTGGGGTAAAAAACACTTATCACACCAATCAATATCAGCAACTTCCTCAACAACAGAAACCCTAGTAGTTAGGGGATCAGGTGACACTCTTCCTTCACGTGCTTGAGGATGTCTATTTGCAGACGCCATGGGTCCTTTCCCTCTATCATCTGCCCTTTGATCACCTCTAGGATGATTGGAAAATATTTCATGGTTTTGTGCTCTTTGCTGACCTTGTGAACTCTTCCCAATTCCCTTCTCTTCCAGGGATAATTTGTATGAGATTTCTTTGACATCCCTTGCCAAATTTTTCACAACTTCCTCTAAATTAGCACCCTTGCTAGCTTGAGGTTTTTCAGGGTTTATCAACTTTACACCATCTCTCTTGAGAGGTTTCCCAATTTCTTTGATATTGTTTTCAATTTAAAGTACCATGTACCATGATGAAATCCTACCTTAGATTGTCGGGGTTCTTGTCCCTCAAGTAATATGTAGCCTTCTTATCAAATGAATTTGCATATTTGATTAAACAAGACTCATCACGGGGCCACAAATTAACAGGCGGCCTCCTCAATGTCTTATTAAATCTTGTATTAAAGTCATGCACTGATTCATTGGGGTTCTTCTTAATGTTTTCAAACTCGCACAAAAGAAATCTAGGATCATTCTTGTCACCATATTACAACCAAAATGAATTATTCATTTCAGTCCAAGAATCAATAGAATTATCAGAAAAGACTCGTACTAATCCTGGCATCCTCTTCTAGTGTATGAGTGAACAATTTAACATACACATCTTCATGCTCAATCTCAAATTCCTCCATCATTTTAACAAAAGTTTGAGATGCTGATCACTAGTTATAGCATTGTTTCCTTGGAACTTTGGTAACCTATTCCTAACATCTTGTGGGACAAATTTGGGTAACCATCCATTCCTCTAAAGTCTATAGGACCAAAGGTGTTAACAACAAATGGAGGTCTAGGTTGAGCCATATTTTTTTGAGGTGGTGATCTTGGGGTGACATAAGGCGATGAGGAGTGCGAGGTCTTTAGCGCTCAAGAATGTGGTTCACAAGATTGGTATTCTCTAAGTGCTGATTTTCTTGGAAATTTTTAATATAATTTAAACACACAAGTGTAGATTGAGAAAAGAACTTACCAGCACAAAAAAGGACCTTCACTAGTCAAAGTGAACAAGTTTATGAGAATATTGCTTGAATCAGAATCACTGGAAGAAGAGTGATAATCCTCTATTAAAGGTTGATATCTCTCACCAATGGATATACCTTTACTTGATGTATGTCCTTCAACAACCTTCCAAACTTTTCTCTCCTCTAAAATTGTCTTTCCAAATTCTTGAAATAGATTTCTACTTGGGTCCCTCCTGAAGAGAGATCTTCTTCCTTCCAAGTTTGCAAAGATTAGAAACACCAAAAATAAATGATAGAAAGCTAAGACACTGGTATTTATCAAGATCAAAACAACATGGAGTCGCCACTAAGGATTTTCACCCTAGTTGTGCAAATGCACTAAAATACTCTATCAAATACCTATCAACACTGAAAATCTTGCCAAAATTTATAGATCAGACCTTCCTTTTCTTGAATCTATCAACCACAAATGAAAATGAAGTATAACTACTACTAGAAACTAATAAAATTGCAGATAGAGTTTGAAACCTTTGCATACACCTTGCAAATCTGAGTATAGAATGATTCTTTAACAATATATTTGCAGATAGAAATTACAAGAGACATTACCGGGTTAAATATGCATTCAAATATCTCAAATATGTATACACATGGATCGATTGAACTAATAATTTCCCGGTAGTGGCACCACCGGTGTTGTACCCAAATTTATTCTCCTTTTTAGTTTGAGCAACATCATAGATTTAACATGAAGCTTGAAGGTAGATAGATCATGATGTGTGTCATTTTGTAGTTAGGGATATGATCTAACTGCACTCGAGTTTGTGGGGAGATGGATAGCACTCAAATAGGACTTGATCTTGTCTTAACTGTTTTAGGTTATGCCTTTCAACCAACGTAAGAGAAAATATTTTGTAACCCTAAAATGGTGAAGGAGATGAAGATATCCCTCAATTTGTGTAAATAGTATGAAAAGGGCCTTGCGAAAATTCTATCAACACTCCAAATATGACTTTCACAAGTTGTCACTTCCAGATTATGGAGATATTTTCAAAGCAAGGCAAGGGTTATCAAGACATTTTGAAATCTTGATCTATTCTCGCATATTTTTATAAGTGGTTTTGGTTCTTTTGTTGGTATGTAGGTCGAGATAGGGGTAGCTCGGGGTGAGATAAGTTGTTTAGAATGATTTTTGGTGGGATATTGACAAGACAAACTTGAATATGCCAGATCTTTGATAACCTCTACAACATTTGAACAACTATCAGATAAAATGCTTCAAAATAGTCGGGATGTTCTTTCAACCAGAAGAGATACACAAATGGAGGCTCAGGTTTTCACTCTTCACATAATATTTGAGACCTAAACACAAAATCTTGAGTTAAAGGACTCAATTAAACATCAAAATCTCTGATCAAATCACACCTAAGGTACCCCAAAGGCTTACAAGCAATCTCTGTCAATAAATGAAGGTGAAGTGATTTTAAACTACTTATTTTCAATGCCAGATGAAAGCTCTTCTGACAAATGAAATTGCAAATTCCACTAAACTATCAATAAGGATGAGATATGTGTGATTCCTAAAGATTTCAATGCAATATTCCAACAAGAACAAGGAAAACTATTTGCAGACATTTAAACATGATAACAGACATCATATTGCCCAAAATAACATAGATTATTTCAAAATCTTGTTAGATTCATCAGCAGGGGAGAGTTTCAGGAACAATCTCAGAGCTGTGTGATGGCTATACACTTGTAACCAACTCAACATGAATGAAGATCTAACACAATAGACATTAACCGGTTTTTGGAGGGTTTCTCGAAGATGAGATTCTCTCAAAATTTTCTCGTGATTTTCAATTTCTCGACTATTTGCATGTCAAAAACATGCATTATATAAAAACAAATTACATCCAGGACCTTATTTCCTAAGAAAAGAATATGACAAGCATCAATTTTGTTACAAAATTCCATCATGATTTGCAAACAGGGACGTTTAACATATTTGCAAAAAAAGTTACCAGGTGCTTCAAAAAAGGTGAATCATTGAGGATTTTTGCATCATAGTTTCATCTAAGAGCATGTTTTTCCTCCATTCTTTCATACAGCATGCTCCTCTTTCATCATTTCACCTTTACACTTTCCAAATTCACCTTTGCAACTTTTGGATCTAGTATTTCACATTTTTCTTGAGCCCGATCAAAATTTCATTTTAAAAGTACCTCAGATCTGCAAATTGAATTTTCAAATTGATTCCATTGATCCTTAAAGGAAAAAATGACATGAATTCACCAAAAATTTGGTGAAAATTGATGCAAAAATCACATCTCCAAGATTCCTAGAGCTCAAATGGCGCCAAAGTGAAAAATTCACAATTACTTGTTGATCTTCCTTTATCCTTTAATATGAGCCCTCCACGTGTCACAATGTGATTAGAAATGGGCTTGGGATCACTTTTTTATATATTAACACTTTTAAAAAAATGTAAAAATTTGACATTTTTCTCTCCCTTGAGATTTGGCGCTGACATGTGGCACAATATGATTGGATCCAAGGTCACGCCTCAATTTTACACATTTCCACCTATTTTGGAAAAAAGAAAAAAATTTCACAATTTTCCTGTGAGACCCACACCTCCGCTTCATCACGACACGTGGTGATCGTTGACTCATTGTGGGCTTTCATTCCTCCTTTTAAACTTTACTCAACTCCTCAAAAAAATCAAAAGTTTCAAAACTCACCGCAGGCCTGCACTCCCCTCTTCCCTTGATCTTGCCACGTGTCCACTCTTGGTTGGCCTAGCAGACCCTACGACCCTTTCCACAACCTTTGTTCCCTTTTTCCAAAAAGAAAAATTCTCCTAAGTCTTCCACCAGTCACCATTCCCACTTCCATGTGTCCTCCTCTAATTAGATGCAGGCCTTGGGGAATTTTCTTCATTTCCATGCATTTTCCAAAACAACCCACCCGTTTGCCTTTACTCTTGCTGCGACACGTGTACCTCCTCTAGGGCCTGTGGAGCTGCGGAGGAAACTTGTAAATTTTTCCAAAACCAAAAATGTTAAGTTTTCTAGAAATGACCCATCGATCCCTGTCCAATTACAAATGGCCACATTGCCGATGAATGCTGAGGAAGAATTTGACAGAAAATGACACCCGTATGACCATCAAAAACATAAAAATTGCCAGTGATACCTAGAAATCAATTTTTTCACTAAGGATGGAAAAACCTTGAAACAAAGCCGATGAATCATGATTCCAAGAATTTTTTGACCATGGGGATAGATTTTCAAAGGAAAACAAGCATAAATCGATCATTTTCAAGCATCCATGATCGGAAAAAATGGAAAAATAGTAGAGCCCATGGATTTGGAAAAATTTAGGGCACGACCATGGCAAACCTGGAGATTTCTTCAAAATGGGGCAAAAATGGAGAAAAATGAACAACTCAAAGCATTTAAACACATGTATGAGTTGTTTTTCATCAAATTCAAAGGATGGGGAGATCCAAGGCCATTTTTTCTCATAAACAGGGCAAAAACGAACTTCTCCTTAGAAAATTAGGGCAAGGAAATGAGTTTGCAAACAATCCAATGCACAAGAATGGAGCTACAACTTCACATCATTGATTTCATGAGGAAAAAATGTTTCAGAGCACAAAGAGCAAAGGGGAAACATGGAAAAATAGCAGAGGATCAAAATGGGCACCAACATAACCTATTAGTAGATCGTGAAGAGGTGGTTCAAGAGTGAGTGGGCATGTATTTCTTCCCCATAGAACAATGGGTTGAAATCTTTCTACTTCATTCACCATTGTTATTTATGTTTCTTCTTCACTCTTACTTCTACAAATTCTTCTTCCTCCAGAACTCAATGCTCAACAAAGCGGTTAAAAATGGGATAATTTGAAGGGGGAATATCAACATGAGTTTGGATGGGATTTCTAGGTGAACTGCTTGAATACCTAGATGGGGACGAGGCTTGAGAAAAATAGTAGGGGTTATCTCTGATTTGATTTTTGGTTTTAGAAAGCTTCGAAAGTGGAATCAACAACACCTCTTAACCTCGCCGAACCTCGGTATATATTCTTTTAGGCATCTCTGAGAAAATTTTATGATGAGAATATGAAAGGGAACTGTGGAATGTGAAATCTCACGTGTAGGAATCAAAATTGTGCTTTTCGGCAATGGGCTTTCATCAACTCTAATTTTATTTTTTTATTTTATTTTTATTTTTGGATATTTTTTGTATTTTTAGACCTTGTGATCATATTTTTGGTAAAAATGATGCTAAATCTACCCCATGGTGGATGCCAAAATCATTAGTGAGAAAATTTGTCTGGTGGAAAAATCTATGGATTTCTTGCCAACGCTCTGGGAATCGAAGTCCCTCTACTTAGATGATGTAGCTTCCATATTTGCATGTGTGTGAATAGGTGGATTTTCCTAGTGGCCTTTGATGGGTCATTGTATTCTTCCAAGCATTTAACCGACATAATTTTTGTCAGTGTCATTCTAAACTAGGGTCAGTGTCTGAGCGTTATACAATGGATTCTAAGGGAACCAATTATCTGTTGGGTTTGTTGGGGGTTAATTAGTTTAGTGACTATTCTATGGAAATGCAATTCAAATCTACGGAAATTGAATAAAATTGTATAGAATTCAGCTATTTGCAATGAAAGGAAACTAACAACTAATCTTCTAGCTATAAAATGAAATATGCACACACTATTCTTAACAAATGAAATTACAACCGTATGAATGAAACTTAGAAGAAACCAAGATTATTCATTAACCAGATTTGCATAACAAAAGAATATATTCTAAATGAAAGCAGTAATGGAGAAAGTAGATACAGTTAATCAAAGCACGCATGTAATATTTCTCAAATGACAATTGCAGTAAATCCAATCAAAGAACTGTATGCATGAACTCAAAATAACCTCTTATCTCCTTAGTCGAGTGGGCCCTTGCTCTTCCTCGGGATATAGGGATTAACAACCTTTTATTCTCAAAATTTCATAGCTTTCATTAACTCAAAATAAGTTCATAACATAGATAGTAAAAATATCAAGAACTGGATGCAGATAATCTCCTTCAGTATATCAAAAAGTGGTACTACCAAGTTCTGAAGATGAATTCTTCATATAGATACTTGTTAGTTACAAGATTCACCATATTAGGCGGCATTAAACACTGTCCACCAAATACTAATTAAAACACATAAAATTCTATGGGACGTTAGGAACAATCCCATACTAATAGGTCAACTTGATGGAAACAGTCTTTTTCCACATGCTTCAAACTCATGCTCCATAACTACCAGCAACTTCCATCATTTCTTGCACACATCATCACGTTTGATCTCACAAAGACAGTTAGTATGAGGTTCATGTGATAATCAGTTTTCATAAACTATAGCAAGGAAAATGCATCAAACCTACTAAGATATAACTACACAAAACATCCCCATGTATTAATAAGTCATATCAAAAGAGTATTTTCAGCTTGAAGAAATTATATTAATGAGCCAAACAATGCACTCATTAGCCTTGTGGCTGGGGATCCAATAGGGGCACTCCACTGACCTTACGAAAAATCTAGCAATTTCTTGCTAGAGAGGAATTTTTTTGTAAAGTGGGAAAGGGGAGTGAGAAATGAGATAGGAGAACTAATGTTATAGGTAGAAAATCATATTCCTACACACACTAGTTAGAAATTTCAACACATGCATTTATGAGAAGAAACAAATTTACAAATAGCAACAAGACCAATTAGAATTTATGAGCACAAAGTATCAATAAATACCTTAGTCAAAAAATGCTAGAAACTCCTTCTTCTTGTATTGATTGCTTAAACAAAATTTGTACATAGTGTGTGAATGGAGGAAAACTAGTGAGGGGGAAATGGAAGAAAATGGTTATCTCTTTTGTTCTCTCAAAGTACAATACACTCTTGAGTTTACAAAATCAATCACCAACCCTTTGAAATGGGAATGGCTTTACAATTTATAGGAAGAGAAAAGACTCTTCATATAACCCCCATTGACCCTTCATATGCCTTGAAACTTTTCACATTCTTAGGAAAAATTTAAGTCCCCTTTTATAACTTAAGGGTGACTTATTACATTGAAAATAAATTCATTTTTAATTACTTAAGGCATTATGAAAAATTGTAACCCCAACGCAAAATTAGAACATTGAGAAGAGAGAGAAATTTGGGGGGAGAGAAGAGAGAGAGAGAGAGAGAGAGAGAAAAGAAGAAGGAAGAATGATGCTGACGATGAAAGACTCTGCCTCCGATAAAGTCTGTTGATCCTTCTAGATGACTCGATGGAATGATCCAATGTGATGAACTTTGAATCTCTCGAACTCTTTGCACCCTGAGAAAATCCTTCATCTTGGCTCATGGACGCTTTCCAAGTTGAATGAATTGTTTTTGTCGATGACCACAACTCCCACCATGCGTATGATATACCTATGACCCAAACCATGTAGTGAGTGTCGAAAGAAACTGTTAGGTTCCTGGGATGGATCTCAAATGCCCTATGAGAAATTCCCATGGATGATCCCATTATGTTCCATTATGCCAAAATTACCCTTTGAGTGTAAATTACTATTAATAGCAAGTTCCCAAATGGAAGACTTACTATTTTTAGTAAGAGGTGATTTTTGCCTCTTCTTGACCATCCTGATGCGATGAACTCCCTCATTCACTTCTTCGCACACTACCTTCACCTTGACCACTTCTTGGGGTGACTTACTATTTTTAGTAAGCACCCATATAGGGGATTACTATTTTTAGTAAGTGTTTGTTTTCATTATTTTCTGCTCCAAACAATCATTATGGCTTCTTGGTGATCTTCAGTGCACACTGCCTTCGCCACAACCGCTTTTGATGACAACTTTCCAAACATAGCAATTTTGTATAGGAAAACTTACTATTTTTGGAAAGTGTATTTCAAGTGTTTATTTTGCGATGAAACATATTTTTCATAATCATCTCATCATTGCGGTCACGTCCTCCAAATTTCACTTGATTTCACCCACTAGAATGCTTGTAAATAAAATTTAATTTTTCTCCTAGTAGTGGCTTTGGGCACGGAGCTGTCATGACAACTATTAATGGAGCTAGAAATTTTTAGGTCTTGTTTTTTTCTCTGATCATGATGAAGTCAACTTCGTTGCAATTTTTTTTTTTCATTTGGATTCTGTGTGCAAATATTTAGCTTATTTCCATTGATGTATTGATAGGAAATCCAACGAATGTGAGCTAGGACACGAGATGGAGTTTTTTTGGAACAGATGATTTAGGGCACCATTCAACCTCCCGTTTGTTTCATCTTGATCATATTTAAAAATTAGGAAGTATGCAAAATATGGCATCTCAATTTGACTTGTATTTTGAAAGATATGAATATTTTTCGATGGGAAGACTTCGTGGTTATCTAGCAAAAAATCTTTATTTTCTCTTCATTTTTTGTTTTTTCGATCCATTTTTTCTCTGAGACCTATGTATTTTCATGTATTGGAGGATTTTGTGGCCATGGAAGATTTGGTTTGGAGTTGTAATGGTGGAGTGGGTGTATAGACGAGCATGAAACGGAACTATGGCGGGGGTGAAGCTATGACGGAGAAATGGGGGAAAATGAATAAGTGTAATATTTAAAGCAATTAAAAACACATACCAATGGGTGGGGTGAATTTTTGTGTCCATAATGTCCCTTAAGCATTAATGGATGAAAGGGACATCAATTTGCATGGCACGCCTCCATGCGACACTTAGCGGAAATATGACCGTCGAGCATTTGGCTCCACTAGCTCTTGGGGATGGAAATTAAGGGGTTAGGATAATTTTCTTTTCCCTCATGTCCCTTTGGAAAATGGGACATCAATTTTTCATATCGTGCCTTCATACAACACTTGGTGATCATCCGTGCAATGAGAGGTAAGGCTCCAACTAGTTCCCGGGGCTTAATTGGCAATGTGGGAGGTCATATTAGGGTCCAAGAGGATAAAAAGGGTTGGGTGCATTTTTTTCCCCTATGTCCCTTTTCTAAAGGGATGAAAGGGACATGAAATCCCGTCAAGCTCTTGGTGCTAACACGTGTCCTCTTGAAAAATTGGCTAAGTGTCGAACCTTGAGAGTGAACTTGTGAAGGTCATATTTGGAGTTCCCAATGGAGTTTTTGGAAAAAATTATATTAATTTGACTTAAAATTTCCTTTTAAATCTAATGGTGGGGGTCACATCTCTTGACTCCTCAATTTAGACCACGAAAAATTGGATTTTTTTATCTACCTCCCTATTTGAGCATGGAAAAACCCATATATAAACCTATTTCTCCAAAACATTTTGAAAGATTTGATTTCACCATATTATAGGTATTTTAATTACCTTTCCAATTATTTATTTTTTGACTCATAACTCTATCTAGAGCTCCTAATCACTTCCCAAAGTTCAGTAGCTTTTTGGCCCTGTGCACTGCTTAGGTCTGTGAACCCTGTTTTTGATGAAACTACCCCAAATCCTCCAAATATTTCCTAAATCTTCCAAAATAAATTCCATGATGTTATTATACCTTCAATTCATCTCCATGTTGGATCTAGATCCTTCATTCTTCTCCAGGGGTTGCGTCGGTCTTGGGAAGGCCAGTGGTAGCCCTTCCCACAACTATCCAAAAATAGCAATCTTCAAGAACTCCTAAAATCACCTAGGGGATTGACTTGACTTTCCTAATTCACCTAAGGGACTAATTTAACATCCACTGGGAGGTCATTGGACTGATTGGGTAGACCTGGGGTGCCTTGGAAGGGTAAAACTTGAAAGTTTCGACACGGGGTATCGTTGTCATGCTAGAAAATTGTCAATTTTCCTATTGCACATTGTATGATGACAACAGATTGCACTACAATTTCACATTATAGTGGCATTCTATAGTATCACATAATAACATATAAATACATAATGATATATTTTTAACTTTATCTCTCGATGTGATTTTTTATTTTTAATAAATATGCCCTTAAGTTGTAAAATAATACATCAAAGTTACGAAAAAAATATACATTGAAAGAAACCATAATGTAACCCATTTAAGATATATTTAATTTAATAAATAATTCACATTTATGTCATACTAACATCCCCTATAATACCCACTAAACTTCAAAATCAAATAAAAAATTAAGTCGCCATTTAAGACACCTTAATGTCCCCACTAACAACATAACATCCCAATGTAAAGTTAGATAACATTTGAAAAATTAATTTTGAATTTAGGGTACAATATTTTACACATGCAACTTTAAAGTGATTTTATACAATGAATCAAAATGGTCCAAATGTTGTAGTAGCACTAAGTTATTACATAATTTTTTTTAGTAAAATATGTATATGGGTCTTAAACAATTAAATAAGCATCTAGTAGAAAAGGTCCTTATTTTTTTATCGTCAAATGGCTTGATTGTTAGTTTTAAAAGGTCTTGTTATTTCAATTTTCAATTTATCATGTTTTATCACAAATATATTTCAATTTTTCATTGATTTTTTTATAATTTTTGGGTTTCTAGATAAGATCGCCAATTTTTGATAAACCTATCGATGGTATTGTCTAAGGTGGATGGTTCCATCTAGGCTTGATTTTGGGTCTATTTTTACTATTGGTCATTTTTTTATTCTTATTTTATTTCATTTCATATAATGTGATTCAATACTTTTTTGACACTAGTTTTGAATTTTAAAAAAAGATACCCCTTTATATAAAATTTTGTTATGAGATCTAAGTAATATTGTCACTATCTAGAAATTATCAAGCATTATGTTCGAACATTTCAAGAGCACATAAAAAGACGCAAGTTAATATTGTTCAATAATTATATTTTTAAAGAAAAGGGTTACAATTGAATCACATCTATTAATTATCCCTTTATTTGTGTTGTGGCATGAGGGAAAGTCTAGGACAAGGGAGCTATATTTGCATACACCATTGCATACACACTAGGACAACTACATGGAGTTTAAAATGTAGTGCATCACTTGGTCTAAATCACAAGGAGTGACCATTGATGTCAACCTAAATCGATCATCAAACCTTGTTTTTATATTAAATGTATATTCGAGTGTTAGTGTAAGAAGATAAAATTTATAATTATAGGTATAAATGCAAGTGTCATAGGACTTTAAATATATACATAGGAAATGTAGACGTACATGAAGGATCATAGGAAAAATCAAAAATACACATTCCATATGGATGAAATGTCAAATGTTTTATTCTAAAACTAAAGGTTTGTTATAAAATGGAACATAACACACATGGACATTCTGAGATGTGTAAAGAGCCTATTGTATTTGATAAAACATCCATACCACTATTTGAATCAAATATGTGGTATTTCTAACCGTAATTACCCTCTTTATTGCTTCATTATATGTATGTGAATGTAAACCCTATCCTCTAAATATGTCTATCAATATATGTTATATGATTATTCAATTATCCCTAAATTATTAATATCCTATTATTATTAATTTTAGGGTTAAATAAGGATGATGCCGAGGAAAATTTCAGAAAATATATCGACCGCTAGATTATGCAAGTGGGAAAAAATATGGCTAGAATAATTAAATATCCATCTATATATTTAAAGCTAATTAAGGTGGCATAACGAGATCAATTTTTCATCATTCAAGAAATTCTAGAAGCCTCAATAATTAAGCTACGATTATTGAGAAAAAAATAATTGAAGAGGATGAGGATCAATGTTGTTACAAAAGTTAAGGAAGGTTTAAGGATATTCAAGGAAAAATGAACCTAGTGACAAGAGTGAATCATAATTGAAAAAAAGGTAGGAAAATGGGATAAAAATGGAAAACCATGTGTGTGTATGTATTAGACTAATCTAAGATAATGAAATGAACCTAACACCTAGTAAGTTCATAACTTAGTTAATCTAAACAAAACACCATGATAAAGCATGAAAGGAAAGCTTAAACTAATGTGCATCAAACATTAAATCCAATGAGAAATGAAAACCTCCTTTGTTAGTTAGATGTGCTTTGTAATTATAGATATATCCTTTATGAACTAAATCAACTAAGCACGATCAAGGAAATTCTCCAAGGAAGAGGAAGATATCTCACCAATATGGCTTGATTTCCATTTTAGTTCTTCTCTTACTACTCTTGGCCAAGTAGAAAGGGGGAAAGGTTGTTTGATCAATAAGCCTTCCAAATATGAAATGCTCTTATCATATGTAGATGTCTTGTAAGGACATGAAGGTGTAAGATTGGTAGGAAGGTACTAGGTTTCTTATATAGCTTTCCAATTTGGGAGAATCTTGTAACCTTGTGAATGTGGGATAATCGGAAAAGGTAGTATTAGAATGGGGTAAGTATGATTGGAAGAGGTTAGCAACTCATGGGAGTTTTGGGTGATTCAATTATTCAAATAGGATTAATTAATAGACCAATATAAGCTTAAAAATCCATTTGGAAATGATTTAGAGGGAAATTAGTATAATTTGAAGCGTTTAAAAGGGATATTTAACAAATACAAAGGTTTATTGATTAAATAGAAGGTTTAAAGGCTTAATTAACTAATAATGGTTAATTAATTAATTAAAAGAGGATTATAACTAACAAAGTGTCATTAATTGGCATCCAGGATGAAGGGGAAAGCTAGTTAATTAATGAAGTGTTGTTAATTGACCAAGATGAAGGGGAATGTTAGATAATTAGCGGAAAAACCAATAATTATAATGAAATGATGGGAAAGAGGATAATTACTGAAATTTTAGTATTAAAATTATGTAGTCAAATTTAGGTGTCTATATTTTCCCCTCTTTAATGTGGTGTAGTGTAAGTGATGCCACTTAAAATATAGTATACAAGTTTAGAAAAATTTAAGGAGTAGAAGAAAAATTTGCAGGATGGATGATTCCCCTCAAGTTTCGATGGGGATAGAAGAGGTTGATTAACGCTCGAAAAGAATAGAAGAACGATCGTGCTCTAAAACAAGTCGATCTCGCTAGAAAGAGATGATTTTATTAACAAATCTCGTTGAAGTAAAAATCATAGCAATGAAATGGATTCAAACTTGGCTTGGTTGGCCATTTTTCAAATTGATTTCCAAGGAAGATTTGGAAAATTATAGGTATAAAGTTAGTGAGATTGGAAGATATGATAGACGATGGATGTGGAGATCGTGACATAGTGCACATACCATCTTGGTTCAGAAATATCTTTTTATTTGATAAAAGTATACAAAAATTAGTAAAATGACATGAATAGCCATAATAATGATTTTTATTCATTACTAAAGGATTGACTCAAAGAAAAATACATAAATCAATGTAGTATGAGAAAGTAAACAAGTAGGAATGCAAACAAACAAGGACAAACAAACAAACCCAAATAAAAATGTTCAAGAAGGTTACACCGATGTTTTTGTTATCCACTTCACTTCTCAAATTTTCAAGTTATACGACAAGGGTTAAAATTATGCCCCGAGAAAGGATTCATGCGAAGGGAATATATTGAAGACATCAAAGTCCCATGAAAAGTAACATGAAATATGAAACTACCCCAAGTAACTATATATGTTGGGAATGTAGACATAGCAAGTAAACCAGATTTGTTAATGAAGTAATATCACAAGATGATTCGCATGTTGTGTGCTAGAACAAGAAAGCACTTGAAGTAAGATGTTTTGTAGGATAGTTTTCAATTTTTAGTGTTTTGAGTTTTGCACTTATTTTTGGATTTTGCAATTTTGAATGTTTAGGATTTTTGATGTTTTACTACTGTTTTTAGAGTTTCAACTATTGAGAATTTTTTTATTTTTGGATATTTTACCAATGTTTTTGGATTTTATAGGATTTTGTGAATTTTTAGGGATTTTTGAAAGTTTTTTAAAGATATGTATAGGAAAACAAAGATGCAAATATGCCCCTAGTGAGAGGTGAAAATATACAAGGGTGAATCTTTCACATATATACAAGAAGAACATAAGATGGATCAAGGACAAGATGGATAGGCTCAATGTGATGATTAACTCAAACCAATGAAGTGCTAGGATGGAGCGAGCATGCCCCCATTATAAGTTATCCAAAAACACAAGATAGAAAATAAGTAAAAGATTATTTATTAAAAGAATGGACAAATTTTCCATCAAACATGGTAAAAAGGCAATCTTATACACATGGATGTTAAAAATGAAGCAGAAGAAAAGTGTGGATGCTATGGAATGATATGGAAAATATAGCTAGAAGACTCATGAATGAAAAGGTGATGATATAAAGGAGAAAATCATGAGACAAGACATATTCCAAAACAAGAGTCTAAACAAGGTCTAAATAATACCCGATAACATATTAATCTCGCTTCTCATCAAGGTCCAATGTGTTCACATGGAAATTAATAAATTCTTGAAGTGAATATTTATAGGAAATAAGTGAATACAAACTAGCTAATGTGTAGGAATGATTTATTTGGAACATGAGAGTGAATGGAGGGTGGAAGGACATTCATACATTTCTCTACTTCCATCCAGTGTTCATATCCCCGATGAAGATGTATTTGATTCTAGTCACAACATTTCTATACTTTCACCAAATTTCTATAGCCATGGTAAAGATACTAGAAATACCCCAGAGAGTTATATATTTGTTTTCTTTTTGCTTTTTATTTTTGATAGATTTTCTTTACGAAAACTTATTTCAGCTCTCTCAATTATTTTGATTAGGGGTTAACAACCACCGTGGCTTAATGGAAGGATGTGGAGGTGGTTGTGGCGACGACATTGGATAGTGTCAACAGATATGCCCAAAATATATTTGAAACAAGTTTAATAGACGTATGATAGTGAGAGGATCTTTAAGAGGTAATTTGTTCTTTAAATTACCAAGGTCAAACAGATATAATAGAGATAAATTCCACATAAGTAGTGTGAATAGACTAACCAAAATATCATTAAGGGATGAAAATTATGGGTGATTTGTAGAGGAAGGAAAGAACATACATGTGTATGCAATACCTTATTGTGATGTCGATGTTTGTACCTTTGATTTTTAATGTTTTTTTATTTTTTGATGGAAATTTTTATTTTTTATTTTTTGGCGCTTTTGCGAAGGAAAAACTGCAAAGGGAGAAGTAGATGATTATGAATGATTAGGAATTTGGGACCAACAATATCACTCTTTGTGATAGGATCCAACAAAAATGTTTGCAATTTATTTTATGAGAGAGACTAGGAGTTTTTTTCTTATCAATAGCGATATTATCTCCAATCTCAATAATTGTTATGAGATCATACTTGATAAGTGAATGCCACTTATATTGTAACATGAATTTTTTATGTGGGATCTTGAGTTCTTATCCATATAATTTTTCACTTTGCGCCATACTTAGTGGTTGTATTGGTGTGAATTTTTGAATTGCGTTTGCGAACTACATTTGTGGTTGTTAAATTTTTGGGACCTTTGGAGATCTTTGAATTTTTATCTGAATAAATTATTATTTCATACAATTTAATGTGTGATTTTTTTGATCTAGAGAAATGGGAAAATAAAGTATATGTTTAAGATTGATGATAGGAATGGTAGGGATAATGGTGGGCTTTCTACAATTGTTAATGGAGGGATGATATGATGGATGAATAGGATATGGTCCAAGTATTGATGGTAATGGGATAGGATGTGGTCCAAAAATTGATGGTGATAGGATAGGAGGTGGCTTGAGAATAGAAGTTAATGGGCTACCATGATGTGACCCATAGATAGAAGATGAATTACTACCCGAGGTACCCATAAATAGAAGACGATGGGATACTCATAGTTTTCCCATAGATAGAAGAGGATGAATGGCTACTAGGACATTGCTCAAGTATAGAGGATAAAAGGATATTAAGACATGGAAAAATAATAGAAGATAATGCGATACCGGGAGGTGAGCCATATATGGAAGATGGAGGGTTACTAAGATGTGGGCCACAAATTGAAGGGAATGGGCTACTAAGAGGTGACCCATGGATAAAAGATGATGGGATACTAGGAGGTGGCCCACATGTAGAAGAAGATGAAGGGCTACCCAGAGCTAACCCAAGGAAATATTTGGATTGAGAAATTTTGATATGTAAGGAATGATTGGGTGATGAGAAGATAGGTCAAGGATCATTGACATACCCAGGCATTTCACCATATAATGGGAAATTTGATTAATATGGAAGAACAAGAGGAGGTTCTTGTTGAAAAATTTTAGGCTATTCATCTGTTTCCTGACCAAAGGACTCAACCACTTCCCCACAATACATGGATGCATTAAGGTCAAAATAGAATCCTTATTCATGATCTTCTAGAGGAATGTCATCATGTAGCCCCATGAATTATCTAATTTCTTCTTCATTATGAAATAAATCGATCGGTATGGGTTGTTTGTCGATGATAGTAAGTTGGTTGGAAGAAATGGGTCTAACAAGTGTTGAATATTAATAATATTTTTGATGATGGAGATGATGAGATGGTTTGAACTCATTGCTCCCAAAAATTAATTAGATAGTGCTTTGAAAATATGTCTAAGCACCTCGTTTCTTGTGATTGGTTCGACGTGAACGCAAACATTGGTATTTAGAAGATTGATAAGGATGATAGTGTAAAACATGGTTGAAAGGGATCGAGGGCTGAAGAGGGATTGGATTTTTATTGATAGAAGAAGATGACTCAAGAGACGAAGTATATTTGGATTTGGATGTCTCGAGAGTAGCTTTAGGTGTGATTTTAGAATGCGGTGGTGTTGATTTTTTTAGAATATGACATAGTGTACATAGAAAAAGAGGATCATGTAACAAGTCAATGGATTTTGATGCAGTGGTAAACTTGGATGATTGATTAGAGGAATTTGGAGTCACACAGATCTTCAAAGGAGGAAGACATTATTGAGGAAACTGATAAATGGGGTCCTATGGGAAAAGAGAGGACCATGACTCAGGAGTTGAATTAGATGTTTGATTATAGGAATTTAAAGTTGTACAAATCCTTGTATGAGGAAAAAAAAATTAGGTAACTTATTATTACAAAGAAGAAATTTGATTGGATAAGATTCAGGAGTTTGAGGGAATCGGAAGAATAGAGAATCGATAGTTTCCCTTTTTATTCACTCTCATACAATTATTTGTATCACACATTCTATATTTAAGTTGAATTATAATGGACAGGTGATCGTTCTATTATTTCTCATACAACTATATTTCTCATTCCTTCTATATATTATTGTCTAAATTTTTGGAATGGAAATATTCCCATTCTAATCATTTCCTATAATATGAGAATATAAATTTTCCAATTCTATTCTTTCTCATACAATAATCTTTGAATTCTCATTCATTTTATATTTAACTTGAATGTGAATGGAAATATTCCCATTCTATTCTTTCTCATACAACCATATTTCTCATTCCTTCATGTTGAATGAGAATGGGAAGCTACCCATTCTATTCACTCTCATACAATCATCTTTCTCATTAATTCTATATTTAACCTGAATGTGAATGGACATATTCCCATTCTATTCTTTCTCATAAAACCATCTTTCTCATTCTATTCACTCGCATACAAGCATATTTCTCATTCATTATATATTTAAGTTGAATGTGAATGGACATATTCCCATTTTATTCTTTCTCATACAACCATCTTTCTCATATAATCATATTTGAATTCACATTCATTCTATTTTTAACCTAAATGTGAATAGGTAGCTGCCCATTATTTTCATTCTCATACAACCATCATTCTCATTCCTTTAGGTTGAATGAGAATGGGCAGCTACCCATTCTATTCACTCTCATACAATCATCTTTCTCATTCATTATATATTTAACCTGAATGTGAATGGACATCTTCCCATTCTATTATTTCTCATACAACCATATTTATCATATAATCTCATCTTTGAATTTTCATTCATTCTATTTTTAAGTTAAATGTGAATGGATAAATGTCCACTCTTTTCATTCTCATACAACCATCATTCTCATTCCTTCAGGATGAATGAGAATGGGCAACTTCCCATTCTATTTTCTCTCATACAATCATATTTCTCATTCATTCTATATTTAACATGAATGTGAATGGACATCTTCTCATTTTATTCTTTCTCATACAACCATATTTCTCATTCCTTCAGGATGAATGAGAATGGGAAACTTCCCATTCTATTCACTCTCATACAATCATCTTTTTCATTCATTCTATATTTAACCTGAATTTGAATAGACATCTTCTCATTATATTCCTTCTCATACAACCATATTTCTCATTCCTTCAAGATGAATGAGAATGGGCAGCTACCCATTTTATTCACTCTCATATTTCTCATTCATTCTATTTTTAACCTGAATGAGAATGAGCAGCTTCCCATTCTTTTCATTCTTATATAATCATCTTTCTCATTCCTTATATATTTTTGAAATGTTTAAAATGGGCATATGCCCATTCTAAAAAAATTCCAATAATATGAGAAAGTACATCTACCCATTATGTTCACTATAATTCAATCATATTTCTCATTCATTCTATATTTTACCCGAATGTGAATGGACAAACATACTCATTTTATTCTTTCTCCAACAACAATTTTTTTGATTCCTTCTATATAATTCTCTTAATTTTCAAAATGGACATATTCCCAATCTAATCATTTCCTATAACATGAGAATAGACATTTGCTCATTCTATTATTTCTCATACAATCATCTTTGAATTCTCATTCATTCTATATTTAACATGAATGTGAATGGAAATTTTCCCATTCTATTCTTTCTCATGCAATCATATTTCTCATTCATTCTATATTTCCTGAATGTTCAAAATGGACATATGCCCATGATTATATTCACTCTCATACAATCATCTTTCTCATTCATTCTATTTAACCTAAATGAGAATGGACAGCTTCCCATTCTATTCATTCTCATATAACCATATTTCTCATTCCTTCTATATTTTTGAATGACTATAATGGACATATGCCCATTCTAATCATATCCTATAATATGAAAATGGACATCTACCCATTTTATTAATTTGCATTCCTTCTGAATTTCACTTTATGAGAATGGACATCTTCCCATCCTATTCATTGTCATTCCTTCTAAATTTTCCTTTATGAGGGCATCTTCCCATTCTATTCATTCTCATAGAACCATACTTCTCATTCCTTATATTAATTACTTGAATGCCCGTAATGGAAAATTTCTCATTCTAGTCATTTCCTATAATATGAGAATGAATATTTATGCCCCTTTTATTCATTCTCAAAATTTCTCTTATATTCTCTATTTAACCTAAATGAGAATTCATAGTTTCCCATTTTATTCATTATCATACAACCATCTTTCTCATTCCTTCTATACTGTATGAATGTTTAGAATGGACATTTTCTCATTCTATTTACATTCTCATTCAATCATCTTTCTCAATCCTTCTATATTGCCTATATTATGAGAATGGACATCTACCCATTCTATTCATTCTCATACAATAATCATTGTCATTCCTTCTATATTTCCTTTATGAGAAAGGACATCTGCTCATTTTATTCATTCTCATACAACCATCTTTCTCATTCCTTCCATATATTTAGTTCAAGCTTACATTATTTAGATTTATCTTATATTATTTTTTGAATACTTTAGCTTCCATATCCTTTTCATTCCTTCCATATATTTAGTTCAAGCTTACATTACTTAGTTTTAACAAATTATACTTCTACTATTTCTACTAAATTATGTATTTTTAGTAGATTTTATGAAGTTTAGAAATTTAATTTAATTTGAATTGTATATAAATTCACATTATTATAATTTTGGTATTTGAAATCAATTAACTGAGTAATATATATAATCATTAGGGTATTTCA
This sequence comes from Taxus wallichiana var. yunnanensis, assembly GCA_018340775.1. Taxonomy (NCBI): domain Eukaryota; kingdom Viridiplantae; phylum Streptophyta; class Pinopsida; order Cupressales; family Taxaceae; genus Taxus; species Taxus wallichiana. The sequence goes on along the minus strand of CM031237.1, from coordinate 636,851,123 downwards.
AAAACATTGAAGTTAATTCATTAATTCACTTTGTCTTATTTTTTGTTCATCGGTAGTTATTAATGAAATAAATATTTCTAATTTTTGAATTAATCAAGATATTTACGTAATTCAACAGATTTGATTATTTATTTTTCCTATATTCATTAGCGTCAATGTAGTATAAATTCAAAATGTATAGAAATTCACATTCTCATTTGTCATGTATTCAATACGTTATTCATTTTCGGTGGCGTTATTAATGGAAGTCAAATATTTCAAATCTATTGATAGTTCATTTTGTGGCACTAGCTATTAATGAATTAGTTATTTAAAATTGTATAAGTTAATCCATTTTTGTGGTAGTTGCGCAACATTTATTATGGGTGGATTTTCAAATTTTTAAAATTTGTGGCTTTCATTTTTGGCGACATTTGTTAATCTATGAGTACATTATATAAATGGTTTTTTTGAATGATTTGGGTTTCATTTTTATGTTTTCTTACAACCAAGTGTTGCAAGTCGAGCATAATATATATTTTCTTTCATTTCTCTATTAATCATTTAGGTTTTTGTTTCTTTGTTAATCATTTGGGTTCTTATATATCTAATATTTAATTGGGAATGGTTATAAGGAGAAACTTACCAATTCTATTGAACTAATCTTGTTAACTATTTTACAGTCATAGGAAAAGAAATAAGAGCATATGGATTTAGAAGTTAATCGAGAGAAAGAGACATGAACGCAATAGTTACATAGCAAGAGATGAAAACATAACATTTGGAGATAAATAGATGCAAACACAATATTTATAGATAAAACAATCACTAATTAGTTGTTGAACACATATACATGTACTTATCAAAATTTTGTAATCTCATTAAAACTAAAAACAATAAACATATTTTTATTTGTTTGCATTTTCATGTCGAATCATTTAAGAAAATAACAATGTTTGTAACTGTAACTTCATTTGAAAATAAAATTTCTAGTTCAAGGGTTTTTTTCATTAGAAATGTAGAGAATACAAAATAGATGTTTGAAAAAAACCTAGAATGTAATTCACATTAGAAATGTTTTATTTGTGCAATATAATCACTTGTAATTGTATCCTTTCTTGTACCTATATCCTCACCTAGAAATGTATCCTTATCTGAATATTTCCCTTTAGAAACATCTAAATTATCCTCACTTGAAATTTTATCCTCTTCGATTATTTCCCATTAGAAACATCTTAAAACACCAAGATTTTACTTTGCGTGAGAAACGTCTACAACTATGTCCTCACAATAATTTTATTTTGATGAATCCACAAATATATGCTCAACATGCAACACCTAGTCATAAGAGAATTGAGAAATGAAACCGGATCATTTGAAAAATAATTTATATAATGTACTCATAGATTAACAAATTCCGTTCAAAATGAAAGCATCAAATTTTCAAATTTTGAAAATCCACCCATAATAAATGTTGTCCAACTACTACATAATGTACTCATATATTAACAAATGTCATTTAAAATGAAAGTTCCAAATTTTCAAACTTTGAAAATCCACCCATAATAAATGTTGTCCAACTACCACAAACGAATTAACTTCAAAATTTTGAAATACGATTCATTAATGGATGTCATTAAAAATGAATTGTCATTTATGGATTTATTATATTTGGCATCCATTAAAGGCTGCCACTTGAAAATGAATAGTGTATTGAATACATGACAAATAAGAACACAAATTTCTATACGTTTTGAATTTATACCGCTAATGAATGTAGGCAAAATAAATAATGAAATCTATTAAATTTCCTAAATATCTGATTAAATTCAAAATTTTGAAATATTTGTTTCATTAGTAACTACAAAGGGCCCACCTAAAATAAATAGCGTATTGAATACTTGACAAATAAGAAAGTGAATTTCTATATGTAATTAATGAATATGTAAATTAAAATATAATACCTTTTACATTTCTAGAAAACATTACTAATTTACAATTATACTGTAAAATTAACAATTTTATGAAATATTTGGTAATACTAGATATTATTAAGTAATTAAATCATTTTATAAATATATTGATTACTAATTTCATAAAATTGTTAAATTTACAATAAATTTAATTGTAAATTAGTAATATTTTCTAGAAAGTTGAAAAGTATTATATTTTAATTTAGAATTTTATTTCAATTTGCAGATAATATTGAATTTTTCAATATAATTTATATTTAATTTTCATTATATTTAATTTTACAGTAATATATTTACTTTGGAAATATATATAAATTTAAATTTGTAGAAAATTATGAAATGACTTTGTGAAGATTTTTTTAATGATATAGCCTAATTACAATTATGATATTTAGTTAAATCTTATTTTATTCTTAGAATAATTTAATATGGTGCAAATTATACTTCCATCTCCAGACCATCCATACTATAATGTTTAGAATGGACATAATGTATGCAAACTATACTTCCAACTCCAGGTGAATGATCTGGAGCTTGAAGTATGAAAGGTTTGGAGCTTGAAGTAAGAATGGTCTGGAGCTAGTAGTATAGTTTGCATCATATTAAATTATTTTAACAATAACATAAGGTTTAACTAAATATCATTATTGCAATCATTTTGTATTATTTAAAAAAATTCAGGTTAAATATTAGAAGGAATGAGAAAGATGAATGTATGAGATATTATGAATAGAATGGGAAGATGTCCATAATTTATCATATAATTTATAGGAAATGATTATAATGGGTATAATATGTCCATTCTAAACATTCAGAAAGCTTAAATATAGAATGAATGAGAAATATGATTGTATGAGAGAATAGAATGGGCATATGTCCATTCTGAACATTCAGGCAATATAGAAGGAATGAGAAAGATGGTTATATGAGAAAGAATAGAATGGAAAGTTGTACATTCACATTTAGGTTGAATATATAATGAATGAGAATTCAAAGATGATTTTATGTGAAATAACATAGCTGGTATATGTTTATTCTCATATTATAGGAAATGATTAGAATGGGCATATGTCCATTCTAAACTTTCTAGAAATTATATGAGAAAGACTAGAATGGGAATTTTTCCATTCTCATTCATGTTAAATATACAATGAATGAGAAATATGATTGTATTAGAGTGAATAGAATGGGAAGATGTTCATTCTCATATTATAGGATTTTTTTAGAATGGGTCTATGTCCATTCTAAACATTCCAACAATATAGAAGGATTGAGAAAGATGGTTGTATAAGAAAGAAAATAATCGGAGCTACTCATTCTCATTTAGGATAAAAATATATAGAATGAGAAAGATGATAATATGAGATTGAATAGAAAGATGAATGATAATATGAGATTGAAGGAATGATAAATATGGTTGTATGAGAAATCATAGAATGGGAATATGTTCGTTCACATTTAGGTTAAATATAGAGTGAATGAGAAATATGATTGTATGAGAGTGAATAGAATAGGCATCTGCCCATTCTTATTAAGCTTGAAGTAATGAGAATGAGGTTGTATGAGAAATAATAGAATGGTAAGTTGCCCATTCACATTCAGGTTAAATATAGAATGAATGAGAATTCAAAGATGATTGTATGAGAAATAATATAATGGGAAGATGTCTATTCTCATATGGCAATGATTAGAATGGGCATATTTCCATTCTCAACATTCAGGCAATAATATATAGAAGGAATGAGAAATATTATTGTATGAGAAAGAATAGAATGGGAAGCTTTCCATTCTCATTCAGGTTAAATATAGAATGAATGAGAAATATGATTGTATGAGAGTGAATAGAATAGGTAGATGTCCATTCTCATATTGTAGGAAATGTTTAGAATAGGCATAATATGTTCATTCTAAACATTCAAGAAATATAGAAGGAATGACAAAGATGGTTGTATGAGAATTAAAATAATGGATAGTTGTTCATTCTCATTCAAGTTAAATATATAATGGATGAGAAAGATGATTAGATGAGAGTGAATAGAATTGGAAGCTACCCATTCTCATTCAACCTGAAGGAATGAAAAAGATAGTTATATAATAAAGGATAAAATGGACATCTGTCCATCACATTCAGAGTTAAATATAGAGTGAATGATAATTCAAAGCATTTGATTGTATGAGAAATAATACAATAGTAAGATGTCTATTCTTGTATTATAGGAAATTATTAGAATGGGTATATGTCCATTCTGAACATTTAGGCAATTATATACAAGGATGAGAAAGATGGTTGTGTGAGAAATAATGGAATGGGTAGCAATCCATTCACATTCAGGTTAAATATACAATTAATGAGAAATATGATTATATGAGAGTGAATAGAATGGGAAAATGTATATTCTCATATTATAGAAAATGTTTAGAATGGGCATAATGTCCATTTTAAACATTCAAGAAATATAGAAGGAATGAGAAATATGGTTGTATAAGAATGAAAAAATGGGTTGCTTTTGATTCTCATTCAGTTAAATATATAATGAATGAGAAAGATGATTATATGAGAGTGAATAGAATGGGTAGCTTCCCATTCTCATTCAACCTTAAAGGAATGAGAAAGATGGATGTATGATAAATAATATAAGTGGGTAGATGTCCATTCACATTCATTTTAAATATAGAATTAAGGAGAAATATGATTATATGAGAGTGAATAGAATGGGCAGCTACCCATTCTCATTCATCCTAAAAGAATGAGAAATAATAGATCGAAAATTTTCCATTCACGTTCATGTAAAATATAGATTGAATGAGAATCCAAAAATGATTGTATGAGAAATAATAGAATGGGAAGATGTCTATTCTCATATTATAGGAAATGATTAGAAAGATGATATGAGAGTGAATAGAATTTGCAGCGTCCCATTCAAATTTAAGTTAAATAGAGAATGAATGAGAAAGATGATTGTATAAGAATGAATAGAATGGGTAGGTATTCATTCTCATAAATTGATAAGAAATGGTAAGAATGGGCATATTTCCATTTTGATCATTCAAGAAATATAAAAGGAATGATAAGATGGTTATATGAGAATGAACATATCTCTTCTCATTATTCTTACATGGTAAATTTATAATCTATAAGGAAAAGGTGTCTCAAATAACTATTGTTCACTTATTTAATTTCTATTTGAATAATGTTTCATCTAGCACTATCTTCCTTAGGACACCATCTAAGGGTGTCATTTACAATATTTGATTCCTTTACATCACAGTATATGATTGTTGCTTCTTTCCTAGAATAAAAAAATATCAAATCATGATGCTTACGGGAGAAACTGACATAACTATTATCGAAATAGAACATCCCTTTTGACTTGTCAACCATTAAGAACTAGGAAACATCCTCATAATTTGGAAATGTTGCAGATAATCCAACCAACTAAAATTTTTATACTACCATTATCGAAATAAAATAGTTGTTCATACTTGTCAACCCTTAAGAATAGGGAAACATCATCAAAATTTGGCAATGTTATGGACAATCCAAGTAACCATATCATTTCCTAGGTATTCTCAATTTTCCTAACATTCCTAACAACAATGTGTTCTAGCACGGATCATCTATTGACATGTAGAGGATGAATCTAATCAATAATTAGAAGTAACACAAGCTGAGTGTGACTTCTATCCCCATAATTTTGGGTAATGATATCTTATTTTTCAGGAGTGGTTACAATTATTTGTGTTTTCTCTATCTATGGAACCATATGGACTCCTATTGAGAGAAATATGTTGAAGTATGGTTAACATGGAAAAATTAGTCTTACCAACTTTTGATGTAGTCCTTTTAACCACTTTTTTCCATTTCTACATCTTCGTGCTTCCTCCAACCCTCTCCATCTCCAACCTCTCTTAATTTCTTAGCTTCCTCCATAACGCTACTAAATCTTAAGATTATTTTGTTGTTTCTTGTCATTGGTTTTACTAGCATGTAGCTACTAAAGGAAAATAGTAAGGGAAGGATATCCCATTATCAATTCACCTTCAACCATATTCATTTATTTCTCATCTTATGCCCTAGCTAAATGAGTACACCAAATTATTTTGAGCCTTTTACGTAAAATCAATTTAATAATATCAAAATTTTCATAATTCAAAAGACTCACCAGCTTACTATCCACATCTCCATCATCACTCCTTGGTCATAGACTTGTAAATTCCATCATCCGTAATAGAAAATGTTTCCATCTCTAGACCATTCATGCTTCTAGCTCCAGTTATTTATAATTCCATCTTCGAGACCATGTGTACTTCCTAATCTAGACCTGTCATATCGGTGTTTTGTTGAGTTTGAGGAAGAAGATAATAACAATGATTTAGAAAGTGTTGATTAGGGTTTGTAGTATTAAATTGCTTGTGATTTTTAAAAGGAATGATAACCAGATCATTCCAAGTCAAGAACACATATGTTAATCAAACACCACGATCTATATGATGAAAGAAATTCACCAAAATAACTTTACATAAAACCTTTGCAAAAAAATGAGCATAAACATCATATATTATCATGGATCTCAATGAAATATAATGAGAATGGGCCTTTCTTATATAGGCAAGGAATAAAAATATAAGAACCAGTCAATGTCGTAGATCAATCCATAGATCAAGGAAATAACTAGTCATCAAAGAACTAGTTAAGACCATAGATTTAGGAGAGAACTAGACATCAAGGATCTAGTCAATACTATAGATCAAGGAAATAAATATTCCTAACAACTAGATAATATCTCCTAATATCTAAATAAGATAAAAGAAATATCCACACACATAAGTGGGTGAGGATAAATACAATAAAAGTAAATAAAGTACCTAGTTGAACATGAGCTAAGGTAAATACCTACTCTAACACCCCCCTCAAGTGAAGCTAGGGGACAAAATAAAAGTGGCATGTCCACAGTATGAGAGTCCTGAGGAAACTAGTCTGATGAGGTAGTCATGTATAATAAGTGGGAAAAAGGGACAATGCAAGGTACCTAAAACTAGTAACAACAAAGTAAAGAGAGTAAAAACCCGCTGCAAGGCATCCCAAGAAGCTCGGATCAAAAAAATCATACAATGCTGAAGAATTTTGGTGTGTATTGTGGTCTAAATCCACTTCTCGATCACAAAACTCAAAAATAACCGACACTAGGCTTCACCAGAATAGCATCATACAATGAGACTGTCAACAAAGTGATGTCAAAAGTGCAAAACAAAAAAACACCAAACATAATTCAATCAACTACTGCAAATAGTGTGCCACGATCCAAGAAAAATAACCAAAGCAATAAGGCAAGGACACAAAATCCAAAGTCTCGCAATCTAAGAAAATCCAAGGTAACAAGACAAGGACACAAAACCCATGGAAGCATGATCAACACCACACCCTCCCATATTGCTGAATGGGTGGAGTGACGCTTCTGAATCTGTATGAGTTTTCAAAACAACTACTCAAACACTAACAAACTAACATTATACTTCACCATAATAGATCCCCCACAAGAGATACTATCAACATGCTAAAAGTGTCAAAAATACGAGATACAAAATCTCTCAATAAACAAGAGAGATACACTACTCTGTTAAATAAAAATGCTCAAAACAAGAATCATTACAATGTAGAAGGTATAAAAAATGAAGCAAGAGGTATAATGGTGGAGGAACCACGCCCAATAGAGTGCTCTCAACAAATGCCTATGTCGCTACCATGAGTAATCGATATCCACCCCAAATCAACATGAATGGATGAAGAAGATTTATGCATATGACTTATTGTAAAATGCACGATGGGTGCATGCGAAAGGAACATTAGAATGTGTGTCGGGTTGATCATGTCGACAACTAAAATATCATGTTTCTCAAGCCTGAGTGAAGATGTAGAACTCATGTGTTGTTCATGATCCTCGAAAGAGTCGAGCGAACAAAAATAGGAGATCTATTAATGTGTAATCCCAATGAAGTATCTACTTGAAAAATAATGTCATGGTAAGAATTCCACTTAAAATGTGGAATAGGGAAATAATACCACTGTGAATGTCTTCCAATACCTCCACCAATGAAACCCATAGAATGGAGCATCCCGAGAACCCAATGCGGTTGTATGCTTCTCAAAAGAGCCATGCATATGAGCGAGTAGTGACGTGACGACCTAGAATTTACCGGTAAAAATCCCAAGTGAGTGGCACATCACTCAGCCTAGACTAAGCACTCACCCGAAGCACACAAAGGTACCAGGCCCCTCTTTAGGGTTGTTGCAGGATGTTTACATGATGAATACTTAATGCATTTAGATCCATAATTAATACATCATTCTACAGTGCATGTATAGATCTATATCTAAAGAATAACAGACTTAAATGATAACCATGATGAAATCAACACATGCAAGAGCCAATCATACTCAGGATTAATACTCTGATTCAGCCAATACACTCCATTACATTAAACATGATAAATATACAAAAGCTCATTACAATAGATAATACCATAGTTTATGCATGCATCGATTGGCAACATAGCCTCACAATAACTTAGTTATTACATCTATATCTCCCCTATACTACGTAGTTCACTACATATTTATAAGGGTGGGGACTTTCCCTTCACCGCTTATCTAATCCCAAAATAGGTCACATGTTAAGAATAGCCATGTGCCTTTACAATAATAAGCTAACATGCAAGAATGCTAATAATAGATCTCTCCTAGTTAACTATCAGTCACAATTCTATCTTTAGCCTACATCCATGCAAAGCGCTCCATAGCCACTCTTCCAAAAATATTCGATGCATGTCGTGTAAGTCTTTTCCCATTTTATGTGCTCGCACGTCATCTTCCAAAAATAGATCACAATCGTGAAAACGGCTAAGTCCCGAACCCATATCTATCCTCTCGAACACGATTCCTTCCCAATCCTCCCGTGCCTTCTAATGTGCTCTAGTTTTCCACGTGAATATTTTATATACCTTCTGCTAAGTTTTATACATTACCCCACACTAACTACATTTCCACCCCAAAGTAATGGTTACCTCTTGAATTCTCAAAGAATGAGAAAGAATATAAATGGAAGATAGTAAATAATTTTCTATACAAAAGAATGATTTACTCAGCAGTATCCTCTACTTCAACTAGAAGAATGAGTTCTAGATATTCTTCCTTTATTTCGGCCTCTAATGTCTTCCATTCACTTAGTGCGGCCTCTGCTTTTTCTAGAATATCTACCACAATAGACTCCAACTCATCTTGGGCAATGTCCCCTTTTCATTCTGCAAAACCAAAACAATGTTGGACATTGCAGACATTCTTCCCTCTAGTAGATCCATCTTCTACGCTATAACCTTCCCCAGCTCATCTAACCTTTCCTTATGGGGTTCTTGTGCTACTGCAAGGGCCTCACGCTTTTGTTTTACCAATGCCAACCTCTCTATGCGACCCAGTGTCTCATCCTTCATCACTTTTAGGACTTCATTGTCCTCTACCATGGTCCTTATCCTGATGACCACCTCCAAAGCTATGAAAATATTCAATGCCTGGTCTGCTTTTCTCAGCTCCTCCTGTAAGCTTTGGAGCAATGCCTCATAAGATGCAATCTTCCTCATCACCAAAGCCTTTTCTTGCTCTACTTCTTACTTAGGATATTTTGGTGTTGGCATGCACATAGGTCCATCCTCAAGCACCAAATCCACCAAGGTACGTACATAATGCATTGCTGAAGGAAAATTTTCTGGTACCTTGGACTCCAAATGTGGTCTTTCTTTCGGACATGGTCTCCAATTTCCTCTACCATGCTGATGAAAGCATTGTTCTTCTTCTACTCTAAGTCCTTCTCTTGTCGTAGGCACACTATCTTTGCATCTTTGGCCTTGATCTCTTCTTTCAACACCCTAATAGTTGTAGTTTTATCCACATTCCTCCTTGCCACCTTTGTAGATACCTTTACCAAGGCATTACTTACTTGTTCATCCAACATAACAGTAGGATTTACTATTATGTGTCTGGCCTGAGGTGTCTTCTTTAGTCTTCTTGATACGCATGACTCTTCACATACATCAAATTCTAGTTCATCTATATGTGTTTGCATTGACCAAGATAGTTGTTTCCTTGTGTGCACGGTGGCCATGTCCTCATCCATCAACTCCCATCCATACAATTCTTTAAGGCCCACCATGCTTTGGAAATGGGTGTGAATAATTTTACTTGTGTCCTTAGAGTATCCCATGACCAGTCCATATACTCCCCACTTGTCCTCTTTGATCTTGGCCCCTTAGGAACTTGAGCACCAAGATTTGGAGCTTGTTTTGTTATGCCCTAAGTAGTCTCTTGTGTTGTCTCATCTACCTCCTTTACTCCTTCTTCATCCTTCATTTATTCATCATTTGGCTCTTCCACATCCTCTGGTTGTGTCAAAGATTCAAAGCACTATCCTTAGACTCTTCTACCTCCTCGGCCAACTTCAACTTTCTTCTTCTTTTCTCAACTGTCTCCTTCTATGGAGAGATTCATGGTGATCTATGCACTAACTGTGGTGTAGCACCTTGGGTTCTTGTCCTCCTAAATATCATTTGGAATTGGCATGCTCCTTTTACTACATCCAGGTACTCATCATCTCCTTCTTGCACCTAAGGTGGTGTAGTCAAGCACTCAATTCCTACCTCGTCTGTAGGTTTTCTTCTTCCTCTATGCTCCATGCCACCATTATCTTCTCTTTCCTCTTCCTCTTCATCCACCACTATGGTCTCTACAGGCTGTGGAGTTAGCACATTCTCTACTATATGCTTACCCTTTAGCGGCCCTAAAAGCACGAACACATTTTCCACATAATTTTTGTTCTCCAACTTTAGGATTTAGTTGAAGATACACAAGCATTGCTCCAACATCTCCGACTACTAAGCTTATCAGTTTCATGTTTATTACATCTGAGATAAGCCTCTCAATGTAGGCAGTCCATCTTGGATATACATATGTTTTTCTTAGAGTGTGATAATCACAATCTACCTTATACGTAATGAAGCTTAGGTGGCACGCATCTATGAACCGGTGAACTGATGCCTGGAAGTAGCATGCTATGAAGGAATATGGTAGTTTACACCAAGGGATCTAAGCTTTGTCCTTCATTGCAAATCACGCGATGTAAAAATTTTGGTAGACTATAAACTATATTGCCTTACCCACCACCAAAGGTAACTCCTTGGGTATGTGCCACTCCTCTTTAAATGCCACACAAATCTTTTCATACCACATTTCTTCCCTCTGCTTAAATGGCCCACTCATGGTCCCTTCGCATAATTATTTATCAAATATTTCTGCTAGAGATTTATTTTCCATGGGGTACTCCCAAATATTTTCCTTTGGCCCATCGAGCACTCCAATCTCCATAAACACCAAAGACAATAAATATCACTAAAACTAATTCTGTCACATGTACGCATTTCTTCAACAATTTTTGTTTCTATGTGATCTGCAATATTGTACACCACTCCTTGAGACATATTTCTTGCAATGTGTAGCCACATTGTATTCACTTGCAACCACCTTTCTTGGTCATTCAACTTTATTACAAGATGTGCAGCTTCTGTACCACTGGGTACTTCTTCAATTTATCAATATCCATGCCATGTGGACCCTTGGTATATCCTAGCTCCTTCCTTGTCTCTAGGATCATTGCTTTATCTATTAAGTCACTCTCTAGATCTGCTCTTGAGGCCCTTAATCCTATTCTTTGTTGAAATTAAGGTGGTTGTAATTCTAACCCTCCATCGACGAAGTAGAAGAAGTCCTCATGGAATCTTCTCATCAACCATTGATACAATGGTTCATACTTTCCAAAGTATGGCATCTCGTACAACTGGTAGAATCCAATCTACTTTAGTAACTTCTCTCCAACGATCATCATACACTGGCATGTCTTCTATTGTGTGCTTGTTTGTTTTTGTGCTCAATAATGCATCTAGTTCCTTCTTATTATCCGATGTACGATGGTTGTAATCATTGATATTACATTTACAAATGTGGGAATCTCATTCTTGTCCCACAATCATGCCCTTTGATATCTTGAATTTTTGAGAGATTACTCTCTGGGGAAATTTATTCTTCCACTTCAACCTTCTTCTTCCCTTTCACTCATGTTGCAAGTGCTTTCTTCAAAGCACCATTTGTAAATCTCTCCTTTCTACCCTCTGTAATGAACAAGTTAAAACCCTAGTTCAAATCTTCATGCCCTAGTGGAAATTACATGCCCTAGCTCTTTCATAATGCATATGCTTTACTCAAACCCTTCACCTATGGGGATGCAAGCTTCTCCTATGCACAAATCTTCTCTCCATGTCTGGTTTCACACTCTTCACACCTCAACACAATTCACTCAGCTTGTTTGCACTTAGCTCTTTTCAAATTCTCACAATTTCAACGGTAAGAATGAACTCGCATCCCATCCTTATATATATTTTCAAAAAGTTAGTGCATTTATTTCTCCTTCACCTACCAACAATCCTCTCATTAATCAACCATTTTTTAATTCTTTTTGTGTGGTACATCTTTGCGCCAAGCTATAACCTTCTAGCACGCCTTCCTACCTTCTAGCTGTAGACTTCTCTTCAGCGCACCTCCATGCGCCTAAGTACCTCACCACTACACCTTCCCTTGGTAGTTCTCATGGCCCCTGCTTACCTCACATTATACTTATTTCTTCATTCATATCCACCTATGGTCCTTGTTTCCAGACGCAATCTCTGTTTTAACAATTCTCCAAATTAAATAGCACTCATAGTAATTTTTTCGGATGCACTTATTTCAACAGTCTTGCACCTAGATATCAATAACCACCCCACACTAATGGTATGTGTAGTCCTCTCGCATAAAAATTTCTTCAAATAATAATTAGCTTCTGGTGTGCAAATGCACTTATTACACAAAAACACCAACTAAATTGACAAAGCATAGCGATGAAGAAGGAAATACATTAAGAAAATACAAAATTGAAAACCTAATCTAAATGGAAACACTACCTTATTACAAACACCAAGAAGACTTATTTATAGTAGGGCTTTAACCTACTCTGGTCAAGTACTTGGGTAGTAGTGTTCCATCAAATGCATCTAATTGGCAAGCGCATGTTGTTTAAGTATGTCGGTGATAACATACGGCCCCAACCAATGTACCTTGAGTTTTTATGGATGGCATTAAAACTTATAATTATACTGAGAGCACTATCTATCCAATTGCAAACTTTTTTATCCCTAATGTGCTTGTCATGCCATGCTTTCTACCTAGTCTTTTCTATTTTTGACTCCATTGTGTTATTTCTCGTCGCTCATCCAACTTGATTAAATTTTCAATCCATTCTTCTAATGCTTTTTCATCAGCTAGACCTCCAATGTACGCAATACGCAAAGAAGGTAGAATGAATTCCATAAGAAGAACTACTTTCATGCCAAACACTGACTAAAATGGTGTGGTTTTTTCAACCTTTTATACGTTGTTTGATATGCCCAAAGTACTGTAGACACTTTATCATCCCAATCCTTTCTTCCAACATCACAAATTTTTGTCAATGTCTGGCTCAAAATCTTGTTGAAATCCTCAATAGTCCCATTTTCCTGAGGATGATATGGTTTGCAATCATGAATTCATCCAATAAAATTTTGATTATCTCATTCAAAAATATGTGCCCCTATCATTGATAAAACTTAAAGGTAATCCATACCTTGTAATAATTTTTCCCATAGAAACCTAGCTAATGTATTCATTGTACAATCCTTTGTATGGGCTGCTTCTTCCCACCTTGTCAGATAGTCTATGCAAGTAATGATATAGCGTGATCCAGTCCTGCGCATGGCTAGTGAAATAGGACCAACAAAATCTATAGCCCATTTTTCAAACAGGTTCTACACTAGTAATAGGTCTTAGAGGCATTTCATCTCGGTGACATGGTGTCCCAAGGTGTTGACAATGATCACAATCCTTGCAATATTCCTTACAATCTTTATACAGGGTTTCCCACCATAATCCAGTGAGTAAAATCTTACACGCAGTGACATCACCTACATAGTGGCCACCTGCAATACCACCATGAGCTTCTTCCATAATATATGTGCACTCATGTTACGATACCACAGGGATGAAACCATAGTCGGGGACAAGCAAGTCCATCCTCTTTAATGGGAGAGGTTCCCTTATTGAAAGCGAGGGGAAAACCTATGTACAAATGCATATTTTTCATTCAATGGTGGTTTCCGATATCCTGAAATGTTTTTAAGCCTGGAAATTTATCAATACATGAGGATAGAAGACTTTGAAGAGAGGAGGGAGGCGAGAAGAAAACAATACTTTCGGGAAAAGAGATGGTAGAGAAAACCCTTATATGTATTGTAAAATGAGATACGAGAATAGAACCATCCATGTTTATAACAGACACAATTCACAGACTCAAAGTTCTAGAGATTGTACAAACTAGAACACAAAGTTTCCAAGCACGCAAGGATTAGATGATTCACAGATCAGAACTAGAAGGAAAGAGAAAGTAGAAGAAAAAGGAAAAACCTTTGTATTGATTTCTTCCAATTCAAAATTATAGTTCCAAATAATCAAAATTCCAACCCATACAATGGCTTTGAAAGCTCATGATATAGCTCACAAGAAATGGTTACAACTTCCTCGAAAAGCAAGAAATAGTTACAACTTATTCCAATCATCCACGCCCTTTTGAATTCTTGAAAACACAAAGAAAATGTTAATGGCGGAAAAACTAGTTTTTAAATATATGGCGTTACATTATTTTACTAGTTAAAACATGGGCCATTCAATTTTCTTTTACAACTTCAAATTTGGGCCACCCACGTGGAAGAAATTGATTGGAGCAGCTGCGAACACCTCTTGCATTCTTTTCCTTTGAATAAGTGCTAGGTGATACATGGAGAGCTCTACGGTTTTTATACTTAGCCGATTTGGGCCAATTTTATGCTTGACTTATGTTGACCCCTAGACACGTGGAGGGTTGGCGCTCATTTGAGTTTCTACTTTGAAACACCCCCTGAAGCTACGCCGAGCTGACACGTGTCTCCTTCACCGGTCTTAGACTTTTCAATGGCCAACTCTATCTTCATATTGACTTTAACCACGTGGTGAGTTGGTGCTACTTGGAGACTGAGCCTTTGATTTCACTTCCGAAATGGCATCGTTAAGGCATGTGGTGGCTTCCACCAACCCACCCATACTTGGTCAATTTTAACTATCGGCTCTATCCCTTTTTGGACCTAGGACACGTGGAGGACTGACACAAGTTTGAGAACTACCCCCAGCTTTGACTCTTGAAGCTGCACCGATGAGGCACGTGTCATCATCCACTTGAACCTTCCATACTTAGCTGATTTTAGCTTGTTTTGTCTTCATTTTGTACCTGGGACATGCGAAAGCTGCACTTATTTGAGGACTTTCCCTTGGACCTTGCCCCTGAGTTGCGTCATTTGGACACAGTGGAGGCTTCGTTGAACCTTGAAATATGGCCAAACCACATCCAATCAAAGATATTCACGTATTACCCGTGGACTCTGGGGAAAAATTAATGGGGAAAATATGCTGTCATTCCCAACTACGGGAAGAAAATAAAAAGAAGGAAAGGAACTTCACCATATGCCCAAATTTCAAATTTTTCTCCATGAATAGGAAAAATAAAAATAGTGCCAGGCTCGACGTGATTCAATATTCCCAGTACAACTCAAAAAAATTAAACTTGACTTGAAAAGAGGGGAATTTTGGGGCCGACAACAATAGTTGGCTTCTTTACGGGGATGACTTGGCTTGGAACAAAGACAAGGCGAGGCAAGATCAAAAACTGCAAATAACTATGGGGGGAAAGAGGACTAGTGCTTTATCCATTGGGTAAAAGGAGTCGAAAGCAAAACCAATACAAGGAAACACACACAAGATAGGAAAATAAACAAAACAAACCAAAAGGAAGAACATAAATGAAACACAAAGGACCCCAAAACCAAAACACTATACATAATATACAAAAGGACCACCTAGTCACCTAGGACTTGAACAACTTCAGATACTACCCACTATAAGGAAGTGGGAGAGGAGAACCATCCATGTAATCCAGATAAAAAGAGTTCTCTCCAGCAAAATGTCTAATTCTAAAAGGACCAAGCCAAAGAGAATCAAACTTACCATGACTTCCTCATGTGGCTCATGTCTTTTGTCCCAAAGTAGCACAATGTCTCCCACTTGGAAAACTTTTGGGTTTAGTTTTCTTGTCAAACAAAGCCTTCACTTTCAACTGATGAGCTGCTATCATGTCCACCACTTGCAATCTTTCTTCATCGATCTTTTGAAGGTACAAAATTCTCTTATCCAAAGAGCTACTAAAACTTGAATCTTCAATGGTTTTCATCATATGCAAGGTTGGCAATTCCACCGTGACTGATAGTTGAGATTCTACACCATACACCACTTGGAAAGGGGACATTCTAATTGCTCTCTTGGGTGTAATTCTATCAGCCCAAAGTGCATCATATAGCTTCTTATGCCAATTCCTCTGAGAATCATTTACAAGCTTTCTAACTATGTTTACCAAGTTCTTGTTTGTTGATTCTTCTGTCCATTCCCTTAGGGGTAGTAGTATAAATAATGAGCAAGGGAGATCCCATACCCATAGCAAAAGTCCATCATCTCAACAAAAGAAAAGTTGGAAGCATTATCAGTCACAATTTTGTTTGGGATCCCAAACCTGATCAATATGTTCTCTTTAATGAAGTTGCAAACTACCTCGGAGGTAGTGCTCTTGACTGGGATGGCTTCCACCCACTTGGTGAAGTAATCTATGGCATTCAACACATGAGTATGTCCAGCACTAGAAGATGGATTGAGTGCTCTAATGAAGTCTAAACCCCATTGTTGAAATGGCTCTTCAATCACTACAGGCTTGAGAGGTAAAGAAGCCAACTTAGGTCTTCTAAAAACGTTTGGCATGCTTCACATTTACCAACCCATTTTGATGCATCTCTAAATAGAGTGGGCCAATAATAACCAGCACAAAGTATTTTATGAGTTGTTACAGATAGAGGAGAAATGACCTCCACAAGCTTGGTCATGAAAAGCAGAGAACAACTTCTTTTGTTGTTCCTTGTCTACACACTTCAAAAACCTTCCATATATGCCTCGTTTGAACAAAGCATTTTCCCATAGCACATATTGTGTAGACCTCAGTTTGATGGCTCTCTTCTCTTTGGAACTCAAGTGAGATGGACACTCTCCATAGGTCAAAAAGTGAGCAATGTCAGCATACCATACATCTGTCAATCGAGGAACAAAACAACAAGGACATCAACTTCATCTTTGGATAACTCCTTGGCAACTCCCTCAACAATGAGTTCACACAGGCCCTTACCCTAAACTAGCTTTGTTGGCCTGATATCAAGATCATACTCTTGCACCTTTGCTACCCAATTACCTCTCTTGGTTCCAAATTCTTGTTGAGTAAGAATGGATTTGATTGTTGTATTAGGCACCAACACCACAGAATGAGAATTAAGAATGTAAAACCTAAACTACTTGATAGCTTTGAAAATTGCAAAAGCATGCTTCTCCATCATGGTGTACTTCAGCTCATGATTTTTCAAGACATAACTCATGAATGCAATTGGGAGCTCATGATCTTTAGCATTCTTCAGGCTAACACAACTAGCTAGGGTATTTTCAGTGGCATAACAATAGATAATGAAATCTTTTCTAAAGTTAGGGCACACCAAGATTGGAGTCTTTGCAATAGCCTGTTTAATGTCCTCAAATGATTTCTTCCCTTCAGAGGACCAACTAAAGGTTTTCTTCCCTTGCATCATGTGAGAAATGCTCATAGTAAGTTCTACAAAATCGGGGATGAATCTCCTTAGGAAATTGATCTTACCAAAGAAATAATGGACACCCTTCTTACTTGATGGAAGAGGAATTTGTTGGATGGCTTGAACTCTCTCGGATCAATCTTGATCCCTTCCTTTGAAACAATGTGTCCCAACAACTTTCCTTTTGTGACACAAAACATAGACTTCTTAGGGTTTAAAGAAATCCCATGCTCTCTACACTTCTGCAATATTATTTCAAGGTGTTGGAAGTGATATTTTCTTTCTTTAGAAAACATTGTCAAGTCATCCAAATACACAACAATGCATTTCCCTTTCAAACTGCCAAAATCCAAGTCCATGGCCCTCTGGAAAGTAGCACCAACATTGATGAGACCAAATGGAATTCTCTTGTATGCAAAGGTGCCCCAAGGAGTTGTAAAGGTAGTCTTATGTTGATCTACAGTATTCACCTCTACTTGATTATACCCCAAGAATCCATCTAACATAGATAGCATCTCTGAGCCTATGAAAGCTTGCAATACTTGGTCCATCATGGGGAGAGGGTAGTTTTCCTTCAAAGAACCTTATTTAGATTTATGAAGTCCACACAGATCCGGATCTCACCATTCTTCTTCCTAGAAGGCACTATATTAGCAATCCACGTTGAATGGTGGATGGGGAAGATGATCCTAGCCTTCAAAATCTTTTGTATTTCTTGGAAAATTGTATCATCTATCTTTGGATTATATTACCTTTTCTTCTATTTGAAGGGTTTGATCCCAAGCTTAAGAGGAATGAAATGTTGCATTTCTTTAGGTTGAAAATCCTTAAGATCATCATAAGATTAATCTAGAACATCAACATACCTTTTCAACAAATTCACCACCTTCTTTTTCTCTTCCTGAGTGCAACATTTTCCAATGTTGACCATTTTGGGATCATCAAGACTCCCAATATTCACTTTCTCGAGTCTCGGTAGCAGATTTTCGGGCTCCTTGGAAACTTTAGACTTCATATATCTATCATGTTTATCAAAAATATCCTCCAAACTCACCACCCTTTAGGAATTTTTTTGCCTTTCGGTTTGATGCATCCATCTTGATCCATCTCTTCTTTGACACCCTCTTCGTTTGATGACACACTCTCTCTAGGTAGATTGTCACTTCCTTTAAAGTAAAGCTGATCAAAGTTGTCTCTAAGCTCGAAGAAAGAAAGCAAATGATGGTCATCATTAAAAACTTGCCAATTATTTGCATTTTCAGGCGCACTGGGTCTATGGATCAACTCAATGGTGAATTTCTCCCAAGGTAAATCGGGTGAGGAATCAACAAGGACCCAAAATAGATAAGAGATTTAGCCCTAGTGTTCCTCTCCCTTGGCACTTGATGGAAAAAGCATCAAGGAATTCAATGGAATCCCATACTAGATTCCTATAGTGTTTCAACCTTCTACTCTTTACATGATAAAGGTCTCTAACTTGTTTTACAATTAGCTCGAAATCTCCACGAGAAATAAGGTTCTTCACTCCCATATCCTTCTCCATGCTCAACCCAAGAATAAGGGCCTCATACTCGGCAGTATTGTTGGTATTTTCAAACTAAAATTTGAAGGAGAAAGAATGAACCTTACCCCCAGGAGAAATGAGCACTACACCAACTCCAGAACCAGCTGAGGAATAGCTTCCATCAAACTCCAAAGTCCACACACCATTAGGATCAAGAAACACTCCCTTTGGTAGACTTGTCTCCTCTTGTGACATGATCATGTAGTTCCCATGCCCTATATCTGCATATATATGTTTGTGCTTTAGGATCATTTGTCTTTTGCACAATATACTCTACTTGTTTCTCAGGCAGCAACTTCTTCATCTTCCCATTGATAGGGATCAAGGCATGTGACCAATCCATTTGAATTTCCCCTCCTACCTCCTTGCAGAAATTTCTACTCAGCAACATCCCATATGAAGGAGGAATATCAGCTACCAAAATGGTGGCTAGGATTCTTTTCTCTAGAAAAGCAGCAAAAGCTACTTGTGCATCTTTAATTTTTCCCACCAAAGGTACTTTCTTACTCTCCATGGAATAATAGGAACCAAAGGCACGTGTTAGGGTCAGACCCAAAGCATGGGCTACCTTTGCAGGCATTACATTATCTTAATGCTCCTGAATCTATGACACAATTACTAAGTTTGTGGCCAGCTATGAGAAGGGTCACATAGAATGGTTCAATTTTCTCATTAGAGGAAGTGACTGCAGCCACAAGGCTTGATTGAGGTGAGGGAGAGGGAGTGGGAAAAAGGCCCTTAAAAGTACTGGATGAGACTTTGGATTTGGAATTTACAAAGTTAACCATTTTGGCAAAGGCTTTAGGATGGGTTTGATAGAACTCTGCTTCAGAAATCTGAATCTTGGTCTTTTTAAGATGGTCTATAATGTCAAAAGATCCAGATGTGGATGGGGAATCACTACTAGGAGTAGGAGGAGCTTTTGATCTATCATATTTATCATTTGTTGGGAAAGAATTCCCAGGAGCAAAAGTAAAGGGAGAAGGACTAGCAGAGCTTACCTTTTGAGTGGAAGTAGTAGGAATAGGATCTCCTCTTCTTGCAATCACCAAAATGGTGATGGGGTACTCCTTGGATATTTTTGTAGGTTGCACCACTTTTCCTTTTTTTGGTTTTCTCCCGGGTCATAACAACATATGACTCACTATTCATCTCAGCCACTACATCATCATAATCATCCACATCATCCACACCCTCAGTAGTGAGGAAATGAACTCGAGAACCACTAGGCTCCTCCATTTATTCATTATCTTCCTCTTCTTGTTCATCATAAATCCCATTTTCTTCCTCATCATTAAGCTCAAGAACTTCACAAGTAGCATTAATAGGCACCTTGAGGGGTGGACCTTTAATGGCCAACCTGGTTTGAGAAGAGGGCAAGTGGTTCCTAGGATGAAAGTTCTTCCTTGGAACATCTTGATATGGAGCATGTTGAGCCAATTGTTTCTTAATGGAAATGAGGTCATTAGCCAGACTTTTGCACCAACTGATCTGCATTACCTCTAGGAGAAGGAGAAGAAGAAGATGCTTTGGATTTGAAAGACTCCCTTTTCAGCTTTCTAGACATGATCAAGTCATCTTCCACACTAACATCCAATCTTTGATCAACATCCAAAGTTACAATATTTTCTCTCCTCGGGCATAGCTTACTTCCGAAAATTGAGCATTCAAGAAGAAACACTTCTAAATCTGATCAACAGGTCTAGTATCTAGTGGAATCTTGTTAACCAACTTGTTGAACTTGGCCACAAATTCTCTCATAGGCTCATGTGGATCCTTCTTGATTTGATAAATTTGAGCTAGCAAAGCATGCACATCCTCAGCAGGTTTGAAATGATGCTCAAACTAAGTTCTCATAGTAGTCCAATCAATGATGGTCCCAGCAGGAAGATGATAAAACCAATCTGTAGCATTGTCTTGCAAGGTTTCCAAAAATAGCCTCACAGAGACATCCTCATGTTCAACTCCAAAGACCCCATGCACAATAATGAAGGCTGCGATGTGTTCATCGGGGTGCACTTTGCCATCACCTCTAAATTTGGGAAAATTCTTCTGTTACCCCTAGGTAACTCATGCAATGGTTGAGGAAGATCTAGAGGCCCAACTCTTTTTCCCCAAGGTTGAGGTGCTACCATCCTTGGAAATATTGCTTGAAGTGGAACTGAGACACCAACAAGAATTAGGGCATGGAGATTAGGGCTAAGTTGTGCTTGAGGAATGCTACTACTAGAAGCTCTGTCTTCAACAGGAGGTGTGCTTGTGGAATGATCTCTTCTATTTCTTCTTGTTGGAGGAAGTTGAAAACCTTGTTGATCTAAGAGTTGAAATTGGGGATCTTCAATTCCAAGATCCCTTCTACCACGAGTATATCTTAGAGTCACCAGATCAAAGAAATGATCAAATTAGTTGTTCTTTTAGAAAGGAAATTTGTTGAACAAATTCCCAGTAGAGTCACCAAAAACTGTTGGGTTTCAGATTAGCACTTGGGATGAAACCACATTAGGGGACAAGCAAGTCCCTCCTCTTTAATGGGAGAGGTTCCCTTATTGAAAGTAGGGGAAAAACCTATGTAAAAATGCACAGTCTTTCATTCAATGGTGGTTTCCCGATATCCTAAAATGTGTTTTAAGCCTGAAAGTTATCAATACATGAGGATAGAAGACTTTGAAGAGAGGAGGGAGGTAGAAGAAGACAATACTTTCGGGAAAAGAGATGGCAGAGAAAACCCTTATATGTATTGTGCAAATGAGATACAAAATAGAACCATCCACGTTTATAATAGACACAATTCACAGACTCAAAGTTCTTGGAGATTGTACAAACTAGAACACAAAGTTTCCAAGCACACAAGGATTAGATGATTCACAGATCAGAACCAGAAGGAAAGAGAAAGTAGAAGAAAAAGGGAAAAACCTTTGTATTGATTTCTTCCAATTCGAAATTACAGTTCCAGAATAATCAAAATTCCAACCCATACAATGGCTTTGAAATCTCATGATATAGCTCCAAGAAGAGATGGTTACAACTTCCTTGAGCAAGCAAGAAACAGTTACAACTTATTCCAATCATCCACGCCCTTTCAAATTCTTGAAAATGCAAAAAGAAAATGTTAATGGCGGAAAAACCAATTTTTAAATATACGGTCATTACATTATTTTACCAGTTAAAACATGGGCCATTCGATTTGCTTTTACAACTTCAAATTTGGGCCACCCACGTGGGAGAAATTGATTGGAGCGGGCCTACGAACACCTCTTGCATTCTTTTCCTTTGAAGCAGTGCTAGGCTGACATGATGACACATGGAGAGCTCTATTGGTTCCTTTATACTTAGTCGATTCGGGCCAATTTTCTACTTGACTTATGTTGACCCCTAGACACATGGAGGGCTGGCGCTCATTTGAGTTTCTACTTTGAAATGCCCCCACGAAGCTGCGCTTGAGATGACACATGTCTCCTTTCGCCGATCTTATACTTTTCAATGGACTCTTCTTCTTCATATTGACTTTAACCACGTGGCGAACTGGTGTTACTTGGAGACTGACCCTTTGATTTCACTTCCGAAATGGCATCATTAAGGCACGTGGCGGCTTCCACCAACCCACTCATTCTTGGTCAATTTTAACTATCGACTCTATCCCTTTTTGGACCTAGGACACATGGAGGACCGGTGTAAGTTTGAGAATTGCTCCTAACTTTGACTCTTGAAGTTACGCCGATGAGGCACGTGTCGACATCCATTTGAACCTTCCATACTTAGCCGATTTTAGCTTGTTTTGTCTTCATTTTGTACCTAGGACACGCGAAAAGCCTGTGCTTATTTGAGGATTATCCCTTGGACCCTACCCCTAGAGTTGCGTCATTTAGACATGTGGAGGCTTCATTGAACCTTGAAATATGGCCAAACTACATCTAATCAAATATATTCACGTATTACCCATGGACTCTAGGGAAAAAATTAACGGGAAAATATGCTGTCATTCCCAACTATGGGAAGAAAATAAAAAAAGGAAAGGAACTTCACCATACGCCCAACTTTCAAATTGTTCTCCATAGATAGGAAATTTTAAAACAATGCTAGGCTCAACGCGATTCAATATTCCCAAGTATAGACTCAAAAAAATTGAAACTTGACTTCAAAAAGGGGAATTTTGGGGTAGTAAGTTTCTCCTTTAATGTCTCGAATGTGCGTTGTTGCAGTTCTCCCTAGTAGAACATACCTTTTCCTTTTAGTAACTCCTCCAAAGGTGCGGAAACCTTGGCATATCCCTTTATGAATTTTCTATAATACCCCATGTGACCAAAGAATCTGTGCACCTCAATTTGACTGGTAGGTTCTTTTAGGTTGATAATGACTACAACCTTAGTTGGATCAACCAACAAACCTTCCTTCCAGATTATGTGTCCTAACAATATTTCAAATGGTGTAGCAAATATGCACTTCTTGATATTCAAAGAGATACTCAATTGTCTACATATTTCAAACATTAAGTGCATATTGTCACAATGATCCTTAACAAGTCCATACATCGTCCAATCATCTAAATAAACCTGCAAAAAGTTATGAATAAAATATTTGAACGCTTGAACAATTATGCACGAAAATACAAAGCAGATCACGGTTTTCATACCAAAAGGCATCATAGTATAGGTGAAGCTGCCCCATTCGGTAGTAAAATTATTTTTCCCCGATCCTCTTAGGCAATCCTACCCTACGATACCCGGAGAACCCATCTGTAAACAAATAGATTTCACACCTTGCAACGCCTTCTAGTATTTCCTCAATGAATGGTGTAGGAAAGGGATTAGTAACACATGTAGCATCCAAATCCCTGTAGTCCACACAGATCCTAATCCGACCATCCTTCTTGATACTAGTCACCATTGGACTAACCCATTCTGACTCATCCAGGGCTTGATGATTCTAGACTTCAACATTTTTCAATCTCTTCCTTGACCTTTTTGCACAAGTTGGGGTTCATCCTATAGGGTCTCTTTCTAACTGGTGTGCACCTTCCTTAAGTTTTATCTCCATTTCTCCTAATGATTTATGCGCGTGTTTAAGTTCATGGTATCCCCGAGGGAATAATTTCTAATAATCCCATAGTAACTCAATGATTTTTTCCACTTCAGAGTCTAACCAATAGTCTCCAATTATGGCCTCCTTAGGCTTAGCATCTAATCCAATATTTACTTTCTTTGTTTTCATAGGTTCATGATAGGCACGTGTGGTCTTATATGCACTGTCTAACACCTCATGCCTACCGGTTAAATGGTCTACATATAGATTTTCTACTTTTTCATCATCCACTAAGTAAACTAGTTTTCCTTTTTCTTTCTCAAGGCAAGCGTGCTGAAGTAGTGTGGCATCGACCTCTATTTCTTTAGAAAAACATGCTCCTGAATCTCCTTCATCAAATAGCTCTTGAATGAGTTCATGTTCCTTGGAACTATCCCCCATAGTTAAGCGATTTATAACCTTTAATGATTCTTCCACCTGAGGTTTAGTAGAGAAGAATTCAAGCACCTAGGCCATTCCTATAATTAAATCCTGCCAATTTCCAGTCTCTCTATGGAGTTTTTCATATACATACCAAGCATGCGTGTAGCCTTATAAAGTGGAATAAAACTTGTGCACCCAAAGAAAAGGTGGTAAATCTTCCTACCCCTCTGTCTAGAATCTATCACACCGCTAAACGAGGTGTTGAATAGATTGATTACCATAGTAAGTACATATTTGAGTAGGTGCATTTCCCCTGAAGAACCTAGTAGCAAGAGGAATCCTAATTTCATTCCATCCTACAAGATTATCCTTGTGAACGACCCACCAACGCGTTGCTTTCCCGCGTAGGGTATATGCTAGCATATTTCATCTCTCCAATTGGTCTATCTATTATTCATATATGATGCACAGAACATCATAGGGTCTCCTTCTCCGATGTAACGAGATACCGAGTTGTTATCTATTCTCTTGATATAAAGCGGTCTGATGTCCCTAGTAAATATGTTCTTTACTTCACACCCTACCAACTCATAAGTGTTATGAGCCCAATTATCACAAGAAACACTTGTAGTATTGCTAATAGACTATGCATCCTCCCACTAAAGGATTCCTTCTTTAGATGGCTCATGTGCCTCTAGGTCCCGGACGGCACGTACATAAATCCTATTCAGGTCTTCCTCACTCAAGGGCTCAACATAGGGCGCAGATTTGCCATCTGTTAATGGGATAATAACCCTTTCCTCCTTGTTTTCAAAGCTTATATAGCCCTTTTTGAACCAAAGATCAACATTATTTGCATAGCACCAAGGACGCCCCAGTAGAGCCGGGAAGCTATCTTCCTCTGCCAGCGCTAAGACCTCAAAATATCCAATGAACTTGGCTCCTTGTATGGTAATGGACACTCTTTTAAAAATTTGATGGGAGTTTCTTTAGTCCTATTAGCCATGAACAAAACATTAGAGGATGGCTGCAATGGGGTCTCCCCATTTGTACCCATGCATCTAAAGTAATTACTCAAAAGCCACCCATCCACAACAACGTTTAGAGTGATCTCCTTGTCATAATCTAGGCTATGAGGGGGAAGATTTACATGTAGGATATGTCATCCAGTCTTAATACTTACATGCGGAGTGTTTCCCTTTAACCAATTCCCTAATAGTGGAATGATATTCTCTTGGCGCAACATTTTGCACACTTCTTTCAAGTCATCCATATCATATTGGATTGTCTCTGATGCTCTCTTTTTCTCCATCTTCCAATATTTATCCTTAAAATATTATATTTCACCCTAAATATTTCTGAGTACCTCCATGGTTTCCTGATAAACCTCCTTTTGATGGGTAGGATCTAGGTACCGTGTATGTAGAACCTCCTCCTTAGTGATGGTAGGATTCTACTGCAATGCTTCATTGGTGCATTCAGCTTCAACATGGGTAGTGATCCTTACTTGCAATGCCTCGGATTCTAGTTCCAACATGGGAATCCACCGGTTTTCCACACATAGCGATGTATCCTAATCATCTATGCACCTTAGTTTTCTTGTTTATGCTACTTACTAAGATGCTCATACAAGTCTGGGAATTCCTCATAACTATGATTCTTCCCATAGAAAGAACATATAATATTCTAAGGACATTCACGCCTGTAGTGGTCAGGAGATTTGCATGTATAACATGTTCTATGAGGGAACTCACCTCATCCACTAGCATGGCCTTATCCTTTGAATCCACCATAGTATCCTTGACCTTTACCACGACCACCTTCAAAACACCCTTCACTGATCATAGCACGCCTGATTGTGATCCTGATCCTGATGCTCGTTCTTACCTTTAGAGTTATCTGAAACTCTTTTCTATCATACACCAATGTCTATAACATTATGGATCTTACCAATCAGTCGGTATTATTCTGTGTCATGAGTTGAGGACTTGCAAATTTTACAGTAAAAAGAGACATTCTTCCTTATTGCACATTGTAATAATGGGCAGTGGCTAGCATTATGGTTTAAATGACATATCTCACAGTCCAACATTAATGAGCATACTGATCTGCGGGGAAAACTATCCTTTTTGTGACCTTCCACTTCATAATTTGTGTGCCAAATCCCCGTGCACATCTCATGTGCTAAATTTTCTGATATCTTTTCCAACTGCTTCGCCATAGCTACAATTTTTGCTTCTAAAAATTGGCTCACCCTAGTTTCTATACTTCCAAATTCCTCAGTGTGTAAGGTTGCTTCAAGTGCTTCGCATGGATCAATGTATGTCTCATGTGATAGCACCCTCCTAAAAGGGGTAATCATACCTCCAAAAAACCATTGTGCATGCTAGCTCACATAAATATCATAAGAAATCTTAGATAAAAGCGTTTTGAAATGAGCATCATACTCTATGACACTCTCAGTAGTTCCTTTCTTAATATCCTTGAGCACGCTTATACTCTTATGCTCGAACTCAGGGATATGAAACTCTTTAAGGAAAGCATCTTATAAAGCTGCATAGTCTACGCAAGTCTAATTAGGGTCAAAAAAATTATACCAACTGTGTGTGTTCCCTTGCAATGTAGTAGTGAATTGACTTGCCCTACACTCGAAAGCCATGATTCCTTTGGCACGCCATAGTATTTCACACATGTGCACGTGTTCAATAGCATCTTCTATGCCCCTATACTCTGGAAGATGAAGATACATCTCCATGTAAATATTCTGGGGTTGGTGTAGACCTTTCCCACCTGATCCAAAACCTCCAATGTTTCCTCTACCTCCAAAACCACTAGATCCACCAGAACTAGAACCACCTATACCTCCTGATCCTGAACCTATAGCGAGTCGGACCAGAAGATGTACTCCCCTATGTCCCAACAATAGTACTAAACTACACCCTACGGTTTGCAAAGTGTTACTACTCCTAGAAGAGAGTCCAAAATTTTGCGTGCTTGAATTCTGTGTAGAAGATACACCTAAAAAGGTACCTCCAAACAATAATAAAGACATTTGTGCTATCATCGATGTGCTTCTTATATGACTTACTCCTGCTCTCCCACTACCTAAATTAGCTTGCTGACTGTTTGTTGTACTAGATACTAGAAGACCAAGCACAAGGGAAAGGTTTTCAGGTAGATTCAGATGTGTGCCCATGGCCTAGGTCATCTGTACTAGCATGCTTCTATGTGAGGTGAGGGGGTTCCTAGCATGCTTTCCCAAATGGGGTAGTTCATAATTCTTGGGTTCCACGTCGTCTACGTGAACTTCAAATCCTTCTCAAGACATCTCTCTCCTTAATGCCATCTGCTCTGCAATGTCACACTACTTCTCTATCTCCCTCTCCCACGCCTCATTGTACTTAATCCACCTTTCTTCTCTCTATCTCAGTGCTGCTAGGTCTTCCATCTTTCACCAAACCTACTCCTACCCCTACGCATGGTGGGGTTTATTTAGCCATTGGTTTTCTCTCTAATTTCAGGGTTACCATCAAAATTTTGATCGCTAGTATAATGTCTTGCGGGTAAGTTCCATGGGATATCGTAAAAATTGGAATTCAACTACCTCTGGGCATTAATAAGTGGAAATTGAGTAATCCAAGATATAGTTGTTCAAAACACCATGTATCCACAGCGCGAGTCCAAATCAGATCAACATCATAAAGGGTCTGAAATTCTTCCTGCATCCAGACAAGTGTGAGATACCTCTAATTCTGTTTAGACGTATAAGCAACCAGCCACTCATACAATTCTACTAGAAAGATAGTGAATAAGATATCGTACAAATAGTCATACAGATTTTTCTCCACCCACGTGTGTGTGTCAAACTCAAATTTAGTGTTGAACCTTCGTGTGTATTCTTCTTCTAGGTCGTGTATCCACTCCTCAACACTTGCTAAGGTAAACGGGTATGTCTTCATCTTGAACCATCCTAAAAGTAACTAAAAAGAGGTCCCAAAACAAAACCAATGATGCATGATAGAATTTACCAATAAAATCTCGGGCACATTGGCACATCACTCACCTAGACTAAGTGCTCACCCGAAGTGTACAAAGGTACCAGACCCCTCTTTAGGTTTTTATTGCAATATTTTTGCATGATGAAGACTTAATGCATTCAGATCCATAATCATTCTATTAAAGTGCATGTATAGTCTATATCTAAAGAATAATAGACTTAAATGATAACCATGATGAAATCAACACATGCAAGAGCCAATCATACTCAAGATTAATACTCTGATTTAGCCAATACACTCCATTACATTAAACATGATAAATATACAGAAGCTCATTACAATAGATAATACCATAGTTTATGTGTGCATCATATTTGGCAGCATAACCTCACAATAATTCAGTTCTTACATCTATATCTCCCTATACTACGCAGTTCACTACATATTTATAAGGGTGGGGACTTTCCCTTCACCACTTATCTAATCCCAAAATAGGTCACATGTTAAGAATAACCATGCACCTTTACAATAATAAGCTAACATGCAAGAATGCTAATAATAGATCTCTCCTAGTTAACTATCAGTCACAATTCTATCTTTAGCCCGCATCCATGCAAAGCACTCCATAGCCACTCTTCCAAAAATAGCTGATGTGTTTTGCACAAGTCTTTTCTTGTTTGATGTGCTCCACACGCCATCTTCCAAAAATAGATCACAATCATGAAAATGGCTAAGTCCCGAACCCGTCTCTGTCCTTCGCATGTGATTCCTTCTCGATCCTCCTGTGCCTTTGAATGCACTTTGTTTTTTCATGTGAATATTCTATATGCCTTGTGCTAAGTGTTATACATTATCTGCTCAACAAGTAGGATACACAACATGTGTTATTGTAATAGGCACAAATGTGGAAGAGCATGAAATAACAATCCTCATAGGCTTAGGAGCATCAAGAGCAGGAATAAGCTCAAAGACTGACTGATCAATGTCAGTGGGTACAAGAGAAACAGCTGCAAGTGGACTAGGAGCATGGATATGGCTTTCCATAATATGATGGCAATTTCGTAGGCTAGAAAATTTTTGTTGCAGGGAGTGTATAATTATATCCTTATTGTGAATGAGTGATTGTAGAAGAGAATTTCACTTCTTGAGCGATCTATTTTCTTCCACAAATTTTACAATATCCTCTTGATTACAGCACTCCTCCATATTTGGCACTTTATAATGAGTGTGTGTTACAATATGGCACTTTATAATTATAGTGAAATTCTCAAAATAAATATTTCCAATGGAAAGAGCATGAAAAAATAAGCACTTTTGCAAAAATGGCACTCAAAACCAAGTTACCGATCAAAAGATACAAGCTTTTCAATATTATGCTCTACTATTTATTTTAGTTGCCACTAAAACAAAATAAAATGCTCTTGCCTTCACCACACAAATAAAATGAAAGGGGGCTGGAGTTAAGCACCTATGGAATCACAAGATTTAATCCTTTATATGACCATACCATATGACTAGGGGCTAAGGATTTACAAATGAGCAACAATATCATATATTATTATGGAACTCGATGAAATACAATGAGAATGGGCCTTGCTTATATAGGCAAGGAATAACAATCTAAGAACCATTCAAGGTCGTATATCAGGCCATAAATCAAGGAAATAACTATTCATCAAAGAACTAATTAATACCACAGATTTAGGAGAGAACTAGACATCAAGGATCTAGTCAATACCATAGATCAAGGAAAGAACTAGTCGATTACCATTGATCAAGGAAATAACTAATCAATACCATTGATCAAGGAAAGAGCTATTCCTAAAAACTAGATAATATCTCCTAATATCTAAATGAGATAAAATAATTATCCACACACATAAATGGGTGAGGATAAATACAATAAAGGTAAATAAAGTACATAGGTAAACATGAGCTAAGGTAAATACCTACTCTAACAATTATATATATATATATATATATCACTTGTCAATCTCTTTATGGTTGAAAAGTTGTTTTGAATTTCTTTTGCCGAGTGTCAATTCAAACTGGATTAGTATAAAAATTGTTAGAGTAGGTATTTACCTTAGCTCATGTTCACCTATGTACTTTATTATACATGAGCTAAAGTAAATAAAGTACATAGGTGAACATGAGCTAAGGTAAATACCTACTCTAACAATTTTTATACTAATCCAAGTTTGGATTGACACTGCAAAAGAAATTCGAAAACAACTTTTCAACCATAAAGAGATTGACAAGTGATATATATATATATAAATGCTCTTGGAGGATCATAGATGTTATTATCGATATATATGTAATATTTTTAATGTTGTGTAATGTTTTATCTGCTCTTTTGGAGCTTTGACTTGTAAGCGGATAGGGTCCCCTCAACCTTGTTTTACCTTTAATAAAAAAAAATAAAGAGCTTAACAATATATATATATATATATATATATATATATATATATAAATATATATATATATATATTAAAAAAATAGTATGAACCTTTAACTATCAAAAATATATCAACACTTTTGAGCCTTCAACCTAATGTTGCACTTTGATATTGATTAAAAGAAAATATAACTTGATTCGTGAACCAAATTGACCCGTATTTACCCTACCTTGGCTTTGTGGTAATGGGATCCAAATCGAGCACTATTTCATTTTTTTGGATTATTGGTACATTTATTAATGCAATTGCAACCATGGTTGTAAAATTACACCGTCTATAATCTACTTCTAAATTTAAAAAATCTACTTCACCATATTGAGATAATAAGTAGAAATTACATACGAGTTACAAAATAAAGATGTCAATTTACCATGTTATTTATCAAAATTTGAATAAAAATGATAACACACTCGCCTACATATGACATTCAACCACTTAATAGAGTGTGTGATGTTGACCTTCCTAAGATATGTGGTATTGAATTGTTTGGGGTTTTTGATATTGAGCTAGGTTTGAATTAGCATTGGCTTAAGAAATCCAAAAAAATTGTAAACCTTAAATATTTTGGAAAAATATATGTGTATTATTTAAAAGGTAGAAACCTTAAAAATCCTACAATGATTAGCACCTTTGAGCCTTAAACTTGCTACTGCACTTTGAGATGGATTTAAAGAAAATATAACCAGTTTATGAACCAAAATTATCTTATATTTACCTACCCTTGGCTTTGCGGTAATGGGCTTCAAATCAAGCACTTTTTCATTTTTTTATTGGATTACTAGTACCTCTATTAATTTGGTTGCAACCACAATTGCAAAATTACATTGTCTACAATCCACTTCAAAATTCAAAAAAATTACTTCGTAATATTGAGATACTAAGTAGCAATAGAATATGAGTTGCAAAAATAAAAATATCAATTAACCCTATTATTTATCAAAAATTGAAGAAAAATAATAATGCATTACCATGTATATGACATTCAACCACTTAATATGGTATGTGATATTGACCTACCTAAGGTATGTGGTATTGAACTATTTGGGGTTTGTGGTACGCCATGTTTGAATTCACACCGGTTAAAGAAAGCCAAAAACAAATTGTAAACCCTAAAGAGTTTGGAAAAAGATACATATATTATTAAAAATTAGAAACCTTATACAAGCCTACGAGATATCAACACCTTTGATTATTCATCCCACTATTATGCTTTAAGATGGAGTGAAAGAAAATATAACTAGTTCATGAACCAAATTGGCCCATATTTACTCTCCTTTAGATTTGCGGTAATAGGGCTTCAAATTGAGCACTATTTAATTTATTTATTATTGGATTATTGCTTTGTATGTTAATATGGTTGCACCTACTGGTGTCACTCAGATTTCACCCTGAAATCTGCGACTACCCTATCCAAAAAAATTTCATACTTTTAAAATAATGGGTCGTTTTGTGTTTTTATTGCCTGAAAGTTCTTGTATTGCGTCAAGATAATCCCAAAGAGCCATATTATCCTTTTTCGCCAAATACCCAGATGCCCAAAATTGTTTTATTCTGTCGTCGGGATTTGTCTGCAGGAAATTTGTATTTAATTATTTTGAGCCCCGTATGAGGCTATTTGCGCTTTGTTTTAACTCTATTATGAGCGAATATGTTATTATTCCTATGTGCCAGAAGGGTTTTAACTTATTTTAAGTTTTGGGCTTTATTTGTAACTTTTGGCAATTTTTCGTGTTTTTGTGGTGTCCCGTTTCGTTTTCTGTGAAATTTCTCTGAGCAATTCCTTTGACGGTAAGCCTGATTTTTGGCCTGGAGCAGCTAGAAAACATATACGCACATTATGCCCGGAGGAAGTTGTCATCGGAGGTCTGGATCACTGGGAAAAAGTGAAGTCGTGCACGGAAAAGCCCCTGCGGGGATGGGCGCATTTTTGGAAAACAAAGGATTTAAGCTGTGATGGGAAAAATATAAGCCGCAGGCAGGGTGGGAATTTATACCCTGCCAGCAGGTACTTTTTCACATGTTATAAAAGTCACTTAAGCTGCAGTGGGAAAAATAGAGGCTGCAGGTAGGTGGGAATTTATTACGCGCCTTGCAGGTAAAATTCCCATGATATAATAAAAGGAAAGTGACTTAAGTGAAATCATGGGATTTTAGTGCCCGCCTTGCAGGGTAAATAATCCCATTGTCAAAAGTCAAATCACTTAAGTGGATCACGGGATTTTAGTGCCTCGCCTTGCAGGTAAAGAATCCCATTGTTAAAAAATTCTTAAAAATAGAATTACATGTGCAAAAAGTGTGCCCCTTTGGTGAGAGAATAATAGCCTTAAATTGATTATTTTAATTAATCTATTCTCTCAAAAAGTGTGCCCAAGCTTGGAGGAAGTCAACAAGTCAAAGATGAAATAAAAGAAAGGGTTTAAAATCATTAAAATTAATTTATTTAATGGCTGCCCTCTTCCTCTCAAAAAGTGCGCCCCATTTGGGTATTATTTAATGTTTTTTAAAGCATTAAAACATTAAATTAATTTCTATTTTCAGTGGCTATGGTCAAAGCACACTGTGAAGCTTAAGTGAAGTGATGTGTGAAGGATTAAATTGGATTAATTTAATTTATTGGATGGCTGTCCTTAAACATGTTATTTTTAAAAGAGAAAAGCATGATTTTTAATTAATTAATTGCCTTTAATTGTTAGGGCAATTATTAATTATAGAATTGTGAAGGTTATATAAGCATGGGCAGCCATATGGGTGAATTATTCAAATCACAGGTGAAGAATTGCAGCCAAGTGGAAAAGTGTGCCCCATTAAAGGAAGGATTTTGTTCAGACAAGGTGTTAACAAGGCTAAAAGCTTCCAGATTTGGCGCATGCATTAGAGGAGGTTGATCTTTGTCTGCATAATTGTTTCCACAGGTGTTACAGGAGCTCAGGTGTTGATTGAAAGGATTTATGCTCTCTTTATGTGCAAATTAAACACCATTTTTTGGGGCAGCAGGCTTGAAAAGTGCAGATTTTTACAATTTAAATTCACTATTCATGCTCCGGTGGCCATTTTTGTCTGAATAAATTGCAGGAATTCATTACAAGTGCTTTATAAAAGAAAAGAGTTTTTATCAATGTCCAATACATTGCAAATATCCTCCGAATCTGAAGAATTGTCCAGATCTGCACCAGTATTGAAGAAATCCGGCCAAGTAAGGAGAAAAAGAATTATTCAGACGAAGATAGACAAAGCCATGGTGAAGGGAGATGAAAAAGAAAGCACGATGGAGTCATGCATTGCTTCCAAACTTGCAGACATAGGAGACACAGATCTAGGCCCGGAACCTCTTGCCGATTTGATTGATAGATCCAGAGCGGGAAAGACTTCACTCATGCGTGTGGTCAAAAGCAGTGGAATTATCCAAGCTGCAACTTTTCCATGTATAGCCCAATTGCCAGAGTTTGTGATGGAGTGTGCTAGATCTTATCATCCTTCATCCAGATCAGTACGTGATGCTTCGGGAAAGACAATAATTCGTTTGGACGTAGAGTTCATCAATTATTGTTTGAAGATTCCAGTGCGAAAGGTGGTGACTTCTATTAGCATTCAGGATGCTGACAGTAGGTGGGAGAAGCATAGAGCTGATTGTGTGAGCATCATGAATAGCCGGTTCATGAAGAAGCCTAGATCCCCTTCAAAGTTCCCGAGAACTCTTCCACGGTCCAATTTGGTGCAGGAGGCAGATGATGTCGTCAAATTGCTATGCAGATGAATGGCGAAGCGAATGCCTACACTTTCCGTACATGGATGTATGCTTTCATCAGGACCATTGAAATCAACAAGGTTGATTCTATAATCAATTGGTCAGAAATTATTAGCAAGCAACATCGGTGAGCAACTTTGGAACGTGAAGCATACTTTTAACTTCAAGATGACTTCATACTTGGTGTATGTCTGTAGCTTCACAAGGTGTCTTTTCCAAGCTGGATAGATGTGGTGTTCTTTCCAAGGACCCCATTTTCGAGTGCTACCCGCAGCTTACTGCACCTACAGTGAGAAAGACTTCAAAGTGATCAACGATGACTTCTTCTATGATTTCATCTACAGGCTAGACAAAGACTTGAAGGCCAACAGGGTAAGCAAGGAAGCGTGGGAAGCCGTGTCCAAGATTGGAAGTCTATTCATTCAATTTGTAGATTTCACATACCTCAGGGTTACGGGCTTTTCTGGAGAACCAATAAAGATGCCCAGGTATCCAAATGATAGATTGATCACCATGGAGCTGAGCAGGCAACTTGTGGAGTTACACGACCTTCAGTCAAAGCGGCACAAGTCTATGGGCTTCTTCCCAATCACTGTGGGATATTACAACTGCATTAGCATTCACAGAGCTCGAGGGATGGAAGCGCAAATGTTATCCGAGTATGAGCAAGAGTTCTTCCCTGCACGGCTGAACTTCGATCCATTTGGAGTAGCCAGGAAGACAATCTCCCAGCAGTACGCACATGTGCCTTCGTTAGAAGATTTCTGGATGAAGTGCGGAAGTGAGTACGAGGTTAGAAAGAGAGATTTCAGCAGGCTGTCAGCAAAGCAAGTGTTCGACTTTGGACTAGCACGGATACCTGCGGATCTTAAAGATGATGGGAATGTGGTACTTGACACTTACCATCAAATGGGAGGAGATAAAGCCATACTGCAGAATAACATGGGAGGCTGCAACACAATTGAAGAAAGGTCGAGAGCTGTGTTGGTGAATACTTCAAACTGGTTGCTGACGAAGGGATATTGCCTTGATGAAGCATTGATGAATCAAATCACGGGCAACTTCGGCAGGAGATTCCCTCAAGCAAAAGCATGAAGGAGAAAGCAGCAGAAAGTCCGAGAAGTTGAAAGTACATAGAAGATCTCAAGAGAAAGAGAAGATCACTTCTACGACCATAGCTTTGACTCCGGCTTCTCCAGTACCCAGTACTTCACCAACTATTGCACCGCAGCAGCAGGACGTTTCCATGCCTTCATTGAATCCGGCGACGTTCGTCTTCTCTCCTCAGCCACTTCATTCATCACCCATTCCAGAGGAGATGTTGAAGCTGCAGATGGCAGAGTTCGAAAGAGCTTTGTCCTTGGATGATTCAGAGGATGGCAGCCATAACACTGTGGCACTTTCTGATGGAGAGGATGCAGAGTGGGAGATGGTAGTGCACTCAGCGACTTCTCACTCTCCGAGAAGTAATTTCTCGGAATGGTTGGCTTTGCAGTTGGTTCCAGAAGTGAGAATGGAGATGAACTTAGAGGAGCACGACTTGCAGCTACTCCAGGATCTGAGCAGAAGAGATAGAAGGCCTAAAGTTGCTAAAGCAACTTCTAGGTTGATCATTGAGAATTCGGGAGAGAAGTTTGCTGAGATATCAATTCCGGCAGAAGGAAAGATAGAGGAGGAGCTCACGGTGGAAGATGTGACAGTGACCAAAGTACCACTCGTTCAAGCCACCACTGAAGGATTGAAGAAGGACACGCAGACATTGATAGATGTTTTATTCCTTAGGCTTGACAATAAAAAGGCGAGAAAGAAGAGCTGCAGAAGCAAGTATCTCAATTATGTGAGATCATAGCCAAGGTTGATAAACCTTCCATTCAGCCCATTTCAGAGCAGGTGAGTGATCATCTTATGCAGGAAATGGAGGACGCAAGCAATCAAGTAAAGGCTATTGACGAATGGAAGGATCTGATTATTCGTCAAGCTTCTGTACAACTTGGGGAAGTGTTAGCCCGCCTAAAGGTTATGAATGATGCAGAAAATCAACTAAAGCAACTGATGGAAAACGTAGAAGGCATGAATACAGTTGCAGAGAGTAACCTGAGTATTTTGGCCGAGATCAACAAGCTGCCGAGAGATGTATTGATTGCGGAACAGATTGTACCAGACGGATCAGTCGAGAAGGGGAAGCAGCTAGAGTTTGTAGTATCTTTCCGCTTGGAAATCTGCAGAGTTTTGCTGAAGAGGATGCAGGCACTTGAGAGTAGAACATCAGATTTACCAGACAGTATCATTTCTTTCACTGAGGAAAGAGTGGACGGAGGTGTTACTTCATACGTGCGGATTGTTTCTAACGAAGTGCCTAATTCCCTGGAAGGTTCTCTTCTGATGGTACAAAAGAGAATTGATAAAGCTACCAAGCCTTTCACGATGAATTCTATCAGTAGACTGGTGGCTCTGCAGGCAGACATTGCGAGGTTTGGGCCGAGTTTGGAAGAGGTGGAAGCGTGCAGCAAAGTGTTGAATGAAGGGTTGCTGCAATTCAGGACAGAGAAGGAAGCAGTGGCTAAAACAGATGGAAAGATGTTGAATTACATGTTCGACAAGTATATCCGATATCAGAACAAGAAGAAGACATAAATGTTACAGCTGGCATGACTTCTTCTATTCTTTCTTCTTCTATTTTCTATGTTCCCGAGATGAAATTGTAAAACTTCTAAGTTATTGGTTTTACAACCATTACTTGAAGTCATGTGGAACCATTCTATTAGTTAAGTGATACATGTGTCACTTAAGAAGAAGTTAGTTGAGGATGATTGCCAAATGTCATCTTTACTTGTTGTTCATGCTTTAGTTCAGTTTGAGTCTTCCATTTGTACTTTCCCTCCTACATTCTATAAGTAGGAGAAGAACCTCCGGGTTAATGATCGATCAGAATTTGTAAGCAGCAATCTTGAGTTCTAGACTTTGTGCTGAACCCCTGAGAGCAACTTGGAGCAAAGGAATACAAAGGAGTAGGTTTCCGGAGAACTTTGTGTCACGGTGTACTTGTGTTTCTTGCTTTGAATCTTAGATCTCTTGATAAACTTTGTGTTATTTTAGATCTAGATCTAGAGCTGCCTTTGTTTTATAATTCTGTGTGTTCATATCTATTAAGTTTCTTCTATGTGCATGTAATTAGCTCTGCTATCTACTAATTGGGATGCACATCTTCCCCATTTCTTCTCTGTATTTCCTTTACTTCTTTCTTCTATAACTTTCCTTTCTTAAACAACTGCTTACTTGCTGCAGAACTTCTTAGTTATGGTTCATGAACTAAGTGGTTAAAGTAAAACCCCTGATAGATAATAACACATTTTTATTGACAAATCTGACACGGGAGCCTCACCGGTTAAATGAGGGAGATTTATCTCATGACTGCCTAGGTTTGATGCTATGCAGAAAATCTAGCCAACAGTTTTTGGCGACTCCGCTGGGAAACAACTATCTTTGCAGATCAAAGCTTTTCTATTGAAGATCAGAGTGTTTTCCATACAAATCTCAACCTGGCTGAACGTCCATTCACCCGATCCGTGAAGGCGCAAGGAAGGACTGATCATTTCTTCCGACTGCAGGAGCAATTCAATTTCAATCATCCTCCTCAAGTTAGAAGCCGCAGATCTAGTCTCTCACCAGGAAGGAGAGTACACACCCATCCAGATCCGGATCGTATTCAGCATAATCCGGCGGCTGGAATTATCCATCAAGTCTATCAAGTCTAC
This sequence comes from Taxus wallichiana var. yunnanensis, assembly GCA_018340775.1. Lineage (NCBI taxonomy): Eukaryota > Viridiplantae > Streptophyta > Pinopsida > Cupressales > Taxaceae > Taxus > Taxus wallichiana. The sequence continues at coordinate 636,812,335 of CM031237.1, read as the reverse complement.
ACAAGGAGGAGACGTGCTCAAGTTAACATGGCGCACCAAATTGTACCTGTTCCATGGGGAGCAGCTTTTGGACCTCTCAACTTGGCTCCACCTATGCATGAGCTGCCAAAGGGATCCAGAAAGAATTTTCCAAAATTCTTTGGAGATGGAAAGCAAAACCCGGATGATCATTTGGTGGCCTTCTTCATATCTTGTGGTGTGCTTGCAGTAGAGCATGAAGATGTTCGTAGTCAAGCTCTTCATTAAGACTCTACACGACTTGGTGGAGAATGGTTCTATCGGCTGCTCTTTGCACCATAACCAATTGGGCGACTATGCGTGAGCAATTTTTGAAAAGATTCAAGCCTGCATAGGATGCTAGCACGTTAATCACCCAACTGACGCAGTTGAAAAAAGAGCCAAACGAGAACATGCGGGACTTTATTGCAAGGTTCTAAAGGATTTTGTATAAAATCCCCACTTCTGCCGCATTGAGCGACGAAAATCAAAAGACATTTTTTATAAATGCTCTATTTCCTGAAGTTGGATATCAGCTAAGAAGGGCAAGACCTATAAATATGCTTGAAGCACAAAATGCTGCCGTGGAGGTTGAGGACGACTTGATCATGGCTGGAAAACTCAAACAACCATCTCACAAAGGTGATGGCGCTTCTTCTAGTACTTCTGATCCTTTGTTGCAGAAATTGGCTAATGACATGCTGCAGATCAAGAAGCAGATCTCTCAAGCAGGGAATGTAACCCCTCAAGAATAGCTCCTACCCGGACATTTAATGGTCAAAATCAAAATCAAAATCGAAACAAACTTGCTACTACACCACAACGGTTGGCAATAGAAGTTGCTCCAAGGAATAACTTGGAAACTAATGAAGAGGATCTCGGCATTGATGAATCATTCGATGATGAAGACTTTATAGATCCCACTGGTGACTCCAATATTGGTTACCTGGACTACTGAATCTGATGATGGCTATTATGAATCTTTTGAAGATTCTGATGGTCACACTTTTGCGGTGTTTACAAGGTCTCAGATGCGCCAAAATGCCGAAGCATCCACAAGTGGCCGGAAAGAGAGAGAAGATCCTGGCCCGGATGTTACTATCTTGAAAAGAGGTAGCACTCTTCCTTCTTCTTTAGCACCTAAGGATAAATATTCAAATTCTTTCAATTCGCAGCAAAGATCCAATGCACATCCTGCTGAAGCAAGTCAAACTTTTGACATAATTGATCACATCAAGAGGAACAAGGTCCAAATGTCAGAAGCTGAGTATTTGAGAGCATTTCCTGATCAGCTAAATAGATTGGTCAAATATGTGCAAAGTAATGGTCCTAGCCCAACAAACAATACTTCACGGGGTATCTTGTCAAATCCAAAGAATACTCCTCCTACAAATAATGCGGTGGAAAGTTCTTCTCCTTCTACCCCTTCTCCTACTACATCAGAAAGGATCGAGCCATTCTATGTATCTTTGCTTATCAATGGATACAAACTGAGCAATTGCATTTTGGATTCTGGAGCCTCTGATAATGTAATGCCTGCCAAAGTTGCTGATGCCTTGGGTCTCACGTTGACAAAAACCATCGGAAGATGTTATTCAATGGAAAGGCAAGTCCCTCTTGTGGGGCAAATCAAAGATGCGCAGGAAGTACTTGCTTTTTTTCCAGATAAAAGACTGAAAATGACTATCCTTGTAGCATACATTCCAGTCTCTTATGGCATGTTGTTGAGTAGAAATTTCTGCAAAAAGAGCCGGGTGGAGAAGTCAAGATGGATTGGTCTTATGTGCACAAACCAATCAAAGGAGTAAATCAGAAGCTGGAACCTGAGAAGAAATCTAAGTACACAGTATCAAAATCTGAGGATCCTAGATCTCAGATCTTGTTTCAGGAATCGGATCACGGAGTCTATTATCTAGAAATGGATAAAGAAGAAATTCAACCGGTGATTCAAGAATCACATCAAATTGATAACAAGATTTGGACTCTGGAATTTGATGGTAGCTGTTGTTCATTTGGATCCGACGCAGGCATTGTTCTTATCTCTCCTGAAGGGAAGGTGCATGCGCACTCCTTCAAATTGATGTTCGAAAATACTAACAATACGGCTGAGTATGAAGCATTATTGTTAGGCATGGAGTAGGCAAGAACAATGGGAATCAAACTATTACACGCAAGAGGAGATGCTGAGCTGATTGTGAAATAGATAAGAGGCCTCTACCAAGTCAAAAAAGACAAACTGCGACACTATAGAGATCGGGTCTACTCTGTTATCCTGAATTTTTCAGCTTTCTCGGTATCTTACATTCCGAGAGAACAAAATTCAAGAGCTGATTCGCTTGCAGTAACTGCAGCCTTGTTGAATCCGGATCAGCCTCCTGCATTCTTTAGACAGGGGGACTACAAGGTGGAGATGGTCTTTCGCCCAAAGGTTCCTGACAACGTTCAGCAATGGCAGGTTTTCAATGATGACACGCAGATTGCTGCGTTTCTCCAACAGAAAGACAACTTTGAAGGAATCTACTATGAGGGAAGCAATTCACCTCCTAGGCAGACTACTGTCGGAGAAATGGATATGGACGTCTCAGGAAGTCAGGAGATTATCCAACTAAAAGGGAATAAAATTCCCAAAGGTTTGGTATCTCTTGAGGAAATGTTTGATAAGCATGATCAAATGCTTAAGAAAAATGAAGAAAATGAGGAAAATTATTCCTCCGACACACAACTACTAAATTTGGGAGCTGGCAATGATCCCAAATTAGTAAATCTGGGTAAGTGTTGCTCAGAGGCAGAAAGAGAAGCTTTTACTGAGCTTCTTAGGAAATACATGGATGTTTTTGCCTGGTCTTACCAGGATCTAAAAACATATCAGCCTGCGGAAGTTCAACACTACATCCCACTTAAACCAGAACAGAAGCCTTTCAAGCAGAAGTTGCGGCGGCACAACCCTACCATTTCGGGAACCATCTTTACAGAAATCCGGAAGTTGTTAGATGCAAAGATCATCTATCCCATACATCATTCGGAATGGTTGGCCAACATAGTCCCTGTAAGAAAGAAGAGTGGTGAGATTAGGCTGTGCGTGGATTTCCGCAACCTTAATCAAGCTTCACTGAAAGACAACTACCCCATCCCCATCATGGATCACACTCTGCAGGTGGTCACTGGATCTGAGATGCTTTCCATGCTTGATGGCTTCTCAGGCTACAATCAAGTCAAGGTGGCCGAGGAAGATCAATACAAAACGGCATTCATCACACCTTTGGGAACCTTCGCATACCAGAAAATGCCGTTTGGCCTAATTAATGCTGGTGCTACATTTCAAAGAGCTATGGATCTAGCCTTTGCTCACCTCAAAGATATAAGCATAGTGGTGTATCTGGATGATCTCACAGTCTTTTCCAAAGATAGAAGCGGCACATTTCAAACTTGGAAGAGGTTTTCATACAATGCAGCAAGCATGGTATTTCTTTGAATCCCAAGAAATCCATCTTTGTTGTAACGGAAGGGAAACTACTAGGGCACATTGTTTCCAAGGAAGGAACAAAGATAGATCCAGAGCGTGTCAAATCCATTCAGACATTGCCTTTGCCTACATCCAAAAAAGGAGTTCACTCTTTCTTTGGAAAAGTGAATTTTCTCAGGAGATTCATTCCTGATTTTGTTGAGCTAACTCGTCATATTTCGAATATGATGAAGAAGACAAAAGATTTTAAATGGATCAGCGAAGGGAAGGAAGCTTTCGAGAAAATTAAAGAGGCCCTGTCGAAAGCTCCAGTCTTGGTTTCACCCGACTTCAGTAAAGAATTTATTCTTTACTGTTACTCCTCTGAACACACCATGTCAGCAATACTGATGTAGAAAAATCAAGAGGACGCAGAAGCTCCTATTGCTTTCATGAGTACGCCTCTTAAAGCCTATGAGTTGAAATACACTCCCATGGAAAAACACGCATACGCAGTGGTGAAGGCGTGCAAAGCATTCAGGTATTATATTTTTCCTCACACACTATGGTTTTGGTTCCAATATCAGCTTAAATCCATTCTTACTCAGCAAGAGTTAGGATTATTGAGAGGCACATGGGTGACAAAAGTTCAAGAATACGACCTGGATATTAAACCAACAAAGCTGGTTCGAGGAAGAGGTCTGTGTGAATTAATGACGGAGATGAAGACATCAAAGACAAAAGCAGATCAAGATGAGATAGATGGAGATTTTTCTCAAAGACTTTTATAGATCTGGTAGAGGAGTGGTACAGTAACATTGCTTACTTTCTGACGTATGGAGAATGCCCAGATCAACTTTCCAGAAAAGAGAAACGAACAATCAAACTTAAATCCAAAGATTTTGTTCTTTGGGATAATGGTTTGTACAAAAGGGGAATTGATGGTGTATTTCTCAGATGCGTGGACAAGGCTCAACAGGATCAGCTACTACAACAGTTTCATGACATGGCTTGCGGTGGTCATTTCTCAGCCCGAGTCACTGCACACAAGATCCTCAGAGCAAGGTATTACTGGCCCACCCTTTTTCAAGATACTGCAGAATGGGTAGCTAAGTGTCAAGCATGCCAACATTTTGTTGGGCGTGTGAAATTGCCTGCATTACCTCTAAAACCCATTGTGATTGAAGAACCTTTCCAACAGTGGGGAATGGATTTTATTGGTATGCTTAACCCGGCTTCCAGTGCCGGCCATCATTACATTCTAACAATGCACTAATTGATTATTTTAGTAAGTGGGTAGAAGCTATTCCTGTTAAGAATGCCACTTCCGCCGAGGTGTGCAATTTTATAAAAGAAAATATTATTGTCAGGTTTGGCGTGCCCAAAGAAAATTGTAGCATAACAACGCTCCGAATCTTTCTTCGAGGAGCTAGTGGAATTTTTCTACACTTATGGGATTCCAAATAGTTCATTCCTCAAACTACTATCCACAAGGGAATGGTCAAGCTGAATCTAGTAATAAAAACTTGGTAACTATCGTGCGCAAGCTTGTAATGAAAATCAAAGGACTTGGCATAAAAAGTTGTTTGATGCATTATGGGCCGATAGGATCACACCAAAGAGGGCGATAGGCATGTCCCCATTTCAGCTGCTATATGGTAGAGACACAGAGCTGCCTCTTACCTTGGAATTGCCTGCCCTATGACTTTCTAAGGCCCTGGAGGATTCCACATTCACGGATGCTATTGATAAAAGAATTATGTACTTGACTGAATTGAGGGAAGTACAAACTCAAGTTGTAGATAGGTTGACAGAGCATCAAAGGAAGGTGAAATTCATCTTCGACAAAAATGCCAGGGAAAGAAAGTTTGAAGTTAATGACTGGGTCCTCTTATGGGACAAAAGAAGAGAAACAAAAGGCATGCATGGAAAGTTTGATTCACTATGGAAAGGGCCTTTTGTGATTAAAAGGATCGCTGGAGCAGATAGCTTCATTCTTGCTCATCAGGATGGAGTTGAATTGCCATTTCCTTTCAATGGGCAACACTTGAAGTTGTTCCGGACATGATAAGCAGGGTAACACCTGTATGTACATAAATAAATCTTTGTTTGTTTTTTCCTTGTTTTGTCTTGTTTTGGTGTTGTGTTGTGTTGTGTTCATTTTCCTGACCCCGTGCCCAAAAGACAAGATATGAAACCAGAGATGCTGGGATCTCATCTTTTCCCTTTGTCATTCTGACAGAGAAAAAGATGTCCACAGACGGAGCCAACTGGTGTCACTCAGATTTCACCCTGAAATCTGCGACTACCCTATCCGAAAAATTTTCGTACTTTTAAAATAATGGGTCGTTTTGTGTTTTTATTGCCTGAAAGTTCTTGTATTGCGTCAAGATAATCCTAAAGAGCCATATTAGCCTTTTTCACAAATACCTAGATGCCCAAAATTGTTTTATTTTGTCGTCGGGATTTGTCTCATGGGAAATTTGTATTTAATTATTTTGAGCCCCGTATGAGGCTATTTGCGCTCTTTTTTAACTCTATTATGAGTGAATATGTTATTATTCCTATGTGTCATAAGGGTTTTAACTTATTTTAAGTTTTGGGCTTTATTTGTAACTTTTGGCAATTTTTTGTGTTTTGTGGTGTCCCGTTTTGTTTTCTGTGAAATTTCTCTGGAGCAATTCCTTTGCCGGGTAAGCCCGATTTTTGGCCTGGAGCAACTGGAAAACATATACGCACATTATGCCCGGAGGAAGTCGTCATCATAGGTCCGGATCACTAGGGAAAAAGTGAAGTCGTGTGCGGAAAAGCCCTCAGGGGGATGGGCGCATTTTTGGAAAACAAAGAATTTAAGCTGCGATTGGAAAAATATAAGCCGCAGGCAAGGGTGGGAATTCTATACCTACCTAGCAGGGTACTTTTTCCCGTGTTATAAAATTCACTTAAGCTGCAGTGGGAAAAATAGAGGCTGCAGGTAGGTGGGAATTTATTGCCTGCCTTGCAGGGTAAAAATTCCCATGATATAATAAAAGGAAAGTGACTTAAGTGAAATCATGGGATTTTAGTGCCTGCCTTGCAGGGTAAATAATCCCATTGTCAAAGTCAAATCACTTAAGTGGATCACGGGATTTTAGTGCCTGCCTTGCAGGGTAAAGAATCCCATTGTTAAAAAATTCTTAAAAATAGAATTACATGTGCAAAAAAGTGTGCCCCCTTTGGTGAGAGAATAAAAGCCTTAAATTGATTATTTTAATTAATCTATTCTCTCAAAAAGTGTGCCCAAGCTTGGAGGAAGTCAACAAGTCAAAGATGAAATAAAAGAAAGGGTTTAAAAGCATTAAAATTAATTTATTTAATGGCTGCCCTCTTCCTCTCAAAAAGTGCGCCCCATTTGGGTATTATTTAATGTTTTTTAAAGCATTAAAACATTAAATTAATTTCTATTTTCAATGGCTATGGTCAAAGCACACTGTGAAGCTTAAGTGAAGTGATGTGTGAAGGATTAAATTGGATTAATTTAATTTATTGGATGGTTGTCCTTAAACATGTTATTTTTAAAAGAGAAAAGCATGATTTTTAATTAATTAATTGCCTTTAATTGTTAGGGCAATTATTAATTATAGAATTGTGAAGGTTATATAAGCATGGGCAGCCATATGGGTGAATTATTCAAATCACAGGTGAAGAATTGCAGCCAAGTGGAAAAGTGCGCCCCATTAAAGGAAGGATTTTGTTCGCATAAAGTGCTAATAAGGCTAAAAGCTTCCAGATTTGGCGCATGCGTTAGAGGAGGTTGATCTTTGTCTCGCATAATTCTTTCCACAGTGTTTACAGAGCTCAAGTTTTGATTGAAAGGATTTATGCTCTCTTTATGTGCAAAAATTAAACACCATTTTTTGGGGCAGCAGGCTTGAAAAGTGCAAATTTTTACAATTTAAATTCACTATTCATGCTCCGGTGGCCATTTTTTTGTCCGAATAAATTGCAGAATTCATTACAGGTGTGCTTTATAAAAGAAAAGGAGTTTATATCATGTCTAATACATTGCAAATATCCTCCGAATCAAGAATTGTCCAGATCTGCACTCAAGATTGAAGAAATCCGCCAAGGAAGGAGAAAAAGAATTATTCAGACGAAGATAGACAAAGCCATGGCGAAGGGAGATGAAAAAGAAAGCACGATGGAGTCATGCATTGCTTCCAAACTTGCAGACATAGGAGACACAGATCTAGGCCCGGAACCTCTTGCCGATTTGATTGATAGATCCAGAGCGGGAAAGACTTCACTCATGCGTGCGGTCAAAAGCAGTGGAATTATCCGAGCTGCAGCTTTTCCATGTACAGCCCAATTGCCAGAGTTCGTGATGGAGTGTGCTAGATCTTATCATCCTTCATCCAGATCAGTACGTGATGCTTCGGGAAAGACAATAATTCGTTTGGACGCAGAGTTCATCAATTATTGTTTGAAGATTCCAACGATGCGAAGGTGGTGACTTCTATTAGCATTCAGGATGCTGACAGTAGGTGGGAGAAGCATAGAGCTGATTGTGTGAGCATCATGAATAGCCGGTTCATGAAGAAGCCTAGATCCCCTTCAAAGTTCCCGAGAACTCTTCCACGGTCCAATTTGGTGCAGGAGGCAGATGATGTCGTCAAATTGCTATGCAGGATGAATGGCGAAGCGAATGCCTACACTTTCCATACATGGATGTATGCTTTCATCAGGACCATTGAAATCAACAAGGTTGATTCTATAATCAATTGGTCGAAATTATTAGCAGCAACATCGGTGAGCAACTTCGGAACGTGAAGCGTACTTTCAGCTTCAAGATGACTTCATACTTGGTGTATGCTGCAGCTTCACAAGGTGTCTTTTCCAAGCTGGATAGATGTGGTGTTCTTTCCAAGGACCCCATTTTCGAGTGCTACCCGCAGCTTACTGCACCTACAGGCGAGAAAGACTTCAAAGTGATCAATGATGACTTCTTCTATGATTTCATCTGCAGGCTAGACAAAGACTTGAAGGCCAACAGGGTAAGCAAGGAAGCGTGGGAAGCCGTGTCCAAGATTGGAAGTCTATTCATTCAATTTGTAGATTTCACATACCTCAGGGTTACGGGCTTTTCTGGAGAACCAATAAAGATGCCCAGGTATCCAAATGATAGATTGATCACCATGGAGCTGAGCAGGCAACTTGTGGAGTTACACGACCTTCAGTCAAAGCGGCACAAGTCTACGGGCTTCTTCCCAATCACTGTGGGATATTACAACTGCATTACCATTCACAGAGCTCGAGGGATGTAAGCGCAAATGTTATCCGAGTATGAGCAAAATTTCTTCCCTACATGGCTGAACTTCGATCCATTTGGAGTAGCCAGGAAGACAATCTCCCAGCAGTACACACATGTGCCTTCGTTAGAAGATTTCTGGATGAAGTGCGGAAGTGAGTACGAGGTTAGAAAGAGAGATTTCAGCAGGCTGTCAGCAAAGCAAGTGTTCGACTTTGGACTAGCATGGATACCTGCGGATCTTAAAGACAATGGGAATGTGGTACTTGACACTTACCATCAAATGGGAGGAGATAAAGCCATACTACAGAATAACATGGGAGGCTTGAACACAATTGAAGAAAGGTCGAGAGCTGTGTTGGTGAATACTTCAAACTGGTTGCTGACGAAGGGATATTGCCTTGATGAAGCATTGATGAATCAAATCACGGGCAACTTCGGCGCAGGAGATTCCCTCAAGCGAAAGCATGAAGGAGAAAGCAGCAGAAGGTCCGAGAAGTTGAAAGTACACAGAAGATCTCAAGAGAAAGAGAAGATCACTTCTACGACCATAGCTTTGACTCCGGCTTCTCCAGTACCCAGTACTTCACCAACTATTGCACCGCAGCAGCAGGACGTTTCCATGCCTTCATTGAATCCGGCGACGTTCGTCTTCTCTCCTCAGCCACTTCGTTCATCACCCGTTCCAGAGGAGATGTTGAAGTTGCAGATGGCAGAGTTCGAAAGAGCTTTGTCCTTGGATGATTCATAGGATGGCAGCCATAACACTGTGGCACTTTCTCGACGAGAGGATGTGGAGCGGAAATTGTAGTGCACTCAGCGACTTCTCACTCTCCGAGAAGTAATTTCTCGGAATGGTTGGCTTTGCAGTTGGTTCCAGAAGTGAGAATGGAGATGAACTTAGAGGAGCACGACTTGCAGCTACTCCAGGATCTGAGCAGAAGAGACAGAAGGCCTAAAGTTGCTAAAGTAACTTCTAGGTTGATCATTGAGAATTTAGGAGAGAAGTTTGTTGAGATGTCAATTCCAGTAGAAGGAAAGATAGAGGAGGAGCTCACGGCGAAGATGTGGCAATGACCAAAGTACCACTCGGTCAAGCCACCACTGAAGGATTGAAGCAGGACACGTAGACATTGATAGATGCTTTATTCCTTAGGGTTGACAACGAAAAGGCGGAGAAGGAAGAGCAGTAGAAGCAAGTATCTCAATTATGTGAGATCATAGCAAAGGTTGCTAAACCTTCCATTCAGCCCATTTCAAAGCAGGTGAGTGATCATCTTATGCAGGGAATGGAGGACGCAAGAAATCAAGTAAAGGCTATTGACAAATGGAAGGATCTGATTATTCGTCAAGCTTCTGTACAACTTGGGAAGTGCCAGCCCACCTAAAGGTTATGAATGATGTAGCAAATCAACTAAAGCAACTAATGGAAAACATAGAAGGCATGAATACAGTTGCAGAGAGTAACTTTGAGTATTTTGGCCGAGATCAACAAGCTGCCGAGAGATGTATTGATTGTGGAATAGATTGTACTGAAAGATCAATCAAGAAGGGGAAGCAATTAGAATTTGTAGTATCTTTCCGCTTGGAAATCTGCAGAGTTTTGCTGAAGAGGATGCAGGCACTTGAGAGTAGAACATCAGATTTACTAGACAGTATCATTTCTTTCACTGAGGAAAGAGTGGACGGAGGTGTTACTTCATATGTGTAGATTGTTTCTAATGAAGTGCCTAATTCCTGGAAGGTTCTCTTCTCGATTGTACAAAAAGAGAATTGATAAAGCTACCAAGCCTTTCACGATGAATTCTATCAATAGATCGGTGGCTCTGCACAGTGACATCATGCGAGGTTTGGGTCGAGTTTAGAAGAGGTGGAAGCATGCAGCAAAGTGTTGAATGAAGGGTTGCTGCAATTCAGGACAGAAAAGGAAGCAGTGGCTAAAACAGATGGAAAGATGTTGAATTACATGTTCGACAAGTATATCCGATATCAGAACAAGAAGAAGACATAAATGTTACAACTGGCATGACTTCTTCTATTCTTTCTTCTATTTTCTATGTTCCCGGATGAAATTGTAAAACTTCTAAGTTATTGGTTTTACAACCATTACTTGAAGTCATGTGGAACCATTCTATTAGTTAAGTGATACATGTGTCACTTAAGAAGAAGTTAGTTGAGGATGATTGCCAAATGTCATCTTTACTTGTTGTTCATGCTTTAGTTCAGTTTGAGTCTTCCATTTGTACTTTCCCTCCTACATTCTATAAGTAGGAGAAGAACCTCCCAAGTTAATGATCAATCAGAATTTGTAAGCAGCAATCCTGAGTTCTAGACTTTGTGTTGAACTCCTGAGAGCAACTTGGAGCAAAGGAATACAAAGGAGTAGGTTTCCGAGAACTTTGTGTCACGGTGTACTGTGTTTCTTGCTTTGAATCTTAGATCTCTTGATAAACTTTGTGTTATTTTAGATCTAGATCTAGAGCTGCCTTTGTTTTATAATTATGTGTGTTCATATATATTAAGTTTCTTCTATGTGCATGTAATTAGCTCTGCTATCTACTAATTGGGATGCACATCTTCCACATTTCTTCTCTGTATTTCCTTTACTTCTTTCTTCTATAGCTTTCCTTTCTTAAACAGTTGCTTACTTGCTGCAGAGAGATTCTTAGTTATGGTTCATGAACTAAGTGGTTAAAGTAAAACCCTTGATAGATAATAACACATTTCTATTGACAAATCTAACACGGAGCCTCACCGATTAAATGAGGGAGATTTATCTCATGACTTGCCTAGGTTTGATGCTATGCGAAAAATCTAGTCAACACTACCATTACAAAATCACAACGTCTACAATCTTCTTCAAAATATTGAGATACTAAGTAGCAATTGCAAATGAGTTACAAAATAATAATGTCAATTTACCTGTTTCACCCTCATGTGTGCTCTTAAGTATCATGGGGCATCAAATTTTAAGTTAAAACTAAAATGGAATTTTCCATGTATTGATACTACTTGAAATGATATTATGGTTTATGATATCTTGAGCCGAGTTTGAATGATAATAGGTAGCTACTCAATCTATTCATTCTCATTCAATCATTTTTCTCATTCATTATATATTTAACATGCATGTGAATGGAAAACTTCCCATTCTATTCTTTATCATACATCCATGTTTTAATTGTCACTCCTTCAGCTAAATGAGAATGGTTAGCTTCCCATTCTATTCTTTCTTATACAATTATATAATTCTCATTCAAAATATTCACCACTTATTATTTTGAGCCTATTACATAAAATCAATTTAATAAGATCAAAAATTCATGATTCAAAAGATTCACCACTTATTATCCACATCTAGATCATCAATCATTGGTCTTGTTGACGATTATCTTTGCAGATGAACTATCAAATTCGTTGGATACCTTAGGTTAGTGGGACGTGCGCCCTAAGGTAACCTCCATTTTTAAAGAAGAGGGCTCTTCTCTATCGAGAGATAGGGATAGCAAAAACGAGATGAAACTACCAAAACTAACTAAGGTGATACGCTAAAAGAATATGTTTTAATCAAGAATCCAAATTCCTGAAATGGGGAAAGCTGAGCAATGAAAAGGGTGGATAAAATGCATCGCATGGAAAAGATAGATTCACATAGAACGCCACTTTGAACTACTAAGCACAACTTCTGAAACCATTAATAACATTATAAGGATGCATAATATACCAACATCGAAATAAAGGATATCAGAGACACTATAGATATGCAAAGGATGGACAAAATTCACCACAGGGCATATTATATTACTCCAAAAATATGCATAGTACAACAACAGATAAGAGGCAAGAAGAGTGTTATTACAAAGCTCAGAGAGAAGGCTAGAGCTCCAAACCCCTACCTTTTATAGAAGAGGAACTGAGACAAGAAAGAAGAATTGACTAACTCCCGATATTTGTTATGAAACCTTCGATTACAATATATAGGATGAGAAGAAGATAAGAAGATAATTCCTAACCATCTTCCAACTACTTGTAAGTTATGGTAAATGGTGTGAAGTGATAGAAATAGATTTGTGAGATCTATCTCACACTTCCCCATGATCTGTTATTTAAGGAGTGAGATCCATACCCATTTAATACATCTTTAACTATTTTACAACTAACTCCCTTGAAGTGGACTCACTTTTTAAGGAACATCCTTTCAAATCTTTATTACATATCTAAACTTCTCAATCGTTATGCATTGGGTTTTGGGCTCATGATTCCGTGGAACCTATTTTTATGTTGTTATGTTAAAATGACCCTTCGAGTGTAGGTGAACAAATTGAGTATTCGTAGGTTCGCACTCTTTACATGGAACTATGCATTAACTCTATTGCTGAAAAGACAAGCCAAATGAATTTTCACCTTTTACCTTTTGAAAAGATTTAAGCATTTAAAACTTCTAGATGGGTTTCATAATTGCCCATACGTGGTATTTGGCATGTCGCCAATCTTTCATAACCTACTTTGAACTTGGAGTCCATTTTTCACGAGATCCACGTGGAAGCCAAGCGCATCTCTAGGGTCTCTACTTTTCTTTGTATCTTTTGGAAGTGCATTGAGATGACATGTGGCACCTTCCGCAAGCCCTCTAATCTCTCTTTGGGTAAGTAATGGACTTTCCACATATTAATGCGAAGACCATTTTTTAGGCGGGACCCTTATAGTTGACTCCACATGTAAGCCCCGTGGGATTTTGAGGCTTCATTCCCCCTTCAATTTCTGGAATTGTGTCGGGTTGACACTTGGCACCATCCACGAGCCCGCTACTCATTCTTGAGTTGGCTTGTCCTAGCTTAGTTTTTTATTGTTGATTTGGCTAAGTATTTTTCCCCATATCGCCAAAGGCTTGACCCCTAGGGGACTCAAATCTGCAGGAATCTCAGAACTTACTTGGTCAATCTAGCAGGAATATGCTTGTTATCTAATTTTAGCGGGTGGTGGAGGAAATTAGATAATAGTTTGGTGACTCATGGGGACCATTAGCCTACTAAATGGAATGAACCCACAATCTCCCACTATTCATTGGGCCTAGAAAATGTGTTATGAGCTGATCTAAACCTTGGTTTGAAGTATCTAAATTGTTACTAAGCTTTTATAGCTGTTATTTGATCCTTGCACCTTCTTACTCTCATAAGGAAACTCTACAACTTGTTTTGTGAGAGTAGAAAATTGAAAATCAGCAAAATTTCTCCCTTGACTTATTTTAGTTGCTCTGCATTTGTTTGAAGTGAAGTTTACAACTGTTACAGATAACTATGAATTCCCCTACTATGAACATTGGAGGGTCTGGTGCATTTTTATTGGAGTAATACGGACATGGGCTTATACAAAGATAAATCATACATGCCTCAAGTGAGACATGCAGAGTGTGTGAAAGAAATTTTTCTATTGAAAGCAATCTACCCCTACTCCTATGCTAACCAGACTTAGGAAAAGCTAAACAAAACCTAAAACAGGAAGGGAGAAATAGCTTCCCTTTCTTATAAAGTGTGGCCATGCAATTAATTTAGCAATAGATATGACCTGTGATAAGAGTGAAAACTTACCTTCCACTCTTTTGCCCATAATATCAACAAACAAAATGAATACCTCCTCTCTTTGTTTATCATTTAGTTGGAGGTGTTGTAGCTGACCCCTGGGACTTTGAAGACTATCCTCATGCTTTGAAGTAAGCATGATAGGTGTTGGATTCCCCTTAATTCGATGAGGCCCATCCTATGGTGGGGCCCAATTTGACCTTATGTTCTTTCCCATCGTTCTTGAATTTCAACCTTTGAGACAAGGCCTTTTTACAAACTTTCCTCAATGGTGTCATCCTTATCTTATTTCTCCTCCCCTTTTTAGCAGCTTCACCGAAAATCTAGACTCTTTGATTGAAAGCAAAAATCTTTCAATGATATTCTTTCTAGAGCCTCTGAATTTGATTCAGGGGAACTATCATGAGTAGCAAGATGCTTTTTTGTGGGGTTGATGAAGAAAGCAAAAGGTTGTAATTTCCATGGGCTCTTCTTCATTGAGACATCCCCCCAAATTTGATAAGCAATCAATCTTATCGTCATCCTGTTGTGCCAAGGTCTCCCCCTCTTGTATGATGGTTTTTGAGTCTAAATTCTCCATCATGTATAGCTCCATCTTGAAACATGAAGCCCATTGGCCCAAACTCTTCCAGAAACTCTGATTTGTGGAGAGGATGAATGGGGGAGGGATTCGCAGTCTCTTGAGCACCCGACTCATGATTCAAACCCCTTAAATTCGATTCACTTCTTACTATATGCTCCTCTTCTTTTGGATTTGGAGTTGTTCCTTGTTTGTATGGGGGTATAGTTGCTCAAGAAAAGAGGGGGGATGGATGGATTGGAGATGGATAAGGGAACTCGACATTTGGAGTGGTATGATATGGTAAAACTTGGGGTGGGATGGGAGATGAACAAAGATTTGGTGATTGACCTACCCATCGACAAGGTTGTCTCATGTTTTTCCCATATATTTCAATACCTTCAATCCACTGCATAAGTGAAGGCAATTTTTCTTCTAAGAATCCAAGCTTCTCATATGAGCTATAGTGCCTAGGAACAAGGCCTACCCATGGACAAGGTGCCATGCATCCTATTCTAAATGCCTCCATTTATGTTATAGCTCGAGATTGAACCATGTCTGTCTCTATTTGTGTTATCTTCTCTAGTATACCAACATCCTCCAATTGACCATAGTCACCAAATGCATACCTAAGTCTTTGATTGATCTCATAGCCAAACGGGTCTTGGCTTTGCTCATCTAGGTCAGCATAGTGACTTTGAAACTAGTTATGTTGTTGGTTTGGAGAAGGTGTGAAGCTCATTAGATATTGATGATACTGCTTGAAAGTGTGAATTCCATTGTGGGAATGAAGTCATGATTGCACAACTTCATAGAATGAAGGAAAATGAGAGATGTGGAAAGAAAGATGAATGGAGATGGATGAAAGAAAGGTCTGTAATTTCAGAGAAGGGGTTTTTTGGACCAAACGGAGTCACCAAATGTGCTTATATGTGCCTCCAAAGGCTGAATCTCACCAAGAACACACCAACTTGATGAAATGAAGTAGTAAAATGCTTTGAACTATCCCACCGAGTGTGCGAGGAAAATGTTGACAATTATCTTTGCGGATGAACCATCAAAGTCATTAGATACCTTAGGTTAGTGGGACGTGTGCCCTAAGGTAACCTCCAAATTTTAAAAAGGTTAATCTTCTCTATCAAGGATAGGGATAGTAGAAACTGAGATGAAACTATGAAAACTAAGGCAATACGCTAAAAGAAGATGTTTTAATCAAGAATCCAACTTCCTGAAATGGGGAAAGGTGAGTAATGAAAAGGGTGGATGAAATGCACCACAGTCCAAAGATAGATTCACATAGAACACCACTTCGAACTACTAAGCACAACTTTTGAAACCAGTAATAACATTATAAGTATGCACAATATACCAACATCAAAATAAAGGCTATCAGAGACAATACATATATGCAAAGGATGGACAAAATGCACCACATGGCATATTATATTACTCCAAAATATGCATAGTACAACAATAGATAAGAGGCAAGAAGAGTGTTATTAGAAAAGCTTAGAGAGAAGGCTAAAGCTCCAGACCCCTACCTTTTATAGAAGAGGAACTGAGACAGAAAGAAGAATTGACTAACTCCCGATATTTGTTATGAAACCTTTGATTACAATATATAGGATGAGAAGAAGATAAGAATATAATTCCCAAACCATCTTCCAACTACTTGTAAGCTTATGGTAAATGGTGTGAAGTGACAGAAATATATTTTTAAGATATATCTCACACTTCCCCATGATCTGTTATTTAAGGAGTGAGATCCATACCCATTTAATACATCTTTAACTATTTTGCAACCGAATCCCTTGAAGTGGACTCACTTTTTAAGGAACATCCTTTCAAATATTTATTACATATCTGAACTTCTCAATCGTTATGCATCGGGTTCTGGGCTCATGATTCTGGTGGCACCTATTTTTATGTTATTCTATTAAAATGACCCTTCGAGTGTAGGTGAAAAAATTGAGTATTTTAGGTTTACACTCTTTACATGAAACTATGCATTAACTCTGTTGTTGAAAAGACAAGCCAAATGACTTTTCACCTTTTACCTTTTGAAAATATCTAAGCATTTAAAACTTCTAGATGGGTTTCATAATTTCCCATACGTGGTATTTGGCCTGTCACCAATCTTTCACAACCTGCTTCAAACTTGGAGTCCATTTTTCGCGAGATCCACGTGGAAGCCAAGCACATCTCTAGGGTCTCTACTTTTCTTTGTAGCTTTTGGAAGTGCATTGAGCTAACACATGGCACCTTCCACGAGCCCTCTAATCTCTCTTTGGGTAAGTAATGGACTTTCCACATATTAATGCAAAGACCATTTTTTAGGTGGGACCCTTATAGTTGAATCCATGTGTAAGCCCCACAGATTTTGAGGCTTCATTCCCCCTTCAATTTCTAGAATTGCGTCAAGTTGACACTTGGCACCATCCATGAGCCTGCTACTCATTCTCGAGTTGGCTTTTCCCGGCTTATTTTTTCATCGTTGATTCAGCTAAGTCTTTTTCCCCATATCGTCGAAGGCTTGACCCTTGGTGGGACTCAAATCTATAGGAATCTCATAACTTACTTGGTCAATCCAGTAGAAATTTGTTTGTTATCTAATTTTAAAGGGAAGTGGAGGAAATTAGATAACAAGTCCTAGGACTATAAATTCCATCATCCGTAATAGAAAATACTTCCAACTCTAGACCATTCATACTTCTAGCACTAGATTATTTATACTTACATCTCGGGACCATGCATACTTCTTAATCCGGACCTATCATATTGGTGTTGTTGTTGAGTTTGAGGAGGAGGAAGAGAATAATAACATTGATTTAGAAGGTGTTTCCTAGGGTTTATAGTATTAAAATTCTTTTGGTTTGTGATATTAATCCAGGTTTGAATTGGCACCAGTAAAGAAAGTCGAAAAAAAATTGTAAACTATACAAATTTTGGATATATATAAGTAGATACCTTAAACAATCCTACAAAGATCAACACCTTTGATCCTTCAAACCATTGTTGCGCTTTGAGATGGAGTCGAAGAAAATATAATGATTTCGTGAACCGATTGACTTGTATTTACCATCCCTTGGCTTTGTGGTAATGGGCTTCAAATTGAGAACGGTTTCATTTATTTATTATTGGATTACAGTACCTCTGTTAATGTGGTTACAACCACGGTTGTAAAATTACACCATCTACAATCCACTTCTAAATGCAAAAATTATGCTTCAACATATCGAGATACTAAGTAGAACTTACATACGAGTTACAAAATAAAAACGTCAATTTACCCTATTATTTATCAAAATTCAAAGAAAAATAATAACACACTAACATGTATATGACGTTCAACCACCTAATAGGGTATGTGATATTGACTTACCTAAGGTATGTGGTATTGAATTGTTTAGGGTTTTGATATTTAGCCAGGTTTGAAGTTACACCGATGAAGAAATTTGAAAATAAGTAAAATCTAAAGATTTTGGATATATATATATATATATATATATATATATATTATTAAAAAATTAGAAACCTTAAACAATCCTGAAAATATCAACACCTTTGAGCCTTCAACCTTTGTTGTGCTTTGAGAAGGAGTCAAAGAAAATATAACTATTTCATGAACCGGATTGGCATGTATTTAGCCTCCTTGGATTTACATAAAGAATGGATTGAAATTGAGCACTATTTCATTTATTTTTATTGGATTATTGGTTCATATGTTAATGTGGTTGCACCCATAGTTGTAAAATTACATCGTCTATAATATGCTTTGAAATATTGAGATACTAAGTAGCAATTTCATACGAGTTACAAAATAAATATGTCAATTTACCTTGTTTTACCATCCCATAGGCTCCCGAGTATCGTGGGTCCTTAAATTTGTAGTTCGAATTCAGTTGGAATTTTCCTTGTATTGATACTACTTGAAACAAGATTGGGTTTTGTGATACTGGACCAGGTTTTAATTATAATGGGAAATCTGCTCACACTATTCATTCTCATACAATAATTTTTCTCATTCATTCTATATTTAACCTGAATGTGATTGGAGAGTTTCCCATTCTATTTTTATCATACATCTATATTTTAATTCTCATTCCTTCAGTTTGAATGAGAATGGGAAACTTCCCATTTTATTATTTCTCGAGGCAATCATCTAATTTTCATTTATTATATATTTAAAATGAATGTGAACAAACATCTACCCATTTTATTCTTTCTCATATAACCATATTTATCATTCCTTCAAGTTGAATGAGAATATATGGTTAGGTGCCCATTTTATTCATTCTCATACAATCATATATCTCACTCAATCTATATTTAACTTGGATGTGAATGGACATTTTCCCATTTCATTCTTTCTTATACAACCATATTTCTCATTCCTTTAGGATAAATGAGAATGGGAAGTTTCTCATTCTATTCACTCTCATATAATCATCTTTCTCATTATTTCTATATTTAACCCGAATGAGAATAAATAGCTTCTCATTATTTTTATTCACATACAAACATCTTTATTATTTCTTCTATATTTTTGAATGTTCAAAATAGACATATTATGTCCATTCTAACAATTTCCTATTATATGAGAATTTTGACATCTATCCATCCTTCATTCTCATAAAAATCTTTCTCATTCATTCTATATTTAACTTAAATGTGAATGGACAGTTTCCCATTCTATTATTTCTCATACAATAATCTTTCTCATTCATTCAAGTTAAATGAGAATGTGAATATACCTATTCTATTCATTCTCATACAATCATTTATCTCATTCATTCTATATTTAACTGAATGTGAATTGTCATCTTCCCATTCTATTCTTTATCATATAACCATATTTGAATTCTCATTCCTTCAAAGGCTAAATGAGAATGGGAATCTATCCATTATAAACATTCAAGCAATATAAAATCTGAATTCAAATTTAGAACGAATGACAATATCAAAGATATATTATACGAGAATGAATAGAATGGAAAAATATCCATTCTCATTTAGGTAATATAAAATAAATGAGAAATATGATTAGATGAGAATGAATAGAATGGAAAGATGTTCATTATCATATTAATATAAGCAATGATTAGAATGTGCATATATCCATTCCGGCCATTCAGAAAAATAAGATTTATTCACAAGAAATTATGTTCAAGAATGACCAGATGTCGAATCTCGTTGCGTGTATTAGATTTGGCATTTTCCCATTTTATACCAAAATAAAATATAATAATGAAAAAAATTCTATACATTTGCTTGTATAAGAATGGTTGGAATTTATAGTTTTTAAATACATGATTTTATTAACAAATTTTATAACAAGAAAAATGGCTCTTGTTACCACTACCCCATACAAATATATTGCATTTATAGATGGTGTCACCGATCTAGAAAGGAGGGATGAGGAATGGTTTGTGGAACTTCACAATCCAGAAAATTACCACAATGATTTGTGGTTGTTTCATGAATCTTTTTCTGAAAACATCAAGAGAAGGGCATTCTATTGAGCATAAAGTGTATATCGATATTATTGTATGCATTCAAGTTGAAAATATAAACAACAATGAAATAACATGCTCAATACTAAAAATGGAGTTACAAGTTGCTTTATATAAGAAAAGTGGCATGTAACGATCATAAAAACATCTCAAAGATTCATGTCATAGTTATGGTTACAAAATGGGGCCATATATTGAGGGGAACATAACTGGTGTAGAAGATAGTTAGAATATTTGTGCTAGAATTGTGAGTGTATTTTAAAAACTTTATCAAGTATGCATTTACTTCATTTGTTTCCCATCACCTAAATATGGACAAATAATTGGGTAAAAAAACTTACATTCCAAAATGTTTACAATGTTGAGAAGACAAAAATTGTTTAAGTTGGAAAAAGATACTTCATTGTCAATTTCCATGTAAATCTCTTTTAAAACTAGCATAACTCATTTTTTAAAAGTGAATCTACAACATCTCAAGAGATTCAAATTTTTTTATTTAATGAAAAATCATTCAAGATTGATGTTGAGTGTTTCCATGAAGCCCCTCCACTATACCAATACCACACTTGACTCAACAAGTGTTAGTTTTCTTGTAAACTCCATGTTATGTAACTTTGTGCCTCTTCAGTGGATGTAATATTGCTTCCTTTCAAAAAATAAACTAGAGATATTATTGAGATTGAGTTTGAGCATGAAATACAAGATAATGAAATTCATTTTTACATTATTGATGGGAAACACACTATTGCAGCCCAAAAATTATCTTGGGAAATCCTGATTTTGAATATGTTCATTTTAGAATAAAGCAAAGGTCAGCTCGTATTCTATCTTCAAAATCAATAGCATAGTAAATAATTAGTATTTGCAAACATCAGAATATGGCCAATAAAACATGGGTTCACACAATATTTATTGACAATTTGTACAAAGCTAGGTTAAGGTGGATCCTAGAAAAGTGACACAACATGCTATTTCTAGCTATGAAAAGTCAAAAAAATAGAAGGTATTTATATTTTGTACTTCATTTTATTGCACATAGAAATGAACTAAATATAAGTTTAGATCTTCTTGTATTATAACATGTGAGTAATAAAAATTATTTTTTTGTCACATGCAGTCATTCGAGAGGCAGTGTCTACTTATTTTTAGATGAAAAAGATAGAAAGCTTGAGCGATAAGCTTCCATTCCTTCTTCTTCCAAATGATATTTGGGAAAAATGGGTGTTAGTTTTTTATTTATATGTTAATGGTGTATTTTCATGTTGTCCAAATAAATCTACTAACCATGAATTTAAGGTAAATTCATTAGATAACCTTACAGCAAGTGGTATTTTCAACAACACAAAAGGTATGAAAAATGAATAATTAGATCTGCTTGCAGATAAATGTATCAGTGGTGAAGTTTGGTTTAAAACAAAACCTGGTGTGAACGTAATAGCTTTAGAGGACTATTGAAAAATGGTAAAGGATAATAGATCCACAAGAATAAAGGTTATATCATATATGCAAACCAGAGTTCCATAACAAATTTTTATTATGGGATGTAGTGTAACAAATGTGATTGAGAAATTTGAAATGCATGATACTCATTTTTCTCAACTTTGTCAAGAGTTTGGAGTTGACAAGAAAAATAAAAGAAAGTTACTCAATCAGAGGAAGGGAGTCAAGGAGATGTGTCGATTATTCAAATAATTTTATTGATCTCCTTGAGTTATATGTATCTTTTGTTAATAGAAATTCACAACCAAGAGAACCAGATACATATGAATTTACTTGTCAATGTTATTATCCTTTTTGCTAAGTAAAACATTGGGAGGTTTATAAAACCATTTGTCCCCACTCAGTGTAGAAGTGGTTATTGTTGATTTTTGTAATCTTCCATGAAATTTGTATGCATATTTATTTTACTCAGTAGCACAAGAATATTTGTTTCATAATTTTGTAAGCATCTACATGAAAAAAAAAATGCAACCATTTCATAAGGGTGTTATAGAATTTTGAATGAAGATCTTGGGCTAAGAGGGTTGTTAATAATTTTTAGCATTTATGGTGTACATAGTTCAAATGAAAATATTGATGAAGATATGGCGGTAGAACTTGATTGGTCACATGATGAGCCCTTGGATATTTTCAAACCCAATGATATTGGGGTTTTCATTGCAGAAAAATACATTCAAATATGAGAGATATGTGTGTTTTGGGAGCACATGATTAATAGTTGTAGCACTGATTCAACCCCATTTTAATATTATATGGTGGTACAAATGCAATAAAGGAAGCACAAAATGTTTAGAGGACTTCCCTTATATCTATAGTCGAAAATCCAAGGCAAGAGCTGATGCTAAAACAATATTATAAATTTCTAACTATGCCTCCAGGTGATTAACCTTTATTAATCATTTATTATTCTAATTTTCATATTACACTCTTTTATGTAATTTAAAATGAACTGTTATCTATTCTTAGCAATGTTTACTCTATATATAGTTTTATTATTCAAAATAATTTCCTTGATATAATATGTTCTTGTATGTTTTTTTTTGTAGAGTGATATGAATGGGTAGATGTTCATTCTTATATTGTCATTTATATTCGAAGCTCCCAACCATTCATTTTGTGAGCTTCAAACCATATATATTCCCATCTCACGACCATCTCCTAACCATCCATCCTTCCAGCTCTAGACCATCCATACTCCCAACTCTAGACCATTCATACTTCCTACTTGAAACATTAAAATGTTTAGCTCCTGACCACTTATACTTCCAAATCGATGTACGATTTGATTCTATTACCTCCAAACTCGTTGAATAGCTAATTGTAAATATTGTACATTTTATAATAAGAGAATGAGCATATGTCCATTCTAATAATATTGTTTATACCAGAATGGGCATCTTCCCATTTTAATAATATTTGGAATGTTAGTAGAATCTAAAAATTATATGCAAAGTATTAATGTAGCCTCTATTTTTCCCTTTAATATTGATTTTACGAGTATGAATGAACATATGCCCTTTCTAACCATTAAAATCATAAAGGAAAACATAGAGGTAAGGGCATATACTCACTAATTGAGAATATTTAAAATGGGTAGATGCCCATTCTACGTAAAGTTGTAACATCTATATGTTCTCTATATATTTCTAATGGGACTGGTTAGAATGGGCACATGTTTGTTCTCATACGGTAAATATGGAGGAAGAATAGAGGTTACATTGTTACTTTGCATACAAAGTGTAGATTCTTCCCATTCCAAAATTTCTCGAAGTGAGAGATACCAATTATAAACAATTTTGAAGCTTCCTTTAATATGTATATGAGAATGGACACATGTCCATTATTAACAATGTTTTATTTTCAATTTGAGCTTATATATTTCATGGTAGATAATATTGAACTACTACAAACATATGTGAGTAGTTCTTCAAAAAGTGTAAATAATGAAGAAAATCGATCAAAGCAAATGTTACTCCTGAGGGTGACATTCACAATTCCAAATCGCAAGACGTTCCCCAAAAAGACACGTAAATAATGGTGGTGAATACATATGTGCGTCCAAACCCTACACCATCGATTATAACAACTGATTTGTAGACATGTATTAAGTACTATTTTTAATTTTTATAGAATTCAATACTCGTTAATGTTATTTGGAATCAAATTGTAAAACTTTTATTAATTAAAATTATTACATTGTGCAGAATCTACAACTTGATACAATATTCAAACAATGGAAATATGTAAGAGTATAGGTAAAAATATATTCTTAGTGATATACTCTTATTTTATTCTAAATAAATATAATGTAACTCAATATTATTTTTTTCAGTGCCTCGAATGAAACATTTGCTTGTTCTTGAATTAGATGGGTTGTTAGTTCAAAATAAAATTTCTAAAAGGAAAAATACTTTCCAATTAAACAATGATTACATTCAACCAAGAGGCTCTGTGTTCAATTTTTATTAGTTGTGTCAGCACAATTTCAAATATCATTTTGGTCTACACTTAATACAGATGTCAATGTAGACAAATTTTATATGAAACTACTAAATACATGTAAAGTGGAGGCTAATCCATTATTTCACTGGGATTGGAGCATTATGATATAAAAGAAGAAATATTTATTAAAAATTTGGATATAATTTGGAGAGATCCAAATATTCATTACAATTGTGAAACAACGGTTGTAATCAATGTAAGCAACAAAGAAGATCTTGAAGAGAATTTTGTGGTGTCTCCAAAGGTGACTTCAAATAGAGAATTTAAAAGTGGTAAATGGCTTATGGAAACTTTTTTTACACAATTATCCTTAATAGGTGATACACATGATGTAAGAGAAGCCTTAAAGCAATGTAGTCTATCTCAAACAACAGTTGAACAAATCAATATATAAAATTACATTTGTAATAATTGTAACATTCCTTGACCATTTTCTATATGATTTGATTACTATCTAATTCTTACAATGTTATTGATAGTTAGATGTTATCATTTATATTGGATTAAAGTTTGTATTTAAATACATATAATTTTGACATTCATCCCTAAAATTTTTGAAAATGTTACATGAGGAAATTACATATAAAATTGAATTTATAGTTAATTAAATAATGTAATTTAAATAGAAGTGTGCAAATTTCTCAGCAATAAGATTTTCTTGTTAAAATTTTATTGTTAGAGTATAGTCAAAAAAATATCACAATTATGGCAAATAAATTTATATATAATAAATGTACACTATAAATTATTATTTGATTTTGAAAAAGAATTGTTGTGTATTGATTGTTTTTTCATATCTCAAACCACATGGAAGGAATTTATTGGTTTTATGGGTAGAAGGACTGCTATTTGGAGTTCTAGGAATTACTAAATGTAGATCGTCAAACATCTAACCATATTTTACATATTCATGATATTGATACGTATGTTGAACATTTAGTCTTACATTGTTAAGGTCAGCATGACAACATTAGGATATTGAATTTTGGTTTACATACTTGCACTCAAGAGAACAACATGTCTTCATTCAAAAACTATATTGGCTACAAAATATAGGATTCATTTTTGTTGGGGCATAATGCAATTTGAAATCAAGTAATAATTTTATTAGATCAAAGAAGGGAACATTGTGTCAATTTACATAAAAAAACATGCAAAAGGTTTTAGACAAGTACATTCAGATGTATGGAGTAGATAACATATTGTTCATAGGTGAAAAAACATGCTTTGTTCGTGACAGACAAAAAGCCTTTTTCTTCATATTTCCAACTAGTTGGACATTTGACGCAATACATTCTGATAGAAAATATTTACACACTTATGGACATGGTTAAATCATGTGCGGCCACAAAAAAATATGCGTTGTTGTTTGGAAATATTAAAAAACGTAATTAGTGAGCTTGATTAGGTTTACTCAATACAGTTGTAACAATGTTTAACAAATACAATTAAAATGTTTAAGTTTTATTATTCTCTCGATATTTGGATATTATGCCTTAAAGGTAGCTCCAGACCATTCATACTTCCAGCTTTTGAACCATTCATACTTCCAACTCTAGACCATACATGCTTCCAGCTCCAAACCATTCATACTTCCAATTTCAGACAATTCACTTTCGTTAGCTATGAACATGTTGAACAACTAATTATAAATATTGTATATTTTATAATAAGAGTATGAGCATATGTCCATTCTAAGGATATTGTATGTACTAGAAAGGAATCTACCCATTTTAAGGATATTTGGAATGTAAGTAGAATTTGAATAATATATGTGAATTATCAATATAACCTCTATTTTCCTTTAATACATTAACTTTTTTGCTATGCATAAAAATTTCATAGATGTACGACAACATGGAAATAAATAATCTCATATACCAAGTAGTATTTACTATTTTTATTCAAGCCGAAAAACCGTTGAATTCCAAAAAAGATGATACATAATTTCAAAAATATCTAATTTGGAATCCAATAATAGATATTTGAATTCAATTATTGGATACAAATAAAACCAATGCAGAAAATTTTGGTTTTTAATATGGATTAGAATATTTCCAAATTTAATGAAATTATGGTTTGTACCCCACATACTCCCAAAGAGTAAAGAGTGGATCAAAATAATTTTTGTGTTAATGCAGCGAGCTAGAGTATATCATGCTTCTATATTTTTAAAAATAATGGAAATCGAGATAACTACATTTTTATGGCTTAAAAATGTGTCTAGACATCGTGCACTCTTATCATCCATTCAACTAGGGTATCAAGGCAACGAATGAGGGACACACAAGGACCAACATGCAAAAAAATAGAATTAGAGGCGCTATAGGGACCACTATGATTACATACCCCAAGGGAATTAACCCTTACACTAGGACAACCTAAGGTTTCCAAGGCCCTAGGTCGAAGAAGAGGAAGGAACCCTATGGAGGTATCAGTCTTTATGAGGGGTGGTTATGAAGGAAATAAGCATGCAAAGTCTATAGTAACCAAAGTAAAGTATGTAACACAAAAGGAACTGAAATACAATATGTTAACCTAGCATTTGCATAAAATACTAAGATAACATATAGTAATAGCGAATGTAGGAAATTACTCTATACAAAATGACAAAATGGGTTAGAGAACTTACATGTTAAGGCGCAGTCATTGATGCATCTATCTCCCAAAGTACAATACATGAAGACATAACATTTTTCATGTGGAGAAGGGGAAACATTACAGTATTATGTCACTATAGATGACCCAAAAGTGCAAGCAAACCAATCCAAGTAAGAAGAACTCCAAGTTAAGAGTCAATATATAAGAAATCCAAGAGCTAAGCAAGAAGATGTAAGTTGGTGCAAGAGAGAAAACCTAATGGCAAGCTCCTTTTGATCTAATGTGATGATGATGAAAATGTGAGTTAGGGTATTTATATCAAATCCATCAACCGCAGGTGAAGGCATCGATAGGAATTTTAATTTACACCGACGTAATCACCCGCGGGAAATTTCATCAACAAGGGGGGAAATGCAAAGGGAAGTGTGCAAGGAACAAGAAATGAGGTCATGAGAAAGCAATATGTCATAATAATGTGAGGAAAAAAAGAAGGAAAGAGCAAAATAAAGACACATATGGGACAAAAAGTTTTTCTCTCCATGTATCATCCCTAACCCAATGTTTACATGAATAAGCATACCCCTATCCTAGAACAATCCCCTTAAGGCACCCGTTCCATAGATGCATTAGTGACCTCTAATATGAAAAGAGAAATTATTAGTAACAGGTATGAAAATAGAAATCATAAAAAAAAATATGTGTATACATATGCCCCATCCGTTGATTACCACATGTCATGATAGAAAAACATTGGGTAGTCGGTGAAAAGAACAATGCAAAACACCGAAACTGAAATTAAATACTTGAAAGTAAGGAAAGTACTAGCTAATATGAAATATAATTACCAATTCATACCTAATAGTATCGGTCATCCTTCCATGTATGCGGTACAATCCATGCTATTAGAACCCTGGAGAAGAAAAAATGAAAAGAAACACTAGAGGATCATCACTAAAATCAGACATAAATCACCTAATTGGGGGCCTATAGGATGGATGTTGTGGATTTTGGTTATTGGACATGAGGGGTCGAGCCAAGCAATGGTAGCAATGCTAAAAAGTATAAGAAATCATAAGGTAAAAGCTATAAAGAGGTATTGTCGTAAAATATGGAGGTAAACATATAACATGGATGATTATCCCAAAGGACAAATGGAATGCTAAAAAGTGCAAAAAACCATGAGGTAGATGTCATAAGAATAAGGAGGAAATATATCCAAGTAATACTATGATCCTAAACAAGGATGCACAAGACCACAACAACCCCATGGGAAAAGTCGGGATGAATCGAAACCAAGATTGTGTTTTTCATAGAGAATAGGAAGGTTGATGAAGTAGTGAACTTGAAAAAGAGAAGGAAGATATGTTAATTGAGTACTGGAACTCCCAACCTCTTTTAAGCATGAATTTTTTTAGAAATTGGGCATTTGTTGGTTCTTTGAAGATGTGGCCTTCATTGGTTTGAAGGTGATATGTGTTAGGGCCGATAATATATTTGATGAGGTAGGGACCCCACCACTTCTGAGCATATTTACCTTCTTTGTCATGGGTATAGTCAAGTTTGAGATGATGTCACCCATGTCATACTACATAGATGAAAAACTTTATTATAATGCACATCCATGTGTTGCTTTTACTTTTGATTGCAAGTATAGGCATGATCATGTCACTCTTCAAGGATATCAAGTTTATGGATGTGTGATTCATGGATTTATTCATCTATAATTATTTCATGGAGGGATATATGAAGTGAGGGAAGTTCCACCTCAAGTGGAAGGACATCCTCGACTCCATAGGTAAGAGAGAAATGTGTTTCCCTAGTGGTTGTGCGAATAGTGGTGCAAAATTCCCATAGTGTAGGATATAATTTGGTATTCCAATCTGTACGGGATTCACAAATCATCTTTTGAAGGATATTATTGATGATTTTGTTTGTAGATTCAGCTTTTCGTTGCATTGGGGATGATAGGGGTTGAGAATCAATGTTTGATCTTGAACTTAGTACAAAGTTACCTCATTTATTTTCATTTGAAACTCCCACCATTATCAGATATGATGGTGTGAGGAATTCTAAAGTGGTAAATGATTTGGTTGAGGATAAATTTAGAGGTGGTAAGTCCAAACATGTTGGTGAGGGGCATGGCTTCAACCCACTTAGTGAAATACTTTTGGCGTAATGATGAAGGCATGGCAATTGTAAGATCGAGGAGCTTTCCAATGTAATCCAATCTCCATATGTTGAAGGGCCATGGAGAAAAAATGGATTACAACTCAGCCAAGGGAGAATGAATTAAATCATCATGATATTGACAAGGCTTACATTTCTTGGTAAAAGCATGAGTGCCAGATTCTAGCGTAGGCCAATAGTATCCCATACGTAGGCAATTTCTGGGCAGTAGCATGACCACTACCATGACCACTACAAGTGCCCCTATGCACTTCTTCTAAGATAAGGGGAATTGCATGGATGAAATTTGACATGTAACCTTCAACCGCACTCGACCCCCAAAGGTCGTGTCGAAGCATCCGATGTTGAATGTGTGTGGCTAACTATAGGAGGATCAGTGACTAAGATCTAATAGTGCAATCTTTTAATAGCTGAATTGGCAAAGGGGAGATTTAGAGGCCATGAATGGATAGCATAAATTCCCTATGGTTTGTTTTCCTAACTTGGATCTAAGTGCTAAACTAGCTTGAAGCATTCAAATTAACTAAACTCGAAACTAACAATCTATGCTACACATTGAAAGGGAAACTAATCTAAACAAGTCACAAAACTGAAATATTACAATCACAAACAATAATTTGCTTCTATTCTAAACAATTAAAATATTTCTACACTGAAACTAAACAAGCGAGATAACCCAGTGTGGTTATTCACCTGTGTTGAGTGTATTAAAACTAAACTAACTTAAAACAAGAACTTTTCCAAATGATCTATGATATGTAGAAAACCTCCTATAGACATTCTCTCCTTCAGATCCATAGGGATGGGAAGAAGATGATCTGTTACTGGGGATTGCTACGAAAGTTTCAAACCCTCTTAGGAATTAACTAATTACTTGCAAATGAAATGAAATTGATTTCTACTCTATTTGATATGATGTAATAATGATAAATTACAAGA
This sequence comes from Taxus wallichiana var. yunnanensis, assembly GCA_018340775.1. NCBI lineage: Eukaryota > Viridiplantae > Streptophyta > Pinopsida > Cupressales > Taxaceae > Taxus > Taxus wallichiana. The sequence continues at coordinate 636,782,229 of CM031237.1, read as the reverse complement.
ATGAACATTTCTCCTCCTTCATTGCTCCTTCTCCCATGATGTCTTTGCTTCCATTCTAGATCTGTTCAATATCTAATGGACCTTGCCCTTGACGATTGAAGATTGTTGTTTTTAATGGGAGAGTCCCTTCTGTTTTCCCATTTTGGTCTAGGCCTGGAATATTTCCCTCCCTCATTTTTTTGGGGATTATGGAAGGATAGGAACAATTGTATCTTCTGGGATCAGAAATATCTTCTCTTGAAATTTAGAAGAAAAATTTTGGCTGCCATTAAGGAAAACATTAAACTCTTTAAAGGCAAAGTCAAGAAACCCCAAAAAGTGAGCAGAAAGTTCTTGATAAGTTTACCCTTGGACCAGTGGAATTACACAAACCAAAAAAATAATTCCAATTGGATTAGGCCTGTGGAAAATGTTGTCAAGCTAAATTCGATGGAGCATCAAAATGGAATCAAGGTCTTCTTGGGGAATTTTAAGAAATAGTGAAGGAGATTGGTTGTTTGCTTATGCGGGTCCGTTAGGACGGAAAACAAATAACATGGCAGAAGATAGAGCTCTTCTTTGGGGGGTTTTGTTGGCTAAAGAAAAAGGATTCAAGGATACTTAGGGTTCCAGATGGTGGTCCATAGTAAATATCCTCAATGATGTTAAGGAAACTTTAAAATATTTTGTAAGGGTTTCTTATAATCATACTTTGTGTCAAGGGAACAAGTGTGTGGATAAGATGGCTAATTATGGAGCCATTAGTAATGATTACAAGATCTGGTGTAAAGATGATGAATTACCCATGGACATTAATGAAACCATTAGTAGAGATAGAGGGCACTAAGTTTGATGATGTTGGCACGAGTGAGCTCCGGGGCGTGACAGCTTACTTAATATCTTGTTTTCCACGGTTTCTGTTAGTGCGAAAGGGGGTCTAATTTTGAGAAGTGTTAGCAAATAGGGGAAGTTTAGTCTCATGAAGATGGGTGGTGATAGGATTAGAGTTGAACCTGCTAGCCAGAGCATTGAAGATTTTAATCAGCATTTGTGGAACAAGCTTAAGATTGGGGTTTCAGTAATTTCATCACCAAATTACACGGTCATGACCCCTCCTGTCAAAGGATTTTGGAAAATCTTGGAAAGAGGGTAAGTTTGAGGTTAGAGGTATGGAAATTGAGGTTTCTGAGTCCACCATTTCCCTTGCAACGAACATGAAAATGGATGGGCTCAAAAATTTTAAGGACAAAACCCGTAGAGAACATGAAATTGAGTTGTTCTTTGTGGGTAAGGAAAGGTGTTCTTTCTTTACATATGGTATTTCCAGTCGTGTATTCCAAGAATATGGAGATATGTTTGCCTTCAAATCATGAAGTATATAACTCTGGAAGGCAAATATCAAAAAATCTATACCCACCATATGACCCTTCTGAATATGTTCCGCCATAAGGTCATGGTGAGCATCCCTTTCTTTTTTTTTATGTCTTTGATGGCTTTCCAACAAGAGAAAGCTGAGATGCCTTTGCATGAAGGGCTCATCCTTCTGCTGTTTGAAAATGGGAAACCTACTCTGAATTCTTCTTTGAAAGATAAGGCAGAAGAGGATGACCTCACTCTCATGGAATGCCTTACTAAGATGAAGGTTGGGAAATGCAAAAATGTGGGGGAGGATTCTGGTAAAGAGAAGAGTGAGGAAGGTCATGGGGAAGTGAGAACCTTGAGAAAAAGGAATTGGGATGGTAACTTTAAGGGTTTTAAGGATTTGAGTAGAAAGGTTCAATACTTAGAGGGTGTGCTTCAGGTGATGGAGGAAACCAATGTTGGTCAAAGGGAAACTATGTTGGATGTCATTAATGCTTCTAAGTAAATTATCTCTGCTCAGGTGAAGTCCAAGCAGAAGTTTCTGGAGCTGGAGTACCAAGTCAAAAATCTGAGTGACAGGTTGGAAGGGATGGAGGAAGGCACTAAAAGAAGGAATTTTAACTTGCACATCAGTAGCTCTGAGGACAAGCTAGAGGAAGATATTAATGTCAAGGGCGCTGAGGGTGTCGAGATCAAAGGTAGTCATGATGGTAGTAGTGAAGGATCTCCTAAAAATTAGCCGAGTTTTCTAGAATCTGTTGGCAGACTTTTGGCAAACTTCTGTTGTTTTGAATTTTTGGAGCTATTTCTATTTCTCTCTAGTTTTCTCTCTTTGGTTCAAATTCTTGATCTTCATTGTAAGAGTTAAGCATGTTTAGCTCCTTTCTTGGACTTTTATTGTTCTTTCATGCTCGTTAGTTTCTGTTCCTCCTTTTGTAATGGCCCATAGTATTCAATCCTTGTTTTTACCTTATCTAATAAAAAAATTACAAGAATGAAGGAAATTAAACAACAAATCCAACCTAGAATTCATAGAACAAAGGTAAATCCAACTGTGTAGTAATTTTCCCCTCAGTTTATCCTTTCTTTCTCTATGTTTCCATATGATTCCAAGGAATTGGGAATGAAAAGGCAACAGCAGGAGAAGGCACTTGAGAAAAGGTAGCTTGAAGGAACTCCTGTTGCAATGCAGGTGGAAGAGAGATAGCACAAGTGAATAGAGCTTGGCTATGTAATTTCTAGCAGGATTGTGGTAGCACTACTATACAAGATACACAAAATTCTTATTCCATTTTCTTGAATACAAGCATGGAATTGTCTGGGATTTTCCTTCATGCACAAGGAAACCTTGGAGTGCCAAATCATTGGGTGAAGGGGCAGTTCAAAATAATTAAATCTATTTAAAAATAGAAGAGGGAAGGAAAACTAAGCAATCAAGACTATTTTTAGGAAATTTGGTTCACAAACGCACCCTAAAAGTTAAGTTAAGTGAAGTGTCGCGTGTTAAAATTATGCATGACTGATTCTAGAAAAATTGTACAAGACTGCCACCCAAGCAGGGTGGTGGTCCTGCACTAAAGGCCAAAACATGCACAGAATGAAGTGGGAAGTTGGAAGAAAGCATGGAAAAGCTAAAAAAGGATGTCTAGGCTATAAATATACACTTGTGAATGGTTTTAGGAACTCGAACACCTTCTGAAAGGACATGAATCATCATTGGGTACTTTTGTAACATTTTTCCGACAATGTAGCACATATAATTTTGGGTTCGTACAAGAACCTCATCCTTATTAACACATCGGACTAGGGTATCTTTGAAGTTTTGATATTATAGTACATCATCTTTGAGCACATATTTGAGATCCTTTTTACATATGCGCAATTGTGCTCATGATTACGTGCCATCTAGGTAGGTTTGATGTTGTATGAATTGACGAATGCTTACATACCAAGGTTCAAAGCTAGGGTCGCCTAATTCAATTTGGTAGATGTCCTGGACACATTCATGGTGTGAGATAGTGATTTCTTGGACAATTTTTTCTAAGGGTGGTCTCGTGAAAATAATAATTTGGTTGAGACTCAGATGGGCGGTAGTGGCCAAGGATTCAGCCAAAGAATTTTGTTCACAAGGGATTAATTTGATGGTAAATGAGGTGAAGCATGGTTTTAATTCTGAACGATATCGTAATAATATTTAATATTTTCACTACGACATTGATATGCACTGCTAACCTATTGAAACACTAATTGAGAATCACCCATGGCATGGAGATAAGAAATATTTTATTCGAGGGCAGCTTGCATGCCTAGGATAAGAGCTTCATACTTAGCCATATTGTTGGTGACTTCGAATTCTAGTCAATAGGAAAGGGGGAAAGTTTGGTCAGAGGGATTGGTGAGAACACAACCTACCCCAGATCCTTGAAGGCATTTTTCCCCATCAAAGTGTAACATCTATGTATCCTCATATAAGTTAACGAAAAATGTCTTCTTCGATGATTTTAGTGCTTGGTTTAGCTTTAGGTGAGGGTGAGCTTCGTTATTAGCTTCAAAGGATTATGCCTCAAGACCATCCATAAAGCTAAATAAATAATATTTGATATAAATAGTACTTTTGATACCCTCAATGAGGAGGATTTCCTCATTAGGTAATGCATCATGAATAGGTTGAGGAGAATAAATGGGAGTGGTGGACAATTGATCTCTGCGATAACTTAGCCTTTTACTACTCGATGGATGATAATGCGGAGTTTAAAATCCATAAGAAGATTCATTAATTTCAGAATTCAATCCATTGGAGGAACATTGTTTGAGAAGAAGTGTTGCAAAATATCCGTGTGAATAATGATATAGGTGGTTTGGTAAAGCATATAGTGGCAAAGTTTTGTAGTTACATAGTAAATGGCTAGGAAAGCCCATTCTATGGAGGTGTATCGTATCTCATAATCTAGTAGGCCTCGACTACCATAATAAACGGCATGCTATTTTCCTTTTTCATATTCCTAAGCTAACATTTCCCCATCAAACACCAGTGGAAGAGGTATATAGCAACAAAGGTTGATCAGGAGGAGGTTGTAATGTCGGTAGTGAAGTGAGAGATTACTTGATGTTGTCGAAGGTTTGTTGATAATCCTTACTCTACTAAATTTTAGTACACTTTCACAAAGAGGTTGTTTATGGCATGCACACAATAAGTGAACTCCGGAAAAATCATCAAATTACCCAAAGTTTTCCAAGAAAATTTTGTATGTCAGCTATAGAAGAGGGACGTAACATGTGGGTGATGTCCTTAATCATTGCTAGATCCATGTCAATGTCATGTTTCGATCTTGAGAATCCTAAGAGTTTTCCTCAACTCACCGCAAATATGCATTTTTGGGATTAAGACAGACCTTGTATTTATAAAGAAGCCCTAAGGAAATGTCCAGGTCATGAGCATAATTGTTTGTGCATCATGATTTGATGAGTAAACCATCCATATAGACTTCAACAATTTTGTGTATTAGGTCATGAAATATGTGAGTCATGGCATGTTGATATGTTGTGTTCGCATTCTTGATCCCGAAATGCATTTTGACATAATAATAAGTTCCCCACTCTATTGTAAAAGTGGTATTATGTTGATCTTCAAGAGTGATTTGAATTTGGTTATACCCCGAGAATCCATCCATGAGAGATAACATTTTGTACCTTGTCTTGGAATCAATGATGGCATCAATGGAGGGTAAAGAAAAGTTATCCTTAGGACAAGCAAGGTTAATGTTTCTGAAATTGATGCAAATTTGAATGGCGGGATTAGTCTTCTTCCTAAATGGGATGATATAGAAACCCATTCAAAATATAGTCTACATTGTGAATGAATTTGGCATCTAAAAGTTTAATGATTTCTTTATGACAAAGATCATTGATTTTAGGAGGAAATTTCCATATCTTTTTCAAATAGGCACGTTGTTAGGATAGGTGATGATATCATGGGAAATAATCTTAGGATCAATGTCAGGCATGTCGGCATATCCCCATGCAAATACTTCTTTATGTTTTCTTAATATTTCAATGTGACGCTTGCATAAATGAGGAAAAAAATATCGAGCATGACTACATGTGAGGGATCATCATATATTTGTACACCGATAGTTGACTCAACTAACATATCTTTTCCATCTTGGATATGATATGGAGATTTAGGAAATTTGGATATTTCATCCGAAAAGGATCAATAGTAGAGACACAATCATCAAAGCACATGGGTGTTTTGGGGAAATTCCCATGTTTTTGATGGCTTCAAGGAATTTTATCCTCTCAATCATATAAGAGATATAGGATAGCTTCATCATTTTCCAAAGTGGGGAGAGGGTCATGATATTCTACATCAATTTATAAGCCCATGTATCACTTACCGTCACGATGTTACCAGGAACTAGTTTGTTGGACATCCAACACCCTAGCATCCAAGGTGACCTCTTTGGGTACATGATCCACAATGGCCATGTTGGTAGCACAGGGACCATTGTTGACCGTTGAGTTTGGCTCGAAGCTAATGCACGTGGTGGAGCCATTATAGGAGCTAAAGTTGATTTAGAAGGATGATGGGATGAATAATCATGGAGTTTCTCTAATACCCAAGGGGTGTCCAAAAGTAGAGGATTAGCGGGAGGCACATAGGGAATTATTTCCTCTTCATCCTCACTATCACTAGTGTCATAAATAGGAGGTTCATAGGATGCATCAATGGTATTAGATTGGATTTTTGAGGATTTAATTTGGGCCAAGGAACATTGGTAGCACAGTACTTCCAAGTGTCTGGACTCAAATTACAAAATGATGTAGTCTTCATCATTAGGGGAGGAAAAGACAATATCTTCCTTTTGAGGCACTTCCTCTTTATCTATGACAAAAATCTTGCTAAAATATCAGGTTGAAATAGGAGGATGATCGGAAAATATTTTTGCAATGCCTAATTCATTACATTCTAAGTGTTTGGAAGTTAAGGCGTGATAAATAGGTTATTATGGTTCACATTGTTGTGGATATAACTCCCATTGTAGGAGGATTAGCATTAGCCACCGCACAATGTCATCAGTAATCGATTCTTGTTGACTATGTTTTGGATCTTATTTAGGCAAGTAGGCTTGAGGCTTGGAACAGAGAATCGAGGTTTTTAATAAAGGAGTAAGAAGCTAGGTTAATTCCAGACCCTTCACCCACAAGGACTCTACGCACTTGAGGATCATGAATAATAATGCTAATGAGTAGTGGTTGGTCCTCTACATGAAATAATACTTCATTTGTAATCATGTAATCCTCCATAAATTCTATTACTAAGGAATCAAAGCACAAATTTCTCAAAGGTTTCCCTATGGTCTCTATGTGATGGATTTCTGGATTTGTAGACATGGAGGGGACTTTAAGAGCTACACAAGAAGGGTCCTCAAATATTTGTAATTTTTGGAGGGGGAACCTTTGATGCAAATCTGACATATGCATGAGTTCCATAAAGGGAATATTTCATGTGAGGGAGTTTAGCTCATCTAAAAATTTTCAGGGTGACTTGGAGTGGTTCCCATAATGATATCGTGGTAGTGGCGTGACAGGATATGTATCCAATCCGATGGTGATTTTTTGTTTGATGGGGATATCTTGTCGAAAAGATGAATGGGATCTTTACTTGATAACACTATTGATACTACAAATAGAGGCTCAACTATAGGAGTGGGCTCTAGGGTAGGCAAATCTTGAGAGGTATCAAGTAAAGATGGGTTATCAACAGGATTTTTACATTTAATAATAGGATATTTATGAGTTGTTTTACACCTATAGTTAGTCTTGGTAGCATTGACATATTGGGAATCTAAAAAAATGATCATATGAGGGATCCATAGTACCCAGGATATTCTTCATGGGGTTTTTATGGTACTGATTTTGGTGACTAGAACAGGATATCTCCATAGATTGATATTTCTCATGACACTCTTATATGATTATAGAATAATTGAAATAAGAACCAATGAATACATCTAAATCTTCATTCCTAATATCTTTATAATCACTATATGAGTGTCCTATGGTTGCATGCCACCAAAAAAACAAATCACCCCTAAATTTAGGCAGGGCTTGTTTTTAGGGAGGAACAATTCATGGTGAAGGACGTATTTGAAGAATTTAATTAAGATATAAAAGGGAATATGAGAGAGAGAGAGAAGGTTCTTGATTTTCTCCCAATCCACTTTCTCTTGGGAAGTTTGAGGATCTGATTACATGTGTTGTATCTTTAAGTTTGGGCAATGAGTTAGAATTACATTTGAACGCATAATGTGATCTTGTATTTTATCTTATTTGAGGTCCTCTTCTAATGTGCTACAATAAAAATATCTAACATTATATTGGAGGGTTGGCATGAGGGTCTTAATAAAAATTTGGGACAAGATTTCACTATCAAGGTTATGGTTAGCTTGTATGGACAAAGCTTTCCATTTTTTAATAAATTCATGAGCATATTCATTCACTCCTTGTTTAAGGTTTATGAACTCTTACAAGGTATTTTTAGGTAAATCTTGTTGTTGGAATTCAGAAATCATGGCCTTGACTAAGCTTTCTAGATCAACTATTGAATTAGGAGGAAGGTGGCTATACCATTCTAAGGCCTTACCCACTCGTGTTTTGCTAGAAGCTTATTTTTGCATAGGTTTTTGTTTAAATCCAATCCTTATAAATATTTCTAAATGTTTCAAGGAATACAGTTGGGTCCCTGAAACCATCGTAAGATATGGTAGGGATAGTCTCTCTTAAATCCATCGCATAATATAAGGAGCAAGAGGTTAATTTTGGAAAGTTTGTAACATCTTGTTTCAGATTGGTGGAGGAGGGATGGGGTTTCCATGTGCTCCACCAATGGAGGGTATGTGAGAGAAGGTACATTGGGTGCCACATTTTGAGATGTTATTTGTAAAATCTAATTTTGTATCTAAATCAAACTAGTTGTGGTAGCAGCTTGGATAATGACAATTGATCTAGGAGCTTAGTTATCAATATGTTATGATCCACATAAGAATATTGGCCTTAGTCTATAGGTGATTCTTGGTATTCTTCATGTTCTAGGTGTTCATTACATTCATTGGTAGGAGTTTTAGGAGATTCCTCTTGATCAGTCCTACAAAGAGGTGTCTGATTATTGAGAATCCCCTTATAATTAAGACAAGGCATGGTCATCTCCATGGATATCTTACGAATACTCCCATCCTTATCAGGTGTAAGATATTAGTTATTTATTAATATTTTTAATGATGTGTCTTGGATCTATATGCTCAGTTTCAACCACATTACACTCAACTAAGTGACCTTGTTCTGAGTGATCAGAAGGACAAGGTGAGGACAACAAAGCTTCATGGGTAGAATTAGGACAGCTATGAATATTATCACTTACAGGAAGAGAACTATAAAATTTTAGATCATGAAGAGGGAATTCATTTATAAATGAATATCCCATGGAGAATTTTAGAGGATTCAACTGAGCCAAAAATAGCCTAAGAGGAGACATTAGTGTAATCTGCAATTGAAAATAGAACTCTAGAAGATATAAATTTAGACACAATCAATCATGCTCATATTTTGCACAGGGGCGATGGTATTGGGAATGGAAAATGAGTTAGAAAAGACACAATCGGCCATGCACATGTTTTGTATAAGGGTTGATGGCATATGGGAAAATTTATTTATAGGGATTTTTAGAATTTTTAAGGACTAAAAAGACAAAAATGAAAATGGGTGATTTTAACGAGTTGTGCTCGATCAGAAGGTTGCAAAATAATATTAATTTTGGGTTCACCAAGGATGTATGGTAGGAAAAAATGTGTCTAGACACCATGCACTCTTATCATCCATTCAACTAGGGTATCGAGGCAATGAGTGAGGGACACACCAAGACTAGCACACAAATAAATAGAATTCAAGGGGGTACAGGGACCACTTTGAATGCATACCCGAAGGGAATTAACCCTTACACTAGGAGAATGTAAGGTTTCGAGGCCCTAGGTTATACAAGAGGAAGGAACCTTATGGATGTATTGGCACTATGAGGGGTAGTTATGATTGAAATAAGCATGCAAATTCTATGTTAACTGAAGTAAAGCATGTAACATGAAAGGAAATAAAATACAATATGCTAACCTAGTATGTGCATAAAAACTAAGATAATATACAAGTATATAGAAAATTTAGGAAACTAATCTATAAAAAATGAAAAAATGGGTTAGAGAAATTACTGTTGGGAAACAAATTTGAGGTGGAGAATGGTAAACAATCCATTCCTAGCTCACTATATATGACGAAAAGTGCAAGAAAACCAATCCAAGCAATAAGAACCTCCAAGATAAGAGTCAATATGCAAGAAATCCAAGACCTGAGTGAGCAGATGCAAGTTGGCATAAAATATCAAAGCGATGGTGAGTTCCTTTTGATCCGACGTGATGATGATGAAAATGTGTGTTGGGGTATTTATATCGACATCGTCACCCGCTATCAAATGTGTGGGTAAGGAATTTGAATTTACTTTGGCGTAATCACCTAAGGGCAATGGTGTTAGAAAGGAGGAAAATCTCAAGGAGAGTTTGGAAAGCGAAAGAAATGAGGTCATGAGTAAGCAAGATACCGGAAGAATGTGAGGCAAAATAAGAAGGTAAGAGAAAAAGAAAGACATAAATGGGACCAAAAGTTGTTCTCTCTCCATGTATCATCCCTAACCCAATGGTTATGTGAATAACCATACCCCTATCCCGAAATGAGCCCCTTAAGGCACCCATTCTAGAGATAGATGCATTAGCGACCTCTAACTTGAAAAGAGAAATTGTTAGTAATAGGTATGAAAATAGAAAGCATAAAAATTAGGTGTATACACATTTCCAATTGTGATCCTGGTGCATGTATGGCATCCCAACCACACGCATGGATGAAAAAGATTTATTTATGAATTGGTTGCACCACTTTTATAGATCATTGTTGGGTGGTATTGCACCATCAAATACACATCGATCATTTTTATGGCCATGGAAGCCACAGTGCATATGGGACAATCCAAGAGGAAATTACATTGGGCATTGATATAATCACTTTAGCTACGCACACCAGCCACTAGCTACAACCTTTAGATGTTGGTGTGTTTCTTCCATTTAAAACCTAATTCAAGGATGAAATATCCAAATGGATGGTCAAGCATCAAAAATTAGATGTGAGAAGATCTGAATTGGCAACTCTTAGCAAAGAAGATTTTAAGAGAGCATTAACTCCATTAAATATAAAATTTAGTTTTATGAGGACTGGAATATGGCCTCTGAATAGAGATGCATTAGTCAATGACATGCACCCTAGTAATGCATTCAAGGTTGAGCTAACAGAGGATGAAACAGATGTGGAGAGTATTATGGAGATGGTTGGTTATAATAGAGATGAAATTGAACAATTTATCGAGATAATGGAGAAGCAATCCAACAAAATGTTGATCAAATCTAGGGAAAAATATGCAAACAAACAACCAATAGCAAGCTGATATAATTAAAAAAATCATAGGTAGAGGTGACAGAGTTAAATCAACAAGACATGACAACATGTTTAAGTCAGATTGGGAAAGGATGTAAAGTTGGAATCCATGTTGAATTTGAATAAAATACACTAAATCGTGTGAGTCGAGACATAATAACTGTCACAATTGAAAATCGATGAGCATGCCAACACTAGTTAGCCACTCAAAATGGTTACAAGAATTTGCAACAAACTTAGGGATTCCAATAGACCTTTCGATGAGGATATTTCTCTTTCCATTTCATCCCCTCCTCCTAGCATGCCAAGTAGTGTATTCCACTACTATACAGATTATAGCACATGGGAAAATGAATATGTTAGTCAACTGGATCCTACAAATTTGGGGTGTTCACAAACATTTATACAAGACACAACAGAACAATCATGCAATGCAAAATAAGGAAACCAAATTGGTGGTTTGTTGGGGAAATTTCTTAAGGTTCCAATTGAAAGGATTAATGAAAGATCGAAATGTGTAAACAAAGTGATTCTAAGGTTGATCAAAAATTCACAAATTCTCACATTGACTCACTACTTGAAAATGCTTGACAAACAAGAATCACAAAGGAAGGAATTAGAGGAGTTGAAAGCAAGAAAGAAATAGCAACTTAAGGAGAGCAATGCAAACAAAATAATTGCACAAGAATAAAAAGGAATCAAAAAACTCAAGCAACTTAAAAGGAAGAGGAGGGAACATGACAAGATAAAACAACAACATAAAAAAGGAGAAAAAAGGGAACATGAGAAGCTACAACAGGAGAAAGAGAGGATAGAAAATAAATACAAAGGAAAAGATGATTGAGTAGTCTAGAAAATCATATTCCTTCATAGCATCCAATTATGATGGATTTATACAACATTTACACTCCAACTTTTCCAAATGTGGCCAATTACCAAGTGAGAAACATGTCTACTTTTACAAATCAAATACAGTTTCCTTCAACACCAGCAATGTAATTTCTGACAAAACAATTTCCTTTAACTGCAACAATGCAATTTCCAACAACACAAATGCAGTTTTCTCACACATGTAACATGCAATTTTCTATAAGTACAAAAAACATGCGATTTCCTACGTCTATTATCATGCATGTTAATTTTATTAGCCAAATGTAATCAAGCCATGTAAGCAATTAGAAACTCCCATCACCAAGCACAACCAACATGTCAATGACACCTCAAATAGAGAACGAAAAAGTACAAAAAAACATAAGAAGTGACAAAGTTAATGGAATTAAAGAAGAATTCAGTTTTGGAACAATTTAGATGTTACCTTATTATATGATTGGTATACATAGTTACAGTAGTTTTTTTGGGAAATCATGTTGAGTTTTGGATCTTAATCACTTCACCGGCATGATTTTCCATACTTACTAGAATACACATGAATCGCATTGGTTGATGTTGTCCACTCAAAATTCCCTGCTCTGATGAAAGTAAAAATTTCAAAATTTTGAGTTTAAGTGTTTTTCTCTGAAGTGCCTAAGTCGTGAAATTGAGAAAATCTGTGTTTTTGGGTCATTTTGTGTGATTTTCGGGCCTGTCGGAACTTTTTGTCCCAACTGTCCCAATTTCAAAAGTGCGTTCTGTTCCCCGATCGGCCGAAATCCCCGAAGTTGTTCCATTTTCGGGCCCGTCGGAACTTTTCGTCCCAAGTGTCCCAAAACTTATTGTGCGAGTTGTTCCAATTTCGGCCGAAACACCCGAACCGCGTACTTCACGCGTTTTCATCTCAAATGTCCCAAACTTCTCCGGACCCATTGTAACATTTTCGGCCGATTCACCCGAGTCGCGTACTTCAGAGCTTTTCGTCCCAAAGTTAAAAGTGCAAGTTGTTCCATTTTCGCCCGAACCGGCCGAGTCGCGTACTCCGGAACTTTTTGTCTCAAATGTCCCAAGTTCAAACGGGCCTTTTGTTCCAATTTCAGCCGAAACACCCGAACCGCGTACTTCACGCGTTTTCGTCCCAAATGTCCCAAAATGCATTTGTGCGTCTTCTCCCTGTTTCGCCCGAATCGGCCGAGCCGCGTGTTTCGCGCATTCGCGTCTCACATGTCCCAAGTGAACCAAGTGTCATTCGTGCTTATTTTTCCCGCTCTACCCGAATATCATGCTTATTCAAATTGGTGGGTATGTATTAAATGCGCATTTATGACCTTTCTCTCTCCTAAACGGCTATATAACGAGCATTTCCCCTTTGCATTTTTCGCACTACTTCCATGCTATCTTTTGCTCGAACCCTTGCAATTTGAAAACCTGCGCGTGTATCCCCTCCCTCTGTAATTCCTTCCCGAGTTTAGGTTGCGGCTCTGAGACTATCAATATGAAGATCAAATTTCAGGGACAGGAACAAATTTCACCACTTGAGTCTGCCGTTCGCAATATTGGGGACAGCGAAGCTCGTCATCTTGATTTCAGTGATTTTTGGGCAAGAATGGCGGACGCAAACCCTACACCAATGGCGCAGATGATTCACGATAGTGGTTTGGCTTTTGCTGGAGGTTTCCCAATCTCAGTACAGTGTGCTGATACCGTGCTTTCATGCGGAGCTCACTTCGACCCGTTTGAGCGAATTGACCAATATACATGGGGAACTCATCGCCAAATTGGATGCTGCCGCCATTAGCACTGCTCTGAGGATTCCAGAGATGGATAATGCCATAGTCGTTTCCCGGGATCAAGCACAGGCCCTGTTCGACCAAGACAGTGACAAATATAAGGCACGAGTGGCGAAGTCCTGGCTTAAAAACCCTAGGAAGGGAGCTTCTCGTCTGACCAAAACCCTCTTCCGAGCAGATTTCAATGAAGAGTTGTCAGACTTCATAATCTTGCTGGCTCGGGTTATGGGTTTTCCCTCTACCAACGAATTTCACTTCTGGATGTGCCCGCTCATCAGCATGGTGTGCGAAGGAACGCAAAATATCAATTGGGCGGAAATCATAAGCATGAATTTGACAGAGCAGCTGTCCAATGTGCAGCAAACGAAGAAGTTCTATATGACTTCATACCTGATGTATACCCTGGCAGCGTCACGGCAATGGTTTGGCTTTTCTTACATCGACGCTCACAAAGATGATCCAAGATATGCTTCTTCCGTAGTTCACCACCCGGAGACCAAAGATCGTAATTTGAAGGGTCAATGATTCTTTTACCATGTACGTGGTCGATTTTCGAAGGTGATCTTCTTTAGAAGGTTTTCAGATGAAGCCATGAACCTGATATCGCAATATGGTGCTTATTTCATCCAATTCAGGAAATTTTCTTATATCAGGCTTGCTGGCTATGAGAGCACCCCTCTGCGGCTTCCCATGTTCTGCAATGATAAGATGGCTTTGATTGAAGTATGCAGGCAGTTAGACAAACTGCACAGAACTTGCAGGGACAAGAAGATTTCTGGTTTGCACTTTCCCATCTCTCTGGGGAAACTACACCGTAAAACAGCCTAGGCCTTTACGAGACATAGAGAGAGCCCTGGTACCTATCACCATTCATTTCTTCAAGCCAAGAACCTGCTTTGACTTGAAGAAGTTTATTGAACAGAACATCAAGATAATCTACCATCATAGGGCAGATACAGAAGACTACTGGGCTGACTGTGCAGATGATTTTGAAGCCAGGAGAAGGCATTGTGGCAGGTTCTCCCTGCAATTGATCCAAGAACTCGGTCTGTACCAAGTTCCTGAAGGTCTCCAGGATGACAATTCTGATCTATACTCGTATGAGTATGAAAATGTGGTTAAGCACACTCCTTTGGAGGACCTGGATTGGAACAGGAAAGAGAGGGATGATCTGGCTGAGATCCTTGCTCCAGTCTTAGTCAGGACTAAGGTCTGGTTTGACAGGATGGTTCGAGAATTCAGGAGGCATTCAGGAGAATCCTCTTCTAAGGATGCTTCAACACCAAGAAGAGAAGCATCTATTCCAAGGTCAGAAACACCAGTGAAGACCCCTCCTACCTCATCAATACAAGGACCTGCAGCTTCTACTCCTTCTTCATCCACTCAAGTGTACCAGAAGAAGCTCAAGGAGGTTAAGAAGGAGCCTATGGAAAGTGACCCTCAAAGAAAGTAGGCAGAGTTGCCTATGGGACAGAGAACATCATTGTTCTTAGTGAAAGTGAAGAAAGCGAAGTACCAACTCTTGCAAGTGCTCCTAAAGATCCAGCTGATAAAGACAAAGAAATCCAGAGCACTGAGCTTTCAGGTGATGTTGACTCTTTTTCCGCAATTGCCCCAAGTGCCCCACTCACCTCTCAACTCGAGTCAACAGCTGCGCAGACCTTGAGCGTCATGAGCTCTCTGTCTCTTGGTCCCCTTGCACCTCCTGCTGATTCCTCTTCCTCTTTTGCGTGGGTGCAACCTTTGGTTGACAAAAGGAAGAGAAAATTTTCCTCTCGGAGTTCAGGGTCAAATTTTGATCTTTCGCAGCCTTGTTGGGCACCACTCCTTGTGCCAAGAAAGCCAGAACTACCTCCAGAATAGTGTCTGATGCTCAAGGTCAGCAATTCCTGGAGATTTCCAAGCCTTCAACGGATAAATCGAGTAGGAGGACTTGCAGGTATCTGACTTAGAGCTCTCGAGAATCCCAATGGGAGAGTCTACCCCTGAAGGTGAAATTCACAACCTCCAGGAAACAATCACAAGAGTCATTGGGAGGGTAGAGAAAGGGCAACAAACTATTGAACAGTTGGAAGAACAGGCCCAAGTTCTCACAGGTTTCATCAAGTCTCTTTTGTCTAAGGACAAAGTTTTGGACCCTACCCCATTGACTACTCTCCCACCTCCTGTAATTCTAAGCCAAGATGAAGTGCAGAGTATCAAAGATATGCACAAGTATTCTGTCTATGGCAGAGCTATTGAAGCCCTGGTGGATGACATGCTTGTTGTTGGATTAAACTTCATCGATGAAGCTTTCAAACTCCACGAAAAGGTGAGCAATGTGCAACTGAAGCTCTCCTCTACTATTGGAATCATTGATAAAGAGCTCAAACTCTGGAGCAGTTGCATAGTAGACCTCCGACTCATGGGACAGGCAGATGAGAACGTTTTGTTGGCGAGTAAAGTCTTTGATGATGCAAAGGATAATCTGTCGAAGTCCTGGGTCTACAGCGTGGAGTGGAAGATCAGAGTCCTGGAGGAGGCTTTGGGAGAACTGAAGAACAGTTGGCAGAAGGGCGAAGCTTTCAAGACACTGGTTATCTCTGCTTTCAAAGACATACACTGTCATCTTCAGGATGAGACTTCTGGTACTTCCCTTTCCTTGCAAGAAATCAAAGCTCAATTCAGAGCTTTTGTCAAAGATAACTTATTCAAGGAAAGTTCCATCTCCAAGGAGAAAATGAAGGAGATTTGCTCTCTTCAATCTGCCATTGAAGAAGCAAACAAAGATTATCATACTCATGTCGAGTTTGATAAAGAGATGGAGAAGTGTCTGGGATTTTGGACTCAGTCTACGACTAACACGTCAGTCCCTCGTGGCAGAGATATAGCTGAGGCGTTGAAGAGATTCGGCAGCGAATTTTGAAGTCAGTGGGTCCCTCTCAGTGACCGACCACCTGTCTTCTTCTCCTTATTCTTCTCTTCTTTTCTATTTCTTTTTCTCGGATTCATTGTAATAAGTTGAGGTATTGCGATTGGCAATCCTTAACTAATCTTTAGTTAAAAGAAGTAGTTACAAAGAGTAACTGACTTGTAAGCTATATAATGGCCTTTCCACGCCATTTTGAAGGAGGAAGAACTTGGCATATTTTCTGAAAGTGTAAATAGATTATAAAGAAATCAATACAGAAGGACTTTTCCATTCTTTGTCTATCTGATCTCTGTTATTCCTAAGCTTTCATTTATTTTCTTTGTGAAGCTCATTTGTCTCAAATTCGTTAGTCTTACCGATTGCATACTCTTCAACTTTGCAAGCACGGTGATCTTGTATAACCAAGAAGGAACTTTGTGTCCTTGATTAATGAATCTGTGTTATGTTAAGAAACTTTGTGTTCTAAGCAGATGTTATTTACAGAACTTTGTGTCTTTAAATTCCATCTTATTTATTCGATACAAATGATCTTGTTTCAATTCACTGTGACTTTCACATACATAAAGAATTACTCTGATATCTATAATTCTGCATGTTGCCTTTCTGCTCTTTCCCGTACTCTCATTTCCTCAGTCCTTTTGTAATTGATGATCTTCATAGAAAACACTTTCGTGATATCCAAGTTTAACCAACAAATCATGTCTTGTACATTTGTAAATAAGTTCATTTCTGAATAAGGGAACCTCTCCCATTAAAGAGGAGGGACTTCTTGTCCCCTGACTGTTGCTCTTCGTAAAGTCCTATCTGATGACCAACAGCTTTACGAACCGTTGTCGGTCACCTATAGACTAGTATCGATTAGACAAGGAGAAACCGGCATCGCCATGTGCGTGACTACTATAATTAAGTTTTGGGAATTATATCTATATTTGGTTATAAATTGAATCTAATGGTTATAATTGTATAGCTAAAGTTACCTAAGATTGTAGATGCATATATAAGCATAAAGCTAGGGTTTAGGAGGTACAATTCAATTGAGAATAGACAGTAAGTTTCATTTGAGAGAAAAAGAGAAATTTGTAAAGAATAAAATATAGGAGATCCAAGAAGGTGTGAAATATTGCAAATCTTCATTGTATTTCCTCTGTGATAATAAATTGGTTGTTTCTTGGTGGACATAGCCCACACTGGGTGAACCACATTAAATCTTGTGTATTGTTTCTTCTTGTTTATTTCTGTATTGATTTTTATGCTTAGATCTGATTAATATATTTGTACAACCAATGTGTTAACCCCAACAACTGGTATTAGAGAATCTTTGTTTGAGGGTTGTGTGTGTTGATAGATTTACTCATAGAGGGATTTCTGATTGAGTGGGAGCAAAGCAATGGGAGAAGAAGGAAAATTTAGAGTAGATAAATTTGATGGCCATGACTATCTATTATGGAAGATGCGGTGGAGGATTATCTGTATCAAAAATATTTATACTTACCATTGGATGAGAAGGCAAGACTTGTTAAGATGATTGGTGAAGAATGGAAAATTCTTCGTAGAAAGGCTTTTGGGTCTATAATATTGAGCCCGGCAAAGATCTCGTGGCTTGAAATATTACCGCGGGTTCTATGGTAGAGTTGATGAAATATTTAGCACATCTATATGAAAAACCTAGTGCTTCAATAAATTTTATTTGATGAAAAATTTGTTTAATTTAAAGATGCAAGAAGGTGGATCTATATCAAATCATTTGAATGATTTTTGGTCTATTGTAAATCAATTAAAATCAGTTAGTATTCCATTTGAGGATGAAGTGAAAGAAATTTTATTATTATGCTCTTTGCCAGATAGTTGGGATAACTTGGTAATGGATGTTAGTAATACAACATCTACTACTAATGTTTTAAAGTTTGATGATGTGGTTAGTATAATCCTGAATGAAGAAATATGTAGGAAAATTACAGGAGAATCATCATCTAGGAATGATTTGAATGTAGAAAGCAAGGGAAGGTAAAAGGAGATATCCAAGAGCAAGAATAATGGGAAATAAAATTCTAAGAATAACATATCTAAATCCAGAGGTAGAGGTATAATCTGCTGGAATTTTGGAAAGAAAGTTCATGCAAAGAAGGATTGTTGGTTCAAGGAAAATAAAGAGAATGTACCAGAGAAAGGTAAAGATGCAAATGTTGTTACAAAATAGGTAATGCAAGATGCCCTAATTCTCTCCTTGGATAATAAAATTGAGTCATGGGTTTTAGATTTAGGAGCTTCTTTCCATACAACCCCTAATAAGGGTTATTTCAGAAATTATGTCTAGGGTAATTTTGGGCATGTTTATTTAGGAGATGATGAACCATGCAATATTAATAGTAGAGGTGAAGTTCATCTTAAATTACAGAATGGAAATACATGGATATTGAAAGATGTGAGGCATATTCCAAGCCTTAAAATAAATCTAATTTCGAGGAAAATTGTGTGAAACTAATTGCATGGTTACACTCACAGCCGAATATTGGGAAGTTACCAAGGGATCTCTTGTTATAGCAAGAAGCGAGAAGGTAGGATCATTGTATTTGTCTACCTGTATTACTAATTCCTTTTCTGTTATATCTACTTCAGATTTAGATACAAGCATGTGGCATAATCGGCTAGGCCATATGAGTGAAAAGGGAATGCAAATCTTAAAGGCAAAGGGTAAATTATCATATCTGAAATGTGTAGATCTTGATTTCTGTGAGCATTGTATTTTTGGAAAGTATAAGATAGTGAGATTTATCAAAGTTGGGGAAACAAAGAAGAATCATAAATTGGAGCTTGTAAACTCAAATGTGTGGGGACCACCCAAGTAGCTTCTCATGGAGGATCCCAATACTATGTTACTTTTATTAATGATGCCACAAGAAATGTATAGATTTATTGTATAAATCATAAATATTGTTTTTGAAACTTTTAAAAGATGCAAAGCCCTTGTGGAAAATGAATCAAATTCAAAGTTAAAGTGCTTTAGATCCGACAATGGTGGTGAGTACATGTAGCAAGAATTTCAATTATCATTGTTCATTAAATGGAATACGCAGAGAGAACAATTCCTAGAACACCACATGAGAATGGTGTTGCAGAGAGAGAATGAACAAGAAAATCGTAGAATGTGTTATAAGTATGAGGATATATGTTGGATTTCCCTTATAGTTTTGGGCGGTAGTAGTAGACACGGAAATTTATTTGATTAACCATAGACCTTAAAGTGCATCTTGAATGGTGGAATACCAAAAGAAGCTTGGACCGAAAAGAGGTAGATCTTTTCTTTCTTAGATTATTTGGCTCATAATCTTTTTGCATATTGATAAGGAAAATAGAAAGAAATCGGATGCTAAATCCAAAATATGCACTTTCATTGTTATGACTCTTGTGATTTCAGATTCCGTTTTTGGGATTTAGAAGGTTCTAAGATAATTAGGATTCATGAAATTGATTGGAATGAAAAGAGAATGTACAGGGATTAAGTTTTAGTACCCAAAGGTGAACCAATGGAAAAAAATTCAATGAAAATGAACTCTCGGATTTAAGATTAACACCTACGAGTTTACACAAGAATCGTATCATTTTACCCCTCACCATCATTGGTCCCCTATATCGGTGTCGCTACATAAGAGATAGACCGACATCGGTTAGCTAAACCAATGTCGGCGAAAGGTGACCACCTTGTCACACTCGTCGAAGTATATATAAATCTACAGGATGAGCATATTGAGCCTCCTAGGCACCCCAAATCTCGGTGAGAAGGTCACAAATGGTAAGTAGACTGTAGAAATATTTTCACCTTCCTTGTCTTATCTATTATTGACTGATAGTGGTGAATTAGAAGAAGTGATGTAGGATAAAGCCCACAAGCGGTGGGAGCATGGCATGAATGAGGAGATGGACTCCTTAGAGCGAGAACCGGACATGGAATTTTGTTAAGTTTCTAGTAGGTAAAAATCATTGCGAGAACAAGTTGGTTTACAAGATCAAGTAAGAAGAGGGTGGACGCGAGAAGAGATATAAGGAAAGGCTTGTAGTAAATGGATTTGCACATAAATCAGGTATTGACTTTGGTGAAATCTTTTCTTCTATTGTTAAGATGACTTCTATTCATTCTATATTGAGTTTAGTTACAGTAGAGGAATTGCATTTAGAACAACTTGATGTCAAAATGGCATTTCTTCATGGTGATTTAGAGGAAGAAATTTATATGAATCACCACTTGGGTATGAAGTCAAGGGTAAGGATAAACTTGTGTGCAGATTGAAAAAGAGCCTATATGGGCTCAAGAAAGCTCCAAGGAAATGGTATATGAGGTTTGATAGTTTCATGCAAGAGCATGGTTATTTGAGATGTGAATCTGACCATTGTTTTTATTTCAAGATGCTTGGAAATGGGAGTTATGTTATTTTGTTATTATATGTGGATGATATGCTTATTGCAAGATCTAGTATGCAAGACATTGGTGAGCTTGAATAAAAGCTAGTCTGCACATTTAGAATGAAGGATTTGGGAGCTGCAAAAATAATCCTTAGCATGAAAATTCGTAGAGATAGGAAAAATAGGAAGTTGTATTTGTCTTAGGAGATTTATATCAATAAGGTTTTGGACACTTAATTTGTCTTAGGAGATAGATTTGCAAAATTCAAAACTTGTAAGTACACTTATGGTTGGACACTTCAAATTAAGAAAATATCGGTGTCCTACATCACACAAGGAGGTTGAGTACATGGAATGAGTTTCGTATGATTTAGCAAGCTTGGGAGCTTTATGTATGTTATGGTTTGTACTAGACCGAGACATTGGATAGGAAGTGGGATTTGTGAGAATATTTATGGTTAATCCAATTAAATAGCATTGGAAAGCATTCCAATGTATTCTCATATATTTGAGAGGTAAATCTAGCATGTGGTTATGCTATAGAGGGTAAAATACATCTTTACATGGCTATGTGGATTCGGAGACATAGGTTGGTGATTTGGATGGTAGGAGGAGCACCATCGGATATGTTTTCACAAAGAGGTGGCACGAAATTAGTTGGATTTCTAGATTGCAAAAGGTTTTGACCTTGTCTACTACATAGGTTGAGTATGTTATAGCTACGAAACTAGCAAGGATATGATATGGATGAGCGGGGTTCATGGAAGAGCTGGGAAAAGAGAAAGAGGATTGTAGATTATACAGTGATAGTCTAAGTGTAATTCATCTAGCAAAGAACTCAAGTGTTTCATTCTAGAACAAAACACATTCAATTGAGATATCACTTCATATGGAAGGTATTGGAGGATGGGCAGTTGAAGTTGGAGAAAATCATACAAAGGAAAACCCTATGCATATGCTAACAAAGTCATTGACAAAGAAGAAGTTGGAGCTACACTCCACTTTTATTGGTATTCGAGTTTGAGACTTGAAGAGGGAGAAACAGACCAAAGGAAAGGATTAGAGGATGGAGTTGTATGGTACAGTGTAGTAATTTATCTCCAAGTGGGAGATTGTTGATTTGTGGAGCTTAATCACTTCACTGGCATGCTTTTATAGACTTGTAAATACACAATAACCAGCGTCGAGCTTGAAAAACTATCGGCAGTCACCCATAGACCGATATCGGTAAAGAAAGGAGGAAGTGGCATCGGTTAAGGCTAACCGGCATCGGTTTCCTGTGCGTGACTACTATAATTAAGTTGCAGGAATTAGATCTATCTTTAGTTATAAAGTGAATATAATGGTTATAATTACATAGCTAAAGTTCCCTAAGATTGTAGATGCATATATAAGCATAAATATAGGGTTTAGAAGGTATAATTCAATTGAGAATAGAGAGAAGTTTCCTTTGAGAGAAAAAGAGAAATTTGTAGAGAAGAAAGTACAGGACATCCAAGAAGGTGTGGAAGATTGCAAATCTTCATTGTATTTCCTTTGTGATAATAAATTGGTTGTTTCTTGGTGGATGTAGCCCACACTGGGTGAACCATGTTAAATCTTGTGTATTGTTTCTTCTTTTTTATTTCCATATTGATTATTTTATGCTTATATCTTATTAATATATTTATACAACCAAAGGTGCTAACCCTAACAAATCATACAAATAATATTTATTTTTTTCCATTCTATTATTACACACAAGTATATGTATCATATTTCATCATATCAAATTAAAATGATTTTTTGAAATGCGTAAAAACATGAATTATCTTCTTATAGGTGTTTATAATTTTTATTATTCATTATTTTCTAGAATAATGACAAAAAAGGAAAATAGTTCACTGCCTAAGTAAGGTCATAAATGACCTTACATAGAATGAAGCATTATGATTTCCTATAGATTAAAGGTGTCAAAAGACATAGTTGTGATATTCTCATCTTCCCTTCTGATACGAAATTCCTTCGTGAACCAACTTTTGATAGGGTATCTATAAAAAAATGACCCAAGAGCAATGAGCACATTTGTAAGCAACACCAATATCAACACCCGTATATTCAATCTATGTTTAGTAATTCCAGTGTATATTCAAACATATACTAAAATAAGAACCATGTTCACCTTATGTTTTTCTTTACATATCCGATTTTTTTCTTTGCATATTAACAAATTGAAATTATTGAATACATATAAAACACGTGGATGGAATCCTCGTGTTGTATGTGAATGTGCTCAATGCATGGAGAACATAAAGAAGAATTAAAATTACAAGTTGGAAGGGAATAACAAGTGTTATGTAAATATATTAGCATGTAATGGTTGCTTTGAATGCAAAATTTGTGCACGCTAGAAATGACGGAGGAGTAATTCGAGTGATAGGAGCAAGCTATGAACTAGTTTATGGCAGCGTGAGTTGTAAATATTGACTACATAAACAAAGCCAAAAATTATTTATATTCATATATTCCTCATATGTTAAGGTGAGTGATTCACATATGCAGACATTCTTCATGTATTTAACATTCTATCTATTTTCTCACATTCCTCACATATTCAGACATTCTTTGAATACCTTGAATATTAAAATATAATTGTCATTTACCTCCTGAATATGTGGCCTCCCTAGAAATATAAGTATTTATTCATTAATAACAATGTAATAAGAACATGCACTGAACTAACAACATATTCAATGTATATTCAATAATTTCAGTGCACATTAAAGGTTTGAATGTGTAGTAGAAAATAAAAAATTTACAGTCGTAAATTCAATGTATGTTCAAGATATTTCGAATATATTTCTCCAAACAATATAAAGTTGAAAGTGGATATTCAAATATCTACTACACAAACAAAGCATTGTATTTTGAAATTGTAAGACGTGCAAGTGGAAAATCCTGATTTGTAGATAATTTCTATAATGTATTAGAAGAGTTTGTGATGAATGGAGGAATAAACAAAATTATTTAAAATAAATGAATATACACTAAAAAAATTGGCATGTGGTCCTAATAGGTGTTTTCATTGATTAAAAACCATATTAATGACAAATTGTATGTTGGAATAGGGTCATATGATGATGTATATGATGTTGATGTATTGGTTTAGATGTGTTTGTGTTGGTACAGTGATATTCAATGAGTTGTGTTTGCCCTTGTAAGCCTATACAAGTTACTAGGTGTTGCAAAGCATGACAATAGGATATTCTTGGATGTTTTGGAAGCATGGTGACATGATGGATAGCAAGTATTAAGGGTACTTGGGCACTCATAGAAGTGGCATGGTTCGGTGTGCAGGTGGTTCACTATGTTACAGTGCTCATTGGGAGCAGGTATGGTTGCTTAGAGGTGTGATAATGTGGTTTGGAGCCATATGAGCTCATGGAAGCTTGCATTCAGGTATATCATGACATATCAGGTATGTTTGGGTCATTTTCAGAGGTTTTATGATCATTTATTGCATTCTTTCAATTGACCCTAGCTTTTATAGTAAGGAACAGGCATGCAAGCATATGTAAGTCTTAATTATTGGAGAGATTGAGGTATGGCATTGACATTATGATGATTGGATATGTTAAAGGGATGTGTCATAGTGCTTTGAGAAAAATTTAGTTTGTCATGATGTGAATTTTACAAGATATGACAGTTTATGTGAGACAAGGTCAAAAACAAGAGCAACAAAGTGGTATGTTACAACTGTAACAAGGTTGGTAATATGGAAAAAGACTATTTTCAATATTACTCAAGTTAAATGATAATTTATTCAGGTCCTATAGTATAATCATATGATGTTCAAATACCTAGACTGTATGAAAATGGTCCTAGAAGGACTTGGGAGCCTAGAGGAGACCATGGTGTATCTTTAAGTACAAATGTTAATGAAAGGAGAAATGTTTCACAGTGCTCAGATCAGAGAAGAGAGGATGAATGAGTTTTGTAGGTGCCCAAGAAGTCTTGGGACCTCTTCAAGAAGTTATTTTAGGTCTCTATGATACATATATAACTTCATTATGCTTCTTGAAGGTATATCAATGCATATGAATCATTTGTGGGAGGGGGAGTGGTTTGAGTCAAAGTGTGCCTCCTCCATAAGGTCATGGTATGTTCCTTTGTTCTCTTGTTCATGGTCCTATTAGTTCATCATGGTTGTTCTTATGAGAAAGGTCTTGAGCTTAGCCTTATAGTCATTATAGTACATGTTTGTGTTCTTTATGTTATGTGACCGTATCATCATGGTGTGTGGTTAGTCTCGATGTCTCAAACTTGTTGTAGAGTCTCATTGCTATGTTATAAGTAGTATTCAAGTGTTTTATAACTCATAAGGAGTGATCTTATTGTCTCTATGTCAATGAAGCAATGTAGGGTGTATGATATTTGTGAAGAACATTGTATCTAGTCTAAGTACTTGATGAATTATGCATTGTCATGAGGTGTAAAGAGTATTAACATGTGTGTCTTGTGGTCTTCCAGTGCTTAAATTCATGAATTTTTCCAAATTTCTAAAAAATGTTCATCTTGCATCTTAATTCATGAGTGTTGTCAATTTAATTTGTCTAGGCTTCAATCTCATGATCTGTGAAAGTTCTCAAATCATATGTCATGTGTTCTATAAGTATTATTATCTCTCTTAATGTGATGGAGAAGCTCTGAGAAGATGGATGGTGTGATCAAGTGATAACGTGATCAATATAATGGTTCAAGAGGCTAAGTGTGACCAAGGTATGTCTAAATTGGGGGTGCAATAGGTGAAAGAAGAAAGGTTTCAGGAATGTAAATGTCATGAAGGGTTTCATAGCAGGTACATAGGTGTTTAAGAGCTTGGATAATAATATGACACAGTGTAGATGAAATCTTGGGGCCATAGGAGCAGTGTTGATCATTTTTGCTACCTCTCTTCCCCGACTAGGTACTCTAAGTGAACTCATAATGATGTTGAAGGAAACTAGGGTTAGGAGGATCAAATAATGGAGTCTAATACTAAAATTTTAAACATTTCATCTAGACATGATGGAAAAGAGGATTCAAGTAGTTTATAGGATGAAAATGTGTGTTTGTTTTTAAATTCATGACAATGTTGACAAATTGACTATGGTGTCTAGAAGACCTAATTTGTGTTAGGTAATTTTTGAAATCTAGGTGTGTCTCTTTTAAATTGAGCTCACATGGTTTATGGTGGATGTTCTCCAACTTAGTGGGTGTTAAATTTCTAGCCCAATGTATTATTGAAGGTTAGTATATAAAATTTATAAGTGATTCTGAGTATATCATGGATAGAAGTCTATGTGCAAGCAAGTTGATAGTAAAAAGAAGTCACAACATATTTTTGGTAGAATCACAAAGTTGTAGTGATATAAAAGGATGTGTTTGAGGTCTCTCATGGACCTTTGATGGTTAAAACACATTTAGGCTCACTGTATTTCTTGGAACCCCTATTTGTGTTGAAGAAAATTGACAAAGGATACAAATTTAGTGAACTCAAACTGAACATTAGCTCATCTACAGGTATGGGAAATATTGTACATCATATTTTCATGGTGAACATATCATGTGGAAAAATGTATGAAAATTGGTACAAACTTCACTTTACTCATAAATAAGGATTGAATGTGATCTCATCTTGATGAAGAAGTCAAGAAGTTACATGGCAAGATTGATCACAGTGGTCTCAATCTAGAAAGTGAGTACCTACAGTATATGTACATTGACCTCTACAATTTTTGATGAATTCTGAGATCATGGAAAGATGATATACATCTACATTAATGAGCATTGATGTAATGAATTCTTGAAATGTGGTTCCAAGATGCTTTTGTTGTTCCATGAGTAGTACTAGCTAGTCTCAAAGCATAAATCATGAAAGAAACAATGTTCCAATGTATATCAAATATGTAGGTGTTCGAGAAGTACAATGGATTATGTGTGATGTGTTTTAGTGTTGTAATTGCTTCTTGACGGGTTAAAAATTTGTGAAAGTGTGAAAATTACTTCTTGACTTGGAATCAGTCATGGTCAAGCAATTTGTAGGGGCAAAATCCAAGAGATGATTGACACAAAGTGCTACAAAGTGACTTGAAGATGTTGCCACAGTGAGTAAAAGTTACTCGTATATTTAAGGCTTTTAAGACAAGGGGAGTTAGTGTTTTGGTCTCTAAATGGTTCTATGAATACCTAAAGGCATATGAGATATGGTTTTTGCAAGATTGAACATGTAATAGACTGGAAAATAAGTTTAGGACCTTGAAAAAGTTTCTCAAGGTGTTTCCATGCCATGAATCTAAGGTAAGATGCTTAAAACTGAGCTTGTCTACTTGAGAAAGGTGTCTTAATCCCAGGGGAGTGTTGTTTTGACAAAACAAGGTATGGATGGCATGTTCTAGTGTGAAAAGTTAGTTGAAATTGCTCTAGAAGGTCCGTTTAGGGCTTTAAGTCTCAAGTGTGATATGGAGTGCAATAATATGCATTGTAGAGCTTTTCTTATGACTAGAGATGATAGATTTTGGTCAATAAAAGAATTTATAATGACTTGGTATGATCAGTTATGGAATTGTTGGCATTTTCAAGGAATGAATGGCTTAGTTTGTAATTAGCTATAGTGTTTTCAACAAGGGAAAAATAGGGTTGAGGAGAAAAAGTGCTTGTTTTACATGTCTAGATTGTGGAACATGATGTCTTCACTCCAAATAAGGTATGAATATGATTTATTTATGTTCTTTGATTATGTTTAGACGTTTTATATGCTTATCCCAAGGGGATCATGGTGTTTGCATGCCTAAAATGAAGGAAAAAATAGATTTTTTGCAAAATCAATAAATGGAGCTATTTTGAGACCTTTGGTTGATGTTTCTAACCAAATAATGTTGTTATGAAGCTAAGGTATATGAATAACATGATGCTACATGTATTCCTTTTTCATTAATGTAAAAAGGGGGAGAAGTTCAGGTGTTTTCCATCAATGAAAAAGGGGAGATTGTTGGTATGTTGTTCTAATAGGTGTTTTAATTGATGCAAAACCACATTAATGAAAAATTTGATGTTGGATTATTGTCATATGATGATGTACATGATGTTTACATACTGGTTCATATGTGTTTGTGTTGGTACAGTGATATTTTGTGAGGTGTGTTTGCTCCTCCAAGCCTATACAGTGTGCTTAGGTTTTGTAGCATGATAGTATGAGATTTTTGGATGCTTGGGAAGCATTTTGACATGATGGATAGCATTTATTGAGAGTTCTTGGGCACTCACAGTAGTGGCATAGTGCGGAGTGCAGGTGCGGGTGGTTCACTATGTTACAGGTACTCAATGGGAGTAGGTATGGTTGCTTGGAGGTGTGCTAGTGTGGTTTGGATCCATATTAGCTCATGGAATATTTCATTCAGGTATATCATGACATGTTAGGTATTTTTAGGTCATTTTTATAGGTTTAATGATCATTTATTACAATCTTTCAATTGACCTAGCTTCTACAAAAGAAGAGCATGACATGCAAGTATAGGTAAGTCTTAATGATTAGAGAGATTTAGGTATGGAATTGAAATTCTGATGATTGGAGATGTTATATGTATTTGTAATAGTTATTTAATAAAAAATAAGGTTTCCATGATGTGAATTTTGCAAGATATGACAGTTTATGTGAGATAAGGTCAAAAACAAGTGAAATTCCAACTCAAAGTTGAACTTTTGATGCTCGTTGTGAATAGTGTGATTTTTATGGGAACTTTTGGATTTCAAGGATGATTCTATGGTGATTTTATAACATTTCAAAAAAATCAGGTCAGTTGATCATCAGGATTTTATGAACGAATGTTAAAAAGATAAAGTGGTATAAAACCTAGCTAGGAGCAATTTGTAGAAAGAGAGGTATAGTGACCCAATTTTGATTTTTTAATTGAAATTAATTATTTAATGTTGTAGGGGACTCTCTTATATTTCCATAAATATATGGTTGAGGTCATGGAGATGAGTGAGCCCCACTCAAACAAGTCAGTTTCTAAAGAATAAGGTTTTGAGACAAGGTTGTTCAAAGGAGTAGCATGCTAAATTTATGGTGCATGATTTATGAGAGATTATATTAATGTAAATTGAAATTTCAGGACATTTTCATTCAGTTACATGTTCCTTTGAGATCTATTTAGGTTGACTGGTCAAAGGGAATTTTTGGGGCCGAAAAATAGTAAGGTTCAGTAAAATGGCTATATCTTGAACTACATGTGGAGTTTGAAGATGATTCAATTTTTTATGGAAATATGATTGAAATATATTACCATTGACTATAGTTTTTACTCACGATGAGGTTATTTTTCATGGTTTATAGGTCATTCTTTGGACAAAAATATTTTTGGTAGTGCAGGACAAGGTGTGTTTTGGTGCAATTTTGAAATTGTTTGAAGCATGAGATGGATTCGTTTATGCTTTATATCACCTAGAATTTGAAGAGGGGTGAATTTTTCATCCAATTAATCCATTTATAGGTCTTGAATATATGTATAAAAAAATTATGAGATAACCTTTAGAAACAAAGTTTTTGGTAGGTTGATTTGGTGAAGACAAAAGTAGTTGTGGTTTGAGCATGAGGTTGATTAAAGGATTATAACTTGATTAGAAGTGTTATAAAGGTTCTGAAATTTCCATCAAGTTGTTACATGGAATTTTTTTCATGTTGAAGTGATTTTGTGGTCTAATAAAGTTTCCAAGGTGTTGAAGAGTGAAGGAAACAGTTGTTTTGAGAATTGCAAAGTGAATTGGGCCCATTAAATGAAATAATTTGATTGGTTGATAAAATTTATGACCATGTATGAATATAAAATTATATTTTAATCATATGTAAGGTGTTACGATCATGACTATGTATTGATTTGATGTAAGGGAATTTTAAGATTGTGCCCATGGGGTTTTGAGCCATTTTTTGCACATGTAATAAGCCATTTTTAGCACATGTAATGAGGGTCACTTGTGACTATTTTATTGAGAATTTTAAATTATTTTTGATGTATGGGTCAAACAAAATGAGGGGAAAATGTTTTTCATAAGTTTGAATTGATGAGGAGCTTATAAAACCATGTTTTTGGGTTCTTTTTGATACTAGTGAAGTGTGTGCAAGGTGAACGACCTAGGTGATCATTTATTGCAGGTAATGCAAAGCATGATTTGAGGTTAGATCAAGTGTGTTTCAAGTGGAGAAAAATATGAGAGCATGTGTACAATTTTTTGATGATTTTTGAAGTGATTAAAGAGTTTGTTTTGTGAAGTTTGGCCACCTAGCATTTGAGTGAAGAAGTGTGAGTTGTATATTGGATCTCCATCAGGTTGTTGAAGTGAAAATCAGACATCCGAACATAAGGTGGTTGATTTGGTGCTTCATCATCTTGGGGGTTGTATCCTCCTTGTGGATTTGGTGTTTCACAAAATTAGGGGTTGGTGCTCCTTGTAGGGTTGGTGCTCTACTAAATTAGGGGTTGGTGCTCCTTGTGGGGTTGGTGCCTCACTAAATTTAGAAACATATCAATATAAGATTGTGTTTTAGTGGGTTTTCTTCCCCTTGAGGGTTTCCCACTTATATATTATGTTCTTTTGTTGATTCTTTGTTTCATGGTTGTTTGCATCTTTGATGGTTTATGATGTGCACACATTAAGTATTGATTAAGTGGATATTGTGATTGAATGGTTATGATTTTTTGAATATTCAGATCTAAAATATAATTTGAAATATTGTAAAGATTGATTCACCCTCCCCCCTCTCACTCCATTTTTCTTCTAACAAAAAAATAGTTTAGCATGCATGGTTGAAAAAATGAAAGGTCAGAATGAAACCCATTACTCAATAACAATAGTGTATGGTCAATAACAACACTATATTTTGAAATTGTAAGATGCATGGGTGAAAAACCCAATTTTTGGACAATCACTATGTTGTATTAGAAGAGTTCGTGGCAAATAGATGAATAAAAATGCACTAAAATAAATGAATATACACTGAAAAACAATAGTTCAATGTGCATGGTTGAAAAAACAATAGGTTAGAATGAAACCCATTACTCAATAACATCATTGTATGGTCAATAACAACACTATATTTTGAAACTGTAAGACATATGGGTGAAAACCCCTATAATTTAGAAAATCACTACGTTTTATTAGAATATTTTGTGGCAAATGGATGCATAAACAAAATTCACATAAATAAATGAATATACACTGAAAAGCAATAGTTCAGTGTGTATGGATGAAAAAATAACAGGTCAAAACAAAACTCATTACTCAATAACAGTAGTGTATGGTCAATAACAACACTATATTTAGAAACTATAAGACGCATGGATGAAAAACACTATTTTTGTCAATTACTACGGTGTTTAGAAGAGTTTTGGCGAATGAAAGATTAAATAAAATGCTCTAAAATAAGTTAATATGCATTGAAAAATAATAGTTCAATGTGTATGGTTGAAAAAACAACAGGTCAGAACAAAACCCATTAAATAATAACATAAGCTTATATAGAAATGTGTACAAAAGGCCAAAATATGATGAATCGGCAAAGTTTGTGTCGAACGAAATATTAAACAAGAATACACACAAAAACAACTCAATAATGAAATAATATACATTTATAAAACTAGTAATGCTTGATTAAAAAGAACATGAACACGAAAACAAATCAATGTAGAATGAATATATGATTGTAAAACTAGTATTACTTGTGAATGTTTTCATTGCATGAAACCCAAAAATGGGATCACCTCGTCCTTGGCTCTATTGCAAGGCGCGAAAGGGTGTTTACCTCATTGCACAGGGCATAAAGGGTGTTCATCTTCGTTGTAAGGAAAACAAAGGATGATTGGATCCATCGCAAGGTTAGAAGGGAAGGGGAGGAAATATTCATCTTTCCCTTCCCCAACCCCCCTCGCATGGGCTCTTCCCAATGCAATGCCATGCAATTAATCACAAATTGAATTTTGAAGTGGTGCACGTGGAAAAGCAAATAATAGAGGCTAACATAGTGGTAGGGGATGATAATAAGTGAATTAAATGTGAATTTTTTGGGAATAGATGTCAATTTGTCAACTTTTCATGTGGGTACAAGCAATTTTTGGTGTGGGAAAATATATTTTTTGATTCACTATGCAAATTTCATTTTTTAATGTTTTGTATAGTGGGCTCACCATGTAGAATTTGACGTGGCATCATAGTGGCTCCCACTTTTTTGAACTCATGACAAAATTTATGAAGTTTAGAAAAAAATTAGATCCCATCGTCATCACAAATTTAGTTGGTACACTATTGAACATAGGGTACTCAATGACAGTGCATTTCCCTACTTTGCGCCGATTGTTGAATCTCCTTATGGATGAAAATGCAAGTGTCGAGCCGACAACTTGTGTTTACCATAAATTCAATACTCAACTGGGAAATTTATCCATTATATTTGAATGCAACTATAACTTAACGGAACTTCAAAAACCCACACAAGCTCAAAGAGCTAAGTTGTTAACAAATTTTTATTTAGCGGGCCTCAAGAGAGACTCAATATCCTTTAACTAAAAACATCAAATGAATATTCATGTATGCCACACAATAATTCATCTGAGATCACACTTGTAGGTGTAAAATGAAGCATCAACATATTATAGAGGAGATGCACAATCTTTTATCAAGCTTTTGATGATATATCGAGTTGGACATGGGCTATGAAGTCGTTATGAAGCGTAATACTCTTCACATTTCATACAATGAACTCATTGTGATAAAACATTCAGATGAAAACAAATATATAAAGTGCATGAGACCACTCCAACATGTGAACAATAATTATTGGGGTTGTAGCAAAGAGTAATGTGCATATCACATCTTATTAACTTGAAAATAGACTATATCATGCCCCCAAACTGCCTATTCTTATAACACATCCCTAATATGTATAGTGGCTATAATACCAAATGAAATATTTGATTTTGTAAAAACACAAGAATACTCAAATGATATCATACAATAATAATATTCAATATTTTGGATTGATTCATTCACAAAGATAGAAACATACATGTTCTCCTATGAAGAAATCAACATGGTCAACCACGCACACTTAATAATATCATGAGCAATTACTTCTAACATAGGATGTAAGAATCTCTCTCACACCTCATTATTTTAACCAACTATTACAACATGTAATAACAATATGAGTTGTTATTACAACTCATCACACCACATATAGTAGCACATTAACATGATATTCATAACTAACCAAAGTATGAGGAAGTGGGAGATATAACATCCTTATATGTTTTATTAACTTCGATAATATGAGCTATTATTTGGGGTTTACATATCAAATATGTTTTTTTTTTGTTTTGATAAAAGAGTTATATTATACTTTTAAGGAAATATTACATATTATTCACAAAAAAACCACTAAGTATAGGAGTATTCCATATAAAAACACTAAGCTAATAATAGAGCTTGGGAAATAGAAATAAACACCCATAAATATGACAAAAGGATACAATTTACGTTGACCAAAAGATCAAAGCCAAAATTGAATCAAGTTTTTAAGAGCGAGTGATACACATGTCTTCTTCCTTAGCCTTCACCTTGAACTATTACTTTTTCAAAGGAGGATAATCATCAAAACTTGGCGGCACAAGACTCCACCAAGTACTCCCTGAGACTATAATTTCTTCAGAGTAAGCACAACAGATTGAAACTATTTATGTTACATAAACATAAGAAAGCCTTTATGACATGTACAATGTAGCTTCACTCTAGGAGCTTACATACATTTACATGGAGTTATAAGGTGCTTTAATGGTGTTTCCTAAGACCTAAAACCTATCCTAGACTAGATTGTTGTGCTTAAAAGGAAATTCAAGCCCCTCAACTCTAATGGCCTACAATATTTTATACCCCAGAAATGCTTCTTGCTAACCTTTAACATCCCATAAAGGTGAGCACATCCTCCTTTTATAGTAGTGTTTCCTACTCTTTTCCCACTTCTCTCTCCTAATTTGAACATGCCTATAGACAGGGATCATTCCTTTTAAATAGTTTTTGTCCTTCCCACTCATTTCTTAATTTGAATTTGAGTGCCTTTATATATACCACCTCATGTGGTCATTAGTCTTATGACTATCCATCCTTGCGAGCATCTACATCAAATATCTTCGACATCCTTGTATTGTTTGGAAACTACCCATTTTACCTTGCACTTCCTTTCTAGGACTCCTTAACCACCCCTTGGTTCACTTTTGTTGCACACTCATTTTCCTAAGCTCCTCCTTTTCCTTTCCTCAACACCATGTATTTTTCCTTATGGGTTATCTCAAACATATGTGCGCCTCTCTTGTAGTCTTATTTATTGTGCAATCCTTTTATCTTATTATACTCCTAATGCACCCCTATCTTTGTGCCTAACTCCTTTGCAACCCTTACGCGCTTCTAGTATTCCAAGCTAGCAAAAACTCCTTGTTGCCTTACCAAAATCCTATATGTATCCCCGACCCTTATTCATTTGCACCTTTCAATCCCTTTGCACCTTCCTCTTTACTTCGATGCATCCCATTCTTACGTGCACCCATACTTAGGAAAAAATTTACAGAATTTCCTAGACCTTAGATGCTCCCCGACTCAAACACCCAAGGTACTTTAAACTTGAGGTCCTCCTCAAGTAGATTCAGTGAGTGGTAGAACCACCCTTTGGAATATTAAGGAAAATAGTCTCATTTTATTTTTCCTCTTAACCTACCCCGGTCTTGGTGCTTCTTCTAGCATCTCTTTCAATCTTTTTCATCTCCCCGTGACTTATCCACATTACCTTGTGCACTCTTTTCAGCTTCTACCCACCATAGACTCGGCCTCCTCCTCTTAAGGTTTCTCCCTCAATCCTTCTTCTCTAAAATCTTGTGTTCATCTCCAATTTTCTCTTGCGTGAGTCAATGTTTTCCCTTGTCCATCCACCTTCGCCTAAATCATCAATGGGCCTTCTCTTTTTGTGCATTCTATGGGCCTAAATCTTGTGTTCTTTCTTTCTTTCCCATTTTATCTATGGGCCTTCTCCTTTTTGCATTCCTTCTATGTGCACTTCTCTCCTTGTCTTATTTTCTTCCTTCATCCTTCTTTATATGAGGCTTCTCTTCATGGCCACTCTGTTTTTTTCTATCCCCAGTGGTGTGACTTTATCCTTACACACTCTCCTTCCTTCTCTTCCCGAGGTAGCTTTATACTATCGCACATATCTTCCTTGGAAACTTCCTTTTCACCTTCTCCTTTGAGATCAACTTGGATTTCATAATCCTCCACTTCTCTTGTGCTTTGTTCCTAGCACAATCATCCTCCTTTGTTTCCTTTAGGAAACCTCTCTTTTTCACACAATCCCTTCTTTTGGTTGTGATCTTCTTCCATCGCGTGATCTTTTTCATGCTTCCTTCCTTGAGATATCCATGGTTATATCCCTCCTTTGGTGCACTCATTTTCATGTGCACTCTAACAACATCCTTTTTGTGTTTCTCTACCTTTGTTTCCATCGGGAAAATTTTCTCTTCTCCTCTACTTCATTCACAAAGGTTCTCCCATTGTTGTGCACATCCTTGTCTTTTTACTCCTCAACTACTATGTCATGATTTATTTCATCAATATAATCTCTTGAACCCTACCTCTCTAATAGGTGTCACTTCTTATACATACTTAACTATGTACCCCATTTATACTTTCGTTGGGACATGTTTTCTTGTGTAACCATTTTCCCACTCTAACCCTCCTACTTGGGACTCTTTCTTTTATGTTATCTTCATTCTTCATCTATGCATTCCTCTGGTCCACTCCTTGGACTCCATAAACTTCTCTTAATTCTCTCTCTAGCCTCCGGATGTGACATCAAGTCACCCTCTATGTGTGCATGGCCTGTAGTGACCATTTCTTCCTCCTTTTGTCCCTTGGTTAGGACACTCATCCTTTTGCACCATACTTCACTTGGCTATGAACTCTCTTCTCTCCTTTCCAGCATTCCCACTTGCATCTCCATGTAATCTTCCACTCACCTATGGTATACAACGACCATCTTCTTCTCCCCAGCTACCTCCTTTGTTGGTGAAATACTCCTACGCATTGTTGTTTCCTTCTAGGTGACTTATCTTTTCACCCTTAACTCATATTTTTGTCTCTCTCCATGCACTATCTTCTATTCATTCTTTGGTAGTATTCTTGTGTATGTTTCCTCTTTACTCTTACACTCCACTCGTGTAATCTTTAGTTGTGCCTTTGTGCATGCCCTTTCTTCTCTTCGCGCTCCACTAGCACTCTCTTCGTGTAATATTCTCTATGTTTCAAACTCCTCGTTGAGTATTTCATCTCCTTCAAAGTTGTTCCGCACCACAAGACCCCATCTCCACTAATGGTATTTCTCTTCATCCTCCAATCTGGTATTAAAACCATTTATCTCCTTCATCACTCTCTCCAACATTTTTACAACTACTACATCTAAACAATCCCTTCTTCTTAGCAAGATATTTCCTTCTTACATAATATCGTTAACTCCAACGATGTTACACTCTAGGATATATTCTTATATTATATACCCATATTCTCTTCACGATGGAGAACACAACTTTTGTGTTAGTTGCCTCATGTTCGGTGATCTTCCGATTATTCCATTTCCTCACTTTCCCGCAAGAAAGAACCAGCTCTGATACCACTTGACAACACAAGACTCCACCACGTACTTCCCGAGCATGTCATTTCTTCAAATTAAACACAATTGATTGGAACTATTTATGTTTAATTAACATAAGAAATCCTTTATGGCATCTACAATGCAGCTTCACTCCAGGAGCTTACGATGTTTACATGGAGCTATAAGACATTTATATGGTTTTTCCTAATACCTAAGACCTATCCTAGATTGGATTGGTGTACTTAAAATTACATTCAAACCCCCTCAAATCTAATGGCCTACAATTTTTCTACCCCCAATCATGCTTCTTTCTAACCCTCAATGCCCATAATGGTGAACTCGTCCTCCTTTGATAGTCATGTTCCCATCTCTTTTCCCACTTCTCTATCATAAATTGAATCTTCCTTTATGCGGATAGTTCCTTCTAGACACTTCATGTCTGTCCCAGTCATTTGTGAATTTTAATTTGAGCGCCTTTGTATGTGCCACATCATGTGTTTGTTTGGCTTATGACTTTCCATCCTTGTCAAGCATCTACATCGAATAGCTTCCAACATCTTTGTCTTGTCCGCAAACTACCCATTTTTCACATACTTCCTTTCTAGCACTCCTTTTCCATGCCTTGGTTCACTTATGTGGCACATTCATTTTCGTGAGCTTCACCTTTTCCTTTTCTCAAAGACTATTTATTTGGGTTTCTAAGTTATCTCAAACATTTTTCACCTCTCCTGTAGTCTTAATAATTTCATAATCATTTTGTCTCCTTATACTCTCAACGTGTCTACTATCTTTTCGCCTAACTCTTTTGCAACCCTTACGCACCTCTAGTCTTCCAAACTAGGAAAAAATCCTTAATTCATTACCAAAATCCTATGTGCATCCCCGCATCTTATTATTTTACACCTTTCAATACCAACATGCCTTCCTCTTTACTTTTTATGCTTCACATTCTTACGTGCACCCATACTTAGGAAGAATTGTGCAGGATTTCCCTAGACCTTAGATGTTACTACATCAAAACCCCAAATCCCAACCCAAGATAGGGTTTCAAAAATATTAATCCACACTTTGGAGTGACACACTCTAGATATTCCTCATGGAAAATTACTACCTTTTTTTTAGGATCTTTAACACTTGTTTTGAGTGACTTAATTCATCATGCTCCTTTGTTGAACTAACTTCAGCTTTACTTTTTGTATTCCCTCATCCTTCAAAGGGCTTTGTTCTCCTTCCTTACTCTATAATTCTCTTGAATTGGCTTTACCTTGATTTTACACTTCCTCTTTTGAAGGAATGAGAACTTTCTCCTAATATTTCAAACATGTTTGAAACAATAGTAGCTTAAACGATACATAGATTTTGTTGGTTATTCCTTTGTTAGATATGTCTCTTTGTTTTCACTACAGGAAAGTATGTTGAAGGGTTTCCTTAGGCACATTTTTTCTCTTTTGCAATCATGTGCATAGTGGTTGTACTCATGTAATCCATTACATTTGAATGGAAATTGGCTATATTCAAACTCCTACATAAATGACCATCCATCTAGATTTAGCTCAATGAATTTTGGGAGACCTTTATTCATATCTACTTCCACACATATTGGATCACATGAAAAATATTCTTTTGGATCAATGTTATCAATGAATTGGCCTAAACTACTAGCAATGGTAGCCAAAGATCTTACATCCCCAAAAATCAAGGAGATAGAGAAGTTTCACCCAAACATGCACCACATTAGTTATAGCTTTAGCTAGGTTTAAATCCATAGATCAATGGTTCAGATACAATCTTCTTATTTTTTCCCACCTTGTTTCATTTTTTCATTGATGTCCTAGTGCATCTTTGTCATGGAAATGGTGTGTCTAGAGAGTCATAGAGTGTTGAGTCCATGTTAGTCCATGCTTTGAATCAAATTGATGTTCTCAAGGTGCATGTAAGTCTTTTATTTTGGTTCTCTATGGTTTGCATCATCTTTATGGATTGGATCAGGTCTCTTTGTCAAGTCCAGTATGCTCTCTTATCTTTCTAAAGCATCTCAGGTCACTAATTAGTCAAACAAGGAAACAAGAAAATCATACTTCAGATCCTATAAGTCTAATTCTTAGGGAGCCTAGAAAACTAGAGAAATAAAGGAGCTAAAATGAATCTAAAATCTTGTAACATGTTTATTTCAAGTGAAAAAACTCATTTCAGGGCTCAACATATCAAAAACAAGATTTGGAGGTAAAGTGCAAATCCTAGCCTAAATTGTCCTTGAGAAACCTAATTGTACTTACATGAAAATGGGATGGCATATACAAATTCAGATCTTTTTTGAAAAAAATAGTGTTACATGATGGAGGAAGGTGTCCTTGAGCTTCATGTAAATTTTTAGGTCCTCGGGAGGTCATTTGAGCAAGTTATTCAAGTTTTTGCAAGACTGGTTTTGTGAAAGACTCATTCAGAGCACCTGGACTTCTTAGGTGTCAAAAAAATATGAATAAGTGCTCAGATAATTCATAATATTTTTATTAAATTGGCCTATAATTCATGTGTAAAAATAATTTTTCCAAAAGGAGGTGTATTTGAGAAGTTCTCACCATTCTTCTGAGCATGTTTTTTTGGTGTCCAAGCATGTGTTGGAATTGATAGAAGAAAAATTTTGTGTTTAACCTCAAAACCTCTATGTGACCACTCTTAATTCCTCTAGTTGGGGATTGATGATGTTTTCAAGGTTCAACAAAGGGAAGATCATGGTTGAATGCAAATTTAAGAACTCACATCATAGATCAAATTCGAGGATCTTTTGTCAAAAGTGTGTGTTTTGTGGAAATGCAAGGGTGAAAGTATAGTCTCCAGGAAGATGTGTAAATTTTTGATAGGGTCTCATCACTCTTCATGAATTCACTAATCCATTCACATCCTCAAGTTAAACTATATGCAAATCTACTTGCTCCAAACAATGTTTTGTCGTGTTCTATAACATTGTACCTACAACTTGTGCTTTTGGGAGCAGTTGGAGTCTCTTCAAATATGGGTATGGGTCCAAATAGCCATGAAATTGACTCCTACAGGTTGTATCAAGGGCATGGAAATCCATAAATATTTGAAGCCGATGCTACAAATCAAAATGAGACTTCGAGATAGTGAAGTCAATGTTTTCAAGTATCAAAAGGTTGGATCTTCAGTGATGTCATCTAAAAAGGTGTTTGGGTAATTAGTAAGGTTCTATGAACACTAAGAAAGGCTCCATATTGATCTAATCATCCTCAAATTGACATTTGAGATTTTCTTTAAGAACACAAGACAACTTTCAAGGTGATTGTTTCTACTGATACAGTCTCGAGCACCGTAGACTAAATTTTTTTATTGTTGGGTGCAAAAAGGAGGTGTTCATGATACTTAGGTGATTTGGATAGGTGAATAATCTTCCAAAAAGGCCTCGGAACTTTGAATATTTTGTTTTCATTCATTTTAGAGTAAGAAACCAATTGTTACAGCTCTTGGGAATCTAAGTTGACTAAATCCTGATCTAGGGTTTTTCAAATATCTTTTGGATCGAATAAGACATTTTACCCAACCAAAATTTGAGAAATTGTGTATGAACCTCTGTGGAGTATTCACAACCCTATTTCAAAATATTTCAATTGAATTCATGGGGTATGGAAGGAGAACACTTTACAGTGAGTTTCACAATCACTCTTGACAAAAAAACATACATTTCATTCATTTTCACAATGAGATATTGCAAAAAAATCTTGGCTCGTGTTGATTCAAGGTTCATAGGGATTGAAAAATTGATTGGAGTTCATTTTAGTGCTTGAACAAGTCCTATTCCATATAAGTGCAAGGTTCTTTCTTTGTCATTTTTTTGTGATCATCTCCATACAATGCATGAGGTATTGGATGAGTCAACAGTGAAATTGTGCTCATGATGGATGTTGCTAGTCATATTATAAGGTGTCCTTGATCTCTGAAATAGTGAAGAAGGTTCAATGTGTGAAAGCTTCATTTTGACTGCAAAATATAGTTCATTTTTCAAACTTTAATATTGTATTTTTGTGATGGTGCAGCACTAATTCACATGTGGAAAAGCAAAGGGTGAAAGTGTCTCTAAATCTTAGTTGAAATGGTGTGCATTGGAAGAGGAAGTGTCAACCTTCAGTTATATCTCTTGGAAAATCCTCAAGCTCGAATAGGAAGGAAAAGATTCTTCCTTCTCTTTTTGAAATTTATCAAAAGCCCTTTGATCTCTTAAGGGAGGCATGAAAGGTAAAGAGTCTAAAGAATGAAGCTCGAAGACCTGAAGGAGATTCAAAAGAAAGTATATTTTTTTAGATAAAGATAAGGGTAACTAAGACATGCAAGTGAGTAGGTGAAAATACAATGACATGAAACAAGAAAAACATAATAGTAACAGGTATGTGATAAGGATGCGAGAGATATAAAGTTTTAAGCTATGCGAAGGGTGTTGACATGAGTATGTGTTAGAGAATGGCTATATGAGGAGAATAAAAGGTATACTTGACTGAATTAAAGGTGAAAAACAATGTGAAACAGTTGACATGAGGCATGACAATGAGCAAGATGAGTATGAAAACAAGTAGGTGCATTTGACTTCTCATCTAACAAAGGTGAAAAGAAGAACAAATCAGAGAGTATAGTGTATGATGAACTTATGAGTGAATTGTAATCTAGGAAGGAGATCATGATCTTTT
Source organism: Taxus wallichiana var. yunnanensis (assembly GCA_018340775.1). Lineage (NCBI taxonomy): Eukaryota > Viridiplantae > Streptophyta > Pinopsida > Cupressales > Taxaceae > Taxus > Taxus wallichiana. The sequence continues at coordinate 636,740,994 of CM031237.1, read as the reverse complement.
GATGAAGCAACAAGTAGCTAAATGATCAAATTGTATATTTTTATTGTATCTTCCTAAGTGGGTGCTTAGGTCACAGGAGTAGGTGCTCCTTGCAAGTTACAACTTGTTGAACTAGCTAAGTGGGTGTTTGGCTGCCTTCTAGTGGGTGCTTGAAGGATTTTGAAGTAGGTGCTTCATAGGTTGTGTGGGTGCTCAACCAAAGTGGAAATCATTGTATACTAGGAATTGGTGTTCCTAATAAAAATTATTGATTTCAAGTGGGTTTTTCTCCCTCTATGAGTTTCTCACTATAATTTTGGTGTTCTAAGTATTTTCTTCTTGCATGTACCTTAATTTGTGTTCATGGTTTGATTGCAAGTTCTAATGAAGAAGTTTTTAGAGATTGTTAAATTGATCAGCATTGATTCACCCCCCTGCCCCTCTCAGTGCTTGTGATATCCAACTCTTGTTGCCATAAAATATGGGCCACTTCTAAAAAGATACTCTTTGTTATCTTTTAGATAAAAGAAGAAGACATAAAATCCTCTTCCAGAAAACAAAATGTTTATTATGTCAGTTAACAAGGATTAATCTTATCATCCACAGTATTGGGTCTTGGCCATAACCCCATAAACTTCCAACCAAAACCTTCTTAGACAAATCTAAAGCATTTTTCTTAGGAGAATTGTGACTGAAAGTAACTTTTGGATCTCTACCCTTTTTTCACAAAAGGAGATTGAGAGAGTCTACTCATGCCCCTCCCATATAATAAAATTTTAAAATTAAAATACTCGGTTTCAATTTGTTACATTTTGGCTCTCCAAAATGATTTGGCATGGCTCCCCCAATCCCAAGAGTATTCCTCTTTGCTGCAGAAAGGGGCATTCATGGCCAACTTAGGTTGTAGTTATGTGCAACTACCCACCTCTTTTGTCATGCCCTAGAATTCATTTGATTCCTCCTTTTTACATTCGCCATCTCGCACTCATTCGGTCAATATATTTGAATGTCAATAACTGATTATATCAAATATATTTGATAAAACTAATGTGATAATAAATTTTTGAGGAGGATTTATCATAGTAACATTATTGCGAGTAATTGCCCATATAGTTTTTGTGGACTTACAGATATTTTTATGGAAATTGGTGTGGGTTTAAAGCATCTAAAACGTATTGGCCCTTCCATCTCCACTCCTTAACAACAAAATCAACCCATGAATAACCTCCACCTCTAGTTGTAGTTGCAAATTCATTGATAAATATGTATTTAAAATGTATGGAATAGGCATTTTAGATGTTTGAATGAATGAATGAATTTTGGAGTGTACAAAGCCACTCTAAGAGTTGTCCTAACAGCTTTTGCATAGAATCCATTACCTTTTTGATGTTACATCTCTTGTTGTGGATCTTGAATTTTACACATCTTTCTTCTTTGAACAAGGATAGTAGGTTGTCCACTTTCAAACTCTCCTAGTACTTAATACAATGTCATCATTTGTTGAGCACACCATGATGTAGTGTTATTTTTTTCCACTACCCCATTGTTACAAAACATGCATGTTCTTTCTTATCTCTCTTCTTTAGGAGATGTTTATCTTTTGGTTTCACACCTAAGATGGTTTGAACTAGTCCTTAGTTGGGCCTTTGATATTTATGCTTTCCATTTGATTTGTAACCCTAAGTAGGCATTTTTCCCGTGGTCACAATTTCGATTAAATTCTTTGATTTAGTATTAGTTATTTCACCAAAGTTGTTGTGTCCACATGTCTATCCTGAATTTTTCTCTCACATACTTTTTTATTTAATCATTAGTGTTTGGACACTCCTACATGTTAATGTTTCACTTATTCCTCCATTTAATGTTTTATTTCATCCATGTGTTTTTCCTCCTACCTATAGTTTCTTCTACAAAAAATCTAGGCCACCTTTGAACTTACGTGTATGAATAACTAATTTTTTTTATTTTTCTTTTATGAAAAAATGTAGCATTGTATAAAAGGCATGTGAAGTGTTTAACAAAATGTCTCGTAGAGAATACCATTCACGTAATGTTGTGTTTTCTTCTAGCTTGTCATGAAAAAAACTAAGGGTTTAACTTTTATTCGGTGGTTTTATGTTTGTGGCTTCTCATTAAAAACATTATTTATTATTTACCTATCACGCAGATGTGATTGGAAGGTGCAAGTCCATACATCACAGCCTTTGGGAGAATGTAAACACTCATTTTTTCAATGTTGGGGTTAGCACAAGGTTGTACAGATAATATATCAGATCTAAGCGTACATGCAATAAAAGTGGATATTCTACCAAAAGAAATATACAAAACAAGAGATATAAATCAACACCATATTTAATGTGGTTCACCCAGTGTGGGCTACATCCACCAAGAAACAAGTCAATCTATTATCCAAAGCTTTTAGAAGCTATGCAATGAAGATTTACAATCTTCCACGCCTCTCAAATGTTCAAGACTTTCTTTCTCTCAAGTTTCTCCTTCTTCTCCGAATTCTCTCTCACAATTATTCTCACAATAACCATTAAGACACACTTCTAAACCCTAGCTTTCATGTTTATATAGGCACATACAAACTTAGGGCACTTAGCTCTGCAATTAAAATCAATAGATATTCTTTAATTCTAAAATTAGATCTAATTCCCATGAGTTAAATAAAACACCCACGCACGAGTGTAACCGACATCGCTTAGCCCTAACCAATGTCAGTTCCTCCTTGCCTGACCGATGTCGTTCATAAGTGACCGATGTCAATCTCTCCATAGTCGATGTCGGTTCTTGTATTTTCCCCCGTAAGTTTTATATTGCATGCTAAACTCAATTAATTGAGCTCCACAACTCAAGAATCTCCCAATTGGAGATACATGTACAAGTGTCATTCTTAGATCCTTCCTTAGCTTTGTTTCTTCCTCTTCAAGTCTCAAGCTTAAAGATCAACAGAAGTGGAGTGTAGCTCCAACTTCTCTTTTGTTAATGGATTCGTTAGCATATCCGCAGGGTTTTCACTCATATGAATCTTCTCCAATTTCAGTTGTCCATCCTCCAATACATGTCTTATGAAGTGATATGTTAACTGAATTTGTTTTGTTCTAGATTGAAACGTTGAGTTCTTTTCAAATGAATTACACTCGAGTGTCACCGAATAATTTGCAATCATCTTTCTCCTTTCCCAACTCTTCCATGAACCTCGCTCATCCATATAATCTCTTTTCTAGCCTCTGTAGCTGCAACATACTCTTCCTCTGTAGTAGACAAAGCCACAACCTTCTCGTAATCTTGAAACTTAGCTAATGGTCATCCCACCTACTTTGTGAAAATATATCCAATGTTTTTCATTCTTTCATTCGATCTCCAAATATATCGATCATCGGCATAGCCACATAAAGAAATATTTGAACCTCCATAGCATAACTACATGCTAGATGTCCCTCTTAAATACCTGAGTATCCATTGGACTACTTTCTAATGCTCTTTACCTGGATTGGCCATAAATCTACTCACAACTCTCACTTCCTGTGTAATGTCTAGTCTGGTACAAACCATAAGCATACATGAGACTCCCAACTGCTGAAGCATATGGTACTCATGTCATGTATTTGACCTCCTCATGTGATGAAGGACATTGATCTTTACTCAATTTGAAGTGTCCTGCCATAGGTGTACTTACAAGTTTTGAATCTTGCATGTTAAACCTTTCTAACACATTATTGATATAAGCTTCCTAAGACAAATACAATTTCTTGTTCTTCTTATCTCTGTGTATTTGTATGCCAAGGATTCTTTTTGCAGCTCCTAAATCCTTCATAGAAAATGTGTGAGCTATATTTTCCTTAATCTCACCAATGTCCTACATACTAGATCTTGCAATAACATATCATCTACATAAAGTAACATAATAAGACACTCCCATTTACAAGATTTTTGAAATAAACACAATGGTCAGATTCACATCTCAAATAACCATGCTCATGCATGAAACTATCAAACCTCATGTATCATTTCCTTGGAGCTTGCTTGAGCCCATATAGACTCTTTTTCAACCTGCACACTAATTTCTCCTTACCCTTGACTTCATACCCAGGTGGTTGTTGCATATAAATCTCTTCATCTAAATCACCATGAAGGAAAGTCGTCTTCACATCTAGTTTCTCTAAATGCAAATCATGTATTGCAACTATACTCAATACAGTACATATGGAAGTCATTTTAACAATAGGAGAAAATATTTCACCAAAGTCAATACCTAATTTCTATGCAAATCCCTTTACTACAAGCCTTGCCTTGTATCTTTTATGTCCACCCTCTTCTTCATTGATCCTATAAACCCACTTGTTCTACAATGTCCTCTTACCTAATAGCAACTTAACCAAATTACATGTCTGGTTTTGTTCCAAGGATTCCATCTCCTCATCCATGTCATGCTCCCACTGCACGTGGGTCTTATCATGCATTGCTTCTTCAAAACTTTTTGGTTCACCATTATCAGTCAATAATAAATAAGATAGAGAAGGTGTAAATATTTCTAGAGGTTTACTTACCCTTTGTGACCTTCTCACAAAATTTTGGGGTACCGAAGGCTCATTCGGACCTCCTGGACATTTGTTTCCAATTATGGCAGTGACCAACGCCGATCACCTGTAACCAACGACGGTTCTACTAATCAATTCTCGTTTGGCTCTTCCGTAACGATACCAGATTCAGCTGGTTGATGTTGGTCAGGGGTCAACCAACACCGGTTACTGTGTAACCCTATCGGTATTATTTTTAAATCTGAGAGTTCATTTTCATTCACAAACTTCTCAACCGGTTCATCCTTGGGTACCAAAATTTGATCCTTGTACATTCTCTTTTCATTTCATTTAATGTCACGACTCCTAATAATTTTAGAATTCTCTAAATCCCAAAAATGAAATCCAAAATCACTAGATCCATAACCAATGAAAGTGCATCTCTTGGATTTTGTATCCAACTTTTTCTATTTTTATCAATATGCACAAAAGCTTATAAACCAAAAACTTTAAGAAAATAAATATCTACCTCTTTTCCCGTCTAATATTTCTCTGGTATTCCTTCATCTAGTAAACTTAAAGGCCCATGGTTAATCAAATAAACTGTTGTATCAACTACTTCTGTCTAAAACTACAAGGGAAATCCGGCATGTATCCTCATACTTCTAACAAATTCCATGATTGTCATGTTCATTCTTTTTGCAACACCATTCTCTTGTGGTGTTCTTGGAGCCATCCTTTCTCTATGTATACCATTCACTAAACAATAATCATTGAAATCAGTGCTACAATATTCACCACCATTGTCATATCGAAGGCACTTTAACTTTGAGTTTGATTCATCCTCAATGAGAGCTTTCCATCTTTAAAATTCTTAAAAACAAAATATTTATGTTTAATACAATAAACTTATACCTTTCTTGTAGCATCATCAATGAAAGTAACATAATACTAGGATCCTCCATGAGAAGCTACCTGGGCTAGTCCCCACACATCTAAGTGTACAAGCTCTAATTTCTACTCCTTCTTAGTTGCCCCAACTTTGAGAAATCTCACTTTCTTTTTCTTTCCAAAGATACAATGCTCACAAAAATCAAGATCTAAATCTTTCAAACATAACACTTACCCTTAGCCTTTAAGATATGCATTCCTTTTTTACTCATATGGCCCAACTGATTATGCCACATGCATGCATCTGAATTTGAAGTAGATAACATAAAAAAGGAATCAATAACACAGGTAGATAAATATAACATTCCTACCTTCTTACCTCTTTCCACAAAAAAAAGCACCGGTGACTTTCCAAGAGTCTCCTGTGAATGTAACCATCCAACCGCCACTTAGTTACCTGCCGCAAAATAAGATTCCTCTTTAGGCTTGGCACATGCCTCACATCTTTTAGTACTCATGTATTTCCATTCTACAATTTTAGATGAACTTCCCCTTTACGAGTAATACTACAAGGTTCATCATCACCCAAATAAACATGCCCAAAATTTCCCTAGACATAATTTTTGAAATAACCCTTATTAAGGGTTGCATGGAAAGAAGCTCCTGAATCTAAAACCCATGATTCTATTCTATTATCCAAAGAAAGAATAAGAGCATCTTGCATTACCTCTGCTACAATATTTTCCTCTTTACCTTTGTCTAGGTGTTGGTTCTCTTTATCCTTTGACCAACAATATTTCTTTGCATGTCCTTTCTTTCCACATTTCCAACAGAAATTCCCTTACCTCTGGATTTAGATCTGTCATCCCTTGACTTTGATTTCTCATTATTCTTACTCTTGGATCTCTCCTTCTGCCTGCCTCTATTTTCTACATTCAAAGCATTCCTAGATGATGATTCCTTTGTACTTTTCCTGCAAATTTCTTCATTCAAGATTATACTAACCACATCATCAAACTTCAAAATATTATTAGCAGATGTTGTATTACTAACAACCATTACAAAGTTATCCCAACTATCGGTAAATAACATAAGAATAAAAGTGCTTTAACTTCATCATCGAACGGAATATCAACTGATTTTAACTGATTTACAATAAATCGGAAATCATTCAAATGACTAGATGCAGATCCACCTTCATGCATCTTAGAACTAAATAATTTCTTCATCAAATAAACTTTATTTGAAGCACTAGGTTTTTCATATAAATTAGCAAGAGATTTTATTAACTCTACCGTAGAAGTCACTTCTATAATATTGGAAGCCACGGATGCTTCCGGCTCAATCTTATAGATCCCAAATCCTTTCTGTCAAGAATCTTCCATTCTTCATCAGTCATCTTCGTAGGTCTAGACTTTTCATCCAACAGTAAGTACAAATCTCTTTGATACAGATAATCCTCAATCTACATCTTCCATAATTGATAATTTTGGTTGTCAAACTTCTCTACCTTGTATTTGTTTTCTTCTGCCATTGTTGTAGCTCCCACTCAATCGAAAACCCTCTGTGAGTAAATCTTTCAACACACAAAACCCTCAAAAAAATATCTGATACTAGTTGTTGGGGTTAGCACAAGGTTGTATAGATAATATATCAGATCTAAACATACATGCAATAAAAGTGGATATTCTACTAGAAGAAATATACAAAACAAGAGATATAAATCAACACCAAATTTAATGTGGTTCACCCAATGTGGGGCTACATCCACCAAGAAAAAATTCAATCTATTATCCAAAGCTTTCCAAAGATATACAATGAAGATTTACAATCTTCCACACCTCTCAGATGTTTAGTACTTTCTTTCTCTCAAGCTTCTCCTTCCTCTCTGAGAATTCTCTCTCTCATAATTATTCTCACAATAATCATTAACACACACTTCTAAACCCTAGATTTCATGCTTATATAGGCACATAAAAACTTAGGGCACTTAGTCATGCAATTACAATCAATAGATCTGCTTTAATGCTAAAATTACATCTAATTCCCGTGAGTTAAATAAAACACCCACACATAGGTATCCGATGCCGGTTAGCCCTAATTGATGCCAATTCCTCCTTGCATGACCAATGTCGGTCATACGTGACCGTTTTCGCACTGCATAACCGATGTCGGTTATTGTATTTTCTACGCAAGTTTCATATTGCATGCTAAACTAAAGTAATTGAGAATGGAAACACTCATTTTTTTCAATCATTGCCACATTTACTCAAACAATTCACATGCCAGGTGCATGCCTTGAGTGGGATCAAAGTGTAATGGAACACTATTATTTTTTTCCCTTCTTTTCAACTTTTGACATTTTAAGGTTTTCATAGCATTCATAGTCTCATGAGTTTTCATTGTAAAATTCTCGAATTTTATTGTTTCACCTCAAAGTAATGCGATGAAACAGATAAAGGTAACGGGCATAGGAGGAATGCGTATGATTTTGTAGATGGAAGAAGGCGTAGATGGAAGAAGGCGTTGCGCACGTCATATAAATTTGATCAAACAAATTGTAGAGAGCTTCCTTTTGGCTAGGAGGAACTACCTATAAGAAACACAACAAGACCACAAAATAGCATTAACAATATAGGTTGGTGGACTGCCTAGCAAGAGCTAGATCCGAGAAGTGAGGTGCTTCCTAGAAGGTTGTCAATCCACTTTCAAATACAATTTAATGCAACAAATAACATGAAATAAGTAAATCCTATTGTAATGGTACAATTTAGGTGTCTTGTGTTAATATAATAAGTAAATTTAATCTAACAGACAAAGTTACAATTAAATCTGGGTGGCTAGTAGGTTGGTTTGAGTCTGTAGGTGTGGCAGAGGCTATAGGTGAGGTTTGGGTGAAGTTTAGTAAGGTTCTGGGCTATTTGGGAGAAGTTATGAGCTCGTTATTATAAGCAAAGTTACTAGTCACAAAGACCGGTATCGGTTAGGCAACCGATGCCGTCAGATTGCAAATGACTGACATCGGTTAGGTGACCGTGCCGGTAGGGGCAATATGGTAGAAATATCAAAAATGGGTGTATTGGGTCTCTCTATGATTTGCACATGATTTGAGGGGGTTCGGGAAGGATGAGGTGATTTTTGATTGAGCTCGTGAGGGTGGTAGAGGTGCTAGGATGGGTGAAATGGTTCAGGTTGATGGAATAGGTGGTAAACATGTAAAAGGTGGTATTCGGGACGAGAGGGATCAGATGAAAGAAGTAAATGAAAGACTTAAGATCAAAACAAAAGCTTAACAAATAAGAATGAATTACTTATCTAGTAATCTGTAGATCTGAAGGTGGTTGTTGATTGATGAGCGTTCGTGGGAGATACGGGAATGTGTCCAGTCACAGAAGCAGCATGTGTGCTCTATTGTGACGATCTGAAGTTGAGGATGAGATGAAATGGTACCGTGAAGAACCGATGGGCTGCGTTCGTCACCGGTAGCTTGAATGCTTGAGAGTTAGAATGCCAAAGCTAAGGTGAACGAATGAATTGGAGAACCTGTGCAAAGAGTTAGAAACTCTTATTTAAAATCATTGGAAGGAAGAACATAATTGAAAGATAGAAAATGTTTAAATCTTCAATATTAAGTTTTTTCAAGATAGCAAACTACATTTTTGTGATCCAACATATTTAGGGTTTTGTAAAGATTTAATCTTTGATACTTGCAATGTCATTTTTTGCAACTTTCTTACACTTGCACAATTGACAATAATTCTACTCTTGAGCACACTTTCCATGTATCTATTGACTATATTGACAATATCCTTACATATTTCATTAAAGGGGGTCTCATACATGAAATTTGTGTCACTTGACAAAGGCATGAAACACTACATTTACCTATACTTACTATAAAATGAGTCATGAGGAAGAAGCTCAAAAATAAAATCCTAAATTTAGTGTAATAGTTTATTACACAATCAAAATTCTTTTAAACAAAATTAATGTCTTAACCAAGACAAAAAATCACTTTAAATCAAAATCACTTGACAAAATTAGTAATGAGAAAGATGTAATGTCCCCTTCTCAAAGCTAGTTCGTCAGAAGACCCTTAGCCCAAGTTTGACTTCCCATGGGCTTAAGGGGTGTTGCAAGGGGAGTAATTTAGTGGTATGACTTAAGTTGCCAAAGTGACTTTATATTATTTTTATAAAAGCAACTTATGATTATATCATTAAAATAGAAAGTGGCTTTTTAAAAGGCCAATGTCAACATCAAAATAGACATGATTAGCCATAAAGTGAAAGATAACAACCAATTAGGCATGGGTTAACCCCTTTGGGAGTTCTTTCTTGAGATTTGTGCCTTGCAAATGCATAAAAGGGGGTCGATGGGGTCATTGTGGACACCTTTTGATCATATCATTTTAGATTTTTGAGTGTTAAGCTTATGCTTCAACATCGAACTACATCGAGGACGAAAACCCTCATTGGTATTTAGAATTTGGGGAAGAAAACCCTCAAGTTCGCATTGGTGATCTCATCTAGAGGTCATACTTGAGCTAACAATCAGTTTTACGGAGCTAGGGCACATATTCAAGGTTGTTTTCGAGGGTTTAACAATTAGGGCACACAACAAATAGCATATTATCGGTCTTATTCCAGCTAGGGCATCCATATACTAATGTGAGCACCATTAGGAAGTGTAACAATGGCGTTTTGTTCAACTTTTTGGTTGAGTGATGACCCCTTGACGAGTGTGGCGGGTATTTTAGGCTAAGCATTTAGTGTTAGACCACGCCTAAGATCTTATTTTGTCCTAAGACAATCTCTTGACCTTTCTTCCTTCGGTTCAAGCAATATATGGTCGTTGTTTTACCGTTGTATTTCCAATTGCAAAAATAAATAAAATAAATTCAAAGTTTTGTGGGAAAAATTATTTGTTTATGTATTCATGTTCTTAGAGTAATTCTGGAGGTTTTGCCCCTTATGGGTATTTCCCATTTGATAATATTTGAGGAATAATTAAATATTTCATGAGCTTGTCTTTTATGTAAGGGTTTTTGAATAAAATAATATTTATGGTATATGTTTGCATAAGGGCATATAAGAAAAAACTAGAAGTTGATAGATTTGTCCCCTAGGGGATATTTTTGTGGTATTCGAGGGGATTGAGTTATCTACAGGTTCTTCTACATGGTGGGCAGTGACTGAAAGTTTACATATTACCAGACAGAGAAAAGTAAAGGTTCGAAGAAGCCCCTAGAAGGATTTGAACTATGGCATAATAGTATGGATGACCCATATGCATATCATATTAAATTTGAGAGATTTACTAAAAATCAAGAGTGTAAGACAAATATGATGGTTGAGATGGTTCACATCCTGTAGGGGATGATTGCATCCTAACATCCCAATGGTGGGGAGGTGCTTCAGGAGACAACAACACCCCTCTTACACATATGACAGCTTGGATCTGCAACTAGGCCTTTTCAGCCTACTTTCCTTTATAGAGAGGAAGTCATACCTGAGGTGGAGGTGCAACATTCAATCATGATGATATTGATGTGAGTTATGCAGAGTATAGGAATCTTCCACTAGAAATCAAGGAAGAAATATCCCTCACCAACTTCATGCAACTAAAGAGAAACAAAGACGAACCTAGGGTTGATCCTAGACCTCGGAATAATCAGAGGGGTCTTCAACAAGCTTTGGGGAAGCTCCCACTTTCTATATATGATGGATCTACCAAGAGCACAGCTCGAGCTTGGATCCAAAAGGTGGATACATACCTTTCTCTTTGGCCTATGATGGAAGATGAAGCCATAAAGTTTGCAACTTTACATCTTGAGGGCCCGGCACATGAGTGGTGGTATCACGGATTGATCACCCAAGGGCACAACCTCATCAACTCCTATGACGAGTTCAACAAGAGATTGATTGAGATGTTTGATAGGGCTAATATGGAGTTCCATTTTAGGGAGTTAATGCAATCGAAATAAAATACATCAATAGATGATTATGTGGTACCGAATGTATCCAAAAGGAGGCTCGTGGTATTATTTGTTAAAGGTTTGGCTAATCCACTCAAAGGCTTGGTCAAGGTTTTCACCCTTGTTCACTCCAAGAAGCCATCAAAAAGGATTTTGATCTAGAAACAAGAAGGTGCCTAAGGACAAATGTTGCCTATACGACAACAAAGGGCAACACCTTTGGGGTAATTAAGGACAACACCCTCTGAGTAGCCAAGGGCGCCATCTTTGGGGAAGCTAAGGACAAGACTTGCTTTGAGCGGCTAAGGAGAAGGGTAGAAGAAACCCAAAATGAATTAAGGAGAGAACATATGCTTTTCATGTAAGTAATGGAATTTAGGTCACCGTTGTCTTGGAAAATGACAAATCCACTATAGAGAGGTAATATCGGATGAAGATTAAGAAGAAGAGCCATGCGTGGGATCCCTCTGGGATTGTACTCGTTGGGGGTTTCGATTTATTTTGTTTCGGTCCCAGTTGGAGATGGGATTGCACGTGTCTATGGATTGAACGAGATTCAAGCTGGGGAAATGGTCGAATTTGCAGCGGGCGATAGACTGTCATTCTGAGGAGCCCCCCTTCTCTCTATATGGGTTCTATGTCTATGGGAGAGGTTTTAGGAAGCACTCTTGCTACACTTACAAGTATACCATAGTATCAATCCTTTAAGATTAATGGAGTCCTTCTTAGGCAAAACATTATAGTGTTGATTGATAGTGGGGCAACCCACAATTTCATAGATGAAGGATTGGTGAATATGAGAGGGTTGAAGACAAAGGATGTTTTACCATGCCTTGCCAGAAAAAGATTGAACAACTCAACTTCACATTGGATGACCATCATATGAGTGATGACTTTTATGTTGTTAGTTTGAAAGAGACTAACATGGTATTAAGAGTGCAATGGTTGCATTCATTGGGAGAATTCATCCAAAACTTTCATAGTATGAAGCTAATGATTGAATCAAATGAGAGAGATAGTACTCCACGAGATCACTCACAAAGTTTCAACATCAGTTTCATCCAATAGAATGGACGGTATAATAGATGCTAACACTCTTTCTAGATCTCAATTGATGCATGATTCAACTACTCTGGATTCTCTTGTTGAGGTTGTTGAAAGAGCTTCACCTAGTGCATGGTTTCCTAATCATATCACAGAGGTGCAGCAGAAGCCAACAACTTCAAGGGTGCAATTTGCAAGATGGGTTTGGGATCTTGGTATCGGCAAGGAGGTTCAAAATGGAAGAATAAGAATTGGAAAAGCATTGCTTGAGGACAAGTAATTTGGGGAGGGGATGATTGTAATGTCCCCTTCTCAAAGCTAGTTTGTAAGAAGACCTTTAGCCCGTATTTGACTTCCCATGGGCTTAAGGGGTGTTGTAAGGGGAGTAATTTAGAAAGTACCTTTATTTTTATAAAAGCAACTTATGATTATATCTTAAAATAGAATGAGTCTTTTCAAAAGACCACAATCAATATCAAAATAGACATGATTAGCTATAAAGTGAAAGATAACAACAAATTAGGCATGGGTCGAACCCTCTGGAAGTTCTTTCTCGACATTTGTACTTTACAAATGCATAAAAAGGGGTTGATGGGAGTCATTGTGGACACCTTTTGATCATAGCATTTCATATTTTTGAGTGTTAAGCTTGTACTTCAACATTGCAGCTAGTAAGTACAACAACCCTCATTGGTATTTAGAATTTGGGGACGACAACCCTTAAGTTCTCATTGGTGTTCTCATCCGAGGTCATAACTGAGCTAACAATCTATTTTACAGAGCTAAGACAAATTCAAAACTGTTTTCAAAGTTTTAATAGTCAAGGAACACAACAAAAAACAGATTATCAATCCTATTCCAGCTAGGGCATCCATATACTAGTGTAAGCACCATCGGGAAGTGTAATGACAACGTTACAGAACCACTATTGTATTGAGCGACCCCCTAGAGGAGTGTGGCGACCCCTTGTGATTATTTTTGCAGGTATTTCAGGCCAAGCATTTAGTGTTAGAGCTTGCCTAAGATCTTAAAATGTCCTACAACAGCCTCTTCAGCCTTCCTTAAGTTCTAGCAATATACAGTCCTTTGTTTTACTGTTGTATTTCCAAGTGCAAAAATAAATAACATAAATTCAAACGTTGGTGGGTAAAAATATTTGTTTACATATTCATGTTCCTAGAGTATTTCTAGAGACTTTGTCCCTTGTGTGTATTTCCCATTTGATGATATTTGAGGAATAATTGAAGATTCCAGGTGGTCTTTTTGTAAGGCTTTTTGAATAAAATCATATTGTTAATGTTTGTATAAATGTTTATGTGAAAAAACCAAAAATTTATAAAAGGTATATTTCAAAAACATATACAATAACATGAGAACCATGATACTTAAAACATTATCTAAAAGTATGACCTTGCATTAGATGGTTTCCCAGAGCTAGGGTTTTGATTTCACCAAACTTGCCACAAACCCTCTACACAACAGTTTGCTCAATTTTTCCTCATTACATTAATATCTTTTCAACTTCAATCTTTCAAATTAATGGCTTTAATACCATGTTAATTAAAACCCCTGATTATGCACTTCATATAAAATTAATAATTACGCATAAAGTAGCTGCTGCACCTTTAGAGGGTGAAAGGGAATCTCTGATAGGCAATTTTCGGACAAAGATTTCCAGCATAGGTTTTTCAACTTAAGTTTTCCAATAGAGATTTCCTGGCATGAATTTTCCAACACAGGTTTTCCGGCAAGGTGAGAGTGGTTCCCTAGCATTAGACCATTTTTCGATGGTTTACCAGAGCGAGACAACTTTTCCAGCTATTGCTTAGAAGTGAATTCCAACATATAAAGCCTATCAGCTAATAAATATATTTGGATGTGTTATAGCACCACAAACATCACTTTCAATTACTGTATTAATTGCATTTCAGTGTGTTGTAAAGTGCTAAGAAATAGTTCATTTAACTTGAGGAATAATAGATCAAAGCTATTGTGAAACCAGAACAAGGCTTTTTTGAAAGCACAATCTATACAAGAAAGATCCCAAACGTAAAAATAATGTCAAATGTTTGTCCACACAATCATGCCTCGTTCTCCACTCAAAATAACAAACATAACTCTTCTCTATTCCAACATATACTCAAATGTATACAAAATCAATAAAATTGAAGGTCTTAATATTTGCGTTTTAGAGCCCTGTTTAGTAATAAGCTGACATTGCATCTATAAAGGTTACATTTTAGAGCACTGACTAGTAATTTTTCATAAGCTAGCATTGCATCGACTTCTCCAACCATGAAATGAATTGGAAAACTAATACGAAGGATCAACCAATTTGCCAGATTTTAAAAGGATAATAAATCACTCTTAAGGCTTTTACCATAATGGGTGCAAAACCAAAAATGTGCAAACGTATAACCTTAAAAGGCAAGCAAAGAAACTTAAGATTTTAATTTGTAGAAACTTTGAGGTGACAATTCAAAAAAGCATATTTAAAATTTATAAAGTTGGCAACAAACCGACAACAAACTATTGTTTAAAATGTTGAAGACTGAACCGCATCCCTTCAACATGAGTATCTGACAAAGAACATAAACAACCGCAGCATTTTAAATTTTACAGAGGTACAAGCAACAGCAAGTTCACACACTCATTTTTCTTTCTTAAGAGGTGGCAGTGGAATAGAAAATCAAATACACAGCACTATTAACAGGACACAATTATTGTGCACATAGTTATCTGAAAACAAAGTTAAAAGAACCATATACCATTTGCCTCCACTGTGTATTATATACAGTTCTATGATTACTGCAACTTTATTATTCCTCCAAATTCTAAACCTGCTTGTTTCGTGGGTTCATTTGATATCACTATGTTACATATTAAGTATAACTTGATACGATATGCAGAATGCCAAAACAGTTGTAGAGTACAGCTGCAATTAGAAGCAAAATAAGGACATTGCTATTATGTGCCTACTTCGCAAGAGTATGTCCATGTAATAAAAGACATTTCACACACTCAAAATGAAAACAACATTGAGGGGGAAAGAATCTGCAATGAAAATGACGAAATAAACTTAAATATTTAAGACAGTATACTACTGGAGAATCAAGCTAAAAGTTCTTTCATTGATCAAATATAAATGTGTCCTATCCTATCTTGAAAGGTTAAGAAGAACATGAAAGTACACGTTACAAGAAACATAGAAAAAAATCTGGTGCCATTTCTAACGAAATGTTCCTATATCATTTTCACCAGATAACAAAACACTCATTTCAATTTCTGTCAAAATCTGTCACTGTGGCCAAGGAAATGGGCAGCATAAGGAGAGCAAACAGAAGCTTCTAGCTTTCTCAACTAAAAACCCCTGGGAATCTCTTTCCCAATGACCTCAGTATTCAATTAAATTGCCTACAATAATTAATTTTGGTAGCAATCCATGGAAGAGGAGTTCCCTCTTCTGGAGAATCACTCAGAGGAAGAACTTTCAGTTATAACACACTGAATTATACTGCACCAGTCATGTCTATATAAAAACTTCGAGAGGACAAAAAAATTGAGTGTGCAAGTCAAATGACCTTAAGAATAAAGGCTCTGCTGGAGTACAAATTTATCATAATAAAATTGTGACAGCTGAAACTAAGCAATTTTCTTCTGACTAGAAGACATTTGCCACTGCCGCCTCTTCGTCGAAGGCATCCTACCAGGGAATAGCCATCGCAGCATATGCTCCCAAATAAAACAACTAATCATCATAAGTATAGCCCAGATAAGGATCTTGCTTCCGAAGGGCTTCGGTAGAGGAACCAACTTTAGCCAGTCGTTCAAGCCTCTGAACATGTCTGAGGTGATAGCAGTAAAAAGACAAAAGCCATTGTCAATGCATACATAAAAGGTTTATTTTCCCGGATACTCTGGTTGAAAGGATGGCCCATATAATTTACAGCAAATGTAGCAACCTGTATCATCATATTGGCCATGTAAGAGACTGTATTAACTAAATTGGGATGAAATTCTGAGTCAGGCTCAATACATTCCTCTGGCATATACTTCTCAGCTTCTTTAACAGTTGAGATGAGAAAGGTCAGGTGTATCGCAAACTGCCCCAGAAGAGAAAGAAAAACATAAGAGCAAAATATATTTGGGTGTGGACGCTGGGCAGAAAGCATGTCCAACGGTCTGGCATGAGAAATAAACAAGAAAAATGCTGCCGTAAAAATGCCACTGATGGTGGCTTGCATGTCACCTAGCTTCACTCCATCCAAGTACATCACACTTAATACATAAGCAGTTGCCAAGCAATTTAATCCCAATATCTTAAACATCTGTAAGGTTGTCACAAGGGTGCTTCGTCCCTGCCGAATAATATCTGCAGTAGGCCTAACAGAAGCATGCTTGGCAGTAAAAGGAGAGGCCATTGATGCATCCCCAAGCTTGACAATGGGAGCAGTTCTTCCATCTCCCTCTTCTCCCATCTCATCCATGATCTTTTTCAGTTTTTGCCTTTGTCTCTCTGCAGGAGTAAGATGTCGATTGCTAGACAAACCATGAGTTTGAGACATGGTAGACGCCATGCTACTTTTCACCGACCTATTCGGGACACAGTACCTGCTAATCCATCATCGATTGTGTTGGCATTTAGTGCCTGACCTTCTGAATCAGAAACTCCACTCTTAGACCTCCTTGGTTTCAATGTTTTGGCTGCTAAAACAGAATCACAACAAGCCAATTAAGTCCGTGTGTTGAATCAGCATAGAATATAAAGTAGGGGTATGCATTCCTCAAGATTTTACCTCCAGTACTCGATGGTTGTGCTGATGTAGAGTTTTGAGATGATTGAGTAGGTGGAATAGCATTTAAAAGAGCTACACCAACATGAGCCTGCAAATTTTCAAACAATATACATTTAGTTGTTTCAATCATTAGCTATAATGTGCTTCCAGAAAAATGTAGATTTCTTATAATAAGGGCAAGGAAGACATGCCCTACTTGTTTGAGAGCACCAACATCATTTGTACCATCTCCACACATCAATGTCATTCTCCCCACCATTTTAAGAGTTGTCAGTATGAGTTCTTTCTGATCGGGGGCAACTCTTGCGAAAACCTGTAGTTCCATCTAGATGAGATCAGTATAGAAAAATACAAAAAAATTATTGAGGCAATCACTCAATCAACAAAATGTATTCGGCTGGTACATATGCGGCATGCCTATACCTTGACATAAGGTATGACTAATCGTAAGGCATCCATGCGTTGCAACATCATGAAACAATCTCCACCTATGCAAAGGTCATGGGAAACTGATAGCTCCTCCACTTTGTTTTCACTGGGGACATGCATTTAACGTTTTCGTTAGATTGGATTATAGTATGTGCACGAAAAAACATCCAGAAATCTGGAAAACTCATTTGCAAGCACCTCTTCAGTAATCTTACAATACAGATATGATACAATTTATAAAACATTATGAGAACTACTGATAGCAACTGTTGTAAACAATCATTGTCCTGATAAACGGGAAGCCAAATTCTTACCAGTAAGGAATTTTCACCATCTCATCAGGAGAAATCCATTCAAACCCATCATTGTTCTTAGTTGGAGTTAAGATCAATGCAGGCTGTGAAACAATGTGAACTTGACCAGCAACATGACAAGCTGTCAAAGCTTGATCCCCAGTAATCATCACCTGTATAAAATCAAAATCCACAGGATTATGTCCTCAGATGGTTCAAACACAAATCCGTATTTTCCAAATAAAGCAAAGAGAGAGCATGATGTACCAAGTCATGTGATGAAGCTTTAAGTTCCCTAAGCACATCAGCAGAGTCAGCACGAACTGGACAATTAAAGACCTGGAGTTGAAGTGCAATAACTCAGGATACAGATAATAAGGAATTATATTCAATGGCAAAGGATCTGAGATGTGTTAATTAGAAACAAACACAAATGTGAAAACATGAATGACCAACCACAAATCCTGCAAAGTTTAGCCCACTCTCAACAGTTTCCCTTTCTAGACTCCGAGCCTCACTGACCTGCAACGTATACGTATATCAAGTTATGGTCCATAAGAAGTACTAGTTCACTACATTTGATCAAAAAAACCAGGCTGTCTAATGTCTGGTACTGAAGATTAATAATGCTTTACAGAGAAAAAGGCTACAGTGCAAAACCCAAGGGTGTGGGGTATATTGGCAAGCAGCAAGGTGATCAGGCTTATATTAACGTAGAGACCTGGGTTCAAACCCAACATGGGCATGGCTGTAAATAATTCTTGTATATGAAGCATCTTTCAAGAAAAAAACAAAAAAAAAGCTAAGTGTAGAGCCTACATTGAATATAGATGATTCTTTTATCACGAGTTTTAGGACAGTTTGACTCCTGAGGAAAATTTTGGTGTCCTTTCATGGGCTGAGATTGTTTACAATTGGGCTCGTTAAATATTTTCCATTCATCTCAAATTCAATACCCTTGTGCTCTCCTTCAATAATGTATATTTTCTTTAAGAAAACAGTGCTACAGTTGTATACTACTAATTCTAAGAATGTGTACAAGAGAAACAGACTTTTATAATACAAGTCTATCAAAGCTTCAGTCACTAAAGAAACGATACATATTATAATATTGACAAGCATGTAATCTAATCTCCCCTTCAAAAAAGAAGGAAAACAGAAAACAGAAAACATGAAATGGCATAAGATCTACAAGAAATGGCATAAGATCTATCCAACTGTAATATCATCTACATACAGCCATTTCAGGAAGTGGCTTATAGGCAAGTGCAAGAACTCGAGACCCTTGACGAGTATAGTGCTTGTATGTATCCATGTATTCAGGGGTAAAACTTCAAGTCTCTCCTGAATAGTTTCAGGTGCACCCTGCAGACAAAAGTTCATGCAAGAAGAATCTTCAGAAAAAGATGCAAATATCTAGTCATAAGAAAGTAAAATATGCCCAAATCACCTGTAGCGATCTGTTCATTATTATGAAAAAATGATTCGGTAATTCATTCTTACATAGAATTTGGTAAGTTGTTTTATGTACAACTGTTTGCAGTTTTTTTAATCTCTAACCACCAACGTCTGTTCAGAAACAGATAGTTGATTATATATACTACACTTCAATGTTGAACAAATAACAAATATGCAAAATGCATGGGAAATGAAAAAAACAAAATGGAACCATCAATTTCATACCTAACAACCCTAAAATTTCACAGCACACAAATTTAACCACACCAAACATAAATTGTTACCGTGCAAATCCATTCCAAATAGCATATCCATTGTGTAGGGCTAAGGATTCCAAAATGATTTCATTTCTTATTTTTGAGAATCGGTCACTTATGAATCTGATCTATTCTATCAACTAATTTAATATAATCATCTAAATTACAAGGATAAATATGGAGATTTATCAAACCATCTATATAGCACAACAAATTTCACATGGAAGCATATGACGCTTCTTGTTTCAGCCTCCGTGTGCAAAGCTTTTATGTGTACACTTTCCAGATTATCCAGCAACAACCATGTTGGCATGTTATGTGCATCAGCTAGCTATTGTTAACGTGTTATATTATGAATGATGCATGTGGGCAAATATGGTTTTGTGATTCAACAAGCCTGTATCAGTGTATTTATTGAATCAAAGCAATACACATTTATGCAAACAAATAACTTATTCACCCAAATGGCAAAGTAACTAGCTTATAATAGGTTTAATAAGTTAAAATTATATGAGCAAAGTAACTACAATGTAATAACTAATCTAAATTCTCAACATTTACCTTCTATTAAATATTGTTCAAAGATTGGGAGAGAATCAAGATCATATGTGAACTGGAACTCACTCGCAGTTCATCATACTTACACCTACTAACAGCTGATTGGGAATGACCTCACTACACCTACTGACAGCTGATGAGCTGACAGCTGATGAATGAGGACAATCCTAACGCTCATCAAGAAACACCAAATCCATATGAGCCAAGCCATACACAGCAGTTCATGTACACTTGTGTGAACAAGGACACACAGTCATTCACAACACACAACTTTGCATAAATAGGGACACACCCAACTATTTGTCAAAAACATACTAATAGTGGGAATAGGCCTAAACTCAATTGCTCCTCTGCTTTGATTGGGCCTCACTGAGCAGTTACAAAACACTAGTAGTGAGACCAGGTCCTCGCTAGGCTTTTTCAGTGGGAGCTAGCCTCAATGATCATCTTGTATGCAGCTACAGTATGGTCTTCGTCACCAACGCGACCGATATTCACGATCTTTGGCTTTTTAGTTTTTTCTTTTTGTACAGGGTTTTCTGGTAAAGCAATAGACCAGTCTCTGAAGTATAGTTCAAGACCGGTAATTACCCTCGATCCTCCTTTGATCCTCCAACCTGCTCTGACTCAGCTCAACTAGCTAGGTCGATCCCATGGTTCTGTGGACCACAAATCATTGTATGAAACACTCCGCTGGTTCCAGCATTATTTTTCCCAATGTTTGTCATCTTCATAGAAATAGAATACCCCACTCCCCCTCCACAATGAAAAACTTGTAAGGGCACCCAATACCTCTGACAATGCACCCTTTTACAATAATACACCTTAAGGGTTCAACTAGACTGATATTTAATGAATTATTAGTCACACAAAAATTAAACCGTGAAAATAGTTGTGCACTAGCAAAACAAATTTCACAATGCCCTTTAAAATGATGCTAGACACAACTTGGCAAAGTTTCGGTCTCTCGACTCACTATTCTAGGAGATACGGAATTAACTTGACAAGGAGTCCTCTTGTTGATTCCTAAACTGCCTAACTTTAACAATTAACAGATCACTATGCTCGTGAATATGAATGAAATATGTGAGTTCTTTATTAAACCAGTTATTGTGCAATATCAACCACAATTAAACTGCAAATTGAAAGGAGAAGAGACAAGAACGAGACAAGATTTATCCTAGAGAAACCCGATGTGGGAAAAACTCCAGTGGGTGAGCAAATTAGCTCCCCTTCACTATGTAATCTCAAAATGATACAACTTACTACCAATTTGGCCTTCAAGAAAGATGAGACTCCTTCTAATTGTATCTACTTGCTCTCAATTCTCTCAAACAACAAGAACTCTTCAATATGAACAAACAAGACAAGAATCCAACTCTCCAACTTTGCTCACACTTTGAATTCACCCAAAACACTTGCTTGAATCCTTCAAAATGCTTGTATTTATAGATGCTCAACTCAAGGAGGCGTGGAAAGGCGAAACGAACCGATTGGGAAGCTCAAACATTTGCAATTGTTGAGATCCCGTGTTCTGAACCGTATCGCACAAAACCGCCGCTTTTTCGTAGATGGCGGTTGCTTGCAACCGCCGCTGGTAACATAAGATGGTCTAGTCAAGTCGGGTGATCCGGACACCTCCAAATGATGTTTTTAGGCCATTTGATGTTGTTCAAGGAATTCAGGTCGACGGTTACGTGACCGCCCTAACGGTTACATGACCGCCCGGCGTTGGGCGACCACCGCTTTGCGCAACCGGCCGTCGGGCGGCCACATAACCGTCGATCAATTCCCGAATGCAACATCAAATGGCCTAAAAACATCATTCGAGGTGTCCGGATCACCCCACTGACTAGACCATCTTGTGAAGACATAATGAGCTGAGATCATGTAGAGCAAGTATCATATATAGAAATTACATAGAATTGGGCTATTCCTGATCCATTTTTGGATCACTTGTATGATACATATTTGGACTACTTTATAATTTCTGTTTTGTTTTTTCTTTTTTAACTTTCTAGAATAAAAACAAAACTCAAAAGTAAACTATGGCCTTAAATGTTTATAAAATAGAAACTTTATAATAAAATCAAACTTTATTGTGCACTCCTTGATTACTCATGCACCTCATCTTTTTCTTGTGTGAATTCCTTCATTCTTTCACCTTCGCGCCCACCTTCAATTCCACGTGATAGAGCCAATTTAGTAAACTGGTTGGAATACAAAGACCGAGAAACAATGGGTAAACTCACAGTGTGTTACAAAAAATGGTTGAGTCGTGAAATAAAATCTCAATCTAAGGCCCCACTTTCTCACAATGACACCTCGTCCCTCTATACGCCTCATACTTGTGGGAAAATATTGAAAACTAATCAGAATGCATAATTTAAATTTATTTTCCTCAAATATGTTGTTCTTCTAGAGGGTCAAATTTGCATAATGCCCACACGGGCTTCACGTGTGGTAAAAAAGGAGTGAAATTTGTCTGGCATTATCAATAGCTTTCAAATCTGGTTTAAGGATCTACAACAGTAATAAGTTCATGATTTCTTATTGACACATGTGGAAACTTTATGCAATGGAGTCTGCCCCTCCTTACTTTTCCAACAAACGCTGCTCTCGCTTCTCTTTAATATCAGATTGATCTTGATCTGATCATGAGTGGCTTGATGTACGTAGAGAATGATTTTCCTTAGTGTAAATAGAGCCAATGATGCACAGTGTACTCACAAATGCAGAATGTCACTAAATCTTCATCCTCCTTAATATTTAGATGCTTACTTCTTCAACAAAAATGTGGAGGGTGGGAAAAATCCATTCTGCCATGAAAATTTGAAGGTATACAACACAAGTAACATACATCTTCCTATCACATGGCAGTAGAAAACTGTGATAATGAGTTTTCAAACACCCAACAGCCCCAACATCAAGCAATTCCAAGTGCAAATTACGCTTCTTCATACACCAACCAACAAAGCACATAGACTAATAATACCATATCTATGAATAACATGTTAGTAGAAGGAGAAACAAAGTAATGAGAAGGCAAAAATGCACTACACAAATGAGAATAGGCAGATTATATTTATTATGACGATGGCAGTTACATTTAGTTATTGGTTACAACAGAATAACTGTTCTCAAAAAGAACAGTTCATTATATATTCAACACCCCCTCTTAATGACTAACCTGGAAACAACACCAAGTTTATCTCTAAACTTGACAAACAACAAAGGACCAAGAGGTTTAGTCATTACATCAGCAGGCTGATCCAAAGGACAGAAATGAAGAGAGATATCACCTGAGTCAACCAACTGTCAAATATAGTGATGATGAATCTCAATATGTTTAGTGCGGGCATGATAGACAGGATTCTTCACCATCTTTAGAACACCTTGATTATCACAAAAGAGTGAAAGAGGTGTAGTGGTAGCCTGAGAAACTGAAAATCAGTCAGAATCCGATGAAGCCATATTGCTTCGCAATTGGCACTAACAACAGCCTTGTATTCTGCTTCAGTAGAAGAGATGGCAACAATAGGCTGAAGTTTACTCTACCAAGAAACAACTCTTAAACCAAATGCAAAGATATATCCAGAGGTAGATTGCCGAGTATCTACAGATCTTCCCCAATCAGAGTCGGTATAACCAATCAAATCTGAAATCTGAAATCTGCAACTCTCTGATATAGAATGCCAAAGTCAAGAGTTCCTTTGATATATATTAGAACTCGTTTTGTTGCTCCCCAGTGAATGAGTTTTGGTTTAGACAAACAATGGGAAAGATAGCTCATGGCAAAACATGGCTCCGGTCGTGTAGTTGTGAGATAGATCAAGCTACCCACCAACTGTCTATATAATGATTCATGGACCGGTGGTGAATCATCATGAGCTGAGAGTTTCAACCCGACCTCCATAGGTGTATTAGAAGAATTACAATCATACATATGAAATTTCTATAAGAGGTTAGTGGCATACTTAACTTGAGAAATGAAAATCAAGTATGTTGTCAAAATTCTACACCAAGACAATAGTGAAGGAGGCCTAAATCAATCATGTCAAAAGCAGCACATAAATTTGATTTTACCTTATGAATCACAACATCTCCACTGCCTATGATGGCAAGATCATCAACATAAACAATAAGAATCACAATGTCATCACCATCGCTTTTGACATAGATTCGATCAAAATGACTCCGTGTGAAGCCTAAATCTCTGAGATGTTTATCTATTTTGATATACCAAGCTCAAGGAGCCTATTTAAGTCCATACAAGGACTTAATCAATCTACATACCAAATGTTCACAACCACAAGCCCGAAAACCCTCAAGTTGTGTCATATACACTTCTTCCTCCAAATCCCCATTTAGGAAAGCACTTTTGACATCCATCTGATATACTTTCCAACCAAACTGAGTTGCAAAGGAAAGAAGTAGCCGAAAAGTGACCATCTTCGCAGTAGGAGCAAAAGTCTCCTCATAATCTATCCCCTCTTGTTACAAAAAAATTTTTCAAACAAGTCAAACCTCGTACTTATCCAAAGCACCATCTCGCTTTATACTTGATTTTACACACCCATTTATAACCAATGGGATGTTTCTCTAGAGGCAATGGTACCAACTTCCGGTATTATTTTTAATCAAGGCATCATACTCTAGTTGCATGGCAGTTTCCCATTCTGATATGCCTTGTGCTTTAGATTATTTTTGTGGTTCATGAATATGAAGAAGATCATAAGCAAGAGCAAACTAAGCGTGCTCGAATAATCAATCTGCTTACCAATTCGTCGAGACCTTCCATCTAAGAGAGGAGACAATTCTTCCTTCCTCGATCCTGAATAGTGGAGTAAAACCACTTAGGTTGCCGCTGAACTAAGGATGTGGTATCTGGTTGTGGTGCTTTTGAAAGCAAAATCAACAGAAATTCCGGAGGAGAAACCAACACAAGTTGATTTCCTGGAGACTCAAAAGTCTCAATGGGAGAGTGCACAAATTGTCTTGGAGTTTGTGGAGGAGTATGAGAAGAACCAAATTCATGATTGGGCAAGGAAAGAGCACCAAACTCGTTATTACCCCTTGCTGATCACTGCCCCCTGTTGGTCCCCTTGCTGATTACAACCAAAGAAAGACTCTTTCTTTTACATCAACATCCCGACTAACAATGATTTTATTAGTGGAAGTATCAATCAATCTATAGGCTTTAGATTGATCACTATAACCAACAAAAAATATCTAGAACATTTGGAATCTAACTTACTCCTCTTACTTGCAAGAACCAAAGTATAAGCAACTGAACCAAAAACATGAAATGTTGATACCTTTGGTTTGATTTTAGACCAAACCTCTTCCGGTTTGATGTCCTACAAGATTTTGCAAGAACTCGATTGAGAATATATACAATTGTGTTAATAGCTTCTTCCTAGTACTTATATGGCACTCCTCGACTGTGCATCATGCACCTTGCCATCTCCATGATGGTTCTTCTCCACCGTTTGTAGACACAAAATCTATGCACTTGGGTACATTTCTAGGTCCTAAAGCATACTAATGTATACATGATTCCTAAGCAAGAAAACTAGTAGTTGACAACTCCTTTTGGCCTTTTAGTTTCTTTATCTCTTGCACTTTCTAAAGCTTTCGAGCTTGATTGAGCATCCTTTTGGCTTTACACATCTTACAATTCATGCCGGCACTTAAGTGATTTATGTTTGATGGTCTCGGGCACTAGCGCCCGCTAGGACGACGTAAGCACCTGGCACTCTTGTCCCTCCTGAGCACTCTTGTCCCTCTATTTCTTCTTACTCTTTTGGGTCCCTTTCGCTTCTTGGTCACCTTTTAATACTTTGGGTCGGCCTTTCAGTTGTCAATTACGAAATTCAAACAAGGGAATCATATATATACTACTTTCAAATAAAAGACCAAGCATCATAGGTATTACTTATCACCACCGAAGCTTGCACAAAGGCACAAGAGCACTACAAAGTACATATCTAGCATATCCATACAAGGGTCAAGGGTTGCATTGGTCTGCATACACTACATAGGAGGGGAGTTCATTTTATTCCATAGCACACATTTTGCATATTCGGACAAACTAGATCTAGCCCACTATCATCGTGCAACTTGAACAAGGGCAACCTAGGACACGAGACACAGATGCACACACACACGGAGAACTACATGGAGTCTGAGATGTAGTGCAGCACTCAGTCATAAGTTCACTCTTCAGGTGACCGTCGGGGTCAGTCCGACTCCCCATTCTACATCGTTTTTATTAGATTTGATGTGGTTTGTGGGCATGTGCAAGTAGTTATTTGTTTTGCAATTTACATGTGCGATCAATGATCTCACAAAGAAACCGGCGACAAAGAGCGACTAATAGTGAAGGTCTTTTGACCAAGAAAAAATCAGAACCTGAGCATTTTAGCAAACACATGCACCTAGATCGATCATTAGCCCTTGGGGCGCTCCTACGGTGCTTCGCCTTGTACATTCTTGAGTTTCCAAACCCTCACGAGCCATTTCGACATTGTTTCCAACCTATTCCAGCAAATACACATTTATCCCAATCACTCCCGGGTTATACGAGAATAAGCTAAGTCATCATCCCTCTCTCATTTGCTTAGGGTTTTACATCTTTGAATGCTTATTGCTTGCACATTACTATATTTAATCATATGAATATCATTTGTTAAAGTTTGTTCCTCTCGAAATAAGATTTAACTTTAATTAGATTAAATCATTGTTCTACCACCCCATTCTCGTTGTAGGGTGTAAAAGGTTGTCAATCGCATTGAATCCCTTCTTTATTGCAAAAATTGCGAATCGTTAGAGGTGAACTCAACCCCATTATCGGATCGTAAAGTCTTGATCCGTCGTCTAGTTTAGTTCTCCACCAAGGCCTTGAACTTGACAAAAAAAGCAAAGCAATCAAACTTCTTCAAAAAATAGACCCACATTTTCCAGGAATGATCATCCATTAGCAAGAGAAAATAACGGGCACCAGGACTGTGGAAGTCTTCCACGATGGCTCACATAGATCTACATGCACAAGTTCTAAGAGCCCCTTTGCACGTAAAGCACCTTCAAGAGAAAAGGCTTCCGCTTCGCTTTCTTACAAAGCAACCCAACACACACACATCCTATTTTTCTTGGATAGGAGGCAAACTAACAACCATGTTGGCTCTATGAAGATAGGCTAGATACTGAAGGTTGAGATGGCCATATCTTTAGTGCCATAAAACATTGGTATTGTCTTCCACAACTAAGGCTTGCAAGTTGACCGTGGCAGGATCAACAAATCTATATAGACCACCATGCCCAATTCCCAGGGCAACAACCTTATTTTGCTTGATGTCAGACACAATACATTGTTTGCCAAAAAAGTTTACAGAGATATTAGGATTATCAATTAGTTGATTGATAGATAACAAATTCTTATTCATGTTAGTCACATATATATGATCAACAAGTCTATATAGGCCACCATGCCCAATTCCCGTAGTAACAACCTTATTTTGCTTGATGTCGAGACACAATATATTGGTTTGCCATAAAAGTTTACAGCGATATTAGAAGGATCAGTTAGTTGGTTGATAGATAAAAATTTCTTATTCATGTTAACATAATACAGACATCCCCAATACATTCTACAGCATGTGATCTCCCATCCCCGAATCAAAAGAACATGAATAAAAATTGACATACAAATATTTTTGAGATGTGAAATGTCGTGATGCTCCGAATAAAAAAACCAGCACCAAGTAGGGCTGCCATTAACCGTGCAAGATGCCATGAGGGCATACTCATCTTCTAAATCGTGTTCAATCGCCACATGTGTCTGCCTCTTCTACTTCTTCAGGGCATTAAGTTGTTTCCGGCAGTCCTTCACATGACCAAGTTTGTGACAATAGTAACACTTCACTTGATTTTTAGGAGAGGAAGTGGATGTCTCAGCCTGTCGTTTCCACTTTCCTTTGGACTGAGCAGCAAAAGCGCTCTCAAATTGTCCAAACTGGACTCTTAAGCTTATGTGTCTCTCTTCGTTCCTTTTGCAACAAGTAGGAACTCACCTTGTCAAAGGTAAGAGTTTGACTCTCGGTCGTTAAATGGAATGCCTCCAAAATGACTCATATGAAGAAGGCAAGCTATTTAGAACCAAATTCACCAAATCATCATCATCCACCTTTTTATTTAAGGAGGTCTTTCATCCGAAGTAGGTGCTCATACAGCGATCCACCTTCTTGTAACTTCAAAGCAAACAATGTATTCTTTAGGTATAAAACCCATCCTTTCTCTAACGTCTGATATTTGTCTTTCAGACTCATCCACAATGTGCTTGCCACAATGGCATTCCGCACTTCCGGTATCATATCATCCGAAACCGACAACTTCAGAAGTAATAGAGCCTCCTTATGACGTTTGTCATAATCAACGAAGTTCGGAGCAGTCTGTCTTCGCTGCCTGTGATTATTTTATCACAATCTTGAAATTCTGCAAGTGTCAGAATCTTATGGCTCCATACATTGAAATTTGTGCCCGTTAATTTTTGCGAGTCTGGCAAAATCAGATTTGAAATATTTGCCATTTATTATAATGGCAAAATAATAAAGAAAACATTCAGCCCGCTCCAATAGTATGAATATATTATTCAAATCCGTTATACTATTCTGACTGCAATAAAAACTTCACTCTTTTGCCCTCGAAACAGAGTTACCCTATCTCGCGACTTCACTCTTTTTCCTTGAAACAAACTTCCCATGTCTCACGACTCTATGTGTGACTATTAAAACAACACCATCCTGTCTCGCGACTGTATTTGCCCTCGTATTTGGAGGATCTTTTCCCTCGAAAAAGCAATATTCGCAAAATTTGTAACCTGCGACAGACTTCTCCTTTTGATGGTGGAACAGACCACGATTTTGCCCACGATTTTGCCCTATGTTGACCTCACACACACCTCTCTACAAGTTCTTCCTTCAATGGCAACTTGCCTAAGGCTCTAATACCAATGTTAGTAGAAGGAGAAACAAAGAAAGAAATGAGAAGGCAAAACTGCACTACCCAAATGAGAACAGGCAGAGTATATTTATTTTGACGAGTGCAGTTACATTTAGTTGTTGGTTACAACATAATAATTGATCTAAAAACAACTGTTCATTATATATTCAACATAACAAACTGCTACACCCTTAACCTATGGTGTATATTGGGATATGTGGAGCCGACTTGTGGCTAGAATAACCATTTACTTAATCATAAGATAATTCTCGATATATTCATATTGGTAGTAGGGTCAGCTTATAGACTAACCATAACCTAAGTAGGGCATATATAGAAGGTAGTGGTTAGTATTTGATCATCATATTTCGTACTCTGTTCTTATTGTAAGGTTGTAAAGGTAGCCCCTCAAAGTGATTCAGTCATATATTTCTTATTCTGCTCTTTTTTCAATCATATTGTAATTGTGTGGATCTACTCTATTATGTTGCTATTATTGTGAGTCACTAATATTGTTTTGCTATTTATATTCATTGCCAAGAATCTATTTAAATATATTAGGTAACAATTAATGAGCTATTATCTATCTATTCACTAATGTTTGGTTATGAACTTCCCCAGCTACAATGAATCTTTCGTTTGGCATAATTAAATGATGAACAACACACACATATCTTATTGTGTTGTGTGCTTGACGGTTTCTCTTCAATCTTTCTATGTTCACATCTTCTAACATTGGTATCAGAGCCATTGGTGCTCGAAGTGTTCGAAATGCAAGGAAGCCCTTGGAGCATGGTACAGACAAGGAGACCGAGACTGAGAAGATTGAAGAGGTCGTACAAACATGCAAAAACAAGATTGAATTGAAAGTTTTGAAGAGGTTTTCATCAAATCAAAGGCAATATTTGACTGTGCATGCAAGGGCACTACCGTGCATAGGGAAATACAGTCAAAATTTGAAGACAGGTTAGATTTGCAGGCAGTGTAGAACCAGAAGAAGAAAGCATTGATGTTTTGCAAGGATCGTGAGGAGAATGGATGAACCAACAGATATCTAGATAGTGGCGGTAAGGAAAAAACCATCCAAAGAAAAAAACATGCAAACCTTAGGGCACTGGAAAACTAGTGGACGGCAACAGAAGATCAATTCAAGACCAGACTCATATTTGATGTTTATCACGAATCTACATAAGATAGATGCAGACCATGTAGTACGGACCAATATATCATTCATGTTTTTACTCCATCCGCAATTTCCTATTTTATAATCACATTTCAATTGTGATTATTCTGTGTGAGGCCTGTGTAGAAGTGATCACAAGAAAAATGCTTCTTACAAGATCTAGCAAAACATGGAATTCCAGGAAGACTTTACAAAGGGTCACGTGAAGAAAACAATCTTTTATACAGTAAAACATGAAATCAGAAAGTGTCTAGGGCACGCAATCAAACAAGTGATCAAGAGACCCTTTATACAACTAATTTATGCTAGGGCACAGTACAGTCCAGACTATGAAGAATTTGCAACATTTATGTCTGATATATTTTAGGTCCTATGATTTTCCAAGGCAAAGAATAGTAAAATAGTTTCAAATTGCAATAATTTACAGTCTGCAGAATCTGTTTGTACTTGTGCGAGGTTTTACTGTGATTTCTTTTATCAGTGAGTTGTTGTCCAAACTTTGAATTTTCCTATTGCATTGATTTACGAGTCAGTGATCAAATTTTGTGTGAATAATGGCCAATATTCAAAACGTGTTTTTGCCAGAAGTGCGAAAGTTGACTGTTCAAAATTATATTGTCTGGAGTTATAAGATTTTGACAATTGCAGAGTATCAGGATTGTGATAAAATCATTCTTGGTGTTTAAGGACTGCAGATTATGCAGGTTAAGACAAGTGTCACAAGAAGGCCTTGTTAAAGTTGTCCATATCAGATGATTTAATACCCAAGGTCTGGAATGCCACTAAGGCAAGTGTGCTATTGACAGGTCTGAAAAACAAGCATTTGACGTCAAAGAAAACTCAAGTTTTGCACCTGAAGAATTTTTTTGTTTTCAACAAAGATGCATGAGGGTTTCTTCGGATAAAAGATCTCTGAGACCAACTTGGTGCCATCAACAAAAAGGTGGATGATGACAACTTGGTTGCTCTTGTTCTAAACAATTTAACACCCTCATGTGAGTCTTTTGTGGAAGCTTTTCATTTGATGGCTCAAAATCAGACCTTGAGTTCTGCTCAGGTTAGTCCCTACTTGTTGTACAAGGAATAAAGGAAGACTCGGGTAAGTAGGTCTACTTCTGAACAAACAAAGAAAGCATTTGTTGGTCAATTAAATGGGAGGTGGAAACAAATTCTTGGTGAATCATCTTCTAGAGATCAAATGAAACGCTATTAGTGACATAAGGTTGGACTAAGGTTGGGCATATCAAAAAAGGTTTCCAAAAGCAACAATATGATCTTTCCCAACACAACAAAAAGCCACATGATGAGGCAAATGTGCTAACAATTACAAATGAATGAGATTCTAAGGAAAAGTATGCTCTCACGGCATCATGCTTGCATGTAATGCTACAAGTTGTTGGATCATTGACTAAGATGCATCTAAATGTTTTTGTGTCAAAGGGACTGGTATGTAAAATTTACTACAAATACAAATTGTTTTAATTAAATTATATTAAATGTTGGAGATTCACTTGTAGTGTAGGGGATAGGATATATTCATATAGTCCTTAGTAATGCACAAAAACTCTTAATAAGGACTATTAGGTATGTTCCTCAAATGCATAAAAATCTCGTTTGCTCATCAATCAATAGAAAATCTCAATATTGCTATAAATTTCTCTGAGCAAAAGTGTATTGTGTCAAATGTGAAACAGAACATGTAATTGCCCTAGGCATTGGGCAAGGTGGCCAATATAGGCTTGTTGACTCTGCTACAATCAACTTAAATGTATGTATGGAGGGAGACTCCACCATACAGGATGTGTTGGAGGATGAAATTCCTCATAAGCTTGTTGACCCTGCTCTAGTCACCTTACATACACTACTTGTTGAGGAAACATACACTACTTGTGGAGGAAATATCCACTACACAAGATGTGTAGGTAAATGATATGCTTTGATTATAGGATGCACATGGAGGTGCATGGTGAGCTAGCAGGAAAAGCCACTCAAAGAATTGTGGAGGGTGACTCCACTATCCAAGACACGTAGGAGACACATGGTAAGCTAGCAGGAAAAACCACTAATGGTGAGATGGCAGGAACAACCACTCAATCAAAGGCATTGGCTTGGAGGTCAATAGAGCATGGTCATTTTGCTCATCTTATTGCAAAAGACTTTTTCCAACATAAGGGAATAAATGAACAACATGAGATAGTTATTTCTCCTACTATTGTGGAGATTCTTATTTCTCCTACTGTGGGGTAGAATCTCCTACTGTAGGGTTGGTTTTTATTCTTACTATGAACACTGCAAAAAGGCCACATCAAGGTTGCTTCTTCCCATAGAATAGAGATTTCGATCAAGAGGTCTACATGGTGCTACCTGAAGGTTTTTGGGTACCTGATCGTGATTATCAAGGTTGCAGAATGATTAAGTCCTTGTACAGACTTAGCCATGCTCCATGAGCCTGGTATATTACATTTGATCAGCATCTCCAAAATTATGGTTTCAAAAGTATGGAGGTTGAGCTGAAATTATCAACCAAATGATGATTCGTCAACAGTGAATGAATCATGCTACTAGCAATTGGTGGGCAAGCAGTTATTTTGTGTTCACACGACCAGATGATGCAAGATTGTTTTGCTATTAGCTATCTGTTTTGATTTCGATCTACACCAAAGCCCTACATTGGACAACAACAAAATGTCAAAGGAGCAGCCTGCAGATTTCAGAATGATATCTGAGGAGCAACTTGCAGATTAGAGACTAAACTTCTTGGTTCCATTGTATTTGTAAAATTTTAGGACAAATTTGGTGTCTCCAGTTTAGTCCTTAAGTGGGGGTGTTGGTGTATATTAGCTAACACTTAATGAACTATTAGTTATCTATTAACTAATGTTCAGTTATGAACTTCCCCAACTACAATGTAACTTCTTCCAACATAATAAAATGATGAACATGCACATATCTTATTGTGTTGTGTGCTTTCTGGTTTCTCTTCATTATTTCTGTGTTCATATCTTCTAACAATTTTTGGTCATCTGTCCAAGTAACTTCATTACACGAACTTCAACAATTATCTTGAATATTATTTACAGCGAAACTCAAGTAAAATGAAGCTTCACCAAAATTCCGTACTGTTCTCACAAGTAATTGTACCCGCTCTAATACCAAATGTGGGTTTTCAATAAGTATGTATCAATGTATTTATTAAATCAGAACAATAGATATTTATGCTTAGATGTCCTCCGATTACTTACGATACACATCTTATCAATTTCCTACCATCTCTTGTCTTGTTTCTATGCTACGTGTGGATTTTACAACCACACAAGAAACTAACCTATTCACCCAACTAATTTAAAATAGGTTTAATGAATTAAACCTATATAAGCAAACTAACTCTAATGTAATAACTAATCAAAATTCCCAACATATTCCTAATTAGCAAACTAACTCGTCAAA
The DNA here is from genome assembly GCA_018340775.1 of Taxus wallichiana var. yunnanensis. Classification (NCBI taxonomy): domain Eukaryota; kingdom Viridiplantae; phylum Streptophyta; class Pinopsida; order Cupressales; family Taxaceae; genus Taxus; species Taxus wallichiana. Next base: position 636,707,159 of record CM031237.1, on the reverse strand, counting down.
ATGAATCTTAAAAATATTGCTAACACTTGATCGATTAGCTTTCTTACGAATTTGCTTTAAAGAGCCAATGACTACAACACACATTATTCCAAGTATATCATTTACAATGTCTACATGTGGAAATCTCAAAGAATTAGCCAATGAATGTGCTTGGAATCCAATTAAAAGTGTTGTCAAACTGAAAGGAAAATTGAACATGAACATAGAGCAAGTAAATACTATAAGAGAACAGAAAATAGAACAACAAAGACAAGGTTAACCTTGGAAAAAACCCAAAGTGGGAAAAAAATCGAGGAGGGATTTCCTCCTCTTTCCACTATCTCATTCTGCAATTACAGGTATACTGCCTTCTCAATGGCTTCATGGACATTCTTTACATTTATAGCATGTCCCAACACCCATAGATGTTCTACAACTCGTTGACTCATATCAAAGTCCAATTCCAAAGACACACAACCAAAAAGAAATGACATGCAATGACCCCTAAGGATGTCCTTATACATGCTTACAACATGAGAAGCTCATAAAGGGATATGAAAAGATTCAGAAGAGGAAGGGACAATGTTTGCAATCGATGCTCTGCCTATTATTGTCTTCGTGTGAGACTGCCTCTTTACGCAAGGCAAAATCACCACTTATCAAACCAGCAGTTATACAATTTCCCTTGAGGGAACTAGCGATACATAATCATTGCCAACAAATACCAGCAATTACGCATCTGCCACCTATAAACACCCAAATTTTGCAACCTTATACAAAATCATTGCCAACAAATACCAGCAATCTGGAATCCGCTGATTGTCTTTTCATCTGTGTCCCGATTATCCCAGACCAAACATTGTCCTGTGTAGACCAATGCAATGTTTGATCTTCATTCTCAACTGAATATTTCTTGGAAAATGGCTACTAAGAAGAATAGCAAACTACTTATCTTGCTAACACTTTATGATCCAATTCAAATCACATGTCCCCAATCAGGAAACCTCTGTTCCCCAAAATCTTAGGAACTCCTCATGTTAGGAACTTTTTCCCCACTTCCTCCTTAAGATGCAATAAGCTTTACTTGGCAATCATCCCTTCAACCCAATTTTACCAACTCTCCTACACTCCCCTTCTTGATGCCCTTTCCACCTCCTGCAAAACATTTTTGTCCAACTCCTCTTGGCCATTAGGAGCAAGATCTTCAAAGAAAGGTAGCAACAAACCACCTTCATCTGAAATGGAAGACTCAAAAAGACCTAAGTTTTCAATATTCACAATGGAATACATGTTCATATAAGGAGGCAGGTCTAATCTAAGCAATCTTGCCCACTTGCTCTAGAATCTCAAATGGACCACATCAAAGCAGTTTAAGCTTCTTGAATTTACCTCTTAGCTTTACCAAGGAGTCTCTCTTTGCTCAAATACAACCATAACTTGTGCCTGACATGGAACTTATGTTCAACTATAGGTTGATGTTACCTTTCGTTGAACTTTGCTTGAGACTCTCTCAACCTATTTTGCACTTGAAGGTGTAGATGTCGAATTTTCTCAATGAACTTCTTGGCTTTGTGAATTTTGGAGTCCACGTTTTCATGCTCCATGTGTGGCTACCTCAACACAACATCAAATGGACTTGGAGGTAAGTAACCAAAACATGTGTCAAAAGGATATATATTAGTAGAGGAATAAATTTCCCTATTATAAAGAGGTTAAATATATGCCAAATTACCATCCCATGTCTTATGATGCCTCCTAATATACCCTCTCAAGAGCTGCAACAATGTTCTATTGACCACCTCATTTTGACCAATAGTTTATAGATAAAAAGATGTGTGTCTCTTCAATCTAGTGTACATCTTTCTCCCACAATGTGGTCCTGAATTTTCCACAAAACTTGGAATCCCTATCTGAAATGATAGAACCAAACAAATCAAAATAAATCCAAACATTAGTTAAAAACAATTTAGCTGCATCATTTCCCTCGAGAGTCTTCTTGCATGGAGTAAGAATTTAGATCTTGCTAAATCATTCTACAACTAGAAACCACTAGTTGAACCCTTTCTTTCACAAAGGCAAGCCTCCTACAAAATTCATAGAACTACTTTCCTATGGCCAACAAGGAACCAGTAATGCCATATACAAACACAACTTTCTATAATTAGACTTGTGAAACACAACACATCTCCTTATGGATTTTGCAACAACTTGCATGTTTGGCCAATAGACATACCTCTACAAATTTGCTATTGTTTTTGTCACACAAAAATAACTTGCGACTTTTGAAGTATGAATTTCTCTCATCAATTGAGTACTTCTTTCATTAGCACACAAAGCTTTTACCCAATCGAGCAACCTATCTTCAAGAAAGTAGACCTCTTTCGGCTAAAAACCTGCAAATTGTGCCTTCTTTGCTAGAAGTAATGCTTCTCCAAAATCACATCTCCTTATGGATTTTGCAACAACTTGCATGTTTGGCCAATAGACATACCTCTACAAATATATTATTGTCTTTATCACGCCAAAACAACTTGCAACTTTTGCAGCATGAGCTTCTCTCATCTGTTGGGTACTTATTTCGTTAGCAAACAAAGCTTACCCAATTGAGCAACCTATCTTCAAGAAAGTAGACCTCTTTCGGCTAAAAACCTGCAAATTGTGCCTTCATTGCTAGAAGTAATGCTTCTCCAAAATATTTACCAATCCCATATACTTCAACATATGTCTCTCATACAAAATGCTGAACCCGAGTTATAGCAATTGTCATCACCAACACAACCAAATTTTGCAAATTTAGGACCACCCATCTTTAAGTAATCTAAATAAAGGTAATGTTACCATATTTTCCACGCCAAGGATGGCTTAAAATAGCATGTGCTAAAAATAGAAGTTTGCTAAAATAGCAATTGGCTAAAAGTGGAAGATTGGCTAAAAGTGGAAGATTGACTAAAAATAGCGTTTGGCTAAAAATAGTTGGTGTTAAAAATAGAAGTTCCAGTTCTATTTTTAGGAGTTGAAGGGAGTGCATGAGTGGATGGATAAAGATAGCTTTTATTAAATTTAGCAAGTGCTGCTCCAAATAGAAATTGGCTAAAAGGAGAAGACTTTTGGATAAATTTAGCAATTGTTGTTCTAAATTAATCCTTGGCGCCAAAAGGGGATGAGTGCATGAATGGAATTTATTAAATTTAGCATGACTGTTTTAGACAAGGAGCCACAAAAGAGAATGATTTTAATTAATAAAATCAGCATGCAGTCCAATGCGCCAAAAGGAGGTGAAAAGAAATAAATAAAATAAAAATAAAGGAACAGTAGTTCAGACACAGCAGTCTATTATTGGAGGCAGAGTTGGATTCATCTTCATATAGGCTGATTTCTATTGTAAAAAAAAGAAGATACACTTTGGGCTGATTTGCTCTGGCAATTCTAGCCTTGTACTTGCACCTCTAAATTAAAAAGCTCCATTTTTGCCCTCTCATATCATTGTTTTCTGATTTTTCATTGTGTTTGATAGGATATTGTATTGCCTTAGTGTGGAATTTACTCCCTCTACCGCTGTCCTTTCTCCTAAACCCTTGAATTAATTTTGCAAAATAGCTTAGAGTTGTGCAGGTGTGTGGATCTTTGAATTCTTTGTGTGCAGAGTTACATGCATGTGTTAAATTATTGGTGTATCACCCTTATTTCCCTTTTCCCGCATTCCTTCTCCCTTTTCCTTGTCAAAGTTTTAGTTTTTAGGTGATTCACAAGGGAACCAGCCCTCTTTGGAGGTTCACCTCAGACATAGGTTACCCACAGCCTTGAGGTGTTCCAATTTTGTCAATAGGAGAGAGAGTACACACACCATTCTCTATCGGGTGCAACTTCGAGTGACAACAGTAATTCAAAGAAATTACTTCAAGAGATGAGCTTTCAATGCGTTTTACTTCGCTTTATGTTTGCTTGATAGGAGTTCGGACTTATTTCAATGCATCCTTTGGTTTTTATGATTTCTTCATCATTCATTGGTATTAGTCCTCGATAAGCTTGTGTTTTAGAACCTTATTTAAAGTCTATGTCCTCTTTCCATTCTAATGTAGTCAAGGTTACGGGTCCTAATGAAAGGATACCTTAGATGCACAAACTTCAACATATAACACACATGTAGCAAAATTTACATCAACAACAATATCATTTATTCATTAACAATGCAGACTACACATGACCTCACACGCTGCCAAACTTGGCTTATTCAATACCGCAGTGTTGCCCTAAGTGATTCAATCCCACTAACCCTTCCCAAACATGTGCACAAATCTCTAAATGCAGTACTCCTTACAACCACACTTTAGACTATTTCTTCATGGGATTTCTAAATGCCTTTCTTTAGCATAGATGTGTTTGTATAGATACACAATCAGCTATTTAAAATATTAGGCACAACTACACCCTATCCATAAACATTAATTGTGTTGCAAATATTAGATGAGGAATAAGGCCCAAAAGATCCATGGCACAACTCAACGCAAACACAGTCCACCCAAGGAGCACAATTTGAAAGTAGATAAGTCATCGTTGGTTCCCGCTTTGTGAACTCAATGTTGCTAATCAAATGATTCTATCATTTGCACTATCTAAGAATCATTTTTGCTATTGTGCGATCAGTTCACATACACCCTATTCTTGAGTATCTTCTACACGAAATCTCATTGACCTCACGCTTTTGTAAGTAGATACATGGTATCAAGGTGAGTCTCTCCTTCTAACACGAGCCTCTAAAAGACCATTGTGCATTGTCGTGCACGTTTTGAAGGTTTCCTAGATCTGCACCATCTTTCACTCATTTGTGCAATGTTTTAATCCCGCACAAGGCTAACAAGCTTTGTGCCATCCCAAGAAGAGCATATACATAACACCAAGATATAATGATGCATGGTGTACGTTCTTTGTTTAGCCAAGGCCTTCTAGCTATGAAAACATCATTTCAGGTCTGCACCATAGGATACAAACTTGCATCCACTTTCGAAGAGTTGTCTAGATTCAAAACAACATTCATGGACCTTTCTAGAGCAATTTGTCAATGCGGCACACATGAATATGTACAAACACAAAATCTTCTCTAATTGTTTTTTGTTGATGCGAGATTGTACGTGAACCCAAATGTTCTTGCATTATACACCCCGATAAGAAAATGTGTAGGTTAGGTGCTCACAAGCACAGGTTACATGATAGAACTGCCCTTTTTATTTCATGGTAAGGTCTTGACATGTCTACATACCAACAAGTACTCCCCGTCTTCCAACTGTAGGCAACACTTGAGTTTGAGTTGGACCTCCTCCACCGAACTCAACCTTGTACATCCGCACCCCTAATACCACTTTCTTCAATTAAACCTCGCCTATCTTTATGGGGCATCTCTTTCCTTCTCAACATCTCCTCTTGCTCAACATTTATGCGCATTGGCTTTTCCACGTTATTACTCATCCTCTTACACACTCTTTGTGCATTATATATACTTCATTTGCTCTTCTTTTCGCAACGCCTTGCTGCAATACTACAGTCGCTCCGCTTTCTTCGTTCCACATGATCTTCATTCCACTGGACAACCAAATGACTTTCTTGCACTACTTTGTCTTCTTTTCTTAGCGTTTTCAAGATCTAACCCTATCCATCCTTCTACACTCTCATTGTCTTAGCTCTCCCATCTTATAGCATCTCCCGAGTCAAATTGTCACAGCCTCCCCAACAAAACATGCCATGCATCCATCTATAAGATATCACAAAAAACTTGGTTTGTGAACTAGCCGCTTTTCATCTCCACCTCGCATTGCTCTCGCACAACACCAATGTGTCCTCCTACTAACCAATTTACTCTATAAGGATTTGGAGGTGGTTTGCACTCCAATCCAACTTTCTCGCCATTTTCATGCGGATACCAAATTATCTACGATTCCACTATCGACCACCACTTACACATCATTTATCTCTTATCTTGCATCTTGTTCTAAAATATGTTGCCTCTCTTATCGTAACTCCTTTCTTTCCCACAACCTTCAAGACTATTCTTACCACAAGTAACATCTCTCCTTGCTCATGTTCTTCTCCATGCACATTAGTCTCGATAGACTTTGCATCTTCTTGAACAACTTGCGCACCTCCACCGCTTCCTCTCTTTCCACCATCAATATGGGCATGAGGATGCTCATATGCGCAATGTCCAACTTCTCCGCATCGAAAGCAAGTAGCACCAAATCTTGTACCTCAACCTCTCCCTCTAGTGGAAGTGGTACTTCCACTAGTCTATTGTCTTTGTGCATTGCTTACACCTTCCTCACTCTCTTGCCCACGTGTCACTTCTTCCTTACCACCACCGAGTTTCCTTTGGGCTTCGCATAAATCCATTTATGCGCTGTCTTCTCCCCCACTCTCAAAGCATATTGATACACCTCTTCCACCATCTACAACTTCATAATGTTGATCTCAACTTGAATCACCTACTACAGTCAATTTAATCTGCATTATCCGCAACATTTCACCATCTAATCAAGCCTTTTGGCAACATTATTGACTAGCACGCCTCCTCACCCTACTCTTCTTGGTGGCATCTTGTCTTTTCTCAACCATTGACCTACTACTACACCTCATTGCAAACCTATGCAAATGCACCTCTTGCTTTCTTCATGACGATCTCTACCCACCTCGCAAAGATGGAGAACTTCAAATCTTCATTCTCTCAACCCACAATTGTGCCTCAGTCTGATACCAAATGATGCAATCACGGTTAGGGGTCCCAATGAAAGGACACCTTAGACCATGCAACCTTCACAAATAACACACATATGCAGCAGAATTTACAGCAACAACATCATTTATTCATCAACAATGGAGATTACACATGACCTCACACACACTGCCAAATCTGGCTTATTACAAGAAAACCCACACAATGCCCCCAGGCACACAATTTAGCATTGCAGTGTTCCCACACATTCAATCTCACTAACCCTTACCAAAACTGCACACAAATCTCTAATTACAGTACTCCTTACAACCGCACCTTAGACTATTTCCTCATGGGATTTTTGAATGCCTTTCTCTGGCATAGTGATGTGATTATATAGATATACAATCAACTATTTACAATATTAGGCTCAACTACATCCTACCCATAAATATATTAATTATGTTGCAGATATTAAATGAGGAATAAGGCCCAAAGGATAGATAGCACGACTTAATAGAAACACAAGTTAGCCCAACAAACACAATTTGACAGTAGATAAGTCATCGTCGATTCTCATTTTTATCTCAATGTTGCCAATCAAATGATACTGCTATTTGCTCTATCTAAGAACCTTGTGCCTACTATTAAACGAGAAGTCCATGCACACCACATGTTTTCAAGTATCTCCTACACAGAAATCCCAATGACCTTGCGGTTTTGTAGGTAGATGTGCAGTATCATGGCAAGTCTCTCCTTCTAACACAAGCCTCTAAAAGTGCACTATGTTGTTGCAAACGTTTTAAGGATTTCCTTGTTTTGTACTATCTTTCAATCTTTTGTGCAATGTTTTGATCCCGCACCAAGTCTTACAAGCTTTGTGCCATCCCAAGAAGTGTGTATACATAACGCGTAGGTCTATGATGCATGTTGTACATTCATTGTTTGTGCAAGACCACCTTGCCATGAAATCCCCATTTTGATCTTCACCATAGGGTACAAACTTGCACCCAAATCTGAAGAGTTGTCTAGATTCAGAACAATACTGAGGAACTTTCTAGAGAAATTTCCCAATGCCGCACACAAGAATATGCACAAAAAAATCTGCTCTAACTACTCAAGATCATATGTGAACCCGGCTGCTCCTACATCACATTCACCTCCCACATTTGACTCATTCTTGTTTTCTGAAATGGATTTTGGTCTTTTCTTTCTCCAAATGCAGGCTTCAAGTATTAAGAGCACTGCAAAATAGAGAAATTTTCCAATGCCGCACACAAGAATATGTACAAAAAAAAATCTGCTCTAACTACTTTTGGTTGATGCAAGATCATATGTGAACCCGGCTGCTCCTACATCACATTCACCTCCCACGTTTGGCTCATTCTTGTTTTCTGAAATGGATTTTGGTCTTTTCTTTCTCCAAATGCAGGCTTCAAGTATTGAGAGCACCACAAAATAAAGAAAAGTAAGCGTGTCATGAAGCAAAAAGGTTCAAGCTTGCAAAGCTTTGCACACATACATTGACTACCGCCAAAGGGGCTTTGCAAAGCTTCATAGGCCTATATTGACCATCACAAAAGTAACTTCACACAATAGTGAGATCATCACAAGGCTGCAAAGAGCTCTGCAAGATAAGAAATTCACAAGCTCATGATGGCACCGGAAAGTTGAAAACATACACTCTGTAATGAAGACAAATCAAAGGTCGCTAATAGAAGAGGTTGTAGCTAATATTTTGGTTGGAAATGATTAAGGTGAATTTTATCAGAAATGAATGTCACTTTATTGGGTCAATCGAATTATACTTTCCGGCTCATGTCTCTTTTGTCTAATATATTTGTGGAATCAAACTAGTGACTACAAATTTATCCCAAGGTGGCAACTACAAATCGTCGTTTTGCATGCCTCGGGAATCAAGTGTTGTTTTTGATAGACATCATGATGTTTTTAACGGCGGAGTATTAAGTGTATATTTCAAGGATGATCCAAAATTTGTCTCTTTCTAATTAGACAAGGACCCCCCCCAAAAAAACCTCTTATTAGTGATGGGTAAGCAAAGATTTAGTCCCAACTTTCTATTTATGATTGCAATGGAAAACTTAAGATCACTCCAAACACACTAAAAATGTTAAGGAAGCTTTACAAGGACAAAAGTACATGCATCCACATTCCTTGTCATGAGAGAGAACCATGTTTTTCATTAAGTGCATTTCTAGAATAGGAGGAACAAATAAAAAAATTTGTCCAACTCGATGCATAAAGCAACCACGAATGTCGACCAATAGTGTTCCAAGTTGGTGCACTTAATCCACCTCCGCTCCTAAGTTCTCATAGTGTCTGCAAAGTGTTGTGTAAGTTGGGCTTCTCTAGGAGTCATGTTCATGTGACTCCCCCAATTTTCACAAAGATAGCATGTAGAATACAATTATTTCAACATTAGCTATGCATGGAATCAGGACCAATCCATCTAAAAGATTGATCTTGACGGCCTTAAATATCTTGATGAACTCACTTTTGAATTACACTTACTTGAGTATTGTTCACATGAACTCTAGGGGTTACTCTTTTAAGAACTTCCATAAATATTACACAATTGCAATTCCAAACTTTCCATTAATGTTTAAATTTGAAACTTTCTTGATAGTTTGGGTTTTACTATGGTTCAACTTAAGGTTCCTTCAATAGTTTTTAATCAACATTTACCAACAAGCGCCCCATCCGCCCCATATCCATATAAGGGGATATATAGGCTATTTAGGAGGCCAAGGGGCCCCTTTCTATATGTGGGTCTCTCATCCGACATCAAGGGGACATGAGTTTCCCTCTCCCCATATATATAGAGAGAAGATCGAGAAGGGAGAGGGTTTCACCTATAAATCTATATGGCCAACTCCACAAACTTCAGAGCAATATTTTCATTAACTATCAAATTTACTTAACAATCAAACTTTCATGATGAGTTATCAGTTTGGACTTCTTTATCATTTTGAAGTGAATTTTATAAAAGTTTTGGCAATGATCACATTTCATTCTCATTTACACAAACTCTTTTGAGATTTCAATCATGAAACTTGGGCATGGAGAGATTGCCTATGGTTTTGAAACAATTAATTTCTCTTGTTATCAAGTTGGAATGTTTAGTTAAATATTTTTTTAAATCGATATTTGAAATAACCTTATAGAGAGAGTGGATCTCATTTATTTAGGTCCCTTTAACACATAAATACCTCTTTAATGCAAAATATTTGATTTGGCAATTAATTTTGTAAAAGACAAACCTATTCAATTACCTATAGTCACATTTTTTTACTTGTCTAATGAAGATTAGAATTTCTATTTTATGTGCCTCATTTACAAATTTTAATTAAATTTGGTTGATTCCCACAACTACAATTTGAAATTATTTTTGAAAGTTTGTTTTTAAATCCTAAAACTTTTAGTTGACTTGTGCATAAATAATTATTCTTAACTTTTCTCAATTAGTAACACAATATTTATAAACTCATAAATTTATATCGTCTAAAATTTTAATCAATTCTGACGACAATCAAGATTGGTTCCCTTTTGGAGACCATCCACTGGTGAATAAAACTAGTTGTTGATGAATAAAGCAATCAATTAGATAGTACACTGCAAGGAGAATGGAATGAGGGAAGAGAGATTTTTCAAGTGCGTAAGGAGCCATATAAGCAGCATCAGTAAGAGTATGGGAAGAAATGATAGAGGAAGGTTATAGACCGCTAAAGATTGAAACAAGTTTAACAAATAAAGGCTTCACAGAATGTGTGGAGGTGGAGAAAAGAAGATGAGAGTTTGATGTTGTATGCAAAGAAATGTGGGGATGAGTGTAGTGGAGATGGTTAATCAGTATCAATGTGGAGAGGTTTTATTTGCTCTTTTTTTCACCTAAGCCTAGTATGTGACCGTTCAAAAGGATGGTAGCAATAAAACATAACCTTTGAAAATTAATTTCTATTGTTTAGAGGTTTATAACACTTCTTAAATTTGAGATAGATATAGTTCCTATATAGATACTACATATGAATAAACTTATTAAAGTTATCACCCACATAAGTGGTGTAGTGTTGAATTTTCTCAATTAGTTTCATTGTAGTTGGTTGTAAACATGGTTTTGGCTACTAAATTAAAAGCATGTAACTATTTATATAAACCAAAGTTTATATTAATTTTAATGAAGAAATTAAAAATTTCTTCTACACAGTCTTGCATATTTTTGCATGAGCATGTTTTGATAAATGTGTTGTTGCTTCTTTGTTTAAGGTCTCGATCTTTATATAAAGTGATAGCACCATCCTAGAGAACTTTTGAGCCAACATTGGAGATGGTATTTATGCCAATCATGCAAAATATGTTTAGAACGTGAGGTATACTGTTATACAACAAGAATGATTTGTTGTCAGTTATTTCAAACATTACAGGCACATGAAATTGCAAAACATCCAAAGAATTTATTCTCAACCAACCTTTACAAAAGCGAAAAATTCATCCTGAACTCGTGCTACAACAGCCATTCGTTTCAAGTGAGATGCGAAATGATGCCTTTGCAATATCTGCACAGGTTGTCCATTGCCCCTGCAAATGAGTCAACTAAGATCAACAATATCTGTACATAATTATTGGAAAAAGCTCAAACATTATTTACAACAATAACATCTGTACATAATAAATCAACACTTGAATATTAAATATAACAATAATACCTGTACTTCAAGGACAAAAGCCAAATTTCACATTCTTTGTATCATTATAATAAGTTGTTTTAGGTTAGATATATTTTGGATAAACCTCATAGTTATACTTGCAATGGAACAAATCACAGCCAGTTCACTTGCTTCTTCCAGAATGTAGAATAGATTCTGGGTAAATCCTTTAACTTGCTTTCTGGCAGAAGACTGCCTGACCGATACAGTGCCCAAAAAATATCTATCAAATAGATTTTGTTCTTGAAAATTGGTGATATTACTCTATATTCTCATATATTGTAATGTCCCCTCTTTCCAAATGAGCTAGGACGAAGACCTTTGGCCCTTTTTGTCTACCCGACGGCCAAAGGAGGTATCTAGGGTGACTAAGTTTTTATTATTTTATTATATTGTGCAAATATTTTTAAAATAACATTATAAGTTGCACATATAATAAATAATAAAGCTTATTAATAAAATAAAAATGTCAATGTCAAAATACAATTAAATTTAATTGTATTATGGGGGAAAATGCGACTTGCTCTTGGGAGTCATAAATAGGGAAATGTGCCATATGGCCCATAGGGAAAAATGCGACCAGCCTAGGGGAAAGAAAGAATATTATTGGCTGAGTTTAGAGGTGCTTTTTGGGTTGTTTTCCCTTTATATGAGCAAGTCGACTTGCTTAGGAGCATCCAGAATTTTTATTATCAGATTTGCATTGCAAGAAGCTTCAAGCTTTTGTAAGAAATTCCAAGGACGGAAACCCTTGTGGATTTCATCTCTTGTGGACGAAAACCCCAAGGGATTGAGAGGGGATTTCACTCAGAAATTTCCAGCGATTATAATCAGATTTCCAGGTTGTTTTCAGCAGTGTTTTGGGAGGTATTTTCAGTGGTTTATTACAGCAGCTGGGTCGACTTAATGAGGACTGTTTTGGCATCATTTATAGAGGTATTTTTCTTCTAAAAATTGTTGTCAGATATCTTCAAATACTTGTGCAACAAGGCTGTATTTTTCTTAATATTTCTGAGCCAAATAAAGAGGGTTTTCAAGCAATTTATATTCAGTTTCAGATCTGGTTTTTCCCAGTTGTTTGGCTGCATTTATTCCTGATTTTTATATTATTTGAGCTCTAAAAATATTGGCAATTAACGGGAAAAGAAATCATAAATTTTGAGTGTGTTTGGTGTGGAGATCCATTCAAAACCCTAGTCGCTTTGGCTAGGAAAGTCTGCATTTTGCCCTAGTTTGTTGGTCAAGGGTTTCAACAGCTCCATTTCTTCATTTACAAGTATAAAAATCTGGTTTAGGGCAAAGAACTTTATTTGGGATCTTTCATATATTAGGACCATAAGTCCAAAATTGACTATGGAATATTTGATATACTGTGCAAATGAAAAGGGCGACTTAAACTTAAACAGCTTAAATAAATACAGAATGTCAACTATAGCTTGCTTTGGGCAGAAGTGCAGAAACATGCAATCTGCAAAATGCATTACCCTGATGCAGTATGAAAAGATTATGAAAGGCCAAGCTTGATGCAAGGAAAAGCATGGCCCAATTAACATGCATGAATCACAATTAAGTCATTTTATCTTAAACTTCTAACTAACTACACAAACCGTCCCAATGCTTAGAGGTAGACAATGATCCTTAACTCGACATGATATCATGCAATCAGGCCTAAACGATCCTTCAATTGCCACAGCCCCCAAAAATTTCTACAGCACTTCATTTTGAAAGATTGGAAACATTAGGATGCTATAAAAGTGTCCTACATTTTTCAAAAAATCATTTTTCACATCGCATTTTGCTACTTGTACTACTTCTGCTAATATGTTAAACCAGATGATTGAGACTCACTCTATGCAGAGTTATTTCCTTCTTTCAACCATTCTCCCCTCTTCCATCTGTAGGCATACCTCTTAAGAGCACCACTTGCTTCACCACAGGATTTCAGGAAATCAATGGCATTTCCTCAGGGCACATCGCATCTTTTTAAAAATCTTTAGCACCATTGCATGTCACCATTCGCATGGTCCAAGGGCATGGTGAAAGGCTGATCTCCTTGGATTTTGCATTTTAAGTCTCTATTTTTAGGTTCCTAACATGGTGAGTCTAGCCATATCTTTTAGGTTAACCCAGAAACTCTTCTTGCCCCCAGACAATTTTTATAATTTTTCTTACTTATTATCGCTTGGTCTACTAACTCTTATTGCTTCCATCGGTTGTCTATATCAAAGTTATCAAATTTACAGCAATCATAGGGGACTTTTCCCTTGCTCTTCAATGCTTCTCATGCTATCCCGCAACATTATCATGAACATTTCTCTTGGTTTGCAAGTGGGTTTGGTCAAGGAATTGCTACTCATCTGTTTCAGATTGCCAACACATTCTTTCTCCCACGATACTACCACAGACCGGAACCCTAAAAATACGTTATTCGCCTCTGTGCAGGGCACCACAGTTTATCAAGGGTTCTACCACATGGAGCAGAACCCTTAAAAATTAGTTATTAGTCTTTGTGCACGCCTCATGTAGGACACCTTAGTTTATTGAGGGTTGGGTCCATATATTGTCTCTGGTATTGAATTGCATTGGGGCTTAGTACCATGTATTATATTCATATTGTTCGAACGGGAATGGGAAGTCATGAATAGGGCATTCTCTAACCCTTCTCCTTTCATTCAAACTATCAAAATATACAAACATATCAGATAGATCTTGCAGTTGAATTAAGGTTACTGTTATCTTGTTTATATTGCATGTTTTCCTTTCGTTCATCATTGCAAATAGTGTAGAATACTGAATATATTTCTGTTCGTTGGACCTACACCGCCCAAACCCCAAATATACCTCTTTTGTAAAGTTTCCAACTAGATATTTGATCTCTGTTCTATAGTGGAACACCCCATCACAACAGATCTTAATTGTTATAGGCTATGAGAAGATTCTTGGTTGTTGATTGACTATTTGCATCTACAGTACCCTACTAAGAATTATCTGAAATAAACTGCAATGCTGTACCAAGCAATCAAAATGGGTAGTTAGATGCTTCAGATACAAAAGTAATGAAGATGAGGATGATTAAGATGGTTTCAGATAGATTATTTATGGGAAAACAATATTGGAAACCCTTGGGGACGTTATCCAAAAAGCTGGGTTGCAGTGCCAGCAAATTACAGGCAAATCTGGAAAACAAAGAACATTTCTACAAGTTCCCTTTCCATCTAAAAGAGTCCCTTGCTGAAAAGTTTTTGAAAGTTTTCAAAATGGGAATGCACTTCAAAATACCATAAATGCAAGTGGAGTTTATAATAAGCAGTTTCCAAATTTCAGGGATCAATTATCTTCTACAAAACAATACACACACACATATATATTATGTAAACTCCGAGATGATTTGTATGCCGGTAGTTTTTAAGAAACCATAATCATGATACACGCCTCCACCTACTCCCACACCGACAAGAATATGCAATTTGTTTTTCTCCCCAACGTTTATTTTATTTTAAATGAGTTTTGTGCCCCCTTTATCATCATTAGGGGGTTTTCTAGGTCTTTGACAAGCCATAAACAGTCTTGTGATGTACATGTGATAGACATATCACTTTCATTGTCTCCTATATTAGTCTCCTCTGCTTTTTTACCCTTCCCTTAGAGTCTCGTATCGATCCCAACTACTAGCTCCACCAAGACTGAGATTGCAATAAGTATAGGTGGGTTCCATGTTGGTTTAGAAGGAAATATAAGCTTTGGCAACGCATGGTTCAAACAGAATTTGACACTGATAACTTTTGTGAAAAGAGTAATAAAACGGATTGGTAACATCAATGGATGCCTCGCTCTTATGGAGCAGTACTAAAATTCTGATCTGGGATTGAACTATATGTTACCTTTTTCATCTCCTTGCGTTCAGTCATAAAATATATTTCCTAGATTAGGCACATATCTTTTGGTAGGCCATCAATTATATATTAATGGTGATAGGAACTGCTTCAAAATGTAAGTGCAAACAAAATCTAAATATACTATCCTTCAGGTTGAAATCAAATAAATTCTAAATATACTGTCCTTCGAGTTGAAATCAATCAAATAAGTCCCTTTGCACATTATCTTAATGTCAAAGGTTGGAATGTACTTGGGTTTTGAATCCCTACAAGTCTTGGTGAGTCAAGTAATGACATTGTAAAGGTGAAAGGTCACTTATAGTTATTTTTTACAGAGGTCTCTAACGTCAATTCTTTTACATTGTCAAGGTGTCCATATAATAAGCTTGCCTATGTCACCAGGTATGCCAAATTTTATCGAAAAAGTTCAAACTTAACTGATCTTTCTCATCCTCAAATACAAACTCGAACTTTATCCATTATTTTTACATGGGAAATTTTTGACATGCTTTTACATTATTTTATAAATGTGTGTGTATATACATATACCAGTTGAAAACAGAGGATAGAAAACTCTCTCCACTTTGTCCCTCTGACATATTTATGCATTTTTAAGAAAATTAAAAAACGGATAATAAAAAAAACTTTTGTTTGAACCTAAAGACGTTTTTTCAAACTTTATCTGTTGGCGTACTTGAACCGAACTTTATCCTTGTCGAACATGAACTTGAACTCGAACCTTGTGACTTAGAAGCT
Source organism: Taxus wallichiana var. yunnanensis (assembly GCA_018340775.1). Taxonomy (NCBI): domain Eukaryota; kingdom Viridiplantae; phylum Streptophyta; class Pinopsida; order Cupressales; family Taxaceae; genus Taxus; species Taxus wallichiana. The sequence continues at coordinate 636,691,125 of CM031237.1, read as the reverse complement.
CACAACACAAGGCACCTTCAAGTCAATAAAATAATCATCAAACACACTGAAAAGCATCTCAGATTTAAAGAAAAACTCGGCAGAATGACAAGGTGAATAAGTTTTTCAGAGACTAAATTTTTGGAGAAAATTCTCCAAAAATATACGAGTTTGAAACAATGCTATGGTCCCTCATCCCAATGTTAAAGAGTAAAGACTAATACTGACAGTCTCCACTGCATGTTAGTCCCAGTGATCATAGGGTGTTGATCCCAGCAATGATGAGTATGTTGATTTGGCCTACAGTCATAGGTCTTCGATTATAATAAGGTATATCTCCTCGAAATGTTGTCAAAGATTTGCAGTTTCTGAACTATTTATTGGAGACAGGTGGTTATATACCAAACATTTGATATGTATGACACCCTATGATCAATTAAGTTACCTAATTCTCGTTTTTATGGTTATATACCAAACTATTGATATGTACTACTATCTCCATCAAGATTGAGATAGCAAAAGGATGTATAGATAAAGTCCATGCTGGTCTAGGATGAATTAAGAGCTTTGACGAGTCATAGTTCAGGCAGAACTCAAAATTGCTAATTTTTGTGAAAATAATAGAACAGTTTGGTAAAATTACGGATCTTGCTCTTATGGAGCATTATTTCTGAATCTGGGATTGTGTTACCTTTTACATATTTGTCTTCAGTAAAAAAATTCTTTCTAGATTAGGATAATATTTTGAGGAGAATAGTCACATATTATTTGGTAGCCATTAACTATATTAATGTTGTTAAGGAACCTTTAAAATTTAAGCACAAACAAAAGCTGGAGATACTGTCCTTTGAGTTGAAACCAATCAAGACAGACTTGTAGCTCACTGTCTTAAGGTCAAAATGGTTGGGTGTAATTGGGTTTCAAGTCCCTACGAGTCATGGTGAGTCAAGTGATAGCATTGTAAGGATGAAAGGACACAGAAATTATTTTTACAGAGGTCACTAATGTCAATTCCTGTACATTGTTGAGGTGTCCATATAATAAGTTTACAATGCAAGGCACCTTCATGTCAACCAAATAATCATCAAGCACACTGAAAACACATACCAGATTTGAAGAAAAGCTGAGCAGAATGACAAAGAAGGTGAATATATTTTCCAAAGAGTAAAATTTTGGAGAAAATTCTCTACAACTATTTGAGTTTTCCAGACTCTATTGGTCCCACGTCCCAGGGTTGAAGACTAATACAGACAGTCTCCTACATGTTAGTCCCCGGTGATGATGAGACTGTTGATTTGGTCTACAGTTTTACATCTTCAATTATGATGTTGAGGTGTATCTCCTCATCAGGTTGGTTAAGATTGGCAGTTTCCGAGCTATTTTTGGAGAGGTGTAAACATGTAATAAAAAATATATAAAATATCTTTTATTGATGCAATACAGTGCTCAATTTTGAAATTTGAGTCCTACCGTGTTAAAGTCCAATTAAATTCTTGTTGGAGAATGAGATATTGCTCAAGCCATACTCCCTACTCCAGCTAGGTCTCCAAACTTTTGACCATGATACAGCTTTAGGTAGAATAAAATAAATCACATTAAGAATCAGCAAATAACCAAAGTAGATCAATGAGACTCAAAAGTACAGCAAGTTACAATAGAAAACTAGGGTGTTATAAGATTAAATCAATCAAAAGCTAAAACTAATACTAGATTTAAATCTAGGAATCAAAAAAACATAAGAAAATCAGTGTAACACAAACGATTACACCTGGACAATCCATATAACACATAGTTACCTGAGACGGGGGATGGGGGACGGGGGACGGGACGGCAAAAAAATCTAAATTTTGGAGACGGCGGGGGGACGGCTAATTAAAAATAGATATAAATATTTAAAATATAAAGATATAGTGACAAAATTATATAAATAAGCTGAAATAAAACCATTTGAGATTTAAATAAGGTGAAACTTGAACTCATAAACATCAAATACATTCCTTAATACTCATGATTCTTTCAGAAGATTGCAAGAAGTTGCTTGGTCCAAAAAGGTGCAAAAATTGATTTTATGAAAATAAGAAAAATATTGCCATCAATGTGTAGAGCTCAAGAAAATATGCACTTTTAGAGACAATGGCACCTGAAACGGAGCCACATAATGAAAGTTATGGCACATGCAAGCTTTTCTTTTGCTACATCTTCCCTGGACCCTTTCCAAAAATGGCAAAAATAATGTGCAAAGGGAATGAGGAATGGTTATTCATGTGACCATTATGGGTTAGAAACAATACACAAAGAGAGTGTCGCTATTTGGTCTTAGCCTTAGTTGTCCTTGCACTAGTTATCCTTGTCTCCTTAGGTCTCACACGCATTACACTCCCGACATCTTGCCTGCATCTCACCACTTGGCACTTTGTTCATCCATGTCCATGATCTACGACACCTCTTTTTCGCTTTTCATGACACAACACCTCTTTTACCATCCTTAGCCACACCATCACCCGTGGGCGATGGTATCCTCGAAGGTTTCTCTCGGTCGACGCCATCGCCCACAAGCGATGGCGTCCTATATATACACACCACACATTGACATTCAAAAGGAAGGAAGCCCAAACCTTAGGAAATGCCATTTGCTCTAGCTCTTTTGCGCCATCTTCGCATTTGCTCGCTTAGCTCTTGGTTCATCTTGCACTTTGCTTGGATTGGATTGGACACTCTTCTTCTTGGTTGGTTTGCTTGCACTATTGGGTCATCTATAGTGAGTCTAGGACAAGAACGGTGTTCCCCTTCTCCACCTAATAGCAATTCTCTCTTGGTGTGCTGCTTCTCTAGAGATAGATGCATCAGTGACCACCCTACAGGTACAAGGTGAGTGCTCTAACTATCTTTGTCATTTTGCATAGATTAGTTCATCTCCTTCCCTCATTGTGCTATGTTAGCTTAGTGTTATATGTATTTTGATACTAGTTAGCATAGTGCTCTTATTCATGATCAGCTCCTTAGCTTCTCTTTACTTTCATTTCAATTACATTGTGCATGTTTGCCTTATCTATCATTGATCTATACCTCTCCTCACCCAATCACCAATATCTTAGTAGGGTTCTCTCCTCTATCTTGACTACGGGCCTTGGAAACCCTAGGTTGACCTAGTTATTGCCCTCTAGATATGTGACCCTAGCACTCGCTGTAGCCCCTTTAAATCTATCCATTGTATGCCGATTCATGTGTGTTTCTTACTCGTTGCCTCGATACCCTTGTAGAACAGATGATTTAGGAGTGCAAGTTATTGAGACACATTCTTGGCCCGCCATACAAATAACAGTACAACTAGCTAGATCTATATCACTGTAAGAGACCAATGAAGGTTCTGAAAATAATCCACGGGGAATGTCTAGGGCTGAGGGGGGGCAAGTTGAGCAATCCTAGGAGGAAGTAAAGGATTTCCCTAGAATTCCTCCTAACATGGCCGAAGAAAAGAAGCTCCAATGGCAGCAAAAATCTCATAATGCATGCTTGCCTTTGCAGCCCAGGAGGCAGTCACAAAGAAATAGAACTACGATGTCAAGGAACAGGTCCATGATGCTCAGTAGGAGCATACCCTCGTCATTGAGAGCTAGTGTGCTGCAGTACTGTAGTAGTGATGTGCAGAGATGACTGTCACCTCACTAACCTACCCACCTCAGTGTGTGAGGCACCAGTATCCAAATGATACTTAATGTCGCCACAAAATGGCTTAAAGGGCCAGCAACCTTTCCAATCACTGCAAAAGAGTCAGTAAAAATGATGATGGCCTCACAAGAATAACTTGGCTTGAGATGGCACAACTAGGCAATCCTAGGAGGAGGTTAGGTTCACATTTCAGTATGATGGAATCTAATTTTGGGATTGCCCTCCTTAAAACAAGAGGTTACTCGGCTTACAAAATTTTGACAGTCACTTAAGTGAATATACTAATTGGCCTTCTTGGCAGAACTTAGAAGTAATAGAGTGCAATGGGCATTTGGCTTAAGTTTATGATATTTAATTTATATTAGTTGGTTACTCTATATTTACTTTATAGTTGTATTTATTGTATTTACAGATCAATGAGTACAAACAACACCTTAGCCTAATTTCTTCTCTCAACGGAAAAGTTAATGCAGAAACCTGTACATTTTCAGGTGACACCGCCATGAGCGGATCTTTATAGGCATTGTGATGAACAAGCCTGTCTAGGACAACAATAACCAAAGAGAATTGGTTTTCTGCAAAACAACAGTCTTGGACAAACACCTAAAGATTTAATGCAAAAAAAGACACAATCAAACTGTTTTAAAATTTATCTCATTCCTGCTCTGACTGACATTACACACCGTCGACAGAGGTAGAAAAGGAATATAAATTCACGTACAAGGTTTTGGCCTGTTTTCTCTATGGATTTTTAGATTTCCATTAAAATTTAACATATAATTGAAATTTTCTGGTCACTGGGGGTGAGTAATGATAAATGGAATATTATTCATGGTCCTAGAATGCTATCATCGGATTGCATTTTTTATTTGAATGTCTTTTTTTTATGCCTGTATTGGGCATATAAATATAGCTGGAAATGAAAATAAATTGAGAGATGCTTAGGGTTTCGTTGGTATCTCCTTTCTCAATGAACAGGTGGTTTACATGTATGAAGTGTGCATGGATTCGGGAACCCTTGAAACTATCTTCATAATGACATATTTGCTTTGTGAATGCCCAAGAATAGGATACCTGAGCAAAACAGAGCTAAGGTTTAATTTAAGATATAAATTTGGAACAGTGGTGAATGTAGACAAATTGTTCGGAGGGGTGTATCATATTACTTTCTATTCTTTTGAGAACTTGTCCCATGGCAGAGCAGAGCAGAGCAGATCCTGGAGGAGAGGATACACATGTCAACAAGGGTAGAGCCAATTCGGCACATTTGAAGATGGATTTAGATTGACAGAAAGAAAATAGGAGAAAGGATTTTTCTGAAACAAAGATGTTTGTCAGATATTGAAAATTCTGAAATGACTCAATGAGGCTGCAAAGAGCTCATTTTGATTTCTGTTTCTTATGAGGATTTTTTTGGTGAAAACATTTTATTTTGTGAAGACCCCAAATGTTATTGAGAGTTGGCCCAAACCAATTACAAGATTGAACAACATGCATTAAGCTTTTTCCAAGATAAAATAAGAGTAAGAAGATGACAAATTACGTAGAAGCACTAGAAGCCTTTCAAAATCCCTAAAAAATGTCATAGAGATAGAGATCCTTGGACTGTTTAAATAGAGTGAAAAAGATATGACAGTAACAAAGTAACTCTAATCATTGTCTTTAAAATGAGTGGAAAGTGGAAAAGGAATTACATTTAAAATGCATCTCCAATATTCCGCACAATGAAGAATATCACTAATGGGACAACAAGGTGAAGGCTATATGTCACCTCGTATTCTCCGGATTATGTGATTTAAAAATTCATATGGGAAAAAATAATACATGAAAAAAGAACCTAAGACATTGAAGGGAGGTATCATTAGCTAATGCTCCCTGTAATGACAACTTCCTCCATGGAGAACAATCACAAAATTACAATGATTTGATAAAAGAAATAAGAATATAAATAGCTGTCTTTAATAATCTTGCAACATATAAGATGAAAGCATCAATAATATCCCATAAATCCTCTTCAAAAAAAAAAAACACTCAATCCATTTCGAGAAATGACCAACATAAGGAAGATTACAATAAAAGATCCACTCTAACCTACAACACACAAAAGCGTACACCGAGTCATAAAATATGATCCACATACATTTTCTGTGACAAAAGTAGATCTAAACAAAAAGCTTACGGGGCAATTTAACAATTTCAATAGCCAGATGCTAATAAATACCTTTTGGGATAGTGCACGGTCAAAAAGAAGTTTTTCAAAACAAGGAGTCTATATGCATATCACACCTTCAAAAGATTTAACGATTACCACTATGGGTGGAAGGTAATAGATGAACATGCCAGAAAATATTTCTCAGAAAAATAGCTACAAAAACATTAGCTTCAATAGCTTACAAATGGAATCATAAATTTTAGTAAGCACAAAAATAAAGTAGATAGGCATAGATCTAAGAATATCAAAAAACTCCAAATATCCATATTATAGCAATGGATGGAAAACTCTAACATGGATAATGATGCCCGACAGATGTTTTTAAAAATGAATTTTGAAAATGACTCTTTAATGAAAGGAGGCATTTACATGAATGTTTTTGTTGTGAAGGGTAATCTTCTGTATCTTAGCAAAAGAATAAGTTGATAGAAATCTGGCTCAAGACAGGTTAGCAGTTCTTATTCCAGCTATCAGTACTCAGGAGGTCAATGCAGAATTAATGAGGCTGATAGCTCTATAAGAAAATAAGAAATTTGTTCTATCTTTGGGGAAAAGGCCCCGGGACTACACATTTTTCAAGCTGGCTTCTTTCAAAAATATTGACATATTGTGTAATTTCTACCTTTCTTCCCTTAGTTCCGAAATAATATGATCCCACGTAGTTTGACATCTTTCTGCCAATTTCCCTCTGCAATAGTAATTATCAGATTGTTACTTGGGTGATTTCTCTCTGGCTTAAATCCCTACTTAATAAGGTGATCTTAGAAGAGCAGAGTGGTTTTGTTGTCGGAAAGCAAACTTTGGATGGAATAAACATCGACCATAAAGTCATTCATTCCATTGAGCATCGGAAAAGGTCTATGATCATTAAACTAAACATGAATAAGGCCTATCACAGATTAAATTGGGGATTTGTAGGTATGATTCTTCAGTAATTCAATTTCCAAGAGAAACGAAGAACATCCTTGTTTTCATTTTTAATTAATGAGATTCTAGCAGGTTATTTCCAAGCCTTTATAGCCCTGATACAAGGGTGTCCTATCACACCTTATCTGTCCATCATTTAGCAGAGGCTTTGGGTCGGTCCATTTCTGCTAATACTCCTACTTCCAAAGACAATTCAAGTACTTCATATTGTCTCCTCGCCTCCCCATGTCTCCCATCTACAATTTGCAGATGATGGTGAACCAGCTGTGGAGGAGGCACAGCACCTCTGAGAAATCTTACTCACATATCAGTTGGTTGCGCAGAAAAAGGTGAACACTAGTAAGTCCAAAGTGTACTTTTGAATTTCTCAAACAATGTCTAAGAGAATATTATCGATCTCTTCGGTTTGAAAAAGGCTCCCTCCCAAGTTCACACAAAGGGATGCCCCTGATTGCTAGTAGAGCATCACGGAAAGTATGCAAACCAATGGTCAATAGGGTCCATAAGAAGCTATCACAATTTCCCTAATCTCTTCAGAAGTCATTAGTTGCCAAGGTGGTAGCTCCCACTCCAACTCCTAAAAACCTAGTAATCACAAGTTGGGAACCCATCAAAAAAAACTACAAAGTTATAAGCATCTTTTCAAGGCAAGGTGAATTTGAAATCATGGAAAATTAGGGAAGATCAATTTCAAAGATGATGCAGGCTCTCGCATGAAATGTTATAGGAATTGCATTATGTGACATTAAACTAGGGTTGACGAAGGAGTGGCACGTCACTTGCTACCTTTATACTCATTCTTCCCTCCACATCTCCAGTTTCACCTTCATTATCATTTTTGTATCCATCCTCTTGCTGCTTATTAAGAAATCTAAGTGTTAAGAAATTAAAGTGGATCCTCCAGCAGGTGGGGTTCGGTTCCATCTTGTTAGGATTATCCTTTATATGGGTTATATCTATAAATCCGAATGTTAGCTTAGGTGCGTGTAGGTTTTATTCCAATATAAATTTTAATCATATATTTGTGGAACATGTGATGTGCATCACCTCTTTTTTCCCTTTTGAGGCAAAACTTGGAGTTTCATGTCATTTGTAACTCCTACAACATTGGCACACACTTCCCCCTTACCTTGTGGGGATTGGGGACACAAGGCACACACTAAAAAGGTTTGCATACGTAATGATAGATTTACTTTTTAACTCCTTTTGCCTTCCTTGCTTTATTTAAAGAGCTCTCTCCTCTTCTCTACTACACGTGGAAATCTATTCTTTTTTTCTGGTCTCCTCTCTTCTCATCTCTTCATAAAGAATGTAATCCAGAGAATAGTTCTTCTAAGCCTTATCAATACACGTGGGGTTTTCTTCCATTGATTCAGTACCAATTTGTGTCTCACAGTTTCATAGATTAGCTTACTTTGAGGTAATATTTCACCTTTTATACATTTATTTACTTATACTTTTAGCTTACACAGATCTGAAGGTAACAGGGCCTGTCCATGTAACCAATGTTGAAGAGGATGAGTAGGGGGATGGCTGCAGTCATGTTATTGTGTTTTTGGGTACTGTTTTAAGGAGCTGATTTTCCATGCTTAGGTGGCAGCCACACTGATTGCGTCAAAAACCTGTCACCATGTTTGAACCATGTAATAGATACATTGCAGCTTTTATAGCATTAAAAATATCCTCGCTTTTTCAGTTCATAAGATTCATTTAATATTTCTGCATTACATTTTCTACTGTAAATTCAGATATTCCAGTTAGAATTGTTTTTGTGATTGGCCTGCAATAAGGCCCAGTCTGCTTTGTCATCGGTTGAATGGTGTCGCTTCTGATGACATCAACACAGTTATGTTTGACTGACATAAATCAAAGATGGGAAGATTAAGATTTTGAGTCAAGGGCCTTGTATTTTTTTGCTCTTTTCCAATGTAATCAACCTTTGGAAAAATTTATCATTTTCCCAATGGATTTATCCATATGGCGGTTAGAATATGCCAACCTTATTTTGTGGCCATTGAGTCACTTAACCCAAGATATCTTTAGCCAAAACAACAATAATGTGCCTGTAGATTAACCTGATTCTTATTGGTCCCAAATATTTTCCTCAAACTAGCCATCATACATTCGCCCACAAAGGTAACTATTACTAACAAATCTAGAATAAATTGACACTGGGGCGAAGAACTTCTAACTCTTAGGCATGTTTTCTACATTTTTGGATATGCATTTAATTTTTGGATAAGTGTTCTCCTTGGTCCTGAGCAATTTATAAGCAGGACCACTTACTGGAATGATATGTGGACTGCAAAGCCTGTTAATGTGAACTCTTATCATTTATCAAAGTAAGGCTTTTAGATGCTGTCAAAGAAGAAAAATTAGGAGGATTTTAACAGGTAGACAAGAGGCCTAAGTATTTTCCTTCCATCTGGAGTCCTTTTCAACTAACTGATGAACACAAATATATTCCTTTCAGAACAGGACACAACAGACAATAGAGACCATTTTTCCCATCCAAGTGAGAGCCTGATACACATGAAAGCTTATAGAATGAGTCAGGTCAATAGCTTATTTCACCAATGTGAGAATAACACTCATGGTCTATCTCAGAGGCATGCAATTCACAATCTGTTTATTTGGTTGGGGAAACCTTCAACCACAAATGGGGCAAACAATACCGATGGAAAACCACAGGAGATTCAGACTGGTGATGAATATTGCAGTTGATGGGAAAGAAACAACGTAATCTCTCTGAGTATAGTTGGCCTTCTTTTAGCACGTATTTTTCATTTCAAAGAGCACATTTTAATTTTAAAAGTCACTTCTTGGCATTAATTATTTGTTTGATTCAAATTTCTATATACAGGAAGCTATAGGGAATTCCCTCTCAAGCTGAAAGACGTCAAAAAAATAATTCTGCATGTTCCTTTTAATGGTTAAAAAGCTGTTCTAGGAGAAATTGACCAACAATAGAAGTATATGCCAGCTAAAAATTCCACCTTGGGAATCGCTAGCATGTTCACAGATTATGCATAAAAGCATATAAAAGATCATGTAGTAACACACTAGGGGATGGGCCTCAGTTTGTGTCCCATGATTGAAGGATCCTATAAGTTTGTAACCCTCATTGACGAAGCAAAAAAAAATAAAAATAATTGGATATGGATGACTAAAGTAAGCAAATAAACCATAGACACTGGGAGAAAAAATCATTCCTATAATATTCTCAGAAAACAAATATACAATTAGTACAGTTATACTTACTTCCGAGGCATGGCCTTTTCATCAGTTGTATATATCCAATCAATTCCTTTCAGTGCAGCCTTTTCAAGAGGGTCACCAACCTACAATTGCATCGTCAACCTTAACTTTGACAAAAGACAAAAACTAAAAGCCAGTTCACCCAAGTTTTCCATTAAAAATGATATAAAGCATACCAGTTTGTTGTCAACAAATACAAGAGCTTGGCAAGCAGCTAAAACTTCCAGAGTGCGCCCGGCACTTTATTTGTATTTGTTTCCAAATTCTGACTGCCAACCAGACCAACAAATCCTCGAAATTCCTGAACACAATTCATAAAATACTAGCATGTCAGAATAGATGAGACAGCATAGTAATATCACCATAAATAACAGAATTCACAAAGCACAATACCATGTCATCTGTTGTAAGAGTACCAGTCTTGTCAAAGCAGCATATATCAACCTGTATCACACCATCAAGAAATACACATAGAAGGTGTTTGATATTCATGCAAAAGTTGACCACTGCTAAGATAGGAATAACATTTGTGGTTGATGGAACCAAACTAACCTTGCCAGCAAAAGGAATACGGAATGGTTCTGTGCAAAATATGCCGCGTCTTGCCAATGCAATTAGAGAAGTATTCACTGCAATTGACAGTTCCATTGGCAACTCTGGGGGATCACAGAAGTAATGATTAAAGAGCAACTGAGAAATAACTTGTACTTGCTCCGTGTAGGATCCTCTAGGCCCTATATCAATAAAACAAATATTCAATGACTAAAAAGAAATCCTTGCCTACAAGCATACATAACATCATACTTCAAAGAACCTCCACAGGCTATTTTTGATGTATCTCACAAGAAAATAGCTATCCCTGGAAAATTCCAGATATGTAAAATAGCTTGTTCAAACATTAGAGAGGACCTAACTTTATAATAGAACCAAAACACCCTGCTTTGCTATAAAACTATGAGATAAATGAATTGATTGGCCTTAATTACATTCACACGTCTCAACTATGTTGCCAGGACACGAGTACGGGTACAGGTATGGGTTCAAAACACAGATACGCTGATTTTCAAAACCCTTGGTTTGGGTACGTTTGTGTACAACTGTACAAATATAATATATATACTCATATTTTAGTCCATAAGAAATAAAAAACTTTTAAAATATAGTAGGATAAAGGTTCAAAACTTTCAATATGGTTAAAATTTATCATTTTCATTAATCATTGTCCTCCTTGCAATAGCTGCCTCTGAACAAATCCTCCTTGCAATGGCTGCCTCCTCCTCAATTCATCTTTGGCACTTTGCTCTTATACTTATAAAACCAACAATGAATTGTTTGTGTATTTTGGGAATGCTTGAGTGCCTTTTTATAGGTTTTAGAGGAGTTTAGGGTTTGATTTTTTAAATTAATTTATGAGTTTTTAGGGTTTCCTTTGACAGAGACAAGTCAAAAATAAATTATTATGCAACAGCAGTTGGATATGCCCGGACATACCCGGGCATACAGGGACATTTCCGCCATGTACCCCTGCGTATCTATACTGTATACCTAAGTTGCCTCATTTGAATTCGTGAAGGATAAAATTTGTAAAAAAAAATTGATTCCAAAAAAATCAGCTACAAAATTCATGATTAAATTCAACTAAAACAAATTTAAATAATTTGACATTTCATATAAGTAAACATTGTCCGAACAATTTTCCAATAAATAACCATCTAACATTAAATAAAAATGTTTATATACTTTTTTAAATTACATGTAATAAATTGCAAACTATTAAAATTTTAAAAATATTCTATTAAAAAAGATGTGTATTGAAAAACGTAAAATTAATAAAACCATGAACACTATGATTCTTTTAACTTATAAAACACAAAATATAAAAGTTAGATTTTATAAACTAAATAATAATAAAAACTAAACCTGAGTAAAACAACCTAAAAATATAATAAAATAATCACAAAGCTAAATAAAAATAAATTTAAAAATACTATACTAAAAATATAATAAAAACCTAAATCCAAAAACGTAAACTTAATCGATAAGCTTCACCAAGCTTCAGTTTTTATCAGAGGTGCTTCTAACATTTTCACGGAGCTACTTCTCACTGTGTTTGTTGCAGGTTCTCATGACCTCACGGGCTCATCTCCTCACCTCCAGACTTCTCCACTACATCTATAGGCGATTAATAGCTGTGTTTGGAGTCTTGGACTATTCCAATGCTGTAACACTGAATACTACAGCCATGCTGTGATGCCGAACATGGAATACGAAAAATAACAGAGCAGAAAAAAACAAAGTGTATGTATTCGTAAATTTATACAGTTTTTTAGGGCAGCTTTGGAATTCGCCAAATTTCAATTTTTTTCATATAATTCGCTGAATGCAGCAACATAGTCAAATACTTACTAAGGGTGGTACGGTGGGGGAGGACATACCCCTGCAGCATACACGTAGAACGGAAAATAGAAACTGAATTTTTCCAGTTAACTAGCCAATTGCTAGTAAAGCACAATTTTTCTAAACAAAATAGGTAGATAAGAAGTATAATTACCTTCTTTAGAACATAGCCAGCAGCAATAAGTGCAAAGACTACCAGGAATAGAATGAATAGCCCACTTTCCCAGCTGTTTGCAGTAACCTGACAGTGCAATAATGTCATTCCATTTCTCCCGCATAGAAAATACATCAATTTCCTCGAGCAAAAATATAAAAAAATACAATGTTTGTGAATATGTAAAGCAAAATTCCTAAATTAAATGCAGAAACTATGCTTCACAGACCCTTTCAGTAGAGAAGAGGATAGTACGCATTAGCTTTCCCTGGCTTGTCTCAAATCCAGTGCGGAGAATTATGGCCAAGCACCCTCCATCCAGAGTTTTGAGATGAGCACCCTATAAAGAAACAGATTCAAAGTGTTTCCAAAAGACATATTAATAATGGATTTAACTCCACAGAAGTAACAATAACAAGCATATAAGCACTCAGAAAAAAAAAACATGTCACAGAGGAGAAGTAGCTGATATAGATCCAAAGATCAAAAATAACATTATTTGTACATAAGAAATGATTTGTAGGAAAATTTGTCCGCATGAGATAGACTACCTTATCTGATGTGTGTTGCAATATTTTTGTGCCACCAAAAAGAATATGACCTTTGTCTCGCCTTGCTGATAGCCTTTCCCCCAGTTCCCTACCTTGGATAGAAACCTGAAATAGCACAAGCTCTCTTTGCACATTCAACATACCAGGAATTCAACTATTGGAAAATCTATAGCTCATCTTATGTAAAATGGAATTTTCCATACCCAGCTCACCAAATCAATAGAGTCCCTAGCTTACATCAAAAATATAGATCACAAGCAATGTGCAGTTCTATATTGTGTGAAAATGATAACCATACAAGCCACACAAAAAGCTGGCTGTGTACTGAGCTTTCTGATGATGGTGAAGTTTGAACAATTTTTGTCACTTCAAAAATTAACATTCCCTCATATTCTCCCAAGCATGTTTACTATTAAATTGATAGTCCTGTCATTTGTTGTACTAGACTGAAGTCAAGCCTTTCATGATTCATCTATCTTGGGTATTTGAAACATGCTTCCAACTTATTTGCAGTATTTATAGGGTTTCTGGTGTTTAAGGATAATTCATCCATTTACTTGCAAGCCACAAGAAGAATTTTTATTTTTCCCATTACCATCTTCTGGATGCTATTAATGGCTTTGATGCTACTCAGTTTTAAAATGCAAAATATATCCCATAGAATTTGCATCCTATGATTTACATCTCATTTTGTTTGAAGTGGAAGACAACAAAGGTGAATGGGGCCTGTCTAGAAGCCAACGTCTTTGACCACAGGAAAATTGTGGCAAAAGAATGATTTAATATACTCACAAGAAAGCACACAAAAGCCACTCAAATGTCAAATTAACTTCTATTACCTTCTAAAGAACACAATGCTAGTAATATAAGGGACGGTATATCAGAATCAACTACCACGTGTGTTATACAAGATTAAACCGTTCTCAACATCTACACTCAGAAGAATGTATAAGTAAGACACCTTCCATTGTGGAGTGGACTCCCAGTCAGAATCGCCTCATTGGCAATTACACTTCCAGACAGTAATAGCATGTCCGCTGGGATGGTTCTATCTTCTCCATTTTGTCCTGCTAATCGCCCAATAGATACAACATCCCCTGGTAGAAGATCCATTCCAGATAATTTCACCCATCTGCAAACATAAAGTGCCAAAGAAAATTTAATATTTATCATTACTCCCACAGAATAGTAGTAACAGGAAGAAAGCAAGTACACCACATCCGAGAAAGATAAGAAAAACCTACTTTCCACCACGATGCACCATCAATGTCTGATTATCTACTCGAACTCGCGAAGCTCTGTCAAAGTTTTTAAACGACTTTTCGCCATTGTGGACTCAAATAAGAAGAGCATAAAAAGAGTAAATAAGCTGTAGTACCAATATTCATCGAGACACCACAGACATACACAAAATACCTGCAATTGATACCTATATGAGTATTAAAAGAAAACATTCTAAGAACCTTCATATTTAAAGTGGTAACAATTCAAGAGCGAATTAGCAAAATAACCTGGAACACAAAGAATGGTTCCATGCAGTGCTCCTTCATCAACTTCTGGAAAGTAGGCTGTGGAAACTCAAATCTGCAAAACAATCTCAGCATTAACACCTAAACAATCTTGAGACATTCACTGCTAACAACCAAGTTGCAGGCTCAAATGTAGGTTTCAGTACACTTCTTGTAGAGCTATTATCTCGATAGAAGTGCAGAGTGCAAGGAGATGGCAGGACTAACTGGCTGGTGCCACTTTTGAAGACTACACTGGAGGCTGTATCACCTGACCCAGGAACATGCCAATAAAGGAGCATCTTTGTGCCTCCCATCGGGATAAGCATTGAACTAAAAGTTCTAATGGCATGATCAATTGGCTAATGTCGGTTTATAATAATAAGACTGGACAGGAGGATGTATGGCCTGACCTGGGCCACATGCCAAGAAACAAAGAACATCTTTGCGCCTTCTGTCAAGATAAGCATTGATTTAACAGTTATAGTGGCTGTCCTTGGGGACTATGTTACCAGTGCATGGATTCAGGAGCTCACCAGTTTTTTTGGACACCAAGGGTTCGATACAGCTTGAATACTTCTCTACAAAAGTAACTTCAGTGCTTCCGTACAAAAGCAATAATAAATATATCGAACATAAATAAAGTTCTCTAATAAAGTTAATTTAGTTTGGTTAGTTATTTTGTGTTTTTTATTGTGTTCTTCATTTTTCAAACTAGACAAATATATCTACCTAATATAAACAACAAAATGTAAATCTATTCAAATATATACACATATATGAACATTAAATACAAATTAATAAATTATCTATGCTATAAAAATTGTTATAAATATTCTATGCTATAAATATTTTGTGTTTTTATTATGTTCTTAATTTTTTAAATTAGACTAATAAATCTACCTAGTATAAACAAAAAATGTAAATACATTGAAATACGGAATTCAAGAATAGTACACACACGCATGTATGTTTATGTATATGTATCTATATGTGTACACATGCGTGTGTGTACATAACATACATGTATGTATACATAGACATACACACATAGATGTATGTCTAAATATAAATATGTATGCCTATGTATACATACAAAGGTATACATATAGATATATAGGTTTACATATGTATGTGTATATGTATACATCCCTATATATGTACATATGAATATGTATGCATATATATATGCTAAATACATATTAATCAACTATCTATTTTATAAACGTTATTATACTAATGGTGTTTATGAATACCTAAAATATTATATTCGTATTATATATTATGGTGCTTATTAAAACATTTTATTACATTAACATCAAGAATGACAATTCCTAGATCGAACTTTGCCTCAAAAATATAGATAAATTACATTGTCAACACACTTTGGTAGACCCTAAAGACCAATTCGATCTAAAGGATGTTAAAAGTCTAATCATTATACATTATTGATTACCATGTACATACTAATCTATTATTTTATGTGACTGTTTACTTTAATTTATATATGATTAAATGAGATCATTATAATGTTTGGATGATTTAACATTGGTATATTAATAAGTTACACTTTGTGTGTAGGGAGGTTGTAGTTCTGAAGAATGCACTAGAGCTTGTATCGCCTAACCCAAGAACATGCCAACAAAGGAGCATCTTTGTGCCTCCCATCGAGCTTAGTGTTTAACTAAAAGTTATAATGACGTGATCAATTGGCTGATGTCGGTTTTTAAGATTGGACATGAGGATGTGTGGCCTGACCTAGGCACATGCTAAGAAACAAAAAAAAAACATCTTTGTGCTCGCCATCAAGATAAGCATCGAACTAAAAGTTAAGAGTGGCTAGCCTTGGGGACTATGTTATTGATGCACAAGTATCGGGGTCACGGATTTTTGGGGACCACGAGTTTGATATAGCTTGAGTACGTCTATACAAAAACCTTTAAAATGTATGATGAATAAAGTTATCCATAACATCATTGTTAGTTTAAGTTTAGTTTAATGTTTTTTATTGTGTTCTTATTTATTTAAACTAGGCAAATAAATCTACCTAACAAAAATACATAATTCCATAGTATCATATTATATCTTATACACACACATGTAGTAATCAAAATATTTATTTTTAATTTATTATACAAACGGTGTTTATAAATACCTCAAATATTTTACTCATATTATATATTATGGTATTTATTAAAACATTTTTATTACGTTAACATCAAGAATGACAACTACAAGATCAAATTTTGCAGCAAGAATAGACAAATTGCATTGTCTACATGCATTGGTTGATCCTAAAGACCAATTTGATATTAACCATGTTAGAATTAAATCATAATCATCATGTATAATTAATTATCATTTACATATTGATATATTATTTTACTTTAATGTTTACTTTAATTGGTATATGATAATATGCGATCATTATAATGTTTGGACGATTTAACATGGGTATATTAATAGGTTATCTTTATAAAATTTATAGTCATGTTAATTGTTTTTAGTTTTAACTATTATAAAGTGCAATAAGTTATATTTTAAAATTCTTTTTATATCCAATTATTTAAACAATAAATCTTGGATTGAAAACTCAAGAAAACTCGCCACGTACTCACCAAAACTTGTGAGTTGGTGCTGAAATGGTAAACCCCTAGAAACTCACGAGCCAAGTTTATAGAAGTTTCTCGAGTTTCACTAAGTAATCTTTGCATTACTTGGAAAAACTTGATGAGAAACTCATGTCGACTTAGTTGGCAAAATAATGTAATACCAAATCAGCCAAAAACAATTTTATTCCAAAAATAGAGTTAATTTTGCATTTTTCCTCTAAATACAACAATTTTGTGACTTTGATTAATTGCAATGAAAGAGGTCCGTTGAGCTATGATTTTCAAATATCAAGGAATACATATACCCCGTATTCCGCAAAAAACAAGTTTTAAATTGAAAATTTACACATACATATTGGAAAACTTTACTTTCAGTTTCAATTTCTAATTTCTACTTTCCAAAGATCTACTTCTTTGTTGATAAGCATTGGAAGCTAGGCCCTACGGTTTTCATATTCAATTTATTGAATCTTCTACTTCTTCCTTTCGTTGGAGCCACATGAGGCTCAAGAGACATGGCCACATACTTTATGCGAGTTATGTGGAGTAAAAAGAAGGGGAAAAAGTAAAGTTGATGCAATTGTAACCCTAGTGAATAGGAGGGTAGCAAGGAATGATTATGAGATTGGGGTCATTTTTGTTCCCCCAATTCCAAGGGGTCAAAGATGGGGATGGGGCTCATCTACCGGAGATACTTCAAGGCCTTTTGTTGGAGGATTTCGTTAAACATACGCAAGTTATTGTAGAATAACAAAAAAAAAGTATGGCAAAGGACTACAATGTAACTTTTGTCTAATGGGCGTATAGATGGAAAAAATTACATATTGATTAATTTTCTAGTGGCTTCAGGTGGGCCATTGATATTCTTGAAGTCAATTGATGCCTCCCACCGAGTGAAAAATGCAAACATTGTGTGATATGTTGGATTAAGTGGTGATGGAAATGGACGTGGAGAATGTCATTCAAGTTGTGATAGACAGCGGAACAGCATATATAGCAGCAGAAGACTTCTTGAGGACCGGCACCTTACACTTTTTTCGAACTAGTTGCACAACTTGTTGCATTCACCCCCTACTTGAGGACATAGGAAAGATGGCGTGGGTGAAAAATGTGATTGAAGAGGCAAGAAATATCACAAAGTTCATCTATAATCATCCTTGGGTGCTAAGCTTGATGAGAAACCGCACTAATGGAAAAGATCTTGCGCACGAGCGAGAGTCACACAGTTTGCCACAACCTTCATCACATTACAAATCATTTCAACCTCACTAACATCGCTTAAGCAAATGTTTGTGAGTCTCTAGTTATTGGAGCCCCTATGCTAGAAGCCCAAGGGGAAAAGAGTCGTGAATAGCGTTTTTGATGATGTGTTTGTAAAGTGCAAAGAGGAAATCCTTAAGGAAACCTTAAACCTAATTATTATTTTTATTTATCAATTATTTGTTATGATTTTTTCCCTCTAAATTTCTCTTACCTTTGGTTTGACAATTGTACATTATTTTGTTTTAGGTGTCAAAGCCTCTAGTTATAGTTCTATGGTTGGTGGATGGGGAGAAAAATCCAATGGTTATTTGTATGAGTCCATGGACATGGCCAAGAAGGCCATCGCAAATTATATGGGAAAAATCAATAAAAATATAAACCCGTTTGATGTGTGAATGATCGGAGATAACACAAGTAGCTCCACCGACATATACATGCAGCGACCTACCACTTGAATCCCAAGTTTTTCTATCCCAATTCATTTAAGTTTGATGAGGATGTTATGGGTGGTCTTCATACCTACATAGAGAGGATGGTCCCTAACAAAGAAACTAGAGACGCAATTGTTAAGGAACTACAAATTTGCAAGACAACAAAGGGAAGGCTATTTTATTCGGCTCTATGCATTAGAAAAAGAAACATTTCTTTGTTAGGTAAAAACAAATTGAGTTATTTGTTTTTAGTCTCGTTAATCGTGGATACTAGACTTCTTTCATTTATTCAAGCCTAGTTGACTAGCAAAATTAAGAACTTCCTATTCCAAAATTTGTAGTGGGGAGATTATGGTGCAAAAACACCAAATCTTTGAAGGCTAGCCATCCACATTTTGTGTCAGCCATATAGCCCTTTTGGGTGTGAACATAATTGGAGTGTATTTGAAGTTGTTCACACAAAGAAGTGCAACAGGTTGACAACACAACGCCTCAATGACCTTTTTTTTGTGCGATACAATCTTCCTCTTTGCATAAAGCAAATGGAGGGAACAAAGTCATGATGTAATTGACTTAAATGATATCAATCTATATCCCGACTAGATAGTTGATGATGAAGAGCCCATGTTTACCGAGGAAGACATTGTAGAGATGGAGAGGGAAATAGAGGAAGCAATAGCGTTAAAGGCATTAGGAGCCGAGGGGTTGGTAAGATTGTGGATGACATCTTTGCAGATGATAATATCACAGAGAAGAAATCTTAACCTTCCACTTCCATGGGCAACAAACTTATGCTTAGCACTTAAAAAATTTGATATTTCATATTGGTATATTCTAGTGTGTTGATGAATATGTCACCGACTCACTATATGACTCGAGCATTGTAGTTCGTACTCAACTCTTTTTTTCGGTCAAAAATTAATATAACATATACTTATGCATTCTCGACATTCATTTCTCATGTCATTTAACAATGTTTTGAATGTTATTTAAGTTTGTTTTATGAATTTATATGTTTTGCTACCAAGTAATTGCCAAGAAACTCCCAAGTACGAGTCAAAATTTTGGGCTGCAGACTAACATCGAGTATAAGTTTTTAAACTATGCTATAAACATATATTATATTTTACATTTATCCTAAATTATGTTTAGGATCTTTATTTTATGAATTTCTTATTGATATTCACTAAATCATACTTTGCTTTTTAAAGCATAAACTAGTAAAATGAATAAAAAAATTACAACATTTCAAAAATCAAAAGCTAATGCTTCAAACTTATGGATGCGATATCAATATTTTTTTAGATAGAGGCTAAAGAGAGTTTTGTCAGGGACCCTACCCTATTACAAAAAAGGATCTACATCCAGATATAACATTACACAATATAAGAAGCATAACAAGAGCAAAAGCAAAAACAGCTGAAGAAACCAACCCAAATACACCCAAAGTGCAGCCCAAACCCAGTCACGAAACAGCAGAACAACTATATCAATATTTGATTTGCCAAACTTTGTATTTTTATTGGGGAATACTTCAAAGCACGACGGTTGTATAATATTCCTGAATTTTTTTCCACTGCACAAATCTGATTCACCTTTGCAATACTGGAATTGCGCACAACAATTTGAGGTAACAAGAAAATAGTTTGTATTTAGTTGATTCCCTGGAAGCACGAATAGCTGGTAGCAGGATCCAGAAAATAGTTTCTCGTGAGAATGAAAACACAAAATAGGTTAGAATCCCTTTGACTAGTGTCGTGAAGTCCCTAAGATTTACCAAGTAGGATGCACTCTTGAAAAGGTAAAAAAATCACTTTGAATATCAATGAATTTCAAATTTATAGGTTGAAAAATGATATGAAAATTACAGACCACTAAAAGCAGCAATTGATTGTACACCATCATGTTAGAATTGTTATCAATGTATTATTAATTACATGTTTTGGTAGCTGACATTGTTATGTTGTTAAAGATGAATTGTCAGCATCAGGTAGCATCATAATGACTTTAGTTATGTTAGGTTATTGGTGTTTGTGTTCAAACACCAACCATTGAATCGTGTCATATAAATAGAATGATGTCGGTCAGGGTAAGGGCACCAAGTTTTAGGTCCTCCTTGTACCAAACAAACTATATTGAGCACTACCCATAAACTAAAGCTGTACTCTCATATTCTTCTAGCGTATTGGCATGTGTTTACTAGTCTATGATTGATGTGCTATAGCAAAAGCCAGAAAAAGTGTGGAATTCAACTTGAAATTTTGTGGGCGCTTTAAAGACTGTATGAGCATGCCCTCTATCAAGTTTCATGCCAATATGACTTCGAATAAGGACTTTATTGCCATTGTATGGACATTCATCATTTTATGAACTATTATTTTTCTGGTCCTGACCTCAGTCCATTTTGGATCAAGGTTGAGGGCGAACAACAGCCAAAGCCAACCCAATCAAGATACAAAGAATACAAAGAAGCCTGGCAATAAGCTGTCTTCCACATGTAGAGATATTCCCAAAGCAGCTTAAAAGGTCACGAGGCCCAGATCTTTTAGCCTATTGGCTACCTTGGCTGACACACCACAGGCATTTCATTTGTTTTACATTCTCCTTCTGTCCATTGGTTAGTAGTTTCCTTGATTTTTGGTATCATTCATGATTGGAAAAATGCTATATCAGGGACTTTCTGGCAGGACCGTTTCCAACTAATGCATGTTTACTGGCTATTGTTAGAGGACTGTAGGACAGCTGTCTTTGCTGGGAGAATGGTATCACAATCCTTTTTGTATTAAAAGCTCCCTACTTCTTAATTATTCATATACAATATATATAGAGAGAGGGAAAGAGAGAGATTCCTACATTTCTGTATATTTTACATTTTAAAGTTAGGAGTATCCTGTCTATTGTATGTTTTGCGATGGCAATGCTGTAACACATTTTTCTCCTTGAATTATGTTTTTAAACGCATGCTATGATTTTAACATTGAGATTTCCATTTCCAAAATGAGCATATATGCTTAAGCAGCTAAGACTTTTTTTTAAGTTACAATAGCAGTACAAAGAACACAATAATGAAAACTTACCCCTCAAAATATAAAACAACCACTAGTGTGCTTGAACTATAACCGGTTCATTAAAATGAGCATAATAGTTCACAATATTTTCTTAAAATAAATATAACTAAATGATTGGCAACATACACATTCCGGCCCCATTTCTCCATGGCTGCATTGACTTTTGCATCTGATCCGTATCCAGTATTTTTGATGTAAAACCCAATTTTTCTTTTGATGGATATGACAATTTGCAAAACCTCTGCTTTTCTTCCGAAAAAATGAACCGCTGTTTTCGAAGTCGAAGGAAAATTCTTCAACCTCTGTTATCAAGGATGGAGATGATCCTGCCAGCTGCTCAACTGTCAGTCCTTCCAGCCTATGACTTATTTTTCATATCATAACTAGAAGATCCATTAAAATTAAATCCATGGACAAACCATTTCACAGTAAGGTCTCCCCTCCCTATCCAAGCAAAGACGAGCAGAAAGAAACAATGAAATTATATTAATGCTCACGACTGACCAATGTAGACCTAAGGTGACTCAAAAACATTAGTAAAGAACTAGGTTCCATAAAAATCCAAACAGCTGAAAAAGTAACTAAACACAAATAATGTAAAAATACTAGACGGGTACATACCTTAAGCCATATGTTCCAGGTACAAGTATAATACAAATAGCCATATGTTCCAGGTACAAGTACAATACAAATAGCCACATGAGGGGAAAACTCATCAAAGAAACATGCAACCAATTACCAGAAATACTAACAGGTTGAACACAGGAGTTGTAAATGACACTTATATAAATTAAATAAAAACAAGTTTGTCCGGGTGCCCGTACAGGGCATTTTGGATTGCATCCTAATCGGGCATGCAGGAGCAGGTGTGAAATGCAACCTTTTTCGTATGGTGACTGCACAAGGTACAGATTGACGCACCCCACATACCCAGGTGTGTTTTTTTTTAATTTACTGCCACACCTTGCTAACATTACATATAGAACATAAAATAATAATTTGTATGCTTAAAATTGTAAAAGCTAACCCTAAAAGCTAAAACATAAAAGAGAGTGTAAAACTAGAACATAAAATCAGTGTTACGCAGGGACGTGTCCCCTAGATTTTGGTGACGTCCTGGACATCCCAAACGTTTCAGGGACTTGGGGACTTGGAGGACGTCCCAATTTTTTTAAATCTTTCAAAAGTTTTCTGATGTTTTTACTTTTAAAAAGATGTTATTTTTACCAAGAACATCAAATTATAATCTTGAAAGTACCTAAAATACATTAAATACAATTTAAATCCCTAAATGTCATTGAAAAAGTTAAAATATTAAAATATTAATTTTTATGTATTATTTTAAAAGCCGTCCCCAAAATTTGGGAAAAAATTTGCCATCCCAGAAACCCCGCCCCTCTATACCCCCATCCCCCATCCCACAGACTTAGGTAGCTATGCATAAAATAACAAAACAGCTACCCGTCACCTTTTATAGTTCCAACTACATTTTTCATCTGCTCTGTTGCGCATTTCACATTTTACATTGACGACTCAACACCAATTTTCTCTCTCGGCATCTTCCATAATTTTCTCTAGCCATCATTAGTTTTGGCTGATCGATTTTTAATTTTTAGCATTCACAGATCCATTTCAGGCTGCTCCATTCATATTTATTTTTCCCTACTCTGTTGTCTGTTTTGTTCAGGTTTGCATCTCAGGTTTGCACTTGCAGTGAGCATTGAAGATACTTTGACAAGTGAGTAATTACATTTAATTTTTCTATGTTTAATACATTTGTTATCGATAGGAAATGCTGTAGTTCAGTAACAGTTTTCATCTGTCATTGCTTTGTTGTCCTTAATAAAGGTAAAAAAAGAAATGGGCCGCTTGTGAATTTTTGGTACTCTGATTTTGATTTTCAGCTAGGACAATTTCAAGCTCTGTTATCATATTTTTATTCTTTGTCTTTTTTAATGAAAGCAAGGATATCAAATATGGCTACCAAGAAAGACAAAAACGAGTATCCTCTATGTGACTTTGTTCTCAACTGTTCGACTCATCTATCTACGCCCGGCCTTCCAATCCCAATCAGAGTTCGGGAGGGGGGCCCTGAACTATCTATATGGTCGGAAGCACGGGAGCAACGTTCGACTTGCATGTGTTGAGCATAAAAATTTAAATGAAGACAGGCATAAAAATTAAATTATTTTAATAATTTGCCGTCGGCGCCCCGGGCCCCATATCTAGATTCAGTTCGTGCCCCATATCTAGATGGGTGGTGTGCGGGGGCCGCCTGGACGGGGACTAAACTAAAACTACATATGCCAGAGTCGGCCAGTTCTATTCTATCTATATACAGGGCCGGCCTTCCCCTTCCCCATATATAGATAGAAAGAATCTATCAAAGACAGAAATCTCCGACAGGCTCTTTTGCCGAAAGGGATTTTTGCTGTCCTCCTCCAGCCATATCATATAGTATCTAGAGGGGGAGATTTATCTAGCCCCCAACCCCATCTATAGAGATCTGGGCGGTCGAGAGCCCCCACCCCACCATATATATAGATAAGGGACGGCAAAGCGGAAGGGTGATGAGGGAGGATGGTGCACAAAGGATGTCGAATGTAACCTTTGTGCAGACGATTGGTGGGGCAGCCATTCACGAGTCGGCTAGTTCTATTCTATCTATATACAAGGCCGGCCTTCCCCTTCCCCATATATAGATAGAAAGAATCTATCAAAGACCGAAATCTCTGAAGGGCTCTTTTGCTGAAAGGAATTTTTGCTGTCCTTCTCCAGCCATATCATATAGAATCTAGAGGGGGAGATCTATCTAGCCCCCACCCCACCATTTATATAGATAGGGGACGGCAAAGCGGAAGGGTGATGAGGGAGGATGGTGCACAAAGGATGTCGAATGTAACCTTTGTGCAGAGGATTGGTGGGGCAGCCATTCACGAGTGAAAGCCCGTTTATTATGTGGTCTCACTTATGGTGTGGGAGTTTGCTAAAAACAAAGGCAGATCAAAAATTGATGATAAAAATCAGATGTAAAGAACCAAGTCTTCCAAATGATGATTTTGAAATCGATCCTTGTTGTGAGTCCCAATCTTCGGTTGTGGATGGTGGTGTTATGGGTGGTGGAATGTAATTTTGGTAGAGCTTTTAACAAGATAACATTCAATAAACTCAGACTCAATTGATTCATACACATGGAAACAAATATATAGGCCTTGTCTTCTCCTACATACAAGGAGATAGGCTTTAACAACTTCGACATGAATCCCCTAAATCTCTCCTACATCTTTTATATCTGTGAGTTGTTAAAACAACTTCACTTACAATATAACAAATTAACAATATTCAAATATAGTGAATTGTAATACAACTCATGTTACATAATTACTTACTACTAACATATAGTAAAGCACTAATTCCTATCAGTCCCCCCTTAGTGCAAACATGGGAGAAGAGAATCACATTTGAAAGAAAGAACTCTGAAAACAATCCTTAGACCAGGTACAGCTCCATCAAGATGTCTTTTTATCCTCATAAAGGCATAGCTGTGAGCTGTATTCCGTGAGTCGTTCCCATTCCCCGGGCTCCCAAATTTTGAATCCTCCGAATTCCTAGAGCTCCCAAACTATTTCAAAAACAATCCATTTTTAGTTTACCTTGAATTCAAAATATGATTACTTTCTGAAATGTCACAGCTGGGGTTTATTCAACACACCACATAAAATAAGAAAATACTGAAAAAACGTGCCACTAAATCACTATGCGGCACCCATGCAAGTGGCTGACAAGAGGACATTGATTGCCTTCCAACCTCCATTGCCTCCTTCCTCCGGTTTGATGTTGTTCACCAAGCGAAATAGGACTTGATGCTCATTTGCATGTAGTTTGAATAGAAAAGGCCCTCCCTCAATTTTGACATGCACATCAAATGTTGGGTCCACCCAAAAATGCATCCGTTTACAATCAAGTAATTTTTTGAATTTTTACTTTTACTTTTTACACTTTTCAAGTTTTCAACACATAAGATAAGATAAATATATTAAATGTCCAACGAATGACCACAAAAGTAGGTCAATGGGACTACACCCATACAAAGAAAAACAAGAGCCCAACAAGCGAACCAAAAGGTCCCCAAGAACAACCAGAAAAGAGAAGAGAGAGAAGAAGAACGGCAAAAAGAGAGGCCCGGAGAAAGCCCGCAAAAGCCAACAGGGCCCGAAACATGCGGAGGAAGAAAAGGAAGAGGGGGCAAAAGAGGAGAACCCCTCATCTAAAATCCAAGGCCAACAGAAAGAAGCTAGTAATGTGCTGAAACTCGGTATTTGAGGTTGTGGAAGATCCGGGATGCCGATGCCCGGAGGAGGGATGAGCTCTCCTTGCTCGTCTGGTGGATCTCAAAGGCCATCTATGAGAAGAGGGCCTCAACCTCGTATGTGTTTGGACGTCCTTGGTCTCTGAAACAATGTCTCGGGTCCGGATTGATCTCATTTGGGAATCAAGATTGGTATCACCTTGCCACTTAGTGCCCCTCCTAGGGGAGAGCACTGTAAAAAGGAAGTGATCTACCGAGTAGTCGTCTGCCTAGAGGGAGGCTAAAGGGTCTTTTCCCGAAGCCTAAGAGCCTCCTATGCAGATAGAGAGCAAGGCATCTTTGATCATAATATCTAAAGAAGTCTGTGAATGTCAGCTGCTCTCTCGAATAGGCAATGAAATCTCCCTCTGATCTCGTAGTAGATGGGGCACTAGAAGATGAAGTGCTCTTCCATTTCGATCTCCTGGAGGGAACAAAGTTGACAAATCCGCTCGGAACGGTCAATTTGATGATCACATTCAACCCGGAGCCTATGAGAGCCAACCTGAATTGACCCAGGGAAATGCGAAGGGCGTGCATCCAATGTCGAGAAATATATTGGGGCCAAGAAATAAGACCATTATTGACCTCAAGGAAATGCGTAGCATAAAAGGCCATCTTCTGGACGTAACCCACCCTGGGGTTAGTCCAAGTGCACTGAATGAACTACCTGTAGATATCATCTCTGATGATTTTGTTCAAATCTTGCTTGTCTAGAATAAGATGGACGGGAGCATCCAAGGAGTAACTGTATGGTGGGAGGTGATCCGTCTGAATCCCAATAGACACAAGTAGTCGTGAGACTTCGGCATACCAACAACGAGATCAACTAGAACAATCGGCTGAAGCAATGGCCTCAAAGGAGAGTTAGAAAGGTGGGGATACCTATCGCTTCCCACGTAAGAATTAGCAAGCCTTTGAATGCGATGCAAGAGAGAAAACAAGGCCGAAAATTACTTCCAACCTAAAGGGACGAGCCCCAAACTTTGCCAAGATGATATTGTGAGGAACTGTCTCCTTGCATCTGATGATACGTCTGAGAAGAAGGATTTGAACTCTCTCCACAGCAGCCCAATCGGACTCAAGTAAGGAGGGCCCCCAAACCTCAAAGCCATAAAGAACCGTGGGCCTAACAAGAGAGTCTAAGAGGGACATCTTGGACAGGATGTCCTGGAAGTGATGGCGAAGCACTGTCTCTCCAAGATCACCAAGGAGCCATAGCCCTTATTAACCCGAGGCTAAAGTGTCGGTCGTAAATTGAAGCAGGGTCCGAAAATAGCACTCCCAAGTAAGTGTAAGAGTTGGTGATCTCAAGTTCATCCCCCATAGAAAAAGTGAAAATCTAATGTCTTTAGGCCATTGAAGATCGTAACTTTGGTCTTACCTAGGTTAACTGTCAGTTGTTTGTGGTCACAAATGAGGGCTAAAGCATCCAGTTGTCTCTGTAGACCCTCCATGAGGAGGCGAGAAGGAACACATGGTCCGCGAAAAGGAGAATATAGATCGGAACTCGGTGGAGAAGGCAACTATCCCCCTCCTGGATGTAGTACCGAGAAACTCCTCCAACTCATCAATATAGGTACTCGAGGTAGGAGATAAAGGGCAACCCTACTTAACCCCAATGGTATTGGTAATTAAGTCGAGAGAACCCGATGAGCGATACGAAGACAGTGCGCAGGACCTCTTCATTGAAAGATCCCCTAAACGGGACACTCCGACCCTTTAATGGATTCTAGGTGATTCCACACTCATGCTCAGATTAATAAAAGATACACAGACTTTAGTACAGCAGATCAGAACCTTCAGTGTTGAAAAGTGACTCAAAATATCATGAGAACCAACTCAGCTAGCAACTAATTTGATGATTTCTTATTCCAAAGTAGTTAGCATACAATAACAAGCCCTATGAATGAATCCCAAACTGATGTAGATTTTCCCTAATAATGGCGGCTAAGTCTGATGATGGAAACTCAAATAAAACAATACCCAGCCGTATCTATCCTTGCCATATCAACTCAGAATTTATTATAGAGAACAAATCTGAATTGTGAGTACATATATAAACTGTAACAGCATCCAGAAATCTGCAGACATAAAAGCATTGAAAAAGGTACCTTGGGCAGCACCAAAAATAATGAATGTAGGTGATTTGAAGTTCTGAGGTACTGATAAACAGAGGACAGTAGCATGCAGCCTCAAATATTACATGTGCAATACCAGTCAGCCTGCCTAAATGTCGCTCCACATACAGAAAATGTCATGTCACAGCTGCAATAATCTTCAGTCCCTTTATAGCCCAAAAGCTCAATATCAACAACTGGAAAATACTGAAATTTCCTTGTAAGCACAATAAGATTTCCTGTGTGAAAATCTCTCTTTTTTTCTCAGAGGGTTTTCGTCCTCTAGAGTTTTTCAACAAGCACAAAGCTTAGACAAAAATCAGAGTTTGATAAAATGAGTAAGTGATATCCCTCTTCAAGTCGACCTCTCCCTTATATAGGAGAAATGGCCCCAAAGTAACCTCCCCAATCACCAATCACAATCAGTGATTAAATCTAAACATAAGTCCCATTTTTAATGCCTAGGCTGGTCGCATTTTCCTCATAGGGAGGATAAAATTTAGAAATGGGCCATATACATCCAAAAGGGTCAATATTCATTCCCTAGGTAAGTCGCCATACTTCCTAGGAATGATACACACATAGCATTAGACCCCTTAAGCATTTTTCTAGATATTACAACTTAATTTATAAGTGCATACTTAATTTAAGCCAAATAAATTAATATAAGTGCTTTAATAATTTAATTTATTTTTTATAGGCACTTTATACTAATTTATTATGACTTAAGTTACCCTTATATTTTTCCTTTGGCCGTCGGGTCAACAAAATGGGCCAAAGGTCTTCGATTTGGAAAAGGGGACATTACACTCATAAAGGCACATTATGGCAGCTAGAAGGGTCTCGAAAATGCCAATCTCTTTGAGCCTCTGAAAAAGAGTTTCCCACGGAACAAAGTCAAAGGCTTTCCGAAAGTCAACAAAGCAACAGAAAACCTTGGAGGAATGGTGGCGTGCTTCCTCGATGATGGCCCGAAGAGTGAGGATGTGGTCAATGGTTTGGTAGGTTGGTCAAAACCCCGCATGTCCCCTAGCTCTGTAGTGACTCTAGTCCAAAAATTCTTAAAGTCGCATATGCTTCGTAATAGTGTGGAGGATAGCGAGAGGGAGGCAAGACCTAGGGGGATCAACTCCGCAAAGAGAAGGAAAGGGTCACGTGGTCAAGAAGAGGAATGGGGAGATGGACAAGTGGTGGTGTAAGGAACCAAATTAGGGGTAGTTATGATGTAATCTACCATGCTAGCCCCCACAATAGTCGGTGTACAAGTGAAGAACCCGGAGTCAAGAAAGCAAGAAATACCTCTTGTTTTAATACTCGCGATTAATCGCGATTAATCGTTTCAGGCAAGCAAAATGATAAAACTTTCTAAAAATCGCGATTCGTGTGTGCCCGATAAAACGGCGATTTTTGGCGATTAAAATCATGCAAAATCATGGAAAATCGCTGACGAAATTGTGGGTTAGGTTTTAATGGAAAAAAAGACCAAATCGATTCGTTTTTTCTCTTGTTTTCTCCTGCTCGACGCGTTTTTGCTCCAACGACTCGTATTTCCTCCATTCGCGAGCATTTGACGTGATTTCGTGGGCATTCAAGGTGGTTTCGAGTTCAACCAAGGTGGTTTTGAGTGCATTCCAAGTGGTTTCCAAACTTTCCAAGCTCGAGGCCCTAGCATGTAAAAACCGTAATATTACGGATTTTTTTTCTTTTTTAAGATCTTCAATATTAATAATTATATTATTGTTTACATAATGTGTATAAGCTATAAGTTTAATAATTATATTACATAATTATATTTATAAGTTTAATAATTAATTATTATATTACATAATAGTAATATGTATAAGTTATAAGTTTATAACTATACCGCCTACAACTTTACAATATGAATAAAATATTTAATATATTACAGTCTAATAAAAGATTTAACAAACCTCGTTAATAACTTAATGGTTAATACTAAATAGTAAATAGTATTTATTTAATATATTAATTAGTTTTGTATATATTTAATATATTACAATATATTTAATAGTTAACTGTTATAGTATATAGTTATACAATATACTATATAGTGTATAGTTATACATTTATATAAAATAAGTTATAACAATTAATTTTATACATATTACAATCTTTAATGTGATTGTGAGCACTCAGCATACAGTGTATAAGTTATAACTATAAATTTAATTTTATACGTTTTGAATTTGTATAACTATATACTGTACACTATTATAAATTTATAGTTAACTGAACAATATATATTATATACTATACAATGATACACTATAAATTTATAATAGTATACTTTATAACGATTTTAAAAATATTATCTGAAGTTATCATAATATAATAGTAATAAATTAATAATACAATATACTATATAAAAAATGAGAATCATACGTCTTCAATATAGCTTTGTTGTAATGTTTTCTTCATGCAATAACAATATTATTCTTAATTTCGTCATACAATTTAATTTCTCTAAGGCTTGTAAATCTAAGACAATTGTTTTTGTTTTGTTTTGTAAATGGCATTGGTATCCTGTTCAGTTTTAGCCGCTCGTACTAAGCCTAAATCAAATGACCCCTCTTGAAAGCATTGTGAACACAGAGAGGCAAGTGTGTTGTATGCAATTATTGTGGCATGAAGATGAGTGGAGGTGTTTATCGCCTTACGTTCCACATTGCACGGATATCGTGGAATGAAGTAATAGTGTGCAACCAAGCACCGCCCGAGGCCCAATGAGAGTTGTTTGCTTACCTTGCGAGCTTATGTAGAGAGAAAAAATAAGAAAAGACGAGGAAAGCTGATGCAATTGCAGCCCTAACAAATAGGAGGTCAGTGAGGGAAGATTGTGACATTGGGGCATCTTCTAATGTCCCAACTCCACGAGGTCAGACACTGGGACGGGGTTCATCCACTGATAGTAGTTCAACGATGTTTTTTGTTCCTCGAAGTACTCCTGGTTCACAACCTTCACTCGAAAGTATTGCTTGGAATAAAGAAATGCACAATGAAGCAAGAATAGCTACAACGAAACTTTTGGTACTACAACAACATTCCTTTCAATGTGGCAAAAAGTCCATATTGGGAGAATTTGGTCACTACATTGACTATTCTTAGGGAAGGGTTCAAGGCTCCTACTCCCCATGATTTGAGTGGTTCATTGTTGGAGGATTCCGTCACACATACCAAAACTCTTGTAGAAGAGCAAAAAAGGTATGGCAAAAAAAGGATGCACCATTTTGTCTGATGGGTGGATAGATGGGAAAAACCGCACATTGATTAACTTCCTAGTGGCATCAAGTGGGCAGTTGGTCTTCTTGAAATCAATTGATGCCTCCCACCAAGTGAAAACTGCAAGCACTTTGTGTGATATGTTAGATGAGGTGGTGAAAGAGGTGGGCGTGGAGAATGTCGTCCAAGTTGTGACAAACAATGCGGCAATATGTAATAAAGAGGAAATTTCTTGAAGAGAAGCACCCTACACTTTTTTAGACCCCTTGTGCAGCCCATTGTTTGGATCTCTTATTGGAGGACATAGGAAAACTCTCATGGGTGAAAAATGTGGTTGAAGACACAAGAAATATTACAAAATTCATCTACAATCACACTTGGGTGCTAAACTTGATGAGAGAGCACACCAATGGAAAGGAGCTTGTGCGATCAGGGGTCACACGATTTGCCACAAACTTCATTACATTGCAGAGCATTGCAACCTCATTAACATCCCTTAAGCAAATGTTTGTGAGCACACGGTGGTTGGAGTCTCCCTATGCTAAGAAGACCGAAGGGGAAAGGGTCGTGAAGACCGTTTTTGATGATATGTTTACGAAGAAAATGGAAGAAATCATGAAGGTAATCTAAACTTGAATATTTGTTTATTTATCATTTGTTATATAATTTTTTATTAATTTTGATTTTAAATATATATGTTATTTTGTTTTAAGTGTCAGAGCCTTTGGTTCGAGTTCTACTGGATGGTGGATGGGGAGAAAACCCAATGGGTTATTTGTATGAGGCTATGGATGTGGCCAAGGAGGGCATAGCTAAATATTATGGGCACAATCAGAAAATATGAACCCATTTGGCACATAATTGATCGGAGATGGAACAAGACACTCTATCGACATATACATGCAGCAACGTACTATCTAAACCCGAAGTTTTCTATTCCCCATCATTTAAGGTTGATGAGGAGGTTATGGATGGCCTTAATACATGCATAGAGAGGATGGTATCTGACGAAGATATTAGAGATGCAATTCTTGACGAGTTGCAGATTTACAAGACTACAGAGGGGAGGCTCTTTTCTTCGGCTCTGTGTGAAAAAAGAAGAAACACTTCTCAGCCTAGGTAAAAACAAATTGAATCATTTGTATTTAGTCTCATTACACGTAGAACTAGATACTATAAGTCTAGAATTCTTTCATTTATTCAAGCCTAGTTAACTTACAAAATTATAAATGTCTTATTTGCAAATTTGTGGTGGGAAGATTATGGTGCAAAAACACCAAATCTTCAAAAGCTAGCCATTCGCATTTTGTGTCACCATGCAGTGCTTTTAGATGTGAATGTAATTGGAGCATGTTCGAAGTTGTTCACACAAAGAAGCACAACAGTTGACAACACAACGCCTCAATGACCTTGTCTTCATGCGATACAATCTTCGTCTTCGTGTGAGACAAGTGGGGGACACAAAGTTATGATGCAATTGACTTGGCTGACATCGATCCATATGATGATTGGATTGTTGAGCCTGATGATGCGGAGCCTATGTTTCTGCTATGAGAGGAGATAAGCAGCTTTGGAGAGGGAGACTGAAGAAGCAATACCATTAGGGACATTGAAGTTGGTGTTGCAGAGGAGGAATATTTACCTTCCACTTCCACAAGGCAACCGCAAGTGCAACCAACTTATTTTAGGTGTGCTTGATGAAATAGAATATTACTCATATTTGATAGTGATACTTCAAAAGTCACATGTGACATGAATCTATGAGAATTTTTGTTTGCAAACTTTGTACTCTCTTTTTGATCAAAACTTAATACAAAATATGCATATGAGCCTATGGCATTCTATAGAGTCACTTCTCGCATCATTTAACATTGTTTTTACATTTACTTTAAGTATATTTTATGAATTTAAATGTTTTTAAAAGTAGCGATAAATTGCAAATTCCCGATTTCCGATTTCCAGTCAAAATTTGGCTCACGATTAATCGTCGATAACGATTTTTTGAACTATGAGAAATACCATTCAAAATCAGAAACTCATGAGACTCTCCCATTAGTAAGAGATGTTGGCCATTAGGAGGTCAAAGGTCCCACAAAGTCCTCTCGACTCTCCCCGAAGACCAATAGAGTCGGGATCCACCTCAAGAGCGCAAAGCACATCACTAGTCCCGTGATGCAAAAAGGGCCTGGAGGTTTCTAGTTTGCACATTGAAGTCCCCTAAAATGAAAGCCTCTCGACCACCTTTGAAAATTGAGAAATACCTCGTATAGAGGTCAAAGAAAGGGTCCTCGTCTAGGCCATTATGACGGCATAAGGAGAGAAAGTTGTGGGAAAGTATTAAAAATTGTCTATAAAAAAGTCCCCGAGGTGGGGTGAAGTCTATCTCGATCTTGACCCAAAGGAAGCATGCAAACTCATCCGCAAACAGCATTGGGACTTATAAAAACAAAGTTATTACAAGAACAACTATGGACCATTATTTCATATAGTCCACCAACATTTAAATCCTATGGACTTCATACCAATACAAGTAAAATTAGCTAATTCCTAATAAACTACGCCTAATAGCTTTTAGCTTTAATAGGCATATTAGCACTCACACTATTATAACTTGCCTACCTTGATAAAAGATTACCACTTGTTTTCAACATGGGGTGTTTTAACCCCTGCCTAAGCTAATCAAAGGTTGTAACAAAATACGTAATACCAACCGTGTTATCAAACTTCCATGAGCATAATCATGCAAAATAATTTCAATTTGACTTTTAAAACTACGGCTTTTTTGAAAGAATAAGACACCTTTGATATAAAAATTCAAGGGACAATGTACAATGTTGACTCCAATTTCAATGTTAATCA
The DNA here is from genome assembly GCA_018340775.1 of Taxus wallichiana var. yunnanensis. Taxonomy (NCBI): domain Eukaryota; kingdom Viridiplantae; phylum Streptophyta; class Pinopsida; order Cupressales; family Taxaceae; genus Taxus; species Taxus wallichiana. The sequence goes on along the minus strand of CM031237.1, from coordinate 636,656,529 downwards.
CCTTTTAGTGCCCCTCAATTCAACGGATCCAAAACACCTAAGTGTTCCGCAATTTTCTTATAGCTATATGCTCAATTCAAAGTAGACAAATGCAATGGCGATGAATGGATCTACACGCAAATGAATGATGGCTAAGTCGATCAACACAAGCAAAGACTCACTTGTGAAGGTGTTTTCAATTACAAATCTTCTCAATCAATGCAATTGCCACTAGTGTTGTTCAAGGGAAGAAAGTAAGTTGAGACAAAATGTGTTCGATCAATCAAATGATAGTGGAGGAGACGAGTAGAACATGAATGGATTGTTGGGTCCTCGGCTTAACTCGTAGCACGATGCACAAGTTGATGAGTCCATAAACAGCCCCAACATATGAGCACTTTACGAATAATTGTTAAGGCCGTAGCAGAATCCACACTTTCCAGATACTTGTGAATGATGTTGTTGATTGAATGGAAACTTGGTCTCTTATGCCTTCATACATTCATAAGTATGATTGCAAGATCAAACGCTTATCGATCCGGTTCTAATACTTGGCTCACACAAGTTTGACCGCTATCAAAATGCAATTTGGCTAATATAATCCATGCACAATGTGAACAAAATTCTAGAATAAAGAGAGCAGAGAAGTTGTCTTCATCCCTAAGCAGCCTTTGATTGATATCACATCAAGATCCTGCTACAAAAAGGGGCCTTCTAGGCAATGGTATGTGGAACTCGAGGATGCTAGTTTAGATGAGGAGATTCCTGCAAATGAGCTCTCAAAGTTGAGTGTTGTCAATGATCCTCCACCTGTCGAAACACATGCCGAAATTGAGAATTTCCTTGAGCAATTGATGCACGATGATGATGTGGATGAGGATCTCTCCAATTTAGATGCTACATAGCCTTCTTTCACTTGTCTTGATGTCATATGAGAACTATATAATTTTGTAATTTTGATTTACAATGACCAATAGTAACAAATAGTTCAACACTTTGGATATTATTTAATATTTTGTGATTATCTCACGAGTCATGACATATATCAATACAACCTATTATAATATGATATTGATGACTATAATTTAATTTATTTGAGCTTTGTTGAGCTTCAAGATAGTCTCATGTTTTGTCATTAATGTTTTTTAAATTTATGTTTACTGATTCACTATTTCAGTCATGATTGTATCTAGCATAGCCAAGTTTTAAGAGGTAGCACCCTTGCACCTTACATACCCTCACACACCACACCCTCACACCTTGCGTACATGCCCGCACTCGAACCCAAGTACTCAAGTTTTGGGAGCCCACACTGCGCACCCAATCAACTTTAACTAAAACACAAAGAAATTAACAATCAATTGACCCATCTCCATGTTTGGATGAGATCTCATTATACTCTTTAGTGGACAAGAGCGTGAGAAAGCAAACTAAGAGAAGACGCACAAAATAGAAGATTGTACCAATTAAGCTTACTTTTTGGACTAGAGATACAATTAAGTAGTCCAATCAAAGATCAAGTGGGTGCTTGATTGAACTATTGGGAGTTGGCGCTTCCATGTCAAGTGGGTGCTTGACTAAATTTGTTGGAGTTGGTGCTTTAAGTTGAGTGGGTGCTCAACAAATTGAAATCTCTGTAATCTTTATAGGACAATTGTCCACACTAGTGCATTGATTTCAGTGAGGTTTTTCTCCCTTTAAGGGTTTCCCACATTAAACTTTGTCTCCATATGTACTTGCATGTTAATTGTTTTTGTTTGAATGTCTTTGTTCTCTCATGACAAAAGTTGATTAAGAATGAATGGTTTGCCAAAGTGTTTGAAGTATTATCAAAGTTTTGAGAAGCATTGATTCACCCCTCCCCTCTCAATGCTTGTGTTTTCCAACAAATGTTGCAAAATATCTCCCATTCAATGGGAAAGTTTGATAAGGAGAAGATTATAAAGCCCCTCGTTGGCAAACCAAATAACAAAAGGAGGAGCCATCAAAACAATCCTAGGAAAGAGAAGTGTATTTCCACTAGAAACTCTCCTAACACCCAAGGTCAATGAACATCCAAAGGTAAAGAGAAAAGTAGTAATATGTAATGTCCCCTTTTCAAAATTAATTGATTCTGGATACCCGAAGCCTATTCTTTTCATTTCCTATAGGCTAAGGGGAATTAATGAGGAAAATAAATTAAGTGATCCAAGGGTACTTTTATATTTTAATTGGAAAATGACACTTAAATTATATTTTAATAAGCAAGGCCACAAAACAAAAGTGGAATAAAATATTATATTTCCAATATGGGGCATCAAAAGGAGAAGTGAGTGTATGAGGAGTGAAATAATAATAAAATAATGAAAAAGTGCATGATGAATTAAAAATAATTAAATAATGAATTTCCAACATGAAGCACCGTAGATAAAAGTGTTTAAATGGGCAATGGGCATCAAGCTTATATTTTTACGATGGAGTGCCTAACTTTGGATATGCCAATTATATGATTTTTAATTATTTTAAAGTAACTCCAAAAGGTGGCGCCAACTTTGGGAGAAGGCCTTAAAAGTTATAAAAGCAAATTTTGGGGATTATTATTATATCATCTTGGAAATTTATCAACTACTTCATTGTCTACAAGTAGCTTTTGCTTCTGCATCAGTAATAGAGGATGAAAACCCTCATTTACACACAGATTTGAGGACGGAAACCCTCATATCTAAGCTTGGCAATTCCATCCAAGGGTTGCAGTGATCATTCAAAGTACAAATATTCATCTAGTTCAACTAGGGCATCATATTCAAGGCTGTTTTAGCATCCAAAACAGCAAAGTACAGCCAAAGATTTCTTCAGACAAACATCTGAGGGAAGATTTCAGTCAAACCAGTTTGCATGCTCTTATATTATGTTCATCTTTCCATCTGGATTAACGATTGTAAAAAAGTAATTGTATTCAGACATGCTGGTATTTTCATTAAAGTTGATTGGAAATAAATAACAGTTCGCTTTTTCTACATATTGGGGTTCTTTGTTTTTAATAAAAATCAATTTATTGTTGTCATAAAAGTTCAAAATTTTATACTGCTGCCCTATGGTTTGAAAAAATATCCATATTTGTTAGAAATTATTTATCGGGGTTATTACATAATATGTGCATGCCCTTGTGGCCATGCTACAAGTAAGCATAACTAGAGGTCTTACAATGTCAGTTAGGGAAGATACTACAGCGACTGATATGAGAGTGAGAGGACGAGGGTGCCCTAGAGACAGCACACAAAAATATATGATGCTTCCTTGACCAAGCCCATTTGTATCTGAATTGGAAATATCCAATCATCACCAAACACCATCATTATCTGTGATAGGCTAAAAGAAAGAAATAATCATCTTGGTAGACCCAAAGGTCCCTTGTAGAGCTCTACATCTGAGCGTGGTGATTTCTTAGAGGAAATGAAAAATTTACCTTTGATTAGAATAATAAAAGACGAATAGAAAGAAAGAAAGAAAGTAATTATCTTAATGTCCACATATAACCAAAAGTAGGTCAGCGAGACTCGAGAATACATCGAATTACAATAGAAAGTGCCAGTGTAAAAGGACCCTAGGATAAAAGACTAGATAAAAAGAACAATAGTACTGAAAATAGACAAGGGGTAAACCCAAAGTAGTAAAGCCCCGACCCATGAGGTTAAGGTACCAATACATAACGCCATGTGGAGGAAACATGAACCCTCAAAGAGCATGGGCTCATGTAAGTCAAAATGACTAGATGGTAGTCCCATCAAACATCTTTAACCCCGACTAGGATAGAGGAATCATCTATGTCATCGTCTTATTACTATGAAAGTGCCAATGCATGTTCTAATAATGCTCATCAAAGTGAGTGACTAGAGCTGAGGGGGCCAAGATGGGTAACCCTATGAGGAATAACACACTCCCCTAAGATCCCTCCTAACATCCAAGGATGAAGAAACTCTCATGTCAACAAAGAAACTCCTAATGTGTGCCTATCACCGCAGACTCAAGAGTAATCGAGAAGGAATTGATCCATGGTGCCCATAAGCATATCCATGGCACTAGAAAGGGAAAAATTACTATTGCCGAGAGATAGTGTAGTAGGGGAGCATTAGTTGTAGTGTTGTGCAAAGATGAGTGCCACCTCACTAACGTACCCTACCTCGGTGTATGAAGTGGCAAAGATCCAAAGGGAGCTTAACGACACCAACCTTTGTGATAGGCAAAAAGAAAGAGGTATCTAGGAGCTCGGGGGACCAGCTTCAAAGAGTGATAACCTCCCAAAAAGGGACAAACATCATTGGTGTGGATGTTGAAAGAAAGCAGATAGAGAGTTTCCCAAGTCTCTCAGAAGACAGCGTATCCCCCAAATCTCATAATAAATGGGGCATCTAAAAATGCGGTACTCCTCGCCTACACCTTCCTGGGAGAGCAAAGACCACTTTCACCACATGGAATATGATGATCAATCTCAACTTGTAACTAATGTGAGCACATCCTCAGCTGGCTGAGGGAAAACCTCAAACTCGAGACCAATGACCTGTGGAGATAGTCCAGACGAGAAATGACACCATGACAAAGTGGAGATAGTTTAGACAAGAAATGACACCATCCACCACCAAGAAGAAATTCTCAACATAAAACACAAGCTTGGGGCTGAGCAACTAAGGAGGAGAGGTCCAAGTGATTTGGATGTACTGCCTGTAGATATCCTCTTTGACAGCTCTAACGATGACATGCTTTACGTGAAGAAGCCAATGAGGGGAATCTAACACCTAAAAGAAGGTAACTTGCCGATTCGTATGCCGATAGACCGAGGAGAAATTTACTTGAATACTAGCAACACCGACGCTTATTGAGCTCAAAGATTTAATCCTCTCAAGATAAGATAAAATAAAATAAAATAATTACAGTAATGTCCAACAAATAACCACAAAAGTAGGTCAAACGAACTGCAGAGTACAAATATGTCCATACAAAGCGGGAAACCAAGAGGTTTCCGAAAGAAGTACAAAGCAAGAGAAGAGGTCAAAGACCAAAAGCGAAAGCGAAGCGGGAAACCAAAAGGTTTCCAAAGAAGTACAAAGCATGAGAAGGGAAGAAGAAGAGAAGGAAGAAGACCCATGTGAAGCAATGGGGAATGTCTATCTAATGGTAAACCCATCTCTCCTAACATCCGAGGCCAACCGGAAGAAACTCGGAATATTCTCGATGATCCAAAGAGGAGGAGGTGAGATGACGAGACCTCCCCTATGTTGTTGTCTGTCGAAAGTAGTGTCTCAAGGACCTAGTGGATCTAGTCCACCCTCTGGAGCTGGAACTAGTATAATAGTGCCTGGGAGATATCGGGAGGTTATATATGGACCCCTAAACTCGTGCGATCCGGAGTGTGACGTTGTATTGGTATCAATCTGGTGCTTAGTGCCTCTCTCTGAGGGTAGAGCCGGAAAGAAGGAAGTGATCCTTTGGGGAGAGTCTACTTTGTTAAGTGTCTGAATAGTGTGATCCCGAAGCCTAAGAGCCTCCTGCATGTATAAAGCCAAGCACTTCTGATCGACATATCTAAAAAAGTTAGTAAGTGCATGGGTCCCTCTGAAAAGACAATGGAACCTCCCCCTAATCTCTTAGTAAATGGGACAACGGAAGATGAAGTGTGCTTCTGTCTCGACCTCCTAAAGATTGCATAGCTAGCAAATCTTGTCTGACCGATCGATCTGGTGGTCCGTCTCACTCCGAAGCCTATGAGAACCCACTCTAAACTGACCTAGGGGATATGCAGAGCATGCATCCAATGGCGAAGGGTATACTGAGGACGGATAATAAGTCCGTCACTCAACTCCAAGAAGTGCTCCACATAAAAAGCCATCTTTGGGCATAACCCACCATGAGGGTTCACCCAAGTGGTGTGGATGAACTGTCTGTAAATATCCTCTTTGATGATCTTGTTCAACTCCTGTCTGGAAGGTAGAAGATGAGCCAATGTCCAAGGAGTATCGAAAAGGAGGAAGACGATCCATCCTAATACCCACTGACTCTAAGAGAGCGAAACCCCAGCGTACCCAACGAGCACGACCTAAAGAATCAAAAAGGGTAATGCCCTCCGAGGAACGATATGCCAAATACGAGTACCTGTCTCTCCCCTCCATCAAGTCAACAAAGCTCCGGATACAATGCAAGAAGGAAACCAGATCAAAAATTATCTCCAACTTGAAAGGACGGGCCCCAAACTTTGCAGTAAGACCGATGTAATGAGGAACGGACTACCCGCACTTGATGAAGCAAACGAAGGAGAAGTGTCTAGACTCTCTCGGTTGAAGCCCAATCCGACTCGAGTAAAGAGGGCCCCACACCACAGAGCCATAAAGAAACAAAGGGGTCCGATAAGGGAATCCATGAGGGACATGACATCTTGGAGGAGATGACTCGAAAATGGTGCCTAAGCACTATCACTCAAGAAGAGCTAAGGAACCGTAACCCTTATTGACACATGATTGGAGGGCTTGTCTCGCATCAAGAACATAAGGCTAACTATGGAAACATCTCACGGCTTGAAGTTAAATCCCCATGCTTCTAAGTTTGTGAACCTAGAAGGTAAGTCTCGAATATAGTCTCAAGGCACAAAGGTTGGGAAGCAAACTCAACTTGGATGATTCATCGAGACACAATCCGTTTGCAACGGATCATATATCGAATCATCGACTTTGTACCCTCTCAATATGAGTCAAATTAACAAACCCCATACCAGGTCCCCAAATCTCGACCATACAAAACCATACGTAACCTTGATGATGTATGAAGAGGCACATCTTTGAAGGGATATCCCGAAAGTAGATAAAAAAATGGCAATTTAAGACTGAAAGTGAGGCATATCCTCTTGCAAATGCATGGCTGAGAAGAAGGCTTTGCACTAAAAGACAATCTAGAAAATTGGACCCCAAGTAAGTGTAAGCCAATGTGATTTTCAAAGGTTTCGCTTTATATAGGACCCAGGACTAGGGAAGAGAACATTTGGAGGTGTTGAATATCATGACCTTAGTTTTGCTAAGGTTGACCACCAACTAATGAAGCTCACAAAAATGAGCAAGGGCATCAAGTCATCTTTGTGTATCTACTACATGAAAGTGGAGAACGACGCGTCATCGACAAAAAGAAGTATGGCTCTCACCAAATCATGTAAATGCAACCATCATCAGCATGGGTATGTTGTCAAAGAAAAACCCCAAACTCATCAATGCAAATGTTGAAGAGGATCAAGGGTAGAAAGAATCCCTGTTTAACCCAATGGTATTCTGCATAAAGCTGGAAATATTGTGAGAAGTATGAAACTGCTTGAGAACAGTCTCATAAGGCCTCTAAGCAGCAGTAATGAGAGAATCTCAAATGGTAACATCACATAACTTCTGGAAAAGCAGATGTCTCAAAACCAAGTTGAAGGCCTTCCAAAAGTCTTCAATATAACAAATGACTCCGAAAAATTGATGACAAGCCTCACAATAATAGCCCAATGTGTAAAGATGTGGTCAATAGTCTAGTATTCTCTCCTGAAGCCAGCTTGCCCCCTGCTCTAAGATGACCTCTCTCTAAGTGCTCTGAAAGTTGCATGTCTAAGACAACCTCCAAAGTCTCCATATAAACAATGTCACCTCCCTTAAATATCTTAGTAGACAAGACGCCTACAACAAAAAAAGGCTCCTCATTCCGCACCTTCTAGAAGAAGACAAAAAGGACAAAGTGCATAACCGCGAGAAAATACGGTGGTTTATCTCAACACATAACTAGCGGAAATAAAAGATGCCAAGGTATATCTTGGGGGCCACATGAACAACAAAGTTACAGTGCCTAACCAATTGATGATGCATTCAACAATTTGTAAGAAATGTTTAACATCAAAAGTCATCTTAGGTTAAGAGGTTATACGTTTGAGATCCGAGTGCCCTGAATATCTTGTTAGTATGACTTCTATGACAACTCTATCAATCACACCTTTTGGAAAAATATGGCAACAAGGAATGTCCAGGGAGTATTTGAATGTAGAAAACCAACTGACACAGAAAAATGTTGATAGACTAAAGAATAAAACTAATCTTGGAACACTTACATTGTCAACATGCAATGAGATGCAAGGATGCAAACATATTGAAACACTAATGCACTAAAAATGGGTATCTCTCACTACTTGAACCTCAATCTCACAAGCCACTAAATCTGTGCAGGTGGAAAATGAGCTTGGAGACATTCTCAAGACAAGGGGAATAAGACCATCCATTTGCAGCAGATCATAAAATGAGGCATGATAGGCTGAACACTCTCAATATGTATCCAATCAACAAACCCAAAACTAGGTCCCCAAACTTTTGACCTATAAAAAATTATGGGTTTAGCAACCACCAAAGAGATGCATCTTCACAAGAATATCCTAGAAATGCATCTAAAAGCATTGCCGCTTCAACACAAAAAGGGTGGCATAGTAGGAAAGATTTGCATTATTTACTTTTCTTAGCCTTCTCAAATTTTGGGAGCTTTCCACAAAAGCAAATATCCTCGAATAGTGGTATTCGAGGGTCGAACTTATCACAGAAAGTTGCATAAGGAATACTTTATATAATTATGTTAGCACATGACACAGAACTTTTGCAATTCAACTTCAACTCCATTTATACTATAAATTCCAATAGTGGAACAAAGCAAATACAAACTTAGAACTCTTATTTCAAATACAAACTCCCCTTATTGTGCTCGAGAAAACACCTCCATATTCTCCGTTTTAAACAAAGCTATTTAAACTCAAACTCTTATTTCAAATACAAACTCCCCTTATTGTGCTCCAGAAAACACCTCCATATTCTCAGTTTTAAACAAAGCTATTTGCAGGATATTAAATTCCTATCCTGATTTTAGCAAATTAGTCAACAAACCTAAAACCCCAGAATTGGCAAACTTGTTGGTTTGATGTATATATACAATGTAGTCTCTGTACATAAATACTGCTCTTGGAGCCTCTGAGACCTGTATTTGCATCCACGCCTTATCGAGAAAGTCATCTTCCCCATGCTATCTAAGAATTTGTTTTTAATATCAAAGAAGGTTTTATTTGAATTTTTCCAAATTTCTCAATACTATTTCCTTTTATTTTCAAATATCAAGATCATCTCAGTATATCGGTTGTCTTTGAAACTCCAATATTCAGTTTTCCACTTGTAGGTTTCTCCAGACATAACATATTTTAAGGCACGATACCAAAAAGATGTAAAGAAGACAAGGTTTTTAAGAACAATTCAATCAGCAGCTGCTCTCAATAATATTTCATTAATATGAAGAAGCCCAAACACTTTCAAACAAATGATAAGAAATATAATGCAATAACAGCTTCAAGAAATCGAAAGTATATCTTTCACAAAGTTTGGTACATACAACTTTCCTGCAGTAAACAGGCACAATTTCCTTTGATCCAGAAAACTTTGCAGGAATGACTTTACAAATATTTGCCCCATGGATATCTTTCACCTACAGATGGCAGCAAAAAAGTCAGGAAATCCACAATAATGTGTACCTTCAATAATATATAATAAAAACTAACTGGAATTGCTCATCATTTCACATTCATGAGTTTCAATTGAAATGCAATGCATAGAATCAATCGTCTTCACATGCATGAGATTTTGTGTGGCATGCTGCAATGTGCAATACTTAATAAAATACATAAGAAAAAATACAGCAATCAATGAATGTACTGTGAAATAACATATGTATTTGTCAATAACAATAATAATTGTCATTTTAAAACTTATTTGCAGGATTCTCATTGGTTAAGAGAGGATGAATGCAGCCAAAAATAGTCTTCCATACATTCTATAGAACTATTACATAAAGTACATGGGATGACCACACTCTATAAATCAGGCATCATGGAAATTCTCTCACATCTTCAAATTTAAAATCCATAGCAATGATTTGTCTGGTCATTGAAAGATATTAGGATCAGTGTGTTGAAACTGAGGTGACTTGTACATAACATTTAGTAGAAGTGGAAAAAATTGTATAAAAAAGCAGGGCATCTAGTAGCCTAGAGACATGATTGGAAAGCAATGTACAATTCTGTCCCTTGCTAAAAAAATTATTTCCAGATTTTCTCACCCTATACTATGCTTTGGGCAAAAAAATGAAAAAAACCTGTGCTTTATAGTATAACACGGAAATATTTGTGCTTTCATCATGCTCGCATATTTTAGAAATTTAGATCATCTTTCGAAGAATTTTTTTACTTGGAAAATAAAATACAAAGACAAAAACTAAATACAGAGATTCTTTTCAGCATTTACCATTACTTATACTTTACAATCTGAAATACCGTGCTTACAGACTGAAACTAAAACTCTATGCAGAACTAAAATACCCAGGAAGATGAAGATAGCTATGTGTAACAGTTAAAAGTGTTTGAAGCTACAATCCTATTTGTAAGTCATTTAACAATTTCATGGTAAACTCGAGACAGGAAACACCCAATCTTAGTAATAAGTTGATGCACTCCTGGTATGTCTTGGACACTGCCATGGTAGAAATGAATCTTATCTCTGTGTATGCAAAGAAAGATAATCCATTAGACACAAGCAATGAAATAAACAAAGAGTTGTTTTCGTCCAATGTCATAACAAACCATCTACAAGAAATTATTTTTGCCAAAGTATTTTAGCATGCACAGAAGGAAGGATATTTTTGCAACTGTGTACATCAGCACTGTTTTTGAAGGTGAAGCAATGGAAAGAAAATGCAAATAATCAAATCAGGTCAATCTATACAATTTTTAATACAGGAAATATCATGAACCCTGGCAAGTTACATTATTTTTTCTTCCTATAATTTTAAAATAAGCAGTAGAATTGTTAAGAAGTTTAAACAAATAAAAAAACAGCATTTAAAATTTTGCATCACCTAAATCAAAATTACAAAATAGTACAGTACAGAACTCTAACTTTAGCACATTTTAAATGATGAAAAGCAAAAAAATAGTTAAAATAATTTTCTTGCACGCACCTTATTTGCCTGAACAAAGCATTTGAAGTTGACTGACCAATAAGTAAACAGCCAAGTGAGAATATGAAGAATTCCAAAAGCACCGAGCGCTATAGCTGCATCCACTAAATCTATGCTTGGAAGGATTGCAACGATCCAAACAGCATATAAAATTACAAATGGCCATATATCTAAGCGCCACGGCCATGTTTTCCATCTCAAGAGTTCTACTCGCTCTACCACCTTTCCATCAGCAGGAAGCCCCATTCCTTTCACCAAATTTCCTCAAGGCAATAAATACCTCACTACTCAAAAGTCCTTAGTCCTCCTGCATTAAGTCAACTACCAATTGACAGGTAAATCGAAACTTTACACGTCATTGCAATCATTTTAAGAGGCCATTAAAAAAACTTACATGAAGTTATTTGAGAACTCAGCAAAGCGTTTCAATAAAATATGTAATATAACCTAGAAATCGCTGAACTTTCATGTTAAAACTAATTTCCACCGCTCAAGGTCTTGATCTTCCCATTTCCAAAATTTTCCACATCTGAAGTTTACTGTTTGATCATTAAAATTATTAACCTTGCAAATCTCAAACCTAAACATTGTTCATCCTTTTAAAATCCAGAATTTCTTGAAACCATTTCAGTGGTATCTACCATCCTATGTTTGCAAAGTTGTTTGGTAGCATGGTTGAGCACATAATCAGCAAGTGGGCGGAAGAAAAAGAAAAGAGGGCAAAAGGGCAAGCAAGTTTCAGACCCAAACACTCAACAATAGATCATGGAATTACTTTGAGACATATCATCAAAAAAGTGTGGAGTGAAAAAGAGGAAGTCTATTGCTGTTTGGTTGGCTTCAAGAAGGTTTTTGACATGGTCCCTAGGGACAAGCCATGGTGCAGAATGAAGGAGCTAAGTATTCCAGAGAAATCTATGAAGAGGTGCGAGTCAAAATCAGAACTCAAGCAGGCATTTCAGAAAGTTTTAGAAGTGGCATTGGAGTTAAACAAGGATGTCCGTTATCCCCTGCTCTTTTTAGCTTATATATAGACAAACTTGAAGAGTGGCTGAATTTGCAAGGTGGGGGGAGTCTGTTTGGGAGAGTATGTTATAAGGCTTCTTTTGTATGCAGATGACCTTATTTTGATTGCTAGGTCCACTCAAGGGTTGCAAGAGCACTTATATGCCCTTGAGCACTTTTGCAAAGAAGTGGGTATGCAAGTCAACACCAGTAAGACCAAGATCATGATCTTCTCAATAGAAAGAACAAAAATCAGCTTGAATTTTATTTTGAAAGAAGTATTCTAGAAGAAGTAACTGAGTATAAATACGGATTGACTTCAACAACAAGCTTATCATAATCACAAGCAAGTTCAAACTAAAAGTATCGGTCCCATATGAGATTCTTTTAGTTGAAATAGGTACAGTCCCAATTGAAGCCATTGCTATGGTGGGTCTCTTAAGATATCTAAAAAATTTGAGCAAACGGAGTCGAAGATGGCCCAAGGTGGTCTTTAATGAGATCTTGTGCAAGAGAAAGAAGTCCTGGATGAATCAAAACAGCAAGTGGATGAGGAAATGGCACATTGACTTGAATGCATGTCCTAATAATAGAAAGGAAATAAAGGTGTTTGTTATGGATAAATTCCACAAGTCTATGTGAGATAAAGCGTTAGGGAGGAAGAAGAAATATTACCTCGAGGAATTTAACTCCACTTGTGATCATCAACAAAAAGCCTATATAGGGGCTAATATCCCTTGGAGAGCAAAGTTTCTCATAGCTCAGTTAAGGACAAATTCACATCAGCTTCGGTGTGAAACGGGTAGGTGGAAAAGGCCAAAAGAGGCATGGGAAGAGAGAGTTTTTGCACCGTTGGGGCAGTGGAATCAGAAACACGCTTTATTTTGAAGTGTAATGCTTACAATGACATCCGAACCAAATATGCAAGTGTTTTAACAGCAAATGGGAGAATTCATCGTCAATTTAAACAACAGAAGATCCGAAATTCAGAAAGCAAAAATGACAAGGTTTGTTGTCGCGTAAACTTTTTTGGCCCCATGGGCATTAAAAGATTTTTATCTATTTGAATGACTGAAACCTAATTTGTAACATCAAAAATTTGATCTTCCTGTTGCCACAAACCAAACCACAACTCCATCTTATTTATGCAGCAAAATAACTACTGATTATTTCCACAATTTCCCCTCTTGTCACCGCTACTAGGATTATTGAGAAAATAGCCTTGCAACGCTAAAACCTAGCCATTGCTTCATTCTTTCAAATCCAGAGTATCCAAATTCACTTTTCTTGCAGCACGCAACCTAATTCCCACGGTTTTGGTTTGTTATCTTTGCATTTCCACGAGTTTTCCACTTCTCAGCTTTATTGCTCAATTGTTCGAATTTTTCACCGTAGAAAGCTAAAACCTAACCACTGCTTCAACCTTCCCAATCCAAATTTGCCCGATTAACTATTTAAACTTAGCTTCTACCACTCAAGGTTTTGTTCACCGTATTGTTTTACCCTTAAAAAGTCAAAACTAACAATTCATCATATACAATCCATAATTTCCAATTTTTCTATTTCTAAAACCTTTACCGGACGAAACGCCGAACTCGATAGCGTTTACAGTTTTCACAGCCAAAACCTTCAAAGTCCAGTGTTATCCGTTGAAATCAAAATAGCAAATGAAAAAGAAAGGAACAATACACTTTAAATTACACACAATGTATCGCAAACCTATAAATTTACAACTGCCTCAACATCTGAAGGCTTGGCACACAGGCTTTCAGCATATAATACGGTAAGGAATAACTCAAGTTCACCTTTTTCGGATTTCCTTGGAGTCGTCTAAATCGATCTGGTGAAGAAACATGCACCAAACCACGAGATCAATAGAAAGGACATAGTAGGGTTTCCTTGTTACCACTGGTAATTGCGGATGAGTATTTATTTACGGAAATAAAGCAAATGCGCAACCTTATTCTAAAGAGGTCGGTAGGAATCAAATGGGTTTGTCTCTACGTTTTCGTGAAAGTGTGCGCCAACCAAAGGACGGAAGGCACAGGCAATAGTTATAACGAAAGTTGGAAGACGCAGACGAGGGTTGGAAGTATAAACAAATATCACAAATTAAGGAGATGCGATAAAATAAGTGAAAGTAAATTGATATTTAAAAATTATTGCCCGTCCATATTTTGAAATAGAAAGCTCAACAAAAGTTACAATAGGTCAAGGAAACAAAATATAATACGTTGTAACAATCACGATGGCAAACAAAATATGTAATAATGAAGGTAAATATCACCAACAGGAGATTATAGACACCTAAATTTGGTAATTTATCACTTGATAATAGCAATATTAATTTAACTCTCAAATAATGACTTGTGTTCACATTTTGAGCTTAATTATTTATCCCTAGTCATATTACATGACTTGCTCTCCTCATTTGTGTTGCTTAGTCACTCATAGAATTGTTTGCTTATGTCCACAATAGTTTATCGCCTCAAGTGTCATGTTCAAAAGTTTCCAAAGACCTCACTCCCCTGCCTGTACAAGACCACCAAACAAAGACCAAATCATCAAACAGTTTGATTTGAAACGGCATTTTCATCCCAAGCCACCCAACAATATCATTTTCTCAATTTGATATCTTTCAATGGGTTGGCTTTCTCTTTATGGGTTGGCCTTAATGCAAAATTATACCTACAAACCCTTATATAAGCAAGTCAAATGCATTCATGTATTCACTTGGCATCTACCTGGTACTCACAAGAGCTCCTTAAGAAAATATCATTCTAAAAACACCCAAAGCTCTCATAAATTCCCTTAAAGCAATAACACACGTTTGGAACAACCCCCGCACAAGTGTGAAGCACTCCCAACCAGATTCAATAGTCTAGCTTCCTAAGTTACAAGCTTCCAAAGCCAATTCAAGCACGAGCACACCAAGTCATTCATAAAGCATTATTAAGTGTATATTGTCTAAGATAGTTGCATCCATATAGATATCACATCTCTAGATGGAGAACTACATCTAGTTTGAGGCCTCTTCGAATAGTGCCAATGTAGGTAGTATACAAATTGCACTTCAACCCAACCACTAACCTTTTTGTAGGGTCTCCTACCCATGGTGAGGATTTGAAGCTATTTTGAGTCCATAAAGAGGGTTTCAAATATGTGTGACACTTAGAGTTTCACAATGAAGCACATTCTAATTCGATTACATAAGCACATAAAGTTACATAATGGAAACAACTCGTTGTATCTTGAACCGCCAAACAATTTCATACGCATCCGATAGTTCCATACATGCACTCCCAAAACTAGAAACGAAACATCTCCATGTTACTTCTTGTCATTCATCCTTCTACCATTCCCATATCGCCTTCTAACAACATAATAGCTAAGTGCATCTCCATTCTCATGTCTTGTTTCATTTAGCGCTTACTTGAAGAGATACGTTTTTAATTGAAAAGTGCACTTTTATTTCTACAAAGTATAGTAAGACAATGTTAATTGATAAAAAAATGGGTGAAAAAGTCACACCCTATAAAATAAGGCATATCGAACCGGATGGGCCTTGATAAATAGACCATCTCGCCTCACAACGACAACATAGTAGGATTTACAAAAAAAAAGTTTGGTTTAAATCAAAGGTGTGGAAAATAAAGCGCCATAAAGAACACAAAAACAACACAATTATGCGGTTACAGCAAACATGACAAATATAGGGCGGAGCGAGGCAGAGAGGACTATCAAGTTTATCCCATGTCCACTAGTTTTAGATGTTGTCACGAGGAATGCGCCCTTTGAGAGTGGTGTGATGAATCTCCTTCCAAGTGACAAAATTAAAATACTCATAGGTTGTGGGTGACGTGTATGTTAGAGTGAGTCTCCGAAGAGGGTTAGTTCCCAAGTGTAACACCTAAAATTAGTTTCTACTCTACTGCAAGAACTGGGAAAGGGAGAAGGAAAGGCTGAAAAATAAAAAGGGGTGATACACTAAAAAGTTTGAGGATCTTCAAACTTGTTTGAACCACACAGATAAACCACATGAACACCTGCAAAACCATACACAACTTACAAATGGATATGTCAATGCAAAAGGTTTTAGAGAAACGTTTGAAGTTGTACCAAAATAAAGAAGGGAAACAAATGACTCTAAGAGGGCAATTTGGTAAGCTCCACAACAAGATTCTTCCACACACTTGTTAAACACAATCTATAACCTACAAATTAGCATATAACTACATAAGGGCGTGGAAAGTAAACTACAAATCGGTATAAAACAATATCACAAGACAATATCAACGTAAAGACATAACATCGTATAATAAACAGTTGTGAGAAGATTGAAATATCTCCTTTATTGATCCAAGAGGTGAAACTAGTACAAAATATTGCTTGTGACCCTTTCTCTTCCACTCATAATGTTGGATAACTCCAGCATAATGAACAAAAAAGTTTAGAGATATTTTTACAATGAATTATAGGGATTTTTGTATAGAATTGAGGGAGAAAAGAAGAGGAAAAAGTGCATACGTGCAATTCTAATCGGTTAAAAATAAAAAAGCATAGGAATGTTGCATGTCCATTCTACCCTTCTACTCCAAAAATAGTTAATTTTGCTTTAAAACGAGTAGATTTGTGCAAGGAATGAGTAATTCATGCTAAAATTTGCAAAGCATACGCTTATGGATGAATTTGCATGTTCAAAAATAGAGATTGGTACCCTCTTGCATGATCCTGCTAATCTTAGCCTCTTAAGTATGATTAGAAAGAGTTCTTGTATGATGAAAACCTGCTAATCTCAAACCTCCGAATGATAAAAACATAGCTTTGTTGCATGATCTTTGTTGGGCCACGAGATATTGGCCAAGTACAAGAAGGCACATGGGCGCATGGGACCTATTTGAAGAAGAAGGGCGTGGGTCAAGGCACATAGGGCAAGGTTCTAGCAAGGTTTAGCAGAACACATGGTGCACGCGCGTAAGACAAGATGGTTTTTTGGGACTTAGCCATATTTAGAGTTCCAAACAACACACGAGGAAAGCATGACCCGTCTAGCATGCGAAGTGGATAAGGTGCCAACCTGGGAGTCAGTAGGATCAAGAATGGAATATTCCATGCATGTGATGGAAGGATCCAGAAATACATCATTGCAAAGAGTGGAGAGCTCGAATCAAAGGAGGCATGCTCCATGGGAGGACCACTTGGACACTTGCAATTGATCTGTTACCTTAGAAGGCATGGCGGTGAAGGCAAAAAGCTATATATAGAGATATCCTATAAGTAAAGGTAGTGGCAATGGTGGTGGAAGAGAGGCGAAGCTCTGCAGAAATATTATGAAGGATTCTATGGGTTGGGATTAGAGGAAATATAGGAGTGATGGCATATTTAGAGGGATGGGTCTGTGTTTATCCTTGTAATATGAAGGGCGTAGTTTAGTTTTTGATGCATGACCTTTCTCGCATTATTATATGGGTTTGTTATGGCCTTAAGTGAATGTAATGTGGTTATTGAACATATTAACATGAATATAAGGTCTCGTTCTAAAATATATATGTGTTCATGAGCATAAATCCTAGTGCATTTCCTTTGTGTTATGAATCAATTTTGTATTATGTTAGATACTTCTCTTTTATGGATGCATTGATATGATAACTCATCCTAGGCTCTTAGAATGAACGCATGGTTCTTTTCCATTATTTTGCACTTAAGTATCTGTCATAGATGATGTATTCTTACACAACTCACATAAAGGAGGGCTCGACACCGGTAGCGTGGCTCGGGTGAGCGCTGGCGCTCAGCTTAGGTGATAAGTTTCGACGCGCATGGGATTTGACTATTGTTCTAAGGGCGTAAAAATGACTACAATATTTGCTAAGCATTCTGCATAATCAAACTTTGCAATCTTTAGTGGAATTACAACTAAAAATAGCTTGTTTGGACGTTTATGGGGTCATTGGCGGGCATGTCGACATTCACGAAAGAATCGGCGGCATGAGGAAAATTTCCCTTTGTTCCCTCGGCAACATTTCCGATTTGGGATTTGGGTGAAGAAGTAGAGATGTGGGGAATGAAAAAAGGGAACATTTCCAATTGTTCCCTTTAGAGCCGATATCACCGATTTTTGCAAGATTCGAACATGATGGGGTTTCGTGAGAACTCGTAGAACCAAAGAACTATTCCACATGTGCGAAAGAGCAGAGTTGTTATCACTTATTTATGCCCTTGTGTGAAGATGGCGGGCGGTAGGGAAGCATTGGAACTCAAGAACGGCTCATTAAGTTCCATCAAGTGTGTTGATTTATCCATAATACATTGCTCATTTACCTAGTAATCATATATGACGACGGGTTTCGGGAGTAATGAAAACTCGGACAATTCAAGAAGTGTTTGCATGATGACCAATTTTTTTGACATTCAGGGGCATGCAAATGCTAGGGAACAACAAGAACCATAGAACTATTTCAAAGGTGCCACAAAACCTCGACTTTATTGATTATATGTGCAGTGCCTAAGGATTGATTAAATCGGTGAATCGAAGAATGTAAGGAAAAAGGAGAATTGTTCCTTAAGTTCCCCCAAATGTAGACTTATCCGATTGTGTTTTGTTTTATGTTAGGGATTCAAGTAAGGAGGAAATATAGAGAACACACTTTGAAACATTGAATTGCTCCAACACTTCCCAATTCAACCGATTTCACCTATTTAAATGAAGAAGTAGGTCAATGTGGCAAAGCAACAAACAGTGAAACAAGGGAACAATTTCACTTGTTCCTCAAATATCCTATTTGTCCGATTTGAACGCATTTTTGCCACTAAATGGTTAAATCCTTAACAAAGTGAGGCCTAATAAGGGGAAAACAATGAACACAACACTCTGAATTTTTCCCATGACTTATAAGGCTTCAAAAGTTCCTTGATCCAAAAAAACACCGTGACTTATCAAAACACACAAATAGCTTGGGGCTAGTCTTGGATAACAATTTGGTGACCTCTGGGGGACATCTTCCCGCTAGACGTAAATATCGCTTACCTTGAAGTATTAATTGGGCACAAAGTCATAAAAAAAAGTGCACACACCGATACAACCTCTTGAAACCATGTGAACAATGGAAATATCTTCATCGAGATAAAACAAAGTTGTGTTAGAGCACTTATTAGAAAACAACATACTAGCAAAGTGTATAAGGCACACAAAGAAAGGAAAACTAAGAAAACAAAGTGTGAAAAAAACACTTGGAGGAAAACAAAAACAACCTACTATGTACAAGGGTGAAACATGACCTCAATAACAAAGTTTGAGGTATATCCCATTAATTGGGATGGGTAGCTCATCACCATTCAACTTAGAGAGATGAAAAAGCATTGTGTTGTTTGCAACATATAATCAGATATGGCCCACTCTAGAAGGAGTCAAACTTAGTGTGTCTTATAAGCTTGGTTCTTTCTTCATCCCATTTGAGCACAATGTCTCCTTCTTTGAATGTTCTTGCAACTGATTTCTTGTCAAAGTATCTCTTCACTTGAGCTTGATGAAGCTCCATGGTAGTCGTTACATTGTTTCTAGCTTATTTTAATTTCATTAATTGTGCAAGTATGATTAATATTGAATCCTTCTCCATCATTTTTATCTATTTTATGAGATCTAGAGTTGGTAATTCGTAAGAAATATGCAACCCTAGTTCCTTACCATAAACAAGTATGAAAGGAGAGTTTCTAATTGACCTTTTAGGAGTAATCCTATTAGCCCATAAGGTTGATTTCAGTTTTGTGTGTCATGATCTTTGATTCTCCTCCATAGTTCTTTTGATAATTCTGAGAAGATTTTTGTTAGTTGATTCTACTAAGCCATTCCCTTGAGGATAATAATTGGAAGATATTAATAGATGAATTATGAGCTTGACTATCCATGTATTGATTCTTATGCTAAGGAAAGCTAATGCATTATCTGAGATAATTGTAGCAGGGACACCAAACCTTGTGGCAAGACTTTCATAAAAGTCCAACACTAAAGTTTCATATACTTATTTCAAAGCTATTGCTTTTGTTTGCCATGTAAAATAATCTGTAGTTGTGAGAATCCATTTGTGGCCTACACTAGAAGGTGGGTTAATTATGTCAACAAAATTCAAACCCCATTGCATAAAAGGATGATCTATTTGAATAGGTTAAAGAGGAAGGGCTACCAACTTTTGTTTTCCTGTAAAAATAACACACTTTCGTACCCATGCATGAGCATCTATGAATAAATTTGGAAAATGATAGCTTGCTCTCATGATCTTTAAGCCTGTAGATCTAGGTGCAAAATGACCACCGAATAATCCTCCATAAAACTCTTCTAAAACATGTTCAATCTGATCTGAATCAACACATCTCAAAAGAACACCATTTACATCATTTCTAAATAATATATTATCAACAAGAACACAAGGAATGAACTATAACCTGAAATACCTCATTTTTGTCTTATCCATAACTTATGGGCACTATCTAGTATGAAGAAAATGGACCATGTCATGAGTCCAACTCTGAGGTAATGAAGGAGTAGATGTTCCTTGACCATTTTGGAGCACTAAAACCTGATTTTGTCATCATGCAAATCTGAAGCTAGTTGTTCACACAACCCTCTTCCTCTTACTAGTTTAGTAACCTTAATGTCAACATCATACTCCATAACTTTTGTAATCCAACTTGCCCTTTTCTCATTTAAATCCTTGCTCAAAAGAAACTCTTTAACACTTGGATGAGAAACCATTAAATGAATCTTGTTATTAGAAACCAAATGTCTGAATTTTTGTGACTTCTAATGACTGAAAGGACATATTTTTCAACAAAAGAATACTTTACCTCATAATATTATAATCCTTGACTGAAAAAAGTAATTGGTTGCTCCAACTTTTCATCATTTTGTTGTACCAACATGGCTGAGATTGTGTCAATTGCTCTAAAAGCATATAAAATGAAATCTTTGCTAAAATCAAGATTAGTAAGTGTTGGAGCTTGTGAAATAGAATGTTTGATTTCTTTAAAAGCATTCTTCCCCTATGTTTTCAACTAAAAACCATGTTTTTCCTTAGCATTGAAGTTAGTGGCTTCACTAAATTTGCAAAATCTGGAATGAATCTTCTAATAAAAATCATTCTACCATGAAGACTCTGTAATTCCTTTTTAGGATTTGGAAAAGATAATGACAAAATTGCACTTACCCTTTCTGGATCAATGACAAGACCTTTATTAGAAACAACATGACCTAACAATTTACCTTCATGACGAAAAATACACTTTTTGGATTTTGAGATATGCCATATTGTCAGCACCTTGCAAAAATGTGTTTGAGATGAACTAGATGATCTACAACATGCTTGGAAAATACAGTTATGTCATCCAAATAGACAAGAACATAATTATTAATCAATCCCTAAAATGCCAAGTCCATTGCACGTTGAAACGTGGCTCCTGTGTTTGATCACTCAAATGGCATTTTCTTATATGCATGTGTGCCCCATTTTGTGGTAAATTCAATTTTGAATTGGTTTGATTATTGTACCATAATCTGATTATACCTAGAATAATTGCCCGAAAGTAAAAAAATTCTAAACTTGTCACCATTTGTAATATTTTCTCCATTGATGGTAGCGGATAATGATCTTTTAAAGATGAATTTCTCAAATCTCTAAAATCCACACACAGGCATATTTCTCCATTTTTCTTTCTCACGGAACCAAATTGACAACCCGTGATGAATGTTTCATAGGGAAAATGATGTTAGTTTTGATCAATTTATCCAACTCTTGTTTCATGAGGGGTTCAACCTTAGGATTGATGGGTCTTTGCTTTTGTCTTACTAGTTTTACATCTAAAACCAACTCTACTATGTTCGAGCTAAATCTGGATTGAAAACTTTTAAATCACCATAACTCCACACATAATCATCATCAAATTCCTAAGAAAGTTGAACAAAATCAATTTTTTCATCTTGATTACATACCATGCCTAACTTGAGTGTTTTGTTATTCCCAATGATGATTTACTCGTAATCCTCTTGCTTGATCAACATGTTAGATTTCTCACCTCCGACCTAATATTTTGTATTAAATATAAACTCAAGAGTGACTAATCCTTGAGGTATTTTGTTAGATCTCAACTTAATAATTTTCTCCCCATATTGTTGTTGTAGTTTATCCTGGTTTTTAATTAAAAACTCAACTTCCTCTTGCAAAAAATTAATTGTCTGTTGATTTGATTCAAATATTTTCCAGTTAACATTATTATCTGGGATAGAATGCCTCAATTATCTTGATATGTTGTTGATTTTTGTCCTTACTGATATGATTTGGAATGTCAACTTGAGCACCAATTGTAGCTAGCCTATCTACATATTTATTCTTTTCTCTAGGAATAGATTGTATATTGAATGCATCAAAATCCTCTATCAAATCCCACACTCTATTTTTATAAGATCTCGACAAATTATTCTTGGTTGTACCTTATCCTTTGATTTGATTGATGACTAACTTGGTGTCACCATACACCGCAAGTATTTTATTCCTATTTTCCTTTCCCATCGAATACCATGCACAAGAGGTTCATGTATACACTTGTTTTTTCATCTTAAACTTTCATACCTAATACTAATAATTTATTTTGCACGATAAGGGTCACTGATGCATCTATTTCTTGAGCAGGTGCCTTAAGGGGCCTGTCGGGAATGGGGTATGACTATTCACATGGTCATTATGGGTTAGAGACAGTACACAGAGAGATGTATCACTATGTGGTCCTAGCTTTAGTTATCCTTGTCCTTCTTTGTCACACACACTAGCACTCCCGACACTTGCTTGCATCTGACTCCATCATTGACACCTTTTTCACTTATTCTTGCTTGATCCATGACACATTGCACCATTTTTAACATTTAGGTATCCTTGGCCAATGCCATTGCCCATGGGAAATGGTGTCGGTGTTAGGTTTCCCTTGGCCGATGCCATCACCCACGGGTGATGGCATCAGGTATATATACACACCACACCCAGACATTCATAAGGAAGGAAGAAAGATCATAGGAACTAGCCATCTTCTTTGTTCTTTTGCACCATCTTCACATCTACTCACTTTTCTCTTAGTTCATCTTATATTTGACTTTGGATTGGACACTCTTCTTGATTGTTGGATTGCTTACACTATTAGGTCATCTATAACGAGTTTAGGATATGAACAATGTTCATCTTTTCCACCCTCAATGATTCTCTCTTAGTGTGTTGCTTCTCTGGAGAGATAGATGCATCAACGACCACCTTGTAGGTAAGTGTTCTAGATTTTTTTTATCATTTTGCATAGATTATTTTATTTCCCTTCCCCATTGCTATATGTTTAGGTTAGTATTGTATATACATTGATTCTAGTTATCATAGTGCTCTTATATGATCAAATCCTTAGCTTTTCTTTCCTTTATTTCAATTATATTGCAGTAATGTAGATTATGTATGCTTATCTCATCTCCCCATTGATCTATACCTCTCCCCCATTAATTAACATCCTAAAAGGGTACTCTCTTATATCTTGACTGTAGAGCTTGGAAACCCTAGGTTAACTTAATGTAAGGATTACTACCCCTAGATATGTGACATTAGCACTCGTTGTACAACCCCTTTAAATCAATCAATTGTGTGTCAGTCTATGTGTGTCTCTCATTCATTGCCGCATACCCTTGTAGAAAAAATAACTTATGAGTGTAAGCCATTGAGACACATTCTTGGCCCACCATATATTTCTCGTGAACCGACGTGAGTCCTATAGACTTCTGGTCGAGCACAATTTGTCAAAATCATTCATCTCTAATCTTGACCTCATTCCAAATCACCAAAATTCTTTAAAACTCTAAAAACTAGTCTACACAGACGTCAACACCCAAGGGGCGACTTGTTTATTTCTAATTTAACAAAATCTAAATATTAAATCTAAATTACAAAGTTTTGATGTACAATGATATATAACTATTGCAATATAGATGACACAAGCAATAAGAAAGTAAAATAGAAAACCATAAGTGTAAGAGAGAAGGTAAAAGACTTGGTTGATTTGTGCTTTCCCGAAGGTGATCTAGACTAGAACAACTATTGAACATGAGGAGTAGACCATTGCCGAATCGAGCACAATTTTTTTGGATATAACAGATGATCTAGAACTAGGGTGCCTAGATCGGGTGAAGGTGTCCGGGTGCCGAGACCTCTTTTAGGAATTTGTGACTAGGAAGGAGCTCAAAACTAGTTTTCTTGTGTCGCACAAGTGTCACTAACCTTCACTTTTGGTCGCTTGTGTCATCGGATGATCATATAATTCACATGTAACCTACAAGAAGAATATGACATGTAAAACCCTCAAACTACATCAAATCCCAAAAAAATAAAAGATCAAATATGAGGAATCGGACCGATCCGACGGTCACCGACAAAGTGAACTTACGACCAAGAGTGTTACACTACATCTCGACTCCATGTAGTTCTTGTATGCGTGTGCGATAAAATTGTCGCCTAAGAAGCCCTTGTGCAAGTGCACGTGATAACGAGAAATATTTAGATGTACCAATGTGAATAGATATGTGGATGGAACAATGAAATTCCCCTCCTATGTGTGTATTCAAAAAATTTAGTCCTCTTGTCCCTTGTATGAATGTTAGATGGATGCCTTTGATGCTCTTAGATGCCTTTGGATGCACCTTAGGTGATGATAGTATATGGTCAAAGCTTGGTCCCTATTTTGGTTACATAGGTTTGTATTTATATGATCCCCTTGATTGAATTTTGTAATTGAAAACTAGAAGGTCGACCCATAATAAAATAAGATGCCCTAAAATAAAAGAAGCCCAAAGAGAGTGAGTAAGATATAAAGAGGTCACGGGCGCTGAGGGGATGAGGCGCCTGGCGTTGGCGTCCCTAATTAGGCATTGGTGTCTGAAGGCATAAAAGATAAACAAGTGAAATATCAACTGGGATGTAGGGTGTAAAATTCCAAAAATAAGATAAGAAACAAAACAAAGAGGCCAAAGATAGTTATCAATTACTAGTTTTCTTACTTAGGAATCATATGAATGCAAGTATGTGTTTATGGACCTAAAAATGTACCCAAGTGCATGATTTTGTGTCTACATTTACCCCCACTTTATGTTGTTGAGTGAATACTTGATAACATAAAGTAGATAAGAGATGCGTACATGATAACCATGTAGAGTGTGATGGTGATAATGTGTCAAGGAGACAAGTGAAAGTGCAGAGTGATAAAAATGAAGCATGAAAGCTAAAAAAGAGGAAGTGACCCTAGGGGTGAAGCATATACATTGTATCATGTTATACCTATTGTTATTATAGCTTGGTGTGGGGTTGCTTCTTATTGCGTATTAAGGACGAACCTGCAAAAGAAGAGTGAAAGAGTAGTCAAAGTTGTGTATTATGAATACTCTGTAAAAACATGTACAAGTATGTAAATGTGAAAAAATAGTAAAAAGTAAAGTGTGCACTTGATCTCGTGAAGAGTGAAAGGGATAGAAAATGTCTTGAACTACTATAGAAGAGAATTTTTTTGGGAAATCTCACACCAAGAGCGATTTTTGGGTGATCTCATGCCAAGTGCGAGTTTTTGGGTGATCTCATGCCAAGTGCGAGTTTTTTTGGTCGATCTCACACCAAGTCTGAGTTTTTTTGGGCGATCTAACGCCACGAGAGAAGAGTGTTAGGGAGAGAGGTCTAGTGTTACTCTCCTTCCATGAATTCTTCCCAAATTCATACACCACCACAACTAGCATAATATGTGTTTAGTTATGTGTTGTTAAAGTGTTTCATCCAAGGAGATTG
The DNA here is from genome assembly GCA_018340775.1 of Taxus wallichiana var. yunnanensis. Taxonomy (NCBI): domain Eukaryota; kingdom Viridiplantae; phylum Streptophyta; class Pinopsida; order Cupressales; family Taxaceae; genus Taxus; species Taxus wallichiana. Next base: position 636,630,676 of record CM031237.1, on the reverse strand, counting down.
AAAATGGAGATAGAATACATTCTAATTGTTGGAGGATTGTTCATGTACTGTGAAAATTTCTCTATGAACTATTGAAAATTTCCTTGATATGAGAAAGTAACTGTAACTTACCCCACCTAGGCACTAGTGTCTGTATCTGGCGCCGTGTATCATCTTTGAACGAGGACCCAAGTCGATTCTGGTCATTATTATGTTACCGTAACTTCTGTTATGTTTATGTACTATGTAGTCTTGTACTAAATCTACAAGTTGTTGTATGGGGTGACTGATTCACCCAATGTATGCCCCCTTGTTTAGGGTGCATGCAAAGTCACCGAGAGGATGCGACCCAAAGGAGAGGAACATATGCTTGATCTAAAACGATACCTGCAGGGGAGGGAATGTACATGGTAGAAACCAAGGAACATGCCAACAAATTGGCTAGATGCATATGTTAGTAAAAAGTAGTAAGCATGTAGTAGAAAAACAACATGTACCAAGTAAATTTGCATACAAGAGAGACTGCGAAAACAGGTTTCAAACATGGGACATTGATCACAATATCACAAGACAATCGGTTCCAAAGCGTCCAAAAGCATACAAACAACGATCAAGCAATATGTTGGGGTTAGCACAAGGTTGTACATATTATATATCAGATCTAAGCATACATACAATAAAAGTGGATATTCTACCGGAGGAAATATACAAAACAAAAGAGATGATAGAGAAAATAAAATTGAAGGAACCAAATCATAGTGAGGAAATCTAAGGCAAATAATATGGAACTAACAGCATGGAAATGCATGTGGATGGTGGGATGATAAAAATATGTGATAATGCTAAAGAGTCAAGTTATTGATGAGGAAGTAAGAAGGAAGTGCGAGGTAAAACGGGGAAGAAGACGATATAGAGGAAGTGAAATACGACAAGGATCAGAAAGGAGGAGAGGAAAACGAAGATAATTATGCAGGTGGAAGGGAATCAAGGACAAAGATATTCGATAAAGAGTGAGAAGCATAAGGAACGTAAAGAGAAACTAGAGGGGAGGAATGACACATATTGGAAAAGATGCGAAGATGCATGAGATGAGGATAAGTTGATGACGAGAAAATAGAGAGAGGGTGTATGATGAAGACAATGAAGAAATTGGCAAGGAAGAATGAAAGATGGAGAGGTGGTGAAGAATGAATGGGGAAGCAATGGTTAAGTAAGATTATTAAGCAAGGTATGATGAAGATGAACACAGGGCAAGTAGGAAGTGGTGTTTGCGAGAATGGAAGAGGAGGTGAGAGGATGTGATGATGGGGAATGATGAGAAAATGTAGATGGTGAGAATGTGGAGTGGTGGGCAAGTGCAAGATGACAGATCATGCTTAAGAGGGACTCTTAAGTAAGATCGCCATGTCGTAGGAGGAGTTAAGTAAGATCACCAAACCGGCAAGTGACAATATGGAAGGAGAAAGACAACATTGTATTAGGTACAGTGTGTGGAATGGTTGGTTGGAGTAGATGAGTATAATGAGAGGCGGAGATAGAAGATGAGGAATATATGATGGGATGTGGAAGGGTCAGATGGAAAACCCTTCTTAAGAGGGACTCTTAAGTAATATTTCCATGCGACGGGGATGGTTAAGTAGGATCGCCAAGCCAAGGAAGAAGAAGAATGATGAAAATATTGAGCCGTGTATACCAAAATGGAACAAGAGATGAAAAGAGGTGATATCAAGGTGATTAATAGGAAACAAAGGAGTGTGACATGAGTGGATGGAGGAACATATGCAATGTAGATGGAGAGTGTAAGGGAAATCCTTAATTGGGATTCCCACGTGGTGGGAGTGATGATGTAAGAGTGTTAAGTGAAAAGGAGGAGCAAAAAGACATTTGTGGTGGTGATTGTCGTCTATTGAAAGAGGAAATGGTGGAGAAGCTTCTACAATGGGAGGATCCAAGGAAGAAGATATACCTTAACTAAGATTCTCTAGTTGTATGGATGGTTAAGTAAGATTGTCAAACTGAAAGCGGAAGAGTGAAAGGGAAACTCAAGAGGAAAGGCAAGTAAGATATATGACGTGGTGAAAGGGGACAAAAAGGTGAGAAGGATGATGTGGAGATAAATGGTGATGAGTGGAAATGGGGAGCGAAGAGCAATGGATCAAATACATTGTTGAACATGTTGGGGATAAGAAGTTGCAAGATAATGAACTTGCCTTGAGAAGGATCCTCAAGTAGGATTCACAAACTACAACAACGATCAAGTAGAATTCGCAAATTGAAAAGTGTATTTGTGAGCGCATTCATGGATATTATGGATAGATATAGAATTCATAGTGTGAAATTTGATGTGATTTTGATAAAAGATGATCTTGATGAAATGAATGAAACATAGTTATAGCAAGGGCATATAGGGAAACCATGCTTCGAACTAGATTAGAGATAAACAAGAAAGGTTACCACTCAAGGCATTACACTTGTAGCCAATAGTAGGTGTTAACACATAACCAACAATAGTTAGCTATACCAAAGATCATGAGGGAAATATGGATGAAAGATACTCGTAATCCTAATGTTGACATGACAAAGGGATTGGAGATGTAAATTGTACGTGGGAAGGGGGATCTCCATAGATGGATGTTTCTAGAACTATGCCCCATGCCTCCTGGAAAGGGGAAGAATAATAATAGAGGCAAAATTATCTATGCAGGGAATCTTTCTAAGAATGTTGATAAAAGGAAGGCTAATCAATGTGGAAACCTTCCAAATGCCATAATAACAGAGTAGCCATCCTTTGAGGGTATGGTCTACTTTATACATACTATGGATGGCAAGAAATTATATATATGATAGCCATCCTTCAAGGGATTAGTCTATTTCTTTTGATTTTTCTTTGTATGCTTTTCTTTTTATCTTTCTCTTATTTTTTGCATGAACAACTATCTTTCGAGAGATCATCATGTTTTTGATAACTCTGATTTTTCCTTTTGCAAACACGAATTTTAGCTTCACATGGGGGAGAGTTGGGCATAGCTAAGTAGACCACTTAGGAGGGGACGATGATCATACAAGTGACACCCCGGACCTTTTGCATGATGACCGGATGAAATAGAGAATGAGAGGGTGATGGATGTAATGGTTATGGGGTCATATCAAAGCAGTGAAGGTAGAACACATAATTCATATCATTACAATGACAAATGGAAGGGGCTAAGGATGGAGGAATGATCTAAGGATATAACTAAGTGCTCATTGATAGATATGCTAATAGTAGATTGGTCACAAGTGCAATGCATTAAGAGGTTACGTCTTTGGTTTACCACCAAGAGAGGGAAGACAGTAAGTTCAATAGGATGAGATGATAGACAAGCAGGAAATAAAACTATGTCCTTAAGGAAACAAAAATATAATCACGACAGTGGATTTGGATGAAAATAAATGATGCCTTGAGAGAGACTCAATTATGACAAGACAAAAATGGCCACAAAAGTGAACTTGATGAAATAGATGGTGCCTCAAAAGAGACACAAATATGGACACAATGGTGGACTTAGAATGAGATGAGGATTTGGACAAAATTAGTTTAGATTGGATGAATGTGAAGGAGGTAAACAAAACAATGTCAAGGAGTGAAGTCCCCTAGTGTCAAGGGAGTTGTACGGATGATATACTCAAGGGTGAGGGAAGGTTACTCCCTAATGAATTAAATGTGAAGGAGTTAAAGGATGTCGAAAGAGTTTAGATGAGATTGTTTTGGATTCGGATGGGATAAATGATTGGAGACCACAAGTGTGCTTGGAAAGATAAGCGGTATTGATGGACAATGGAGGACCTTCCTTAAGAGGAATGTCATGTGCAGGAGGGATGTTAAGGGATGATGTGGATGAAGGAATCATGGGAAACTCAATGGATGGGATACGAATTGGATTAGATGTAGATGGAGAAGGATATTTCCCCTAAATGAGGAAATCATCTTTCTCAATAAGGTTGTGGACGATTGTCCAAAATGCCTTACAATGTTTGATGTCATGGTCGAGGTATGATGATAAACGCAAACTTTAATTAGGATTTGGCTTTGGAACATAGGGATTAAATGCTTTAATGGGAGGAAGTGTGATGGCATATTCAAACTAAATGTCAAAAATGTTTACGTAGGACCCAATCGAAGTGTCATGAGGAAGATAACTCTTATGATGTTTTGGCTTGGACTTAGGTATTGATATAGATTGGATGGGTGAATTAGATAAATCAAATTTGGTTGGAGGATTGGATTGTTTGGATTGGGATTTAGGTGAGGATGTACATTGAATGGGTAAATTATGTGTTTTGGAAGAAAAATCAAATTTGGTTGAAGGATTGTATTGTTTGGATGTGGATTGATCATTGCGAGATGTCATAGATGGAAGGACTGATCCTAAAATAGATGTGGTGGCATTGGATAGTTGAAAAGAGGGAAAGTATGAATGTTTTTGAGGATGCACAGGGGACTATCGGGGATGTTTGCCACGAGCCTTAGACTTTAATCGAGAATATTTACTCCTAGCAGGGATGATAATAATCTCAACCTAGAGGATCTGACAGTGGTGGTGTGGTTATTAATGGAGAAAATGTCCTAAAACAAGATGCGAGATGTTAATGGAGAAATAGGTGTTTGTATGATGCGATTAATGAGATCTATATGAGATGTGGATTGTTTAGGTTTTGGCATGGAAAGAGTTGATTTTGTAGAGGGAGAATGTAAACCATATTTATTTGATTTAGGTGGATGTATTGTTCTAGTAGATTTTCAAAGGGTATCTTTGATAGGGTTGCAGATCGAGAAGATTTGTTCGTTGTGATAGAAAAATTAGGTAAAGAGTATTGGGGTAGACCAAGTGATGTGGCCATAGGCAAGGATATAGGTAAAGATATTAAGGTAGAGATATGTGGAATTGTTGATATGATAAATATAGGGGGGTAGTTGGGATGGATAAGGATGTAGGCATATTTGGTATTTAGAGATGTGGGTGATGTGATAACCGATGGAGTAGACATTATGGGTAATGCAACAAATGCAGGAGTATTTTTGGGTGTAGAAGTAGGTGGGACTGGTTGTTTCATAAATGTTTCAGGGGTAAGAATGATATGTTTGCTAATGGGGTTGATGTCGAGGTGGGGCTGTAAAGGTACATGTGGAAAAATGAGTTTAGTTGGGATGGTTTTAGATAGAGTGATGTAAATGTAGTAATAGGTGTGGTTGATGCGAATGTGGGTGAAGGACTATATGTGAGAGTTATGTAGGGATATGTGTGAATATCAGTGGGGCCAAAATGGGTGCTAAGGATGAATCTAATGTGGTAGATTGGGGTATGATCAAAGTGGATGGTATAGTCAAATTTTATGTGGATGTGATAAGGATAGGAGAAGGTGTAGGTTCAAGACAAGGAGTAAAAGTTGACATAGGTGTGTTAGGTTCTGAATAAGGAGTGGGCATAATGTCTAAGGTAGGAATATGCGAGTTGGTGATAAGATAAGATCTTGATTGACGGTGTCAATCATATAAGCATTTGATAGTTGAGATGTAAAGGGCGTGGCTTGATTTTTTGGTGGTTGATTAGGTAAAGTTTGAGCAGTGGAGCTATCGATTTGGATATCCCCTTGATTTATAAGTTGTTGGACATGATCTTTGAAGGAATGACATTTCTCAATGTCGTGACCTTTGACTTGATGATATTTACAATAGTGGGCTTCGTGATACCAAATAGGCTTGGCTTGTGAGTTGTCCATGGGTCGTATGGGAGGAAGTTGGATGGATTTTATGGCCATCAACTTGTCAAATAGGAGCTATAGGATTCTCCCAAGGGGGTATAGTTGATTTTCGGTTGAGGGACTCGTTGTTGAGGCCATGTGCCAGATATAGATGTGGATGAGGGTTTAATGACCATAGTGTTGGCCGCACACCCTTAAATTTGTTGTTATGTGTGAATGGTTTAGTAGATTCAATTTTAGGTTTAATTGAACTTAGTTTAAGATGACCTTGCTCAATGGCACAAGTTTCGAGTTTACGAGCCATTGTGAAAGCTTCATCAAAGGTTTGGAATGATTGGACTTGTAAAGTAGATGATATATGTTTTACACATGAACGTGAGAAGATTTCATGAGTTCGATTTGTGGGAGAGAGTAAGGAAAATTGGTTTATAACACCACACCATCCATGCGACGAAGTCGGCGATGGGCTCGTCTTCAAACTGTCGATGGTGTATAGGTCAACGATAGTAGTTTTGCATGCGATATTAATTGAAAAGTGTTCTAAGAACAATTGCATGAGTTGAGTGAAGGAGAATATGGAATATTACGGGATACTATTGTACCAGTCCAACGCGGGACTAGACAAGGACATGGGGAAAGTGTGAAGCAATAGATCATGATCATGTGCAATAAGACAACATGTGTGTTTAAATGCGAGAGATGTTGTTGGGGATCTTCCTTGTTGTTGAACTTAGTAAATGTGGGAAGTTTCTAATGAGGAGGGTAGGGTTTGATTGGAACCAATGGATGAATCGGTTCATTACAAATTTGTTCATAGGATAAAGTATCCTTAGGTGCCAAGGTAACGGTTTCTAAATTGGCCAATTGATTCATCAAAGCATGAATAGGATCATTTGACGCGATGTTAGGTTGAGATTGGATTGGTTGTGTGGTTTGAAAAGTAGTTTGATGAGCACTAATTTGTGGATAAGGTTGTGGATATGTAAGTGTTGGGTGAATCGTTTGATAAGGTGGTTGATAAACTTGTGGGTGTGCAGGTGTGTGGGGAACTATTTGGTAAGGATTAACATGTGTCATGGGTTGAGATTGTTGTATAGGCTGACTTTGAATAATAGGGACATGATGTGTTCATTGAAGTTGGGTAGGTTGTTGTGGTAAATGATAAGTGGGGATATGGGTGTTAAGAGGTTGAGATAGTTGGAGCATATGATGGGTAGGAATGTAAGTGTGAAGAGGTTGAGATGGTTGGACAAGCATATTAGTAGCGCATGAAATATAATTATCAAAATGGGATATGGGTGAAGGTGATCCACCAATTTAGGAGATTGGAAGGATTGAGAGATTGTGGGGATTTTCGAAATACGAAAATCATATATGGGATTAGGAGGAGGCCTAAGTGTCTCTAGAGGAGCGGGAGATGGTGATGCGGTTTATTTATAAACTTTGGCTTGGTGAGGGATATGAGGATTAATTTTAAGATAGGGACAATCTTGATGACACAATCCTCATGAAGCGAGGTCATGAAGATAGGGGGTTGGGTAACTGAAGGCGTGATTTTGAGTTTAGAATCTTGTTGGACAAGATCCTTAAAGGAAGTAACTTTATTGGGTGGAGGACATTGTTATTTTGTTTCGATTTGAGAGAGTGACAATAGGTGTGAAATAGAGAAACATTTGTTTATGTAATTTGTTGACAAACAAATCAAGCAACATATTTTTTATCATCATGATTAATTACGAGATGTGAAAAGAAAAATAAAATGGATAATGAAGGTTCCTAAAGAACATAAGTCTAAGGCTGGTTTCAGGTAGTTTTGGCTAGGGAAATGTCTAAAATGGTTTCTTGTTGGGTGTTCAAATCTCAATAGGTGAATCAGGTGAAAGGAATGTTTTGATGTGTTGATTTTGTTCGTGAAGTTTTAGGCTATATGAGCAATGTGAGATGCATGAGGTTAAGACCAAATTCAAATGTGAATTTCGATGCATGACAATGCTCAAAAAAGGGAAATTATAGTGTAGAAAAAGGAAAATAGTGAAAACCGAGTAAAACCTAGAGAACGCTTTTCCCTGTTATTTGATTGCACTTGATGATGGCGTATTTGGAAGTGACAAAGTCGAAAATAGAAACATCCGGGTACCCTTGTGGATTTCGTAGACCTCACCTGGATAACATTTTTCCCTATTATTTGATTGCGCTTGTCGATGGCGTATTTGAAGCGGTAATCAAAGTGGCAGAACATCTAGGTACCCTAAAATTACACCATTTATAATTGTGGATGAGGTCAATGGAAGAGATTTTAGGCGTGTTTTTGTTTCAATGGTTATCTTTGACGGACGTAATTTCATGGTCACAAGGTCATAGATATTACCATGCAAAAAGAAAATAATTGTAATTAGTTGATGTGATTAAACTGATATAACTATCATAAATATTTTGTGTACAAAAAGTACCTTCATAAAAATAAAAATAAAAGCAATTAATCTAATGGATTAATAAAATTTGGAATTCAACGTTCGCATTTATTTAGGGTAAAGAAAACAGATAAACTAAACTATGAAGTAAACAATTACATAAGTGATGAAATAGATTGTGAAATAAAATTATGAAAATATGTGACACAAATTATTAATAATGAGGTGATATGAGATAACCTATAAACGACAAGACATTAACGTGTGCATTTTGTGTTTGTTTCATTTCTTTACGTGAACTATAAATAAGAATAAACATATAAAATGACTGAATGTAGACTTTAAGAGGTAACGATGAAAAAATGGGTGGGGAGAGTGGATTTTTATATTAATAATGAAGACTTTGGGGAGGATGAATCAATTTGATTTGAAATTTGTAATAGAGTCAGGAGAAAATAGTGGACCTAAGTTGTGGACTTAGTTGAATAAAGGAGGGTTGAGATAGGTCGGTGACAAAAGTGAACGTGAAAGTCAATGATATGCCAAACCCAAGGTGACAAGTTCACGGCATGGGGTCATGGCTTTTTGCAGGATGGACAATGACATAATAAGAATCACAGAGCATATAAACGAGTAATATATGATTGGCTATGTTGGTGCTGCGAGAATTGTTGGTAAAGAATTATAGGTCGATTACTATGGAGAGACTTTACAGTCCTCACCCAAAAATTTATGCTTTGAATCGGAAACGGAGCGGGAGACTATTGGAAGCATCATTCATCGAAATCCTGTAAGTAAGTATGTGACATAGAAAGAGAGGCCAAGAGGTCGATAGGAAACCAAATGGGAAAATGATGGAATGGTTCGGTAGTTTCTACCACTTTCAGGCCTTTTGAAGATGATATGTTGTAGAGACATTTGATTTTTTTAACCATATATTACTAGTGAAACAATATAATTTTTAAAGCAATTTTCTAAATATACAACCCACAAAGCCTACATGAATTTGAAATTGAGTTGGAAATAGTTGGATGTATCGAACGAATTGAAATCTTGTAAGTCTATGTGGACATTTACTTAAGAGAAATAATAATTTGCACTACCCACAAAGCTTGCATGAATATGATATTGAGCTTCAGATGGAATCTTCGAGTGCGAATTAAAAGGTGAAGGGAGGTGAAAATGGGATTGGTGGGTGGGAAAAGAAAATTGGTATGGAGTAATTAAGGCGTGATGGGTAGTGGTGGTGGTCGGTGAGGAGGAGCTTGTGGAGAGGGAGGGTCGAGCTATGTGTGGGAGTAAGAGCGACTGAGTAGGAGTGCGATTGTTGGAATCATGGGTCAAGGAAGAGCCCATGAAAGAGGTGACAGAGAGAGATGGGCAAGGAGAAGAAGCTGCAGTGGCTAGAGTGAGAATGGATGTAGCATGAATTGGTGTGGGGATTATGTGCGTCAGATGGGAGCTCGGGCATAGGAGTGATCGTGAAGGAGTCAAAAAGTGGGAGATGGAGTGGTCTGAGTTTGGTCATGGTGAGGAAGAAGCAATGAGTTGGGTAGTAGGATGGGGAGTGACTCGGTTGAGAGGTGGACAGTGGAAGAAGTCGGTTGCATAGGGATAGTCAAGTGGGAATTGGAGTTGTTGGGACAAAGTGAGGTGGGAGCACAATAGTGTAGAGGACCATGGCTCGGCCAAGGTAAGAGGAAGTTGGGATGTGGGATGTTGGGTTGAGTCGTGGGTAGTGTAGGAGTCAGGGATTGGGTAGTTGGATTGATGGGAATTGTGTAGTAGCTTGGATCGGATCGTGATGCAGGAGTAGGTAGATGAGGAGGAGTTGAGTTGGGTGAGAGATGGGTTGGAGGATGGGAGCAACTTGGGGAGAGTTAGTTGGGAATGGAAAGGGACTTAGGGAAGATCCAAGCCGTGTGTGAGGTGAATTTGGTGGATAGTAGCTCGGGTTGGGAGATAACAAGCTAGCTAGGTGAGGAGTGTGGTGAGAATAGGGAGGGAGATCAGGTCGAGTGGAAATTAGGGAGAGAGGAGAGAGATGAGGGTTACGTGGGTAGGAAGACTCGACAAGGAGGGGAGATATGAGCTTAGTTGAGAGGTGGAATTAGGAGATGGATGGTTGGGTGTGTTGGAAGACAAGGAGCTTGGTGAGAATGGGGTGAGGTGTGGATGTAGTTTAGAGTTGGGATGGAACTTGGTGAAAGGGGATTGTAGCTTGGTTGGGGTGATGGGAGCTCAAGGAGGTAGAAACCAGAGGGAGGAGGAAGGAAGGGATGTTGAGTTGGGTAGGGATAGATGGGGGGTAGTGTAGGATGCTAATAATTATTATTTTATTTATTTTTAATTTAATTTAGTTGAATTGAATAATAATTACACATTTTTTTTTTTTTTATAATAAGGTTAGTATTATTATATAAAATAATACAAATGAGATTGTATATTAACGATCATTCAAAGAAAACCAACAACAATATCATAAGCCGATGATGGAATGAACTACAAAATTAATCAATATTAAACGAGATATAAACTTTTATCCTACAAATACTAATCTATTGATGACAATTAATTGTGATATTTATAAAAAAATAAATCAAGAAATAACAAAGATATATATTTATTGCAAAACCAAGTTTGAAAATAAATGTCAAGCCATAAGGTCAATTTCCAGATTCATTTCCCATGCGGGTAGAACTCAACAAAAAACAAGAAGAGCACGTACCTCCAAGGTGAATTCAACAATTGACTGTATAAAATTGAGATCGACAGATACTAAGACTTTGCAAACAAGCAAGTTAGACAAGACGAGTAAAGTAACAAAAAAAATGACCAAATCTAAAGTTTGGTCCCATCGGGCGTGCCAAAATGTTGTACATGAAACCTCATTCTCGCACAGGGTGAAAGCCAATACTGGAAGCCACCAGCAACTTCAAATGATGGAGGGCTTAGGACCTCATATGCGGATATGGATCTATGGGTGCAGAGAAGATAGATATGTGATAAAAGAAGAAGATAGATCTGTAAACTTAAACAAATGTGATTTGATACTAATATGTGGGGTTGCTTGGACAATCTCGGTTCCAAGAGGATGTTAACTCCCTTGGAGGATGTCAACCCCCATGTCTAGAAAGATAACAATAAATAATGAATAATAGATATCATGCATAAATAATGAAATAAAAATGACAAGTAACTGAAATGACGAGGGGACTTAGCTTGTGCTCTGATATGGAGATGAAATGGGCATCAGGATGGCAAGATGACAAACAATGGTAAAGATTTCTCCTACACTCCTCACCTTCTAACTTCTAACAATGGTAAAGGTTTTGCCTTGACATCAAACTTGCAGATCTTAACTAAACACTTTCTTCTCCTCTCCTAAAAACTTCAATACACAGAGATTTCATGTTGATTCTCCCTCTTCCTTTTGGTTCTAGTCCCTTATTTATAACTTGGAGGTGAGGTTAGATTGGGGTTAATGAGTAACGAGGTTTGATGAATTAACCCGGGTTAAGAGACATGATGTGATCATGTAGGGCTTATGGTTTGAATTTATTTGGTGGAGTGGGGAACATGATTTGAATGGGTAAGTGAGATAATAGATTCCATTTTTGAAATTAAGAGTGGAGTGTCGGATGGGTATATTATTACCCATGAATTGAATAATTTTGAGATATGTGAGATAATGCCAAATTATAATTATCAAATGGGTCCACATGGAGCCCATTTGGTAATTAATTAATTAAGGGTGAGTACATATATGTAATTTACTCAATTTTAAGAAAAAGAAAAGTGAGGGCGAAATTTGTATGAAGGAGAATAAATGTTGGATGAAGGAGAAGATTTACACCAAAAATTAGTGTCTACACTGCGGGATCCTCCATGAGAAGCTACCTAGGTGGTCCCCACACATCTGAGTATACAAGCTCTAATTTTGCTCCTTAGTTGCCCCAAATTTGAGAAATCTCACCCTCTTTTACTTTCCAAAGATACAATGCCGACAAAAATCAAGATCTAAATCTTTCAAATATGATAACTTACCCTTAGCCTTTAAGATTTGCATTCCTTTTTGAATCATATGGCCCAACCGATTATGCCACATGAATGCATCTCGAATCTGAAGTAAACACGAAAAATGAATCAACAACACAGGGAGATAAATATAACGTTCCTACCTTCTTACCTCTTGCCACAACAAAAGCACCCTTGGTAACTTTCCAAGAGTCTATTGTGAATGCAACCATGTAACCAACTTCACCTAGTTGACTTGCATAAATAATATTCATCTTGAGGCGTGGCACATGTCTCACATCTTTCAATACCCATGTATTTCTATTTTGTAATTTTAGATGAACTTCCCCTTTACTAGTAATACTGCAAGGTTCATCATCACCCAAATAAACATGCCCAAAATTTCCTTGGACATAATTTCTGAAATAACCCTTATTAGGGGTTGTATGGAAAGAAGCTCCTGAATCTAAAACCCATGATTCTATTTTATTATCCAAAGAAATAATAAGAGCATCTTGCATTACCTCTACTGTAATATTTACCTCTTTATTTGACTATTTACTTTTGTCTGGGTGTTGGTTCTCTTTATCCTTTGACCAACAATCTTTCTTTGCATGTCCTTTCTTTCCACATTTCTAACAGTAATTCCCTTACCTCTGGATTTAGATCTACCATCCCTTGACTTTGATTTCCCATTATTCTTACTCTTGGATCTCTCTTTCCTTGCCTCTGCTTTCTACATTCAAAGCATTCCAGTGATGATTCCTCTGTACTTTTCATGTGAATTTCTTCATTCAAGATTATACTAACCACATCATCAAACTTCAAAATATTATTAGCAGATGTTGTATTACTAACAACCATTACCAAGTTATCCCAACTATCAGGAAAATAACATAAGAATAAAAGTGATTTCACTTCATCATCAAACAAAATATCAACCGATTTTAACTGATTTACAATAGATCAAAAATCATTTAAATGACTAGATGCAGATCCATCTTCATGCATCTTAGAACTAAATAGTTTCTTCATCAAATAAACTTTATTTGAAGCACTAGGTTTTTCATATAAATTAGCAAGAGATTTCATTAACTTTACCATAGAAGTCGCTAAACACATAATATTGGAAGCCACGAGATCTTTCCAAGCTCAATATTATAGATCCCAAAGCCTTTCTGTCAAGAATCTTCCATTCTTCATCAGTCATATTCATAGGTCTATACTTTTCATCCAACAGTAAATACAAAAATCTTTGATACAAATAATCCTCAATCTGCATCTTCCATAATTGATAATTTCGGGCTTCAAACTTCTCTACCTTGTATTTTTTTCTTCTGCCATTGTTGTAGCTCCCACTCAATCAAAAAACCCTATGTGAGTAAATATGTCAACACATAAAACCCTCAAACAAAGCTCTGATACCAGTTGTTGGGGTTAGCACAAGGTTGTATAGATTATATATCAGATCTAAGCATACATGCAATAAAAACAGATATTCTACCAGAAGAAATATACAAAACAAGAGATATAAATTAACACCGATTTAACGTGGTTCACCTAGTGTGGGCTACATCCACCAAGAAACAAGTCAATCTATTATCCAAAGATTTTAGAAGATATACAATTGAAGATCTACAATCTTCCACACCTCTCAGATGTACAGTACTTTCTTTCTCTCAAGCTTCTCCTTCTTCTCCAAGAATTCTCTCTCTCACAATTATTCTCACAATAATCATTAACACACACTTCTAAACCCTAGCTTTCATGCTTATATAGGCATATACAAACTTAGGGCACTTAGCCATGTAATTACAATCAATAGATTTGCTTTAATACTAAAATTATATCTAATTCCCAAGAGTTAAATAAAACACTCATGCACAGGTAACCGACACCGGTTAGCCCTAACCGATGTTGGTTCCTCCTTGCTTGACCAATGTCGGTCATAGGTGACCAATGCCGGTTCCTCCATAACCGATGTTGGTTACTATGCTTTCCTGCAAGTTTAATATAACATGCTAATCTGAAGTAATTGAGCTCCATAACTCAACATAAGACATAGGGGCAAATCCTGCAAACAATGACATACAATAACAAGTAATGGAAAGTAAAATGTAATAGACAACCATGGTGGAAAATAGTCTCGCAAAGAAAATACGCACATGAAGCACCCATTAGCATATTAGAAAGATAAAGAGTATGTCAAAGCATGTATGTATCAATGGAAAAAGTAGCGTGATAGTAAGAAGAAGTAGTAAATAATGAAACAATTGCACTGTAATGTGTGAGAAAGGAGATGCCCCCAGGAGCCTTAGTGGGATTGGTAGGAGGTACAATTCCAAACACCATTACACCATTTAAGGATCTCGTAAGAAGTCTAAATTCACACCTAAAGACCAAGTGAATGCTTATGTGTATATATAGAAAGATAATGACACACTAAGTATCAGTCTAGCATGGAAAAAAAGTGTATATTTAAGTATAAGCAAGCGAGAATAGATGTAACCAAGATATACGATATCTTTATGAATGAATGGGATGGAATGGTATGCAATGCGAATGTGATAGGAGCAACTTTCCCCTTGAGAACATGTGGATGAGCATGAGATGAGGTTCATTTATAAAAGACCCCTCGATATTCAAGAATGATCCATAAAACAAGAGTGCGTCATCGGGAAATGGTTTGAAAATATGTGCTAAATAGATAGATTAATGAATCATAGAGTGTAGATTGTAGAATAGGGTAGCATGATGTGCGAGAAGAAAATTCTAGAAAGATGTATCGTGAAGCGTGGAGTGTGAAATGTGCAGTGTGTGAGGTTTATGGATGTAGTATTCCCTCAACAATTAAGTGTGAACCGTAGCACAAGAGTGTGTTATAGGGTAATGACAATACAAGTTGTGTGTATCAAGTTATGTAAGATGAATGAGAAAGACTAGATGTGAAGCACATAACGTAAGAGTAGAAATGAGAGACACTTGAGAATGCTAGGGGAAGTAAGCATGATGCCCCCAAGTGTGTGATGAGGTGGAGATCTAGTCGATGTTGTTAAGGGGATCAATGTAAGGAGTAGTTTCCTTGACAAAAATGATTGGTTATAGCTTATGTGGGATTGATAACAAGAAGACTTGAGAGGAGGAGGTGTTGTATTGATTTTTAGAGGAGGTTTCTTAGGAGTTGGTGACGTGGTAGAAGAATTAGTAGGAGGAGGTGATGGAAGATGAACCTTGAGAGGTGGTTTCTTAGTTGGAGTGGGTTAGATAAGCGACACTTGACTGACTAAAGAAGGAACATTAGAAGTGATGGCATGATGCTCATTAGACATAGATGAATCAGATTTAGGAACCCATTTGGATGTAACATTTGGAGATGGACATGTAACAAAATGTTGTGCAGATGAATGAGATAAAGCCTGATGCTCAAGGTGCTTGATTATTCATTTTAAAACATAACAATCATTGTCATTATGTCCATTGATTCGATGATAATGGAAAAATGGGAGACCTTGATAATTGGCAAGCCGATAAGGAGGATAGTAATGAGTAGGTGGAAAATTGATCAATTGGTGAGTAAGGAGCTTAGGAAGAATGTCATGTTGCTTAGTATTGATCTCAAACTTAAGAGGTTCCGATAGTGGTAAGACTTGAGGTGCACTGATATGGGCACATGTAGAAGACATAAAAGTGGGATGAGATGAATGAGATGTAGAAGGAAAACTAACATGAGATTGAGAAGCATCTTTGAGATGTTGAATTTCACTTTTAAGAGATGTAATTGTTGTTTTCATAGCTTGAATTTTGTCTTAAAATAAAGAATACAAATCTTGAATTGACTCTAAGAAGGGTTGATTGGATGGAGGATCATGAAGGCTAGGGTCATCAGAGAGATGATCAAAAATGACACTCACTTGAGCGGGTGACATATCTCTAGGGAGATACATGGTGTTTAGGAAATTTGAAGAACATATTTGTAAGGTGGATGTATTTAAAGTAAGTCATGCAAAGAGGTTTGATGAACCTTAGGAGCCATGAAAGAAATAAAAATGTGCAAAATAAAAATTTGAAAGACCGATCATGAGTAGGGTTCACCAAATGATTTAATAAAATTTGAATATTAAATCTAAATTGCAGAGTACTTATGTACGGTGATATATAATTGCTGAAATATAAATGACACAAGCAATAGGATAGTAAAATAGAAAAACAAAAGTGCAAGAGAGGGTAAAAGACTTAATTGATTTGCACTTTCGTGAAGGTGATATGGACTGGAAAAATTATTGAACAAGAGGAATATACTGTCACAATCGAGCATAGAAAATTATGGAAATGCTCGATGAATTGTGACAAGGGTGCATGGAGTGGGGCGAGGGTGCATGGGTACTAAAGACCTCTTTTTTGCACCTGTGACTACGTTAGAGCTTGGAAAATGATTTTTGTTGTGTCACTAACCTCCATTTCTGTTGCTTATGTGTCATTGGATGATTGCCAAATTCACCTGTAACCTACAAGAAGAATATGACTTGTAAAACCCTCAAACTACATCAAATCCCAAAAAGAAAATATACAATATGGGGAGTCGGACTGACCCCAATGGTCACTTGACAAAGTGAACTTACAACCGAGTGTTACACTACATCTCAGACTCCATGTAGTTCTTGTGTGTGTGTGATATAATTGTGCCTTAGGAAGCCCTTGTGCAAGTGCACGTGTGCACTTGATAGTGGTGATAACTACATGTACCGATGTGAATAGATGTGTGGATGACCAAATGAACTTCCCATCCTATGTGTGCATGCAGAAAATGCAGTTCCTTATACCTTGTATGAGTGCTAGATAGATACATTTTATGATCTTAGATGCCTTTGGATGTAACCTTAGGTGATGATAGTAGATGTTTAGAGATTGGTACCTTATTTTGGTCATATAGCTTTATATTTATATGATCCCCTTGTTTAAATTTTGCAATTGACAATTAGAAGGTTGACCCATAAGAAAATAAGATGCCCAAAATATAAAAGAAGCCCAAAGAGAATGAGTAAGATAGAAAGAGGTCAGGGGTTCCCAGAGGGGACAAGGGCACCTAGGCACTGGCATCCTGGTTGGGCACTAGTGTCCAAAGCCAAAAAGATAAGCAAGTGAATTACTGACTGGGCTATAGGGTGTAAAATTCTAGAAAGAAGACAAGAAACAAAGCAAAGAGGCCAAATATAGTTGTCAATTACTATTTTTCTCGCTTAGGAATCATATGAATGTAAGTATGTGTGTATGGACTTAGAAATGTACCCAATTACATGATTTTGTGTCTACAATTTCAGCATACTTGACTCTAGACACCTTTTGCCCATGTGTAAATTTATCTACACAACCAATCCTTTCTATTTTATGCAAATTTGTATCCCGACGCCATCACCGTGTAATTTATCTTGCTGCATGGACAATTGCATAAGTAAGTCCCACTTCAAGATTGTTACTCAGCCATAACATCACTCTATCATGGAGTATTTGGGCTTGGGGTCTTCTGATTCTATTGTGTAGACATTTCCTGAAACCTTTCATCTTGAAGCTAAATTTTCATTCTACATGGACTGTTGTGTCATAGGAGTCCTTAGAAAGAAACCTCCTACCCACCATAATGGCCTATTTGGGGATGAAGAAGAAAATAATCAAAATCACAACACTTCTAATCATCTTCCTAAGATTTGTAAATTCCTCGCGTAATTTCCTCAATATAAGGATGAATCAGAAGAAATGCTTGGTAAACATCTCCTTGAATTTGTCTCTAAACAACTTAACGACAGGGGAAGAAAAGGAAAAGGTCCCAAAGAAGGTTCATATGAGAATATCCCCATTTTGACACTACTAACCTTATCCTCCAACTCATTGATAGGATGAGCCAACAACAATCCGCTATTATAACTCAATTATTTCAAATGCAAGATGACATGACTCAACTAGTCAATCACCCTACAATGGGATCTTGGGGAACCACGTCCCCTCCTTTACCAAATGGGCCCAATGGATGGACATCAATCTATAAAAATGTGCCTTCATCATGAGGCATATACAAAAATATATATTACATCATCAAAAGTGAGTCATCTGCGACTCTCTCCCACACTGGGTCTTCCTGGCCTATCATCACCACCTCTCAGTGGTGACATCTGCACTAATATAACTGGCCTTGATGGTCGCCATGATCAGTAGGTACTACCGCCATCCGACTATATACCTTGGAGCTCTCTGTCCCTTAGAGACTATTGCCTCATATAATGCACAATAATATCCTACCTTCTGCGATGTTGCAATAACATCCTATAGTACATCACTCATACCCCTTTCCTTCGTCACACGGCACGTGACATCCCTCTCACCGTCACTTTTTGTAGCTGAACAAAAATTTGATCCCTCTCCATCATCATCTTTTATAGATGTTGTCTCAACCCATCTCTTTCTTTGTGGTCCTCTCGATCTAAGAGCCTTTGTAAAGGCTACATATCATCATCAATAGCTACATCCCTCTCGGTGGTAATTCGTTACACTGTACTGATAGCCCAAAGAATCGATGGCCCCGGAGATAATATATGTGTTTGTGGTTATACATGTGTACTTCTTGCTACTATACGTCATACTCTCTTGTTTTCCCTAATCATCACCTCCTCTATTTAATCCTTCCCATATGGCTTCGACTCTTGGACTTGGTGGCATAGGTGGTGACAATGGAACTGTGTCGTGTCGTGCTATAATAACACTTGTATCTATAAAGGAATTTGTAATGGACCTCGTCCATGCACCAAAACTCCGTAAAGGTACTTGTACTTAGTACTGCATCTGCATAACTAGAATATGAACTAGTACTTATAATGACACAGAGTGAATATGAACTGTAATGGAACATGTGTCTCGTACATGTACCTATGGAGTTTATGGAGCTTTTCTCAGTAACTTTGCCTCACCTCAACCTAGCCCAATCTACTCCTGGATCCTCTTTGTAGCCCGCCATGATGCTACCAATATACATCTTGTATGGCTACACTGTGGATAATAATCATGTCTCGGGATAATCATATTTTACCATGCAACATTCTCAAGTGTAGTAACTAGATCTACAATCTATGCTAGATCTTCTCACACCTACTGAGAATGACTCCAAAGAAATTGGCTCTTGCTACTCACTCCCCGATCCATGGATCTAATTCCACTATCTCACATGGTACATGCACATACCACTACTCCCTAATAGGTATATCTTGCACCACTCCAAAATATCATATGACCATGTCCACTCTATACATCTCCAATATGTGACTATGGATGCGAGATCATAAAATAATCTCCCCGTTGTGGATAACTCTATGCCATGTATGACCTACTAATATAACCAAGATGGCCTCTAGGTTACCTTACGAAGTTGAAGGTCATCAAAATCCCATCATTAGAAAGATATATCCCCCATGTCTCCTCTCTCATGTCCAAGACCCACTATCTCCCATCTAAATGATGAAGGATCATTTGGCTATCTATCACATAAAATCCCCAATGACCATCTAATATCTATGTGGTCCCATGACCATATCTGCAGCAAAGCAGTGTCGATGGAATTAAATTCCTCTCGCTCCTTGTAGGCTATCAAGTGTAAATCTCTTTACAAACAGCTTTAAGATCCACTTTGTCCCCAAGAAACACCTCGCTCTCCATGAGCTCTACTACCACACCAATCTGCCCAACAGAAATGATTATTGACCTTATGAGGGAAAAAATAGTTGTTGATAAGAGCCAACGAGATAAATAGGTAGTCTCATTCTTGTCCTAACATCCATGCAATCATATAAGTGCAATGCCATCCCCTCCATGGGTATATCATCCAAGTAAAACAGGTCCTATATATGACCTCGTATCCGCCCTACATCCCCATCCCACTACACCAATCTACCTGTATCGACACCAAAGGATTCGATGCACATCCTCTGAGTCACTTTGTCATCTAATTAGTCGATAGCTTGACAGGTTTGACTCTTGTTGTGCCATCTATCACCAATGCGGTCAATAAATAACAATCTAGTATATTATGTAGCAAATGTGTAATATACATCAATCATGTCACCTCTAGTAGTGTAATTGACTATCTCTGTTGTCTATGAGTGAATCTCCTCTAGAATGATTGCATCCATCTATGGTGCTCTTGCATGTCTAATGCTAACGATCGCTCCCGAAAATAATTTAACAACATTATTAGATCATCATTATTCTATCCTAAATTTTTTAAAAACTTCTAACTCATCCTACTTACGTCCAAGGCACCCATTGATATATTGCACGCGTACATGTATGCTAACACATATACTTCAATGCTAGTGTATTAACACTAACATATCCACCTTAACGTTAACGTATTTACACTAGTGCATCCACTTTCATGCTCATGTTATTACCTTGATGCTAACATAGTTGACATGCAAGTGCATTTACCTCATCACGCTTATGCCATTAGTTGAACACTAACACGTATACTTATACGTTAGCACATTTCATGGGCTGCGTTAGCATTCAATTTCATTTTTATGCTACTCCTCACCAAAGAATAAATGTATCAAAGACTAGGTTTATTTTTCTACTTACTTGTGTCATAAAAAACCTAGCTTTCAAACACTGTCACAAGATGTTCCCATTGCGATCATTGAGCCATCTCTCTTAGAAATCATAGCTCAAATCTCACTCAAATGGAAAAATGAGTCTAATAGCAAAAATGAACTACGATGTTTTCTACCCCTCCTACCCTTATATTTATACCCTCTAACCCTAATTCTCATACTTTTGGCCTCTTTGATTGAAACCGTAGACACAAAATCATGCACTTGGGTACATTTCTAGGTCCTAAACATATACTAGTATTTATATGATTCCTAAGCAAGAAAATTAGTAATTAACATCCATCTTTACCCTCTTATTTTTGTTTCTTGTTTTCTATTTGGTCTTACTCACCGTATTTACCCAATCGGTATTTTATTTATTTATCTTTTATGGCTCTAAACACTTTGGTGCTGGCGGGACATGAGCACCCAGTGTGCCCTCGTCCCCTTTGGGTGACCTCCGACCCTTTTTCACCTTACTCACTTCTTTTGGGTCTCTTTTATCTTTTGGGCACCTTTTCACTTATGGGTGCCTTCCAGTTGTCAATTACAAAATTCAAACAAGGGAATCATATAAATACATAGTTATGTGTTCAAAATAAAGGACCAATCTCTAAGCATTATTACTATCACCTAAGCTTGCACTCAAAAGGCACCTAAAGCACTTAAAATCATCCATTTGGCATTCAATTAAGGGACAAGGGACTACATTTTCTACATACACAACATAGGAAGTTATTTATTCCATCCATATAATCTATCTACATTGTTACATCTACCTAGAACTGTTATCAAGTGTACTTACACAAGGGCATCCTAGGGCACGATTCTTACACACACTCACCAAAACTACATGGAGTCTGAGATGTAGTGCAACACTTGGTCATAAGTTCACTCTGTTGGTTGACTACAGGGTTCAACTCGACTCCTCATATTGCATATTTATTTTTGGATTTGATGTGGTATTGCGAGTTTTGTAGGTGATATCTATTTTACAGTTATGAGAACCCTCGGCGACACACAAGTGATTAACTCGACAATATTTGTGACACTTATGCGACACTGTAAAAATCATATTCTAACCATTTCCATAGTCACATGCCCCTAGTAGCAGTATCTCAGCACCCGGCGCCCTTATCTATCGTGGGCGCCCATGTCCGACATCATCTGTGAGCTCTAGAATTTTCTCGAGCATTGAACATAGTTCACCTCCCGTTCAATAGTTTTCCTAGCTTAGCACACTTGAAATCAAATGTGAACTAGCTAAGTCATATTTCTTATATCTCTTGCTTAGGGTTTTGTACTTTGCTTGCTTATTGCTTGTGTCATATTGTATTTAGCAGCTACATATCATATTGTACATTCAATTACTCTGTAATTAGGATTTAAACAAAATTCTATTTTTGTTGAATCATTTGGTGAATCCTACTCGTGATCATACACTTGGATCCTCATATTTATTCTCTCATGGCTCCTAAAAATCCTCTAATCTCCTTGTATGAATTTCTTCAAATGCACCCACATTGCAAAGATGTTCTTCAAAAATCCCTAGACACTATGTATCTACCTTGCAGTATGCCACCCGCTCAAGTAAGTGTCATTTTCGATCGTCTATCTGATGACTCTATCGGTCCTAATCCTCCATCCAATCAACCCATCTTAGAGTCAATTCAAGCTTTACATTCTTTATTTCAAGACAAAATTCAAGTTATGGAAACAATGATTACATCTCTTAAATCTAAAATCCAACATCTCAAGGATGCTTCTCAAGCCCATGCTAGTTCTCCTTCTACATCTCATTCTCCTTCTATGATTGCCACATGTGCTCATATTAGTGAACCCCAAGTCTTACCGCTCCTCGCACCTCTTAAGTTTGATTTCAATGCTAAATAATAAGATATTCTTTTGAAACTCCTCACTCATCAATTAATCAACTTTCCATCTACTCATTCTTATCCTCCTTATTGACTTGCTAAATATTAAGGTCACACATATTGCAATTTTTATCAAATTAATAGACATAATGACAATGATTGTTATGATCTAAAACAAAAAATGGGCCACCTTAAGCATTATGATATCATTTCATTTACTACAAAAATTCTATAACATGTTCATCTCTAATTTCTACATCCCATTGGGTTCCTAAAACTGATTCATCTATGTCTAATGAGCATCATGCCATTGTTACTAATGTTCCTTCTATAGTAAGTCATGAGCCGCCTAAGCAACTTCCTCTCAAAATCAGTCCAATCCCTCCTCTCAAGTCTTCTACCACATTACCCCCTCCAACTAAGAAACCTCCTCTCAAAATCAGTCCAACCTCTCATCCTCTCAAGTCTTCTATAACATTATCAATCCCACATAAGCTACCACCATTCAAGATTCCTCCCCACCCTACTCCACTTTCATTTCCAATTCATTTTGTCAAACAAACTATTCCTTATATTGATGGCCAAGACACATTTCAAGCCCCATCACCATCACAATGTCTTTCTTACATCGTCATATAACTCTCCATCATTGACACACTTGGCAACACCGCACTTCCCCCTTCTAGCACTATCAATCATCTCTAGCATCTACTATCATACTTAATGCTCCAAGCTTCATGATTCATCTTTCTAAGCACTTTCAAACCCTTTAATACACACATGTATCATCATTACCCTATCACACACTCTAGTTCTACAGTTCATACTCAATTGTTGAGGGTCTAAATCTAAAAATGAACCTCAGCACATTCACTCGTCATGCTCTACGCTTCATGTTCTATTCTATCTAGCACACATTTTCAAACCATTTCCTGATGATGCACTCTTGTTTTATGGTTCATTCTTGATTGTTAATGGGTCTCTTATAAATGAAACTCATCTCATACACATCCATTGGGGGGCATTCTACTCCTATCACTTTCACACATTAAATACGATTCCATCACACTCATACATTGCATTTGCATATCTTTGTTGCACTTACTCTTGCTTACTTATACTACTTACATGATGCACTTTGCTTACTATGATAGTTAGATACTTAGTATGTCATTATCTTTCTATACACACACATGCACGTTCACTTGGTATTTTGGAGTGAATACGGGTCTCTCACATATTTTCACACGCTGCAATAATGTTTGGCACTTTTGTCGTGTTACCAGGTCCCACCGAGGCTCTTGGGGCATCTACTTTCTCACACATTACAGGTGTTATCATTTCATCATATACTACTTCATATTCTTACTAGCACATTACTTATTCCATTGATACATACATGCTTTGACATACTCTTTATCTTTCTAACATGCTAACGAGTGCTTCATGTGCAACATTTACCTTGTAGGACTATTTTCCACCATGGTTATCTAACACTTTTCTTGACATTGTTTACCATTGATTCTATTATATGTCATTATTTACTGAGCTATGCCCTATGTCTTGTTTGATCACTACTTGTATGCTTTTGGCTGCTTCGACCCTAATTATCTTGTGACATTATGAGTGATGTCCCATGTTTGAAACCAATTTTTCATAGTCTATCTTGTATACACATTTGCTTGTTACATTATTTTTCTATGGCACACTTTATCCTTTTGCTACTAACACATGTATCTAACCACTTTGTTTGTATGTGCCTTGGTTTCTACCATACACATCCCCTACCCCTTGTAGGTATTCATTTCATCACAACACTAGGTCCTCTTGTTTCAGCCACATTCTCCTATTGACATCACATGTACCCCAAAGAAGGGGGGCATACATTGGATGAACAAATCACCCCATACTGTATCTCGGAGCTATAACATAGGATAATACAGATAAAATCGACACAAATTACGATTCTACAACAACTTGATCAAAATCATACTTGGGTCGAATCACAACACGAGCACTAACGCCTAGGCTCGAGAAAGAGTGCTCGAGCACTGTGTCCTCCCATAGGCCCTAATGTTCTAGGGCACACACAATATGTTTCTCAAATCAACATAGTGTGCGAAGCCTTGAATGCAGTTTTACAAATGTCGACGCACAATCCTCCAACATAAATAATATAATTTATTTCCTACATTTAGTTCAATTGGTACAATTCGAACAAATCAAGGACAAACCATTTATAGTGGTGTTTCTTTGGGTGTAAACACAAAATGACAAACTTCAAGATACATTTCTAGGTTCTAAAACACATACTTGCATTCATATGATTCATAAGCAATAAAACTAGTAATTAAACTACCTTTGGCCTCTTTGCTTTGTTTCTTGTCTTCTTTCTAATCTTTTACACCCTACAACCTAGTCGATACTTTACTTTTTATCTATCATGAATTTGAACACCAATACTTAGGCGCTCTCATCCCCTCTGGTAGCCCCGACCCTTCTTTATCTTACTTGCTTCTTTTGGGTCTCTTTTATCTTTTGGGCATCTTATTTTCTTATGGGTCACCTTCAAGTTTTCAATTATGAAATTCAAATAAGGAAATCATATAAATACAATGCTATGTGACCAAAATAAAGAGACCAAGCTCTAAACATCTATTATCATCACCTAAGGTTGCATCTAAAGGCATCTAAGAGCATCAAAGGCATTCATCTAGCTTTCATTCAAGGGAAAAGGGACTACATTTTCTGCATACACACATAGGAGGGGAAGTTCATTTTCCATCCACACATTTATTTACATTGGTACATCTAGCTATCACTTGTTATCACATGCACTTGCACAAGGGCATCCTAGGGCACGATTCTCACACATGCACAAAACTACATAGAGTCTGAGATGTAGTGTAGTGCTCGGTCATAAGTTCACTTAGTTGGGTGACCATCGGGGTTAGTCCAACTCCCCATATTACATCTTTTCTTTTTGGGATTTGATGTAGTTTGAGGGTTTTACAGGTCATCTTATCTTTGTAGGTTACAGGTGAATTTTATGATCATTTAATAACATACAGGTAACCAAATAACGACTATCGGTGACCACCTCATGACACCGAAAACTCATATTCGAGCTCCTACGTAGTCACAAGTGCCTAATAGAGGTCTCTAGTACTACTAAGCACCCTCACCCTAGTACAGGTGCCCTAGTCGTGGATCATCCGGTAGTTCCAAGAATTTTTGTTCTCGGTTGGGATAGTTTTCCCTTCTTGTTTATCGAGTTTCTCTAGTTTGTACACTCTCGACATCAAGCATAAATAAACTAATTCCTTCTCTCTCTTGTCTTAGGGTTTCTTATTTTACTTGCTTAATTTTTTTGTGTCGTCTATATTCCAGTAGTTACTTAACATTTATTTATCATATGTGACTTTGCAGATTAGGGTTTTACAAATTCCATATTTGTTAAATCATTTGGTGAACCCGACGTGAAAAAACTCTCGATCTCCCTTTATTCTTCTTGCTTCAATATCCTAAGCTTCTTCCCCAATGGATGTCTCTATACATGCCTTTTTGCAGGATCATCATGATTATGTAAATAAACTCATATCTTATCTAACTAATACTTATATTCCTCCTCTTTATATTTAGGCTTACATCTTTAACATTGGCATTAGGCAAGTACTAGTTGATAATGGACCTAATCTCAATCTTTGTAATCTCACGTTTCTTCAACAGCTTGGCCTTTCCTCATCTCATCTCAGTTCAACATCCATTTCTATTCGTAGTTATGATTCTTCTGCATGACCGTGCATGGGCCGTATCACCTTACCTATTACAATTGGGTGAAAAACCATCCCTACGGTATTATTTTGCATTAACGCCAAACTCCAATATAATTGCTTACTTGGTAGATTATAGCTTCACACTATACAGTAGTGCCTTCTACAATTCATCGATGCATTAAGCTCCTACATGATGGTTGTGTGTATACTGTTATTGCTAACCATGACCTATTCAAATATTGCAATCTAGACCCACTCATTGCTCTCCCTACTCTATTTATCCATCACAATGTTGGTCATGCCAATAATCCTCCTACATATCTCACTAATGATTATCAAATCACTAAATCTCTTTCTCCTACCACCAACACGATTCATCTCTAGGGATCCATTTGTGAATTATACACCATCTCATCTTCTTCATCACTCAAAGAACACTCGTGTTTGGAACCCCGTCCTACTAATGCTATGGTGTTTTTTTGTGGGTTTGTCTATACATTGGACATCATACCACCTTCCTTAGCTTCTCACAAACACCTGTATCGGTGGTTCCTCCTTTCACATACACACTTTTCATAAATAATTCTTATTGGCCACACATTCCATTCGATCCTACTTGCTCTAATATTGTTTGCACACATGATGGCTTGGCTCGGATTGGATTCACACTTGTTGATCTCCTCCCTCCACCTCATTCTCCTCACCTTTATCATAGATATGTTTGCCTCACTGATGCTTATGGCCTCCACACCTTCCATTTATCATCCTTTGTTACACGCACTTATCTAATTACTCTTGGGTAGTCTTGGCTTGACTACATTAGTGGTAATTTAGATCCTAATCATATTGATATCACATTTCCCATGCCTTTTGATTGTGTTTCTATTTGCAATGATTCATTTCTTGACTATACACAAAATCTTACTCGTTGGTATATACATGGATGTCCACTACCACCTTTCAATGATGAAGAGTACACAATGGGCATGTACAATTTACGCCGCAATGGATCTTTATCTGATCAACCCCATACTATTGCTTACCAAGTCTTTGATGCTTCTCCATTTGGATTTGACCATGACAATGATGATCTCTTAGACGATGTTACTTGATTATTTTCTACATCATACACTTGGGGGAATCACACTCATTACCCCTAACATTATTAGGTGTCTCTCATTTCTACTATTACACTTTATGCTTCATCTAGTCTTTCTCATTCATCGTACATACATTGATACACATCTTGTATCTTCATTACCCTATGTCGGACTCTTGTGATAAGGCTCACACTTGACTGTTGAGGGCATACTACATCCATTTCACACTCGGCGCTTTACGACACATCTTTATAGCACTCTATTCTCACACATCACACTACCATATGATGCACTCTAGTTACATGATTCACACTTGACAATTGAGGGTATAAATTTGAAATGAATGTCACTTCTTCTACACTTTATGCTATGCGCTTCATGATCTATCTCACTAGCACACAAGTTCAAACCATTTCCCGACGACACACTCTTATTCTATGGTTCATTCTTGACTATTGAGGGGTCTTTTATAAATTAACCTCATCTCATACATATTCATCCACATCCACTCAGGGCATGCCACTCTATTGCATTCAAATTTCATATCATTCCATCTCACTCACAACATACTTGCATAACTTGGTTGCACTTATTATTTCTTGCTTATACTTACATGTATAATTTCTTTCCATGCTAGACATATATTTAGTATGTCATTATCTTTTCCATATACACATGCATGTTCACTTTTTATTTAGTTGTGAATTCAGACTTCCTACATATCTTTACACGCAACTTTGATGTTTGGCACTGTACCTCTTACCAGTCCCACCAAGGCTCTTGGGGGCATCTACATCTACTTCATTTTATACTACTTACTATTATTACTAGCACACTACTTGTTCCATTGATACATACAAACCTTGACACACTATTTATATTTATAACATGATAACAAGTGCTTCCTGTACAACATTTACCTTGCAGGGACTATCTGCCACCATGGTTGTTTGATATTTTTCTTGATACTATTTGTTATTGTTTGTCATTGTTTGTTTATAGGATTTTCCCTATGTCTTGATTGCTCATTGCTTGTATGCTTTTGGCTGCTTCGGTTCTGATTGTCTTGCGACATTATGAGAGATGTCCCATGTTTGAAACTCACTTTTCACGATCTACTCTATATGCACTTATTAGTCATTTTACATTATCTTCTATAACATGTTTGTCACTTTTTCTACTAACACATGTTTCTAGCCACTTTGTTTACATGTGCCTTAGTTTCTACCATGCACATTCCCTCCCCCTACATGACATTAGTTTCAGGTCCTCTCCTTTGGGCCGCATCCTCCTAGTGACATCGCATGCAACCAAAATGAGGGGGCATACATTGGGTGAACCAAAGGTGACCCCATATAGTAGTTCAAAGCTTTAGTACATGCTTGCATAATACAAGAACAAAAAAATTACTGATCTCATAATGGCCCATTTCGACTTGGGTCCTTAGTTCAACACAAACACCAATGCCCCGGATACATACACTAGCGCCCGTGCACTCCTGATATTTCTAGGCACCTATGACTATAGGAAATTATAATTACTTTCTCATATCAGGACAAATCAACAACAATTCACATATCGGTTTTACAAGACAAACATAGTCCTCTAACAATCAGAATGCATTCTATCTCCTTTTTCTTCTTAGAACAACACAGATCACACCATCTCGTATTGGTGTATAAATTTGGGAAACAACCATGGAAGGAGAGTAAAACTAGGCCTCTCTCCCCAACACTCTTACATCAGTTGTGTGAGATCGCCCAAAAAACTTCGCCCTTCTACTCTTCTAATAGTTCAAGACATTTTCTATCATTTTCACTCTTCACGGATCATGTGCACACTTTCCTTTTTCTACTTTTTCACATTTTTACACACTTTTACATGCTTTTATAGAGTTTTCATAACACATGACTTTAACTACTCTTTCACTCTTCTTTTGCAAGTTCATCCTTAATACGCAACAAGAAGTATCCCTTCATCAAGCTACAACAACAACATGTACAACATGGTACAACTCATACACTTCACCCCTAGGGTCACTTCCTCTTTCTTAGCTTCCACGCTTCATTTTTATCACTCCACGCTTTCACTTGTCTCTTCACACACTATCATTACCACACTCTACATGGTTATTAGGTACACATCTATTATCTACTTTATGTTATCAAGTATTCACTCAACAACATAAAGTGGGGAAAATGTAGACACAAAATCACGCACTTGGGTACATTTCTAAGTCCTAAAACACATACTTGCATTCATATGATTCCTAAGGAGAAAACTAGTAATTGACAACTACCTTTGGCCTCTTTGCTTTGTTTCTTGTCTTCTTTCTAGTCTTTTACACCCTACAACCTAGCCATTACTTTACTTGTTTATCTATCATGACTCTGGACACCAAAACCTAGCCAGATGCCAACGCCCAAGTGCCCTCATCCCCTCTGGGCGCCCTTGAACCTTCTCTATCTCACTCACTTCTTTTGGGTCTCTTTTATCTTTTGGTCATCTTACTTTCTTATGGATTGGCATTTTAGTTATCAATTACAAATTTCAAGCAAGGGAATCATATAAATACAATGATATGTGACCAAAATAAAGAGACCAAGCTCTAAGCATCTATTATCATCACCTAAGGTTGCATCCAAAATCATCTAATAACATCAAAGGAATTAATCTAGTTTTCGTTCAAGGGACGAGGGACTACATTTTCTACATACACACATAGGAGGGGAAGTTTATTTTGCCATCCACAAATTTATTTACATTGGTACATCTAGTTATCGCCCACTATCACGTGCACTTGCACAAATCCATCCTAAGGAATGATTCTATCACACATGTATAAGAACTACATGGAGTATGAGATATAGTACAATGCTCGGTTGTAAGTTCACTCAGGTCAGTGTAAATCAAGTCGAGGTTAGTCGACTCCCCATATTGCATCTTTTCTTTTTGGGATTTGATGTAGTTTGAGGGTTTTGTAGGTAATCTTCTATTTTTAGGTTACATGAGAATTTGGCGATCATCTAATTACATACAGTGACCAACAACAACTATTAACGATCACCTCGTGACACCGAGAAAACTTCAGTTTCTAATCTCCCCACAATCATAGGCACCCAATAGAGGTCTCTAACACCCTTGCCTAGTCCAGTGCCCTATTTGGGCTCATCTAGTAGTTCAAATATCTTCTATGCTCAGTTGTGATAGTCTTCCCTTCTTATTTATCAGTTTCTCCAGTCTACACACAGTCCACGACATCGGGCATAAATCAACTAAGTCCTCCTCTCTCTCTCCCTCTCTCTTGCACTTAGGGTTTCCTATTTTACTTACTTATTACTTGTGTCATCTATATTCCAACAATTTCTTAGCTTTTATTTATCATATGTGACTCTATAATTAGGGTTTTATAAATTCCATATTTGTTAAATCATCGGGTAGAGTCATAGAAGAAAGTAACACTAGACCTCTCTCCCCAACACTTGCTCTTTTGCGTGAGACCGCCACAAAAACTTGCACTTAGCGTGAGATTGCCCAAAAACTCACTCTTGGCGTGAGATAGCCCAAAAACTTGATATCACTGCGAGATCGCCCAAAAACTTGATATCACCGTGAGATCGCCCAAAAAAATTGTTCTGCACAACATTTCCAGACACTTTCTATCCTTTTACACTATTCTGCATCAGTGCAGCTTTCCTTTTACACACTTTTACATACTTATGCTATACGAGACTTTGACTATATTTTTGCTCTTCTTTTTGTAAATTCATCCTTACAAGAAGCAACAACAACATGCACAACAACAACACAATGCATACACTTCAAACCTAGGGTCACTTTCTCTTCCTAGTTTCCATGCTTCATATTTACACTCATTTTATGTATCACTTATCCATTCGGCACACATTTCACCACATGCTCTATAGGATCTTGAGGTATGCATCTTCTATCTAATTTATGTTATCGAGTATCCACTCAACAACATAAAGTGGGGCAAATGTAGATACAAAATCACTTACTTGGGTACATTTTTAGGTCCTAAACATATAATAGCATTCATATGATTCCTAAGCAAGAAAACTAGTAATTAAGGACTTTCTTTGGCATCTTTTATTTGTTTCTTGTTTTCTATTTGGTCTTACTCACCCTACAACCTAGTCGATATTTTACTTATTTAACCTTTATGGCTCCGGACATCGGCACCCACCTAGGACAAGAGTGCCCATGTGCCCTTGCCTCCTCCTACGTGCCCGTAACCCTTTTTCACCTTACTCGCTTCTTTTGGATTTTTAATCTTTTGGGCACCTTTTTCACGTATGGGTCGACCTTCTAGTTGTCAATTATGAAATTTAAACAAGGGAATCATATAAATACATAGTTATGTTTTCAAAACAAAGGACCAAATTCTAAGCATTATTATTATCACCTAAGATTACACTCAAAGGCACTTAAAGCACTTCAAAGCATTCATTTGACATTTAATCAAGGGACCAGAGACTACATTTTCTGCATACAAACATAGGAAGGGGAAGTTCTTTATTCCATCCACACATTCTATCTACATTGTTACATCTAGCTATATCCCGCTATTAAGTGCACTTACACAAGGGTATCCTAGGGTACGATTCTTACACACACTTACCAGAACTACATGGAGTATGAGATGTAGTGCAATGCTTGGTTGTAAGTTGACATTATCGGGTGACCATCGGGGTCAGTCTGACTCTCCATATTACATCTTTCTTTTTGGATTTGATGTGGTATTATGGGTTTTGTAAGTGATATATATTTTTCAAGTTACATGTACCCTTAGTGATCAAATAGCAAAACACAAGTGATCAATAGGGAATATTTACGACACTTGTGTGATATTGTAAAAATTAGATTCGACCATTTGCACGATCACGGGTGCCCAAGGCGATCTCAGGACACAGGTGCCCCTATCCAGGTTGTGGGCACCCATGTCCAACATCATCTGAGCTCTAGAATTTATCCTGAGTATTGACGACACAGTTCACCTCATGTTCAATAGTTTTCTGGCTCAACAATGGGTTTTATAATTTTCTTGCTTATTACTTGTGTCATATTGTATTTAGCGGCTGCATATCATATTGTACATTTGGTTACTCTCCGAATTAGGGTTTAAACCAAATTATATTTTTGTTAAATCGAAACCACTAACTTTCTTTGTCATTCCTACGGATGTTTGTCCACATATTCTTGTCTCTACTATCAAGTGGTTATCCACTACTTCTTCGCAATGCCCACCCACTCGTAAGGGGACTCTGCTTAACTAATTCAAACTCAGGTGATGCATCCTAATATTTCATCAAGGAAATTTTGGCATTCCCTACCACATCACTTTCATTTGTTTTGATAGTGTACTATTTCCTGAGTCAAAACTCCAAAATCTAAAAAAATCAACAATCATCAAAATAAAAAATAAAAAAAAAAAAAATCTGAATAATCAAAAATCCTAAAAACTAACAAAAGCATAAAAAATCCCAACAAACCAACATAATTCAATGAAATAAAACTTTTAACTCCTACCTTAGTGATCGTTCCAACCATCTTATGACTATCACAACAAATCATATTATCCCTTGCATGTCAATATCCTTATTTGGGGCAAGTCAAATCAATCATCTCCTCTTGTAAGTTAGTATCCTTGCTTGGGGAAATAACCCATTTCAATATCATATAATTTTTCAACAGGATCCATAAGAGTGTCATGAGGAGTAGTTACTCTGCTCTATAGTCTAATCCAATCCCCTTGTATATATCATTACTTGGGGGCATTCAAACCTCGCTTACTTATCATTGTGGAACACATCGGGGAATAGTTAATTGTCTTTATTTCAAGTTATGTTGTATTGTTGTTATTGTTTTTGGACTAATTACAAGTACTTTAATCATCTTGGATCATTTATAGCCATGATGCATACTTTTTCTATGTATATTGGGTTTGCTTTCTTTTTATCTATTACTTTTCTCTTTACCAATTATGAGTATTATGTTCTCGTATTGGTTCATTTATAACCATGGTGTATACATTTACTGTGTATATTGGGTGTGTTTTATTTTTCTTCTTTGTGTGTGTGTTTTTATATGTACATAATGGGTTACACATCACAATTATTTCATAATCATGGTGACAACTCTATTGTGCAACAACAAAATAGGGTTGCTCTAAGACCAAATATCTAAATGGAAGCTCATGCTACAGGTAAAAATCACTCTAATTGTTATTCTACTCCTTAACTCATCCAACCTTTCCTTATTTTTATCAAGTGGCTATCTTGTTGGGGTTAGTACACAAGTTGTACAAATATATTAATTATATCTAAGCATAAAAGCAATCAATACGAAAACAAACAGAAGAAACAATACACAAGATTTAACATGGTTCACCTAGAGTGGGCTACGTCCACAAAGAAATAACCAATTTATTATCAAAGAGGAAATACAATGAAGATTTGTACTTTCTTCTCTACTAATTTCTCTTTTTCTCTCTAAAGGAAACTTCTCTTGATTCTCAATTGAATTCTTGTCTAACATATCTTCTAACCATAGCTTTATGCTTATATAAACATCTACAAACCTAGGGCACTTTAACCATGCAATTAAAAGCATTAGATTCACTTTACAACTAAAGATATATCTAATTCCTATAACTTAATTATTGTAGTCACGCACATGCAATCGATGCGATTAGCATTAAATGATGTCGGTTCCTTTCTTGCATGACCGAATCTTCGTCCATGGGTGACCGACGTTGGTTACTTTGTATTCCAACAAGTTTGTAAAAGCATTCTAGTGAAGCAATTAAACTCCACAAGTCAATAATCTCCCACTTGGAGATAAATTGTTGCACTTTATCTTTGTCTGAACTCTATCCTCTAATCCTTTTCTTGGCATATTTCTCCCTCCTCAGTCTCAAACTCGAACACCAACGTAAGTAGAGTGTAGCTCCAACTTCTCCTTTTCCAATGGCTTCATTAGTATATCCACGTGATTCTCCTTTATATGAATTTTCTTCAACTTGATTGCTCATCCTCCAATACATTGTTGTATGAAGTGATATCTCAATTGAATGTGTTTCGTTCTAGAATGAAACACAAAGTCATTTTTAGATGAATTGCACTTTGACTATCACCTGTATAATCTCTGAATCCTCTTACTCCTTTCCCAACTCTTCCATGAACTTGCTCATCCATATCATCTCCTTGCTAGATTTTATAGGCATGTAAACATAATCAACCTCTATAGTAGACGGGCCATAACCTTCTCGCATCTAGAAATCCAGCTAATCGCCGTGTCACCTACTATGAAAACATATCCAAAGGTGGTGCTCCTCCTACCATACGAATCAATAGCCATGTCTGAATCCACATAGCCATGTAAAGAAGTATCTCACCCTCTATAGCATAATTGCATGCCGGATGTCCCTCTAAAATACCTGAGAATCCATTAGACTTCTTTTGAATGCTCTTTACCTAGATTAGTCATAAATATACTCATAACTCCCATTGCCTATATAATGTTTGGTCTGTCATAAGCATACATCAAACTCCCAACTGCTGAACCATACATAACTCATGCCATGTATTGAACCTCCTCGTGTGATGTAGGACATTGATCTTTTCTCAATTTGAAGTGTCTAGCCATAGGTGTACTTACATGTTTTGAATTCTAAAAATTAAACCTTTCCAACACGTTATTGATATAATGCTCCCGAGATAAATACAACTTCATGTTCTTCCTGCTTTACGTGAATTTGCATGCTAAGTATTCTCTTTATAGCTCCCAAATCCTTCATTGCAAATGTGTGAACCGTCTTTTCTTTAAGATCACTAATGTCTTGTATACTAGATCTTACAATAAACATATCACCCACATACAATAACAAAATAATATAGCTCCCATTTCCAATCATCTTGAAATAAACACAATGGTTAGATTCACATCTCAAATAACCATGCTCATGCATGAAACTATCAAACCTCATATACCATTACCTTGGAGCTTGCTTGAGCCCATATAGACTCTTTTTCAATCTGCACACAAATTTATCCTTACCCTTGACTTCATACGCAAGCGACTGATTCATGTAAATCTCTTCCTCTAAATCACCATGAAGAAATGTCGTCTTGACATCAAGTTGCTCTAAATTCAAATCCTCTATTGCAACTAAAATCAATACAAGTACAAATAAAAGTCATCTTAACAACAAGAGAAAATATTTCACCAAAGTCAATACATGCTTTCTATGCAAATCCCTTTACTACAAGCCTTGCCTTGTATCTCTTCTGTCCACCCTCTTCTTCCTTGATCCTATAAACCCACTTGTTTTGCAATGCTCTTTTACCTGCTGACAACTTAACCAAATTCCATGTCTGGTTTTGCTCTAAGGATTCCATCTCCTCATTCATGTCATGCTCCCACTATTTGTGGGCTTTATCCTACATTGCTTCTTCAAATCTTTCTAGGTTCACCACTATCAGTCAATAATAAATAAGACAAGGAAGGTGAAAATATTTTTGGAGGTCTACTTACCCTTTGTGACCTTCTCACTGAGATTTGGGGTGTCAGAGGCTCAATCTACTCATCTTGTAGATTTGTATCTACTTTTGTGCATGACCAACGCCGTTCACCTTTTTCCGATGTCGAGTTCGGCTAACAATACCCGTCTCTGTCTCTTCGCAACTAATGCCAGTATAGGGGACCGATGTCGGTTAGGGGTAAACTGATACTGGTTACTTTGTAAATACGTATGTAGACCAGTGCTGCAGAACACCCCGGTCCCCTCCCACGTGCTCCAGTCTAGCTAGATCCTCTAGCTCCATCCTTTCGGAACTTCACGTATAGTCGTTCATGCTTCTAGATTTTCTAGTCATCACTATGACACTTTCCTACAAACATCTATTATTTAGTTGATTTATTTCCTCTTCCTTCTTACACATTAGGGTTAGCATTTCCTTTTGTATAGATGTTTAGATCATTTACATACTTATTTACTACATTTATTTACAATTGTTCATAGCTTAGATTAACTATCCCCATACTACATAATTAGTTAATTTTAGTTAATCATTTTTGTGAACTTGACACTTCGTCATTGCACCTTCTAGGGCTTGCATTTGCATTCAGGCATCATGAGTATCTCAATCAATGATTACTTGCTTTCCAATCCTAATTTACTACATAAAATCCAAAATTTTCTTGCTACTACTCGCATTCGTGCTGACATGCACCCAAACATGGTTTATCAAGCCTTTTCCAATGCCTTTTCCTCACATATATTATTTAAGCCTAATATTCCCTCTCTTGTCACAATTTTGATAATGACACGCCACTACATATCATCTCTCATATTTATAATGTCATTATTAAGCGTACTTTGATTGATAATGGATTTGAACTTAACTTATGTCCTATGTAATTTCTAGAAGTCTTGGGTTTTACTTGCTCATGGCATTAATAGCTCTAGTGTTTCACCGCATGCTTATAATGGTACCATCCGACCATGTTTCGGTCATATTACATTTCCCATCATTGTTGGTCCAAAGACTGTCCATAATGTCTTTTTCATTGTTGATTTCCCAGTCTCCTACAACTACCTTTTGGGAAGGCCATGAATTCATGCCATGCAAGTGGTCGTATCCACTGTACATAATTGTTTCAAATTATTACATAAGAACATGGAGCATACCATTTTTCATGACCATGATCCATTTTAGTATTGCGATCGGGATCCTAATACTAATCTTCCTATCCCACACATAGATATTACAAATGAGCCCCAACCTAGGGAAGAACCACCTCACTTACCACCACTTGATGACACCATTTGTGTGATAGATATAATTTCTTCTGTGCCACCTACTACCAATAGTGTTATATTTCCTTATCGGGGCCTATCCAGTCTATGGATGTTGCTCTATCGCATCCACCTTTACATCCACCACCTACTTTACCATGCCCACCTCTCACTTGAACACTCTTCATGAATGAGTCATACTGGGAACACATTCCATTTGATCCCACATGTGATGTCACTATATGTTCCCATGATGGTCTAGCTCATCTTGGTTTCACCTTTGAGGATCTTCATCCCTCTACTAAATACCCTCATCTTTACTATGGTTTTATCAATATCATTGCCACTTATGGATTATGTGTATTTCATCTTATGGTCTACCTATCGCCTACCCCTCATTCTTCTCCACTCACATTAGGGGAATATTGGCTTACTTATATCAGAGGCACATTAGATCCTAGTCATACAAACATTTCATTTCCTATGCCTTTCAGTCATGTTTTTATCTGCAATAGTTATTTTCTTGGATATTTGCAAAATCTCACTCATTGGTATGCACACGGTTGCCCACTTCCTCCATTCACCAATGAGGAATATGCTATGGGTATGTACAACTTACGCCTTAATGGATCACTGTATGATCAACTAGACATTATTTCTTATCAGGTCACCAATGATTATCCATATGAATTTGACCTAGAGGATGACCATCTTCTCGATGACTTTACATGATCTCTTTGTGCGCACACTTAGGGGGCATAGTAGCTCACACATCCCCTCCCTCATCACATTAGCCTCATAAACTTATCCCTCATTCTTAGCATTCACACATGCTTGGGGGCATAACACTCCACCTGCCCTCCCCACCTCATCTTAACATAACTACATCCATCATTGCTACATTTTCATATATTCATTAGGCATCCTCATCATACATTCTAGTGTCATTACTCGATGACACACTCTTGTCACTTCGATTCACACTTGGTATGAGGGCTTACTACATATGAACCCCACACACTACACTATAGGCATTACACATTGGACATCACATGTTACACTTGTATATTCTACATTTAGTCTACAAACTTCGACATTAATATATTTACATATCCTATATCATCCTAGTCTTCATCACATATGAGTCTAGCATCACATCATCTGACGTACCACATTACTAGTCTATTTACATACATTACATGCCACCCTACGCATTACATTCTACACATCGCATACTTACACATTCCTCTCATCACATCGTCAAATTTTATTGTTACCTACCCTACATTATCTTCTATGAATTACACTCACTACCCGATGACACACTTTATTTCATCAGTCCATACTCAACTGCCAAGGGTTTACAAATCAAATGAACCTTACACTCATCACACATTTACTATTCGACCTTTCATCATGTGACATTCCTAGGATAGTGATATATGATTTACTTTAAATCGTCACTTATTTTATCATTTTGTAGTGGTATACACCTTATATTACATCACCACTCCCTCTTTTCATTTTGTAGTGATATACGCTTAGGGCTAAATCATCGCTCATCCATTCATCTCATAGTGATATACAATTAGGCTAAATCATCACTCATACATTCATCTAGTCATTATATATGCTTTGACTATATAAGGTTCACACACATATCATCGCTATTCACATCTCACCACAACACGTTAGACACACAAAAACACTTCAACCATTTCCCAATGACACACTCTCGTTTATGGTTCATTCTTGACTGCTTGGAGGGTAAACAAAATGAACCTCATTGCATACACTTCCATCCACTCGGGGACATGTGGCTCCTATCACTCCATATTGTATTCCATTCCATCCATCCATGACATACTTATATTACGGTTGCTTATACTCTTTCTACTTTTGCTTACTCATGGTCATTTTATTACACATGCTAGTTAGCTTACTTGTATGCCATTTATCTATATCATACACATATGCATGTTCACACCTTTTTCTAGTTTTGATCACATAAATGTGTCTCTTACACATAACATGGATGCTCACCTTCTACCCTTCCTACATTGGTCACTGGGGGCATCCACATTCATCTCTCACAGGTGTTATTGTTTCATTTTGTACTTAACACTTTACATCACTTAGTTCTACATGCTTTTGACATACTAATTATCTTTCTAACATGCTAATGGGTGCTTAATTTGTAAAATTTGTTATGCGGGGATATTTATTTATGTACTTGTTTATTACATTGTCTACTATTATTTGTTATTGTATGCGGGCCTTGCCTTTCTTTGGTGTATACACTTATTTGTTTGTTTGCGGCCATGATGGCCTTGTGTGTCTTGCGACATCGTGCGTGATGTCCCATGTTTGCAACCCACTTTTTGTGGCTTACTTTGTCTTTTTGCATGTTTACTACATTGCTTGGTAGCTTTTACACTATTTTCGTAGCTTACACATTGTTTCCTACATGCATGAATTTTTACACTTATCTTTGGATAACCTTCTTATTTGTGCATTCCTTTGTTTTTACCAAGAACTTTCCAAGGTTGCATTGTAAATGCGGTTGGTCCTATTCGCCTCTCGGCAACATCACATGCACCCCCAAAGAGAGGGGCATCATTTGGGGGTTTTTACATACTAACACAAAGATTCTACATCGGTTCGGTTTAGTTATATTTAGCGAGTGGGTTCAGACTAATCTATGAACCCCATACACAACATATTTTATAGGACATGGTGTCCTTAGCATTCTAGGAAGTAGCTACAGGATTAGAGGTTATATTGGGTGTGTCTCTCTACACTACTTTGGCCAGTGGCGTCAGATCACCCAAAAACTAGGATGATATAGAGATCTCTTCACACATAGTTTAGGGAAGTAGTTAGAGCTTGGAGGACATAGAGCATTTCCTCCCTACACTTCTTTGGCCTATGGCGTGAGATCACCCAAAAAACTCGCAGTATAGGATATCCTTCTACACTCTCTTTCTCAACATGGATCAGGTGCACATGTTCCATTTACATTTACGTATTTTACATTTACATGATTTCATATACATGCATATTTTACATTACATTTTTACACATACATACATACATATTTGACTACTTGATCATTTTCTCCTTGCAGGTATGGTCATATGAGAAATAAGCAGTCAAATGGGGAAAACAACAATAACAATGTTAACAACACTTTGTGACAACACATGCTTTACTAACCATGCAGGTACATCACACACTGCAATAGCTACACATGTGTTCTATCCTAGGTTCACTCTCATCACTTTTTCTTTGTGCATTTTTCATCTTTAGTTTCCACACTCCATATTTTTGTCATTCCACGCTTTATCTAGTCCTTTGGCGTGTTTCTACTACACTCTTCATGGACGTCAGGTATGCATCTCTATCTACTTTATGTTATTGAGCTTTCCGCTCACCAACATAAAGTGGGGAAAAATTTAGTCACAAAACCATGTACTTTAGACATTATTTATCTCGGTCTCATACTACTATTTAGAAGGTTATAGAGTGAAGAAAGTACTAATTATCTTTTAGCCATCTTGTTTTATTTTATTTCTTCATTACTGACCTCTTGCACCCATATGTCCAGTCAACTTCTATTATCCTACGTCATTTTAGCCTTGATTGGGGTGCCCAGATTAGTACTTAGGCGCCCGGGGTGCCTAGTCCTTTTGCACTTTCCCACCACTTTTTGGTCTCTTTCTAGCCATTGGAGGTCTTTAATATTTCTTGTGGTCACACTTTTCGAGGTTAATTATGAAATTATATTTAGATAACCCTATAAATATAAAGATATGAGATCATAATGAGAGACCTAGCATCACTTACTACTATCACTCACCTAGATTGCATCCATCTATTTCATTGAAGATCACTTACATCCACATAGCTCCATCATCAAGGCACAAGGCTAGGACATATACATCACACTTCATAGGGGGAGGGATTTTATTCTATTCCATGCACACATTCTATTACATTTTCTAAAAGAGCAACTTAGGGAATGTTTACACACACTGCACATAGAACTACATCGGGTCCGAGATGTAGTGTAATGCTAAGTTAGTCTTTCTTTAATCTTGGATTATTGGTGGCATCTAACACAAGAAAACAAATATGATGTGATACAAAGCGAGGGTTCTAGATCATCTCCCATCCATGTGAATATCAATTTTATACCTTTTACACAAACCAAGGCACCTAGATTGCAAACTAGAGCATGTGTAGGTGCCCCGTCCTCCAACTACATCCTTTTCGGGACTTCTACACGGTCATTTGTGCTTCTGCAGTCATCACTGTGACACTATCTTGTGAGCATCTATTATTCAGTTGAGTTCTTTCCTCTTCCTTCTTGCACATTAGGGTTAGAATTTACTTTTGCATAGTTATTTATTTTATTTTCATACTTCTTTACTGCATTGATTTAATTTATTTACAATTGTCCATAACTTAGATTAACTATCCCCATAATACATAATTAGTTAATTTTAGTTAATCACTAACTAGATCCCCATGTCTAAAGCTTCATATTTGGCTACATTATTAATGCAATCTGAATCAAGTCAAAAAGAGGAGAAATATTTATTTTCTTGTGGGAAATCAAAATAACACGAGAACTAACCCCATTTTTTCTTCTTGACACATCGAAGAAGAGTTGCCATAATCCTTCAAGGTCATCTTGAGATTTGGAAAATTTCGTATCATAGTTCCTTCCTCATGGATATAATAATTTCCTAATCTTACATGTTCTAGTTCTTTGGCATATGGATCAAACTAAAGTTTCATTCCCCAATCATCAAGGAAAATATCATGAATTTCTTCGATATGAGTGGTAGACTCATGATCCTCAATATCTTCCTCTTGATCATGTATGGCATAATTCCCATTGATGGGTTGGTAGTATAAGGTTGAACATGATTCTTGCAGATTGGTTCTTCCATTATAGTCACCTTAGTCACATATTTTTTCTTGAGGAGCATGTGTGACCATTCAATGGAAAAATACCCAAGTGTTATATATATTCACTCGACTAGCCATCGATCGAGAGCTTGACGATTCACGAGTTGAGGGTGGGTCGACAATTCTCTGGAAGGATTAGATCCTTGATTGATTTACGGATGCTTGATCTGCTACTCAACCACATGGAGCCTATCTAAAATGAACTATGGGAGCAACCGCTACTAGATCTAGTTTCTATTGGGTGGGGCATGGTGGGGGGATAGGCCCATCCATAGTTTTGGTGAGAATGATTCTATTATAGATGTGATATCCATCTTAGTGGTGAAATCCTAAAGAGGAAAATCACAAAGAAGGGTGGAATGTCGATGAATCGATATGCACGATTGATAAGTTTGAACTATCGTACCATCCAATTTGACAACCCTCTTTCTGCTCTTGGTGTATATTGAATACCCAACACATCCACAATTTGTTTGGGCATTATGGAGCTATTGGCAGATTCGATCATACAATTATGCACCAAATGCTTTCGATGATTAAAAAGATGTATAAGGGTGGTGGTTTTCTAGATTTAGCAACATTTCTTCCTCCAGGTTGGCATAAGTGGTAAAGGTAGTTGATTTACGTTTAGTTGCTTCACCGGTGCACCAAAACTTTTCAATGCTTCTTGCAACAAATCCCTCTGCGAAGGAATAGAAAATGCCTCCCACATAATAACGTTAAGGTTCATCTTCTTCATCTATTCAATGATGCTGAAAGGGATGCCTCTAACCTTAGACATGTGTCTTAGTGTTATTGCATCCTGTTTTTGGAGGTTAGTGTTTGACATTATAATATTGGGTTTATTTTCACTCCTTTTAATTTGACTAATCTCCACCCCTAATTATTTTCCTTTGGTGTGTTTACTTACATCTTCTTGTGAATGAGGTTGGGATGTAGACGCCTGATCAACCTTTCAGGATTGGCCCTCTATTGTCATATTTTTTGACCAAGTATTAGAAGATAATGTTGTAGCTTCTACATTAAATCCACAAAAA
The DNA here is from genome assembly GCA_018340775.1 of Taxus wallichiana var. yunnanensis. Classification (NCBI taxonomy): domain Eukaryota; kingdom Viridiplantae; phylum Streptophyta; class Pinopsida; order Cupressales; family Taxaceae; genus Taxus; species Taxus wallichiana. The sequence continues at coordinate 636,587,313 of CM031237.1, read as the reverse complement.
TCCTCCTCTTGCCAAATCAACAAGGTTGCTTCTCTTGACATTTGAGGTTGATTCAAATCTTCTTATCAGGGCTTTTCTTGGTTGTTATTTAGGTGTGGATATGCTCTAAACCATAATTGCTTGACTAAGCACTCCATTGAGGCACATATTTTGATTGTACAAATGATAAAATGGGTAATAGGTCATTCATAGTATTGAATCTAGTTATTCTATCTTTGGGATGAGGGCTCTGGAAGAACTAGCGAAGGGGTTTTTAGTATTCAAAGGCTTGACATTAGCAACCTAATTTTGAGCTTGGGTGTTATTTTGGAAAGGTGTCTCTTTAGGCCGATACTATTAGTTTTGCGGTTGGTAGGGATGATTATATTGAGATTGTTGTCTTTTAGGGCAACCAATTCATTTCCAAAACTCTAAAGTAGTGATTTAACCTCATAGAGGTCATTTGTAGGAGGAGGTATAGGTTGAATTGGTTAGTTAGACACTTGAGGGAGAGGGAAATGACTAGATGATTAGTGGAAATTTTGGATATAGAGGAATTGGTGGTCTTGGAGTTAGTTTCCCAACTTAGATCAAACAATTCTCACTCGTATGGTAATATCATAGGAATCGACAAATTCATTCCACCCATTGATTGGATCATGACCACAACATCGTTGTTCAAAGCTCTCAAGTAGTACAAAAATGCATTGTTTGGGGAAGGCTTGATCAATGGTGGAATCCTATTCCATGTCTTATGGAATCAGAAGTTGAAATCTCCCATGAACTCTTAAGGATATCTCTTTATAGTAGTTAACTATTCCATGAGTGACAGATGGTCACTCTTGTCCTCAAATTTCTTACAAATATTTTCTCCCAACTCATCCCAGTTTTGTATAGTGTCGGGTGGTAAACTACGGAACCATTGAAGTGCCTTCCCCTTGAGAGAAGTAGTAGGAAGGTTGACTACTTCATTATCTTCTCGTGATGTTGTGAATCTGAAAAAATGCGAGCCACGTCTGAATGTGTTCATGGGAGTGACGCTTGTATCACCCATATAGAAAGTAGAATTTTGAGAGCTACCGCAACTATAACATCTCGTTGAGTGAGCTTCGAGAGGGCTGCCACCATTAAATGTAGGAAAACATGATTTCTTCTCGTCATAATGAAAAGTCTTTGATTTTCTCTTGGTGAAGGAACCTATCGAATGGAGGTCTTGAATGTTCTCTACAAGATGACGATGATGTTCCACCCTTTCTTATTCTTAGAGGAGAAAAAAATAGTTCAATATTATGTTTATTTGCTTTCTTTGAAGAAGATCTTGTCTAAATTCTTCACACATGTACATGCACCGCATCCACGAAATCCAGAGGTATGGAGTCATTAGGTACCTTTGATTAATGTGAATGCTAAGATAAATACCAAATCTTAGTGTTTGTCCCATCGAGCATGCCAAAAATTGTTGTCACATGGATTGCACACCGCAGAATCATCAAATGATTTAGTGCAACATGGGAACATCCCCAAGGTGTGGGACCTTGTTCCCTTGGGATGAATGTCCAGAAAGGCCAAATTCCTTCAAAACTAAGTGCATATAATATAATATTATAATGTGAAAGCTACTGATGTTATAAAACAAACTAAACTATCCAATTTTTTGAGAAATATTTAGAAGGATAACTGAAATACATAAAAAGAAGGTGATGCACCAATAATTTGATGAAAAAATGGACATGCTTCACAAGTACAAATTATTTTTAAAGAAAAACATATGACATGCACAACTTATTATTATTTTCTTTAGCAGAAGGCCTTATGAATATAAAACTTAAAGATAACAAAAAGATTTTAAGTACTTAACAACCGCTGAGATAAATAAGTTTATAAATCACAACTTGCAATTTAACCAAAGAAAGATAATTAATATGGAGGTAAGATAGATCATCACATACAGGGAAATAAGATCATTCATAAGTATTGAATGAGCTATTCCAATACATAACACATAAAATAGTTGAAGGCAAAGTATTGTTCTGTATCTTACTTGAGGCTAAAACATGTATACAAGAACTCCTAAAATGGCAGAGCCTCCTTATAATAAGATCTAAAAGTCCCGGATTACACATTCCTCTATTTATAGATTATGGGGGTTGAGCAATTATAACTACTCCCCTTAATCATTACATGCTAAAAATAGAATGCAGTTACACTTGAGAAATAATCTCCCACAAAAATAGCTAAGTGGTTTTGCAGGTTTGACTAAGTCAAACCTACAACTCGAATGGTGTTGCAACTTGGAGACTGTGTAAAAATGGCATCCAAGTTTAGCTAGGGCTGATGTCACCCTTTCCTTTATCTTATTATTCTCCTCCTTCTTCACCAACTACCTTATTCATGTAACCAAAAAACTGATTAATGATTTATCGAACCTCTTGATCATTTGGTTTGCATGCATAGTGATTCAGAATTCGCCAAGTAAGTTGCTTTACTTAGTTTTCCTGGTAAAATTTTGGTCGACTTATGATCTTCTTGAGTTGGCCCAAGAAATTATGGTATGATACCAGCTTATGCATGGAATCGAGGACAAAGGACTTGGTTACCTCATTATCTTCATTTATTAGGCTCTTGAATTGGGTAATAATTTGTTCTACTAGAAGTGCATCGACATTCTCATCAAGAAACCTACAGTGAATGATGTCAAATTCATCCATAATGTCATTGAGGCCATAAACTACCTTGATTATATTCTCATTCAACTTAGATCTTGTTGGTCGTCAAAAAGGACTTCAAGAAGAGCAACAGTCGGGACAAGAAGTCCCTCCTCTTTAATGGGAGAGGTTCCCTTATTCAGAAACGAACCTATTTACACATATACAAAGTATGGTTTTACTACAGAACTTGGATATTATGAAAGTGTTTTCTAAAAGGATCATCAATCACAAAAGGACTGAAGAATGAAAATGTGAGAATGAGCAGAAAGGCACCATTCAGAATTATAGATGACAGAGTAATTCCTTATGCATGCGAGGGTACAACGAATTGGAATAAGATCATTTGTATCACATTAATAAGATGGAATTTGAAAAGACACAAAGTTCTGTAAATAACATCTACGAGAATACAAAGCTTCTCAGCATAATACAGACAAATGATCTAATAAAATTAAACGAATAGCTTGAGAATAAAGGAAACCAGATAGACAAAGAATGAAAAATCCTTCTGTATTTTATTTACACTTTCATAAATAAGCCAAGTTCTCTCTCCTCTTTTTCAAAATGGTGAGGAGAGGCCATTATATAGTTTACAAATTAGTTACTCCCGGTAACTACTTCTTTTAACTAATGATTAGTTAAAGGGTTGCAAATCGCAATACCCCAACTAAATACAATAAATTCATGATGAAGAAGAGAAGAAGGAGAAGAATCAGGAGAAGAAGACAAGCGTTCAAGATTGGGAGGGACCCACTGATTTAAGGATCCGTTGTCTGAATCTCTTCAACGCCTCGGCTATGTCTCTGCCATGTGGGACTGATGTGTTGGCGGTAGACTGAGTCCAAAATCCGAGGCACTTCTCCATGCACGTTCGTTAGTTCGCTTGAGTCGGGACTGAAATGAGCTCCGCAAGTGAGTACAGTGTCTACACATTGTATTGAAATTGGGAAGCCACCGGCGAATGCCAAGCCACTGTCATGAATCATTTGTGCCATAGCTGAAGGGTTTGCATCTGTCATCCTTGCCCAAAAATCCCCAAAATCAAGGTGGTGAACTTCACTGTCCCCGATATCGGGAACGAAAGACTCGAGTGGTGAAACTTGTTCCTACCCCTGGAATTTGATCTTCATGTTGATAGTAACTCGGAGAGCAAAGCTACAAGCTAGACTTGGGATGGAATCGCAAGGGAAATGGATACGCGCGCTAAAATTTTATTTGCAAGGGTTCGAGCAATAGATAACATGAAAGTAGTGTGCAAAATGCATAGGGGGTAGTTCATTTGAAAAGCAAGATATTCGGGTAGAGTGGGAAAAATTAGCACGAATGACACTTGGTTCATTTGGGACACGAGGGACGCGAAAGCGTGAAGTACACGGTTCGGCCGATTCGGGCGATGCGGGAAAAGACACACAAATGCTTTTGGGACATGCGGGACAAAAGTACGCGGAATACACGATTCGGCCGATTTGGGCGATGCGGGGAAAAGATGCACAAATACTTTTGGGACATGTGGGACGAAAGTACGCGGAATACGCGATTCGGCCGAATCGGACGAAAATGGAACAACGGGTCCGGGCGAACTTGGGACATTTGGGACAAAAAGTTCCGATGGGCCTGAAAAGAACAGACTTCGGGTAAACCGGTGATCGGGGAATAGAGAGCCCGAATGAACCTGGGACACGTGGGACAAAAATGTCCGACAGGCCCGAAAAACACACAAAATGACCCAAAACGTAGATTTTCCCAATTTCTTGACTTTTCACATTACCAGGACAACAGAAAAGACACTTAACCTCAAAAATTTAATTTTCAACTTCTTAAAAGTAGGGGAATTTTGAGTGGACAATAGATACCACCTCTTGCAACATTGGGATTCTAAATTCTATGGCTTCACTATAGTCAATCAACTTTGAGGAATCATCAATGATCCCCTCTTTCAGAAGTAGATCAAACTCCACATTTTGAACCTCTTTCCAGGCTTGAGTGTGACCTCCAAATTTTCATATTCTTATGTGATAATTCCATCCATTATGGAGACGATGTCTTTTTTAGAATATAGTTCATTAGAAATATCCACAACATCCTTAATCACTTGCTCTCCTTCCTGAATTAAGCTTTCGATCTATGCCCCCACTAGCCGACCTTACTGTCGAAATTTATCTACCATGGAGAAGGAGGTTTCATCAAATATTGTAGGCATAACAAGAGTAGTTGTATGAACAAGTTGCATGATTTTATTCGAGAATGATGGTCAAATATTGAACCTTTCCTATGAGTTCATCCTTGTTCACCTTGTCCTTGTAAAACTTATCTAGAAGATTACTAACATCAACCTGGACATGCTTCTTGGATCCTTCATAAGTAGCCTTTCCAAGGGAAAACCTTGAGATCTGATAATCTATTGTGGTGATAGTTTCTTTTTTCTTTCTAGTAGCTAGATTTTCTATTTTGACAAATATCTCCCTAGTTTGATTGACCAAAAGGTTAGAAATGACCCTTGGTCTCTTTTCTTGTCGATGGGGAGTTGGATCTATGATGTTGAGGTCAAATAAATATCCAATTGGAACCTTCTTCTTATGCTTGGGAGTCTACATGTTCAACAAGGATAGAAGAGGAAGATAAGTTTTCAATGGATGACATATGTACATTCATCACAATAGTAGGTTAGGTAGGTGTTATTATGGCACTTGTTTCAAGCACTTGTGAATGGAAATTATTTGGTGACAAATGAAGGTGGAGTGGAAATACTTAGATAACACCTCTTGCAACATTGGGATTCTGAATTCCATGGATTCACTATACTCAAAAACTTTGAGGAATCATAATTGATCCCCTCTTTGAAGTAGATCAAACTCCACATTTTGTACCTCTTTCCGTGGCTTCAAGTGTGACCTCCAAATTATCGTATTCTTATGTGATAATTCCATCCATTTGGAGATGATGTATTTTTATAATATATTTCATTATAAAGATCCACAACATCCTTAATCACTTTCTATCCTTCCTAAATTAAGATTTCGATCTATGCCCCCCACTATCCGACCTTCTTTGTCGAATTTTATCTACCATGGAGAAGCATGTTTCATCAAATCTTGTAGGCATAACAAGAGTAGTTGTATGAACAAGTTGCATGATTTTATTTAGAATGAAGTTCAAATATTCAACCTCGCCTTTGAGTTCATCCTTGTTCACCTTGTCCTTGTAAAACTCATCTAGAAGATTACTAAGATCAACCTGGACATGCTTCTTGGATCCTTCATAAGTAGCCTTTCCAAGGGAAAACCTTGAGATATGATAATCTACTGTGGTGATAGTTTCTTTTGTCTTTCTAGCAGCTAGATTTTCTATTTTGACAAATATCTCCCTAGTTTGATTGAATAAAAGGTTAGAAATGACCCTTGGTATTTTTTCTTGTCATCGGGGAGTTGGATCTAGGATATTGAGGTCAAAAAAATCTCCAATGGGAACCTTCTTATTATTCTTGGAAGTCTGCATGTTCAATAGGGATAAAAGAGGAAGATAATTGTTCAATGGATGATATAGGTACATTCATAACAATAGTAGGTTAGGTAGGTGTTATTATGGAACTTGTTTCAAGTACTTATGAATGGAAATTATTTGGTGACAAACAAAGGTGGAGTGGAAATACTTAGATAACACCTCTTGCAACATTGGGATTCTGAATTCCATGGATTCACTATACTCAAAAAACTTTGAGGAATCATAATTGATCCCCTCTTTCGAAGTAGATCAAACTCCACATTTTGTACCTCTTTCCGGGCTTCAAGTGTGACCTCCAAATTATCGTATTCTTATGTGATAATTCCATCCATTTTGGAGATGATGTATTTTTATAATATAGTTCATTATAAAGATCCACAACATCCTTAATCACTTTCTATCCTTCCTAAATTAAGATTTTGATCTATGCCCCACTATCTCGACCTTCTTGTCAAATTTTATCTACCATGGAGAAGCATGTTTCATCAAATCTTGTAGGCATAACAAGAGTAGTTGTATGAACAAGTTGCATGATTTTATTTAGAATGAAGTTCAAATATTCAACCTCGCCTTTGAGTTCATCCTTGTTCACCTTGTCCTTGTAAAACTCATCTAGAAGATTACTAAGATCAACTTTGGACATGCTTCTTGGATCCTTCATAAGTAGCCTTTCCAAGGGAAAACCTTGAGATATGATAATCTCTTGTGGTGATAGTTTCTTTTGTCTTTCCAGAGCTAGATTTTCTATTTTGACAAATATCTCCCTAGTTTGATTGAATAAAAGGTTAGAAATGACCCTTGGTATTTTTTCTTGTCATCGGGAGTTGGATCTAGGATATTGAGGTCAAAAAAATCTCCAATGGGAACCTTCTTATTATTCTTGGAAGTCTGCATGTTCAATAGGGATAAAAGAGGAAGATAATTGTTCAATGGATGATATAGGTACATTCATAACAATAGTAGGTTAGGTAGGTGTTACTATGGAACTTGTTTCAGGTACTATGAATGGAAATCATGTGGTGACAAACAAAGGTGGAGTGGAAATAATGGCCAAAAACATTAATGAAATGGGAAGAGTGATGGGATTGGAAATGGAAAGAAGATTCCCAAGAGCATATCGTAAATATAGAACATCTCTCGGATGAAAGAGAAGGGAGAGAGGAAAAAACTTGGGCCATGGAAGGGGATGAGGTGAGGAGTGTAGGAGAAATGGGGAAAGAATAAATGGAAGATGTGGTCAAAGGGAGAGTGAGAGGTGGAGGGGAAGAAGGAACTGAAAATGGTGAAGTAGGAAGAGGGGGAAAGAGTTGACTGCAACACTTTAGAGGTTGTGGGAGAAATACTAAGGTCAATGACCTCATGGAAGGTACCTCGGAAGAGACAGATTCTATTGAGGGAACTTGGTAGAAGAACTTAAACCTCTTTAGATAATGGTAATTTTACAAGGCTTTGGAGCAGGTTTGGAGTGGACCTCCTTCCTTTTGAAGAGGTGGGATGGCCCACCGGTGGTTATACTTGAACTGTCTCAACAAGAAGTTGATATGATGATTTTGGTGTGATTCCTAATGATATCAACCATTGGTAGGTCTAGTTGAGAATATGAGTCGCTCTTTCTTTTGAATTGCTACACTCTTTGAGTGACCAATCAATCCACGACAAGGGTTGATTTTTCACATTGTTCTGATCATAGATGGGATCCAAAACCTATCCATCATCGTGAAGACCCCGGGACATCTGTAATTCCATACTGGGCCACTTCTTGGAGAGTTAACCTTTTGAAGTCCCTTTCGTATTGTAAATTCATCTCTACATTAAACCAAATAACTTCTAGTTGTTGTATGTGAGCATCGGCTAGCTCGTGTTCACCGAGTTTATCCCAATAATAAAAAAATGAGATTCGGGTGAAAGGTCTTCAAATTCATTTATTGTATTTCCCCTTGAATATTCTTTGCTTTATACCTAGAACCACAAGTATACCTACCCAAAATTATGGGAAACCGAGCCCTTGTATTGTGTCTATCTTGTTGGATCTTGTGAAAATGTAATAGTTACCAAACTAACTCCATCAAGACCCATTTGTCTATGGGGCACCTTGGTAACTTGTAGGGAGTGCCTGAGAATCCCGCCACCATAAGATACATGAATGTTTGAAATTGTAAGTAAATGCCTCCCCATTCCCTAACCACTTACCACACACTTGTCCTAAATCCTTCGGTTCTAGAGATACTTGTTAAAGAAGTACAAAATAATAACAAAGAAGGCATCATTAACTCTTCTGAAATGCTTTACCCCTTCCTTCATTGTAAGCTGAGGGTAGAAGTCATAAATTTGAGCTGAATTCCTTGACCCTATAGGTGACAAACCTGGGTAATTCCTCATCCTTACAACCGCATACACAAGATAGGAGGTCATTAAGAATTTTCCAAAAGTTAGGACACACGATAGTTGGAAATTGATTGCATTCGATATGTCTACCTATCGGATAAGATCAACATTCTTTTAGATAGTGGCAATGTATAAATACATCCACTCTTAGAAATCCTTAGAAGAAGGGAGTCTTGTAACTCTTCTTAGCAAGGTGATGATGTCATTTACTTCTTGAATAAAATCTGATCGTGGGATAGTCTTAGGGACCCTAGCTAATGAATGCTTAGATTTTATTAGGTAGCTTTTGTTAAGGACCCTAGTATAAGTATCGATGACGTATTCGTATCTCGGTGTTTAAGAGTGGATTCTAGGGAAATTTTTACATATTCCTTGACATTGGGAATCTTCAACAATTCTTTAAAATAGTCACTATTCAATTTTATCATGACCATCCTGTCATCATCTCTCTCTGTTTGGGAATATTTATCATAGTGTGCGACAACAATGAACACAAGCTTTGGGAATTACATTGATGGAGGAAAAAAATGGCCAAAGCAAGTCCATTGTCAAGGATACCTTACATCCATTCCTTTTTGTTTGGAGCTCTAACCCTCTCCCCAAATTCAAGTAGTTCAATATGCCCAAGGTTTGTATCTCCAATGTTGTCAACATCTGATGTGATGCTTGAAGGGGAGTTACCCATTGAAAATTATATTTCATCTTCTCCTTTCCTTTTGAAGACAATCCAGACATTTTCCCTTGGAGAAATCCTGAAAAAACTCCTCTTGAATGAAAATAAGAAGTTACCTCCTATAATTCAGTCTTGCGGTTCTGACTACACTTACAACGCGTGCGGTTCCTCTTGGAAGTTCCACCAGTGGAGGTTGGATCCTTCTTTGCAACCCTATAGTTCGAACTACACTTTCGAAGTTAAGCTCCACCATTGAATTTTGTCACTTTAATCCCGCCACTGACTTATGCCACTTCAGTCCCATGACTAATTTTCGGTGTTTCACTTTGTAGTCGACATTCTGATGTGAACTTGTAAGAGGGTACGAAAACCTGTAAGCGAGGATCACGAGGGATGATGTGCACATCAACGGACATGCGAACGATAGCGTGAAGAGATCTCGGGAGGAGCGAGCATCAACCGAATGTGCATGCAAAGATTTGACAAATGGGCAGAACCTCGATAAGCCACAAAACTCTCCTCTATCTCATAGATCCAAAGGGGTGTACATATAGGAGGTGCTGAGTAACCCCTAGTGCTGCAATCATGACAAGTCAAGTAGAGAGGGGGAGTTACATTCCCAGAATAGAATTGTAACTCCTAATGACACATATGATTCATTGACACCCGATGCGTAAGAGAATATCATGATGACCCCTAAATGACACATGGACCTACGATCTCACCTAAGTGAGATGACTCACCTAATGATGTGGAAAATAATACACACCAATAGAACCTACATTGCGAAGTTGGGGTTCTATTTGCATCTTGAAATCTTTGAAGTGATATTTCAATGGTTACTTCTCCTTCTCTTCTTGAGAAACTGATATTTTGAATCCTAATATTTAAAAACAAACAAAACGATGAAGGTGACAAGAAAATAGGAAGGTTAAGTTTAAAACATAAGAATAAAACCTCGAGAAATGACACAAAAAGGAAAATGTGAAGGGCACCCATGAGGCCAAATGAAAAAATGAAAAGAAAAACCCTAGGAAGAAACTAGAAAAACCTTGCAAAACTTACCTAAATACCAAATAGGTTAATGATAAAATCATGAAAAGATGCCCAAAAATCCACCTAATAAGTGCATTTGGAGGTTAGAGATGCCTTAATAGATCAACATATTAATTTCTCGGGTGAAAAATATAAGTAAAAATTCACCTTTAAATAGAAAAGTGAGAATTAATTACCACGGGGCTGACACGTGCGGGTAGCTCACAATAAATTTTGACCTACCATCGAGTTTTGAAAGTCATAAGTTAGAATGCATTTGACATGAAAAATACACTTTGGGTTTTGAAACCCGAAATAACCTTTAAATGGTTAGAAGTTGGAAGTCGAGCTTGATCTGTAGTTTGCATGCAAACTGTTGCATTTCAAACTCCAAATTCGATATACACATGGGGTTAGACTTTAGAACCCGGTCTCAGTAGTTTTGCATGCAAACTATATTTTAGACTCCAGATTCCAATTTGTAAATCTCTTTAATAATGCAAGTTTCGGGTTTCAAAAGTCACTAAGCGGTTTGCATGCAAACTATCTCATTGACTTATGAAATACAAAATCCGAGTAATTTTCAACAATTAGGCAATTTTTGGAAAAATAAAACCTATTATAAGGAAAAAAATTTCTAGAAAAAATTCAAAATTCCTCTTCAAAAGGGGAACTTGGAAAGTTAACGAGAGACCAATCAGTGATAAGTATCCTCTAATTTTAGAAGTGAAGTCTCTGGATAGAAAAAGAACAAAGAGTGGAGGTAAATCAATTATGAAAATGTCTTGAGGAACTGGGACATTAGGTCATGCATGCAATGTGAGGCTTAAACCTTTGATAACCTCAACAGTTCTTACTTTTGTTCCATCTAGTTGTACCAATACTTTAAATGCAAGAGATTCATACTTGAGACCTAACCGTGTCTGCAATTTGTTTTGCATTCTTGAACTACTTGCTCCAAATCACTCATGTAATTATGCACTAAATATTTTCCAATAATCAAAGACACATAGAAGATTTAGGGTTTCATGCTCTTTCTTTTTTGATCCTCCTTTTGTTGTATGACATTAATAAGAACTTTGTCTACTTCTTTGGATGACTCACTTGGGATAGATAGATTGGCCATAGCTACTTACAAGAGATATTTTTGTCCCAGAATTGTGAATGATTCCCACATAGATATGCTCACATTGGTTTTCTTCATCTATTTAAGGATATTGAAGGGGGTGGTGCTATCTTTCTGCTGCACCTTACTTACAACAACATTTTCTTGCACTTGAGCTAATATGGAAGGTCCTTTAGGTTGATTTTGCACATTTGGAGCTACATTTGAAATGCCACCTCCTTGGAGTGTCAAAGAAGGTTGAGAAGGACCTGAATTTGATAACTAACCTTCTTCCATAGCTCTTTTTTTTATATCTTGTGTTTCACCGCCCCTTGAGGAAATTTCTGATTTACTCCACAAAAGTCATCCATTTTCCAATTTACAAGTGAAGTATCACTTGGAGGTGTCTCTTAAGTGGCCATCTACTTTGCTAATTTTATTCTCGTGCTATATCTTGAGAAAAATGCAACTTTGAACATCAAATATTGGTTCATAATTCCATTGGGGCATGTTTCTTGGTTATGTGGAAGATGACAAGGGAAACACCACTCGTAATCTTGCACAAGATTATTTTGAACAGGAACCAAATCTTGAGATGAACTAACCACATTTGGATTATATGGTTGAAATGGTCTTATAGGAGGAAATTGATTCTGATTTTGAGGATCGGCTTAAAAGAAGGATTGTTTGGTTGATAACGAGAATTTCTAGGTTGGTATGGAGGCTGATAAGGTCTGAAATTTTGGGCTTGTTTCCTCTTAATGGATACCAAATCATTCCCAAAATTTTTAATTGTTTCATCACTTCTTGTAACTCAGTTGAGGTACTTGAGGAAGTAGATGCTTGGATAGAACTTTGATTTCTTGGGGTTGGAATAAGAGCTAACTCGGGGTTTGATTAGAATTGGGGTTCTCAATCTCTAGGAAAATAGGCATTAGAGGTCTAGGAGAAAGTTTCTCAGCCTGAATAAGACTATTCTCAGCCCTAATAGCAATGTCATAAGCACATGGTAATGTTATACCCCATGGATTGAATCATGACTGAAATATCACTGTTCAAAGATTTTAGATAATAAATAAATGCATGTTGGGGTGTAGGTCTTACCACTTGAGGAATTCGGTCCCAAATCCTTTGAAAATTGGTTTTAAATTAGGATTTTTTTATTAGGGGATCTCTTCGTTGTCGTTAGCTGCTCTACTAAAGACATATGATCTTATTTGTCCTAAAAAGATTGCATAAGGTTGTCCTAAGTTAATCCCAATTGTTGATTGAAGTAGGTCTTAAACTTTTGTACTATTGTAAATATTTTTCTTTGAACGAATAAGCCAAGATTCTAATTGTAACATCTTCTTCATAATATAATTAATCAAGAAAACATTAGCAACATCTTGAATGTGGTCAGCGTAAGTAGTATGATTTTCACCAGTGAAGAAAGGGATACTTTTGAGTGTAGACATTGGTATATCATGTTGTGCATTGAGAGCTAGAGGACTACCATTATTGAAATTGACAAAGGGAAGATTTCTTTGTGTTGCCATAATTTGAATGGGTCTTAAAACTCTAGATGATTGCAAGAAAGGCCTACTAGGAGGTGGTGTAGAAAGATTTCTATTTGGTGGTGAAGGTGATCTTTGAATTGATCTCCCCTTCTTATCCTCATTGATGACAACTGCAAGTAGTCAAATGATCCTTCTTATGTTGTTCTTGACCTTGTCTAAATCCTTCTCATGAAACTAAGGTTCTAACACTGCTAAAACAATTAAATAGAATGCTTGGAGTCACCAAATGTGTTGCTACAGAGCCTCCAAAGGCTGAAATTTACCAAGATACACACCAAAACTTGAAAAAATGAAAGGATTAAATTCTGAAGGTCCCACTGGGTGTGTCGAACTGTTGTAAAAAACAACACCCTCTGATTTTTCATGTATGTGTGGATGAGCAATCAATGTTTTTTTGGTAACATGGGATTGTCTCTCAAGTTGTGGGACTTGCTACTTGAGACAAACCTCTAGAGAAGGTTGGTTCCTCTACCTAATCCTAATGCTAAACTACTCCTAAGGAAGGAAATGCAACTATCTAATCCTACTCTATGATTCCAAGGGACCAGGGAAGAGAAAGATACATGAAAATAGAAATCCTAAGCTAAGAGAGGTGATAACACCAAGAAGAAGGGGGAAGACACTCTTAAATGAGGGAAAATGGAAGAAAAATGAGGAAGGAGAGGGCATACATGAGTACCACAGTCCAAAAAAACATTCAAACCACCATTTCCATGGAGAAAAAATAGATTTAAACCATGTAAGGAGAACATAATATGCACAATAGACCTGCAAATGCAATGAAAGGAAAGAAAATGCAATATAACACAAGCTAGACATATCAATAGCCACAAAAAGTATTTTATTGCTTCAAATATGCACAATCCATTACATTGAAGGAGAAAGGAAAGAATCACCTTGTAATTGCCCAAATATGAGGCCTAAAACTCATAATAAAAAGTGCAACACTTGGAGAAGGATGCACCAACATTACAAGAATGTCCAACCCTTACAAATGAGTCTCTTTTTACAATATATAGAAATGGAAGAGAGAGAGAAAGGGGAAAAAGAGGGAAATTCGAATTCAGGCCTTCACCCACCAATAACATGCATTAATTCTATGAAAACAATCATGGGTACCCTTCAAAACCCACTCCCCATGTCAATTTTCTTGCTAGAGAAGCCAAGGCACCATATCTCACCATATCTAGTTGTTCAACTACCTGGAATTGCATCTTTAAATGTTGAAAATGTTTTCTTCATTTTCTCCTACTTACTCTCACCTAACTCAATATTTTTAGTCGTCATGATGAATAAAATGAAAATACCTTTCCAAAAAATCCAATTTTGTCAAATTTGGACAACTAGAGCAAAAATTATGGCCATGCGTGTTAGAGGGGGTCGAGTAGGAACACAGGTTCCCCTGTTCACTTCCACAATCCACAATTAATTTATTTTTGCCTTTGGTTTGTAGGTAGATCTAAGGAACTAGGGAGCTGGTTCTATTTGTGTTTGGTTCCTTTGCAACACTCTTTACATGCATGATACTCTACTACCCGACACCTTCTCCTTTGTTGTGGATCACAAGCCATTTCAGGGGAGCTTTTATTCGTGCCCTCGTTCCACCCACTCACCTTCCGTCCGACGACCTCCTACCCGCAACATTGAATCCCTTCACCTTTCTCTTTGTGGAATGCCGACCCATACGAGGAAATAGTTACCTAACGTAACTAGTTATGTCAGCCTTAGGTTCCTCCTCACTAATCTACCTTCCTTTATATTGTAGCACCTTTTTGGGAACTAGTTCCCGACAAAACAAGTTCCTTCATTCCTCCATTTTCTTGAATCTCTATAATTCTCCAAAATAACCCCAAAAATTATTTTTATTTCAGCTGAAAAATCATTATGGGGCTCGTAACTTATGGGAACCGTTCCACCGCGTTGTAGTTCTTCTATAGTGCCTAAGATCTGCATTACTCCACTCTCGCTTGATCCTTTATTCGTCAACTCGGTCGTCCGATGGGGGAACTCTTTACCACTGTGGAACTTGTTCTGAAATCTCTACCCCATCCACATTACACTATTTTCTTTATCTTATGGGTAAGAAGTCAATGTGGAGAACCTTAGTCCCTAGGGAACTTGTTCTACTTAAACACCAAAAGTCCGCAATATACTACAAAACCCCATATGTCTTAATTCCTTCCAAATTTTCTAAGTTTTTGGCCATGTATAGAGTTGAGGGGTATGTAAAGGAGAGTAGAGTGCCCTAAAGCTAATTCGCTCTAATTTTATCGCTTTTACCCTTGTCCACGTCCAAATTATCACCGTAAGTTATTGAAATACACGAAAGGGGATTTTTTGATAACAATACTTTTACACTTTTACTTACTTATACACATGTTACTTTGATTTCTCATATACATAACTTTGACAACTCTTTCACTCTTATTTTGTAGGTCTATCCTTACTATGCAAGAAGAAGTAGCTCACATCATAAACACAACAAGTTATTATGCATACACTTCACCCCTAAGGTCCACTTCCCTTTCCTAGTCTACACACTTAACACCTCACTTGTCCAATCGGCATGCCATCAACTACACTCTTCTCTACAAGGCCATAAGGTACGCATCTTATATCTACTTTATGCTATCGAGTATTCACTCAATATCATAAAGTGGGGGAAAATGTAGACACAAAATCTATGCACTTGGGTACATTTCTAGGTCATAGAGCATACTAATATATACATGATTCCTAAGCAAGAAAACTAGTAATTAACAATGTCTTTTGGGCCTTTTTCTTTGTCTTTTATACTTTTATTTACCTTATACATGCTACAACCTTACCGGTATTTGAATGATTTACCTTTTATGGCCTCGGACACTAGTGCCTAGTTAGGACCTCGGTGACCAGGCGCTCCTATCCCTCTTGGGTGTTTCCAACCCTTTCTCCCCTTTTCTCATTCTTTTGGCTCTCTTTTACTTCTTGGGCATATTTTACACTTTTGGGTCGGCCTTCTAGTTGTTAATTACAAAATAAAAAAGGGAATCATGTATATACATAATTATAGTCCTAAATAAGGGGCTAAACACTAACATTATATATTATCACCTAAGATTGCATTCTAAAGGTACAAGATCATTTAAAAGTATCCATCTAGCACATTCACTTAAGGGACAAGGGATGCATTCTTCTGCATACACAACATAGGAGGGGAATTCTATTATATTCCATCTCATATATTCTATACATATGTTACATTCTAGATCTATCCCGCTATCATTGTGCAACTTACACAAGGGCATCCTAGGGCATCATTACACACACTTTCACACAGAACTATATGGAGTCTGAAATCTAGTGTAGCCCTTAGTACTAAGCTCACTCTTTGAGTGACCATCGAGTATCGATCCGACTCCACATTCTACATCTTTATTTTTATATTTGATGTGGTTTGTGGGATTGTGTAGCTATGTATCTTTTTTTACAAAGTTACAGTGTGAACAACAAAATTGGGACAAATCCAGAGTGACAAACAGAGATCAACAATAAAGTTCCTCTTGCACATAAAGGATTATAACTGAGCATCCGGGTGGACACTAGCGCCTGATCCAGATCCACCAACACCTGTGAGCACTACCGTCCTCCTATGGGCACTCTATCTGCGTATAGTTATGAGTTCTAGAACCTCCAGTGAGACTGACGATACTCTCCTCATTTTGTTTCGATAGTTCCTCGATCTAGAACACTTCCCGATCACTTTGAAATCAACTCGGTCATCTATCCCTCTCATTTTTTAAGGTTTCATATTATTTCTATTTTGTTTCTTATCTATTTTTTTTTACTTTTTGACTTGTATTTCATTTGTCATGAATTACTCAAAAATAAGATTTAATTTAATCTATATTAAATCAATGACATTCCAAATTTTATTTTTTTAGTTTACTTTATTATATTAATTTTATTATTGTTATTATAATTTTATTATTTCACATTCACGATGTAAATTTGATTGTGGTTTAGGTAATACATGTTGGAGCCCAATATTACACTTGTTAAATCTTGGCACCATGACTTGCGCTCCTAAGTCTTTCGTTCTACAAGTATATGAGCCAATGAAGAAAAGACACACATGAACCGACATATAATTGATTCATTAAAGGGGCTACATCGAGCGCTAAGGTTACATATCCAAAGGGAAGTAATCAGTACACTAAGTCAACCTAAGGTTTCCAAGGCTCGTAGTCAAGATAGAGGAGAGTACCCTTCTAGGATATTAGTTGATGGGGAAAGGTATAGATCGATGGGAGGATAAGAAAAGCATGCAAAATCTATACTACTATAATATAACTGAAATAAAGGAAAGGAAAGCTAAGGAGATGATTATATAACATCACTATGCTAACTAGCATCGATGTACATAAAATACTAAGCTAGTATAAAGCAACGGGGAAGGGAGATGAACTAATCTATGAAAAATGACCAAGAGGGTTAGAGAACTTATATACAAGGTGGTTCTTTGATGCATTTATCTCTCTAGATAAGCAATACACCGATAGATAATATCTATTGGTGGATAATGGGAACACCATTCCTTTCCTAGACTCACTATAGATGACCCAATAGTGTAAGCAATCCAACAATCAAGAAGAGTGTCCAATCTAATTCAAATACAAGATGAACCAAGAGAAAAACAAGTAGATGTGAAGATGTCACAAAAGAGTAGAGAATATGGCCCTAGTTCATGTGATTTTTTTCCTTCCTTATGAATGTTTGGGTGTGGTATGCATATATACCCGATGCCATTACCCGCAGGAGATGATGTTAGCCAAGGAAAAACCTAACACCGACACCATCTCCTATGGGTGATGGTGTCACCTAAGGGGATCTAGTTTTAAGTGGAGTGAAAAATGTGTCATGTGACAAGCAAGAATTAGTGAAAAAGGTACCAATGTTGAAGCCGATACTAGAATGTGTTGGGAGTGCTAGTGTGTGTAACAAAGAAGGAAAAGGGTAAATAAAGATAGGACCACATAGTGATACGTCTCTCTATGTACTATCTCTAACCCATAATGACCATGTGAATAGTCATAACCCATTCCCGGCATGCCCCTTAAGGAACCCGATCAAGAAATAGATGCATCAATGACCCTTATCTCGCACAAAGGAATTGTTAGTAACAAGTATGAAAGATTAAGATGAAAAATTAGGTGTATACATATGCCGCAACCGTTGGTCACTACATGTCACAATAGCAAAATATGGAGTGGTAAAAAAATTGAAATAATCCATAAAATTGAAAGTGATAATAGATACTAAAAGTAAGTACATAAGGGAATGTTGAAAGTAATAAAGGACTAGCTGAAATGAAACATACCCACCAATGCACACCTGATAACATTGATCTTCCTACCATGTGCGGGTACAATCAACGCTAAAATAACCCTAAAGAAGTAAGACTGAAAATAAAAACTAGAGGATCATCAGTAAAATAAGACAAAAATCACCTAGCTAGGGGCCCACACGATGAATGTCATGTCGGAGTTTCAAGATGTTGTAATGTCATAGTGGTATGGTGTCATAGATATCATATGGTGATATGGTGTCAAAAATAGGAAAAAATAGAAATTCATTGAATGTATATGTGTAATATGTCAAAGGGAATGGTATGAGATCACGATCATGAATTAACAAATGGCACATTTTTCAAGCTTGAGAGGAAAAATGGTAGTCGTAGGAAGTTTTAGGGTTATCGCGATTGATTTTGAATAGAAAATTGTTTTTATATATTTATTTTGTTTTTTGTTTACTTATTACTTTATTTGGATTTTGAGAGAAATCGATATGGTTTCATTATCCCTTTTACCCCTGGAAAAAATGGACAGTTGGAAAAATTAGACTTGGGAAACTTCATGTAGCTTTAATGGTGAATTTGGAATAAACAAGTAATTTAAATTCTTTGGGCACTTAGAATTATTTGGATGCATTCCCTTCTCTAGGATTAAAAAGATCAAAACTTAGCTAGTTTTGGGGTCAAAATGGATAAAAGTGGGAAAATTGGGTTTGGAGCAACAGTAGTCCATTTTTCCTAACTCCCTAACCCAAGAAAAATCTAAGGAGTTAGTGAAAAAATGGAGAAATTTGAAAAAATGTGAAAAATGGGCTATTAAAGCACAAATCTCGTGTGTGGGAACTTTTTTTTGCAAAGTGCAAAAATCTCGTGTCGGGAATTTTTTTGCAAAATGCACGAATCTCGAGCTAGGGAATTTTTTTGCCAAGTGCACAAATCTTGGGTTAGGGAACTTGTTTGAAAAGTACACAAATTTTGGGCCAATGAACGTTTTTGTAAAGTGCACAAATTTTGGGCCAGGGAACCTTTTTGCAAAGTGTAAAAATCTTAGGTCGGGAACCTTTTTGCAAAGTACAAAAATTTTAGGCCAGGGATTTTTTTTTACAAAGTGCACAAATTTCAGGCCAAGGAACCTTTTTGCGAAGTGTAAATTTCAGACTTGGGGAACTTTTTGCACAATCACGTTTTAATGTGTAATCTTCAAATGATCATAACTTTTCATCTCGGTAATGAAATAAATAAAAATTTATATCGTCGGAAAGGTATTGAAGATTACTACATGATTAATGCATTTATTGGCCACATTAAAGTGATTTATTAGTGAGAAATTGAAAAAATGAGCTCGGGGTCATTTTTCAAGTACAAGCTCTACAAAAATTAATGATGCCCATGTTGGGTCAAGAAAAATTCAATGTTGATTGGTTCTGGGTCGTTGAAGAAGTGGTTGGGATCCTTAATTTCATATTTACTCTCTCTCTCTCTCTCTTTCTCAATTCTTATATATAATGTAAAAATTCTCATTTTTAGAGGGCGGTATTCGGGTATGGGGAAACTCCGCCAATTTGTTCTCTAAAATTCCTTAAGTTGCAAAGCCTTCTCATGGGCTTTGTAAATAAAATTGTGCCTCAGTTATACAAATGTAATGGACTATGTATATTCAGGGAGTAATAAAATTTGTGTTTGTGGTGTTCTCTCAACCCTTGCATTTTTTTAGTTTCTCTTGCCTCTCCATTCTTGTTGTTATATTATGTGCATGTATTTCTCATTTGTAGGTTTGCGTTCTATGTTTTATGGAGAAAATATGTTGAATGAAAATATGGGTCCGTGTCACATTAGTCTAGCTTCTCCTAACTCCATTTTCCTTCTTCTTTCTCCCTCAAGAAGGATATTCCATCCCCCTTTTCTTGGTGTTATCACCTCTCTTAGCTTAGGATTTCATTTTCCATACATCTTTCTAACCCCTCTCTCTCTCTCCTTGGTCCCTTGGAATTGATAGTTTAGGAGTAGTTAGTTGCATTTCATTTTCCTCCTTAGGAGTAGTTTAGTATTATGATTAGGTAGAGGAATCAACCTTCCCTAGAGTTCCATCTCAAGTTCACAAGTGCCACATCTTGAGAGATGGTCCCATGTTAGCAAAAAGTAGGGATTTGTGATGTGTAAATCCTAGGGTGCTATTTTTTTGTGATAATAGTTCTAGCACGCCCGGGGGACATCAAGAGGTAAAGTTATATACTTCACAGGTGTTCCATTGTAATATCTCAGCCACCGTGTTACCTTTACTGCTTGATAACAGTTTTGGCACGCTCGGTGGGACTCGAGAGGTCAAGAAGGAGCTTCATTACAATATCTTAGCCACTTTGTGCTACCGACACCAAAATTTTTGGCACATCCAAAGGGGACAAGAGATAGGAGTTTTACATCTTCATTTCATCAAGTTTGTTGTGCTCTTGGTTAAATCTCAGCCTTTGGAGACATGTTAAAAGCACATCTTTCGACTTCACCGATCTAAGATAACCCATTTTCTAAGTTGTAGACCTTCCATTTCATCCATTTGCATCTATTTTTCTTTCCATACCTTTCATTTTTCTTCCATCCATGAAGTTGTGCAATCATGAATTCATTTCCATCATGGGATTCCCATTTGCAGAAACAATGTTCCTTTCCAATTCATCTTTAGGTTATTACAATCCACCTCCGGACCAGGCTTCTATGATGAAAATCAGCAGTATGTATACCCGTGTGAGTGAGATACAAATCAGTTTGGTCACTTTCCAAACTATGAAGTTGTTCTAGAGAAAGGGTACACAAATTTTAGAGGCCATATTACACCCGAAGAGGTTGGTTTACGGAGGAAAGTTTAGAGAATGGAGGCAAATATGGTGTGAACCAGGGCTACATCTCAATTGAAATCATTCGGAGGTTGGTTTCTGTGGTCACTTTACCATGGGTTGGCCCTATGCCAAGGCATTACAACCCTTTGTAGAAGCTTGATTTCATGGTTGGGATGCTTCCAAAAATGAAAAATTAGATTAAGAAGATAGAGGCTTTTGATTTTAGTGTTAGAAACCTTGTCAATGGGAAACCCCTCCATTACCATCTCACAATCCTCTTCCCATTACTTAACCCATACCATCTCATCATGAGGTTCAATTCCCTTGCTTCCCATCTCAACTAACCCTATTGTGGATTCCATTTCTTCATATTCTACCCTTCCAATCCACCACCAATTCTATGCCCTTTTCCCTTCCAAAAATATCCCACTCCATAAAAACAAGAAATTGAACCTTCCCTTCCACCACCAACAATGAAAAACTAATGAATCCCAACCCACCCCTCCTTTTGCATTCCCAAACCCATTTTAGGAAGAAGAAAATTAGAAAACTAGTCAAGCAGGGAAGAAAAATGAGGAGCTTAGCAAGAGGAATAATTAACATTAAATTTGAGAAATTGGGCTGCCAAGTTCAACATTAATCAAATGCCATTGATGAATAAGCCTTTAGTGGAAGTTGGAGTTCAACAACACGTGGTGAAAACTGATTTTGCAGATGAAAAAGAAAAAGAGAATGATGATCAATAGTCATTGTGTTCAGAGTGTAGTGTTCACATTGGCACTATATTTTCAGAGATTATTGATACATCACCAATTACATAATCGGTTGAAGAGGAAGAATCAAATCAAAATCCACAAAAAGAGGAGCACATGGAGGGAAAAAAATCATTTTCGAGGACCTATAGGAAGAGGATATCATAGAGAGCTTCTTGCTTTCTTGTAGTAATGAAAATTCAGATTTCTCTCTTCCTTCATCTTTTGTTGAAAGTGATTTGGTTGATGAATCCATCATGAAAGAAGATATCCATGAAGACCTTATTGTCCATAATAGTCCCCATGAGTAGTAGATAGAATATTTTGATCTCTCAAATTTCATGGTGGATGGAGAGATCAGATATTCAGATCAGTTTGGTCTTCAAGTGGAGAAGGAGGAACTCTAGAGTGAGTAGTAAGCTTTAGCTAGTTGTAGTGTTTCACCAATGATTCCATTAGATGTTGCCATCAATCTCGAGGAGTTCCACATTATTGAAGAGGAAGGAAACAAGGATGACACCACTCCCATATCAATCATCAAGGAAGAGGATCAACTATTTGTGGATGGGAAACAAGGTCAAAATCAGCTTGCAAACAGTCACCTTTTACAAGAATGTACATTAGAAGACTTCATTCTTGAAGTTGGGATTCGAGCAATGGGAACACTTCACAAATCATACCATGTAAAATCAAGTACCTAGATTTAGTGGAGTAAAACTCAGAGTTACCACTAGTCATGCTTACTTTAGAGCATGAGGATGAGCTACATAGTACCAAGGATCAGCTCCAACACCTATAGGAGTCTAATACAAATCAACTTAAGGAGGTATTTTTCTTGTTTGTTGTTAGTAATTTGGATTTTAAAGTGGAAAACCAACTCCGGGAAAATTTTCCAATGTTATCAAAAGCCATGTTTAGTGTAAAATCACATACATGGCTACAAATTGTGAGAAAGGGAAGCTACTTCTCCTTGCCACCTGCATTATTCATTTGAGTTTTCCATTTCTCTCATTAGAGTATAGTAGGTAGGTATTTTTCAATAGAAGAAGTGCTTGTACACACTCTGCATGTTTCACTTGAGACATGTATGATCTTCCCTTTTGTACATAGTGTGTTGTGGTGTGTTGTTGCTCTTGCACAATCCATTCGAAGTAGAAGTGTTTGTGGGAAATCAATTTTAATAGTAGTTCTAAGTGCATTTCGAATCAACACGTGTTTCCAAACTTTTCCGTGTTCCATCTTTCGCCATGATTCAGATTCATTTTTCCTTAAAGATCGGTAAAGAAATCAGATTTTGGGATAGTTTTAGTTACATTCATTCATCCTTGTCTCAACAAATCCAATTTTTAGAGGAAAGAGAAAAGAGATTTCAGATTCAATTTTTTCCACTCGATCAAAACTTCAAGATTTTCTTATAAAAGATGGAAAATTTGAGAAAAAGAGTTGTTCCAAGTTTAAGAAGCACTTTAACTGGGGGTTCAAGGGGAAAATTTCAAAGTTCAAGATTAGATTTTAGGTTACCAGGCTGACTCCATGCCCAATGGATGCTTCAAGGCCACTGATCAACTCATCTAGCAGCGATGTCTCTCGTGAGTCACCAAATTGTTATCCATTTTTACCCCTGGAAAAATGGACAGGTTGGAAAAATTTGACTTGGGAAACTTCATGGAGCTTTAATGGTGAATCTAGAATAAATAGGTAATTTAAATGCTTTTGGGCACTTAGAATTATTTGGATGCATTCCCCTTCTCTAGGCTTCAAAAAGATCAAAACTTAGCCAATTTTGGGTTAAAAATGGATAAAAGTGGGAAAATTGGCTTTGGGCCACTTCATTCCATTTTTCCTAACTCCTAACCCAATAAACATCTAAAGAGTTGGTGAAAAATGTAAAAATGGGCTATTAAAGTGTAAATCTTGGGCTAGGGAACTTTTTTGCAAAGTGCAAAAATCTTAGGCCAGGGATTTTTTTGCAAAGTGCACAAATCTCAAGCCGGGAAATTTTTTACAAAGTGCACAAATCTTGGGTCAAGGAACTTTTTGTAAAGTGCACAAATTTTGGGCTAGAGAACTTTTTCAAAGTGCACAAATTTCAGTTAGGGAACCTTTTTGCAAAGTGCACAAATCTCGGTCAGGGAACCTTTTTGCAAAGTGCACAAATTTTAGGCCAGGGAACCTTTTTTCAAAGTGTATAAATTTCAAGCTAGGGAACCTTTTTGCAAAGTGCAAATATCGGACCCGAGAAACTTTTTGCATAATCACAATTTTTAATGTGCAATCTTCAGATGATCATAACTTTTGATCCGGGTAATGAACTAAGGAAAATTTTATATCATTGGAAAGGTATTGAAGATTAAAACATGATTAATGCACTTATTGGCCATAATAAATTGCTTTATTGGTGATAAATTTAAATAAATGAGCTCAAGGTCATTTTCAGGTACAAGCTTTGTAAAAATTAATGTTGCCCATGTTGGGTTTGCAAACTTCAATGTTGATTGGTCCTGGGTGGTTGAAGAAGTGGTTGGGATATTTGATTTTATATTTACTCTATCTCTTTCTCACTTCTTCTATATAATTTAAAACTTCTCATTTTTAGAGGGGGATATTCTGCACATGGGGAAACTCGCCAATTTATTTTCTCAAATTCCTTGAGTCTGCAAGCCATCTCACGGCTCTATAAATGAAATTTTGCCTCTATTCTACAAATGTAATGGATGGTGTATATTCAGGGAATAATAATTTGTTTTTTGCATGTGTTCTCTCAACCTTTGCTTTTGTTTTGTTAGTTTCCCTTGCCTCTCCATTCTTGATTTCTATTTTTGCATGTATTTCTCATTTGCAGGTTTGTGTTGTTGTGTTTCATGGAAAAAAGATGTTGAATGAAGATTTGGGTATGTGTCACATTTGTCTAGCCTCTCCCAATTCCATTTTCCTTCTTCTTTCTCCCTCAAATAGGATATTCCACCCCCTTTTCTTGGTGCTATCACCTCTTTATCTTAGGATTTCATTTTCCATGCATCTTTCTAACCCTCTCTCTCTCCTAGTCCCTTGGAATTGATAGTTTAGGAGTAGTTAGCTGCATTTCCTTCCTTAGGAGTAGTTTAGTATTAGGATTAGGTAGAGGAACCAACCTTCTCTGGAGGGACATCTCAAGTTCACAAGTCCCATGACTTGAGAGATGGTCCCATGTTAGCAAAAAGTAGGGATATGTAAAGTGCAAATCCTAGAATGCTACTTTTCCTCATAACAATTTTTGTTTCCAAATTTGGGTATATTTTATGGTGACATGACATGAGTATGAGGTGATGGTAAGGGATGACGAGGCGTGTACATGATGGGGCATGACCACGGGTAAGTTGTTACATTAAATTTTCTTGAGTAGATTAGGTTTCATTTAGTTGTTTTACGTTTTCGAGTCATTAGGGTGTCATTTTGGTCCAAAATTGCATCATGGGGTAGGTTAGGACAAACAACAAGTGGGTTTGGGAGGGATTTGATTTTGGTTTTTTCATTTTTAGTTATCTAAGGTTCATTTCTTGAAATATCGTGACACTTTTTGGCCGGATATTATTAGCCCCCTAAAGTAAGAGGGTTGATGGCATCGGGATAGGGATAATTTTTGATAGGGGATGATGGTATAAGTTAGGGGGCTAATGGTGTGAGTAATTGTATATTTGACTCTTTAATTTTTTATAGTGCATACCCAATTGATTTTTTGAGGTATTAATTCCCATTGTTTCAGTTGTTTTATGCATGCAAGGAGATCGTATGATCTTTTTATAGAGGAGTGTCAATGTGACATGATTAAGTGGGTTAATTTCAGGCTTGACTTTGGTAGAGGTGACCTAGCTATAGGGTTAGGGTTTTGGGGGTATCATGCAGATGCTCGGGATACCATTAGACCTAGACCTACTCCAAATGTTTTTGGATATATGGGAGATGAGATCCATCACCTTTCAGTGGTGGAAAGGACATGAGACCATAGATATGGCCTTGGATTTATAGGATGTCCATGGGATTTTGGGGTTACCCATTGGAGGGACCCATAAGCACTGTTATTTGACACCTGATGTTGTAGAGTGAAGAGCCTTAACCATATGGGCTACTAGGAAAGATACATACGACAAGCTTATGTTGTGTGTATGACTTAGTGTAGTACACGCCTCAAGGATTTTGGCTATATGGAAGGTGGCAATGGGGATTTTGTGGCACAAATAGTGTGCCACAAGGTAGATGGATCTATTCCATTATTTTTTATCATAATAGGTAGGGATGTAGTAGAATATGGGGTATCCTTCAGTTGGGGAACCACCATATAGGTGTAGTTAGTACACAATATTTACGGTGGTCGGCGTAGATGAGAGAGGGTCACGAGACCTATCATTTAATTAATAGATTAAATTTATGATAGGTTTCCCATGTATCAACTTATAGGTACACCACCGGTGGTAGTAGTAGATTCCCTAAGAGTACTCTAGTGGGCACATGGGTTGGTAGTGAGAGAACTTAGAGCATTCTAGGCACTAACACATGTGGTCCAAATGATGTTATATGTATGTGTGTTATTATGTTATTTAGACGGTTCTTGAGAAATATTTATTGTGTTATAGTTGTATTGTAATTGACACATGTCTTTGTACTTGGTTTTATAGAGTGGATGGTGGAGTGATACTCTTTGATAGAGAGTTCCCACTATGAGATCTTAGATAATGTGCTTTGGATGTTCAAAATACTACAATGATTTCCAATCCAATGACACCATCTGCATGAGACTTAGTGGGTGCCTTCCGTTTGGTCGGAAGGCATCCTGACACTACATAGGTATAGGGATGTATAGCCATTATTGGTTATAGGAAGCATAAATGTGATGTTTAAAAGCTTATTGCAAGCACACGATACCTTGGTATAGAAGTAGATGACCCACCTATCAAATTCTTAGAGGGTGGCTAAGTGGATTACTTGCACTAAAAGCAAGTCAAGGCGAGATCACGAGGAGAGGCATTTGATCCTGATCTAGGGTGGAATCTCTAGCTCACACAACCTGAAATACCAAAGACAGTCCCTTCATCCTAAAGCATCCGAGACCCCCATAAGGGGATGCGGTGCTTGAGCCTTATTATAGATGGGCCAAAGTCATGTATTGATTTTTGTATCATTTTTTTATGTATATAAAATTGATTCGAGACATATATAAATATGATGATTATTTGATGATGTTGTTTATTAAATTTTTGTGGTATATATGTTACTTTTATAATCACTTTATTGTTTTTCACATGCATTTATGTGATGATACTCATGATACTTAGGAATACTGATAATTTCATTAGATAGGTAAATTTGGTGGGAGGTGGAACTGGTAGGATAACCCAACCCACACGATGTGAAGAATCCAAGGGGGAAAAGGCCAAGACATGTAATTATAAGATTTCATGGTGTTGTCTGCAGTAAATAAATCCAAGCAAAGCCATAAGAATAAGCAAGGATTTTCATAATACCACAAAGTGATCCAATAGGAAAGACTAGGGGTAATAAATCAAAATATGTAGAATCAAGACCACGATAGTCCAACAATAAGAGGAGCTAGGGTGTACAAGATGTAGATCCAAGTAGAGAAGTTGGCTCAAGTGAGGATGAAGCAAGATACAACGAAGTGTGTGAGAACCCAAGTGCGGGATGATATCCCAAGTTAAGGAGAGAGCTCAAGCCAAAAGAAAGAAAGAAAATGTAGCCAATGTACTATAGATAGCTAGCTACAAGGGGAAAAATATTGTAAGGTTTTAGTGATGATGTCATTGACCTGGTGTAAGATGTGACTTCTAACACGAGTCATGAGGTCCTTTATAACATGTTGTGTAATAGTGACTTTCTGATGAACTTCAGATCTCATGAAAAATAGGGTGTAAGTGATCTAATCATCTAGTTGGGTGATAATTTCATGTCAAATATCATTCATAGAAGGATGAGGATGAGGGAAAGGTGGTAGTCCATAAGAAGGTATTGGTATATTCAATCGAGGGAAGTCACTCTTTTTAAGAGGAATTGGCTCCATGCTTTCAATTTTGGGAAAAGGTTTTAGGATCCTAATGTTCTGCTACACATAACCCAACAATCAGCATTGGTATGCATGTAATACTCATGATGAGAACAAAATAAGGGAGCCAAAGTGGAAGGTTGTGAAAATTTTCTAGTTTTATTGCATTTGACTTCAACTTCACGCTTCTTCATGTGTTGTTGATAAGCTCTACATTTAGAAACATCATGCCCCGAGGCCTTGTGCCATGTGCAATATGGCTCGGTTATTGGGGACCAAGGTGCCATAAGGTATGTAGGTAAGTTTCGTAGGGACGTGAAGTGATAATGAGAGTAGGAAAGGATAGCACCGATGTAATGGGTGACGATGGCACAATTTACAGCTTAGTCATCAAGGCATAATATATGGGGTCATCACCCATAAGGTCATCATTGTTGTAATTAAAACTTACGACCTGATCATCCACTTTTGTAAGGAAAATGGGTTGACTCAATGAATGTTAGAGTGTGGAGGTGTAGTATGAGGTGAAGAGGCCGATGGAGTGATCTAAGGTCCACACAAGAGATGACTAAAAATAAGTATCAACTATACTCAAGGATTATTCTTGTATGAGGATAACATTTAGTTTTGATCACATTGCATGCAAAGGATCTATTGGTAACACAAAAATTTCTGATCATGATTCTAAGCATAATTATCCGATGGGGATCATCTAAATCATAACCGTCATCATAATTTGATGTGGAGGCAACCACCAAATAGTCGACTATAATATCTAATCGCACCATATGCTCTAGTAGAGGTTGTGGTGTATGCGAGATGATATTGAGAACCGAAGGCTCCTTCTTATGAGAACGATGTTGAAAGGAAGGTGTTAAATGACATATTATAAGCTTGGATAAATTTTAGAAGTATTAATTATAAGTGTAACTTTATCGAGCTTCATCATCAGACTCCAAGATATTG
The DNA here is from genome assembly GCA_018340775.1 of Taxus wallichiana var. yunnanensis. Classification (NCBI taxonomy): domain Eukaryota; kingdom Viridiplantae; phylum Streptophyta; class Pinopsida; order Cupressales; family Taxaceae; genus Taxus; species Taxus wallichiana. The sequence goes on along the minus strand of CM031237.1, from coordinate 636,558,453 downwards.
GGAGGCATACACCCAACAAATTCAGGATGACAGACATTTCCTGAGGGAATCTATAAGATAATTAATATGTTGATATTCCCAATATGGGATGGGAGATAACTCATCTGATGGTGTGAGCTTATATGTTCCCTTTTTTGTATTATATCATTGTTCCAAGGATAAATATCCCCTTAGATAGCCCCATGGTGAGTAAGTTTTACACTTTAACGCAAATAGTCCTAGGAGGAATGATGATGGGTAATCATATGCATCCCACAGGGGGAATATTTCAACACTAATACCCTTGATAAGTGGTTCATGTTAGAATCATAATGTATTGAGAGAGGGGGAAAATCAATCCTTACACTTTTTAATTTCAATTTCAGATCACTCACATAAACCATTAATTAATTAGCCATCCATTAGTGTGTGCACAACAACATACACCATTCATTCAATTAACCATGAGCAAGAGAAGCAACACCATAATACAAGATATAAATGGGAAACCCTCAAGGGGAAGAAAACCTACTAATTTGTTTTTTGATATTACACACAATAAAGACTTAAGTGATCTCAGAACTCTTCAACTTTGGAATTATCCAAAAAATAAAAAATTAAATGTTGCTCTTCTACTTTCTATTAGAAAATGACATAGATAGCTAGTGAATGAATTATGCTTATGCTTAGAATCCACAATTGCAGGAAAGGAAAGAATTTAAGCTCATAAACACCAACAATTTTTATCCTGGAAACCTCCAGAGGAGGAAAACCAGTCGGGAAGGGAAATTTCTCTTTCTTCCCACTTTTATTGGCCTTTTCAAAATATTAAGTAGAGAATTTACAATAAGTATGAAAGAGAAGTAGATAATATCTCACACTTCCTCCCAAATACTTGTTTGCTCTATCTTAACACTCCTTTCTTCTACAAAATGCAATTCCAGTGAAAGAAGAACTTCTTGCTCACTTTCTCTCATGCTTCGATGATCCTATTCTCTTCTACAAACATGTATTTATAGCCTTTCTCATGTCCTCCCATGCACTGGAGAATGGGAAAGGTCATGGAGGAGAAGAGACATAGACAACCTTCCAAATTTTGGGTTGTTCATTTCATATTTTTGTTTTCTGTCCGAAAGAGCCAGGACAACCACCACCCAATGTAGACCGGCGGTCCCAAAGACCGCCCCTAGTTAGGCGGCGGTTACAGAACCGCCGCTCATATAAAGCGGCAATCCTACTACTAAAAAGATAAAACCTCCATGTGTTATTTTTCCTTCTTTGTGTTGATTGATTTGATGAAGTAGAGTCATTTTGGATCCCTATGGATCATCAAGTGAAAATTAAACATCACAAGATATTTCTTTAGTGAGGCACCAACCTTACAAGGAGCACCAACCCATGAACCCTTGTCTATATGAATCATAACAAGATAATTTAATGAATATGACTCATCACATAATATTTTGATGATAATATCACTGTAAATTTCTGCAACAACTCATTTGATGGTGATCACAAAATTCAGCTCCAAACACCTTTAAACCCTAGGTCTTCAAACTTGCACAAACTTGCACTTTCTTCACTTCTCAATGCATCAAACCCTTGCACACACACTCTTGCAGACATTCCTCAACATTTAAAACACACTATCATCCTTCAACACGTGCCTTTGAACATGAAAATCAATCACACATAGGTCACACTTTTCACACACACTCAACTAGTTACAAATTGCACCCAAAACATCACTTTTATAAGCTCTCCTTGATTCAAATTAAAAAGAGGTTGGTTTCCATCCTTTTATGGACCAATTCAACTTCATAACATCCCATTTGAATCATAAAAACATTCACATAAGACCCATATAGGTCATCCATGCCTAAAACCATCCATCATGCACCAAAAATCCTCAAAACCCCATCACTAGAAAGGAAAAATCCAAGAATCACAAAACCATGCTTATTCAAGCTCCCATATTGATCCATAGGGATCTGAAATGACTCTACTTCATCAGATTAGCCAACACTAAAGAAGGAAAATGAAGAAATAGAGGTTTTGTCTTTATGTTAATAGAATCACCGCTCTAAGCAAAGTGGGGGTTACATAAGAACCGCTTGACCAGGGGTGGCGGTCCTTTAACCGCCACCTAGCTAGGGTGGCCATCCTATGACCACCGGTCTACATTGGGCAATGGTCTTGTCACTTTCGGACAGAAAATAAAATTCAAAATGAACAGTCCCAGAATTGGAAAGGTTGTTCATGTCTCTTTTCCTCCATGAAATTTCCCATCCTCCAGTACACGAGATGACATGAGAAAGGCTATAAATACATGTACGAAGGAGTGTTTTGATCATTAGAAGCAAGAGACTTCATGGGAGTAAGTGTAAGAGTTATAAAGTGCTGGAATTGAGTTTGTAGAAGAAAGAGTTTGAGAACAGAGCAATCAAGTAGTTGGGAGGAAGTGTGAGACATTGTTAATTTCCTTTCACACTTATTGTAAAGTATGTATCTCTTATATTTTGAATTGACCAATAAAGAAAAAAGGGAAGAAAGAGCTATTTTCCCTTCCCGACTAGTTTTCCTCCTCTAGAGGTTTCTAGGATAAAAATCCTTGGTGTATGTGTGTGTATTAATTCATTTCTCTTTGTAAATTTCAGTTCTAAGGCATAAACAATTCAATCACTAGCTCAACTATCATTTTCTATTTGAAAGTAGAACAACAATATAATTGTGATTTTGTGAATGAATTCCAAAGTAGATAGTTTATAAATCATTTTGGTATCAGAGATAACAAGTATCCAAGACTATGGTATTCGTTCTTGGATTTATATGATAGTGATAAGGTCCAAAGGCGAAGAGGCTTTACCTTGCATCCAAATATTTCTATAAGGAAGTGGAAATAGAGAATTTAGGGACAAATGGAGGAAGAGAACTTGGTCTGTAGAATCAAGATGCTAGAGACCATGATGGATAGGATGTTTAGAAGACAAGAAGAACTTGTAGATTTGTAGAAGACGACTTCTGTTAAGCAAGACTCCATGGACTCAGTGGTTTGAGGCTTAGCCAAAAATTTTGGCATAGGGAGGAGCCACCATGAGGAAGAATATGGGGAAGAGCATGAAGAAGAGACTTCAAATGCAAGAGAGAAGGTAAAATCTGATCATGCTCCTTTTAAAGTTGAGACGAAAGTTGAAATTAAAATCTTTGAAGGAAAAGTAGATGCAAAATTGCTTGATAAATGGTTAAAACAATTAGAAGTCTAATTTAGCATCCATAATGTCACTAAGGCATAGAGGATCACCTTTACACATCTCAAAATGGAGGGACATGCTTTGGTTTGGTGGGAAACCCATCTAGCCACTTGTGAAAAGAATAAATGTCCTATTGTGAAATCTTGGCAAGAATTTAAAGAATTACTTAGAGCTAACTTCTATCTTATTGGCCACAAGGCTGACCAAATTATTAAATGGCAGTATTTTAGACAAGGTAGTGGTCAAAGTGTGTAGGACTATACTACGGAGTTTTAGAGGTAGGCCATGTTATTGAACATGGAATTGGAGGATGAGGATATTCTAACTAAGTACTTGGGAGGAATTCACACTCACCTTTGAAGAAAAGTCATCTCCACGAAGCCCAAAGATCTCAACAAGGCGTGTGTATAGGCATACTATATAGATGATGAAAAGAAGCAAGGAGAAGCAGAGCCAAGGGAAAAGTAGTCGAAAAATCAGCAGAAGAAAGAACATGGGCAAACAAGTAACAAAGGTAAGTGGAAAGGGAAAGGTAAACAAGCTGCCACTACTTTAAATACTTGTAAAGATCCCAAGAATTTTTACAAGAATTGTGATATCAATGGTCATACTAACACTGCATGTTGGAAGTTACATCCAAAGTTCATCCGAAAAACCAAACCAAGGACTCAAAGAAGTCCATGACACTGTAAAGATAGAAGGGGAGGTGGAAATCAAATATGACTTTGATGTAGACGAGAGGCTTGGATGCACGACCCACTAACATGGACAACTAGAATGAGGAGATGAGTAGAATATTCCAGATCAAAATCCAAATCAAGAGAACTAAGGTAAATGCTTTGGTGTATATCGGTTCTCAGTCTAACTTGATTTCTAAAGCAATTGTAAAGAAGCTTGGTCTTGAGACTTACGAGCATCCACACCCCTATCCTTTGGGTTGGGTGAAGAAGGGTGTTGAAATTTAGGTAACAAAAAGATGTAATGTCAAGTTTGGGATAAATTACTAGTATATTGATGTATTGAAGTTGATGTTATTCCACTTGATGCTTTTGATGTTGTTTTCAGGAGTCCTTACTTGTATATCAGGGATGCTATATTTATGAGAAGGGAAGACTGATACAGATGGGTCAATAATGGGATCATCTACAACATCTGAGCACACTAGCATAAGACACATGTTACTATGGTGAGTGCTAACCAAGAAAAATGAATTATTGAGGAAAATCATAATCAATTTTGTTTACTTTTGTTAAAGGATAAACAAGATGGGGTAGAAGTTTTAGAGATTTCTAACTAGGGAAAGCATGATTTGGATAGTATTATTCAGTCTTTTTAGGAAGTATTTCAGCTCCCAGTGGGTTACCACCAAAATGGGAAGTAGAACATGAGATTCAACTATTTCTAGAGTCCCCTCTACTGAACATCGGGTTGTATAGGCAATCCTTGCTTGAGAGTACTGAGGTAAAGAAACAACTTTAGGAACTATTAGACCAAGGGGTGATACGTTTGAGCACCTCACCATGTAGATCACCTATTGTGATGGTTCTAAAGAAGGATGGTTCTTGGAGAATGTGCATCAACTACTGCACTTTGAACAAGATCAACATAAAGAACAAATATCCACTTCCCCACATAGATGATCTCTTGGACCAAATTCAGCATGCCAAATTCTTCACGAAGTTGGATCTCAAGTCCGGTTATCACCAAGTCAGAATGAAGGAGGATATATGGAATACTGCCTTTAAAACAAAACAAGGTTAGTATGAATGGTTAGCACTGCCTTTTGGGTTATGCAATGCACCTGCTACATTTATGAGATTGATGAATGATGTATTGTGGGATTTTATAGTTTCATGTGTCATTGTATATCTAGATGATATCTTGATTTTTAGTGCCACATGGGAAGAACATCTAACTCATTTACAACAAGTCTTACAAGTTCTCGGGAGAAAAAACTGCTTTATAATATGAAGAAATGTGAATTTTCCAAATAGTCACTTATCTATCTTGGGCATGTGGTTAGAGGAGGAGAGCTACGAGTTGATCCAAAGAAGGTGGAAGCTATCACTAATTGGCCAACACCAATAGGAGCCAAAAATACTAGGAGTTTTATGGGAGTAGTATAGTACATGCGGAATTTCATTCCAGGCTTCTTTGTATTGTAGCACCTCTACACACAGTGGCCACAAAGAGTAAGGGTTTTGACTGGGGTAAGGAACAAGATAAATCCTTTGAGTTATTAAAATACAAGATTAGTCATGCTCCAGTACTTGATCTTCCTAATTTGCAACAACCTTTTGAGGTAGAGACAAATGCCAGTGATTACGTAATGGGTGCAGTGTTGCTTCAAGGAGGTAAACCCATATGTTATCATTCTGAAAATTTCACTTTAGAAGTTAAAGGATATTCAATAAATGATAAGGAAATGTATGCACTAGTTCAGAAATTAAAAAATGGAAGCATTATTTATTGGGTAAAGAAACTATTATGCACGCCGACTAAAAACCTCTCAAGTATTTGCAAGCACATGTCTAAATTGCAGCAGGGTAAGGCAATACAAATGGATGGGGTTCCTTCAAAAATTCCATCTTGTGATCAAATACAAGAAGGGTAGTACAAATTTGGTAGCAGGCATGTTTTATAGGCTATCTACATAGGAGAAGTTCTCATACTTTGCCACTATATCTCGATTGAGCCCTTCACGAAGGAAGCTTACGGAGAGGCATATGCCTAGGACAGAGACTTTGGGGTGACATTTTGCAGTTGTAGTCCCAAGGGGCTGAGAGGACGAGTATTGAAGATTGTAGGAAGGACGGGCTTCTCTACTTGATGGGGAAGCTTTGGGTGCCTAAAGAAGAAAGACTTCTATTGATGAGGGAAGCACATACCTCGAAAGTAGCGGGACATTTCAATGTTGGTAAGACCTTATCCCACTTGAAAAGGTACATGTATTGGCCCAATATATAAGAAGAAGTATCAAAATTTATACGTGGATGTAAACTTTGTTGTACCAGAAAGCCTAAGACTAGGAAGGAGGGTTTGTATATGCCTTTTCCAGCACTCTACTCATCCTGGAAGGAAATTTCTATGGACTTTGTAGGATGATTGCCTATGTCTAAACATGGCCATGACTATCTTTATGTTGTTGTTGATAGATTTAGTAAGATGTGTATTGTTACGACATGTAAAAAGAGAGTAAAAGCACATGAGGCAACAAATATTTTCTTTGCTTTGATGTATGGGTGCATTTTGGATTGCCAAAGTCTATTGTTTCTGACATGGATTCCATGTTCTTGTGGAAATTTTGGACTACTTTATGAGATAAGATGGCTACCAAGTTATAGAGGAGCACAAATTTCCATCCACGATGATGGATAGACATAGGTGGTGAACAGACTTTGGTATATTTTATCGAGAGGGTATAATAGCAAATACCCAAGGACTTGAGATGCATCATTATCCTACATTTAAGCATTCCTATAACCGGAAATACACACATCCACTATGAAGTCACCATTTGAAGCATGCTTAGGATATCTACCTTCAAATCACTAGACATAGAAGTTGGGAAATAGGATGAGGAGGAGACACAAGATACACAAGTGACTATAGAAAACAAATTCATTGAGAGGATCTGGAAAATCCATCTCAAAGTCAAAGGATAGTTAGAGAAATCTAAAGCCAAGTATAAGGCTAAACACAATAAACATAGGAGATAACATAAGCTTCATGTTGGAGAAATATTTTGGCTTTACTTGAGCAAGGAGAGACTATAAGGTTAAGCACGGAAGCTCAAGCCACTATGATATGGACCCTTCACCATATTGGAGTAGGTTGGAAAAAATGCCTTTCAACTTGATTTGCCACCATTTATGAGGATGTACTTAGTAGTAAACTATGAGAACTTGCACCTATATGAGCCATCCATGCTAGATGAAGATGAAGGATTATATTTTCTACCTTCCATTAAGGATTACGTCTTAAAATCACAAGGTGAATTGGAGGAGGATGTAGTGCTGTAGTAGAAGGTTAAAGAGACTAGGAGAGCTCTGTGTAGGAGTCTTGCGAGGCTAGACTTAAAGGAAAGACACCAAGGTAGGCCCGATGATACTTGAAGAAGAAAGTAGGAAATTATTTTCTTATCTACTCCCCACTAAGATTTTATGGGACCATAAGCCTCCTAAGTAAGGGAGGTGTGATCCAAAGGGACCCAAAATGACTCTACTTCATTAGATTAGCCAACAAAAAGAAGGAAAATGAAGAAACAAAGGTTATTTCTATATGTTAACAAAACCGCCGCTCTAAGTAGAGTGGAAGTTATATAACCGCCACTTAACCAGGGCGACAATCTTGTAGAATCGCCACCCACCACCATGGTGGCGCATCCCATGACCGCCCAGTCTCGCATTGGGTGGCGATCCTGTCACTTTCGGATAGAAAATAAAATTGAAAAATGCACAGTTCTAGAGTTGGAAAGGTTGTCCATGTCTCTTCTCCTCCATGACCTTTCCCATCCTCTAGTGTATGAGAGGACATGAGAAAGGCTATAAATACATGTAGGAAGGAGTGTTTTGATCATCGAAAGCAAGAGACTTCATGGGAGTAAGTGTAAGAGTTATAAAGTGCTGGAATTGAGTTTGTAGAAGAAAGAGTTTGAGAATAGAACAATCAAGTAGTTGGGAGGAAGTGTGAGACATTGTCAATTTCCTTTCACACTTATTGTAAAGTTTGTATCTCTTATATTTTGAATTGGCCAATAAAGCAAAAAGGGAAGAAAGAGTTGTTTTCCCTTCCCAATGGTTTTCCTCCTCTGAGGTTTCTAGGATAAAAATCCTTGGTGTATGTGTGTGAATTAATTCATTTCTCTTTACAAATTTCAATTATAAGGCATAAACAATTCAATCACTAGCTCACTGTCATTTTCTATTTGAAAGTAGAACAACAATATAATTGTGATTTTATGAATAAATTCCAAAGTAGATAGTTTACTGATTACATATTAACCAAACATGAGTAATATAAAATAAAATAACCATACATGGTCTCACATTTACATTAACCAATAAAATTATTTCATTTAATGGGCCCACTGGCTCATTTCCTTCTCAAAACAACTGCTTTTAGCATCCTAATTTCACCTTTGGGCCTCAAGATCACCCAAGATGATCTAAAATATGGCATGTGATGACTCTATGGAATACCCAAAACATTTATAACACTTATAATAAATTTATACATCATGAAACATATATATAATCAAACCACATCTACTTTTGTCTTCACTAAAACATGCTTCCCAAATACCAGTTTTACAAACTCAACTATTTTTCACCCTTTCTAATACTTTTAAGGAGTATAAATGACTTCAATAGATTAAAAATTTACCCTTATTCACTTTTTAGGTGGTATCAAGCATCAACTCATCCATTTGATGCTCTAACCAACTCATTCTTTCAGAAAACACAACCCTATCCTGAAAAGCAATAAACCTTCTTGCTCACAAACTGAGCTAGAAACCACATAAAATCAACTCATCATGAGACTAAACATATACCATTGGAAATATATACAAATATTCTTTCCATAAAATATTTTAACTACTTCTAAATCCAAGTGTAAGCCCTTCAACCAATCTCATCTCTACAAACCACCCTAAGTTTCCCCAAACTCGCCATTTGACCATTCTAAACAAATGAAGCACACTTAACCATGTAAATGCATCATCATGACTGAAAACCATCATGAGCATCAACAAAAACTATCATAATCACCATAATTTCCATTTAGTTTTCAACTCCTTTGGAAAACCTTGTCCCAAACTAAACTTCTTCGAAATGACCTATTTGAGTGGGGTCCACTCATCACCACAACCTCTACCATAAATTTCTAGAAACTTGGAGGAGTCCTCTACATGATAAAATCATCATCCATGCACTAGAAATAAATTTTGGCCACTTAGGATCATTTTCTCTCCTACCACTTTTGAGCTAGGGTTTCAAACACATAGAAGTTGTTTACCTTCTTAACATTCGTTCATAAAAATGTGATGATGAAATGACCTCATTATTTTTTTGAAACCTTATAGAATAAATGTAGAAAATCCCTGAAATCTATAAGATCCCATGCAAAGTACACAATTTAGGGTGAGCATTAGAAGATCTAATTCAAGATGGAAATGTCATTCTTCTTGACCATGTTTCACCAAAACTAACATAACTTGCAAAATAATCATTATGGAAACCTTAAATTTTTTGCACAACACCATGACACATCTCACTAATATCTTCAGTCATCCCCATGTCACAAATAGCTCTAAATATTTCCACCCTATCTCATTTACATAACTAGCCCTTAGGGTTTTGCACTATTTAGGCTAGGGTCAATTGAAATATCATCATAACTAACCATATAAACTATCCAAAAGGCCCTAACATTCCTTAAAAATCATTTATAACATCCTTTCATGATTTCATGAGATCATATAGCTCCATAACTCAATCTCATACCTCCTCGCACCCATACCTGGTCCAAATGAGCACCAAAATATTGGTCTTCAAACTATTCCTACACCCTAGAACTCATGTGAGTTCAAAATCATTCCCAAAACATTATCTCCATATTGCCAACATGCTCCTCAGCTACCAAGAAGCTCCAACTTCCATGCACTATCACCTAGACTAACCATGTCACTTGATTAAACTTGCTTTAGAACAACACATTCTCACCGAAACACTTGATCTCACCATGAACACCCTTTAATATTGTTTTCATAATCATCCTCATCATTCTCTTGCCCTACTCCATCATCAAATTTATCATTAATGGGATTTTCCATCAATGACAACACCTAAAACATAACATGCCAAGAATCTCCCCTTTATCATTAATGGAACCATCTCAACTTCTCCCCATTTTACATTAATGAAAAAGGAATACTTGTATTTGCATGGTATTCACCTTTCTCATCTTCATAGATCACCATCTATTTGGAAACATCAACCAAAGGTATCATTCTAGCTCAAAATCTTTAAATTTCACTCAAAAACCGAATGTTGACCATTCTTCAAGCATGGAAACACTGAGCTCCCCCTAGGAAAAGCACATGCACCACCTAAAAATTCCAATAATAATTAAGAAAGCAACATTTTACCTTTTCCTTGAGCTATAACACCATCATCCACCTTTTAAGCATGTAAAGCTTGACATTGTACACCCAAACTCTGTATTTGCCTTCAAGAGACTACTGTAACATACCTAAAACTAAAGCAAATACGTCATAAACATGCCAACAATGATGTCTGAGAATCAAAATTATTATCCTTGCCTTCATTCTTGGGCTTACTCAAAATTTTAAGGTACAATCTTGACTTGACACTATCATATTTTGGTCTACATACCACTTTAGGACTAAAATCCCTGAAATGAGCCTTCAATGCATTCTAGACAACTTTCACCCATCCCTAAAAGAACAATCAACATATCAAACACTTTCTTATGGATCCCCTTGGCTCTATGACACCCATTTCTAGATAAAGACACAAAAACTTGCTCGCATATCTTGCTTGCATGCCTTGAGAGCACGTCAACCACTTAGGCCTAGTCCTAAACCACCTTTTTAGTTTGTTATAGCCACATTTGGATGAGCTAATGCAAGTTTTAACCTAAAATTTCTTATCCTTGAAGAAAAAAACACAAATCATGCCTCATATGCCTTGAATTCATCAATAACAACTTCTAGAAGTAAAAACTCATGCTCCCCATATCATACAATCATCCTTACACATGTAGTTTGGAATTTTTCTCTTGAAACCATATTGTAACAACTCATGAAGTGTTGAACTTACCTTTCACATTTTGAAGAGTTTTATTTATTCTTCATGCACTTTTAAGATGAAAATACACATGTATAATTGCTTAATAGGATATTCAAATCATCAGGATACTATCACACAAACGTTTGTCTTAGTAAAAGCTTATACTAATCTCTTAACACACATTTCCTTTGTACTCACAATCCTTAAGCATCTTAAGACCCAAATAATTTGAAACCTTTATGATACCCTTCATAGTTAAAATAATACAATTGATAGAGACCCAAGAATGGCTCTCTTGGCTTATTAGAGATATACACATCTGTCATACCTGTATCCACATTTCTCTCTATCTCAGTCACAAAAATTGTCCACAAACTTGTTCTCTGTTACTTCAAGTGCACCCAATGACAATAAATAGTGAATAAGCATTGTGAACCAACATATGTCATGTAATTCATACCAACTTTGTACACTGATAGTTTAAGGCACTTTCTTAGATCTAAGTCAACCATGTTCATACTTAACACATCCACTTTTGACCTTATTGGTTAATGATCATACTTAATCCACCACTTTTCTCACTATTAGAAAAAATAACATGACTTAGAACATGATGAAAAGACTTCAAAAATTTATGAGCATACCTTGATTACTTGTCATAGTCAAAAGGTTCACTACAAATGCACAAAGGTCACCTATATGCCTTAGAATAATGCATCATGCATGTAGAAGCACATTCTTATTCTTTTCATAGTCTTGAAACTGTCATTAAGAGGGAACACATGCCTTCTACCTTCTTTAATGTACTCCATGATTTCTTCGAGTGACCTAACTCTCTAGGTATTTCTAAAAACTTCTCAACACATCCTTGAAGGACTAGCAACCACTTAGTACTTATATTGGCTCAAAATAGACCTTTGGGACACAATTTACCTTCTTGTCACACACTTTTCTTCATTGTGATGCCCCATATAAATGATATGGAACATGTGGACCACTATCCTTATATTGGACCACTATCCTTATATTAGAACACTTTTTTAGATGATGTAAAATCTTGTATAAGCATCAACAATTCTCATAACTCACTAACTATTGACCCATAAGCATATAACTGACATTCAAAATCACATACCGCATCTTGTTGATTCAAGAGAGAAAAGACAATATGAAACACACATTTGACATTCCATAACTTATAGGAAGCATTAAAGGAATTTTTAACTCATTCATACCTTTTTCAAACCATGATAAGGCACCGAGACAAATCCAATACCATATTTTTTTCTTTATACTATGTACCCTATTTTTAGGCCTTCTATATGAAAGATTACCACCTAGATTTTGATGCATACCCTTTCTTGACTAAAAATCACCTGTTATGAGTACTCATTAAGCCATTTAGACACCTCCATGATCCCTGGTGCAAAATATTGAAGAAACACTTCCTAGATTGTAATTTCACCTTTTGCTAATTAGGTCTCTCGCATCTTCACCGCCAAAATTCAATACTATCACAATTTCTAGGAAACCTGTACTTTTCAAGGTACAAAACCTTTTGAATCTCAATTTACTCCGTATCTAGAATATTTTCTCCAAGTTTTATCCTTTAACCCAATCATTTACTCTTTCTAGCATGAGTTTTCCACCATACCATTTCTTAAGAACTCCTAGAACCCAGTCAAGGTAAAATCAACTCAAAAATACACAATTTTGATATCAAGGTCTCAACTTGTGCCACCAACTATGTATGATCATCCTTAAAAGTCCATGAGAGATCTTTCTTTGATTAAGTTTCATGAACACCACTTACATGCTTGAATCCTCCTTGGTTTGAACTTGCCAATATATTGCCACAATCTATTTTAACATGATGGTCTGATAATTCGATGTATCACACCTTTTCATCTCTCTTTATGATACTTTAACTTCCTTTTATTTACTTGAGACATGACACTTTGACACCTAATACAACTTGATGACCGTGAAGCAACACTTTTGGCTCATACCAAACCTAGACATCTTGAAAACTTGACAATACATCATGTCATGACTCAATCACACTTCATACTCAGAGCATATTTATTGATTCACACAGACTCAACATTCATTTGTAATTCATCAAGGAGTAAACATATGCTATGAAAAATTTGACATCACACAACCTTTAGGTCTAGACCAATAATGGACTCATATATATCTTCTTAGGGAAACACAGACTTCTATACATGTCAACAATAGTAGTCATTGACTCAAACTACAATAATACCTTTCTCATGAATATCATGACATAATATACCTCTTTAGAGACACCAACATGACCCTTACACTCATTGATTCATCCCAAACTGACTCCACATTAAGATAATACAAACAAACTTGTGAGCACAATCATACCACTTTTTTGAGACATTAGGACTATGACCTCATCATTTTACATCACTTGAGAAACCAAATGAAACTTTAGAACATGCTTAAATACTTCACATAACATACCTTGACACCTTGGAGGAGAAACACATAGACCTAGACATCTCCCCCTCACTCCAATGCTTCATATGAATTGATATACCTCTAAGAAGCATAGTAGAGGCATATGACCATCATGATCACCTAAAAGAAGGTCTTGAAGAGGTCCCAAGCCCTATTAGACACCTAGATAACTCCTTATTCTTGCTTATGATATGAACTCTGAATCATGCCTTGCTTTCCATCAACTCTAGCTTTTGATAAGACACCATGATCTCTTTTAGGATCCTAATACCTTCCTTGACTATTATTATGCATCTTAGCCTTTGAAAAATTATCTCTTACATCTTAGTTCCTTGAAAACTCTTATTTTTCCTTGAGAAACCATAGTCACATTTTGTTGCAACATGACCAACCTTATTACAACTGAATCACACCAATGGATTCTTCCTCTTGTAGCTATCAACTTGCCTTATACCTATGCGGACCATTCAAAAAAATCTAGTATCATGAGCTACCTCATTGCAATTGTAGCATACCACATTCTTAGCATATTCACTCCTATTGTCTCTCCATGGATGAGCATCTCTAGTATACCTTCTACACTCTTTTACCTTATGACTAAATCCATTACATGTAAAACAATAACCATTAAATGATCTCTCATACCTTGAAGCATTTGGCTACCTTATTAATTTTTTATTCACACTATCTTTGGTGAAGATCATCTTCTTTTCATCCTTAACACTTGATTCTCCATCCTTCTTACTTAGAACATTTTATTCTAGCATCCTCTCCTTACCCTTGAGGTCATCATTGAACCCCAAACCTGCTCTATCACCTGTTGATCTCTATTTTCCAAGGAAATAATTAAGAACTTTGGCACTTTTCTCAAATTTCTGAAAGGACGTAGTTTTCTTATCAATATCTAACATCTCTGACCTTAGGAAATCTACATATTCTTCCAATTTGGAGCACATGCTCTCTTTATCTTGTACACTTGAAACTAAAAACTTTACCTTTTCTTCTAGCAATCTGATTGACTCCTTTAGCTTGTTTGTTTCATACCTATGCTATTTTTCTAGATCATGAACCTTATTTTCATAATCCTTGACATGAGAACTCAAATTATTATTATTCTTTTCAACATGCCTTAACTCCTTTTGGATACTCACTAGATCATATTTAACATCCTCTTCATCTTCATCAGAGTAGCTACAATAACCTGATATGAAATCACCTAATAATGAAGATTCATCACTAGTAGATATCATGCCATCTTTAGTCATAAACAATGCCTCATTTCCAATATATTTGTAATATAATTCAGAATCTAAATCCGAAACACCACTACTAGCATTAGACAAGTAATCATCTTCCTTTGAATAAAAATTCTTTTCCCTTCTTCTTATAGTCAAACCTCTTAAATATTTTCTTGTTCTTATCATACTTGTTGTACTTCTTGTCATGATCACTATCATGCTCATGTTCATCATGATATTCCTTCTTGTGCTTATGAGGACAATTAACAAAAAAATGTCCTACCTTACCACATTTGAAACATTTATAAGGAATATTACCTTTGTATTTTCTAGATCCAACCTTCAATATTCTAGCCATCATTGTAAAGAGTTATTCATCATCAATTTCATGAGAAGAAACATCATATTTTGTATTTTTGTATTTGTTCTTCATTTCAGATTTGAAAGTAATCTCTCTCTTGACTGGTTTGGAATATCCAATCCTCATTTCATATGTAGTCAAAGTACCATGTAGATCATCCATCTTCAAGGTATTCAAATCCTTATCTTCTTCTATGGAAAATACTTTGGAATCAAACCTAGGAGTTAGGGATCTCAAAACATTTTGAACTACAACTTCTTATTTCACATCTTCTCCTAACCCTTTCATGTTATTGACAACCTTGTCAACTCTAAGTAGATATGCAAGTAATAGACTCATCATCATTCATCTTAAGACTCTCAAACTGATTTCTAAAGTTTGAAGCTTAACAATTCTTACCTTTGAGTCACCTTCATACAAAAATTTAGTTTCTCCCATGCTTCCTTAGTTGACTTGCAATGCATAACCTTTCCCATCTTAGATTCTCCTAGACCACATATGATAGCATTAAGAGCCCTTGAATTGTCATCACGTGCCTTCTTATCTACAGTACTAGTAGGAGGAGTGGTAAGAGTAGTACATCCATTTTCCATAGCTTTCCAAACATCAAACCATAGAGACATGATATGATTCTTCATCCTCAAAATCCAATAATAATAATTTGTTACATCAAATATTGGTGCCTTGTTGGTAGAGAAACCACTCGGTGAGTTTCCATTTTTTTGCTTCAAAGGATATCCTTTCAAGTGATCAAACCTATCCAAAATGACCCACTCGATACCGATTGTTAGAAGCACAATGGAATGAGAGGGGGTGAATCCATATTTATTATTTAAATTTCAATTTAAGATCACTCACATAAACCATTAATCAATTAGCCATCCATTAGTGTGTGCAAAACAATATACAACATTCATTCAATTAACCATGAGCAAGAGAAGCAACACCATAACACAATATGTAAGTGAGAAACCCTCAAGGGGAAGAAAACCCATTAAAAACTTTTTTGATATTACACACAACAAATACTCAAGTGAATATTACACATCACAAAAGATTTATTTAGTGAGGTACTAACCCTACAAGAGAGCACTAACCCCTAAAAATATGTTGATATGACTCAAAACAAGAGAATTACATGAATATGAATCATCGTACAAGATTTTGATGAGAAGATCACTGGAAAATTTATGCAACAACTCAATTGATGGTGATCACAAAATTCAGCTCCAAACACCTTCAAACCCTTGCTCAAACCCTAAGTATTCAAACTTGCACTTTCTTCACTTCTCAATGCATCAAAACCTTACACACACATTTGAAAGCATTCAAAAACCTTTCCAACACACTATCATCCCTCAACACATGCATTTTAACCTAAAAATAAATTACACATAGGTCACACTTTTCACACACACTCAACTAGTTGAAAATTACACCCAAAACATCACTTTTATAAGATCTCCTTGATTCAAATTCAAAAGATGTTAGTTTCCTCCTTTGTATCTATTAGTCATCAAACTTGCACCCATGTCTTGGATCCAAAAGAACCGAGATGCTTGAGACAAAAATGGAACCATCCCCAAGTTGTGGAACCTTATGCATAAGGGATAGATCTCCAGAGAAGGTTGGTTCTTCTACCTACCTATAACGCTACTCCTACTCCTAATGTTGAAAGAAAATCCTAGACTAAACATACCAAGGGACCAGGGATAGAAGTACATGCAGAAAGGGGAAATCCTAAGCTAAAGAAGGTGATAGTGCCAGAAAGAAAGGGTCGATATCTCTCCACAAGTGGTGAAGGAAACAAAGAGGGCGTGGGAGAAGAGGGCAGTTGACGCATGCCATAGATCAACACGTGGGCTTGGACTTCTAGCACACGCAACACATGAACACAGGGACTGTAAGTAGGAAGTATGCACAACAACTAGAAAATGCAAACAAAGAGGTGAGATGTGATGAAAAATGAGAAAGGGAAGATAAGAGTTCCGAAAAACACAATTTTATTGCTTAAGGGATGCACAATCATTTACATTCTCGACAGGGAGGTGAGAATACATTACGAGACCACACCAAGGTCTCGGACCCATGGGAAGTCAACCACCATTTTGGCATGATGTTGTTATAATAGAGAGGATCCTTTTTACAAAGCGTAACCCCGTTATTCATAGAAGAATATGGAGAGAAGAGGAGGAGAAAGAGAGGGAAACTAAGATTCAAAATCATAACCACCAACAACAAGTGATAAATGCCTAAAAATCCATACAAGACTGTTAGATGTGCTTCCACATGTTTGTTTGGTGTGTAGAAGAAGGAAGGAGGAAAGCTATGATGAAATATGGTGGTTTAGGTTGATTGGATGCGTGCATTGATGAGCTAAGAGGCATTTCCTTGTTTTTGACCTACCAAATCCCGCCTAGATTTGAATTTTGAAAAGTCCAACCTATAGTTGCTTTAATAGATCTTTAACAAGTCTAGGCATGCACCGATCGTAGCTCAGAGCATAAGATATGGCTATCGGAATATGTCGAGAGGCGTCCTGGGCATGTAAGACACATGGCACGTGTAGATTGATCAAGAAATCATCCAATGTTGATTTGTCTTGTCCTTTCTACCATGTGTCACAAACCAGCGATTAGTTGTTAAGATTCGGCACCTTGTTGGTGCACTTTGATAGGTTGTGTGTAGCACACTCAAGTCGATAGATGGCGTGGCATAGTGATTGGTGTGGAAGAAGGTAGAAGGTGCAAGGTGCGAAAAGGTAAGTAGAGGGAAGGTAAACACAAAGGTGCATGCGTACGAGGAATAAGAGAATACTCTTAGGGGACAAGTATGGGGAAGGGGAATGAACATTCAATTGAGGAAGGGAATTCAAGAACAAAAAAAAAGGGCACACGTGAAGGAGCGTAAGGAAAGAGAAAGTGTATGGTGTGCAAGTGCGAAGGCGTGCAAGGGACTTAGCTGATTTGGAAGGCAAGTTTACATAAGTGCATGCAAGGAGTGTGTGATAGGATATGAAAGAAAGTGGATGCACATGAGGAAGGTGCAAAGGAAAATGGTAAAGGAGATAACAAAATGCAGAGAGAAGGGGAACAAAAGTAAGAAAGAAAGGCATGCAGGGGGTGCGGAAGAATTGTAACTATGTAAATTGTGCCAAGTGAGCAAGCTTGAGTGCGCATAACTAAAATGTGAAACATCATAGTTAGGATGAGAATATAAGTTATCTAGATAACTAGGAGAGTTATTTGGATAACAATTTTGGTGACTTTCGGGGGCCATCTTCCTGCTAGATGAAGAGACCAATAGCCTTAGAAGTCCATTGGGCATGGAGTCAAGCGCTAAACTTGAAGATCTAATCTATAACTTTGAAAAACATCCCTAAAGTCACTTACAACACTTTTCTGAACTCGAACTAAACTACTACTCTCATATGAAGATATTCTGAATTGGATTGATGAGAGTGAAAGCTATGCATGACCGACTATTGGATCTCGGCTCGCCAAAATTGGACTATCATCCTAGGAAGTAGAAAAAGGGGTGCACAGTGCAACAGAAAGGAAAGGCGCCAAAGGGAGCATGTTGAAAACGGAAGCACAACACTATGTACAAAATTGAAAATCATACATGTCCCAAAGGGAACATGTAGAGTGTGTGCAAGCACTTGTTTTACTAGAAAGCAAACCTAAACTAACCTACTCTAACCAGAGAAAAAGTGTGCTCAAGTGAAATATACAATAGGTAGGGAGAAGTAGCTGCCCTTCTTCACAAATTGTGACCATGTAATTGATTTGGTGCTGAACATGGTCGGAAACAAGAGTGAAAAACCAACTTGCTGATGGTGTTTCACCCTCCTCAAAGTATAAAAATAGAATATATACTTCCTGAAGTTGTTTTACACTTGGATTTGGGAGGCATTGCTACTGACCTTTGCCACGCTGAAGCTCTACCTCATGTTCTGAAGTGAGCATGACTGGTGGAAACTCTATTTTTAGCTCTAGACTAGCCAGGTATCTGATTGGGCATGGTATAATCCTTGTAAATTTCCCATTACTTTGAAGCTCAATCCCATAGATGGGATTTTCTTACAGACTCTTGTTACAAGGTGACCGCTTGCAAGTGGGTCACACGAGATGAGGCACACATGGTTTTGCCTCTTCAAGAAACTCGCCTCTCCTCTCGGAGTGCCCCCTCCGAGTCTAACTCCTTTTCTTCGGAATAGGTGTTTGTATGATCTCCTCTTCCCAGTCGGAGTCACATGAGTCATGTCATTCTTCAACTATTTTGTAGTCATTGAACATGATGACGTTAGTTGGGAAAGGCACGTTGGCAGGGGGCTATTCATTTATGGTATAGTTAGACAGAGGGGAATTAGAGGGAAATAGGAGTATGGGTGCGTAAGGTGCACATGCAAGAGGAGTGGAATTCTCAATGGAGATAACGAATAAGAAGTTGGGAACATGTGCATCAGAAGCCGAGATGATGTAAGTTGGCGTGAAGGAGTGGGAGGATTGTAAGATGGTAGTGTAAGGTTTCCCCATTGATAGGGTTTCGCACGCTATATTTTTGAGCCTCCATTTCTTTCGCCCACTTTGTAATCTTGGGTAACATCTCAAGTGATGAAGTACAACTTTTGTTGGGCACTAAACTAGCCTGGTATAGAGCTGACCCATGGATAAGGGACCTTGTAGCCAACTTTAGCTACCTTTATAGAGCACTTGAATTTGAGATACATCATGTCCATCTCCATATTTTGAACCTTCCTTTCAAAATCAACTTCAGTCATGGAGTTTCCACCATCATCTACATAAACCTGTTCTTCATAAACATTATGGTTATAAAAAAGTGGGTTGTATGCATTTTCATGATAATGAGGCTTATAAAATTAATTTGGAGGTAGATTTTGAAACTGTGGTGATGGAGAAAAATAGTTCTGATGCTGCAAATGAGAATTCCAAGAAGGGAAAGAACTCATGATTGCACAACTTAAAAAAAGGAAGGTGGAACGATGGAAAGAGGAGAAATGAATGGAAGAAAGGGGGAAGACTAGTTAGAAAATGAAATAATGGGTGTGTTTGGATCAGTGGAGTCACTAGATGTGTTAAAATATGCCTCCAAAGGCTGGATCTTAGAAAAACACATCAAACTTGCTGAGATGAAGATGTAAAGCTCTTCACTCTTGTCCCACCAGTGCATGTTAGAAACTGTTAGTCATCAAAATTACACCCATGTCTTGATCTGGAAGAACCGAGTTGTTTGAGACAACAATGGAACCATCCCCAAGTTGTGGGACCTTGCACACTTGGGATGGATCTTAGGAGAAGTACGGTTCCTCTACCTACCTCTAATGCTACTGCTACTCCTAATGTTGAAAGATATCCTAGACTAAACATGCCAAGGGACCAGGGATAGAAGGACATGCATAAAGTGGAAATCCTAAGCTAAGGAAGGTGATAACACCGTAAAGAAAGGATCAATCTCTCTCCACAAGTGATAAAGGAAACAAAGAGGGCATGAGAGAAGAGGGCATACGACATGCACCACGTATCAACATGTAGGCTCACCTTCCAATGTGTGCGTAACACATGAACACATGGACTGCAAGCGGAAGTACGCACAACATGCCGTAAAATTTAAACAGAGGCGAGATGTGATGAAACATGAGAAAAGGAAGATAAGAGTTCCATAGAACACGATTTTATTGCTTAAGAGACACACAATCATTTACATTCACGACAAGAGGCGAGAATACATTATAGAGACCACACCAAGTTCTAGACCCATGGGAAGTTGGCCACCATTTTGACATGGTACTGTTACTAATAGAGAGGATCATTTTTACAAAGAAAAACTCTGCTATTTATAGAAGGAGAGAAGAGGAGGAGAAAGAGAGGGAAAATCATATTCAAAATCATAACCACCAACAACAAGTGATAAATGCCTACAAATCCGCCCGTAAGGTCAAGCGATGCACTTCCCCATGTCTCTTTAGCATGTAGAAGAAGGAAGGAGGAAAGATCTGATGAAATCTAGTGGTTGAGGTTGACTAGATGTGTGCATTGATGTGATGAGATAATTTTCCTTGTTTCCTTCCTACCAAATCCCGCCTAGATTTGAATTTTGAAAAGTCCAACGTGTAAATGATGTCACAGCTCTCACTGACAAGTCTAGGCACACATCGATCAAAGATCTCAGAGAGTAAGATACAATCTGTTGGAAGATGTCAGAGCCATCTAGGCATGTAAGACATGTGACATGTGTGGATTGACTAAAGAAATTAGCCAACTTGATTTGTCTTGTTGTTTTTGCCACGTGTCACGAATCAAGGTTGGTTGTTAGGATTTAGCGCCTTGTTGGCGCGCTTTGATAGGTTACATGTAACACACTCAAGTCTGATAGATGACATGGCATAGTGACTGGCGTAGAAGAAGGTGTAAGGCATGGAAAGGGAAACATAGGGAAGGTGCGTGCAGAGGTGTATGCACAGAAGAATAAGAGGATACTCTCATGGGACAAGTATGGGGAAGGGGCACGAGCATTCTACTGAGAAAGAGAATGTGAAAACAAAAAGAAAAGGGGGTGTGTGAAGGAGCACAAGGAAAAGAGGAAGTGCAAGGTGCACAAGCATGAAGGCATGCGAGGGAATTAGCTGATTTGGAAGGCAAGTCTATAGAGGTGCGCATAAGGAGTGCATGACATGATATGAAAGAAAGCGAGTAGGAGGAAGGCGTAAAGGAAAATGGAAAAGGAGATAACAAAATACAGAGAGAAGGGGAACAAAAGAAAGAAAGTAAGGTGCACAAGACACATGAAAGAATTACAGCCACACAAATTGTGCCAAGTGAGCAAGCTTGAGTGTGCGCAACTTGAAATGTGAAACATAAAAGTTAGAATGAGAATATAAGTTATACAGATAACTAGGAGAGTTATTTTGATAACAATATCAACAAATTAAACTTCATAAAATCCTATTTTAATCATAAAAATTCACATAAGACCCATGTAGGTCAGCCATGCCTAAAACCATCCATCATGCACCAAAATCCTCAAAACCCCATCACTAGAATGGAAAAAATCCACTAATTACAAAATCATGCTTATTAAAGCTCTCATATTCACCAAACATGAGTAATATATCATAAAATAATCATACATGGTCACAAATTTATATTAACCAATCAAATTATTTCATTTAATGGGCCCACTAGCTCATTTCCTTCAAAAACTTGCTTCTAACGATCCCAATTTCACCTTTAGGCCTCAAGACCACCCAAGATGATCTCAACTATGGAATGTGACCACTCTATGGAATTCCCGGAACTTTTATAACACTTTTAAGCAAGTTATACATCATGAAACATCCATATACTCAAACCACAACTACTTTGGTCTTCACCAAAACATGTTTTCTAAAAACAAATTTTTCCCTCATAGAGCAAGGGATCGTCATGAATCATGGATGCTATCTAGAAATTAATACAAGATTTAGCATCCATGGCAAGGTCAATATAAATATAGACCTCGTCACATTGATGGTAGATACTTTCCTCCAAGAAATGCAATGTGGGAATATTCCCCATAGTGGGAGGAAATCGAATGTTTATGCCAAATAATGTTGTCACGAGATGCTCACGGTGGTGAAGTGACGTACACATGAATTCCAAAAATAGATTTGGATAGGGAGTTAATCAAGTGCTTCAGAGGATCCCACTTGTCATGAATGAGTTGTGTAGTGTGTTGATATTGATGGGATTCCTTAGGAGCGTAACAAAATGAAACATGTGTAATCAAGGAGACTTCAAATTGACTTTTGCTTAGTTTTTTATGTTATTGGCCGTGCAAGTTTCATTTTTATAAGGGTCGATGTTGTCTTTAGGAATAATGCTAGATGCCATCAGCCCTGTAAAATATTTTTATAAATTTTGGTGCTTGAAGTAAGGGAAGCAAGATCAAAACCATTGGCCTTGTAGGATATTTTCCACAGGGGGCCAATGGCATTTGGAAGAGTGGGATTTCTACCCTAAAAGACTAATTTTGAGGTACAAAAGGATATATAACTTTTTGAGTTTTTGGATGGAATGATGTAGGGTATTCAGTGCTCTACATAGGCTACGACATGTCTAACATCATTCATGGCCACCATTTTTTTGAAAGGATAGTTTGTTTCAACTACATTAGTCATAAAGCATGCTCTTGTTTCTTGAAATCTCACTCGGTATTATGGCTAGGCATAGGATTAGAAAATACTTGTAAATTCTCATTTGCTTGGTTAATTTATTTGTGAAGATATATTTTTTTGACACATCATGGGATTTGAATTCTTCGTTCAAACATTCTCGAGTGATGGTATCTTGATCAAATTGGGAGCCTAGGAAAAATTTGATGGAAGTCATGCGTAGTGCATGATATTTTTCATGGGAGAGACTCCAATTAACATGGCACCAATATAGTTTAAATTCATCATGCCATTAAGGAACAGGTTGAGAAGGATCTAAGATCATGCTAAATGGCTTAGCTAAGTGATGTTTATATTATTCCTTACTCAATGGTTGATGGTAGTTAGGATGAATTTTGTTGTTATTAGTCCACTGACCAATGTTGAAGATGGTTCTACTTGAAGAAGTGACAAGAGGAAGTATATCGTAGACTCTGTCATCTGTCACTTTCTTGTTCTAAGAATGACACAGATTTAGAATTTTTGTTGGGTTGTGTCTTAGTAGAAAATTTCTTAAACTCTTTCATGAGGTAATCTTGTCTTTTAGCTTGTTGTAAGGATTCTTCTAAAGAGGTGGGAGAAAATAAACTTAAAAGAGGTGGGAGAAAACAAACTTACCTTATATTCAAGGCGAGGTTTAAGAGCTTGTAGGAAAATTTGAAATAAACTATCATTAGGCATGTTATGTTCATCTTATGTAGAGAGGGTCTTCCAACATTTGATAAAGGCATGTGTTGATTCCTTTTTATATTTTTAACAATTGATGAAGGCATTAATGCTATTCTCGGCAAATCATGATACTTTGAAATTCATTCACTAAGGTTGCTACCAAGAATTCTAGATCAACTATGGAGTTAGGAGGAAAGGTATGGTACTAATCCAAAGCGTATCTAGTGAGTGTTTTAGCTAATAGCTTGGTGGAAATATATGAACTTGTCCCAATCCATTCTTTATAAATATTAATAAAGGCCTTAATGTGAAGAGAGGGATCAATCGACCAATGTCATAAGAGATGGAAGGAGAAATACCCATAATGTCCATGCTAGCAAAGTAAGGTGTTAGAGGCTCTTATTGATTGCTATTATGAATTTTTTTATAGATAAGGATTTGGGTGATAGGAACCCAATTAGGACCATTTGGTAAAGGAGGGGGTGTGGTTCCCTAAGAGCCTATTGCATGGATATTGACTAGTTCGGACATGTTGGTTTGTATTTGAAGGAATTGAGTCATAGTAGCGGATTGTTGTTTGTTCATCATATCAATGAGTTGGAGGATGAGGTTGGTAGGTCGTAATTGGGGGCATTATCAAATGAAACTAATTCGGTACCTTCCCCTTTTCTGCCCTATTGTCAAGTTATTCAGACACAAATTCAAGGATACATTTACTAATAATTTCTTCTTATTTTTCCTTATATTGAGGAAATTATGTAAGGAATTTCTGAATCTCATGAGGAGGATCAAGTTTTTTCGCTTTTAATTTTCCTCTTCTTCATCCTCAAATAGGCCATTTTGAAGAGTGGGAGGTTTCTTTCTAGGGTCTCCTATGACACAAAAATCCATGCAGAAGGGGAGTTCAACTTCAAGATGAAAGGTTTTAGGAAATGTCCACACAATAGAATCAGAGGATCCTAAGCCTAGATAATCCATGATGGAGTGATGATTTGGCTGAGAAAAGGTCATGCAATAGAGTTTATTGACGCAATCGGTTGTGCAAGAAAATTTACACATGTGCCGATGGTGTTGAGATTCAAATTTGAAGAAACATAAAGGATTGGCCATGAAATAAAGTTGCACATGTGTCAAAGACATCATGAAACAAATGTGCTAGAACAAACATGATCAATCATGGGTGATGGCATTTGTATAGACAAGTTTGTTTAGGTTTTCTCAATTAAATTTTAGTGATGTGAAATGAGGCCAAATTAGAGAAGGATTATTTTAATGAGCCGTGCTTTGTCGGAAGGTCTACAGATTCATGTCGTTCACCATAAATGTATCGCATGCCAGAATGTGTCTCAATAGATTTCCCTCCTAAGTCTTCCATTATACAAGGGTATGAGGCAAATAAAAAGAGACACACATAAACCGATACACAATTGATTGATTTAAATGGTCTACAATGAGCGCTAAGGTCACATATCTAGAGGGCAGTAATCCCTATAATAGGCCAACCTAGGGTTTTCAAGTCCCACAATAAAGATAGAGGAGATTACTCTTTTAGGATATTGATTGATGGGGGATAGGTATAGTTTTATGGGAGGATAAGAAAAACATGCACAACCTACACTACTGTAATATAACTGAAATAAAGGAAAGAAAAATTAAGGAACTGATCATATGAGAGAACTATGCTAACTAGCACCAATGTGCATACAATACTAAGCTAACATAATGCAATGGGGAAGGAAGATGAACTAATCTATGAAAAATAACCAAGAGGATTAGAGAAATTACTTATGGGGTGGTATTTAATGCATCTATCTCTCTAGAGAAGCAATACACTAAGAGAGATCACTATGGGTGGAGAAGGGGAACATCGTTCTTGTCCTAGACTCACTATAGATTACCCAATAGTGAAAGCAATCCAAAAATCAAGAAGAGTGTCCAATCCAAGTAAAATTAAAGATGAACCAAGAACAAATCAAGAAGATGCAAAGATGACACAAAAAAGTAGATAAAATGGCTAGTTCTTTTGATCTCTATTCCTTCCTTATGAATGCATTATTGTGGTGTGCATATATACCCGACACCATCTCCTATAGGATGATGAAATCAGCCAAGGAAAAACCTAACACCGATACTATCACCCATGGGAAATGGAATTGACCAAGGGATATAGTGTCAGGTTTGATTAAAAATGTGTCATGGGACAAGCAAGAATAAGTGAAAAAGGTTCCAATGATAAAGTCATATGCAAGCAAGTGTCGAAAGTGCTAGTGTATATGATGAAGAAGTACAAGGGAAACTAAATCTAGGACCACATAGTGATATGTCTCTTTATGTACTATCTCTAACCCATAATGACAATATGAATTCTCGACATGCCCCTTAAGGCACCCGCTCATGAAATAGATGCATCAATGACACTTATCTCGCATAAAGGAATTGTTAGTAACAAGTATGAAAGATTAAGATGAAAAACTAGGTGTATATAGTCCGCATAGCAAATAACGACTCCACAGAGAAAGTAAAAGCCATGGTAAACTTTACAGACTAAACCAAAGTCAGTAAAGCATAGAAAATACTCATCACACCACGAAACAAAGGCATAATTCGGTGAAGTCTACTAACAAAGCAGCTTTTGCGTAGAATGGTCGGGTTTGGTTTTTTGATCATAAATTTTGACTAAAACATCCATTTCACCTCAAATAAAATTCACTAGGACCATCATGGCAAGATATTTCCACAGAGATCAAATTTAAGGCAAATGGTGTAGTATTTTTTGATATTTCATCTCGTAGAGTTTTGGGAGGTAAAACCATCATTTTCATGGAATGTAACGATAAATTTGACAGCTAGAGATGATTTTTGGTTCCTTCTTCAACCATGGATGCTCTTGGAGGTAGGATATTCTCTTTTTCCCCCACTAAGTGATGATTTTTGATCTATAGGTTGTGGAGTGAACACTTGGTCATTTTTCCTTCCTCCATCTTGTTGATCACGTGGTTCTCCATTGATCTCACTCTTTAACACATGGATTAAAATATTAACCCTTGATTTAGCACCTTGAAAGCATATTATCTTAGGGTGTTGGTTCTAATCTTAACCCCAAAACTGTCTCAATTTGTTTTGAGACAGCTTTTTGGGGTTTTAATCAATAATTATCCAAGGTTTTATAAGTTATTAGTGTTCTTGCATGATCTATTTTATCATTAACACCACCAACACTAAATTGGTGTCATTGACGACGGATATAAGTGTAATTCAAGACAAATTATTCAAGGTGTATGAGTTGAGTGGTGTTCCCGCATGCTCTATTTTCTCTTCAACACCACCAACACTTTCATGGGAAATTATCAAAAGTTCTCAATCATATTTACACGAAATTATCATGTTATTTTTATTAAAGAGAGATGTTAGATAGAAATGTTATTTATTCTCAAATATCAATAGGTTTTAATAGGGTTTAATTATGAGCCCTCGGATGTTATTTAGGGTTTATCAAAGTATATCAAATGATTTACTCATTGTTGTTTTGGTAAAATTATTCAATCATTACTCAAGGTCAATCTAAAATTTCTAGAGTGCAACCTCTAGTGGTGAATCCACTCTCATTGTTGGGTTATATAAATGTTTATTATTTCTATATTTTTTGTGATTCATCTTTGTAAGCTTGGAATTTTTCTCATTTTCATTCATATCAGATTTTACTGTAAGAACTTTTCCTTGAGTTGGATACTTTGAGCTCGAGAAGGAGACAAGTTTGGAAACACATTTTCTGATCAGATTTGACAAGGTAAGAGCCTACAAACATCTGATCATAAAATTATTTATCCTATAATTGAAAAAAAATATTGTTAGCAGCATGGATCATCCTCTTTCAAGAGATATTTTCAGAGTTAATGCTTTCAGACCTATAAATTTTTTGGTCATGCTAAGGTATGTTAATGAAGTGTCGATTGGAATCAGAATTAGATTGCCCAAATTTCAAGGAAATAATGTTATTGTTAGTGAGAAACATCTTATAATATTTGAAAATATTATGGATGATTATGAATTAAAACATGAATATGTTTGCTTAAATTTATTTGTACACACATTAGAAGAGGATGCAAGAGAATGGTTTAATGCCTTACCTCATGGTTCAATAAATTCTTGGGATGAAATGATGGATGTTTTTAGAATGCAATATGGTGATAGGAATGACCCTAGGTTCCTCCTATCTAAATTTTAAAACATTAAGAAAAACCCAAGTGAATGTGTATAAGACTTTAACACTAGATTCAATAAAACCTTGATGAGACTACCAATCATCTTGAGACCAAGTGAAGAATCTTGCTTAATCAAATATTATGATGCATTTGATAAGAAGGAAACCTAATTTTTAGATACAAATATCCTATGACTTTGAGGAAGCATTTTTATGGAAATTCAAATTGAGAACAACATCAAGGAAACTAATAAAACTCCAAAAAGAGAAGGTGTTAAATTAGTCAATCTTGAAAAGAAACAAGTTGAGAAATCATCAAATTTGGAAGTGGTTAACACTCTAGCTGTGTTATTAAAGGCATATCCTCCAAGTTAGAAAAGGATGGGAAGGGACTATTTTTGGGTCCAAAAAATCATAATCAAGTTCAAAATCAAAATCAGATTCAAAATAGGTATGTGTTTCATCCTAGAGTGGATCATGGAGGTAATGATAAAGGAAAATGCCTATGGGTCAAATGGAAAGATAAAATGCACCTAAGCATGGTAGAGGGTTCTTGATCCTTTAAATGAAAAAATTGCAATTGTTGAAGAGGATCACATCATTGATTGGTGTGATAAGTGCTTCATGCCTCATGTTCCTTGTGAACAAGTTGATTTGACAAATGTAGTTGTTGAGTATGAATCAAAATTTGATGATGCCTTCATGCTTGATGATCAAGTGAACATTAAAAATGGTGCTACTTCAACTGATATTTTGTGTGCCAAGACAACAGATGATTTTTAGAAAGTTGTCAAGAAGGTATGTTGTCTTCCCCTTGAAGGTAATGATGTAATAGATTTGGATCAAACTTAGTAATCTTCTTAATCATGAATTTGGATACCTAAGAAATGTAATGATTGGAAAGTATGATGGGAGGGTTCCTTCAAGGAAGATAGGTGTTTTTTACTCAATGCGTTTGTTGATCAAGAAAAATATTACAATTTGAGAAGTAAATTTTCATTTACTTCCATCAATGAGAATCTTGCATTGGATAATGATCCTAAGGTTGTTCTTAAGAAAGATAATTCATATGAAACCTTTGTTGAGGAACCTTGTGTTGATACACCTTTTTTGCTCCTATTTCTGATTTGCATGATTGTTGTCTTGATTTAGAAGAACACATTGAGGACCCCTATGTTGATTATGATTTAAATGAGTTGTTTGATTCTTATAACATTGAAACTCATCATTAATATCATATTGTAGATATTAATTAGTTTACTTGGAATGTTTCACCTTTTGATGATCTGTTGGTTTTTCTTCCTCCATGTTTGGATGATGATGATGACGATCTCAATGATTCATGAGTTTTGGGACTTTATTTTTTGAATTTTTTTAATCAATTTAATGAGTTTCTTGAATAACCACCGAGTTGAGTTGATGACCTTGGTAGAAAGTTGTGAATAGTTTGAGATCTTACTTGAATAAAATGAGATTTAATTAAAAGTAGATCCAATCCCCTTATTTGAACAAGAAACATATCACTTGGATGTTTCAAGTAAAAAAATTGCATTTCATTGTTTTGAAATAAATGGATAAGTTAGACCCAATGACAAGTGAGTGCAATGATTTTAGTTTTGGTACTTGTATAAAACTTGAGAAAGTTTGGTTGAGAGGAAAATCAAGTAGAAATGAGAAACAAACATACACAAAACAGTTGAATAAGTACTAAGAATGTTTAGCATGGTCATACCTTGAGTTGAGAATTGATGAAGAAGACATTAGTCAACATGTATTTCATTTGGAGTTTGAATTACATGATGATTTGAGGATTTGTATTTCTAAAGTTGATCTCATTAACCTCTATTTTGTGATGGAAACACTACTTTTTTATCCTAGAACAAGGGCTATTTTGGGTAGGTTTATCTCCATTACTAAACTTGACATAATTTCCCTTAGCCTCCATGCAAAAATTAAGGATTCAACTAATATTTGGGATCCTGGAGGTATCTGATGAATTTTTTTATAATCCTTGTACATTGTATAGTTTCCTTTCTTTATTTTTTTCGCTTGTTGTTTTGTTTCCCTTTGTTCCTTTTTGTTGTCCTTGGTAGGTTTTTGTAACTCATGTGATCCAATAATGTAAAAGACAAAGTGCTTTCCCATTTAACTCATTTTCCCAATGGATAGGCACCTGGTCTACTTCCATGAATTTTTTTGGTCTTTTGAATACCCATTGGGGTGTCCATTCCTGAGATGGAGCCAATGAGGGTGCCCAATATTACACTTGTTAAATCTTGGCACCATTTTGTGAAATTCCCCAAAGTGTCTTGGTGTAACCTTGCCATTTTCCCATTGTTCAATATGTTTTACAAGTTGCTTAGAGCCTCTTTCATCCTAAGTTCCTTAATTATATCATGGTCCAACCCTAAAACATGGTTTTCAACTTACATCCTAACGTTTCCTTCAGTTTTTGATGTCTTGGAAAAGTTGCAGTGTTCCACGGAAATGCAAAAGTCGTAGAATAAAGAGGTGAAAAGACAATGTTATGCGGACTGGAGGAGATATAATTTTGTGGAACTATTTTTTCCACAAAATAAAGGGTAGATCCTACTTAGGAGAATCCATGATACACAAGGGATAAGTTTGGAGGAGCCACTCGACAAGGGATTGAGAGTTTGGAAGCGACCAAGGTTGGAAGTCGTGAAACACCAACTCGGTCTTATGCAGACTTCTCAATGAATAGGAATCAGGACTTCAAAATTTTGTGAAATAAAGGAAACATGCCACCAAATGTTGTCAAATCCACAAAATAAAAAAGCACATCTAAATGTAGTAAACAAATAATTAGACCTTTGTGCCATGGTAAAAAAAAATTAGTATAGAGATGTCAAAAGGATAAGTGAGGAAAGTTTGAAGACCCACGCTTTAAGGAAACTTGATGTTCAGTGGACATTATACGCTTAGAATTTCATGGATCAAACAAATTCACAAGACACAAGAAAATCCTGTGGATCAAGAGAAAGTCACATATTAAACAGAAAGTTCTAGAACAATAATTATCCATATGAATTTTGCATAACAAAGAAATACTTTCATGGAGAAAGTAAAAGCCATGATAGAATTGACGGACCAAACCAAAGCTAACGGAACATAGAAACACTCATCAACCCGTGAAATAAAGGAATAATTCATATGAAGTCTACACAACAAAGTAGTTTTGCGTGGAATGGTTGGGTTTGGTTTTTTTACCATATATTTTGGCTCAAGCATCCATTTCACCTCAAATAAAATGCATTAGGACCATCATGGCAAGGGATTTCTATAGAGACCAAATTTGATGCAAATGGTGAAGTATTTTTAGATATTGTAGTTACAGAGGTTTGGGAGGAAAAAAATGTCATTTTCATGGAATATAACGACAAATTTGACAACTAGAGATGATTTTTGGTTCCTTCTTCAACCATATATGCTCTTAGAGGTAGGATATTCTCTCTTTGCACCCATCAAGTGATTATTTTTTGATCTATAGGCTATGGAGTGAACACTTGACCATTTTTCCTTCTTCCATCTTATTGATCATGTGGTTCTCCATTGATATCACTATTTAACACATGGATCACAATCTTAACCCTTGATTTAGCACCTTGAAAGTATATTCTCTTAGGTTTGATTCTTTATTGTATAAAAATGAAGGTTTCTCTTCATTTTTCATCTATGTGGTTGGTTGGAATTGGGGTTTTACTACTTTGGGAGCACATGTTTTCTCTTTTGGGGTCTATTTTTTGTAAAGTATTGGGTTCATTATGGTTTCATTTGGGGTTTATGCTAAGGTGGTTGTTTGTATAGCCATTACGGGATTTGAGATCATATGTATATGTATCCCTTATCTCATTTTTAAATAAACTCATGATCCATGTTGTCATGTATAATTTTATTTTTATTTTTGTAGATAGGTTTGATATCAATAAATGTTGAATTTTATTTATAATTACTCATTTTCTCATGTCAAATAATTACAGGAAGTATTTTGCATTCGATTTTGATTGGGCATTGAGGGAAGGGTGTTTTGTAGTGTTACCTAACATCATTTACTTTAGTTGTAAAATCCTCTCCATAATAACTTTGAATTAATTTCTACTTTCTTAAGGTGTCCTTTTATTTTAGGGATTTGATGGAATGAGTGCAAGAAACTTTAGTCTCATGTGCATGTGGTAAATTTTTAAGTGTTAATCTATATTTTTTTCCTTGTTTGGGTGTCCATGAGGGTAAACAACCTTGGGAAGATCAATTTTCTTTGGTTTTGGGTTTGAATGCACCAAGAGGTATCAAGACAATATGGTCAATACATCTGCTTTATCCCATTGGACTCCCAATTCCCCATTCTCTTCCATCCACCCCATTTTCATTTTCACTATCCATCCTTTTATCCTACCCCTCTATAGATTTCATCACCATTACACATGTAACATGGTATTTTCTGTGAGTCATGTTTATATTGTATATTTTTAGTGTATTTGTAGTGATCTTCCAAGATTAACATCTCAAGCATCATTACACACCAAGTTGTCAATAGTTTCTTTGGAAGTGGTGTTTGTGATCACATTTTATCTGTCTTTAGTAGGATGTGTCTCACCCACCAAGATTTTGTAGTGCTTTGTGTGACCACTCTCTCGAGTGAGCACTACATTTAGTGGTTGCACTTGGTCTCAGATTGACCTTCCTAATAAGTTTGAGGGATTGAAGCATAACATCTCCCTCTCTCTTTCAAGATACACCATGTTTCCTCTCACCTTGGTTTGGTAAAATCCTAAAGTAGCACGTGGAAAACCACACCCTCGCTAAGTTCCTCCATGTCATTCCCAAAAGGCTCAATCAAGAAAGTGAAGATAGACCCCGTCCCCCGGATAAAATAAAAATGACACATCAGTTGGTCCATCTTTCATCCTTGGCCACTTATTCATTTCAATCATTTTTTGATATGTTGGATTGAGAACCAACAATACATACGCACAAGACAACACCCCAAAATTTTAACCCAATTGACTAGGAAACTATGAACAAGATCATGTGGCCTCTCACTAGTGAAAACTAGACTTTCTTAGCATAGACATTTCCTTCATTGCGAGGTTTATAAACTCAGAAACTCCTAGGCATATAGTAGTAATAAGGGTACTAGAAAATGGGGGAGCAATGAATTTGGGGAAACCATTTGAAATATTACATTTGTAATGAGTGGAGTTCAAAATCAATCATAATATACACTTCTAACGTACTTCAAATACAAGCATGACTTCAAAAATCGACCACAATTTAACCAACTTGTAAATGTAATTTTACACACTTACCAACTAGGTGTGATGAATTAAGGAACTACATATGATCCAACATCACTTTTTTCTATTTCTATCCACTACCCCATAGCCATTAGTTTTGTATTTACATTTCACGCATCTTCTTCAAAAAAAATAAAAATACAACATTTGAAAATACAAAATTGGGACCTACAAGTGACATACACAACCGTTTGCTAGCTTTAATCATTTAGATCATTTAGATTTATCACTCTACACCACTCTAGCATCTCATGCTTCATATAACACACTAAGTAGTGAAAATAAATGAATATTACACACATTACCACCCGTGAGCATATCCATGCTAGGGGAATTTTACATACAAGATTAATTTTATCATATCTTTAGCACCTTATGGATCCTTACAACCTTTAATTTTTGGGGATGCCTATCAAATTGGTGGCATACCTACACTAGGGGCATCTATACATGTGAGTTTATCATGATCACATATCTTAACCCTATTAAATAATGTGAACCATATTATTATGCTACTTACGACACATGATATACCTTAGTATTATCTTATGATCACATTTCTTACTTCTATACATTAACTTGACTATAGTCTATGTTTAATTTTTTTTTGTTACTTGTACTAGTTCATTACTATTATCCCTAGGATATTTTTGGCTATCCTGCTTGTTTACACATGAAGTTACTTTCTTACATTATTTTTTATCACATGATTCTACTTTCTAATACAATTAATTTATCGCATTACACTAGTTGTAAACTAAGGAAATTACATGAATAGAGAAAATTAACACAAATAAAGAAAACCTTCCCTTGATAAGTTCCAAAGCCACCTCAAATTGGATCTGAATGTAGAAGTAGGGTTGAGTAATGATCTTGTTGGATCCGATTTATTTGAATACTTTTGTAGATTTTTGGATGCTCTAAGAAATATTCTGAATGGAATATTTATCAAGCTACGAGCATGAAGATGATTTATTTGACTTGATTTGATATTGGAAAAATAATGGTACAATTGATTGATTCACCAAGTAATTAGACATAATAATAGTATGAACTCTCAAGATTCTTGGTGGATGATTTGTGAAGGAAATACCATTGATTTATAGTTGAGGAAGGAGAATCCTCAAGCCAAGATTAGATTGGATTGATATGAAGCTAACTAAACATGACTGATTTGTTTAGTTGAGTTTCCAAATTGATTGAGGAGTTGAATTGTTGTTCTGAGCTTACATGGATGAGCTATTGTTGAGTTGGAAAAGGTTGCACATGTTTTTTTGACTTTTTAAACTTAGAATTAAATATTAATTCCATGTCCTTTATTTTATTCACCCAAAAAGTGATGTGAATGATTTACTTTTGGAAGGATGTGAATTAATTTTGGATTGCCATGACTTGGGAGATATATTTAGTTAACTCAAATACATGATTTGATTTAACTTAAACAAATCCTCTTGATTTTAATAATGATTTTTAGCTTTAGTCATGACTTTTAGTCAACTTGAGTTGAGGAGATGGATAGGATGTGGATAAGAAATGAGGATATTTAATTAATTTGATATTAAATTAGCTAATAAAATTAACTAAGGGGGTGATAGGGTGCAATAGAATTAATTAAATTAAATCTAGAGAAGGACAATGGGTTTAATAATATTTTGAACATTTATAATGTGTAGTGGTTATTTTGGGGTGTCTACACTAGAAAATTACAAAATTTCTTTCTCACACTACACAACTTATTTAAATGATTGATTGCTGACTATGCTACTAGCTTGCATAATTTCTTTCTCACACAACTTTGATTATTTACATGATTGATTTATCACATTACATTTATTGTGTAAATCATTACTTATTGTATGACATTGCTTGACTTGACTTCTCTATATTTTTGCATGTTGTGTGCTTTGGTTACCATATGAAATTGATTTCCTTGAATGTTCTATTAATTTCGGTGTTGTATGACATTTTTTTAACATTTATTACTTTATGTACTTATGTGATTAATATGCAATACTATCTACCTTATTTTCTTGAGACACTTGTTTGAGTTGTGATATTGACTACTTCATGCAATTGTATTCTATTTGATATGTATTTTCTCACTTGTATATTATATATCATATTTTCTTTATACACTTGTGTGCTCTATGTTGTGTTTTCTTAGCACACTCTTATGTTGTATGTTATTTTTTCCTATCTACATGTATTTCTATGTGTGATTTCCATTTCTTGTTCACTTTATCCTCATCTACATTTGGGGTACACTACCCCTCCTAATTCCCACAACACACACTTTTTATATTCTTAGAATGAAATAAACCACCCTAAGATACATTTTTTTGCTACATCCTTGATAGGATCACACATACTATGACATACTTTCTTATTTACTAAAGTGAATTTCATTAGACATGTTGTTATGACATAATTATCTTACAAATTATATTGCTTTACTACACATTGTGTATTATACACATTAATTGAAATTCATGAACTACTCACATACTTGTTTGACACACATTTCTTGATTGAGCTGTCTTCTCTAGACCTTATGGTTGGTTTACACTATGATTCTTTCTTGATTGACATTACTTATTACACATTGGTTTGCTAGAAACTTTAATAATATACCACTAATTCTTACACATTTCTCATAGCACTTTTGATTATTACACAATTGGATTCACAATATTTCTTGTTACATCTTTCTTTGTACATATTGGTCAATTACGAAATTACTTATTACACATTGTTTTGTTTACATTGATTTCTAGATTATACAATTATGAAATTACTTGTTATAAATTACTCCATGCTCCATGCTCCATGCACATTTGTTGCTTACTTCCTTGCTTACTACATGATATTTATCATTTATGACTACACTATACTTATCACTTGCTTTATATCACTTTTTTGTGCATGCATGTTCTTGCACACACAACATAACATCGAAGATTATAATTATTGGTCAATTTTTTCATGTAATTTAAGTCATGGCTCTTTATGATGGGCATGTCATTTCATATTGTATCATGTCATGCCTTAGGTCACTACATATACATTATCTATTGAGGTGTGTGTTGTTATCATGCTACTCATCTTATCATTGTTATAATAACTTTCTTAATCTTTTTAGAGAACATTCATGATATGTTTAATTATTTTGATGATGTTTACACACTATTGAGCTTATATTTTTATTATCTTCTAGATTATACACATTTTACTTGTTTCATTTTATAAATATATCAAAAATGGTATCAAAACATGTTTACTCTTATGAGCATACACATGGTTGGATATGACATTTATTTATCTTTTTAATGTTACAAAATATTTTTACTAACAAATATTTTATCTTACAACATATACACATTCTATCATGTTAGTTAATACAATATTTTTGGTTTACATCAACGATTGTGTTACTACTTTGTAATTTTACATGAATTAGACTTTTTTTTTAGACAAGTCATCTTTTCGCAACATTATGTATCTCAAAGAGGGTGATTTTTTTAATTTTTCTAATACATTCATGTAGATTTCAGATAAAATGCTTTTGATGAAACTGTATGATGATATGAACATAGTTATTACATCACAATGTCTACATTACTATTACATCACACATTTACACATGGCTTCACTCAACATGCCAAATTTACATGAATGGTTACACATAGCTTCACTCAAGTAGGCCTAATTGTTGTGGATGGTTTATAGGCTAAACAAAGATGTCCCAATTGTTATTCTTAGTTATATTTGGTTACTCTACTCTCACATATAACACCATGGAAAAAACAGATACATTTAAATTAGTTTTTACTTTTCTAGGTACTATTCCCTTACATTCATAACTTTGGGAAAATAGGTGTACCCATTTCATGCTTCTAATTTTCAATTTATGCTATTTACTGATTTTGTATTGGCATCTTGATTGATATTTAGTACACATTTTCACATGTGGCACATAGGGTAACATGCACAACTATACACAAAAAGGAGAAGGGAAAACATAAATTCCAATCTCAAACATGTCTTATCCTCATGGGAGGTTTGTGTTTCATTTATATTTTAATTAAGAACTTTTTAATATATATATATATATATATATATATATTTAAATGGTGGGAAAATGTAGATACCTAAATTTTAACCTATGGTATTTGGAAATTAATCCTTGACATATATATCAACCCATAACTTGTTGTGAAATTAATTGATTAATTCTTACACATACTTTTTTAATAAACATTGTCACCACTAAGTCACATTTGGTATCCATCATTGACCAACTGGATTTTTTTCTAAACATGTACCACACATCATTGGAAACATGGAAACAATCTTCATTAGACATATTGCATTGTACATTTTTCCTGAAAAAAATTAGGCATGGAAATAAAAATTACCTCGCTAAATATTTCATAAAACCCCTATAAATCACATTTTCAAATCCATAATTCACCCTAGTCAATCATGTACCATTTTAGGGGTAAATTTTGTCACAAAATCACATTTGCGCATGCGTGTGTGTACATTAATTTAAATATTTCTAAGGGCGTCACACCTCACATATTTGAGCTACAGGGAGATTATAACAAAGTAACTAATTGTGAAATCCATCTCTCAAGTATATTCAACCAACTCTAAGTCAACACACATCATTACAAGTTGACCTAGGCCATTTTAAAATTACATCACATGCCAAGTATTATATCTAAGTATTGTGGGTCCTAATAAGCCCTTCATTACCAAAACATATTGTGATATACTTCTTGCACACATTCACCAAGTGGGGAACTAGGAGGATTTTATGCCTCTTCAAAGTATTGTTATGTAAGCACATAAGGGTCTTACACAACCCATAAATAATAACCAATTTTTATGTCCTGTAAGTAACGAAGAATAAGAGTAATACCAAATAATATTCATAAGTGTCGTTGTATAAATTCAATCCCAAAAAATAAATCTACTGACACAAAGGAACATCTTGTCGGAAGAAAAAAATGGTAATATTCAATCGAGAATGACTTTGGACAAATAGGATAAATTCTCCTAAGTGAATATGTCTAGGATATTCAACTTTGTCCTACTTATAGTGGCTCGAACAAAGAGTACAATATTGCCTAAGTGATTTTTTTTTAGGATAAGATACTTTCTCCTACTTTGCAGAGAGATACACTCTAAAATTTCAACATAGTTTGACAATATCCTACACCCCATTCCTAGTCATTTTCAAACTACTTTGATCACATCTCAATTTTAAATTAGTGTAATCCTCTCTAATATTAATTTTTACATTCCTAGTTAGGTTATCTATAGTAGTGTAATTTATTATATTTTACTTGAATAAGATTTAAGATCAAAATGTTTACTATTTTTATTTTTATTTGATTTTATTTCATTAATACACAATTGTTTAATATATTTATTAGATTAATCATAATTTTGGTATTACATTAGAAAAATTTGAAAGATATTTTCAGGAAGTTCCAGTTGTTGAAATTTCATCACTAAAGGATTAATTAGTTTATCATGTTGGTCCTCAAATCTACACCCCTTGGTGGATTGACAACTACTCTCTTTAAGGATGGGGGGAATCACTTGGAATGGTGGTAGACTGGGTTTTATGTGTCCTTTTGTAGATGAGGAGGGGTCTATCACTTTCATGGGGATAAATCCTTGAGGTGATTGAGGGGAACATACAAAGAGGATGGCATCATCCTGCTACTTTTGGTCTTGCCTTGAACTAGGGTGAGAGGACCCGCGGGTAACTTGAATGCGGAGGGGGAGGTGGAGTATTTTTTTCCTCACTTTATTCAAATGATGGATCGATCTGGGATAAACATGGCCATGGAAACAACACTTCACTCTCACGAGTTATCACACAAAATTTTGCATATGCTTACTTTACTGACACGTGTTACTATAGACAATAGAATTCAATTGTTCTTACCTTCTTCTAATAAAAGCTAAAGGAAAATTTCATTGATATTTGGAGACACAACAAAAAATAAAAAAATGGAAGTTAGTGTGGGGTAAGATCACTTATGTAGATTTACAAGAGGTTGGATTATAGAATGATATAATATTTGCAACACGATTTAACACTCGTAACAACCTACAATTCGGAAAATACGAGAAAATTGGATTAACTAGTGACAATTTCTACAAAGGAAGATTTACATTCATTGATATCCAATAGATGCAAAGTTTCAACTCAATCTCTAAAATACTAAACACAAAAGATCATGTGAGTATTCTAATGAAGTATTTACTACATCTCTTCCAGTACGCCCAAGATACACTCAAAGGATAACAAAAATCACTTTGACAAAATGGCTATAGTAAGGATTTTATAATTAAGTTCAATATTGAAAAGTAAATTCTCACAACACAATATCAAAATAATGACCAAAGCATAACCATTAAGGACTGATCTAGTGTACTAAATAGAGGCAATGAGACACAATCATCAGTAGCAAAAATATAACTCATAAATCAACAATTCAGCATACATAACCCAAAGAGACAAAATTTAAATTCAAAAGAGAACATATCTCATTCAGATCTTATAACATAAAATGAATGCTCTCAAATATTTTCAATGTTTGTACATTGCAACCACCTTGACATAGAAGTTTGGGAAACCGATATCGGTATGCATTTCAAAAAATAAACATGCATTTTTAACAATTGAATCTATTAACATTTTTTAGAAGTAGAAAAAACTAAAACCCCCCTTAATATGAGAACAAGCCCCATATTTATACAATTTTTTTGAATTCCTATAGTTCAATTTTCCCCCAAAACCTTCAACGAACCATCCCAAAAGGCATGGAAAATGAGCTCCATTTTTGGAAAATATCTTGTAACTGTAAAGATTCCTTTTTCATTCCTTAATTTGATTCTATTTCTGGTTGCCGACACGATGTGTGTAAGATTTTTACTTTTGTTTCTTAATCCCTTTTTTTCCTATCTATGTTGTCACCATCATTCATGTGCCCAATCATAAACCATTTTCTCCCTTATGTCGTTATCTTAACTAGATTTGACACCTACCTTTTGAGGGTATGTTTTGGGAAATAGATAATCATTGATATTCTCTAGAATTTGATGCTTCCTTTGCATGTGGATTTATGAATCAAGCCAAAAAATATCTTTTGACATATATCAATATGAAATATCCCTTGTGGGATACCACTTAAAAATGCACAAAATATTGAAAATTTGTAGCCAAATAAAATATTGATTTTTGCATATTTTTACAGTAAGGACAACGAACTAAAGAAAATTAATATCTCCCAAATATCCACTCGAATTACTTGAAAATTTAAAGAGGGCTTGCTAATATTATAAAGGACATAATAAAACTATTTTTGGAATTTTATAGAAATTATAATGCTGCTTAAAATTACAAAGATGCCCTAGATAGTGGAAAACTTCTAAAATTCATATCTCACCAAATACAAGAGCAAAAATTAAGAGTCTTTGGAAATAACATTAACAAATATAGGAAATGACATTTCAACCTTTAGATCTGAAAAGGGCCAACTGGAAACCCTCCAAATAAAGGCTGCAAGTCACCTAGCTTGGAAAGGGGTTGGAAATTGATGAAGATGCCTCCAAAGTGATGCTGAGCCCTGCCCAAATGGCTGCCATAAATCTGATCTGAAAGCCCTCTGGTTATCTTCCCCAAATGCCCCCAAAACCCTCAAAATCCTTCCTCTGAAACCTCTAATAATATCTCTGTAACACAACCTAGAAAGCGGCTCCAAAATGACAAGCTAGGGTAGATCTCTCACTACTGAAGAATTCCCTACTAGCTAGGGATGGGTCTCTCACCACCGAAGCTAGGGTTCCTGTGGGATTTCACTCCACAAGCTATAGATGTGCAAACAACAGTTGCATGTGAAGGAGAATAAAATGTATGCAAAAAGTTCTTTTCCTTTCTCCCCTAGCTCCTTATATACTTCTCCAAGGAAAAAGAGCCCCAATAAACCCTAGATGCATTTCTTTCCATGGAGGGGCCAATAAAATAAAAGTAACTAAAGTTACTTTTTCCTGTTTAAGTCATCATGGTCCAAAGTGACCCCCAAACGTAAAACTTGAATATTAGTACCATGCGGCCCCTTCCTAAAAGCTCCCAACGTCCACAACCCCTTAGGTATGACCACGGCTTGGACTCACCCCTTAGGCCTTTAGCGTAGGAAATGGGGCATTATATTCCTCCCTTCCCGAGAAATGTTTGACCCCAAGCATTATCCTGTCATGCTGCGAAGTTGAATACCATGACATAAGTTTCTCCACCTCACCCTGCAGTCAACTAATGATCGGTGTGATGCGAAGTAACCAAGACACCCCATGTAGTGATCATGCTCTCCATGCCGTGTAGAGAACAATGTTGCTCCTAAAGTAGTATGATGCCCACACCGACTCTCCATTGGTACCCACACCAAAATTGCCAATCTGTCCAATCCCTGCCAATGCAAGGCTATCATCATGTGATCACTCATTGCCTCTCCAATCAACTCCTGGGTATGAAAGTTCACTCTGAATCCTATAGAATCCCCTGAATCAACCTATGAAACAACCTGTATATGCACAAATGGTGCTAACTCTCCCACATGACCTACACTCATGTGAGAGCAAGGATCCTCATAATGTATCTCAATGTGTCCCGTGGAGGAAAAGTCCTAAGACTCCAGTAGACAGTCAACCGGCAATATCAGCTCCACATAGTCCACCTCATGCGTTGAATGTGAACCTACTAAATAACCATGAGTCAATTTTGTCTCTCCACTGACTAACATGTGGGTGAAGTGCTCACCGGGCATAGAAGCAGTAAAATGCATAGGAGTGTTATCCCATGTCGATTCAAAAAATGATGAACCCGTAAGCTCTGACTTGTCATAGTGACAAACCGTATATGCCTGTATAAAGTTGAGGATATCCTCCCTCAACCTATGCCATATGAACCTCTCTGACATGAACCTGTAGGTCTCATCGAAGCTCAAGTGCCTAGTCATGGAAGAACAATGCACATGTCGCAATATCTCCATCCTCAACCATGAATCTGACACAAGGCTCAATCTTCCCTGATAGAAGATCATCTCATCCTCCAATCTGTAGCTATCATCCTGTATGTGACCATCTAAAATCTCACAAGTGTGTTGGTTCTTAGATTAATCAAAAAGTAAATGAGATCTCCAGTCTACCGAAACTTTAGATAACCAACATAATGATAAACTCGGATGATCTGAACCTATAATCCCAATCTCTGTAACTGTCTCATGTGCAACATTGCTGGTCACACCCACATCCATCATACTCCACATTGATCCAAAATAATAAAACTCCTCACCATGCCGGAACATCCTCTCCATCCCCTTAGCTATAACCACCCTAGGTGCTCTTGCAGATAATCCCCTCAAAATCACATTCCTGCCCTCAGACTTAAATTTCAGCTCTATCGTCTAAAAGTTAGTCTAAAACTCACCAAGAGAGTGAAGCCACTGCACTCCCAACACTATGTTGGTCACTCCCATACCAAAAATGTGGAAATCATCGGTAACTATATAGTTACCCATCGTGATGCTCACTTGGGGAACCCGCCATGTGCACCTCATAGACTCTCCATTGGCTACAACCCCGTTGAAGCCCTCAAAATCCTCTGTTTGTAATCCTCGCCTCTCAACCAATGAGGCATCAATACAGTTGTGGGTTGCCCCACTATCAATGAGTACCCCAACTCATTGACCCTGCATAAATCCTCTAATCCTACATGCCTTATACATCAAAGCACTAGATAATGTGGCTATAATCTCTCGAGGAAAATTCTCCTCCTCCTACCCCGCATCAACACTATCCAACACAACCCCATCTCCATCATCCATCTCGTGAGTCTCGAAATCCTCACCT
Source organism: Taxus wallichiana var. yunnanensis (assembly GCA_018340775.1). Classification (NCBI taxonomy): domain Eukaryota; kingdom Viridiplantae; phylum Streptophyta; class Pinopsida; order Cupressales; family Taxaceae; genus Taxus; species Taxus wallichiana. The sequence goes on along the minus strand of CM031237.1, from coordinate 636,514,993 downwards.
TTGTCACCCTCACTCTCCTCAAAGACCTCAATGAATTGGGCCTTCCCTCTACCTTTGCAATCATGTCCTGGAACCCAAGGTGTGTGGCAATCAAAACATAGTTTCTTTCGCCTCAACTCATCTTTGTCCTCTCAGGAAATGATTGGCTTCTTAGCCACCTCTTACCTCGGTGGAGGCTCCCTCTACTAAAGTTCATCTGATCTAGATGGAGGTTCCCTTTGTTGAGTGCGAGGTGGAGCCCTCAGATTTGGAGTGGATAACTCCAAGTCCCGAGCTTTCCTAATAGCCTCATGCAAAGAAGAAGGTTCAAATGCCTTCACAAACCCAACGAGAGCATCTGTCAAACCTGCTGTGAACAGTGAAATCAACCTCATCTCTGTGACATCAGGTACCATGACTGATAATCTCTGAAAATCTGTGATATACTGATCCAGGGGACCAGTTTGTCTCAAATGAGTTAACTCCCTAAAATACTTGTCAGGGTCCATCCGATCAAATCTGATCCCTAACCTCTATGTGAACTCTGCATAAGTAGTAATGTGTATGTGTCCTGTGTAATCAACCCATGATGCCACCAATCATGAGTGTCTCCATTAAGATGTAAGATTGTAAAATTAATTGCATCTTCCTCATGTATAGGATTCAAGTCAAAGTATGTCTTAAACTTCGAACCCAAGACATGTAATACACTTCTTAGATCCATCAAAGTGTGGAATGGAAATCTATCCCGATCTCCTTTGTAACAATGGTATATGTATCGATGATCTCTCTTGGGTCTCTTTGCTAATCTTCATTTTGTAATATTCTTGGAATGGCATTCTATTACGAAGGCCCTCACTCAAGGTTTGGTACCTCTCCTAATAAGACTCCTCATCCAAAATATCTGCTAGCTGTTGTACTTGTGAAAATTCTGGATCCTTCAAGAAAGAAGGTTCGTGAAGCCCCAAAGGCCTAGCAGAAAAATGGGGAGGCCACTTCCCTAAATTTCCACTCTCACCTCTTTGACCATGTTGTCCCATATTGCTATTTTCTCCTCTCATTATGAATGCTGTTATACACAGTCCAACATGCTTTGAAGATGATTAAAAAATATTCTCTTAACCTTTTTAGCAACTAGAAAACCAACACTAGTACCTTGAGAGGTACTCTCCCTTCTTGCACTAGAGTCTCCAATGAAGAAATCATGCTTTCCAACAATTGTAATCCCAAAAGACACATTTGAATTCCTTCTTTTGCTTATGAAATCAGTCACAAAGTTTTCAAAATCAGAATTGATAGTTTTGGATAATTCCCACATATTACTAGGATCCCATACCTTATAATGCCCATGAAACCTTGTATCATGTAAGGTCTTCCATCTTTTCTTATCTTGTATCTCCTCATAAAGAAGATAATCACTCTTTGTCTTCATGATGAATTAACTTTGATGTACCAAATTCTTAGCATTCTTATCAACAATTGGCTGAATACCATGATGATAAAAATATTGTAATGATATAGGATGAAGATGCTGAAATAAATCCATGCTACTACTAACCTCCTTATAAATAATATCATCAAAAGGTTCACCTTCTATTTCTGATTTAGAAACCTCTAAAACACCATCCCTATTGTGATTCATGATTTTAGATGGAGAATAAGTGGAACAAGAATCAACACCTTTCAAAACTTTATGCTCATATACACAAAGTTGGAGCCATGGTTCAACAAACTCCATAATGAAGACTTCATCATCTACCATACCATGCATCTCATGATGGAAATAAATTTGACTAGGCAGCAATAAATAAGACATATCCACTTTATACCTTGGAGTATACTCATCAAGCTTGGACTCCAAAATGACTTGAATTTTTTGCCAGAAATCCCGAGCATCTTGGTCTAAAATGGGCTGAAATTATTCATAAATCATCTTATCATGAGTTGTTATTTTGGAAATTGCAACAACATGCAATTCCACACAAGTGTCCATGTGAGGCTCCTCCTCATGTGCCAGCTGCTCCATAGAGTCTTCTTTTGTGGGTGTAGACTTCCTTGCATCAATTGCCCTCATTGTTTCCTTAAACTCTTGTAAGTGTTGTATTTCTTGAGTCACTATCAACCTAGCAGCTCTAGTTTTGCTATTCCATTCCTCACATTTTTCAAGAGTTTCCATTACATCCACCTTGCTTGCATATACAAATTTCTTTACAAATTTCTTCTCTTGAGATGGAATAATTTCTCTAATGAGCAAAGTTTCACTAATGTAATTATTTTGCTCAATAAAAATCATACCTTTTTGTCTAGAAGCTTCTTCTTCAAATGAGGTCTTTTGTAATTTAGGTACCGGCATATGATGACCTCGCTTGGGCTTGCTACCAATCTTCATCATGCAATAATCTAGAAATGGCATATTATCTCTAAAACCCTTACTCAAAGATTGTTATTTCCTCCAACAAGAATCCTCATCAATCACCACTATTGGGTGCCCTTTATTATTGTTCTCACCTTTTTCCTTAGTGTCCCAAGATTTGCTTTGATTCAAATTTTGAGTGAGCTGGCTCAAATAAAGGTTAGTGGCTTCTTGTCGCTTCACCATGTTGGTGAACATTTCCTTCATAAAACCCACATTGAGATCTTTCCAAACTACCATATTTAACCCACACAGACTGGAGGAATAACAACTATGATACCACTGAAATATCCTTTGAGGGATACCACTTAAAAATGTACAAAATATTGAAAATTTGTAGCCAAATAAAATACCGATTTTTGTATATTTTAACGAAGTAAGACAGAGAACTAAAGAAAATTAATATCTCCCAAATATCCACTTGAATTACTCGAAAATTTAAAGAGGGCTTGCTAATATTATAAAGGACATAATAAAACTATTTTTGGAATTTTACGAAAATTATAATGCTGCCAGAAAATTACAGCGTGCCTAGATTCTTTGAAAATTTCTAAAATTCGTATCTCACCAAATACAAGAGTAAAAATTAATAGTCTTTGGAAATACCATTAAAAATATAGGACATGACATTTTAACCTTTAGATCTGAAGGGGCCAACTGAAACCCTCCAAATAAAGGATGCAAGTCACCTAGCTTGGAAAGGGGTTTGAAATTAATAAATATGCCTCCAAAGTGATGCTAAAGCCCTCCCTAAACGGCTGCCATAAATCTGATCTGAAAGCCCTCTGGTTATCTTTTCCAAATGTCCCCAAAACCCTCAAAATCCTTCATATGAAACCTCTGATAATATCTCTAAAACGCAGCCCAGAAGGTGGCTCCAAAATGACAAGCTAGGGCAGATCTCTCACTACCGAAGAATGCCCTGCTAGCTAGGGACGGGTCTCTCACCACCGGGTTAGGGTTCCCGTGGGATTTCACTCCACAAGCTGTAGATGTGCAAACAATAGTTACACATGAAAGAGAATAAAATGTATGAAAAAGTTCTTTTCCTTTCTCCCCCATCTCCTTATATACTTCTCCAAGGCAAAAGAGCCCCAATAAACCCTAGACACATTTCTTTCCATGGAGGGGCCGATAAAATAAAAGTAACTAAAGTTACTTTTTCCTGTTTAAGTCACCATGGTCCAAAGTGACCCTCAAACACAACACTTGAATATTAGTACCATGTGGCCCCTTCCCAAAAGCTCCCAGCATCCACAACCCCTTGGGTATGACCATGGCTTGGACTTGACTTGACCCTTAGGCATTTGGTGTAGGAAAGGGGACATTACACAATCTGTCCCCATTTTTCCTAAACCCATGCAAGTATCTATAATCAATTTCACATTCAATCTTGATATGATACTTCACACAACCACTCTAAAAATCCATCCCTCTATAAATTCTTATTGATTTTCCATATAATTACACCTTCCTTTGAGTATTCTAGAGGGAAAAGAGTTCGTGTTCATCCTTCTCAAGAAATGGCGGATGTGGAGTAGAAACCAGTCTGAAGGATCTTTCTTCAGAAACATTGCATGTAATTTTCAATCTTTCTAGCCCAGATGAAGATTTTGTGAGGATGTTATTCAAGATTGAAGATCAAGTGAAAATTAAAGGTCCATTAACACCCTGTGCATTTTGGGTAACATTGATACGAAGGCTTATCAAGATGACTCCTTTATTCTCATTTTTAAGATTATGTATCATCACTGTTCCATGCAGAGGATCACAAAGATCTTGAGTTATTGAAGAATTTTTGGCTCTATTATAGGCCTGCCATTAGCAAGAATATCATCAACATATCCCCAGTATTTTTAATGAGGAATTGGTGGAGAAATAAATTTTAGTTGATGTCTGTGTAGTGCCCGATGATGATCTTGTAGAAGACATATCTTCAATATCTCATAGAATAGTCGGGATATAGAAAATACCTACCCATATTGAGAAAGACTTGGGAAATATTCTCTTGAGAGAGGGCCCCTAAAGAGCCAGTTCCTTCATTAAAGAGACACATATGGGATGTACCCAATCTAATATGTGCAAGCTAGATAATTTATGTGGATGAACCTTTCCTACTGAATCTGTCCATGTGGCACTAGTTGATGTTCCTGGGCCATATTCAACCTCAAAAACTACTACTTGGTGGGGTACTAAGGCTTACCTTAAAGGATAGTATAATATCCTTGAGTGGGTATCCTATTATGGGAGAATTTTGGATTTGATCAAGATCTTGAATGGTCCCAAAGAATACATTAAGGAACTCATGAAGATGGGAATGTCCCATGACCTTACAAGGGGTATCCAATATGTTTATGGGGCTCATGAATGAAAAGAGTTTAATTTTAGGAAGAAGAAATTATTAAATAAAATACCTACCTAAAGGAATTTGTAACCATAAATTGACAATGTATCTCTTTTACAAGAACCTCCCTTTTGTGTATGCAAACTAGAAGTTATGTGAATTTCAAGGGCTAGCCCCCTATATAATCCCCATTTTCTCTTAGTGCATACATATTATTATTTTTATATTCCTTTTGTCAACTTAACTATTATTTTTATAAATGAATTTACCTTTGGATAGCATAACAATTGTCTCTCAATCCATCTTGTATGACTTGGATACCCGCAATGAAAGGTACTAATGAAAAATGTTCTTTTTATACGTGTCCCACAAATTTTACTTTCATTCGCCTTTTACTCACATAATTTTAGTTATTTTCATGTTACCCGTGATTGGGTGGACTTCTACGTGTCCCATGACTTTTGGAATCTATGAATTGCTGAATTTTTTGACAAAACCGCAGAACACTAAACTAGTGTACCACCATTTTTTTCTACAACCACACTCCCTCATTTCTTGCAACTAGTCATCCATGGTATCCTCTCTTGCTTCAAATTATGAGACTAAGTCAATTTGAATGATTATCAATCATTCTAGATTTTTTCCTTGGTAACAATCTAGTCTTTATCCTTTCATAGGTTGGAGAAACCCACAAACCATTTATTTCTTCACTTCGCAAATTACTAAGTAAATGCATTCTTTCTTTCTTATAATTGAGTGATCATTTCCATCTTTTAATTTGTCGAATTTCATGGGAAGGAAGGATCATGGAGATTCGTAAAGATCTAGTGCCCAACTAACATATGTAAATTCGAGTCCTTTAGATGGTATGGGAAGATTTATTGGAAATCCCAACTAAGGTATGGATAGATCTCAAAATGAGCACCAACATCGGCTCCACTGGGATGGATAGCCCTGCTGGGTGCCACAAGAACCAGAAAATATTTCAATAAAAAACTAAATGCCTAATCCATTATGTTAGAAATCACGAGGAAAAGGCTCACATGGTCACTTGAACAAATACATAACATTATACTTGACATATCTTGAAACATGGGCACTATAGACTAGAGCACAAAAGGGAAAAACAAAAAAACAAAATAATAAAATTATACATTGTACAATGGTCATACCTTACCCTTGGATCAGCCCAAGAAATATTTTAGTTGCTTGCCATTGACATGAAACTCCAACAAATGTCCTTCCAAGTCCTTCAAAAATAAATTATGTTCTCTAATCTTGATATCAATAGAATATGGTCCCATCCATAAGGCATTAAATTTTCCATGTTTTCCCTTGTCTTCATGTCTACTATCCCATAACAATAGTAAGTCTCCAACACTAAAAACTCTTGGAGTGACCTTCTTGTTAAATATTTTGTTAAGTTTTTCTCTAAAATTGACATGTTTTTGATGGGACTCTCTCCTTTCCTCATCCAACTCCATAATTTGATTGATCATTATTTCATATGGAATTACTTCTTCTCCATCTTCAAATTGTTACATGAACTAGTATGAGGAAATTTGTAAGTGCGGGAAAAATGGATTGAACTCCATAGACTAACTCAAATGTGCTCTTTCCAATAGACCTCTTGGTAGTAACTCTGTTTGCCCATAGTGTAAACTTGAGTTTCTCACCCCATTTCTTTTTGTTCATCTCTAGTGTTCTTCTCGAGGATCTTAGGCTGATTATTATTATTGTATTCTCCTTGGCCATTCCTTTGAGGATTATAATTTGATTCATTAGTCAAAGTAATACCATAATCATGGAACATTGTTTCCAATGTTTTAGCTCTGAAGCTCATGGAATTGTCAACAACTATCTTGGTAGGAACCCCAAATTTGTAGATTATGTTATTAAGAATAAAATCCATGACTACTTGATGAGTTACCTTCCTAGTGGGAATGGATTCAACCCATTTGGTAAAGTAGTTAGTGGCTACCAATATCCATTTATTACCAATACTTGAAGATTTTGATATTTCACCAATAAAATCCATTCCCCATTGTTTTAATGGGGATTCTATTGACACATGCTATAGGGTAGGGCCCTAGAGGCTTTTAGTCTTCTAGAAAAATGTTGACAACTCTCACATTTTTGAACCAACAAGGAAACATCTTTAAACAATGAAGGCCACCAATATCCTACCCTTAAAATTTTATGGGAAGTAACTCTCCTAGCAAAATGGCCTCCACACACTCCTCCATGAAATTCTACAATTATTTTAGGTGCCTCTTCTTTAGTGATACATCTTAGCAAAACTCCTTCTAGGTTCTTCCAAGCCAGTCCATGATCAGTCAAAATATACTCTTGGGAAACCAACTTGAGTTTCCTCTTTTGATATTTATCTAAGTGCACAGGACAATTCAAGTTCATCAAGAAATATACTATATATTTATACCAAACTGAATTGCTCACCTTTTCATGAGGGTATGGCCCATCTTCTTCAACACTATGTATCTCAACCACCTAAAAATTTCTCTCTGCCATCAACCTTGTTAATCCCAATCCTCGGACCAATGTTTTTATTTAAATATCCATGTCATATTCTTGAATCTTGTTCACCCATCTGCATATTTTGCTTGACATCTCCATTTATAATAGAATGTCCTCCACCATTGTGAGGTACATAGGCTATAACTTTAGAGCTTAGAATGTAGGGTATGAAAATTTTAGTGGCTTTCACCAAGGAAAATATTGTTTCTCCATAATGGAATATTTCAACTCATCTCCCTACAAGGCCTTTCTAAAGAAGGCAATATGATTTTCATTCCCCTCTTCATCTTTCTGCAATAACACAAAAGTAATTGTATTCTCTCGAGTAAAAAGAAAACATCTGAAATCCTTTCTTGTAATCAAGGCTCATCAATACAGGGTAGTTTTGAGTTCCTCCTTTATTCCTTAAAATTCTTGGATAACCCCTTCTCCCCACTTAATGACTTGATCCTTTTAAAACATATTTGTGATGGGGATAGTGATCTCAAAAAATTGGAGATGAATCTTCTCAAAAAGTTTATCTTCCCAAAGAAAGACTGAATGCCCTTCTTAGACATAGGAATGGGGACCTTACCAATTGCTTCTACCCTTTTAGGGTCTATCATGACTCCTTATGACACTATGTTTCCCAATAGCTTTTCCTTTTACACCTCGAAGTGGCATTTCTTAGGATTTAATGAAATCTCATACTCTCTACATCTGAGAAACATATTTTCAAGGTCCCCAGTGGTCACCCATTTTCTTAGATAAAATAGTTATATCATCTTGATATACTATAATAAAATCATTGATAAGACCAGAGAAAGCCACATCCATGGCTCTTTGAAAATTTTCTCCAGCATTCATTAATCCAAAAGGCATCCTAACATAGACATATGTTCCCATGGGGTAGTGAAAGTAGTCTTGAAAATTTCTTATTGTTTCACCACCACATGGTTATATCCATAGAGAAAAGCTCGGTCATATTAATTTTTGTAACATATTGTCCATATTAGGAAATGGGTAGTTATCTTTAAGTGATGCTTTGTTCAGATTTCTAAAATCCACACAAAGCCTTATATCCCCATTCTTCTTTCTAACTAGTACTAAGTTGGCCACCCATGAAGAGTACCTAGTGGGTTGTATTATCCCACCATCTCTTATCTTTGTCAACTCTTCTCACTTCCCGTTGTAAGGATGGGGTTTATAGGCCTCTGATTCTATATAAAGGGCTTGGAGTGAGGCACCAATGGTATCTCATGTTGAAATAGGTCTTCTCTATAAGCTTTTAGTTTTGAATAAGACCATGTCAGAAATCCTGGTATTTCTTTAACAACTTGGTATAAGTCTATTTTTCTTCTTTGTTCATGCTACATCCTAGCCAAACCTTTCTCGGGATTCGCAGAGAGTTCCCAAGTTTCATTCTTCAACATCCCTAGATGCAAAGATAGGTTAGTTAATGACCCTGTCATCATTGTCAAAATTTGACTTGAGACTCACCACTCCTCTATGTTAGGTTATGGAGCCTATTTTCATGTGAGAAAGTGTTGAAGAATGTACACTAAGAGTATTGTACACTTTCCACAGTTGTCTCACTGGGGTTTGGGGGTGTAACCCTGAATTTTTTTTGGCCTTAAAACGTGCCCGATATATCGGGAAACATGCTTTTCTCATATGGGTGGGATTTTTGACCCATAGGTTTATGGGACAGTTTTGGCCCATGGTTTTGATACCCACAGTTTTGTAAAACTGCTTAAGCAGTTATCTATTTATATGGTTTTGTGCATATGGTAGGTATAATGTAACATTGTAGATGTGTTTTGAATTCGGGTGTTAATTTCAGAGAGTTTTTGAGCATAGCTCCAAATAGATCTGGGTATTATATTAAGAGAGCGGTGGCTTGTAATAAAATCTAAGCAAGTGATTCTTGATGGACATAGCCCAAATTGGGTGAGCCACGTTAACTATTATCTCTTTGTGTTGTGTTATTTCATTCTCGCACTTTTATTTGAGATCTATAATAATTTCGCATATTAGTTTCTACATTGCGATTCTGTGAGGGATTATTGTGCATATTTTATCCCTTATTTCCTAACAATTGGTATCGAGCTGGTTTGGTTTGTCAAGAAGTGTTGAATCGCAGGAAATTTTTATCTTGAGTGGGAGCTATGGAAGATGATGGAAGATCTAGGGTTGATAAATTCAACGAGAGCAAATTTCAGTCTTTGAAGATGAAAATGGAAGATTACCTTTATCAAGGATCTTTATATTCTTGTCAGATGAGAAGATAAACAAACCCTCAAGCATGAAAGATGCGGAATGGGATTTGTTGGATAGGAAGACACTCGAGATAATCCATCTGTGTCTTGCATCTTCGGTATTATTTAATGTTTCAAAGGAAAATACTACAAAAGAATTGATGGATGCATCAGGGAAGTTGTATGAAAAACCCTCTCGCCTCAAATAAGATATTTTTAATGAAAAAGTTGTTTAATATGAAAATGTCTGAGAATGGTTCAAGAGTAGATTATTTAAATGATTTTAATACGGTTGTAAATATGCTAGCTTCGGTTACAATAGAATTTGGTGAAGAAGTTAGGCTTTATTAGTTCTCAGTGCTTTTACCTAAGAGCCGGAATAGCCTTTAGTAATGGCAAAGTAAGCAAATCGGTTCTAGCTAACTCAAAGTTGAAGTTTGAGGATGTTGTAGGGATGATTCTAAGTGAGGAAATGTGAAGAAAAATCTCCGATAATCTTCTACTTCAGTGGAATGCTTTGATAGTAGAAACTAGAGGGAGACAAAAGAATAGAGGAAGCTATGGAAAATCAAAGGATCGAGAAGGTCAAAATCTAAAAGCAAGATAGTATGATGGCACTATGGAAATTCGGGGCATGCAAAGAAGGATTGTTGGGAGCTTCGGACAAGAAGAAACAACAAGAAGAAAATAAGGAGGAAAATTTCACAACGGTAATGTATGTCGATGATTTGATTCTTTCTTTTCACAATATTACTAAATCTTGGGTTTTAGATTCGGGGTTTCTTTCCATGCTACTCCACATAGGCATTATTTTGTTGATTATGTTCAAGGAGATTTTGGGAATGTTTTTCTTGGTGATGAAGAGCCTTACAACATATCATGTTGGAAAAGGTTTTGCTCGGTTAAGATACGTAATGTGAATACTTGGCTATCAAGGATGTCGACATGTACTTACATTAAGACAAAATTTGATATCAAGGGGCAAATGGGAAGTCATGGTTATACTTGTGATATTTACAAAGGACTCTTGGAAGGTTACCAAGGGTTCTCTTGTGGTGGAAAGAGGTAATAAGGTTGGAACCTTGTATTTAACCACTTATAACACTAATGTTTGTAATTTTGTGTCTTTAAAAGTAGATACAACATTGTGACACTATAGGCTCACCATATGAGCCATAAGGGCATGGAGATCATAAAGAAGGATTTTCTCAGATATACAGAAATAGGTTTGGAGTTTTGTGAGGACTTCATATATGTGAAACAAAAGTGAGTAAGGTTTCTCAAGGTTGGACCTACAAAGAAAGAGAGTAAGTTAGAGCCGGTGCACTCTTATGTGTGGGGCCGCTCTGTATCATCTCTCTGGGGTTCAATTTATTATGTTACTTTTATTTATGATGCAACAAGGAAAGTTTGGGTTTATTGTATTAGAAACAAATCTGATGTATTTGACACTTTTGTTAAATGGAAAGCCTTGGTAGATAATGAAACAAGTCTTAAGCTAAAATGTCTCAGTCGATAATGGAGGGGAGTATCAACAACAATGAATTTGATGATTACTATTCTAAGAATGGAATCCACATGAAAAAGACGGTTCCGTGAACTCTACAGAGAAAAGGGTGTTAGAAAGGATGAACAAAACAATAATGGAATGTGCTAGAGTGTTAGGTTACATGTAAGACTCGCCTCTTTATTTTTGGGCGTAAGTGGTGAGCACAACTGTACTTGATAAAAGAGGACCCTTAAGTGCCTTAGATGGAGGTATACTTGAGGAGGCTTGGTATGGTAAGAAAGTTGATTATTCATTTCTTAGAGTCTTTGGATATGAGGTGTTTGTTCATATAGACAAGGATGATAGGAAAAAGCTAGAGGCTAAATCAAAAATGTACTTTCATTGGTTATGGTGGTGATGAATTTGGATATAAATGTTGGAGTATTAAGGACAAGAAAATCATTTGATCTAGGGATGTGGTATTTAATCGAAAATTCATGTATAAGCAGTATTTACATGAAAACAAGGACAAATCCAAGAAATAATATGCAACGGTAGAGGATCTTCCAGATGGAAAAGTGACACATGAATCGCCAGAACCTCCTCAACAGAACCCCAAACTCCTATATTGAGGAGGTCTTCTACGGTAAGAATAGAACTCGAACCTTTTTCTCCTTCTCTTTATTATTTATTATTTATTATTCACCGATAGTGGAGAGCCGTAGATCTTTGATGAAGCAATGCAGTAGATGCCAGAAGAAGTGGGAGCAAGCCATGGATGAGGAGCATCGTGATCTCATGGAGAACCAGACATGGGATTTGGTGAAGCTACCCGAAGGAAAAGAGCATTACAGAACAAGTGGGTGTTCAGAGTTAAAGAGGAAGAAGGAGGAAAGAAAAGATACAAGGCCCGATTGGTGGTTAAGGGGTTTGCATAGAAAAAGGTATAGATTTTGATGAGATTTTTTCTCTTGTAGTAAAAATGAATTCTATTAGAACTGTTCTAGGAATAGTTACAACAAAATACTTGCACTTAGAATATCTTGATGTAAAGACTACATTTCTCCATGGTGATTTGGAGGAGGAACTATATATGCAATAACCAGAGGGCTATGAGGTCAAAGGTAAAGAGGAGATGGTGTGCAAACTGAAGAAGAGCTTATATGGCTTGAAACAAGATCCATGTCAATGGTATAAGAAATTTGATAGCTTCATGATGGAGCAATGTTATATTAGATGCCATTCTCACCATTGCATGTATGTATACAAAGAAATTTTAGGATGGCGTTTATATTATCCTCGTGTCTGTATGTGGATGACATGTTGGTTGCGGTAAAAACATGCAGAAATAAAAGTACTCAAGAAACAAACTAAGTGAATCCTTTGCTATGAAGGATTTGGGGGCAGCCAAACAAAGCCTTGGTATGAGTATATCTCGAGATAGGAAGGAATGAAAGTTGACTTTATCTCAGGAAGAGTACATTAAGAAAGTCTTAGAGAGGTTTAATATGCATGATACTAAACCGGTTGGGACTCCTTTGGTAGGCCATTTCAAGTTATAAAAGGAGAAGTGTCCCAAGACATATTAGGAGAGAAACCAGATGTCCAAGGCACCTTACTCATTAGTGGTTGGCAGTTTGATGTATGCCATGGTGTGCACTAGGCCCGATATTGCCCATGCAAAGTGTGAGTGGTGAGTAGATTTATGAGTGATCCGTATAGATCACCGATGTGCAATTAAGTGGATCCTTTGCTATTTGAGAGGGACCATGGGGATAGTTTTGTGATACAATGGATCGAGACACCACTTTATGTGGTTATGTAGATTCAAGATATGACCTGGAGATGTAGACAAGCAGGAGGAGCACGCTAGGTTATGTTTACACCGTAGGTGGGACAACAATGAGCTGGATTTCATGACTATAGAAGCTGGTGGCTTTGTCAACCATGAGGATGAGTATGTTGCTGCCACAGAGGCAAGTAAAGAAATGATTTGGTTATAACAATTTCTTGAGGAGTTGGGGCATAAGCAAGAGGAAGGAAAGCTACATAGTGATAGTCAGAGTGCTATACACCTAGCTAAGAACTCTACTTTCCACTCTAGGATGAAGCATATACAGTTAAGGTACCATTTCATTAGGACAACTTTGGAGGAAGAGAAGTTGAAGCCGAGATCCATACCATTCGAATCCTACGACATGATGACCAAGGTGGTCACAAGGGAAAAACTGAAGCTATGTTCAAATTTGGTTGGTCTTCACGGAAACTAGTGAAGGGTTGAGAAGCTTGCTCAGAGGAAAAATAGTCCCCAAGTGGGAGATTGTTGGGTTGTGGAGTCTTTTTTCATGTGAGAAAGTGTTAAATACTGTACACTAAGAGTATTATACACTTTCCATAGCTGTCTCGCCGGTGACCTTAAAATGTGCCTGATATATTAGGAAATTTGCTTTTCTCGTATGGGCGGGATTTTTGACCTATAGGTTTATGGGATGGTTTTGGCCCATGGTTTTGATACCCACGATTTTGTAAAACTACTTAAGCAGTTGTCTATTTATATGGTTTTGTGCAAATGGTAGGTATAATGTAACATTGTAGATGTGTTTTGAATTCCAGCGTGAATTCTTTAGAGTTTGTTGAGCATAACTCCAAACAGATCTAGGTATTGTATTGAGAGAGCGGTGGCTTGTAATAAAATTTGAGCAAGTGATTCTTAGTGGACGTAGCCCAAATTGGGTGAACCGCATTAAATACTATCTCTTTGTGTTGTGTGATTTCATTCTGCACTTTTATTTGAGATCTGTAATAATTTCTCGCATATTAGTTTCTAATGTTGCGATTAAGTGAGGAATTATTCCGCATATTTTATCCCTTATTTCCTAACACTCTAGGGATGGTATTTGTTTTTAACTATATTATGTCTTTCCCAAAGAGGGTTTATTTTCCATCACATAATATAACCATTGGCTCAAGATCAATGAGTTGATTTGTGAACTCACCTTTACAATTTAGAAACCTTTGGATCTAAGCATCATCTTCAAATACTTATCAATGTTGAATGTTATTAGGGACTCAAGGTATAAATAGAACTTCTACTTTATATTTACAATAAGAAGACATTGTTTCATTGTCATACGTATATTCCAAGACATCTAACTTGTTAGTTGTTACATTCTAAGTTATTTCATGGTAAAGGATATTAAAAGAATCAAACATTTCAATGAGATCCCAGACTGTGTGTTTGTATTATTTCAACCTCTGGTTCTTAGTTGCATATAATTTTTTAACTTTCTTTACAACTAATTCAGAGTCTCCTTTGACAATTATATCCTTAATCCCATGTTTCCATGCAACCCTTAACATAAGGAGCAATGGATCATATTCAACAATGTTGTTAGTACATTCAAACTTTAATTTGAAAGAGATTAAAAGACCCTTGACTTAGAGAAGTTAAAACAACTCCAACTCCATTTCTAACATTAGAACATGATCCATCAAACATCATTTTCCAAGGGATATTGACATCTTCAAGGTGTGCATTAGCATCCATACAATTATCTTCAAAATCTGCACAGCCTATGAAGTTACCCAAATCAGTATCAACAAACAATACCTCATAAGAGGAATTCATGGGATCCTTAATAAGATGGAGCATTTTTATTATCTATGTAACTTGACTAATTTCCCTTCCAATGGTATAGAGGCATAGGAAATGTCCATCTAAACACTTCCTCCCACACTAGTAGCCCATTTTCTTGATAGCAACATACCCCATTTAGCAGGGAAATCAACTATAACCATATTCATAGTTAAATATTTGCTAGGATAGGTAACAAGTTGTACTACTAAACCTTTGACATACCCAACAATAGGTACTTATCTTGAATCCATGACATAACATTTCCCAAAATATACTTATTTTGATATCTAATTCATTCATGACCTTTAAAGGCATAACATTACATAATGCTCATTAATAAAACATACAATTGTGAAGAACCCAATAATTGAAAATCAAAGTAGTAAAGAAAAGGTCCACATATAGTTGTGATTCAACTAAGGAAGTTCCAAAATATACCTCTGGGGGTTCCTCTATACCTTCCCACTTCTTTGTTACTTTAATTTCAGCTATGGTAGGAGGAATCACCACATTACTTACCTCCCTTTCCTTGACAATTGTATCCT
The DNA here is from genome assembly GCA_018340775.1 of Taxus wallichiana var. yunnanensis. Lineage (NCBI taxonomy): Eukaryota > Viridiplantae > Streptophyta > Pinopsida > Cupressales > Taxaceae > Taxus > Taxus wallichiana. The sequence continues at coordinate 636,499,814 of CM031237.1, read as the reverse complement.
CCTTCAATCCCAAATATTCAAATGCCCTCTTTCTATGCTTAGGAATTCTGAGCGGTTCTAGGATAGGGATTTTGATTTTTATTTGACTCAATATTTGGGCCATGTCACATGTTGCATATTTGGGAAAGGTTGTATTAGGGGTCGGGTGAATGATTTTTCTTATGGGATGTTGTCTTTTACTTGCTTGAACAAAAGCAAAAATGCTTGGATTTTAAGAGATAACATGACCTTTATCAGGCATATCTTTCTTGGAAGCACCTTTGGGTAGATTGGTTAGGAGGGGCATCTTTGGTTTAGAGGTTGGGGTGGGTCCTTTAACTTGTCCATTTTGAATGTTGTAGTCTCTTTCTTGGGAAACAACAACATTCATCAATAACTTCTTATCTTCCTAAGAAGGAACTCCTCCATCATATTTTTTGATCATTAATGCCATTAGACATTCAAAATCATGATTTGGGAGTTCAAAATATTGAGTCATATCTATATTAGCACTAGCTATATGAGGAAAGGAAAATGCCTGATTGGTGCATGTCCATAATTATTTTACAGTTTTTGCATAGAGGAGATCCGTGGAAGTGGCTCCTTGAATTGAATTTGTTGGACATTTCGTCATGCATACACCACCAAAATCAACTTCCTCATTATCATAAATTTCAATAGGATTCTCACAAGGAGGGTGTGGTAAAAAACATCTATCACACCAACAATTGATGTGATCCTCCTATACCGTGGACACTCTTACAATTAATGGATCAAGGACTATTTTATTATCATTGTGGACTTGTTTATTTCCTGAACCCATAGGTCCTTTTCCTCTATCATCACTGATGATCTCCTTTGGGATGATTCCAAAATCTATTTTTTCCTTAGGCCTGGTGTTGAGCATGAGGATTTGGAACCAATCCTTTCTCTGCTCTAGCAAGCTTATATGAAATCTCTATGACTCGGCCTGCTAGAGTTTTAACCACTTCTTCCAAGTCTACAACCTTTCTTGTCTAATAAAATTTTGTATTAATCAACTTGACACCTTCCCTCTTTGGAGGCTTCCCATCTACTTTAATATTGTTCTAAATTTAGACATCCATAGAGAAAGCATGCCTTAGAGTTATAACATTTTTATCCCTTAAATAATAAGCTTCTTTCTTATCAAAGGCATCTGATTATTTAATCAAGCAAGAATCATCACTAGGCCTTATATTATTTGGCAATCTATTCAAAGTTTTATTGAACCTAGTATTAAATTCTTGCACACACTCATTAGGATTTTTCTTGATATTTTCAAATTATGATAAAAGAAACCTGGGGTCAATATTATCACCATATTGTAATTTGAATGCATTCTTCATTTCTACCCAAGAATCAATTGAATTTATAGCAGTGAGTTGTACCATTCCCTAGCATCTTCCTCTAATGTATGTATAAACAACTTAATATAAACATAATCATACTCTACTTCATAGTCCTCCATAACATTCTAGTAATAATCTAAGATGTTGATCCCTACTTATGACATTATTCCCTTGAAATATACACCCCCGCTTCTAATTTCATGTAGTAATTCATTAGGATATCCTACCATTCCATGGAACCTTATTGGTCTATAAGTATTAACTACAAAAGGAGCCCTTGGTGGAGGTTGTTCCATATTATTTAATGGAATATTTTCAAAAGGATGGTTAAAACAATAGGGAACTATAGCTCTTTGGGGTAAAGGGGTATGATCCACAAAATGAAAATATCTTGGGGATTCGGTTTCATAAAATACTCTATTCTCATGAGTTAACAAAGGAGGGAAATGAATAATACATTTGTTACCTTTAGATGTCGAACCTTCTTGAAACAAGGAATGGAAATTTTCTTGAGGACTACCTGAATCAGAGATGTCAGGTGTACTAGAGTATTATTCCACCAGAGGTGGATCAAATTCAACAGTTGAATGATATTTTTTTATGTCCTTTGACCATCCATCATTTTCTAGATCTCGCTTCTTTCTTGATTACATACTTTCTAGTTCTGGAAGTAATCTTCTGGTTGGATCAAACTTGAAAAAAGATCTTCTTCCTTCCATCTTTTCAAAAGGGGATATTTAGTAGGCAAGTTGTAAAATTTTTGCACCGGTATATACCAAATTTCCTTTGAAAGATAGAGTCACTACTAAGTTCTTGCACCTTAGATGTATAAGATTAACTCAAATATATCTTAAAATGATCACTTTACAAACTAGTAGATAAATATTTTGTAGATATTTATGAATTGTTCAATAATTTAGGTCATCAACTCATGGAGATAAATGATTTATGCAAATCCTACTTGTATTTAGAAAGTTAAGGACAATACTCATCAGTTTGTTCTATATTTGCCTAATTTTAACAAAGCTCTATAAAGGTATGTATTTTGAAACTTTCCTAGAGTTATTTTTCCCTAGTAGTGGCACCAAAAAGTGTGTTGTTCCTCAAATCTGCACCCCCTAGAGGATTCACAACAACTCTCTTTAAGGAAGGGGAATTTCTTTGAATGGTGGTAGATCAAGTTTAATGTGCCATTTTGTAGCTGGGGAGGGGTCTAGAACTTTCTTGGGGATCAATACTTTAGGTGATTTAGGGGCACATACAAAGGGGATGGCCTCATCCTACTAATTTTGGTCCTTCCTTGAACTAGGGTGAGAGGACCACAGGGTAACCTGAATGTAGAGGGGGAGATGGAGTATTTGTTCCCTCAATTTCTTCAAATGATGGATCAATCTAGGATAAACATGGCCATGGACACAACACTTCACTCTCATGAGTTTTCACAAAAATGTTGCATATGCTTACTTTACTGGACACATGTAACTATAAACAATAACATTCGGGTTCTCTTGCATTCTTATGATAAAATCTAAAGGACACTTTCAATGATATTTGGAGACAAAGAAGAAAAACAACGAATGGAAGTTAGTGTGGGGTAGGATCACTTATGTAGTTTTAAAAGAGGGGGATTATAGGATGAAAAATCTTTCCAAGAAAGCATTTAACATTCAAAACAACATGCAATTCTAGAAAATAAAGAAAACTAGATTAACTAGTGACAATATCTACAAAGGAAGATGTTTTCCAAAATAACTCCCTAGTTATTTTGACAACTTACATCCTCATTTTGACTCTAAAGTTCAAGTTGATAGATTGCACACACTCTAGTTGTTCCCTTGGAATAATTCACATGGCTACAGCTTCTTTGATGTGTCCTCACACACCCTTCATGTTCCTTCTTTGTGTTTGCTCCTCTCATCACTCCCTTCTACACATGCTATTCACTTTTCCTCCTTCCTTCTCTATTCATATATCTTCTTCCATTATCCCTTTGTGTGCACTCCTTGTGCACCCGATTTCATTCCTAGTTTCACGCACTCCTTTCACATGCATCTACTGACTTTCCTTTTAATTTGGCTAAGTCCCCGTGTATGCCTTCCGCCTACATGCCCTTCTTCTTGGCCTCCGTGTGACCTTTCCTCTAATCCTCACATGCTCATTCATTTTGATGCATGCACCCACTCCCATACTTATATCCTTATGTAGATATTCCCCCTTTCTCCATACCTACACGTACTTATATCCTTATGTAGATATTTTGTGTGTCCTGTCTTATTCCTTCTCACACCCCTTCCTCACGCATGCATCTAGTGCAACTCTCCCACACCAAGTCACTGTGGCGTGGGTAACCTGTTAGTCTTGAGTGTGTCACATGAAACCTATTAAAGCGTGCTAACTAGGTGTCAGATTCTAGTAATGAACCATTGCATGACACATGGTAGAAATGAAAAAATATGAGGACAAATCATCCGATCACATGGATCAATCAGATCACACCACGTGTTTTATGTGTAGTGTAAACTTCAAAACGTCATAACTTTTGCTACATGGCTCAGATCCATGTGCTCTTGGCCTTGTTGGAGATTTTTTGATGTGGGATACATTCCAGTCATTCAAAATTAGATTCTTACTAGATTTGGTAGGTGAGAAGCATGGAAACATGTTTCAGGCCATTAATGCATAAATTTAGTTAGCTCAACCACCCAGATTTGATCTGATTTTCCCTCCTTCCTTCTTCCACAAGAAAAATAGACATGGGGAGGTGCATCTAACAATATTACAGTGAATTTTCGGTATTTAGTAGTTTTTGGTGGTTGGAAGTTTGAATATGAGTTTCCCTCTTCTTTCTCCTCCTCTTCTATAAATATTGGAACAATGCTCATTGTAAAAGGTTGGACCCCTTTAGTTTGCTAAGGAATTTGGTTCCTTATATTTTAAGTTACAGGCCTTTAGATATGGCTCTCTATATGTGGATATCAACCTCATCCACCATTGTAATTGATCGGGAATTTTTTGAAGCAATAAAATATTGGTTTTGTGGCTATTCTCTGCCTTGGATAGTTTTTATTGTATCTTCTTGCCTCTCTTTTACATTTTTATTTGTTGTGCTTTCTCACATCCCTTATAGGTACTTGTTTTGATTGTGCTCTGTGAAATTGACTTGTGTGAGTGTGTTTGATCGTGATACATGTGTATATCCTCTTTGTGCCATTATTTTCACTTTCACTTAAAACTAATTGTGTTCACCCCCTTCTTTCTGGTTGTATCACCTCCCTCTAGCTTAGCTTTTCCCTTTTCATGAATCTCCTCATAAATCTGGTCCCTTGGAATTTTAGAGTAGTGATAGGTAGTTACATTTCCCTTCATAGGAGTAGTTTTAGTAATAGTAATAGTTAGAGGAACCAACCTTCTCTCCGTAGTTATGTATGAAGCGCGTGCAAGGTCCAAAACCTCATGCCACCATCAACATGTGTCAAGCAGAGAAGTAAGTAAGAAATTTTTCAAAACCCCACCTTTTTGCATGTCTTTGATAGTGTGAAAACATCTTGTGCATAATTCTATGATCGATTCAAGGGTTAGTACTTCTATTATGCCAAAATAAATTGTTGATGTCTTAGGCCTTGAGTACACCCCCATGTCTAAAGGAGTCTTATAACTTGATGGATAAATTTTTACTACTCTAGGAGTTATCAAGGATCTTGAGTTAACCCTCCATGCATGTCCAAGCCTAACCATAACTCAATATGTGTCAATTATTGACCTACCTCTTTTGTTTTCCCTCTCGCTTATCAATGGACTTCACCGCCCATACAAGTTGAGCCCATATTTTCCTATCATGTTGAGTTATATGACCCATCCCCTCTCCAAGTGAATTACCTAATCTAAGAAGGCCAAGAACAAGATTAAGTTTCGAAAGAGTAACATATTCCCCCTCCTATACCTAATTTTTGTTAGATGAGTGAGCCAACAAGTGCTTCTTTGCTCCTTATAATGCAACCCGTAAAGATTTCAAAATTGGTCTTGGTACTTATTGCATCCTTGAAGAAGAAGTTGTGCTACCTAGCATGATCAAACAAGATGAAGAGAATTATGGACTATGGAAGTTATACTTTGATAGTTCTATAAGCATAAATGGCATAGAAACATGTGTTGTTCTCATTTCTCCCAAGAATGAGAAGTTATTATTTTCATATAGGCTATAATTTTCATGTGCGACAACATAAAAGAATGTGAAGCATTGGTGCATGGTCTTCATATTGTTAAAAAGAAAAAATTCAAGGCACTTTGCAGATTTTTGGGGACACTAAGTTGGTTATCCACCAGGTCACAAACAAGTGTGCAACAAAGAATAAGATTCTCAAATCTTATAAACATAGATTTTAAGACCTCTTAGAGATATTTGATGCTCTAAATTTGTAGGTGGTAATAAGAAAGTTGAAAAAGAAGCAAATCAAATGGTCATGCTTAGTTCACGCTTCTCACATACTTGAGGATTTTATCCAAGGCAATGTGCAACATGTCAAGATGGTGATCAAACCATCTATTCCAAACAATGCAACCAAATGGATAGTGTTTGATAAAGCTGACGTCAAAATTATCCAATTCATTCATAATGATGTCGTTCTCTTCAAGCATGCAAGTTGAATTGCATGACAACTATGGTGACCAAGTGATTCAGGTTGAAGAGAAACAAGTTTCCTAAAGGGATTGTCACCTTAGAGAAAAATTTCAGCCTTGAAAATAGATTCAAGGGTGAAGATAAGTATATGCTTGCATCGTAAGAAGAATACACTCCAGTCATTATTACACACAATAAAGAGTTCACTTGGCAAGGGTTGTGCACAAGATGAAAAACATGCCTTTGTTTCTCTCTGTCACAAGGATATAATGACATATTCTCATAGGAGTATGAAGACCTCAAAGGATTTGATCTAAGTTTTTCTCAACACTCCATTGACCTGGATCCTAGCATCAAACCCATTAGAAAAAAGAAAAGGCCATTAAATACAAATATAGAGCCCCTCATGAGCAAAGAGTTGTCTAAAGTCATTGAGGCAAAGATAATATTTCCCATAAAATATTCTACTTGATTCACGAATCTTGTTTGAGTGCACAAAGAGAACAAATAAATCAGACTCGTGTCGATTTCGTAGAGATTTTAATAAGGAATCCTTGAAGGATCATTATCCTTTGCACTCTATGGAGCAGATTCTCAGTAGATAGTGGTTGACATGTAGATATTTTATATGTTGGATTTAATAAAATTAAGGTCAAAGAAGAGGATCAATTCAAGACAACATTTACAACTAAATGGGGAACTTATGCATATCAAAATATGTCATTTGGTTTTTTAATACAGGCACAACATTCTAGCGAGCCATAGACATTGCCTTTAAATGATATATAAATGAGTTCATCTTGGTTTACTTGGATGATATAACTACCTTCTCAAAGAAAAAAATAGATAGAATGATACATCTAGAGAAAGTATTTGATATATGTAGAGAATTTGGGGTGTCTCTCAACCCCAAGAAGTGTAAATTTGTTGTTGCACAAGGAGAAACTTTTGGGCCATGTGGTCTCAAAGGATGGCATTTCCATTGATCTTGAGCACATTTCAGTCATCATTTCTCTATCCTTTCCAAAGCAAAAGAAATCCTTGTAGTCATTCTTAGGAAAATCAATTTTGTTAGGAGATTCATTCCTAACTTTTCAGGACTAGTTAGGCCCATCACCCTTATGCTTAAGCATGATCTTCAAGTGGACAACAAAAGGAAAAGAGAGATTCATAAAAATCAAGAAAGGAATTACTCGTGTGCCAACATTCATCAATCCAGATTATTCCAAGGATTTAATCCTTTATGCTTATGAAGCTTATGCTAATGTTGTTGTTGCCTTAAAACAGGAAAATAAACAAGGAGTGGAGTAGCCAATGGCTTTCTTTAATCAAACACTGAAGGATTATTAATTAAAATATAGTCACATGGAGAAACATGTCTTCACCATCATACATGTGTTAAAGAAATTCAAAAGCATGCTCGCTAAAAATCATATGAAGGTGTTAGTATCACACTCAGGTGTGAGATACTTCATCATGGGAGTAGAAATTAACAAGAAAAGAGTGAGATAAGTGACTAAAATCATGGAGTATGATGTGATTATAAAGCCACTAAGTTGATTAAAGGCAACGCGCTCTGTAAGTAAATTGTTGATGATGCGCGAGAATGATTAGGAGACTTCATTATTCCTATATGAGGAAATAGCGTGCACCGAACTCCGAGAATAATGAAGATCCAAAGTGCACATAGCTAGATTGATATTATGAAAACATTCCTCTTTTTTGGTCCATACCCTCCTAGTTTAATAAAATAAAAGAGAAGACGTATGAGATTACAATTTCATTCTCGTATGCACTCATTGATGGCCTTCTCTTCAAAAGAAACATTGATCACGTGCTACTAAAATGTATTGACGATGTGTAATTTGACAAAGTGTTAGTAGAATTTCACAACGGATTATCCGTGAACACTTCTCCGCCAAATAAAAGGTGATAAAAGTCATCAAGGTAGGATATTTTTGGCCTACCATGTTTGTTGGACGCGCACAGGTGGGTCATGAAATGTAAAGAATACAATTTCTTTATAGGAAAGAATAAATTGGCAGCACTTCCCCTCTAACCAATCTAAACAACTCATCCTTTTGCGTAGTTTGTTATAAAATTTATTTTCATGATCAATCCTCCTTCGAGCATGGGCCACAAATGGGTCGTGACAGGTACAAATTACTTCACCAGATGTATAGAAGTTGTCGAGTCAAGGAATCAACTAAATTAGTCATCCTTGACTTTCTCGAGGGCATTGTAACAAGGTTTGACATTCCTCGGACCATTATCTATGATAATGAAAAATCATTCCTTAGTACTAAAGTTTTTGATTTGCGTTTGGTCTTGGAATCTACTTGAAGACTTCTTCTAACTATTACCCCTAGGGTAATGGCTTGGCTAAGTCTACCAATAAGAACCTGATCATAATCATGAAACAGACAATGAATATTGACCAAAGGTAGTGGGACACAAATGTCTCATGCACACTCTAGGAAAATAGAATCATAGTGAAGAAGAAAGTAGATACTTCACCTTACAAGATTATTTATGGAAAAGAAGATAGACTTCCTTTATCTCTTAAATTTCGTTCACTAGAGCTTACCCAATAGCTAGAACTTAAAGGCACAGACAAGGAGAAATAATGGTAGATCTGGTTAAACTTGAAGAATTGAGAAAATATACCATGATCAAGTTAGAATAGGATCAACACTAAAAAAATTGGTTTGAAAGAAGGGCTAGACCTCATGCTTTCAAATTTGGTGATATGGTCTTAAAATGGGATGGTGACAGAGCCAAACTTGGGTGTCATTCAAAGTTTGATGCACTTTGGAGTGGCCCATAAACTATTAGTTATTACAAGGATGCTAACTCTTTTGAGTTGTCTTACCTTGATGGAGGCACACTACTAATCCCAGTTAATGGGATTTATCTCAAGAACTTCCATTAATTATTATGCATCATTGTATATATTAGAATAGTTTTATTCCTCCAAGTACACTCTGTACGCATTGTTTTGTTTGTATATAGGTATTTCCTTTTGTGCGCTCTTTTGTTGCTTCAAGGATGGCAGTTTGGATCTTCAAACAGTTTTCAGCAGCCTTCCACTCTCATGAAACTCATATCAAAATATCTTCATATGAAAGTAGTAGTTGTTTAGAGTTTAGATAGTGCTTCAAGTGACTTCAGGGGTGGTTCTTCAAATTAAAGATCAGAAATTTCATTTTAGGAAGACTCCATGCCCAATGGACACTTCTAAGTCTACTAATATCCTTCATCTAGCTGGAATATGGCATTGTGAGTCTCAAATTTTTGTTGAAAATAACTCCCCTAGTTATATTGAAAACTTACATCCTCATTTTGACTCTGAAGTTCAAGTTCACATATTGTGCGCATTTTGGTTGTTCTCTTAGCAAATTTTTCTTGGTCATGCGTAATTTTGTGTTCCCTTACACACTCTTCTTGTTCCCCTTTTATGTTTCCTCCTCCCATCACTCCCTTCTATACATTGTCCACACATTACCTCCTTCCTTCTCTATTCCTCAATATTATTCCATTATCCCTTTGCACGAACTCCTTGCACACCTACTTTCATTCCTAGTTTCGCGCACACCTTGTGCATGCATCTCGCTGAATTTCATTTCAATTTGGCTAAGTCCCCAGGATTCCTTCTATGTGGATTCCTTCTTCTTGGGCTCTATGTGCCCTTTTCTCTAATCCTCGCATGCTCATTCATTATGATTCCCACACCCACTTGCATACTTGTATCCTTATACAAATATGCTCCCTTTCTCCACCTCTACGTGCACCTCTTTTACACACCCATATTCTTCCTTCTCGGGCCCCTTGCTTGTGCATGCATCTAGTGCAACTCTCCCATGCCAAGTCATTGTGCCACGTGGAAACCTATCAGAATTGAGTGTGTCACACACAACATATCAAAGTGTGCCAACTCGGGTGCTAGATCCTAGTAATGAACCATTGCATAACACGTGGCAAAAATGAAAAATACTAGGAAAGTCATCTGATCACATGTATCAATCAAAGTGCACCACTTGTCTTGTGTGTCTTTGTAAACTTAAAAATGTCATAACTTTTTCTACAAGGCTTATATCTATGCACTCTTGGTCTTGTTGGATAGTTGCTAATGTGGGATATTCTCTAGATCATTCAAAATCATATTTTTGTAGGATTTAGTGGGTGAGAAGTAGGAAACGTGTTTCTGTGCCATCAATGCATAGATTCGGTTTGCTCAACCACCAAGATCTGATCTAATTTCCCCTCCTTCCTTCTTCCACATGTAAAACAGACATGGGGAGGCACTTCGATAACATTACAAGAAGATTTGTAGGCATTAATTGTTGGTTGTTGGCAACAGTTTAAATCCTCATTTCCTCTTCTTCTTTCTCCTCCTCTTCTCTCCTTCCTCTTATATAAATATTGGAACAATGCTCATTGTAAAGGGTTGGAACCCTTTAGCTTGCTAAATACTCTAGTTTCATGCATTTTTAGCTATAGGACTTTATATATGGCTCTCGCATGTGGGTATTCTCTGCCTTGGCTAGTTTTTATTATGTCTTCTTGCCTCTCTTTTGCATTTTTGTTGTTGTGTTTTCTCACATCCTCAGTAGGTCCCTTTTATGATTGTGCTCTATGAAAATGATTGTACAAGTGTTTTTCGAGATCGTGATACATGTGTCTATCCTCTCTACGTGAATTCTCTTTCTCTTTCACTTAAAACTAATTGTGTTCACCCCCTTCTTTCTAGTGCTATCACCTCCATCTAACTTAACTTTTACCTTTTCATACATCTCCTCCTAACACTAGTCCCTTGGAATCTTAGAGTACTGATAGGTAGTTGAATTTCCCTTCATAGGAGTAGTTTTAGTAGTATAAATAGGTAGAGGAACCAACCTTCTCTGGAGTTCTATCTTGAGCGTGCAAGGTCCCATAACTTGGAGACAGTCCCATGTTACCTCAAATCCCCAGTTCATCCTTATTTAGGACGTGTGGAATTTTGAGCTCCAACAAAATATTTTCATTCATTGATAGCCAATAGATGCAAAGTTACAACTCAATCTCTAAAATACTAAACACAAAATCTCATGTGAGTATTCTAATGAAGTATTTATTGCATCTATTCCAGTACGCCCAAGATACACTCAAAGGATAACAAAAATCACTTCGACAAAATGGATGTAGTAAATAAAAAGTAAATGCTCACAACACAATATCAAACTAATGACAAAATCACAACCATTAAGGACTGATCTAGTGTACTAAAGAGAAGAAACAGATACGGAATCGTAGCAAAAAATATAACTCATTGAACAAAAATTCAACATACGTAACCCGAAGATAGAATTTAAACTCAAAAGTGGAAATATGTCATTTAGATATTAGAATTTATTAATAAGGTAACATCAAATGAATGTTCTCAAATATTTTCAATGGCTATACATTGCAACCACCTTGACACATAAGTTTAGGAAACTAAGATCAATATGCATTTCACAAAGGAAACATGTAGTATTTACAATTGAATCTATCAACCTTTTTCAAAAGTAGAAAAAACTAAACCCCCTTGATATGAGGAGAAGCCCCTATATATATATATACAATTTTGGCTAATTGCTACAATTTAGTTTTTCACCCCAAAACCTTCAACAAACCATCCCAAAAGGTGTGTCAAATGAGTTCCATTTTTGAAAAATATCTTATAATCAGTAAAGATTCTTTTTTCATTCCTTAATTTGATTTTTTTTTCTGGTTTCGACATGGATGTGTGCAAGATTTCTACATTTGTTTCTTAATCCCATTTTTTCCTATCTATTTTGTAACCATCATTTGTGTGCCCAGTCACAAACCATTCTCTCCCTTATGTCATTATTTTAACTGATTTGACACCTACCTTTTTGGATAGTATTTTTTGGAAAAAAAAAATCATTTATATTCTATAGAATTTGATGCTTCCTTTGTGTGAATTGGTGAATCAAGCCAAAAACTATCTTTTGACGGATATCAATTTGTCTCCATTTTTTCCTAAACCCGCGTGAGTATCCAGAATCGATTTTGCATTCAATATAGATATGATACTTCAAAAATCACTTTGAAAATCCATCCCTCTATAAATTATTATTGATTTTATATAGAATTACACATGTCTATGACTATTTTGAGTGAAAAGAGTTCATAATCATCCTTATCAAGAAATGACAAATGTGGAAGTAGGAACTAGTCTAAAGGATCTTTCTTTGGAAACAATACATGTAATTTTCAACCTTTATGGCCCGATGAAGCTTTTTGGGGATTTTATTCGAGATTAAAGATCAAGTGGAAATCCGAAGGACCATTAACACCTCGTGTAGTTCATGTAGCATTGATATAAAGGCTTATCAAGATGGCTCATTCATTCTCTATTTTTTAGATTATGTATCATCACACGTTTTGTGCAGAGGATCATAAAGCTCCTAAGTTATTGAAGATTTTTTGGCTCCGCTTATAGGCCTATCATTTGTAAGAGTATCATAAACATATTACTAATATTTTTTGATGAGGAATTGATGGAGAAATAAATTTTGGTTAATGTTTGTGTCTTTGCCAAGGATGATCCTGTAGAAGACATATCTTCAATCTCCCGCATAATATACGCGATAGAGAAAAGAATCATTTTTCTTGAGAGATCCTAGAGGAAATATTTTACTGAGAGGGCCCTTGAAGTGTTATTGCCTTCATTTAAGAGATGTAGATGGGGTGTACCCAATCCATCATGTGCAAGCCAACCAATTTCTATGGATGAACCCATTGTACTGAATCTACCCCGTGGCACCAAGAATCGATGTTCCCGGAGATCTTCAACCTCAAAACTCACACTGAAGGGGTACTAAGGCTTACCTCAAAGTTTAGACACAAAATCACACACTTTGGGTAATTATCTAGTCTTAATTGCATACTACTATTCATATGGTTCTTAAGTAAGAAAATTACTAATTAACCCATGTCTTTGGCCACCTTCCTTTTCTTTATGCTTCAAATTTCATTTTTGTACTCTTACTTCTTTAGTATGTATTTTCACCTTTCATCATTTGTTATTTTGGACACCGGCCCATCCAGGACACCACTCTAGGGCCTTCCATCCCCTCCGGGTTCCCTTTTCATCTTTTTACTTTGTTACCCTTTATGGGTCCTCTCTAGACATTTGAACATCTTATCTTTTTGTATTCATCCTTTTGAGGTTAACTACGAAATTCAAGCAAGGGAATCATTTAAATATAAAGTTATGTGACCATAATAAGGGATCAAGCAATAAGAATCTACTATCTCCACCTAAGGTTATATCCACCAAAGGAATATAACCTAATCCCTAATCCCTAGAGTTCTCCTAATCCCTAACCCCTAGAACTCTCCATTATATTTCGTAGAGCTTTGCCTAACTTGAAATCTTTATATCTCTATTTTTTCTCTATCGGGTGCTTGTATTTATAACCTTAACAACCACCGCCATGCCTTTCTGAAGTTATAGATCGGTTGCCAAGTGTTGAAGTGGTCCTCCATGGGAGCATGCCTTCTCAAGATCCAAGCTCTCCACTCTTTGCAATGATGTCTTCTAGAACCTTCCATCACATGCCTGGAATATTCCCTTTTGATCCCACAGTCATTAGGTTAGCACCTTATCCACAAGGGTCACGCTTTTCTTGTGTGTTTCCTGGGATGATGAATATGGCTAAGTCCAAAACCTATCTTGACTTGCGTGTGCACACCATATGTTCTATAAACCTGCTTAGAACCCTTCCTTGTGCATATTTAACCCATGCGCCCTTCTTTAACTAGGTCCCACACACCCACGCACCTTCTCATCCTTAGCCAATATTCCGGGGCCCAACATCACCCCACACTACACTGTTCTCCATCCTTGAAACACTCTTCAAAGAATAAAGAATGGCAGATCCTTATAATGGTTGGAAAGAAAGAATAAGGGAATGAAGAAATGGGGAAAATAATGAAAGAATGGGGAACTTGTTTATTTCTGGAGGAGGAGAGGGAAATCCTTCCCTAATTATGCTTCTAACTTTCCCCAAGTGTCGACCTCATTCTGAGCTTGCTGACAGAGGTCACCCACCAGGGTACTTACCTCCTCAAAGCTTAGCCCTTCTCCCTTGGCATTCATTTTGTCCACGATCCCCTCTAATTGTTTTCCCAAATCCTCAAGCACGTCCATCCTCCGAGTGATTTAGGGATACAATTATTTCAGTAGGTTTTTGATTGAGCCTCACAAGGTCTCAATGGCCTCTGATTTCTTTTCCACTTTGGCTAGGATTTGTCTCACTCAGCCCTGTTCCCCTTATTATTTTCTTGGAACTCCTTGAGTTCGCTTCATGGGTGGAAACCAAGATACTTGTCACTCTATCACTATCCGCGTAGTTATCATAGGAATCCTCAACAACTTGAGCGATGAGCTTTACATTGGTGAGGATCTTGTTGTACTAAGGAACAATTTATACAACCTTTATCTTATCCTCTTTTTCTTGGCACGCCAATGCCTCTTCTGTGGATTCTAAGGTAAGTGGCCAACTCTCCATACTGATTATGCGGATCAAGTCCTCTAGGAAATATAAGGTTGATCCATATTTTTGTGTGGGTGCTTATTAAGTTTGGATGCTTCAAGACAATGAAATCCATGATCATCTCTATTTTCTTGTATGCCTTGTGCACCCTTGCCTTCTCATCTTTTAACTCACACCTTAACTAAGTGTTGATTAGATCCTCTTGCTTTAGGTCCTTTCTTTTCTTAAGGAGCTCCTCCTCCTTTTTCTCCAGCTCTGCCTCTAAGAAATTCACCCTGTCATTTCTTCTCGAAGAGTCTGGCTTCAAACTCAATTGAAACTTTGTTGAGCACGTTGAATATTTTCTCATCTGATAATTGTTGAGCATTCACCAAGGGGTTTATTCCTTTTGTTTTTGGCACCTTCATCAATGATCCTTGGCTTATTTCAAATTCAGGCTCATCAATGTGGGACTCAAATTCCCATGATAACATTTTCCTCATCCAAGGGTATGCACCTTCCTCATCAAATGAAGCCATGGTCAAGAGTTATTCTATTGGTACGGTGCTCTGAAAGTGCATGCACAACACCTTGTTCAGATCATTGATGTAGCCCATTCCTTGACCTTGTGTTGCTTCTGCTCTTCCTCTCTCTCTGTGAGTACAGCCCTTAGAAAGCTTACAACCAAACTGGGATCTCCCCCATGCTGCCATATTATTTTCCTATGCTTTCCTCCTCAACTTCCTTCAACACCTCATCCACGCTACATTCTACCTCTTGTTCCACCAACTTCTTGATAATTCCCGCCACTTCTCTCTCTACGGCCTCTTCTATCTATTCCTTTATGAGGCTTGGGGTCCTTTGATCCTTTGTATTTACTTCTCCGCTCATCCCCTTGCCTTGAGCCTCGCTTCTTCTTCGTCATTCTTCTCCTCATCCTCTTTGTTATACTCCTCATCCCCTTCTTCCTTAGAATCATGCACCTCATAGATTGGATGGTCTTCACCTCCTTCAGGCTCATCATCATCATCCTTTTCACCAATGTAGGCATCTAGACTCTCTATTTCTTTTGAATATGCCTCATCCATCACCTTCTTCTTCTTCCTCACCGGGATTCCAAAGAAAGGAGATTCTTCTTTTTATTTCTCTTTGATAGGTGATCTCTTCATTGGTGATTCCTCATGGGTGAGGGGATCTTCATGTTCTGGTGCTTCTTCTTCTGGGGTCTTTTCCTTGATAGGAGACTTATTTCTCCACGTGTAAGTACTAGGCTTAGCGCTTGCTTCTCGGTATGCCCACCGATTGTGCGGTTTGAACACTTGGTGCCTTCTTCTCCTCCTCTTCTCTTTCTCTCTTCCTTAGCGTGGCCTTCTTCCTTCCTATAGGGTCTTCAGGAATGGAGACATCACTCTCCAAGTAAGCTCCTTTTCAAATTTTGGCCTTATGCACAGATACACCCTTGTTGTGGTCCTTCCTGCAATCGGCAACGTTAAAGGCTTCATCATTTATACTTTGTGGGAGACATATTTCTCCACATATGCGCACTTCTTTGGAAAGATGAGATTTCAGCACAGATCTCGGTGGTCTAGATCTACCTTACTAAGGTCTACCATTAGTCTCTTTGCCTCCTTAAACCGATTGAATCTGGCTTGGAAGTATTGTGTGGTGAAGGACAAGGGTAGCTTGCACCATGGACTCATATTCACATTTGTCAATGTAAATCTACCAATACAGAAATGTTGATACACTACAAACTCTACCTCTACATCCACAAGCACTTTGTAATCTGCATGGGATCCTCCATTCTACTTTGAATGGGTCACGCATTCACTTCTACCACTTTTCCAAGCACGCGTTATGAGTGGCTGTCATGGTTTCACAAGTGTACTTTGCAAACCATTTTACAGGTGAGGAATCCTCTTCTAGATACTCCTAAAAAAATTCTAGCCCATCGGGCACTCTAATCTCTGAAAAGATAATGGTGAGGAGGATGTTACTGAATAATATCTTCTCTCCCTCCTGTGCATTGCTTATGATTTCATCCGTGATGAAAGCGGACAAGTTATAGATTGTTCCTTCTGATATCTTCTGGCATACATTTAGCCATGCCTTGTTCACTTGTGTCCATCGTTCCTGATCATTGAGCTTGGTCACCAAGCGCGTAGCCATCCTCATTATAGGGTCTAGAATCTCAATGATGTCAAAGTATCACGACCCTTTTTGTAGTCATACGTGGATATAGTCTCCTTGATAGCCTCCTTGTCACTCAGATCATCATCTATACTCTCTCCTTCACAAATAAGGCCTGTGAACTTGGATATCAATTGTGGTATTATGCACATCTTGCACCTGTAAAATAAAAGTGATCTTCGTGCAACATGTGACATCAACCATTAATAAAGGTGCTCAAGCTTGCCAAATTAAGGTAACTCATATAGTTGCAATAATCCAACCTTCTCCAATTTAACCTTCACCTCGTCGTTGTAAATAGGCATTCGTTAGGCGTCCTCTTATTAGTTGGGTGAACCAAATCTAACGCCATTTCTTTCTCAATTGTACTTGTGTGATGGTCATAATCACTCACGACCATCTTTCACAAGTGTGACTCTCACTCTTTTCCTTGCAATACCCCATATGGCTACTACATTTCCGAATACCATTCTTCATTAGATCTCGCGACGACATCTATTTACTTTCCTTTGCCCTTGCCCTTTGTTTTCTTTGGTGAGACAGTTGGTTTCTTGGGTGTCATATTTTTGGTCAGGCTAAACTTAAAACTCCTTCCCCTTGCTCTACTCTACTACTCTACTCAATCCCAAAGCTCACTCTTGTAAAGAAATATTTTTCCTTCGTGCCTTGGCCGCCAAACCCTAATTGGGAAATCTTTCCACAAGATGAAGCTCCTCAACCAAATTTCCCCACGCTCGTGTACTCCTTCCACTTTGGTTTGTGGATCTATTCTAGCCATGCATGTTAGATCTCTCTGATTATTCATTACACAAATATTTCCATATGCCCTAGTTCGTGAGAGCTTCTTTCACTTTATAATCGCAAGGTAAAATAATGATGTGTCTAAATTCATATTTATAGCTTTTTCTTCTTTCAATCATTAAATGCTATACCAACTACCACTATACTTGACACTAAATGCAGATTTTTCCACTAAGCTGACTTCAAGTGCTTTTACACACACACCTAATCCTGCGTGAAAAATCCTTTACAACCTTATGGCACACAAAAATCCAATCTAACCGAAGAATCTTACGCACGTGTCTATAGTGCCAAAGGCATTTCTTCTATCTTTTACCTGATTTTTTCCTTGCCTACCTCATGTTGTTCCTGCGCTCTTCATCCTTTATACATGGTCTTTGTTATAGCCTCCTTGATACCATAACTTATTATCCGCCATTTCCTCGCGTGCTTTCTCCACCTTTCGTGCTTCCTTCTACTTGGGCTACTTAACTTGTATTACAGGCTTATACTTTGCATTACTCCACCCCACACTAAAATAGATGTGCGGTCCTTTGTGCATACACAACCTTGGAAAAATAATGTGGTTACTGCACATAAGGCACAAAACAAAACAAAAAGAAAGGAACAAGAAATGAGAAAGGGAAACACAAGAAAAAAAAAAGCATAAAGAGAAATTATAAGCTAATTAGCAACACTTCCTTATTACAAACACCAAGAAGACTTATTTATAGTAGGGCTTCAACCTACTCCCATTGAAATGACTTGGTAATCTCATCCCATCCAATGCTTGTAACTGGAAAGTTCTTGAAGAAAAAATGTTTGAGATGATGTAGGGTCCCAACCAATGGAATTTCAACTTCCTAGGATGGTGCAGATACTTGGAATCATACAATAAAACCATATTCCCAACCTCAAACTTCTTGTTCTTGATATGACGATCATGCCATGCCTTTTTCCTTGCTTTTTCTGTTTTCTCGACTCCATCTATCAAGTGATCACCTTTCGCCTAACTACATCAAATTATCAATTATTTCTTCCAACTCTTTCTCATTTGATAACCCTCCCGCGCACCCTATACACAACGATGGTAACATGAATTCAACTAGAAAAATAGGCTCCATGCCAAACACCAATTGAAATGGTGTGGCCTTGTTCAACCTCTTGTATGTTATCCCGTATGTCCAAAGAACAATAGATACTTTGACATCCCGATCTTGTCTTCCAACATCACATATCTTAGTCAACGTGTGACTTAGTATTTTGTTAAATGCCTCAACAGTTCCATTTGCTTGAGGGTGATAAGGGGTAGTCTTGTGATGGGCCACCATAAATTCTACTAACAGAATCTTAACTATTTCATTGAGAAAGTGTGTACCTCTATCACTTTTTAAACTTAAAGGATAACCATACCTACTGATTATGTTCTCCCATAAAAATCTAGCAGTTGTCATTGTGGTGCAATCCTTTATAGGCGCTGCCTCTACCCAACATGTTAAGTAATCAGTGCAAGTAATGATATACTGCGAACTAGTCCTTCGCGCGCACTTGGTGAAATTGGCCCTACAAAGTTGATTGCCCATTTTTAAAATGGTTCAACACTGGCTATTAGTCGCAAAGTCATTTCATCCCTCTTTCTAGGTTTGCCAAGGCACTGGAAAATGGTCACATGCCTTGCAAAAATCAATACAATCCTTGTAGATGGTTTCAAACCAAATCCTCGCTAATAAAATCTTTCCCGTGGTAGCATTTCCCGCATAGTGTCCTCCCGGAATCCCACCATGTGCTTCCTCCATAATTTTAATGTGCTTATGTTCCAATATACATCGGCGTAGAACCTCATCATGACCTAACCTATACAGTGTCCACTAATCAACATGTAAGGTGCAGAGCGTATTGCTAACTACTTTCTCTCCAGAGCCTTCATTCCTTCTGGCCCCACACTTGTTTTTAAGAATATTGTGATATCTTCCAAGTCTGAGGGCACATGCCGTAACCTAAAGTGTCTCGGCATGGTAGCCTCAATGCTTTGTGCGTTCTCCCTCGGTTAATCCTTGACAAGTGGTTAGGCCCTGAATTTATCTTTCCTGGTTTTATGACCACTATGAACTCAAATTCTTGAAATAATAGGACCCAATGACATATGAACCCTTGCATCATGGGATTTTTAACTAAGTATTTCAATGTCATGTGGTCTGTGTAGAATATAAATGGTGTTGCCAACAAATATTGTCTAAAATTGTGCAGTGTGTAGATCATAGACAATGCTTTGCACTCAGTAGTTGTGTAATTTTGTTCTACTAGTGTCAACTTCCTACTTGTAAAGCACAAGGGATGATCAAAATTCCCTCACCAGGTTGTGCTAGTACTACTCCCATAGCTGTCCTTGAGGCATCAACATGCACATGGAAAGGCTTATCCCAAGAAGGAAAACATAATATGGGTGTTGTGACAAGCCTATCCTTCAAAGTGTTAAATGTCTTTTGTTGTGCCTCCCTCAATGAAATGAACTCTTGTGTTTTAACAATTCCTCCAAGGGCATGGAGATCTTGGCATACCCCTTGATGAATTTTCTATAATACCTCGTATGTCCAAAAAATCCATTCACTGCACTTTGACTAGTAGGCTCCCCTAATCCTACAATAACTAAAACTTTGGTGGGATCTACTAGTAAGCCTTCTTTGCATATAATGTGTCCTAATAGGGTTCCAAATGGAGTAGGAAAGACAAATTTTTTAATGTCGAGGGATATCCTAAATTGATGACATCTCTCAAACATCAGCCTCAAATTTTCACAATGGTCCTTCACCAATCCGTACACTTTCCAGTCATCCGAGGTAAACTTGAAGAAAATTATTGATGAACTCCTGAATTATTGTACCATGATGCGTGAGAACACATCACCACATTCTTCAATCTAAAAGGCATAACCATGTAGGAAAAACTTCCCCATTCAAAGAAAAAAAGTTGTCTTTGTCTGGTCTTCCTTTGTAATTCCCGATTTGGTGATACCTTGAGCACCCATCTCAGTGAAAGAGTATACTTCGCGCCCGCTACTCCCTCCAAAATTTATTCAATAAAGGGGGTTGGAAAAGGATCGATGACACATACTGCATTCAGATCTCTAGTAGTCAACACATATCCTTATCCTACCATCCTTCTTGATACTGATGACCATTGGGCTTATCCATTCTAATTCTTCCACTAGCCTCAATGATACTAGATGCTATCATCTTGTCTATTTCTTCCTTGATCCCTACACGTAAATTGGGATTAATTCGATAAGGACTCTTCAATTAGGCATGTACCTTCCTTCAACTTGATCTTCATATCCCCTAAGGAATGGTGAATGCCTTTGAGTTCATGATACCTGAGGGAAAAATCCTAAAACTCGCGCAACAATGATCAATGACCTTTGAAACTTCTTTTTCTAACCAATAGTCCTCGATGATAGCTTCCTTAGGTTATGTTTCTATTCCAATGTTAACCTTATTTGTTTTCAAGGGCTCATGGTAGGTGCGTGCTCACTCATCAACGTTTTCTATGACTTCGAGCACACCTTCATAATGGCTAACATCTAAAGTTTCCATTTCTTCTCTGTCTACTACATAGACCATCTTTCCTTTTTCTTTTTCCATGTACACTCGCTCAAGATATACTTCCTGTGATTCCTCTTCATTGAGGAAAATTTCCAAATAAATTTCACCCAATAATTCTAATAGCCTATCCTCTACCATAGCACTATATCCCATTGTAAGGTGCTTAATTACTTACAACACATTATCTATTGATGGCTTGGTACTCCTATACTCGAAAGCTTGAATGACATCAACCACCAACTCCCTCCAATTCCCCATTTGACAACGCATCTCAGAATGAATATACCATGTGCACGCACAACCTTGTAAGGTGGAATACAACTTATACACCCATAATGAAGGTGGTAAAGCTTTTGTGCTTCCCATCCAGGCCTTCTCACATGCTTGGATATGAAATGAGGCGGTTCCTTTACCATGGTAGTGTTGTATGACCGTGTGCGCATTTCTCCCGGAGAAACTTACGTAAAAATGCAATTCTTAGCTCATGCCACTCTTGGAGGTTCTCTCGATGTGTAGCCACCGCTAGCGTATTGTAGTTCCGAGTAGGTTATATTTGAGCATTCCCCTTCTCTCATCCTCATCCTTCCACTAAGCCTCCATCTCCCGCAAGAAAATTTAGGATATGCTCCTCCAGAGTAACTTGGAAACTTTTTTCCTCCTAGGTGCTTGACTGAGCATGCCTTTGTCACCCTTGTTATAGATCCTCTCAACTTTTGTCTAATCAAATCATAGGTCCCATGCACCTAATTGTCGCATGCCATGCGAGTGGTATCACTCAAGGACTGAGCATCTTCAAATTGGATAACTCCCTTTGTGGGATGAATTATCTCAAGATCTTTGATGGAGCACACATAGATTCTATCAAGGAATTATTCTCCTAAGGGCTTAGTATAGGGCATTGACTTCCCATATATTAAAGGAATGATCACCCTTTCTTCCTTATTTTCAAATCTGATATACCCTTTGTTAAACCACAGGTCGGCATTGTTCTTGTAACACCATGGGTGCCCAAGAAATGTTGGAAAGTTTTCACTTCGACGAGTGTTAAGACTTCAAATCTCCAGTGAACTTGGCACCTTGAATGGTGATAACTACATCCTTCAGGACTCTAATGGGCATTGCCTTAGTTTTTTTCCATATACAACACATTCAAAGATGGTTGTAACGTGGGCCTTCCCATTTGGTGTCAAGCATCTAAGGTAAGAACATTGACCTCTGCTCCCATGTGCGATGATGATATTACTTAGAAGCCATCCATCAATAATCGCATTCAAATTAATCTCCTTGCAATAGTCAAGGATGTGAGGAGGAAGGTTTGCATGCAAAACCTACCTTTCGTGCTCTTCAGTCCGGTGCGTGATACCTTCTCCTCAAATGTTCTCCTAACAATGGAATAATATTCTCTTGCCTTAACACCCTATATACCTCCTTGACTTCATCTAAGTCACCCTTTTGAGCCTTGACATTATTCCTTTGCTCTAATTATTTTGATTTCTCCCTTAGACATTGGATTTCCCCTTGTAAACTTTGAATCACATCCATAGTCTCTTAATACACCTCCTTTTGGTGAGTAGGGTCCAGAAATTTTCCATGTACCGATTCCTCTCTTGAAACTAGTGTCCTTTGCCTTGCTTATTTCCTTGGTACACACGACCTCTTCTCACCTAGTCACTAGTACAGGTTCTAGCCCCAACTCACGCGCCACTCTTAGCATCCATTATGAATGAGTCTTTTTGATGCTCACCATCCCAACACCTTTGTCTTTTCGATGCTGCTATTTCATATGCTCATAGAGCTTTGGACATTATTTGTACTTATGTTTCTTTTTGCACCATGAGAATTATAATAGATTAGGACACTCACATTTTTAATTCTCCATAGATCCACAGTTATAACAGGTTCCTTGTGGGAATTCACTTCGTCATCCGCCGTGGTTACTGTGACCATAAAATCCTCTACAAAAACCTCTTCCATGCACTCCTCCATCTGTACACCCTTCATAATGATGGTCATCATCCTTGGAACTGATTGCAAGGATAGTCTTGTGCACACCAAGATCAATATCATCATGGATATGATCAATCAGTCTGTAATCCTTTGTATCATGGGTTGTAGAGGTACAAATATTACAATAACAAGAAACATTCTTGCAAATTGTGCACTACAAGAGGGGGAACCTACTTGCATCATTATTCCCATGGAAAATCTTACACCTACATCGACATAAGCACGTCTTTCGACTTCCAAGGGAAAATATCCTTTTCATGCCCTTCCACTTCACAAATCAGTAAACCAAAGCCCACTACAAACCTCATGCATTGAGTTTGCAGATAGATTCTCCAATTGCTTGGCCATTTCAACAATTTGAGCCTCTAGAAAAAAACTAACACCAATATCGACGCTTCCAACACCTTCAACACGCAGGGCAACTTCCAATGCCTCATGCAGGTCTATGAAAGTCTTGTGTGATTGAGCCCTTCTAAATGTTGTTATCAATCCTTTGACAAACCATTGAGCATGTTGAGAAGGATGAATGTCATAGGATAGTTTAAACAAGAGAGTCTTAAAACACACATCATACTCCCACACACTCTCTATCATTCCCTGTTGGATCTCCTATAGATATTTAATGCTATTCTCGCTTAAACTCGGGATATGGAACTCTTCTAGGAAGGAATTTTTCAACACGGTGTAGTCTACCACCGTCTGATGGGGGTCATACTTCATATACCAACTATGTGCGCATCCTTGCAACGTTGTTACAAACTGACTTGCCTTCCGCTCCGGGTAGTGATCCCTTTCACATGCCATATTAATTCACACTTGTGCACATGCTCTGCAACATCTTCAATACCCCTATAGTCTAGTAAGTGCAAAGACATCTCAAAGAATACTTGTGGAGGTGGTGAGGCCCTTGTCCTCTTAATCCAGAACCTTGGTTCCCTCTAGTGTTTCCTCCTCCACTAGATCCAATGGATCCTTTAGGCCCCGTTCCTCCCGACCCACCGTATCCACCTCATATAGTCAAAAATGACTGAAGTGGTCACACCTAGTGTTCCCAACATCCCACTAAACCGCACACCAATGAGTTATGATATTTTCCCACTAATAGTTGTGTATTCTGCGCCACTCCCAGATGTGATACCCAAACCTTGCGTACGTACACCTTGTTCAAAGATTCCTCCAAATATAAGAATGGCTTGCGTAGCCATAGATGTCCCAAACAAAAAATTATATCTCTTGGGCTTAGATTAGTTATTCCCACTAATACCAATCAAGCAACAATCATTCTCCCTTGATCTGGAAAAACTAAGCACCAGGGATTCATTGTCAGGTGGGTTCAGATGTGTGCCAATGGCTCTTCTTTCTCCATATGAAGAAATATCATCAGAAGATGAAGGGGCTTCTCTCCTACGCTTGCCAAGATGGGGTAGCATAGAATGCTCAGGTTCTACATCCTTTGTGTGAACCTCAACTCCTTCCCACAATGTCTACATCCATAGATCCATCACACTTACAACCTCATGTTGTCTAATCATCTCCCTTTCACAAGATTTTCTATACTTAAGTCATCTCTCCTCCCTTTCCTTCTCATCCGCAATGTTTGCCATCTTCCTCCACCTTAGCTTCCTCTCCCAACACTCAGAGAAGCTTAGCCGACCATGGGAAATGATTCTAAACTCAAGGTAATGACCAAGATCTTCATAGCCAAAGGAATAACATGTAAAAATGATCCTCTAGGCTCCCTCAAAAACTCAAACTCAGCAACTTCTGGGCAAGAATACGTATAAATTACATATTCAAGAGTATAACTGGTCAAGCACTCCTTTCCGCCAATGATCAACAACACATGTCCAAGTTAGATCTCGCATCATGCACCTCGATAGTCATCTTGGGTCCACACACATGATCTGTAGTACCATCTCGATATAGATGCATATGTTGAAATCCATTCATATAGTTCTACTGGAAAACAATAGAAGAATATCTCATACAACTCATGGTATAGGTTCTCTTCTACCCATCTACACGTATTGAACTCAGGTCTAGTGTTGAATCTTTGAGGAAACTCATCCTCTATGCTCTTGAACCATGTTTCAACACTTTATAGGGTTAGATGCTGTCATCATGCATCACAGGACAAGGATGTATGTCATTTCTCAGAACAACTTCGAAAAGAGGTCCCGACAACAAAACCAAGATGTAGTCACATTTTATACCCTTAGACCAATAGTGTAATCCCATCCGCACTTAGCCTATCACCCAAAGGGCACTCTGGGCACTCACTCGAGGTAGGCGTGGGCACCAAGTCTCTCCTTTATGTGAGTCTTGTGAGAATGCACCATATTATGACAGATAATTGAATGCAGAAGAATAGAAAAGAACTATACAACATTCTAAGAACCTAGAACGAGTTGTCATCTCATTGCATCCGAAAAGAGAAATAACAAACATCATAAGGAAATGGTTCATACATAAAGGAAATGCATAAGAATGATACCCAATAACACACATATGATTCAGAACAAATCCTTACATTCATATTAATACGTTCAATAACCAAATTACATCCCTCAAAGTCATATCAGACATTCATATAACAATACAGAGCCAAGTCATGCATCAGAACTACATTATGTTCATCAAATTACAAAAATGATTGCAAACCCATCCCTCTAAATGTGCCATCACTCCCGAGTTCTCCTAATCCCTAACCCCTAGAACCCTCCATTATATTTCTACAGATCTTTGCCTCTCTTGAAATATTTATATCTATATCTTTTCCTCTATCAGCACTTATATTTATAACCTCAACAACCACCGCCATGCCTTTATGAAGTTATAGATTGGTTGCCAAGTGTTGAAGTGGTCCTCCATGGGAGCATGCCTTCTTAGATATGAGCTCTCCACTCTTTGTAATGATGTATTCTAGAACCTTCCATTGCATGCCTAGAATATTCCCTTTTTGATCCCATAGTCACCAAGCTGGCACCTTATCCACAAGGGTCATGCTTTTCTCATGTGTTGCATGGGACGTTGAATGTAGCTAAGTCCAAAACTTGTCTTTCCTTGTGCACACACACCATATGTTCTACAAAACACTGCTAGAACCCTTATCTCGTGTACCTTCAACCCGTGCATCCTTCTTTAACTAGGTCCTATGTGCCCATGCGCCTTCTCATCCTTAGCCAATATTCCAGGGCCCAACAGGAGTTTATTATTTCCATGTACAAATTATTTACATTCTACATCTAGTTACTTTCTTGCTACTCAAAAAGTGTGGTGCATAAGAGCAACCTAGGGCACAATTTTAAACACACACATAGAACTACATTGGGTCTAAGATGTAGTACAATGCTTAGTGATAAGTCCATCATTTTGGTAGCTAAGGATAGTCTAAACCCTTCATTTACATCTTTTTTTTTTAGGGTTTGATGTTTTATTTGGGGTTTTACAGGTGATTCATTCATTCCGGATTTATAGAGACATTTAGTGGAATTCAATGACATATACATGACAAAAGGAAAACAAGTGTGAACCTCTTGTGACACCTCAGAGGAGGTTTTCGAGGATCTACATAGACCAAGGTGCCCAAAATCCATGCTAGGGTACCCACGGGAGCCCCTATCCTTCTCTAGATGCCCCAGTCTAATCAAATCTTCTGGATCTACATTTTCCCAAGATTTTGTGTGATGGTCCTCCATCTCTATTCAACCAATCTCCATTGTGACATAGTCCAAAACCTCTATGAATAAAATAAGGATCTTCTAACCCTCTTTTGCACATTAGGGTTTCATATTTTCTATCTTAGTTTGCTTGGGTATTATTTAAACATTTTAGTATTCATTTATTTACTGCTACCATAACATTAGATTAGGCTATTATTTTACATTTTAGTTTAATCATTTTGGTGAACCCCATGCTCAAATCCACCTTGTTTCTAGGGTTTTTTTCTTATGCCCGTCACCCATAGTGGTTGATTTAGGTTTCTTGAGCACCTTGAGCTTCCCCAACCTCTCGTAGGGTTTCTAAATCAATGGTTGAGGTCTCTACATCAATGAATACAACCCCGAAAATACCTTTTCCTTTTATATAGAAGCATTTGATAGTGAGAAGTCATACGATGAGGATACTAATGTCGATCAAGACCAATTGAACATACTTACTAATTTTTTACAAGCTTTGCGTAATAACCCCACCCATCTTCTCGCATATTATGCATGATTTGGTCACTGCTAAAAATACTCATGATGTTGGCATGGCTCCGCTTATTACTAACTCTTCAGCTCCTATGGTCTCTACTCAGCCTTTCACTCCAGGAACCATTCCTGCCACTATCACTCCTATCATTCCACCTAATACTCATGATGCACAACTTCATTCCTCTCCAAACACTTCGATTTAACATCTTTATATTAGGATATATCGACACAAATTCCACTTGCATGAGCTCGCCACTTCTCATGTATCACCATCTCTTGACTCCACTTCACTTCTTCATACTCCTTTTACCCACCATTTTTGCATATTCGGTACCACCCAACTTCAAATTTCCTAAGATCCCTATTTTCAAAGGCCATGGTGATGCATAAGAGTATCTTTGATCCTTTCACGTAGCATGTCTAGATTATGTGGATGATCACACTCTCCTATCAAAGATCTTTACTCGTAGTCTCCAAGATTATGTGATGTATTAGTTTTATGACCTACTTGTTCACTTAGTAACATCTTTCACGCACTGATCGACACTTTTATCACTCACTTCTCTATCAATATCGGCTCTAAGATCTCCTATGCACAACATACACAACTAAAACAAGGATCCAATAAAAATTTACTGGACTATGTTTTGAGGTATAAAAATAACTTAGCTAAGATGTCAAATGTGCTTGCATAATCTGAGCTTCAGGAATTATTCATTTAGAGTCTATTATCACCTCTCCAGGAGAGTGTTCTTTTTGAGACATCTCCTTCATTCGATCAACTATGTCATACTCTTAAGCTTCGTGAAACTAAGCTCTTATCTATAGGCAAGCTTAAATACCAAGAGCAAACATCATCTTCTACACATTTTCAAAGCAAGTTGAAATTCAAACCATCTGAAACTAAACCAACCGACACAAAAATAACAGTCAACACAACATCCACCACCAAAGATCTTTAGTTGCAACCGCCTCAGTGCACATTCACTAAGTTCACTGTCACCCCACATATTATACTCCCAAAACTTGTCAATAGTAACCTCATCACACTTCCTTCTCCACTCCAATTAGATCCATCTCAACCAAAAGGGCATAATTATGATGAAAATTGACATTATGACTATCATAAATGCACAGGGCATTTAACATATTATTGTTTCAAGCTTTGTATTCTTATTCAGGGCCGAATCAACAATTTTAAAATTGAGATTCCATAACCTATGATTTCTGCACTTTTGTCATGACAATCATAAACTCAAAGTCTTTAACAATCCTCTACCCAAACATGATACACAAGTAGTCGAATCCTTGGCTAATTACATAATATCATGCGGTGCATCCTCCTACATTAGGGGCTCTTGAATTTCTATTTGCAGATGCTTTGACAATTCTCCACCAATAATTTCCTTATATGACCATGATTATCACACGTATTTCTCTTCTAATCACTTACATATTAATGCCTCTATTGGATATGTCCATATCAATAATACTAAGGTTGATCAGTCCTGGCCCATCAGTGCATGTTCTATTCCACTTCTCATCGCTATTGGCTATCCACTATCACATATTTCATATCTGATGAACAATTCATATGGCATCATAAAACTTCACATTACAAAGGTCCTCTCACTACATTTTTACCCTTCTTTTCGCATACAAGCAAATGACGGGTGTGACATGGTCTTAGGTCTCAATTGGATCCGT
The DNA here is from genome assembly GCA_018340775.1 of Taxus wallichiana var. yunnanensis. NCBI lineage: Eukaryota > Viridiplantae > Streptophyta > Pinopsida > Cupressales > Taxaceae > Taxus > Taxus wallichiana. The sequence goes on along the minus strand of CM031237.1, from coordinate 636,470,843 downwards.
AGGTCTAAGTCTATCATCTCCATGAATCATTTACATCTAAAATTTATTCATAACAATCAAGTCATTTATATTGATGGTATAACTCCATTTACTCCAATGTCACCACCTCCCCTCACAACAACTAATATATCATCTGCTTCATCTAGTACATTGTGGCCCATAGCACTTAAAGAACAATATAATCCTAACTCACCTACTCACACACACTTTACATGGCTTCATCTCTTTTCTAGTCCAACACACTAGTATAGGTGTATTCGTAGGACAATTATTGCATCTATATGTAAATTACCACCTCATTTTACCCCACACACAGTGTTCCTCACTACTACGTTCCACTTCACATAGGTCTCTATAACCTACACATTTTTTTACACCAAGGTGCCCACGATACACTTATACATCACATACACATAGGCTTCACTCACATGTGTAACATTTATCTACTATACCACCACTTTGCTAGAGCATGGTCACATGTTTTTGTCACCACAATGATTGAGTAGAGGACCTTCATCCTTTAATTTCATTACATAGTTCACTTACCACTACACACTTAGGGGTATCATGTGTATTCCCCCTAATTGATAACATTCATCTTATACCGGACACAAGATAGTATTGACACTACTCGATGATGCACTTTCATTTACAGCTCATTCTTGACTACCGAGGGGCATAAATCAATTAACCTCATTGCATAAAATTCCATACACTTAGGGAACATGGCTCCTATTATTCACTCTATATTTGATTCCATCCATCAATAACATACTTATATCTTGGTTACATTTACTCTTGGTTGCATTTACTTTTACATGTTCACTTTATTCCACATGATAGATATATATCTTGTATGTCATTATCTTTCCATACACAAATATCCATTCACTTTATATTTGTGATCGAATATTATACATATCCATTACAAGTAGCATGGATGTTTGGCGTAGTACTGCACTACCCCAAAATGGATCCTAGGGCCATCCACTTTCATATACTATAGGTGTTATTGTTTTTTTTTTTTTTTCATATCAAACTACTTTATCATATTATACACGCTTTGAAATACTTTTTATCTTGATAACATGCTAACGGTGCTTCATGTACAACATTTATTTTGCAGGGACTATTTGTCACCATGGTTATCTCGGTACATTTATTGTACTTACTTGTCATCGTATGAAATTGTTTTTGGGATTTTACCTTTGTCTTGTGTGTACACTTATATATATATATAATTGGCTTCATCAACCTTGAATGTCCTATGACATCATGAGTTATTTCCCATGTTTGCAACCCACTTTTTACGATTTACATTTTCTTCTTGTGTGTTTATACATTGTTTATTTAGCTTACATTTCATCTTATACATGCATGTATGTATTTACTTGTACTAACACTTATCTCCTAGCCACTTGTTTGCATGTGTCTTGGTTTCTACCAAGCACATCTCTTTCCCCCTGCAGGGCACAATTTCAATGGTTGGTCCTCTTTTGGGTTGCATTCTCCTTCAAAGTGACGTCACATGCGTCCCCAAAGAGGGGGGCATCATTTGGGTGAATCAATCACCCCATACAACATTTTACATGCAAAGTACACAACACATCATGGTACTGGTATAACACATTTCATAGCTCATAATCATACTTGGGTCCTTAGTACAATGATAGCTTTCCTGGAGTGCCTATAACCGGGGCACTTACATAACAATTGTGTTCAACATGACGCTCTGAACGCTACACAATAGATTTTACAGGAAGATTGTTCTTGGCCCATGCATTATTACACACCATCTATAGTGGTGTTTTATTCTAGGGAGTAGTTAAATGATAAAGGATAACACCAAACATTCCTCTCTACACTACTTTTACCATGGCGTCGTATCGCCCAAAAAAATAGACAAAGACAAATATCTCTACGAGTTTAGGGAAGCGGTTAAAGGTTGGAGGATAAATATACTTTCCTCCCTATATTTCATTGGCCAAAGGCATGAGATCACTCAAAAAAACTATACTTCATTGACATGATCCTTTCTACACTCTTTCCTCTCCACGTATCAGTGCACGTGTTCCTTTTTCACATTTTTAGCATTTTTATTTTACATACTTCCTTACATGTTTTTATACATATACATGTGTATTTGAATACTTGATCATCTTCTATTTTACAGGTCCATATGTATGGGAAGAAAGCGTTGAAAAAAACATCACACACATTGAAATCATCAATAGGTACATCACACACATCGGCATATACACACGTGTTTCCGCCCTAGTATCATTCTCATCACCTTTTTACACTTTTGCATTTTTAGTTTCCACTCTCCATCTTTTTATCACTCCACACTTTGTCTATCCACTCATCACATTTTCTATATGGATATCAGGTACACATATCTATCTACTTTATGTTACCAAGTGTTCTGCTCACCAACATAAAGTGGGGGAAAATGTAGACACAAAATCACACACTTCGGGTAATTATCTAGTCCCGACCACATACTTCTATTCATATGGTTCCTAAGTAAGAAAAGTACTAATTAGCCCATGTATTTGGCCACCTTTCCTTTCTTTATGCTTATGCTTTTAGTCTTTCACTCTTACTTGCTCAATATGTCTTTTCACCTTTCAGAATTTTTCATTCTAGACATTAGTGCCTAGCTAGGACACCAATGCCAAGTGCCCCCATCCCCTTTGGGTGCCTTTGTCCTCTTTGTACTTTGGTCACACTTTCTAGGTCCTTTCTAGTTATTTGAGCATCTTATCTTTTTGGTAGTCGACCTTTTTGGGGTTAATTACAAAATTCAAGTAAGGGAATCATATAAATATAAAGTTATGTGATCATAATAAGGGACCAAGCACTAAACATCTACTATCTCCACCTAAGGTTGCATCCATCAAAGGAATCTATAGCTCCATTTGCATCCATATAGCTCCATCACAAGGGAAAAAGGTTAGTTCATTTACATCACACTTCATAGGAGGGAGTTTATTATTTCCATGCACACATTATTTACATTCTACATCTAGTTACTTGCTCACTACTCACAAAGTGCGACTGGAACAAGAGAAACCTAGGGCATAATTCCACACACACATAACTACATTAGGTCTGAGATGTAGTGCAACGCTAAGTGATAAGTCCATCATTTTGGTAGTTGAGGACAACCAACCCCTTCATTTACATTTTTTTAGGGTTTGATTTTTTTGGGGTTTTACAGGTGATTCATTCATTCCAGATTTACGAGACATTCGGTGGAATTTAATGACATACACACGACAAAATATGAACAAGTGTAAACCTCTTGCGACACCTCAAAGGAGGTTTTCTGATCTTCTACATGACCAGGGAACTTATAATCTAGACCAAAGCGCCCATGGGTTTACCAGTCCGATTAAATATTTTGGATCTACATTTTCAAAGGCTTCGTGCGAGGTTCCTCCATCTCTTTTCAACCGGTCTCCACTGCGACACAGTCTAACAACCTCTATGAATCAACTAAGGCTATTCTAACCCTCTTTACATATTAGGGTTTCATATTTTCTAGCTTAGTTTTCTTGGATATTATTTTAGCATTTCAATATTCATTTATTTACTACTACCATAGCATTAGATTAGGATATTATTTAACATTTTATTTTAATAAAAAAGGCGGGTATAATCTCCTTGAGTGGGTCTCCTCTTATAGGAGAGTGTTGGATTTGATCAAGATCTTGGAAGACCCCAAAGAAGACATTAAGGAACTCATGAAGATGGGCATGTCTCGTGACCTTGCAGGGGATATCCAATATGTTTATGGGGCTCAAGACCACAAAGAGTTTGATTTTAGGAAGAAGTTGTTAAATCAAATCCCCGCCTTTACAGAGGAATTTGTAACCATAAATTGACATTGTATCTCTTTTACAAGAACCTCCCTTTTGTGTATGCAGACTAGAAGTTATGTGAATTTCAAGGGTTGAGGCCCTATAGAATCCCCATTTTGCTCCTAGTATATACATATGCTTCTTTTTATATTTCATTTTTCAACTTAACTATTATTTTTCATAAATGAATTTACCTTTGGATAACATAGAAATTATCTCTCAATCCATCTTGTATGACTTGGATACCCATAATGAAAGGTATTGATGAAAATGTTCTATTCATATGCATCCCATGGATTTTACTTGATGGAATTTTAGTTATTTTTCATGTTCTCATGGCATTGGGTGGACTTATGAGTTTCACATGGATTTTAGAATCCGTAGAGTGTTGAACTTCTTGACAAACCCACGTAACACTAAATTAGTGTACCACAATTTTTTTATACAACCACCCTTCCTTATTTCTTGCAACCATTCATCTGTGGTATCCTATCTTACTTCAACTTGCAAGACTAAGTCAATTTGAATGATTATCAATCATTATGGAGTTCTACCTTGATCACGATCTAGTATTTATCCTTTCACAAGATGGAGCAACTTTTGGACCATTAAGTTCTTCACTCTACGGATTACCAAGTAAATGCATCATGTGACTTCCTTAGAATTGAATGATCATGTCCATATTTTATTTTTTTAATTTCATGGGAAGGAAGGATCATGGAGATTCGAAATATCTCGGTGCCTAGCTAACATATGTAAATTTGATTCCTTTAGATGGTACATCGAGATTTCTTGGAAATCTCAACTAAGTTAATAAAAGAGCTCGGAATGAGCACCAACACATCCAATTTGGTTATATAGCATTGAGAAAGTTTATTTTACGACTCAAAATCCCCACTTGTTAGTGTATTAGAAAGTATTTTTGTAGTTGTATAGGTATTAGTTTGGATCCAATCCTTGTAAGAGATGGTGAAATTTGTTAAGTCTCACAAAGTGATGCAAGGAGCTAAGGTTCATTTTATGTGATTTTAAAACCTTGTTATAGGTAGGAGGTTGGAGTACTAGGTTCACAAAGGCATCCAAGGGAAATGGAGGTGGTAATGGGATTAATAGGTCTTGAAATGATTTTTTTGTTGGGATGCCATCTTTGAAATATGGTTATGCATTTGGGCCATGTTTTGATTATTTGTTGAAGACATAGATCCATTTTCCCTAAAATTGAACCATTATTAATTAGATTTTATTTAGTGGGATTTCGATAGAGGAGGGAAGATGATTTCTAGTGTTGTTGATTAGATTTGAAGGAGGATTTAAATGAGTGAGTAATAGAAGGATAATTTGAAGGAGGATTTTCGAGTAGATTTCTAAAGAGAGTATTATGTGATTTTAATAAAGGATTTATGGAAGGAAAACTCCATACATGTATCATTTTTAGGAACTTGGATATAATATCTATCCTTATTCGAACAAAAATATTTTTAGTATCAAAATCCTTAAAGACAAGCTTAGGATCTATTCCTTTAATCTTGACCATATTTCATTGAAGGGTTAGTGTAGGTTGTGATTGTGAAAAATTACAATATGAATTATTAGTTTTAATGGTTTACATGAGAGGGAGAATGAAGTAGCCTATATGGAATCTAAATGGGTTAAGACTCAAATGCACAAAAACCCTAAGTGGGAAATATGTTATCATAATATGATCATAATGAGATTTTTGTAATGGATTTATTAGAGGATAATTTCCGTACACATCTCATTTTTAGGAACTTGGATATAAGATCCATCCTTATTCAAAACAACAATATTATCAATATCAAAATCCTTAAATACAAACATGGGATTTATCGCTTCAATCTTGACCATATTGCATTGAAGGGTTAGTGTAGGTTGTGATTGTGAAAAATTGCACTATGAATTATTAGTTATAATGGTGGACATGGGAGGGAGAAAGAACCAGATCATATGGAATCTAAATGGGTTGAGACTCACTATAAAAACCCTAAGATGGGAAGATGTGATCATAATATGATTATAATGATATTTATGTAATGGATTTAGGGATAAATATTAACATGAAATGGCCTCACTCAAAGGGGGATAAGATTCACATCGGGTTCATTAGAATGTATGCAAGCTAAGAATGATCTAATAGAATATCCTTTTTCTCTCCTCAATAAGATTTACTACGATAAAAGGGGGACAATTTTAACGCTACACACAAGATGTTTGTAAGGTGTTAATTTTTTAGAACTAGATTGTGATATTCCACTCTTTTAAATATTTAGGATTCGTAACTAAGTCGTGGATAGGGGTGAAATATTACTAGTATCCTAATTATAGATTGATTATATAATATTGTAAAAATATAGAGATACTTATCCTAGGGTTATAAATATGGATCAGTAAGTATCGATAGGATGTAAATCCCAAAGTAAATTTGTAAGATAATAACTAATAAAGAATAACTCATCATATTAGTAATAAGTAACTTTATTCTAACCTATGTGTGACCAATCAAACAATCAATCAAATTTGAAATAACATATTGGTGAAATAATTTATCGTAAGGGAAAATTTTGGAATTTCACCAAAACTTTGGGACTAGGCCCCTTTGTTTGAAAGGGCATCTCCATTTATTGAAATCAAAGAAATAAAAACTAAACTAATTTCTAGGGTTGGCTTATAGACCAGGGATCACACAAGAATACTAATTTAATATAAATTGAAATAAATTTAATTTCGAGTAACTAGTGTAATAAGGGATATACAAATGATAATATACAATAAAATATAGATACTAAGTACTCAAATAGTTTAAAACTCTAAGAAAATGAGAGAGATGTGTAACATCCACTTTTTATGACTTAGAAATAAGGGATTTTTTTACATAATGTTCTCTGTTCTAAATTCATATAATTCAGAACACACATTCCATTGCCAATCCATCTCATAACAGAAAACCATATGTAGTTGTAATGACTCGGTGAAACACCAATCTCTCATTCCATGACTCGGTATTAAATCGATCTCTCATGTTAACTTGTTCAAGTGTATACTATGTATACTTGGTTCTTTTACCCATTAAGGGTCACTCAAGTGTTCTGTCTAAGAAGCTTATCTGAATATCTGTTACCGATATTCATCTGAAATCCCATAACTTAGACTAGGTGACATAAGACAACACAACCAACAGCTTGCGATACTTTGGCCAAAGTTTTAAACATGTTTACCATGTTTACATTCCAAGAAGACATACTCATCAAAAGGAATATGTCTTTCACCACACTCATATTATTATCTAGATTGGTCTTCCTTGACTACTATCAACCAAACTCGAGTCAAAGTTTCACACTAAATAGGGGCAGCTCACATGCACTAGTGTGGAAGACTACTCATGGTGACTAAGGATAAATAGACATACTCAATCGAATTTCATCAATTGGGTGTGTTTAGTTACCCTAAGTCAACATGAGTTGACCACTACACTAGTCCATGTGTCTATCTCTATTTAGAGTAGAACCATGAACTGAATTTCCACTTATGTCAATTGAGTTAATTGAACTAAGTGGAGTGTTGAAGCATAGATGGCTACATCACAATATCCTTGTAATGACTCTCATCATTATGAGGGTACTCTACTACAACCCCTATATTGCAACAACCTACTAAGTTCTTTCAACTAAACTAACATACTTAGGAAACATTAGATTATTAACCCATCAATTTATTATCTTGTTTAATTTATCGTTAAACAATGCACCTAAAGGTTCACTAAGTACGATTGATCCAAAGAAGGATTCAAAATGTACTTTTACACCAATTGAAGGTATGTAGATAAAATATGCATTCATGCATATGAACATTTTAATCTTAAACCATTATTTTCATTTATCGATAAATCTGAATTCGATATTAAGTAAGTAAGATCATTAAGTTTTCTTACTACAATTTATCATTGTAAACAATCTTGATTGAAAGCTTATACATTAGACTTAGTGATATCATATTATCAAAATCCATCTTGTTAATTCTTTTAATATTTTCCCATTCCATTTATTGTTTACATAAAAAGAGCATACAACCCATCACCCTTTATGATTTAAACTTAATCACTTAACAAGATAACATACATAGTTTGTTTTAATGATGAAAGGAAGTATCATTTTATTCATAATTAAGGACTATTTTCCTATTTAAGAAATCAGAAAACATAAGGTTTAGTTTCGTAAAAGAATGCTACATTCATCTATATAAAATTATCCTTATTCCCTTTTTCTAAATGAGGATCTATCATTCATAATCATCATAGTTATATTGTTTCCCAATTAAATGAATCGAATATATATATATATATATATATATATATATATATATATACAGATTCCTTATTAATGCATTATTCTATACCTTAGAATCCATTAAGTCATGTATGTTAGTATTTAAGTATATCCATAAAGTCCCATCATGCATGTTAATATTTAGGAATATTAAACAAATCTAAGTCATATAAGACCTTAGAATAAATAAAAATCAACAACCCTTCACAACAATTCATTAATCAAAAGAGAGAGATCACTTTACTCCCAACTTAATTAATATTCCATAATTTTATAAGAGACATCTTTCATCATTACAAAACTAATTTTAATACATCTTCAAGTTTTTCCAACAAGTTCATTTTGAGAGAATTTCAATCAGAAAGCATCCGTATGAAGGAAATGATTTCATTAATAAAAAAATGCAACTTTTTATAAGTCTTTCTCCTTTCACTTTTCACGAAGTCCATATGCAAAATTTTTAGAATTAGTTAGTTCACAAGAACTGAGAATGATAAGCGCTATAATGTTAAAACAATACACTTTTATCTAACTATTTCGTAAAAAGGAACCTTGTTGTTTATGAAAAGGTTCTAAGCACCCAATAATAAGGTCAAAAGAAAGACTCGCCTTTAAAATTCAAAAAATCATATATAAAGAAGAGTCAATAATATATATTTAAGTTCATTTCCCATAAAATAAGCTAAGTAATCCATCATAAATTAATTCCATCTAAATCACAATAATGATAATCATTTCAACATGATAACTTTCCAAATTGCAACCAAATAAGGAAAGAATTAATTAAAGAGATGATCTATCCTCAATGGTTTCAATTTCACCAAGAAAATTTCCATAATAAAATGGTCGATCTAATTCAATCAATCAAAAAAGAATTGATCTAAAGCATATTGTATTGACAAGAACAAAATTTTGTTCCTATAACAATTAATTTCATATCAAATACTAATAAGGTTTGATACAAAAACATGAATGATCCAACATGGACAACAAACCTTCCTAAAACCCCACTCTCAAAACCCCAACCCTTATTCTAAGAGGATAACTTCAAGAAAAGAACCAACTTGACAATACAAATTATAATCATTGTATATCATACAAGAGATTGGCTCAAGCCTTCACAAGAAAAAAACACAAACACACGATACAGAGTTCCAAAAGGATCTATCATCCACAAGCTGAGTTTAATACTTATTTGAACAAAACATAACCATCACAACCATGCATCTCAAAAATAATCAATAATTGAATTCTCATTATCTCCCACATATAAGCTAAAGGAGAATGAAATTAGAAACAGTTTCAAGAACAAAACATAGAGTACGGTCTTACCCAAAAAAACCAAGATCCAAGTTTTAAGAAATGAAAACTTCTTTATCATTGATCACACAAAACTCGCACGTTAGAACATATTTGGATGAAATCTAAATTTGAGAAAGAGATTGCATTAAGACATTTAAATTATCCCAAAGATGTGACAACAGTCTCAATGAGAATTTTCAAAGAATAAAAAACATGGAATAGTCGCCAAGGAAGTCATGATGATACAAACCACAAGAATCTCAAAGATGAACAAGAACTTCTACCATATCACAATACCCAAAACATGACGCTCAAAGCTTAACCATTCCTCGCATGATCAAATACCTAAAGAAGATGAACCTAGTTTGAGAATGTAACAACCCATGGTCCTTTCAAATATCAACCAAGTTCCAAAACTTAAGTCACCTGAGAAGGGTAAAAAGGTAGAAAAATCAAGCCCACAAAAGAGAGGGAGATAGAATATTACCAATCCATGTTTCTCCTACAAGACCACCCAATAAGGGTAAATACAACAATGATACAAACTAAAATTTGTAGAGACAAATACTCCATCCTTCACTAATACAACATGCACTTGCAGCGATCAAAAACAACCTTTGAGAATACCCGATGGGTTGTGTTGGTCCGAAAATCTGTCGCCTGGACAGATCTATGGATAGACGAGCCAACAGTGTGCAGGGCATAGCCCCTCTTTGAGTCAGCAAAGTGAAACTGGTTTATTGCTATTCTACCAGCAGGAATCTTGTGCAAATCTCATAGTATTCTGCCTTCGGGGTTTGGGATCTCATCCCAGTAGAGTGTTTCAGACTGTGGAAAGAAAGGAATGAAAGAGGGAAAAGAGAAAGAGCAGATCCGAAGGAAGAAAAGAAATGAATTCCAAAGCAGAAAGGTCAGAAGATTTATGTTTTTGGGTTGGTAGTAAACAGAGCCAAACCTACTTGCATAAATAAACAAAGCAATACTGATGAGCAAATGACAGAAAAGTAGATATGAATCTAACAGATTAAACACATACAGATCTAACATAAGAAAGATCTAATGCATAACACAGCTATTGAGCACAAAGTCTTAATATTTGTATTGCTGTTTTCTTCTGTTACAAGAAAGCTCAAAGTCTTTCTCTCCTCACTTCTATTTTCATCTAAAAAATGTCCACCCTAAATACAACAAGTATTCCAATATATATAGAAGAGGAGAAGGAAAGAAGGCAAAAAGGAGCCAACCACCTATTTACAAAGATATTTACAAAATATCTAAAAGTCATGTTGACTTTTTACAACTTGATGGGTGACATCATCCCATGACGCAACATGGATGATGTCATCATTTGTGCTTGAAACATACTTTAGATATTCCAACAAGAAAGTCGGAGAAGAGAGAGGAGAAGAAGAAGAAGAAGAAGAAGAAGAAGCTATTCGTCGTCATCATCCTCGCGCCAAAAGGGGGTAGCTTTGCTTTTGATGCTTTGCTCGGTGTGATGAGATATGGAACTGAGCGTGGTATTCCAAAAACTTGTTAATTATTGGCCCAAGTTGATCCTGAGAAGGATCCTTGTGCCTATCACTTATTGCCTCACAAGTCTCCCGCTCATCTATGAGCTTCTCTGGGAGTTTGGAAAAGTCCTTTTCCACCTCAATGAGGAACCCGACGAAGTCCCTACAGGCCAGCAGGTTGTTGATAGATTCAGTGTCAAATGTGACCTCTAGCCCCGTTCCTTGAGAAGCGATCTCCTTGAAGATCCGGATGGTTTCATCAGCTGACCTTAAGGTAAAGGAAGGAGTGAGCAACCCTGGCGACATGTTGAGAACAATTCACTCCATTTGATGCATCGCATCCAGGGCCTCTTCCTTTACTTTGTCAATCTTTTCTAGAATAAATTCTAGCTGATCCACCCGATAGTCCAGAGTGGACATGATTTTGTTGAGGGCCCTTGGATGGCCGAAGACGCCGAACTTGACCAGATCTTCGACTGAACAGTCAAACATTTGTTGGAAGGCCTCGTGCTGCAGTCTAGCATGTTCCAACTCTTCTGATATGGGCCCTGCTAATGCTTGGAGTTCTTTATTCACCTTCGATATTCGGTATAAGTCGAGAACTCGCGATCACTTTTCATTGTCTTTGAGGATTTGGCTCCTCCAGTGGAAACGGCCATACCCTGCTCACCGATCTTTACATATTCGTTGATTTTCTCCTAGCTGAGAAGCTCAGAAGTCTCGGCGGCGAGCTTGTGGGAGGCGCACTACCCATCTTCTGCAAGGCTTGGAGCAGATATTTATTTTGCTCTTTTAGTAGCCTTTTCTCTTCTTTTGTTTCTTGAAGCTTTTGACAGAGGGCGTCGACCGTGGAAAGAGATTCCCCACGAGACTTTCAGAAGATGTCCCCATTGTGACTTGGGTCACAGTAAAATCTGTCGGAGACAAATCCTTTTTCTCTTTGAGGGGATCGGGGTATGCAATTTCCATGATTCTCTCACCTGCAACACTTTTAGAGAAGCGTGTAACAAAGCTTCGCTTCTTTGCCCTTTGGTGGGATCATCAAAAGTCCATCGGAGTGATGGGAACTTTCCTCTTTTGTTGGCTTAGCTGCTGAGAGATCCAGGCTGGTCCTATGGAAGAAGGACCAGAGACAGAGGAGGAGGCAACACAAAGAGAAGAGGGGAAAATGTGGAGACACGCGGCGGTGACATAGAGAGAATAGCCGAAGAAGTGTCCACGGGAGGAAGGGAAATCTGCAATGCTGCGGAAGACATAGGAAGGGAAGGGAGCCGGAGATGAGGGAAGAAATGGAGGAGGACGGATCAGCGAGGGAGGAGAAGATAGATGAAGAAGCGGGAAAGAGTAGAAGAAGAAGGGACAGAGGACACGACCAAAGGGATGGTTGCTTGAGTCTCTCGAGGAGGGGAAGGAAGAGAAGAAGAAGGGATAGAAGGGACCTCTGTTGTGGTAGCAATGCCGACATCCTGAGTGGATGGGCCTATGGGACTATCCTCTGCTGCTTCTTTCTCTGGCGAATCTAGAGTTATTACCTGTTCTGGCACTGTGGAAAGAGGACTCTCGGGGGCTTCTCCCTGAATGGTGCTGGATTCACCTTCTACACCTTTTCCTTTAAGCTGCTTCTTGGATCGTGGAGGCGCGTTGCCCAATGGGGATGTTGTGAAATCAACCCCGAGGTAGATTAGGCCGTTCATCCGGCACCAATGTTCTGTCCTCCGCAAAGTCTCCTTGACCCTCTCCTCAATTGTCTGAGGAGCTTTAGTTCTATCAATGGCCGGAAAGGGCCAATCATCCCCCTCTGTATCAGTATATACCTTGTCTACTTCATCTTCTGTTGTTTGGTAGCCTTTGGGGACAATGGCTACCCCATATTGGATAATTTCTGCCAATGCTAGGCGAGAATGATCCTTTCTTCTGAGCTCTACCTCATGGAGGACGTCAATATAAATATCCTCGATCTGAGGAACATGGATCGGATCAAGCTTTGCTCTTGGTAGGCAGCCCCTTGGGTCGAAGGTGGGCCTGGCTGGGAAGTCATGCTTCAAATTGAGTAACTCCAGCTCTGCAAACATTTCCTTCGCCTTGTGGTGGGTAGAGCATGTGTATCGGCCCACTGTGAGGGGGAAAGGAGTTCCACCCTTCTTCCTTTTCAGGCATTTTTCGTGGTATGTGACCAGCTGCCTTGATAGTTCCAGCAGAATCAGCTTAGGCCCAGCATACCTTGGTAGCCTGGTTGGCTCTCCCAAAAAGTTGGCAGCCCTTAGATAGGTGAATGTAGGAAATTGGGTGAACAGGGCTCCCCATTTCTCCGTGGCTGCCACTATGTTTTTGGTTGTACGACTATGAGTCATATTCGGCCTCAGCAGGCAGATGATGTGATAGAAAAACACATCGTTAACTTTTGTGAACTGGGAGATGCTATTCTCCAGCCTTAATTCTGGATAATACTCGTATATTTTGACCTGAGGCCAAACTCCACTCCGGGTTAGGCCTGGATAATCCCTCTCTGACGCTGCAGCGTAGACCACGTAGGAGTTCATATGGAATACTCCCGTTGTGCTGAATTGTTGTAGCTGCTCAGAGATGGTGCTACTTATAATTTCCCCCTAGCAAAAGCGCTGATCAGGAAAATTATTGTTCATTGTTTCCAAGTAGCGCAGCATCCATTTATGGAAGTAATGGGCATCAGAAAGCCCGAAGACCCTGCTCAGAAAGGTAATGGTATCGCTGAGCTCTTCTAAAAGTCACTGCGGTGGATGATCTGGGGCCACCGGGTTACTACCTTCTTGTTTTTCAGATACACTTCGTTCATTAGTTGCATGCATTGGTCTTCATTATCTTCCCAGGCCTTGATGCACTCTGCTTGGCTAACGGCCACAAAGTGCCGGTGGTGAGGGATGCCGAGTATGATCTCAAAATGACGGGCAGTGAGGTTGATGACTACCTCGCCCTTGCTGTTTTCGACACATCTTGTGTCTTTGTTGTAACACTGGGCAACCACCATCATAAATTCATTGTTGACGGCGCTGACGGGGATTCCTCCGGTGAAGTGCAGGGCACTGCCTATTAGTTTGTCCATCCATGGACTCCTTGTAACTTTCTGAGTTCTGGCCCAGAATTCCTCCATATCGATATGCCCCAATTCTGAGTCTCTGACATCCATGCTGCATTCGGCCTGTGACTCGGGCATTCTGACCCTTTGATATTTATACTTCATCTCTTCCTCAGTAAGCTTGGCCTTTCCTTTCGATTTGGTGGGTCTCTTGCTGGATGTAGACATATGTTCTTTCGAACTCAGTTGCTGATCTGCATGAAGAAGAAGCGAGACCCAATCCGAAAAGGTTGAATTAGCCATTTGATCTTCCATTGGAATGTTAGCAGAAGAAAGAGTTAGAGATTTTTAGGCTCAGGGCGCATGAAAAATGCAGCTTACAGGGCTAAAATAGGCAGGGCACACGGGAAAGGGCTGTTGCAAAGGTTAAACTGGCGCCAAAGGTGCATGGCGCATGCATACTGCAGAGTGCATTTTAGAAAGGGCGCATGAAAATTGAATGTTACATAGTGACGAGGATGCGCCCTTTGGCGCATGGATGGTTCGTGTAACAAGGACTTTTCGTGCGCCAAAGGGAATATGGCGCGGCGCACGGGGTTTGCACAACACAAATGTTACTGTAAGGAGGGATGCGCCTGCGCTTTTACGACTTTATACTTGGCGCAGATAGAACTTGTGTTGCATAGATGTCGGGTGCGCCATTGGCGCATGGGAAGGTGATGCAGCAGTGAAGGATTGTGCGCCAAAGGGGCGCAAGTGTAGCACTTGCAACATGTGAAAGAGGCGCGCCTTGAGGGCGCAGAAGTTCATGATGTGGCAGGCAAAATGGGTGCGCCATTGGCGCGGGTTTTGGCCATGTTGCAAGGGGGACAGATGCGCCATGGGGGCGCAACTGTTTATGATGTTGCAGGACGCGCTGGTGCGCCCAAGGGAAAAATAGAGTTTTCACATGGTTCAGCCCCTTTTCCTTTCTTTCGTTTCCAAGATTGCTTTGGAAGATATAATGTTTTAAGCCAAAAGGGGTTATCAGACCAAGCTTTCAAACTAACACCCTCTACCAGCAGATCTGGAAAGAGGGGTGGGAGGAAAAAAAAAAAAGAAAAGACAGGGAGGGCTAGCTCAACATTTGATATTTCAATACTGCTAAACCACAACCAGACCACAAGCACACCAAGAAACAAGAACGCAAAACACACAAGAGGGAGAAGAAACTCTTACCTGGATAAATAGCAAAAGCTCGAGAACGGGTCCACAACACGTTGAAAACGACGAGGCAGGGGCTGACAGGCTCAGAAAAATCACGTGCTCAGCGAAAAGTGAAAATGACATTTGGGCGCGCAAACACATATATATAGGTGAACCAGTCATTAATGCGCCACCCACTTTTTAAAGGGCGCATGAGAGTTGCTGTCGACAGGGAAAAGCGTGCGCCCTTTGGCGCATGAAAATATTTGACAGCAGGAAATTAAGCGCGCCTTTGGCGCACCAAACGCTATGTCGACACGAAGTTATGTGCGCCCTTTGGCGCACCAAAACATTGTGTTGCAATAAGATTATGTGCGCCCTTTGGCGCACCAAAAAGTGGCGCAACAAACGTTGTGCCAACACAATGGCGCATGCGCCTTGGCGCACGCAGGGAAGGCTCAACACACTTTGGCGCACCGAAAGTTGTGTTAACATTGAAAATCATGCGCCAAAGGTTTTAAAGGGGGCGCACCAAAAGTTGGTGTTACATAGCAATTTCATGCGCCCAGCCAAAAAAGGCTCAAAAGACAAGTTCGAAAAACCAGATTTCCCGGGAAGGGATTTTATAACGTTTCGAACGCAAGGGATCCCTAACGAGGGATCGGAACAAAATTTCGGTATGGTTATTGGTAAAATTGCCCTTGTCAATTTTACGGGATAACAGGTTGAAAAAAAAATATCAATAAAACAACAAAATACCAAAGGTCAGTTACCAACTCAAGCCAAACGAAGGGTTAAGAACTGAAACAAGAATCCCAACAGGCATTCAAGAATGATTTGACCAAAAACAAATGATAATACAACCAAAACATATTACCATCAACTGAAATAGAAGTTCCATTACAGGCCCCTCTTTATTATGGTAAACAAATTCAACCCAAATAACATTAATCAAAACCCAATTTCACAACAAGCTAGGAGTTCCAAAGTTCAAGATATTTCCACATAATCCCTGCAAAATTGTTTAAATGCTACAAGGATACAAAATGAGGAGACATATGTATATCAAAATAAAAAATCTCTATGAAAGTTCATACCCAGTTTTCCAATAAAGTAACACATATGTTTTCCAACTTTATTTGATACCCATTTAGTAAAACACTATCATTCCATAGAAATATTCATATACAAAGAAACCATGTCCAAAATAACACACACACACAAGAAAAAGAAGTAAAAAATCACACAAGAACATTATCAGAGACGTTTTCATGAATGGAAGAGTTATTTTTATGAAAATGTTTAAATAAAAGCAAGAATATTAAAGAGATAGAGCCTATCATGCCTGGTAGTGCTCCTACCTTCTCTTCCTTATTTAAATCCTTCAAGAAAAACTTCTACAGAAAGATTTCCAATGAAAAATCCAAACAAGTCTTCTGAAACTTTTCCCATTTTCTTCTTATAGTTTCCACAACCAAATTTTTCCATCATTTCTGCCATGCAAGGGCAAATTCAAACATGCAACATAATCAAACTGAGAGCGCAAAAATGAAAATACCACATGTAGAGCCAAGAATATTGAAAAATATGAATGCACAATAAAAACAAAATCGTTTATTTTTCCTCCAACCCATTCTACTATTCCCAGGTTGTTTTTTGCTCGGGTTGAGTCTCATTAATGCCAATAAGACTACCAGCGTCCCCAAAACTCCCACCAATGCCAACTCACTGTTAGTTAGAACTAACAATTAAAAACTTCATTCAAATGAAATTAGCAGAGTTGACAACTCAACACTTTCCACTACCTTCATGCCTTGGCCAAAATTGGTGGCAACAGAATATTAAATGCAACATTTAAACCTTCAAAATGCCTTTGGAATGGTGTCACCGCCATCCAACAACTTGTCATCCAAGCCAACCTAATTTCCCCTTAGGTTAGTTTGATGCCCTTAGGTTAGGTTTCTATTATATTATTTTATAAACCAAAGCTTAGGACCTTAGGAGTAATTCAATTTAGCTTAGGATTAATTAGTTTCAATGACTTAGAATAGTTCCCCATTATCCTATTTAGGATTTAATCAAACAATAAATATAATCACCTTAACATAGGTTTAGGATAGGATATAATAATCAAACACTTAGATTAATTAGGTCCTAATTAATCAAAGAACATTACCTCTCGTAGTTCATAAAAATGACGAATCAAATCACCTTGAAGGGTGAAATCAAAAGATGTTACAGGATGCCCCTGTGACCCCAGTGCAATCCTAGGTGCAGAAATCAAATATTTTGACTCGACTCGATCAAGATGATCAAAACATCAAAAAATCCTAAACATTCCTTGGATCACTATAATTGATCCAAGGTGTGATTAATCATGTACTTTGCAATCAATCCTGGAATTTGCAATCATCAGATTGAAAAACAAGTTCAGTATTGCAAACTAGGAAATGAACAATTTAAACCAAATTTATTTCCTTCATCCACATGCAAAATACATTAAAAGTTCAGCATAAAAAGTATATGAATACTTCATTAATAAATTCAGAATTTTCATGGTATAACATTACTTAATTTTAGAATATAAAACATATCATCTACAACAATATGATTTATCAGTTTTAAATAGTACACCATCTTCAAAATGAAAATCACCTATCAACATTGTTACTTCATTAACAGAAGTGATCAAAGATAACAACCATGCAGAGGTATTACATACCTCCCCTCTAAAAAGAATCATCATCCCCGATGATTAACTTAATCCATATTCATAAACAAGAAAAATAATTATAATTATAATTCTTCAATCCACAAAATTTTCAAACAAAAACAGATTTGCAGAAATTTTAAGTTTTTCATAACTTATTACAACATCATAATTGTTGTCCCAATGACTAAAAGTTATAGTACTTACCGCAAAAATTAAAGATAGTTTTCAAAAAAATTCTTTAATTGTCTCAAAATTAGAATTAATTATGTTCAAACAAATGAGGAAAAGTAATTTTCATATCCTCAAGGTTTTCCCATGTTGCACTTTCTTCATTAAATTGGTCCCATTGGACCTTGCATTGACTGATTTCATAAGTGCAACTGGAAAGTTTCTAACACTCTTATGGGTTCAACCACGATTATTCTTGGGTCTTGGACCTATAAGGAATCCTAATTTAATACATGTGATAAATCTGAAATGTATTTCTTAAGCAAAGAAATATGGAAAACATCATGCATTCATGACAAAGTGGGAGGTAATGCTAAGCAATAAGCTATAGGGCTAATCACTTCAACAATCTCAAAAGGTCCCACAAAATGAGGTGATAATTTGGCTACCTTGCCAAAGGTAATAGAGATCTTTTTAGGCTTAACACGTAAAAAGACTTTTTCACCAAGTTCATATTTCTTATCAATCCTTTTCATATCTGCATAACTTTTTTGTCTATCAAAGAACTAATTCACGAATTATTTTTATTTGTTGTTCCTTTTAGTAAGCGCTTCGAGTCCAATTACCTCTTTATCTTCAATGTTATCCCAACTAACTAGAGTTCTGTATTTCCTTCCATATAATGCTTCAAAAGGTGCCATTTTTAAAGAGGAATGATAATTATTATTGTAAGCAAATTCAACTAAAGGAAGGTATTCTTCCCACTTGTATTGTTGATCCATACAGTGCATTCGTAACATATATTACAAAACATGATTTACTCTTTCAGTTTGACCATTTGTTTCCAGATGGTATGCGAAACTAAAATTTAGTTTTGTTCCTAAGGCTGCATTTAGTGTTTAACGGAAATGGGATGTCATTCTAGGGTCTCTATCAGATATAATCAATTCAAGTACTCCATGTAATCTAAAAATTTCATGCACAAATATTTTTGCTAAAACAGGTGAATCATCTTTAAGATTACCAGCAATAAAATGTGCTACCTTTGTTAGTTTTTCAACCACAACTAAAATAACACCATGCTTATTTTTAGACATAGGCATCCCCTGAACAAAATCCATACTTATTACTTGCCACTTATATTGTAGTATGTTATGTGGATATAGTAAACCAAATGGGTGCATATGCTCATCCTTAACTCGCTGACATTCTAGGAAATGTGAAACAAAATTAGTTATGTCTCTCTTCATCCCTTTTCAAAAATATTGTTTTTTTACATCATCATGCATTTTTGTAACACCGGGATGTTCGAAGTAAGGTGAATTATGGAATTGCATCATTAAATTTTTTTCCTTAACTCATTTCCCGAAGGTACATACACTCGTTTTTCATATCTTAAAATTTCTTCATTATCAAAGTTAAAACCTTTGTATTTTGCATCATTAGGATCTGCAGTAAGTGTTATTTTTACTTTCTAAAAATACAAATCGAATCCATGATACACTTTACTTCATCCTTAAATTGAGTTCTCAATGTTACAAGTGCATAAATATGTTTCCTACGTCTTAGTGCATCTACCACTCTAGTTTCTTTACCTTTAATGTAACTTATGTCAAAATTGTATTGTGACAAAAACTATAACCATCTTTGTTGTCTTGCATTAAGAGTTGGTTGAGTGAAAATGTATTTCAGCCCAAGGTGGGTAGTTCTTAACTCAAAAGGTTTGCCTAAGAGATAATGTCTCCATACTTGAAGTGCATGAACTATGGTATCAAGCTCTAGGTCATGGGGATCATAATTCAACTCATTTAACTTGAGTTTCCTGCTCTCATATGCTATAACATGATCATCTTACAACAATATACCTCATAGTCCCTCACTGAAAGCATCTGTAACTACCGTAAAGCTTCCATTTGGATCCGATACAACCAAAATAGGTGCAAAAGTTAGTTGTTCTTTTATAGTTTTAAATTTTGATTCGCATTTATCACTTCACATAAAAATTTGTCTTTCTTTTATAAATGACGTAATCCTGGGCAATGAATTTGTAAAATTCCTTCACAAATTTTCTGTAATAACTAGCAAGCCCCATGAAGCTTTTGACTTCATGTACATTTTTAGGTACAGTGCCATTCAGTTATGGAAACAATATTTGATGGATCAACTGTTATTCCATCTTTGCTTATGACATGTCCTAAATAGTGCACTTATGTTTCATAAAAATAACATTTGGACAACTTACCAAACAATTTCTCTTTCTCAATATTTCAAGTACAATTTTCAAATGCTCATGGTGCTCATCAATGCTCTTAGAATAGATAAGAATATCATCCAAGAATACAAGTACAAACTTGTCCAAGTATTCTTGAAATATATTATTCATCGATTCATAAAATCTACAGGTGCATTTTTCAAACCAAAAGGTAAAACCATGAATTCATAATGTTCATACCTTGTTCTAAAAGTTGTTTTATGAATATCTTCATCCTTAATTCTCAATTGATGATATCCGAATGAAGATCTATCTTTGAATAAACTGATTCTCCACACATCTGATCAAACATATCATCAATTCTAGGAAGTGGATATCTATTTTTTATTGTTTCTTTGTTTAACATTTTGTAATCAATACAAAGTCTAAGTGTTCCATCCTTATTTTTCACAAAATTACCGGTGCTCCCCAAGGTGAGACACTCGGTCTTATCAAACCTTTAGACAACAATTCTTGTAATTGTGCCTTAAGTTCTACTAGTTTAATTGTAGTCATTTGATAAGGTTCCTTGGAAATAGGTTCAGTTCTAAGTTTGATTTCTATTGTGAAGTCAAATTCTTGTTTAGGAAAAAGGCCAAGCAACTATTCCATAAATACATCACTAAAATCTCTTAACAACAAATACTTTTATGAGAAATCACTATCATTTTCTGTTGTTTTAGAAATTTTTACTACATACAATGTGCAACATTTGTTTTTTTCCTTCTTAAGTTGCATAGCTGACAATTTCCTAACTAAAATTTCTTGTTTTACTCCTTGAATGTCATTGTTTTTGTAGATCATCAAGGCATCTAATGTGTTTTTCAAAACAATCAACTTTTGCTTTATGATCAGCAATCCAATTAACACCAATTATGACATCATATGACCCCAAAGGAGAAACATAAATATCTACTTCAATGGAAAACTTGGTAATTCTAAGACTGCTCTAAAAAGACATTTACTAACAATATGGACAACATTATTACCATAATGTACAATCCAATATTTTTCCATTATTCCTAGCTTTTATTTTTAATTTTGCAGCTAATTTACTAGAAATAAAACATTATGTAGCTCCAATATCAAAAAGTATAATAACAGTGTACCAAATAATTTACCTGGCACTTCTATGGGCGTAACTTGCTTTTCACCAGCTTATCACCTACTACAAAGATGTATCTTATGTAGTTGGTTAGTGTCATCTTTCTTCAAAGGGAAATGATTAGCGTAGTGATCCTTACCATAATTAAAATAGCCCCTTACAGGTCCTCTTTTAAATTCAAACTTATTTTCAATCTTGAAATTACTG
Source organism: Taxus wallichiana var. yunnanensis (assembly GCA_018340775.1). Classification (NCBI taxonomy): domain Eukaryota; kingdom Viridiplantae; phylum Streptophyta; class Pinopsida; order Cupressales; family Taxaceae; genus Taxus; species Taxus wallichiana. The sequence goes on along the minus strand of CM031237.1, from coordinate 636,449,140 downwards.
TTTTAACCTCCATAAGATTTTTTCCCATTATTGTTATTCTTCACAAAAAAATTCTAGTGTTCGCAACGTTTTATTTGATGTTGTTTTCTTATTTTTATCAATTACAAACTTGTTTTTGAATCCAAAATTTTTCCATGCCACCTTCTTAGGTGCAAGTGACGAATAAGAGTTGGAAATTTTCTTCGATTCTCCTCTTTATGTGCAGAAATTGCCTTTAATTTTTGTTCTTGCCTTATGGATTTTTCTACAACCCCTTCCATAGTGGTTGGGTTGTGCACATCTACCTCTCCTCCTATGACATGATTCAATCCCATAATAAACATGCATATCCCGAACTTTTCATCAATTTTATACTGAGGAACATACTTAAGAAGTTTGGTAAACCTCTCACAATACTCAGTTATTAACTTTCCTTGAATTAAATTATGAAATTCTATCATTTTCTAATCATAATAGAGTTGTGGCAGCCAACGTTGCCTAAAGTATCCCTTAAATTGATCCCATGTAATGTTGGTTTCATCAAGGTTTAGTTCAACCTTATGGTTGTCCCAACAGGAGGATGCCTCATGGGAAATTTGGTAAGCTTCCCATGCTACTTTTGTTTCTTCCAAGAAGTTCCTTATTACAAAGTACTTCTCCATTTCGTTGAGCTAATCTCAGCCCCACCCCCTAGTGTAGTTCCATCAAATTTTGGTGGACTTATCCTCTTTATGTCATTAGTAAGTTCAACTGCTAATATTTCCTTTTTATTTTCTAGCGGATTATGTGCATTTGTAGCATTATTATTATCATTTGTAGCATTCTCATTACCAATGCCTAGATTTCCAGCATCGACATTGTTTCCATGAGGTGGCTAATTGTTATTATCAACATTATCTTCCTCCTCTTCATTACCCATTACTTGTTATTCAAGTATAACAAGATGATCTCTTATGTCCAACAGGGCAACAAGAATCTTGTCAAGTTTTTGTGTGGTAGTTGCCTCTTCACTTGGAGGTAGATTATTTGTAGCACCTCCCCTTGTTCTAACCATTTTTTGTTAACAATAAATTAATTTTTTATCAGATATGGACTCAATAGGTCCAAGAGTCAGTAACCTTCAGCTCTAATACCAAAATGTAACATCCACTTTTATGACTTAGAAATAAGGGATTTTTTTACATAATGTTCTCTGTTCTAAATTCATATAATTTAGAACACACATTCCATTTCCAATCCATCTCATAACAAAAACCATATGCAACTGTAATGACTTGGTGAAACACTCGATCTCTCATTCCATGACTCAGTATTAAACCAATCTCTCATGTTAACTTGTTCAAGTGTATACTATGTATAATTGGTTATTTTACCCATTAAGGGTCACTCAAGTGTTCTATCTAAGAAGCCTATATAAATATATGTTACCGATATTCATCTAAAATCCCACAACTTAGACTAGGTGACATAAGACAACACAACCAACAACTTGCGATACTTTGGCCAAAGTTTTAACATGTTTACCATGTTTACATTCCAAGACAACATACTCATCGAAAGGAATATATCTTTCACCACACTCGTATTATTATCTAGATTGGTCTTCCTTGACTAATATCAACCAAACCCGAGTCAAATTTTCACACTAAATAAGGGAAGATCACATGCACTAGTGTGGAAGACTACTCATGGTGACTAAGGATAAATAGACATACTCAATCGAATTTCTTCGATTGGGTGTGTTTAGTTACCCTAAGTCAACATGAGTTAACCACTACACTAGTCCATGTTTCTATCTATATTTATAGTAGAACCATGAACCAAATTTCCACTTATGTCAATCGAGTTAATTGAACTAAGTGGGGTGTTAAAGCATAGTTGGCTACATCACAATATCCTCATAATGAATCTCGTCATTATGAGGGTACTTTTCTATGCAGCCCCTATATTGCAAAAACCTACTAAGTTCTTTCAACTAAACTAACATACTTAAGAACATTAGATTATTAACCCATCAATTTATTATCTTGTTTAATTTATCGTTAAACAACGCACCTAAAGGTTCACTAAGTACGATTGATCCAAAGAAGGATTTAAAATGTACTTTTACACCAATTGAAGGTATGCAAATAAAAATGCATTCATGCATATGAACATTTTAATCTTAAACCATTATTTCCATTTATCGATAAATCCTAATTCGATATCAAGTAAGTATGATCATTGTAAACAATCTTGATTGAAAGTTTATACATTAGACTTAGTAATATCAAATTATCAAAATTCATCATGTTAATTCTCTTAAGCTTTTCCCTTTCCATTTATTGTTTACATAAAAAGAGCATACAACCCATCACCCTTTCTAATTTAAACTTGATCACTTAACAAGATAGATACATAGTCTGCTTTAATGATAAAAGGAAGTATATTTTTATTTGTAATTAAGGACTCGTTGTCCTATTTAAGAAATCGAAAAACATAAGGTTAAGTTTCATAAAAGAATGTTACATTCATCTAAATAAAACTATCCTTTTTTTTTTCCGAATGAGTATATATCATTCATAATCATCCTAGTTATAGCATTTCCCAGTGAAATAAATTAGAAATATATATATATACGAGTTCTTTATACAAGCATTATTCTATACCTTAGAATCCATTAAGTCATGTATGTCAATTTTTAAGTATATCAATAAAATACCATCATGCATGTTAATAATTAGGAATATTAAACAAATCTAAGTCATATAAGACCTTAGAATAAATAAAAAAATCAACAACCCTTCACAACAATTCATTAATCAAAAGAGAGAGATCACTTTACTCCCAACTTAATTAATATTCCATAAGTTTATAAGAAACATATTTCATCATTACAAAACAAATTTTAATACATCTTCAAGTTTTTCCAACAAGTTCATTTCGAGATAATTTCAATACATAAAGCATCTGAATGAAGGAAATGATTTCATTAATAAAACAAATGCAACTTTTTATAAGTCTTTCTCCTTTCACTTTTCACAAAGTCCATTTGTAAAATTTTTAGCATGAGTTAGTTCACAAGAACTGAGCATGATAAGCGCTATAACGTTAAAACAATACACTTTTATCTAACTATTTCATAAAAGGAACCTTGTTGTTTATGAAAAGATTCTAAGCACCCAATAATAAGGTCAAAAAGAAAGACTCACTTGAAATTCACAAAATCATATATAAAGAAGAGTCAATAATATATATTTAAGTTCATTTCCCATAAAAGAAGCTAAGTAATCCCTCATAAATTAATTCCATCTAAAACACAACAATGATAATCATTTCATCATGATAAAATTTTAAACTGCAACCAAATAAGGAAATAATTAATTAAAGACATGATCTATCCTCAACGGTTTCAATTTCACCAAGCAAAGTTCCACAATAACACAGTCATATCTAATTCAATCAATCGAAAAAGAATTTATCTAAAACATAATGACTTGACAAGAACATAATGTTGTTCCTATAACAATCAATTTCATATCAACTACTAATAAGGTTTGATATAAAAACATGAATGATCCAGCATGGACAACAAACCTTCCTAATAACCCACTCTCAAAATCCCTACCCTTATTCTAAGAGGATAACTTCAAGAAAAGAACCAACTTGACAATACATATTATAATCATTGTATATCATACACGAGACTTGTTCAACCTTCATAAGATAAAACAAACACACAATATAGAGTTCTAGAAGGATCTTGCCATCCACAAGTTGAGTTCAATACTTATTTGAACAAAACATAACCATCACAACCATGCATCTAAAAAAAATCAATAATTGAATGTTCATTATCTCCCACATACAAGTTAAAGGAGAATGAAATTAGAACGGTTTCAAGAACAAAAACATAAAGTACGGTCTTACCCAGAAAATACCAAGATCCAAGTTTTAATAAATGAAAACTTCCTTATCATTAATCACAATGAACTCACACCTTCCAACATATTTGGATGAAATCTAAATATGAGAAAGAGATTGCATTCAACATTTAAACTATCCCAAAGATGCGAGAACAGTCTCAAGGAGACTTTTCAAAGAATAAAAAACATTCAACAAAACATGCAACAGTCGCCAAGGAAGCCATGATGATACAAACCACAAGAATCTCAGAGATGAACATGAACTGCTACTAAATCACAATACCCCAAACATGATGCTCAAAGCTTAATTTTTCCTCATAGGATCAAATAGGTAAATAAGATGAACCTAGTTCGAGAGTGTAGCTACCGAGGATCCTTTCAAATATCAACCAAGTTCCAAAAAATTAATCTAACTCGAGAAGAGTAAACAGAAACGAAAATCAAGCCCACAAAAGAGAGGGAGACAAAATATTACCAATCCATGTTTCTCATACAAGACCACCCGAGAAGGGTAAATACAATAATGATACGAACTAAAATTTGTAGAGAAAAATACTCCATCCTTCACCAATACAACATGCACTTGTAGTGCTCAAAAACAACCTTCGAGAATACCCAGTATGGGTTGAAACAAGATCTCAATAAAACAACAAAAGATCAAAGTTTGGTTACCAACTTAAGCCAAACGAAGGATTAAGAACTGAAACAAGAATCCCAATAGGCATTCAAGAATGAGTCAACCAAAAATAAATGATAATACAACCAAAACATATTACCATCAACTGAAACAAAAGTTCCATTATATGCCCCTCTTTATTATGGCGAAACAAAGTCAACCCAAATAACATTAATCAAAACCTAGGTTCATAACAAGTTGGGAGTTCCAAAGTTTAAGATATTTCCATAGAATCCCTGTAAAATAATTTAAACACTACAAGGATACAAAATGAGGAGACACATGTATATCAAAACAAAGAATCTCCATGAAAGTTCATACCTAGTTTTCCAATAAATCAACACATCTATTTTCCAACTTTATTCGATACCCAGTTTAGTAAAACACTATCATTCCACAGAAATATTCATATCCAAAGAAATCATGTCCAAAATAACACACACACAAATAAAAGAAGCAAAAAATCACATAAGAACATTGCTACGCCCTTAACCTATTTGCTTGTATTAGGATATGAGTAGCCGACTTGTGGCTTACCATATCATTTTATTATATCATTTATACTTTCTCATGCTTAATAGGTTGGCCTTGGTGATGGCCATAGCATATGAATAGTATATATAGGGGATTACAGGTAGTATTTCGTTATCATTTGAGCATTTGAGTCGTATTATATGGTTTGGAGGTTTCCCCCTCGAAGTGGGCAAGCTATTCTAATTGCATATTGAGATCATTATTCTAAAATATTGTGTTATTTGGTGTTATATTGTTGTTCTTAATTTGAATTATACAAGTAATTTCATTACAAACATTATCGAGACATTTTCATGAAGAGAAGAGTTATTTTTATGAAAACGTTTAAATAAAATCAAGAATCTTAAAGAGATAGAGCCTATCATGTCTGGTAGTGCTCTTGCCTTCTCTTCCTTGTTTAAATCCTTCAAGAAAAACTTCTACAAAAATATTTCCAATGAAAATGCCAAACAAGTCCTCTGAAACTTTTCCCATTTTCTTCTTATAGTTTCCACAACCAAATTTTTCCATCATTTCCACCATGCAAGGGTGAATTTAAACATGTAACAAAATCGAACTAAGAGCTCACAAAATGAAAATACCACATGCAGAGCCAAGAATCTTGAAAAATATGAATGCACAATGAAACCAAACCATTTATTTTTCTCGCCAACCCATTATATTATTCTCCAAATGGTTTTCACTCAGGTCAAGGCTCATTAATGCCAACAAGATTACCAATGTCCCCCAAACTCCCGCCAATGTCAACTCACTGTTAGTTATAAATAATAATTAAAAACTTCATTCAAACGAAATTAGTAGAGTTGACAACTCAACACTTTCATTTACCTTCAAGCCTTGGCCAAAATTTCTAAAGCAACCGAATATTAAATGCAACATTTATATCTTCAAAATGCCTTTGGAATGGTGCCACCACCATCCAACAACTTGTCATCCAAGCTAACCTAATTTCCCCTTAGGTTAGTTTGATGCCCTTAGGTTAGGTTTCTATAGTATTATTTTATAAACCAAAGCTTAAGACCTTAGGATTAATTCAATTTAGCTTAGGATTAGTTAGTGTCAATGACTTAGAATAGTTCCCTTTATCCTATTTAGGATTTAATCAACAAATAAATATAATCATGTTAGCATATATTTAGGATATGATATAATAATCAAACACTTAGATTTATTAGGTCCTGATTAATCAAAGAACATTACCTCTCACAATTCATAAAAACAACGAATCAGATCACCTTGAAGGGTGAAATCAAAAGATGCTACAGGACACCCTTGTGACCCCAATGCAAGCCTAGGTGCATAAATCATATATTCTAACCGACTCGATCAAGATGATCAAAACATCGAAAAATTCTAAACATGCCTTGGATCGTTGCAAAGTATCCACGGTGTGATTAATTCTATACTTTGCAATCATCAAACTAAAAACAAGTTCAGTATTGCAAACTAGGAAATGAACAATTTAAACTGAATTTATTTCCTTCATCCACATGTAGAATACATTAAAAGTTCAGCATAAAAAGTATATGAATACTTCATTAATAAATTCATAATTTTCATGGTATAACGTTACTTATATTTAGAAGATAAAACATATCATCTACAACAACATGATTTATCAGTTTTAAAGAGTACACCATCTTCAAAACAAAAATCACCTATCAACGTTGCTACTTCATTAACAGAAGTGATCAAAGATAACAACCATGGTAGAGGTCTTAGAATATGGATGATTTATTTGGTTTGTGTAACGTGGAGGAAGTTAGGAATGTGTATCTGTTAGATCTGATTAGGAATGATGTAACAATGGATAGAAGAGAGCACTGAGACTCTGTACTACGTGGGAAAAAGTTCATAGAGGATGACAGAGAGCACCCAGTACTAGTGTCTATTCTGGGCACTAGTGTGTGTGTGGATATTCAGGATCTTCTTTTTCTCGGGTCCGAGGATATTTTCTTCAATATTTACTTTTTCATTCCAACTTCATTGTTAGGGTTTTGATAACACATGTATCTTACAAAATAACCTAGCTATCTACACAAGCTCACAAATTTATTATATCTGAATAAAATATGTAACATGTGAATTTAGACTGACCTCGGCGGTCACCCGATGAGTAAATTCTTATCGAGTGTTGCACTACATTTCGACTCCATGTATTTATGTGTGCTTATGTGTGAAATATTATTATTAAGTTTTACCTCATACCAACGATGCCAAGATAACGGTCTATAGCTAGATTTTATACAAATGTGTGGTATGAAATTTAGCACTTCCCCTTCTTGTGTAGTGGATGCTACCCAAAATGTGGTCCCTTTTGATAGTAGTGATAGTCCCTTTGAATTTTCAGCTAGAATAATATTGTGTATGTTGTGTTTATATATGAATCTCTTGTTTAAATTTCATTACTAGTGACACAAAAGGTCGACTATGAACATGATATAAAGATAAGAAAAGTAAAAAGGCTGACCACAAACACCAAAATGTGTAAAAAGAATAAACATGAAAGAAGCACCGAGACTAGACACAAGTTCCTAGGTGATAATATCCAGAGTGGAGACACTAGTGTCTTGAGATAAATGATGAAATATGTGAAAATACAGATAGATAGGGATCCATGTGACTGCCATAAGTGGATATAGAAATTCCATATGTAGAAGAGAATTATAGTAAAAATCAATCAAAGACGTAGATGGACAAGGGATAGTGTCACTAGTGAATAATTTTCTTGCTTAAGATTCATGCATATAACAACATAGTAAAATAGTAATATGTGTATGATTTTGTGTCTACATTTTCCCCCTTTATGTTATTTTAATGAAATTCAAGTAGTGTAAAAGAAGTAACATATGTGTATAGATTTTAGAGAAGCCGTATTACAAAGTGTAGGAGCTTGTAGCGCGGTAAACCATGGATCATCATTTTGACCCACGTGGTGTAAGAGGAGATAGAAAACTATCATAAGGAGCAACTTGGAGAAATAGTTATGATGTCATTGGAGATGTTGGATTGTTTATCAAAGGTGATAGAGGGGGTAGGGAGTGATCAATTCTCAACCCGATTTGTTGATAATGGGAGGATTTGGGCATCCTGCCACTAGAGGAAGAGTGTTGGGGAGAGAGGTCTATTTTTCTCTCCTTCTATGACACTTCCCAAAAAGGTCTTACCGCTACAGACAGATGCATAAAGACAAAAAAATTTCTCGTTTAGTTACGATTAGTTTCAATTGTAACCTATTTGTTCCTAATTGAAGAACCCACATAGGAGTGGTATATGAAAGGAAATGATGTCTCATTGCCCCCACTCCTACAGTAACGGGTGTTCCAATTTGAATAGTGTTAGATGGATTCCAAGTTAGGTCATCTGGAAGCGATGGTAATGTAATGCAGCTCCCAAGTTAGGTCATTTAGGAGTGATAGTAACTATGATTATTGTATTGATTGATTGATTTGAGTGATAGTAGTTGATTGAATAAGATGTATTTAGAAGATTACTCATGGAGAGGTTTTACTTTTCCCTAGATTAGGTCATTTGGGGGTATATTTGAAATAGTAACAAGTATTGACTATCGTATAGAATAATTATAATTGTGTTTGAATGAGATCAGAGAAAATTTTGATAGTAATGTATTAGGAGTGTCGATTAATTATGTTGTATCTTGAGAGGGATTATAAGATGATCCCAATTACATGCCCCCTTTTGGCAAGAGGGTGAATGGTGGAAAAATGAGTATTGATCTGAAAGTAAGGTTGTAAAAATTTATAATAGTAAATGAGAGATAGTATAGGAGAGGTAGTAGTATTGACAGAGTATGTGTATGTATTGATTAGTACATGTGCTAGATTTGAATATAAAATGGTGAAAATTGTATAGTATAATGCTAAAGGAGGCCGCGATTCGGAGGGCACAAACGGGGAGGAAAATGGAGTAATGAGGCTCAAGATATGGGCCAAATTATGTGTCATGTATTAGTTATAAGAATGGTGACAAGTAGTAACTATAGTATATGGTAAATTAGAATTACTATATATAGTAATATGGAAAAATTGAATAGTAATTTCATTTATACCAAGAGTGCTTGATATTTGAGCTCTCATCCGGGAGAATACCACGTGTTAGAGTGACTAGTCCGATGATATTTGAGAGAGTGGTGGTGGCGGTGGCGGTGGTGGGCTTCACAGACAACCGAGGAGATGGTATGTGTGACTATTATTGGAAAAAATTGCCAAAAATGCTTATTTTTAATAGTTTTAGTAAAATTTGAATTTTTGTAGTATTTGACATTTCGACACTGGATGAAAATAGACACGTTGTTTCTATCCTTTGGGACACTATCGCTCGCCTTGCATGACCTATGTCTGGGGCTAGTGTCTAGCTCCCCGGGCACTAGCATATAGGGGCAGGATTCTAGCACTATAGTGTGAAATCAATGTATTTTGATTAATGTGAGGCTATTATGATTAATTTTCAAGTATGTATGGCATGTTAATATTGTGATTTTTTTTCTTTGTTATGTTGTGTGAGAGATATACGCTAGAGGGATTTTTGTGTGGGTCATCACTTGAGCACGTTGCTTGTTTGGGGTTGTTAGATGGTGAGTGGGATATATTGGACCATGTTAGCCTACAATGATTGATATATTGGGGGAGATACACCATAATATACCTTTATTGACTTCTTCATGTGAGAGATGGTGTGCGAGATATTGTGCATTCTAGTTCCCAACAGAAAGATGATAGTGACATCAAGGATGTATATGAGATATTATGGTTGTCTATTATTAGAGATAAAGTGCATGTCATGGTTTTAGTGAATTCCCATGGTCGGATGAGGGAGGCATAGTGATATTTTGTAGGGTCTCGAGTACAGGTGAGACATATATTATCTTGGATGTGATTGTGAGATTTTGGGTTCCATGATTGTGGAAATTTATTCACTGTGACGCTTCATTGGTAGCTATGGAGGGTGGTGGAGTTGGGATTTTGTATCAGATATTTGATATTGGTCACAATACGAGGATCATGGCACTAGATATGCATAGGCATGGTGTGTGGTGGCCCATTTATATAGGGATTTTTATCGGTTTACATAGGAGGATCATGGTGGTGGTATAGAGTGACTAATTTTTATATGTATGTACATATGAGCATAGTGTTATATTGAGGCCAATTAGTGGGCCACAGTCGATTGGGCTTGACCAGAGATATTTGCAGTGAGGTAGGTGGGTACCCATAGTAGGAGGATGGATATGACTACATATAGGTTAATGATAGATTATATGGGCCCTAGGGCCATTATATGGAGACTCGTATAGAGACTATGGAGGATGGATGGAGGACGGTGTTGAGTTATGATGCATACGATGCACCATGTGGTTAGAGGATCATTTCCCATGGGTAGCAGAGTTATTCCAGGGTGAGAGAGTGTCTAGATAGTTTGTCATAGCCCAGGATATACCCCCAAAGCCATATATATGATTTTAATATACGAGGGCCACGAGGTGACTGTGGTCGAGGCCATGCTTGACAAGAGTATTATTGGTGCATGCCGTACCATATGAGGTAGCTCTATCTATAGGGCCTATATTGTTGGTGTATATGACTAGACTTGTTGTCATTCGACATCTTGTCCACCTAGTTGGTTAGTCATCTCACTTAGTGAGAATATGTCATAGGTTGAATAGGTCAATAGGGTTGTGTACACATGTCATGCACAAGAGTTACACAACACTTCTATATGTACCTTTCTTTTCTGATCTATGATCATGTTAAATACTCCATTGAATTTCTCTACTTGATTCTTATTATGATTCAATATCTTTCTTACGACGTGAAGTGTTGATGACTCCATCAATTACAACCTTGATCAATGTGCATAGGTTTCTCGAGTTGATTCTTGTAGTCCAACAGTTAGGTCCTAAAATTAACGCTTAGCATTTTTATATCACCTTGTTGTCATCTTTTTAATCCTAAAAATAGGCTTATTGGGCAAATTCATAGTGTGATTTATAGCATTATTGGACCTTTTTACTACTAATTCGGTTGTTGAGTATGAAACGTCCCTCTTAGCATTTTTTCACCTTCTAGGAGCCTCTACCGCATCTCGAAGCTTCTTGGAATCTTTTTAGCCTTCTTTTCACATTGTAATCACTCTTATTCGCTTTCGCTTTAGTGAGTGCGTCCATCGTAACCTTGGGGCAAGAGAGCTTCATCCTTCCTTCTTGCTTTCTTTTTGTGCTTGTTCACTTGTTTCATTGCACATGATTGAGAATATTGTGGTCTTAATGCTTGTGCGATATTTATCTAATTAAAATTTGAGTGACCAATCACCTCATGTCACATGAACACTTGGGTATAATCAACACGCTACTTATAAAGTGTCACAATCAAGGGGTGTTCATTATGCGGAGTTATTTACTTTTCACTATTTTTCTTTGCTCACTTTTATCTGCTATGGATCCTAATTTTGTTCCTTTGCTTACCCCATTTAACTATCATGAATGGAAAGATGCCATGTCTCTTTCCTTGAGAAAACAAAAATTATTTTGGATAACTATGGGATTGCAAACTGAACCTAAAGAAGACGCAGAAATAAAATTGGTTTGACAAATGTGATGAAGCCTTTGGTTGTGTGTCTTTCTATATCACTTTGAACTATGTCATATAAATACTACCAAATCTCCCAAGGAAGTATGGGATTCCTTAGATAAATTTTTTGGGAAATAAGATGAAATGAAAGGGCATGAACTGGAAAATGAGTTGATTAGTCTCAACCCTAGCAGTTTTGACACTCTCTAAGAATTTTTCACTAAACTCAAATATCTAAGATTGTAACTGAAAAATTGTGGAATAGACAAGAAGGACTCACAATTCATACTTTTTTCCTTGCAAAACTTGGTCCAAACTATTTATTTTTTGTCTCTACCTTCCATGCTACTAAAAGATCACTTGGTGCAAGTTGGATTATGCCCTCCTTTAATGATTTTTTCACTGATTTGACTAGAGAATAGGATAAGCTAATTCAGATGGGTACTCTTAGATCCATGAAATCCCATGCTCTCATTTCTGGTCATGAAAAACCTAAGGTTTCAAAAGAGAAGAAGCAAAATAATAAGGATCATGAGAATAAAAGGACCAACCCACTACCAAATCATACTTTTCCACTTCCTCTTCTAGTTTTGAATCTCCTAAAGAATGAATAAAATGTGGGTTTTGCAGTGGCGTATAAAGAAGAAAAAAAATTGAAGAAGAATATTGACCTCCTCATGATTCTTCTTGAGAACAACAACAAAGGAGTTCTCAATTCTCTCAAGTTGTCTTCATCATCAACTCACGAAACTTCTAAGGAAAAATACAATAGAAAGGGGAATGAAAAAGAAAAAGAATCAAATAAGGAAAGAAAAAATCAAGAGCTTTAGTTGCATTTATGTCACCTACTTCTACATGGGTGATTGATTTTAGTGCATCTCATCATATGGCCTCCTCTGGCATAGAGTTTTCTTCTTTAGAGATATGTGACATGTCTTCTATTCAGCTTGGTGATGAAACTTCTACACTATTTTTTGAGAGAGGTTCTATTGAAATGAATGGTGGAACCATAAAAATGTAGTTAATGTTCCTTCACTTTCAACTAATCTCCTTTCAGGATATCGATCACTCACCTCACAGGGCATGTGGGTTGAGTTCACTCTAGGATTCTATTTATGTTAGATATCTTCATAGTGACAATATTATTGTAGTTGGTATAGTTGATCATCACACTTTCGACTTTACTCATTTTCTTACATTGTTCCTCCTTATTCTTCATTGGATTCATCTGACTTGATGATATTTCGAGCTCACTTCGATGATGATGGCTTCTCTTATAGCTTGGTTGAATTCCATAGTGATGGGGACCCACATCTTTCATCCACTTATCATTTACCACATCTTAAGGAGTTGTTTCTTGATACACCTACTTTGTTCCTTTATAAATTTTTCAGGGGAGCAAGTACTTTGATTCGGGACTCATCGGACATTGGGCACTCTTCTATATAGTTACATGACATTCCACCTTCCTTCTTTGTCATTACTTCATATTCACCATCCCTTCATGGAGTAGTTGGAACTTCCACCTCACATATGGAGCATCATTCCTTGGATAGGAACCACACCTTGTCACTTCAGGGATCTTATTCTTCACTTGATACAGGGTGGTCTTCGACATGTTCTTCATCTTGGGAGGTTGGATAGTGTTCTTCATCTCTTCTCTTCTTCTAGAAATATTGTGTTTATACATGAGTACCTTATTAGGCCTTTAGTTTCCAGGAATCATTTGACGCATATTTCTTAGGTTGTTTAGGGGTGTCTTTTATCTCTTATAAGTGGATTTTTTCCCTTAGGGGTTTTTCCTCCATTACTTGAGATCCTTATTGTACATGGGTACTGTATAGATGAAAATCAACATGCAACCTTCACTGCGCACTCAACTCCTTGAGGTCATGCCAAGGAAGTCGATGTGGAAATGAGTATGTGGCTAAATGATAGTGAAACGTGGTGGTGGGAGAAAGTGTGTGTGCAATGATATGGATAAGTTTTCAAGGAAATACGATGTCTTCAACTCACAAAAATGGGATGTTCTCGTCAAGTGCAATGAAATCCTATCTAACGTGAAAGGTTCGAATGGATGGATTAGAAAGGATGGAAACATGGAGACTCCAGTCAATATTGATCTCTATGGATATCCTCTCTACCGGTTGTGGAATTCGTGGGAAACCAATGGGAGCCTCATAAATATGTCTAGACAGGGTCATGGAACAAGTAAGAAAGGCTTGGTTTCACGAAATCTAGATCCGGTTGGCGGGAGTGGTCCAAAATGCGTGGACTCGGTGAGATTCATCGTTTAGAACATTCAATTGTGATATGATATTGGGTGGTAGTGGTGATGTATGGAAAACCAATGTGTGCATACTCATGTCAATGTCAGTAAATAATTCTAGTGCATTTGGTTATGGGACTGTAGGATCACTTTCCGAATGTTCTTGGTTGTTGGGGTCCTTATATGGTCATGTGAATGATCAAAATCTATTTCCAACTATCCAATACTCATAAGATTTTTCATCTTCTACATTTAAGACAAGGAGTTGTGCAATTTTCTCAGAATATCTCACTTGGTGTTCTAGAAACTTGTATGTGTAATCATGTATCTATATCGATAAAAAGGTCTCTTGCGTCCGGTTGTAGAACTAATGGGTCACAACCAAATGTTTGTTCTCATTTAGGTCTATTTATATTCATACAAGAATTTTTGTTCGTTGATGTGAATGTTTAAATACTTTCAAGGCAATCTATAGTTGGGTTGGTTTGACCAAAACTCATACGCTTTGTCACCCTCGATGTTTAACTTTCTTAACTATTTAGTGATTGTTTTTGGATCTGTGGTTGTTTGGAAGATGTGAATTCTAAGACCTTGATCTATCTCTACTAATGATATCAAAAGATTTGGCTGAGGCACTATTGGTTCGAATATGTAATCCATGGGCTCTCTAGGGCCATAATTGTCATGCAAGATGTAATTGAATTAATCTAGTGAAATGAAATTAATTAAACAAAGGAAATCTATGTTATGTTTTTGGTATTTTCAAGATATAAATTGAATAAAGCAATAAAGGCAGCTAATCTAATGAAAGTAAATATTTTTGGTTCTTTTATGATATTTTGAAAAAAAAGCTTCTAATCTAAATAAATAAATAAATCTAATACAATAGATAATTAACCGGATGTAGTTAATTTCCTGTGCAATTGTGTTAATCTAAACCTAAAGCAATTAATTAACTGAAACCTCCCTAATAAAATCTCAATCCTTCCTCAGAGGCATGAGAATGAAATCAGAGCTTCAAAGAAGTTATTCTTCTTCCTAAAAATTCCCTGACAATAATAAAGAGAGATCTTAAGGAGGATTTTCAATATGATCTGATCTATTGTAATTACTTAATGATTGTAACAATAAAATAATTTCTCTACTCTATTTGATATGAATAATTTGAATGCATATGATTCAAAATTAACAAATTTGAAGAAATGAATGAAAACCAATAACAACTCCAACCTGGAATATAAAATAGTGGCAATCCGGTTGTGTGATACTTTGTCCCCTCAATTTATCCTTTCAATTCCTCATGTCCACATGAGTCCAGAGGTTGGGAATGCAGTGACAAGTAATAGAAGGAAAGCGTTGAGAAATGGGTAGCTTGAATTGGTAGTCTGAACAATGCAAGTGGAAGAAAGATAACACAATAGAACTGAGATTGGCTATGCAGTTTCCAGCAGAAAGAAGGAACTTAACAATTGCAAGGATGCACAAAATAATTCTCCAACCATTTTCTTGAAAACAAGCGATCAATTTATAGAAAGTTAGTTGTAGAGTGCACAAGCACACTTGGCAAGCAATGAGATGCCAAATCATCACATGAAGAGGTAGTTAACTATGTAATCAACAATCATAAGTGAAAGAGGAGTTAAGCATGAACAAATCAAGCCTAAATTTAGGAAATTTGATGAGAAACATGTCCAAAAACTGAACTGGAGTTGAGTTACACGCGCATAAAAAGCATGAGTGAACATTCTTGAAAATGCGCATAGATCACCACCTTGCACATAGTGGTGATTATATGACCTCCGCCTTACAGGCGGTTACAAAACTACCGCCCTTACCGGGGTGGTGGTTATAAAACCACCATCCAAGTAGGGTGGCGATTTTGACACTAAAGGCCAAAAACAAAGGAAAATGAAGTGAGAAGCTAGGACAAAGTATGTGAAGGCTAAGTAAGACATATCTAGGCTACAAATATAAACTACAAGTAGGTTTAGGAGCTCGAACACCTTCTAAAAGATATGAATCATCATTGGGGACCTTTTGTAACCATTTTTTGATAATGTAGCATGTGAAAAATTTGGGTGCATACATATTTCCCCCTCGAGAGAAGCATTTTAGCCATGAAGAGGCGTAAAACATAGAGTCCAAGTATGATGTTCCTAAAATGGGGAGTTAGAAGCTATACCTGACATGCCCATGTGCCAAATGTCACCATCCAAGCTCCCACTACCTGCAAGATGAAAGGAGAACTCAAGTGCAGATAGATAAAATATTGAAAAATAAATGCTAAATAAAAATGACAAGAGGACTTACCATTTTGTGGGGGTAGGAATATACCTACGCCAATGCTCCAGCCATATGGTCACATACACTCAAAATGAAGTTAAAACACATATATATATATATATATATATCAAAATAACTCATTTTTCAAATCATTTGCACATATCCTATTGGTGATTTTTGAGCTTTGGGCCACGGTGACCATTTTGATTGAAAGTAGTCGAAACGACCATCGTTGTGATGAGGTGAAGATGGCTCAAGACCAAGAAACCCAGTGATATAGAAAAAGGTTAGTTTTCCTCAGTTATTCATTTTGAAACCTAAAATGTAAAAAGTTGAAAATCTAAGCCTAGGGGAGATTTTTTGAAATTTCTTGTTTTGAAATGGTCCCTAGGGGGCACACATGGGGTAGCCTTTTATTTTACTAAAAATGGTCTTTTTTGCTTTTTTTTTTTTAGTTTTTAGGGCTAAAGGATGGCTAGTGGTTTTTTGATAGACCATCACCCCACAGGGGTGGCGGTTATAAGATCACCACCCTGTCAGGGTGGTGGTTACAAAATCATTCCCTAGCAAGGTAGTGGTTACAAAATCACCTTTACTCTATAAAGGCGGTGGTTTTTCATTTTTGGGACAATGAGTAGATTTAGCATGTTTAGACCATTTTTTTGGATTTTGTTTTTTTTTAATGTTTTTTATGAGCTTGCCTATGTTACTAACTCACTCTTTTGTTGTTTTATGAATGTAGGAGGAGTATGTATTTTGGAGTTGAGAGAGAGAGAGTGTGAGTGGCTTCCAGCTATACTTGACCAATTGACATAGGATGAGATAGATATTACACCGAGAAGGGATTTGGAGGATTACATGGGTGCCTCACATTACACCTCCTAGTCAGATTTTGTGTGACCTATTCTCTTATTGGGATGTGGACTGGAACACTTTCTAGTTTCCAAGAGTTAGAGGAGAGTGGACCATCACTCTCGAGGATGTATACAGATACTCGATGTGTCCCATACTTGGTAGACAATTGACTCTCGAGACAAAAAGATCTATAGACATGGCCAATTTGGGATTTGGGCCACTTACATGGGAGATGATGGGGTGTCACTAGGCACCAAATAGGGTATGAGGCTCCTTTCTATATCCCACCAATCTCCTATCCCTACACTCCACAAGGCCATCATGGGTATTTTGGATTCACGGTTGATAGGGATAAGGGTGGGATAAGTTGTTGTATTGTTGGGCCCCGATAGTGATGCAGATAGAGTAGTATGGGGACTTATGCCTGGGGAGAAGATATCTTGGGCACTACATACCATGATTTATACTGGGTGGTCGATTACAGGGATAGTCACTTAGTCATCCCACACTCATGATGAGTTGGGTTTATGAGAGGATCATCCCCTATCGAGGGGAGTAGGGTACATGATCCAGGGGTCGTCAGGCCACGAGGTGGACAGGATGTCGAGTGCTTAGAGTGCCACACCATAGCCAAGGGGCTACCTTGACTATGGATGACTTTTTTGTTGCACCCCTACCAGGACATGGTGGGATTATGGGGACCAAATGGGAACACAGTGATAACTTATGCCACCACCAGTCAGTTAGTTGATAGATCATCTAGGGTGGAGACTCACCCATTTGATAGATTTCCCCAACATTTGGAAATTACATATGTGTTGATATTATTCCTCCCATGCCAGTTATTTATAGGAGTGTTAGGGAGTCTTGAGGTGGCCTTCAGGTAACCATGGTTGACCATTGTGACTCCTTAGGAGTTCCTATTACATGAGACGGGTTATCCATGCTCATCAAGTAGCTAGGCCCACACCACTTCTCCTAATCAAGGCCACACCCACTCACAAAGGTGGGAGGAGGAGGAGAAAGAGTTATTCCCATTAGATATAGATTGAGGACCGAGGTGAGAGACTAGGATGGGGAGGACCGATGAGGAGAGGGTAGGTGAGGAGACCCACGTGCGAGAGGGGGGATGATGAGGAGGAGGATAGTGACACTTGAGTGGCATGATACTCAAGAGATATCCATGGATGAGTGAGAGGAGGCAGATGTAGAGATGGAGACATTAGTTTTAAGGATCCACTTCCTCATGAGGGAGGTGGAGATGAGGAGTCTATTATGGGACAACATGTTGCCTCAAGAGGTGGGAGGCACAATAGTTACCTACAATAACAACACCAGCTATGCACTGGACCCTCCTATGTGGATGCTGGAGATCCGAGTATGTGGATACTCTTTTCCTGACTTTTTAGATAGAAATGTTAATCACTATGTACCATATTTCTATTTTTTTTTAGTTTTTTTGGTTTTCTAACTTGCATTTGTTTTTTTGTTTTTTTGTAGTTTCAGGAAATGGTGAGATCTTATTCATCGGTTCTATGTGGATACCTTGTTAATCCCTACGAGGAAGACTAGAGCCAGCTATGGAGGATGTGGGACATCCTTTATAGGATGGCCACCACACCGATGTCTTTGCACCTCTTTGAAGGTAACGGAGACCATTCTTGCTCAAAACATGAGGATTGCAAGGGTATGAGGTAGCTGAGAGATTAATGAGGCAGAGCCATTCACACAGTGAGACCATGATAGTGGTCATACTCATGGTCACTCACACCACTCAATGCATTCACGACATGGAGCCATAGTAGGAGTCCTGAGTCAGGTGTGCACCTTCTCAGGGATCCCACAGGGATTGATAGGCCATTGAGCCTTTATTGCTTTGTTTCCATTTTGTGAGGCAAATATATGATATTTTTTTATTTTTGGGCTCATTGCAAGTGTTTTGACCATGCCTAGTGTGTGATGGAATTGTACTAAAAATTTATTCCATGATATATATATATATACTTATTTTTGGTTCGGCTATCCTTTGCATTAGAGTTGACTTCTTTTTGGTTTACTTCACATGTGTACTCTAGATGTTTAGAACTTCCGATTTTGTATGCTTTTTTAGAATGTATGCAATGGATGATGTATGCTAACAAGAATGATTTCTTTTTTTTGTTGTTTTGTAATGTTGATATATGATGATTATGTAGACACATTGTAATGTTGAACTTTAGCTTTTCAAGTAATGTTTAGTACTTCTTTTTGTTTATTGGAAATGTTGATGAATAATGATATGATGATAAAATGAATTCACTCCACTCCTAACCCCATGCAAAATAGTAATATGTGAGGGCTCAACACAAGATCCAGGAGGGATGCAAATTGTATGGTTTTGATAGAGATGGAAATGGTGAGAGAAAGACAAGATTTTGACATAAACCCAATTAGGAACCTACAACTTAACCCTACATACAATTTACTACACATCCTAGAATGTGATTTCTTACAAGTTTATCTAGACTTAGATCCGAAGATGGCCTCTTGATTGACACAATTTGGTTTTAAGGTTTTTGAACTCTCTTTTGGAACATGCACATCTAATTCATTTTTCTTGGGATTTTAAAATTTTCAAAGCACATTTATTGAATGAAATTGCTTTTAATTTATTAGTTTATTTGTAGAGACCCCCTACACCTTTCCCCATGCTACCAGTAGGAAGCATGGGCTCATCACCAAGGATAAGGCATAGGTGAGTAAGGGACTTCCTCCTTTCCCAACCTCACGCAACTTGTAAGAGGTGCGGGCTCAACACCGAAGGTTGGTAGGGAAAAGAAGTGTGTAAATGAAAATTTTGATTGATTTTTAATTTGAGATATATACTTTTTATTTTTTTTTGAACTTTAACTTGTGCTTTTGGGAAGGAAATATTTCCCCTAGCCTCAACCCCATGCAAACCAGTAAGATGCGAGGGCTCAACACCGAAGGTTGAGATAGGTGAACAAGCGTCCCAGGTGAAAATGTTTAGAATGTTTTTATACCAAAGAGGTTTTTCTAGGGAAAGATATGACATCATGAAGCTTCTAGAACTAACTATGGGAAAAGAAAACTATGCTAGAAGAAAGCTATAGGCAGAACCAAGTATGTAGGCCTTGGTAGGATTAGTGTCAAAATTTTGTCTTGTCTTGTTGAACCGATGAAGTGATAAGAAATGTTGATGAATGTTTGAAGAGATATGATTTGAATAATTGCCAATGTTTTGTAGAAGTTTTTGAGAGTTACTTGAAAATAAGTTCCTTGATTACAAATTTTACAGAATGAGCTAACAGATGATAATGCAATGAGAATGCAATAGTATACATATGGAAATGTTGATGGATCATGCATAGTATCTCTTTAGGTGAAGAGAGTTGACAGATTCACCAAATTCCTCACCTTCTAGTGTACATAGGTGATATGCCCCATTTTTGTAGTCCTCTATGACTTGATATGGGCCCAACCACTTGGGCCTGAAATTCCTTCCTTGCCGGTCTTTTTGTCTATTCAGATGTCGAGTCTTAATACCAGATCTCCCTCACATATCTCACATTCATAAAATTTCTTGTTATACTTCTGACACATCCGGTCAATGTAAGCTCTATGTCATTGCTCAACATTAAGTTGAGAGCTTCATCGAGGCTTTCTAATTGAGAGAGTCATGCCTCTCGATAGCCTTCTTCTCCCAAAATTCCTTGTAGTGAGATACGAGAGACTAGGTAATTCAACTTCAAGTGGTAAAAACTATTCTACACTGAATACCAAAGAAAAGGGGTTTCCCTCATCGGCGTTCTTACCGATGTTCGATAGGCCCACAAGGCTAGAAATAGCTTTAAGTGCCAATATCATTTGTTCTCCTTGACATTTTTAAGGAGAATGGACTTTAACATCTTGTTTAGTAGCCTCAGCCTATCCATTGGCTTGAGGGTAATAGAGAGAAGTCATGTGGTGATTTATTTTGAACTTTTCACATAGTTCACACACTTCCTCATTTTTAAAGACATGTCATTATCAAAGATAATGACTTGTGGGACACCATACCTACAAGATAATTTGGTTCAAATGAATTTTAGCAATTACACATCCTGGTATGGTGGTAAGAGGCATGGCCTCTACCCACTTTGTGAAGTATTATGTGGCGTGATTATGAAGTTATGGTCATCTATTGATGAGGGAGAGAACTTCCCTATCAAATCTAGGCCCCATGTGGAAAAGGGCCATGGTGTTGCAATTGGTTACAGAGCTTTGGTATGTATGTGGATCTCATGAGAGAACTCTTGGCACTTGTGGCACTTACGCACATACTCTACCACGTCATGTTCTAAAGTAGGCCAAAAATATCCCATCTAATGTATCTTTGAGTGGTGGTGTGGCCTCTCAAAGTGACCTCCACACACTCCGCTATGGGATTCATAGAGATATTTTTAGATTCTTCTTCATCGACACATCTAAGCAACATTCCATCAAAGGATCTGCGATAGAGCACTTGTTATATGATCACGTATTTAGCTATGACACATAGTCATCTTCTTTGTTGTGATGTTTCCCCTTCAGGGTATGCATGGTCCACAATGAAATTAATAATATCAATATACCATGGACATGCAGAAATGGGAGGTTTGATCTCGACGTAATATATGCATTCATCAAGGAAATCTAAGTTAACTAAATCACCTCCATCTAATGGGTTGTTAACTAACTAGTCTGTGATGATTTTCCTTTGATGACTTTTGGTTAACAAATGTTAGCTCGAACTCACCCATCAGAGTTATGAAACATCCAACTTTCTTGGATAATGAACCTATGTGTTAGAAATGTTCACAAATGATCAGTCTTGATGATAACCCTCATTTCTTGGTTAAGCATGTAGTGTCTTAACCACTTCATTGCAAAAACTATAGCAAGGCATTCTTTCTCTTCCTTGTATATAGTGTGTCTCATAGTCAAACAACATTTGAATGATAAAGTAAAAACACACTCTCATTTTTCATCATCCTCTTGAGCTATCATGCAAGCTAATGAGATGTTCTATAGCCCATGAATAAAGAATAAGAGGGTGATCTGATTTAGGAGGCATGAGTGTGGGGGTGATAGTAGGAATCATTTGACCAATTCAAATGCCTCGTGACACTCTTCCATCCAAATATTTACAACAATCCTTTTTCAATAGATTATTTATTGGATGAATGGCGAAGGTCAAATCAGGAATGAACCTTCGGATTGCATCGAGATTTCCAGAAAGGACCTTATGCTAGACTCATCTGATGGTGGAATCATTTCCAAAACTTCTCGATTTTTTCTAGGATCTACATCAATCCCTCATGAAGAGATGATGTATCCCAATAACTTCCCTCTCATCACACCAAACACACATTTTTTAGGATTTAGTGTAACATCGTATTCGATTAGATGAGAGAGGATGATGCTGAAGCACCTCAAGGTGATCGCAATGTTTCTAGCCTTAGCTAGAAGGTCATCAACATAGGATTCCACAATCTTATGAATGAGATCATGGAATATGTAAGTCATTTCCCATTGGTAAGTTACCTCAATGTTCTTAAGACCAAATGAATGACATGACTGCATAATAATAGGTTCCCCAAGGAGTGATAAATGTAGTCTTTTTTGATCTTCCTCGAGATCCTGATTTGATTATACCCAGAAATCCATCCATAAGGGACAACAACTCTCATAACTTTATTGCATCAATGATGACATCAATGGATGGGAGTGGGAAATCATCCTTGGGACATGCTTTGTTGATGTCCCAAAATCAATGTAGATATATTTTTCTATTCTTTTTAAGAATGGACAATGATGTTGGATACCCACATTGAGTAATCAATTAGTTTAATGAACCCCACTTATAGGAGTTTCATCACTTCCTCTTTGACCATCAACGCCACCTTTGGTTTCATTGGTCTAGATTTTTTCTTGATGGGCTTTGTCGTCAAACTTGGTCACTAGGTTGTGAACTACTACATGAGGAGAAATTCCTGTCATTTCTTTGTAGTTAAATGTAAAGGATTTTGAATGTCTCCTTAAGGATTTTTGTGTGTATCTCTACTTCTTCAGGGGTGAGTGAAGAACCTAGCTTCAAAATTTTTGGGTCTTCCTCCATCCCGATATTAATGTCAATCATCCCTTTGATCAAAGAGGTGTTACCCTCTTCAAACTCAGGTGGGGCTAGAGGTAATTCTAATTCCCCTCCTCTTCTACCTCATAAATTTCTAGGCCTTCCGAGGAGGGAGGATCCATCGTGTGATCTCCAAAATAGGAGGATGAGTGAGGAAGAGAAAAAAATCCTCTCTTATGGTGTTGGGGATGTAAATCCATGTAGGCATTAAGATACCCTAAGATAGCTTCATCATTTTCTGCATAGTCTAGGGTTGTAGCTCATTCTTAGCCTCAACATATGCCAAGATTGGATTTTTGGTACTTTGTGCACTAAGGGTTCTGTATGAACCAAAATGTGAAGCTATTTTCTTCTAACTCATTTCTTGGAAAAAAAAAATGAGAAGCGGAGGTGGCTATGGAGTCTATGAGAAGGTTTTGTTCTCATGGAATGGCTTCAATTGAGATGAAGTCAAAACCTTTTGTCAAATTAAGCACCACAGTTTTATAGAGCTGTAGGTGTTCCCCCTAGTCTCATATACTTATGAAACTTGATTTGTGACTAGTTATGAATCACCCAACACTCTAATGTTACAGTGTTGATCCTTTTGGCTACTATGAGACCAAGAAGAGAGCCTCATTCTTCACCATTGTTTGTGCATTCAAAATCTAGTTTGAAGGAAAAAGGCATGACCTTCCCTTCGGAGAAGTGAGGATCACACCTACCCCCAGTGCCAAAGTGGCACTTTTCTCTCATCAAGTGGAGAGTCCAACAATTGTTTTGGGAAGATTGAAGTTGGATCATTCTTTGTATCCTCTTCCTTTACTTCTAAACTTCCACCATGCAGATCCCATCAGCTGGCAGAGAGAGCCGAGTCCCAGGGCATGTCCTATGCCCATGGAATCAAATGGAAGGAGAATGGGTAAATCATTCTCTAATAGCTCAAAATATTTGTGTGGTTTCGTTGAGACTATCTCTATGACAATAGTTTCATCCTTGACCACAGGAATCCCTCGATCAAGCCAGTAGTTTCTAACTTTGTTGTAGGAATCTATTTTTGTTTCGGGTGTTGAAACGTTGGTTTGTTTAATTGGTTCATGGGGAGTTCAAACTCAGAATGTACCCCCATGGTCTCTTCTTCTTTAGGTTAGCTAGGTGTATGTCAAAGGGCTTTTGGGTCACCTTGTGCAATGAAGACCTTCCCAAGTGTAGGAATCTTACTTCCTAAAACAAAGTGGAGGGAATCACCTTCATGTGATGTATCCAAGGATGGTCGAGGATCATATTATAGTTGGTTTCCTAGTCTATAATATAAAACTTTGTGAGGATCATCTTGGGTCCTAGGGTGACTGGAAGGACTATAGTTCTAATTGATGTTTCCTTGAGGCTATCATAACCTCTTAGCGTGTTTCTCATTGAAGAGCAGTTAGTTTCTCCATAACCTAACTTCTAGAGAAAAGAAAGGGGACAATGTTAATTACTTCCCCATCATCAATCATCACACACTTTACATAGTTATTGTAAATCCAAACCTATAAATACAAATCCATATCACCTCTACGTGTTATTTTAGCATCTGTGGGCATCTTACTGATGTCAAATACAAATCTAACATCTCTTTCTAGCTTCTGGGAGGATAGACATCAAATCTATATGGTTTATCTACACCTCCAGAGGAGGAGTGACATTGATCAAATGTCCAAGACCCAATGCTTCCAATAAAGCAGCTCTATGAGTAGGGGAGTTCTTCAACAAGTCCAAGAAGGAGATGTGAGAAAAGGTCTTTGTTAGGTCATTGATCAAGTCATAAGCCCCTACCAGCTTTGCAAAGTCTCACAAATATCATCCGATATAGATGGGTAAATTGGAATAGGTTGTGAAGAATAATCTCTAGTTCTAGTGGCAACATTTATCTAGGGCTCAATCTCTAGCTCTATAAGACCCACTATCTTAGTTTGTTGATGGCCATCCAACGGAGGTGCCACCAATGGGTTTGATGAAGTTGAAGCTTCATGATCATTGTTTCCCACCATGATACCTTGTTTGATCCATTGGGGTCTAACTTACCATTATTGTGTGTTGGGAGAGGATCATTGAAGATCCTGAGTGGGAAATTTTGGGGGACACAGCCCCATGCAAGTGTTTTGAGTAGGCATCATAGGATTTTCCAAAAACATGTCAATAAAGAGTTGTCTTTGGTCTTCGGGTAAGCACGTAAAAAACTTGTTACAATCTCGATAGGTTCTACATCATGTCCTCGACCCTATGGAAACCACAATATAAGTTAGGATCATAATCCCAAGGTCTTTGGTTTGTGTTTTTTGTGGCCCAAAGTTCTTGATTATTGTTCAGCTATTTGGTTATTGTAGTTGAAATTTGGAGGCCATTTCCCTTGATTTGGAAATTGATTCGGTACCCACTTGGATACTAGGCTAGGGCCTTGAGCTTGAACTTGTTGTTGTTGTTGTTGTTTTGTGGATGATTGAAGTCCATTTAATCATGGGAGAAAAATTATTACTCCTTTGATTGTTACCATTATTGTTGTTGTTAGCATTATTTGTATTTGAGGGTATTAACAACGTTGGGTTTCTTTGTTTGATCGGTAACACCATCGGTTAACACCATAGTTTTTATTGAGGACCTTAGGTCCTTGGTTGTTATTTGTATTGTTTGGGTAACTTGAGTTACCTTGATTGGGAGTGATCAACCTCCTGTTAGAGTCATAGGTCTTGCGACATTCTATTGTTGCTTGATCTATCCAAAGAGCCCTCTAACACCTCTTCATAGCTTCTAAGTGGGAACTTTAGACCTCCTCCTCCTTTTTTCCTAGTTAAGAGAATGAAGGAATAAGTCATAGAGATCTATTTGATCCATATTAGGCAGTGTTTGCTGAAGAGTAGAGGACTTTCCGCCATCTCTGGATGAAATGTGTGGAAACTCATTATGCTCTTTTTTTATGTGTAGGAATTCCTTGATTCCTGTCCTTAGCAATTTATTCATGTCAAAATCTTTAATAAACTCATACACGAGTTATTTGAAAGAGTGTATCAAAGCCTTCGATATCTTATAATACCAATCAAGAAATACCTTCTAAATTCTTAGGGAAGATCTTTGTAATGACTACATCCCATGGGAGCAACTCTCGAATGGTAAGTCGTATATACACCTTAATGTGTGCATTTGGATCTCCCTCCCCTTTAAATTTTGGAAGGTTTGGTAGAGGCCTTGGGAGCATGACACTCTATATGGAAAATTCAAGGGGCTCCTTGAGATATTCTGAGTAGGTACCTACTGCATGTAGGACTCGACCATTGATGATCCTTGTTGGGAGGTGGAGGTGGAATTGGTTGTTGGTATGGTGTAACATATACATTTTTTGTTGGGGCATAAGGAATCCCTTATGGCTGACCATATGGGTAAGAGTACATGTCCCCCTATGATGACTTAGAATACATGTGTATACGTAGGGGGACATTATTTTGGTATGGATTTGGAGGCACAAAGCTAGGAACATTGCATTTCTAGTTGGGATGGCATTTGAGAATGCACTTCCAGTTGGTGCATATTGTGGATATCCATATGTAGCATGGGGGCATACCCAAGGTGCCAACCCAATGAGAAGATCCCCGGGCTAGGAGCACCCATGTAAACTAGAGGATTTGGTGCAGTAGGTGCTTGGCCATAGTTTTGAGGATAATGGGGAATCTTTCCCTTTCCCAACATATGAAGCTTGAGTATTTTGAGCAAGTTCTAATTCCTTAACCTTTTCCACCAATGTCTGAGATGACCTCTATTTTGATGATGGTAGGGTGTTTTGTTTTGGCATATGTTGTTGAACCTTTGTAGGTTGTTGAGGAATGTGATATCCTGCTATAAATTGTTCATTTTTTTCCACCCCTCATTAGCAACATTTTCTATTGTAGGAGGGGTAGTGGTGTTGTTTTGAAGCAAGACATCTACATGTCCTTGCACCTATCTAAAGGTTGAATCATATTTTGGAAGCATTGTTCACTTCTGGCATAACACTAAATACTCCTCATCTAAAAATGGGAGTTTCTCAGACTACATGATTGATTGGCTATCTGAACAAAACCCGAGGAGATGAGCCTAACTCTCTAGTAAAATTCATATTATTAGAGCTTGAGAGCTCAATGTTGTGTTTGTGTAAGTTGGTTGATTTCCTTGATCCTAACCGAGGATCCATTGTTGGTCCCCTAAGGAGGAGGAGTTTGAGAGGCATGCAAATGGGTTGAGTAATTTTCTACCCATGTAGATAGTGAGGGTGATTGTTGTTGTCTTCCCATTTGATAGTAGTATGCCTCTAGACCCAAAATGGGTCATCCATATCTGTCATATCCCAACATATTCGGGGGTATATAAATACCCGTAGAATAATGGGAGAGAGGAAAGGTGGATGAAGAAGATGGAAATGAAAAGAGACTAGCTCTTCACGTCGGTTCACCAATTTGTATATGAAAATCAACACGCGACCTTCACCTACACTCGACTCCCTGAGGTCATGCCTAAGGAAGCCGATGTGGAAATGTATGGATGGATAAATGATAGTGAAATGTGGTGGTGGGAGAAAGTGTGTGTAAATGGTATGGATAGGTTGTCAAGGCAATATGATGTCTTCAACTTGTAATAATGGGATCTTCTCATCAAGTGTAATGAAATCCTATCTAACCTGGATGGGTCGAATGGATGGATCAAAAGGATGGCAACACGAGACTCTAATCAATATCGAGCTCTATAGATATCCTCTCTACCGGTTGTGGAATTCATGGGAAACCAATGGGAGCCTCATAAATATGTCCAGACAGGGTCATGGAACAAGTGAGAAAGGCTTGGTTTCATAAATCTAGATCCGGTTGGTGGGAGTGGTCCAAAATGTGAGGGCTTAGTGAGCTTCCTCATTTAGAATGTTCAATTATGATATGATATCAGGTGGTAGTGGTGATGTACGGAAAACCAATGTGTGCAGACTCATGTCAATGTTAGTAAATAATTCTAGCACATTTGGTTGTGGGACTATAGGATCACTTCCAAATGTTCTTGGTTATTGGGGTCCTTGTATGGTCATGTGAATGATCAAACTCTATTTCCAACTATCCAATACTCATAATATTTTTTAGCTTCTACGTTTAAGACAAGGAGTTGTGTAATTTTCTCGAATATCTCACTGGTGTTCTAGCAACTTGTATGTGTAATCTTGTATCTATATCGGTAAAAAGGTCTCCTACATCTAGTTGTGGAACTAATGGGTCACAACCAAATGTTTGTTCTCATTCGGGTCCGTTTTATCATATGTCATTTTGTATTTTGTTTGTGTTGTGAATGTTTAAATACTTTCAAGGCAATCTATAGTTGGGTTGGTTTGACCAAAACTCATACGCTTTTTCATCCTCAATGTTTAACTCTCTTAACTATTCAATGATTGTTTGTGGATCTATGGTTGTTTGAAGATGTGAATTCTAAGACCTTGATCTATGTCTACTAATGCTATCAAAATATTTGGTGAGGCACTATTGGTTCAAATATGTAATCCCTGGATCTCTAGGGCTCGTAATTTTCATGCAAGATGTAATTGAATTAATCTAGTGAAGCAAACTAATTAAACAAAGGAAATCTACACTATGTTTTTGGTATTTTCAAGATATAAAATTGAATAAAGCAATAAAGGCAACTAATCTAATGAAAGTAAATATTTTTGGTTCTTTTATGATATTTTGAAAACAAAACTTCTAATCTAAATAAATCTAATATAATAATAACCGGATGTAGATAATTTCATGTAATTGTGTTAATCTAAACCTAAAGCAATTAATTAACTGAAACCTCCCTAATCAAACTCTCAATCCTGCCTCAGAGGCACGAGAAGAAATCAAATCTTCAAAGAAGCTTCTTTCCCTGCAACTTCCCGAAATAATAAAGAGAGATCTTATAGAGGATTTTTAATATGATATGATCTATTGTAATTACTTAATGATTGCAACAAATAAAATACTTTCTCTACTCTATTTGATATGAATAATTTGAATGCATATGATTCAAAATTAATAAATTTGAAGAAATGAATGAAAAAATAACAACTCCAACCTAGAATACGAACAATGGTAATCTAGTTGTGTGGTACTTGGTCCCCTCAATTTATCCTTTCAATTCCTCGTGTCCACGTGAGTCCAAAGGTTGGGAATGTAGTGACAACAATAGAAGGAAAGCGCTAGGAGAAATGGGCAACTTGAATTGGTAGTCTGAACAATGCAAGTGGAAGAAAGATAACACAATAGAACTGAGATTAGCTATGTAGTTTCAAGAAAGAAGGAATGTAGCTTAACAATTGCAAGGATGCAAAAAATAATTCTCCATCATTTTTTGAAAAAAGTGATCAATTTATATAAAGTTAGTTGTAGAGTGCACAAGCACACTTGGCAGCAATGAGATGCCAAATCATCACATGAAGAGGTAGTTAACTATGCAATCAACAATCACAAGTGAAAGAGGAGTTAAGCATGAACAAATCAAGCCTAAATTTAGGAAATTTGACTAAGAAATGCATCCAAAAACTGAATTGGAGTTGAGTTACACATGTACAAAGCACGAGTGAACATTCTAGAAAATGCACACAAGACCATCACCCTACACAGAGTGGTGATTATAGGACCGCACCTTGCTTGGGTGGTGGTTATTAAAAACTGCCACCCTACCTAGGTGGCAATTACAAAACCATCACCCAGAAGGGTGGCATTGGTTTTGACACTAAAGGCCAAAAACAAAGGAAAATGAAGCGAAAGCTAGGAAAAAGTATGCGGAGGCTAAGTAAGACATACTAGGCTACAAATATAAACTGTAAATATGTTTAGGAGCTCTTAAACACCTTCTAAAAAGATATGAATCATCATTGGGGACATTTTTGTAACCATTTCTTCTTTCAGCTTCCGACTTTCCTTGACCTCTACCTTAGCTTCGATGAAGGGGGTGCTAGTATATATGACTAGACTTGTCGTCATTCAACATCTTGTCGACCTATTTGGTTAGTCATCTCACTTAGTGAGAATAGGTCATAGGTTGAATAGGTCAATAGGGTTGTGTACATGTGTCATGCACATGAGTTACACATCACTCTTATATTTACCTTTATTTTCTTATCTATGATCATTCTAGACACTATGTTCTCTTCCTCTACTTTATTTTTATAGTGATTCAATCTCTTGATTACAATGCAAAGTTTTCATTATTCCATTGAAGTGTAACCTTGATCAATGTGCACAAGTTTCGATTTGATTTTCGTAGTCCAATCCAATATATATAGGTAGATGATGTGGGATGCACTACATCGTAGAGTCATTAGTGGGTGACACACCGATGGGTTTTTCTATTTCCAGTGGTGGTAGATGCAAAAGGTGAGTCGACAGGTTGGAGGAGTTGAGGACTAGACACCTAGCCCCAATGTAGATGATATAAAAGAAACGTGAGCAGAGCATAAGTATTGTTCATTTTTATGTGTTATTTGTTGATTGATTAATATAGTTGATGGATACAAAAATGTGTAGTAGCTAATATTTGTTGTGTGAGTATAGATGATTCCTATTGGACACTTATTAAAGATACCTCCATATGCATGTTGATGTGGAACATGCCCTAGATGTGCTCATGGGAGGAGGGATGCTAGAGTGGGTAGACACAATTACAAGTGAGCACGCCCATTTTTTTAAGATGGTGGCTATAGTGACAACCATGTGCACATTTTTGTTTAGTGAGCATGATGAGGCTCATGCAAAGATAGAGCGAGTGAGGTAGGATATAGGAGGATTATGTCTAGCTCAAGATGTATTTACACGCTATGTGGAGTTTCAAGGCCAATATGTAGAGTAGATGGCAGTGATTTCCATATTACGGAGCTAGCTTAAGAGGTACAGAGAGGTTGAGATGAGTGGGATAGAGTTAGCGGTGAAGCTTCGAGTTATATAGCTCCCACGATTGTATCTATAGTGATAGTGAGGATACCATGTGATGTTTTGTATATGATGTATTGATGTATGGGTACTTCCCCAAGTGATTGTATTTTTACCTTATGATTTTCACAATGTGTATGTGTATGTGTGTGTGTATCGTATTTCACATTGATGTGCATTTGTATAGTAAGTGATGATTGTGATTTTAAGTTGGTAGTGATTATGGAGTTAGATTTTATATGCATTGTTGGAATGGTTGATTGAATATATATTAGTGTTTTTAAATTCATTATGATGTGGAAGAATTTGTAAGTAATAGAGTGAATAGGAATTACATATGAATAAGAGTGAATAATATAGCATATGATAAATAGAAATGTATGTATGTGATGTAATGTGGTAGATAAGTAGAAGTGGCAATGTGATTTAGATAAGATAAGAGAATAAACTAATGATGCATTGATAATTATATAATGAGGAGATGTAAAATAATGTTCATAATCACATGTGATTAAGATGAATGGGGAGAAGAGTGATTTCCCCCAGTGTGAGAATGAGGTTCATTTTAGTAACAATTCCCTCAACAATCATGTATGAACCTTAAGAACATGAGTGTGTCATCAGGTAATGAGATGGAAATGGATATCATCTACCAGAGGTGAAGTGGCCTAAGATACATAGTAACAACATGTGGAATGAAGGAATGTGTGTACAAGTGTTGAATTGGATATCAGAGGAAATGGTGTCAATAATGGGAAATGTGACGGTGGTAAGTTTGGAAGCATGCTACTTAGGAATAAAATGAGATGTAGTAGTAATATGGGTAGTGTTAGAAGAAAAATGGAATGAGAGGGGAGGTTAATCATTCCTTACAAATAAAACTTTAATTTCAGATTACTCACACAACCTATTAACCATTTATCCATACATGAATGTGTGCACAACAACATACAACATTTATCCAATAAACCAATAGCAAGATAAGAAAACCGTAACACAAGATGTAAGTGAGAAAACCTCAAGGGGAAGAAAACCCATTGAAAAATTTCTTATATTACACAAAAATACTCAAGTGAATATTACACATCACAAGATATTTCTTTAGTGAGGCACCAACCCCAAAAGGAGAACCAACCCCTAAACCCTTGTTGATATTACACACAACAAGAGACTTGTATGAATATGAATCATCACACAATATTTTGATGAAGTATGACAACTAAAAATATTTTAATACCACATCTGATATTGATCCAAATATTCAAATCCAAACTCTTTCAAACCCTTGCTCAAACCTTAGGTCTTCAACTTGCACAATATAGCTCTTTCTTCACTTCTCAATGCTTTAAATTCTTGCACACAAGATTTATGATATTCCTAAACATTTCATACACCTTATTTTATCTCAATCCATGCTCATACACCTAGAAAATTCACTCACCTAGGTCACATACCTTACACACACTTCACTAGTTCCAAAAAGCACCCAAAAACATGCTTTTATATGCTTCACCACCTTTCAAACTTAGGCCCAACCTTTTCCCTCATTTTTGGTTCAACACATAAATCAAGAAAAAAATTAAATTTTAAATATAATATTCCTAAGTGACATAATTAGGTCGGCCTAGCTCAAACCATCATTTAATTTGCCAAAAATGGTTTAAAACCCCATGGACACATTCTTAAAAATGCCCTAACATTAGTACCATAATTTTTCATGACCCAAAACCCCTTACATATGAATAAAATATCATTAAACATTCATACATGGTTTTAAATAATATCAACCAATCAAATTATTTCATTTACTAGGCCCAGTTCCCTTTACAAATCTCAAAACAAATGTTTCTTGCACCCTTCAAAGACCTTGAAAATTTCATCTGATCACAAAATCATTTCTACTCAACTAAAACATGGAATTTGAAAAAAAAAAAAATTAAGAACATTTATAAAAACTTTAAGCAATTTATAATTCATGAAGCATCCTTCACTTCAAACCACAACAACATTTGCTTTCATTAGATCAACTGCCAAAAATGTTGTTTCCAAAGGTTAGCTCATAAAATCATTTATACATACATTCAAGACCTAAAAATGGATTCATTGGATTTAAAATTAATATTTATTCACTTTCTAGGTGATATAAAGAATCACCCAATCCATCTCATGCTTCAAATAACACAAAACTTCCACTAAAACACATCTTGTCTTAAACTGCCAAAAATATTTCTGCTCAAATAATTACCTGAAACCTTATCAAATGACCTCATAATGAGTAAATAAATATATCACTAGAAATATATCTGAATCTAATTTCCAACACAACTTTAATCATCTCAAAACTCCACTTGTAGCTCAAGTTATGCTCATTTTATTGAACCCTACTATTTGAGACCCCAAAACTGCCCTTTGACTAGTCAACATGTTTGGACCTCAAAACACCATGAACCTACATGAACATGTCCTAAAACCTCCATGTACATCAATAAAAACTCCAAAACATCATGCACCATCAATTTTTCATGCTACTCCTTTGGACCATCTTGTCCTTAAAACTTCTTCTTCAGAAATTCTATTTTATGTGGGGCCCACATACCACCATGACCTCAACCATACATTTCTTGGAATCCTGAGGAGTTCTCTACAACATACAATCATCACATTTTCACTAGTAATCAAAATTGGGTCAATATAATTCACTTTCTATAAATTTCTCCTAGTGAGGGTTTTATACCTCTTTGCCTTCTTAACATATGCTCATAAAATCCTGACAATAAAACAACCTCATTATTTTTATGAAACCTTATAAACTCACCATATAATCTTCCTTGAAATTCACAAGGTCCCATACAAAGCACATTGTTCACAATGAGCATCTGAAGTTGCACTTCGAATTGGAATTATACTTGATTTTGACCTTGTCTCACAAAATCAATCATACCTGACAAAATACTCATCATGGGCACCTAAAAAATTTGAGACCACTATTACTCATCCCTCTAACATCTCCAATCATCATAATATCAATTCCATACCTCAATCTCTCCATTCACTAATACTTACCTATGTTTGCATGTTAGATCCTCATTATAGAAGCTAGGGTCAACTGAAATAATGCAATAATTGAACATGAAACCTTTGTAAATGACCCAAACATACCTCATATGCCATGATACACATGATTTCATTATTCCATGAGCTCATCTAGCTCCAAAACACTTTTTCACACCTCCAAGTTATCATACCTACTCCCAATGAGCACTTGTAACATAGAGATCTACATGTACTTATACCATACCACTAATGTGGGTGCTCAAGCACCTAAAATTATTCTATCTATCATTTCAACTGCTTCCCAAGCATCCAATAATCTCATACACGCTAAGCTACATCTCCTAGACACCTATATAGGCTTGTAAGAGCAAGCATACCTCACTGAATCCCATTGTAGTATTTTATATACATATAAACCATTATATTAGTGTCATATACAACATCATGAAATCATCATAAAACATTCAATTTTTCATTAATGTGGTTTTACATTAATGACAACACCTATTATGCCTACATGCCAACAATTTCCCCCTTTTTCATTGATGGAAAACACCTGAACTTCTCCCCCTTTTACATTAATCACAAAGAAATAATTGTAGCTTACCTTTTTCACCTTCTTCATTTTCATACCACCATGATTTTGTTAAAACATTAGCCAAATGTCTCAAAGAAAGTCCTCTTGATTTTTGCACAAAAATTGATTCATTCCTTCATTTTAGGCATGCAAACACCATGCTCCCCTAGAAAAGCACTTCCAACATCTGAAAAGCATCATTACATCATGAAAAATAAAAATTTCACCTTGATAGGGACAAAAATTCATTATCCATCTCTTGAGCATGCAAAACACAATTTTCATCTTATACCCTATTTTGAGCTTCACATGAACATTGTAGCAGCAAAGATCTGAACCATACACTCTTGGAATCATGCCAACAATGTTAGTATCATCATGACCAAGCTTCATATATTCATCCTTGACCAATTTCCACCTTTCTTAGGCCTAAATCATGCAAATCAAGACATACTCTTTCTCTTCATACCATACCAATTAGTGAGGTAAAAAACAGACTTTTAAAAGCAAAAATGGCCAATTTAAACAAGCATCCATAGGTCAACCAAGCCTTGACTTATCCAAAAATCACTCCCCCTGGAATAAATCCCTCAAATACTAACTCATCCTTGACCAATTTCAACCTTTTTAGGCATAAATCATGCAAATCAAGACATACTCTTTCTCTTCATACCATTTTTTGATTAGTGAGGCAAAACAGACTTTTAAAAGCAAAAATGGCCAATTTAAACAAGCATCCATAGGTCAACCAAAGCCCCGACTTATCCAAAAATCACTCCCCCTGGAATAAATCCCTCAAATAATAACTCATCCTTTGACCAATTTCACCTTTCTTAGGCATAAATCGTGCAAATCAATCAAGACATAATCTTTCTCTTCATACCATACCAATTAGTGAGGTAAAAACAGACTTTTAAAAGCAAAAATGGCCAATTTAAACAAGCATCCATATGTCAACCAAGCCTTGACTTATCCAAAATCACTCCCCTGGAATAAATCCCATTTCAAATACTAACTCATCCTTGACCAATTCCAACCTTTCTTAGGCATAAATCGTGCAAATCAAGACATACTCTTTCTCTTATACCATATCTTTAGTGAGGCAAAAACAGAATTTTAAAAGCAAAAATGGCCAATTTAAACAAGCATCCATAGGTCAACCAAGCCTTGACTTATCCAAAAATCACTCCCCCTGGAATAAATCCCTCAAATACTAACTCATCCTTGACCAATTTCAACCTTTCTTAGGCATAAATCGTGCAAATCAAGACATACTCTTTCTCTTCATGCCATACCAATTAGTGAGGCAAAAACATACTTTTAAAAGCAAAAATGGTAAATTTAAACAAGCATCCATAGGTCAACCAAGCCTTGACTTATCCAAAAATCACTCCCCCTGGAATAAATCCCTCAAATACTAACTCAATAATACAAGATAGGCAACTATGTAACTTCAACCATACCTTGAAATTACCATTACAAATTTTAGCAATGCCAAATCAATTTTTTAGTCTTCTACAGTCATGTTTAGTTGAGATAAGCCAATGCATACCTTTACAAGCATAAACAAGGATTAAACACCATTTTATCACCTATAATGGTCTATATAACACCACTTCAATTCTATGAAAGGACAACCACGTACTCCCCTTGTCTTGGAGAACCTACATACACCTTGAGTAACAAATCTTCTTACTATAACAACAATTCAACACTGCTAGATGACAGTCATCAACATGTCAAAACCATAACTCCATTGAGAAGATAAAATAAGGTCTTTATAAAACCTAAATACTTGCAACATCTAGCATATAAAGCTAGTTCAAGACCTTTAAAGGATCAAGACATCCCCCATCCTAAGAATTAAAAACGCAATCTCTCCAAGTCATTCACCATTTCTCGGACCTCATTTTAAGGGAAAGAACCAACAATTAGGCCAAAAACATGAACATTTTATCCATGAACACACTTCAATATACCTATTCATCATGAAAAATCTCAAGAAAGGATTTAATGACATTATTTGATTTCAACAACATAATCACCATGCAAAATTTGAGCTCATATAGGCCTTGGGATCTACTTTGGAGAATAACATATTTTTCAAGTCTTGACAAGCACCTTAGACCTCCATATACTACCATCACTTGCAATACCATGTATGTAAGAGTGTACATACCTTTATCAAATGAAATTAATCCTTGGGGATCTTTGCATACCACTGAAACAATTCAATTGTTCCTCCTTTGATCACTAAGAAACCTTTGGAGGTCTTCACTTTTCTTATAAGGCAACATTTGGCTCACTCAAGTATATACAAGTAGAGATCAATCACCAAATGCATTCCCAAACCATTTTAATTATTCCAAGGGAATCTTAGAGCTATAAACTTCACAAAATAATGATGAAACATCATCGTACTCACCTAAGAAGTTGTCACACTTTTGCTCTGTGGTGTAGATGCATTTTTAGAATGAAACATGGTGAAACATAGCCAATTCTTCCTCTCAACAAGTCTGAGTCATATGAAACACTTTGTGTAGCATTATATCCTTTCATATACTATGTCAACAACTAGATTACCTTATCAAAAATATGAAACATTTGAGAGTTATGGTTTTAAAGAGAATTTTCAACACTTGTGCACCAAGAACAAAAACTTCAACTCTATCAAGCATAACTTGAAAAATACACATACTTAAAGCTTAAAATTTTCACATCCTCTAGCCCCACATGTCTAGATTATAAGTACAAAATTTTAAACCAAAATTCCATCATTTTACCTCTCAAACATGAGTTTCCAAGCATCTACTCATGAGGGACTATGCACTCCCAATCAAAGTTCATTGTTTATACCATAGTGAGGTAGCATTTTTGACATAATTTTCTCTTATCTCCTCCAAGATGGCACTAGCATATTGCAATGGAATATTCACACATGATGAACACCTTATTCAATGATAATTTATCAGGGGAAATCACTTCACATACATGTAGCACTCCAAAATTGCTTGAAAACATCTCAGACTAATGCCATCTTGACCATGTCACTATCACATCAATATTCTTGAGAGAAAACTTGATCAAGTAGGCACTTGATCACCTTATACCACCTTTAAGGACACTCAGAGGAACACATACTATACACAACATTTTTAACTCATGACATGAAGACTCCAAAACACTTAAGAACAAGACACACGAAGACTCATGGTGACCAATTTCAGCTCCACAATCATACTCAAAACACACACACACATGATGAACCCCTTAAACACGTGATGTAAACACTTACAAAACTCAAATATACATTATGATCTCTAACTTTTTCAACAAGACACCATAGACAACATGCATACCTATTGAGACAAGATTGAGATACATAGACATCTACAACACACACCAAGAGCTCAGAGATACAAACATACACCAAATGACATGAAAAAGAGGCATTTGAACATATTTAAGTACCTTAGATCAAACACAGACCAAGAATACCACCAAACAGACCAAAAGAGATCATATTCATGCACCTTATTACACCACCTTAGAGAACATGACTACTAACATATAAGAACAACTCAAATGAACCAAGATGCATACTAAAAGACTCAAATAACATGCGTTGACCTTGTGGAGGAACCATAGGATGACTTAGACAGCTCCCCCTCACTTAGATGATTCATATGCTTTGATATACCTTCAAGAAGCATAGTGAAGGTATACTTGTTCCATGAAGACCTAAAATAAGGTCTTGAAGAGGTCTCAAGCCTTCTTTGGCTCCTGTAAAACTCCTTCATCTTCCCTACTCTAATATGATCTCTAAGAAACACATATCCTTTCACCAACATCTTCTCTTATTTAGGTATGAAAATAACTTCTTGGTTTCCAATTCCTTCTTGGACCATTTTCATGTATTTTAGGCCTTTGAACTCCATAGGCTTGCACTCTAGGACTTGAAGAACTCCTGTTTTGACTTGAAAATCCTTGATAACAGTCCCTTGCAACATGACCAACTCTATTACAACTGAAACATACCATTTTATTCTTCTTCTTGAAGCCATCACCATGTCTAGGTGAATTGTAAAAGCAAAATCTAGCAATATGACCTTTCTTGTTGCAATTGTAGCACACTATACTCTTGGAAAATTCACTTTTTTGTCTTTCCATGAATGAGTGTCTCTATAGGACCTTCTACACTCTCTTTCCCTATGACCAAATGCATTACATGAATAACAATATCCATTGAAATTTCTCTCATACCTTGAGGCATTAGGCTTCCTAATAGCTCTTGGTTTCATATTGTCCTTGATGAGTGTCTCCTTCTTCTCTTCTTTGGTGATGGATTCACCTGATTCTTTGCTTGAATTAATGTCTTCTTGCTTCACTTCCTTTTCTTTAGACTCCTCTTTGAATCCCAAACCATTCCTATCATTTGTTGCACTCTTTTTGTTTTCCAAGTAGGTCATCTAGGTATTTTGTACTTTTCTCAAATTTCTGAAAGGTCATAGTCTTGTTGCTAACTTCTAGCAACTCATCCCTTAAAAATTATGTCTTCTTCATACTTTGAACACAAAATCTCTTTGTCTTGAAATTTTGAAACAAGATGCTTTACCTTTTCCTCTAGAAATCTCATTGACTCATTTTTCTTGGTAGATTCAAACACATATTTCTCTTCTATCTCATGAAAGTGATTCTCATACTCCTTGATCTGCAAACTCAGCTTATGTCTTTCTTTTTCAGCTTGTTTAAACTTATTTTGAATTCCTTTAAAATCATCTTTATGTTCCTCATCATCTTCACTAGAATAGTTGCAATAACCTGAAATGAAATCTCCTAACAAAGAAGATATCCATCATTAGAAGACCTCATGGCTTCTTTAGTCATGAATAAGGCCTCATTTCCAATGTTCTCACAATCTAATTCAGATTCAGAATCTGAAACTCCACTACTAGCATCAGATAGTTCATCATTTTCATTTGTATAAAAACTATTTTTATCCTTTTGTAATCAAACTTCTTAAATATTTTCTTTCTCTTATCATGTACTTTTTGTGTTGTTGTCATGATCACTATCATGCTCATATTCATCATGATCTTCCTTCTTATTCTTATGAGGAAATTAACAAAAAAATGTCCTATCTTACCACATTTGAAACATTTGTAAGGAATCTTACCTTTGTACCTACCAGATCCAAGCTTTAACCTTCTAGCCATCATAGCAAAGATATCTTCATCTTCAATCTCAAGAGTGGCTTCATCATCCTTCACCTTCTTTCTTTTAGGATTCATTTCAGATTTGAATGCAACCTCTTTCTTGGCTGGTTTGAGATCACCTATTCTCATTTCATAGGTAGTCAAGGTACCATACAAATCATCCATATTCAAAGTAGTCAAATCCTTTGATTCTTCTATAGCAGATACTTTGGAATCAAATTTTGGAGTTAGTGACCTTAGAACCTTTTGAACAACCACTTCTTCTTTTACTCTTCTCCTAATCCTTTCATGTTATTGAAAATTTTGTCAACCCTAAGTAGATATGCAGCAATGGACTCTTCATCATTCATCTTAAGAGATTCAAACTGATTTCTAAAGGTTTGAAGTTTAGAAATTATTACCTTTGATTCACCTTCATATAGGACTTGAAATTTATCCCATGATTCCTTTGCTGATTTGTAGTACATTACCTTTCCCAACTCAGATTCTCCAAGACCCTAAATGATAGCATTAAAGGCCTTAGAATTGTGTTCATATGCATCCTTTTCTATTTGATTAATAATAGGGGTGGCAGGAGGAGTATAACCATCTACCACAATATTCCAAACATCAAATCCTTGTGACATAATGTAGGTCCTCATCCTTAGACTCCAAAATGCATAGTTTTTTCCATCAAACATAGGTGCCTTTCCTATAACTCTAACACTTGCCATTTTTGCTTCAAGATCTTTTTTCAAGTTGTCAAACTTCTCCAAAAGGACCTTCACTGATACCAATTATTAGAATCACAATGGAATGCGAGGTGGGTTTGAATCAATCCTTACAAAAAAATCAAACTTTAGTTTTAGATCACTCACAACACATATTAACCATTTATCTATACATTAATGTGTGCACAACAACATACAACATTCATCCAATAAACCAAGAGCAAGATAAGCAACACCATAACACAAGATGTAAGTGGGAAACCCTTAAGGGGAAGAAAACCCACTAAATTTTTTTCTAATATTACACACAACAAAGACTCAAGTGAATATTACACATCACAAGAGATTTCTTTAATGAGGCACCAACTCCACAATAAGCACTAACCCCTAAACCCTTATTGATATTACACAACAAAGAGACTTGTATGAATATGACTCATCACACAATATTTTGATGAAGTATGACCACTAAAAATATTATGATACCACATCTGATAGTGATCCAAATATTCAGCTCCAAACTCTTTAAAACCCTTGCTCAAACCCTAGGTCTTCAAATTGCACAATCTAGCTCTTTCTTCACTTCTCAATGCTTCAAATTCTTACACACATGCTTATTGATATTCCTAAATGTCCTATCATACTCAATTCATTCTTACAAAAAATCACTCAGGTCTCATACCTTTCACACACTTCACTAGTTCCAAAAAGCACCCAAAAATATGCTTTTATATGCTTCTCCACCTTTCAAAATTAGGCCCAAACTTTTCCCTCCTTTTTGGTTTTACCCATAAATCAAGGAAACATTTAAAATTTTAAATATAATAGTCACAAGTGATCCAAATAGTTCAACATCTCAAACCATCATTTCATGTGCCAAAAATGGCTCAAAACCCCATGGGCACATTTTTAAAAATGCCCTAACATTAGTACCATACTTTTTCATGACCCAAAACCCTTAAATATGAATAAAATATCATTAAAATTTCATACATGGTTACAATTAATATCAAACAATCAAATTATTTCATTTATTGGGCCCAGTTTCCTTTACAAATCTCAAAACAATTGTTTCTTACACCCTTCAACACCCTGAAAACTTCATCTTATCACCAAATCATTTATACTCAACCAAAACATGATATGTGACCACTAAGAATAAATGGTATAACCTGTAGAACACTTCTAATCAAGTTATAATTCATGAAACATCATTCACTTCAAACCACATAATTTTCCTTCACCAAATCAACCTGCCAAAAATATGTTTCCAAAGGTTAGCTCATAAAAACATTTATACATATAGTAAAGACCTAAAATTGGATTCATTGGATGAAAAATTCATCTCTTCACTTTCCAGGTGATAGGAAGCATCACACAATCCATCTCATGATTCAAATAACACCAAACTTTAACTAGAACACATCTTGTCTTAAACTACCAAAAATATTTCTACTCAAATAATGACTTAGAAACCCTATCAAATGACCTCATCATGAGAAAATGCATATATCATTGGAAGTATCTCTGAATATAATTTCTAACACAACATGAATCATCTCAAAACTCTACTTGTAGCTCAATGTATGCTCATTTTACTTAACCCTGCTATTTGAGAGCCCAAAACTACCCTTTGACCAGTCAACTTGTTTGGACTGAACATGTCATGAAACCTCCATTTTAATCAATCAAAACTCCTAAGCATAATGAACCATCAATTTTTCATGCTACTCCTTTGGACCATCTTTTCCTTGAAACTTTTTCTTCGAAACTTATCTTTATAAGTGGGGCACACATATCACCATGACCTCAACCATACATTTATGGAAACAATGATAAGTCCTATATAACATAAAATCATCACATTTTCACTAGAAATATAAATTGGGTCAAGTATACTTCACTTTCTCGCAAAACTACTCCTAGCTAGGGTTTAACTAGGGTTTTAGACCTCTTTGCCTTCTTAACATTCATTCATAAAATCATGACGTCAAACGACCTCATTATTTTTTTTTTAAACCTTATAAACTCACTATATAAAATTCTCTAAAATTCACAAGGTCCTGTGTAAATCACATTGTTCACAACAAGCATCGAAGTTACACTTCGAGATGGAATCACACTTTATTTTAACCTTGTCTCAAAAAATCAATCATATCTGAAAAAATACACATCATGGGAACCTAAAATTTTTCTGAGAGAACTATGACTCATCCCTCTAAAATATTCAATCATTTTAATTTCAATTCCATACCTCAATCTCTCCATCCAATGAGACTTACTTATGTTTGCATGTTAGATCCTAACCCAACTAGAAGCTAGGGTCAACTGAAATAATGCAATAACTAAACATGAAACCTATAAAAATAACCAAAACATACCTCATATTCCATTATACACCTGATTGTATGCTTCTATGAGCTCATCTAGCTCTAAAACACTCTATCACTCCTCCAAGTTATCATACATGCTACCCCAATGAACACCTATAACATAGAGATATACTTGTACATATACCATACCACTACATGTGAGTGCTCAATAACCCTCAAATCATGTTAACTAACATATCAACATGCTTCCTAAGGATCCAATAAGCTCATAATTCTAAGTTATATCTCCTAGGCACATGTATAGGCTTGTAAGAGCAAGCATACCTAATCGAGTCCCACCAGTAGTAGTTGATATACATCTAAACCAGTATGTTAGCATCATATACAACATCATGACATCATCATACAACATTCAATTTTTCATTAATGTGGTTTTTCATCAATGACAACACCTATTAGACCTACATGCCAACACATAGGGTTAGATGATGTGGCTATATGTGGAAAAACTAGAGGAGGTGGATGAATGATGACCTTAGGAGGTGAATAAATAATAACCTTGGGAGGAGGTGAATGATACAAGCTAACATTAGAATAGGATTTTTATGTGGAATAGGAGAGAGATATTTCTCCCGAGAGAGGGAGTGGAAGGCAATGACACCTTTATCTTCTAATTTTTGTATTCGATCATGGAGAACATAACAATCATTGTCATGGTGGCCATTAATGTAGTGGAAATTGCAAAAATGGTGATCATGATGGTGGTGCAAATAATGAGTGGGATGATGTTGGTTAGAAGGTAAATGGATTAGTCGCTTATCAAGTAAGGTACACAAGACATCATGTGGTTTAGTAGTATGTGAAAATTATAATGGTTCATGGGTGGGAGGTGGAGAAGACTTAGGTGAATGCTAACATGGTGGTGGGGAAGGAATATGCTTGCATGAATGAGGAGATGGTGACCATGGAGGAGGGTCAATAGATGGTGGGAAAGGAGAAGACTTAGCGAGTAAGGGAGGAATAGAATAAGTAGGAGTTGTTATAACATGATCCACAAGTAATTCTTTCTCCAAATCAATAAGTTTATAACACAAAAGAGTAAATGAATCACATGTATCATATAAGATATTTTCTTTTAATGGAGGAATCAAGCCATGGTAAAAGATAATTTTCATTTCTAGATCAATGGGTTGAAACATGAGTTAATACATGCAAGAATTAAAGCATAAGATGTAATCTAAAATTGGTTGTTTCTCTCATTGATACAAAGAAGGAAAACATTTATATGTAAATTTAGGACCATTATTATAAATAAAGCATCCAATAAAATCATCCTCCATATCATAATAAGTATTGATTTAATAAAAATTAAATTAAATCTTGTTGCGAGTAACTACGTAATGAATTATGTATAAATGCTAATATATAGTAAGACGTAAGCAAACAAGCATGTACAAATGTGAAACCCTAAGAAAGAGGAGGAGATAGAGTGACTTATCTAATTTCCAAGCATTCGGAATTGATCTAGGAAGGTGAATAGCTGAAATAGACTGAGTAGAGTGTTGTCAATTCTTGTTGGAGGTTACGAGACTCGGGAATGTGTCGAGCAGGGAGTTTCCATGGGAGGACAGGAATGCCTGGGTGTTAGTGGCTATGTGAATGAATGATCTGAACCTATTCTCTTACGTGCAAGAGGATCTTTTCTACTAGTCTATGTTTGTCACACGTGTTTTACTCCTTGATCTCTGAATG
The DNA here is from genome assembly GCA_018340775.1 of Taxus wallichiana var. yunnanensis. NCBI lineage: Eukaryota > Viridiplantae > Streptophyta > Pinopsida > Cupressales > Taxaceae > Taxus > Taxus wallichiana. Next base: position 636,404,322 of record CM031237.1, on the reverse strand, counting down.
TACTTATAACCTGAAAAACAAATTTTCTACCTGCACATGTCCACAAACCACATCAAATCTAATTAAAAAGATGCAGAATGTGGAGTCAAATTAACCCCGATGGTCACCTAAAGAGTGAACTTAGTACTAATCATTCCACTACATTTTAGACTCCGCGTAGTTATTTGTGTAAGTGTATGTAATGATGCCCTAGGATGCCCTTATGTAAGTTACACAAATGATAGTGGGATAGATCTAGAATTTAGAAAATGTATAGAATGTGTGAGATGGAATATAATAGACTTCCCCTCCTATGTTGTGTATGCAGAATCGATGCATCCCTTGTCCCTTGAGTGAGTGTGTTATATGGATGCTTTGAAGTGATTTTGTTCCTTTAGATGCAAGCTTAGGTGATAGTATGTAATGTTTAGTGCTTACTCCTTTATTTTTAAAACATAACTATATATGTCTATTATTCCCTTGTTTTAATTTATTCATTGACAACTGAAAGGCTAGACCTAAATTAGTAAAAATTAATAAAGATGTGAAAGGGATTCAAAAGGATAGGAAAAAGGTAAAGATGGACAAGAGCGCTAAGGAGGACAGAGCACCTCACGCTAGTGTCCCAACTGGGTGATAGTGTCTGAGGCTATAGGAAGATAAAATAGTCAAATGTTGGAAAGAGTGCAAGATGTATAAAGCCAATAAAAGTGTAGAAGATAAAGCAAAAGGATAAAGGGAGTTGTCAATTACTAGTTTTCTTGTTTAGGAATCATGTAAATTCTAGCATGTTTTTAGGACCTAGAAATGTACCCAAGTGCATATATTTTGTGTCTACATTTTCACCCACTTTATGTTGTTGAGTGAATACTCAATAGCATAAAGTAGATAGAAGATATGTACCTTGTAACCTTGTAGAGAAGTGTGTAGCCGATAGCATGCCAAGTGGACAAGTGAAGCGTGGAGTGATTGAAATGTGAAGTGTGAAGACTAGGAAAGGGAAGTGGACCCTAGGGGTGAAGCGTGTGTGTAATAGTGTGTTGTGTTTTTTGATGTGAGATGCTCTTTGTTGTGTATTAAGGATGGACCTATAAAATAAGAGCGAGAGAGTAGTCAAAGTCTCGTATATGAGAAATCAAAGTAACATGTGTATAAGTAAGTAAAAGTGTGAAAGTATGTAAAAGGAAAGTGTGCACTTGATATGTAAGAGAGTATGATATATAAATTTGTCATGATTTGATTGGAGATGATGTTTAATTTGTTTCTGAATGGTGAGTTTTTTTAGCGATCTCATGCCAAGAGAAATTTTTTTGGGTGATCGCATGTTGAGTGTGAGTTTTTTTGGCGATCTCACTCCAAGTGCGAGTTTTTTGGGCGATATCATGCCAAGAAAAGAGCATTGGGGAGAGAGGTCTAGATTTTCTCTCCTTCTATGATGCTTTCGAATAAACGCTGACAACAAATGTTGTATCATGATTTGTTCCTATCAGTCCCAATTGTAACAAAAATGTACTAATAAACTAAATTATGTAACTAGAGGCAAGTGTCTTCTACTTTGTAGAACCATTTTCAAAACTATTAGAGATTGTGTTGATTTGAAAATTTGAATTTGTTTTCCCCCAGGGCACAAGAACCAGCGCTACTAGGCACTAGTGTATGCTCTGTCTGTGAGGTCCAAGTCTAGTTTTGGACCATTTTGTGATTGTATTCATGTGTTAATTGTATACGTTGTTGATTTGTACTCTATCTCTAAGTTGTTGTAGGGGTGATTTGTTCACCCAATAGATTCCCCCTAATTTGGGGTGCATGTGACAACTATAGGATAATGTGGTCTAAAAGAGAGAACTCTAATCTAATATGCATATCTGAGTGGAGATACCTGTAGGGGTAGGGGATGTGCATGGTGGAAACCAAGGCATGTGAAAACAAGGGATGATAGTACAAGTTTTATTGCAAGTAAAGTGAACATGTAATAGAAGACAATGTAACAAGCAACGAGGAAGAAAAATATGGACCATTAAAAGTGGGTTTCAAACATGGGACATCACTCAAAATGTCACAAGATAATCAACACCGAAGCATCCAAAGGCATACAATGATCACACAAGACATAGGGTGTAACACCTAAACAATAACATATAATAGAAAAAAAGCAAGCAAAATGTATTAGATAATCATGTTTGTGTATAGTCCTGTAAGGAAAATGATACACATGAAGAACCCATTAGCATGCTATAAATATACTTTAACAGACTTAAAGAACTTAATCAAGACAAAAAGGAAAATGCATAGGAATTCATATTCATCTTATAAACATACATGAAAAGGAACTATGAAGAATCATGTATGAATCCGAACCAAGAAGGATCATATTCAATTAACTTGGTAACCTCATTACATTCATTAGACTTACTACAAAACACCACATTATGGCAGATGGATCAAGTCATGCATCATAATTGGATCCATATCATTTAGCTCTCAAAAGAAATTTTATAACCCCAAGCCCTTGATACATCCTTCTCCTATATTTCATCTACCCAACCCAATATGACTCCTTACGGCATTTCTATAGAGCTCCGCTCTCTATTGATCTCTCTCCCTATACCCGATTCCACCTCTCTTTTCTTCTGGCACTTTTATATATAGGCATCCCGAAGTGCCAAATCATCCTTCTGTGGCCTTAGATCCATTTTCAAGTGTCCAAATGTGGTCCTCCATGGGAGCATGCTCCTTCAGGCTTGAGCTCTCCACTTTTTTCCATGATGGTCTTCTAGAAGCTTCCATCACAGGGCATATTCCTTCCTAGGCCAACCTGTCGCCAGGATGGCACCTTATCCACTTCGCATGTGCAGTTGGGTCATGCTTTTCTCGTGTCCTACCCAATACACCAAATATGGCTAAGTCCCGAGACCTTGTCTTTTGGCACACAACACAACCCTTCTAAAACCCTCCTAGAACCTTGCCTTGCGTGCCTTCTCCTTGCGCACCCATCCTTCAACCTAGGCCTTGTGCACCCATGCGCCCCTATGTACTTAGTCAATATTCTAGGGGCCCAACAACCCATTAGCATGGTATAAAGATAAATAGTATGTCAAAGAGTGTATATATCATAAAAAAGTAAGTGCTCTCAAGAAGAAGTAGTAAATGATGAAATAGTAGAACCTGTAGTGTGTGAGAGTAGTCAAGGTAGATTCCCCCATGAGCCTTGGCGGGCATGTCAAGGATTCAATGTTGAGCATCATGCATCATGTAAGGATCTATAAGATATTTAATTTTGCTTCTAGAGACCAAGTGAATGCATATGTGTATATGATAAAGATAATGACACATTGATTATCCGATAATAAGCAAAGTGCAAGATGTAAGTAGTATAAGCTAGTAAGAATAAATGCAACCAAGATATGAAAATGCTATGTGAGTGTGATGGTGTGATATGTAAGGTGTATATAGATTATAGGATAAGTGTTTCCAACTAGTGAATGTGTATGAGATGAGGTTCATTTATAAATGCTCTCTCAACAGTCAATAATGAACCATAGAATAAGAGTGTGTCACCAAGAAATGAGTGTAGCGCATGTAACTAGATGTTAGCAATATATATTGTGAAACACGAAGCATGAAGTGTGTGTGATGTGGGATTCATATATGAAGTGTGCCCTCAACAATCAAGTGTGAACCATAGAATGAGAGTGCATCATTGGGTAATGATGGTACAATGTATGTATCAAATAGATAGGAGTGTTTAAGAACTATTAATCATAAATAATGGAGCATGAAGTGTAATGGTAGACACTAGGGATAGCTGATAGTAATGGATGGGGAAGTGTGATTTCCCCCAAGTGTGCGAGTTATGTCAAAGTTTGAAATTTTTCATAACAAAACATATGGTTTCCACAATGCTAGGTAGGAGCAAGGATATGACCAATATCAAATTGTGGGTCTAACAAAGAAATGTAAGTATGTGACTGATTGTAGCTTATTTCAAGTGAATTGGTTGATTTTCTTTGGATGTTAGTTACTTATATAGGATTGGTAATGTTGTTGTGGATTTGATAGAAGGAGAGGATAGAGGAGGGATTTTTAAGGAGGTTGCTTAGTTGGAATGGGTAACATTGTAGAGGACTTGATATGAGGATAGGATGGGGGATGGATTTTTAAAAGAGGTGGTATGACATTTGGTTGGATAGGTGGATCTTGACTATTTGGAGAAGGAACAATAGTAATGGAATGATGCTCATTATACATGGAGGGATCAGATTTGGGAGATCGGTGGGATTTAGCAATTAGAGATGTTAAAAAATGTTTTGTAGAAATTTAAATGAAACCATGATGCTCAAGGTGCTTAATTCTTTGTTTTAAAGCATATAAATCATTGTCATGATGTCCATTAAGTCTGTGAAATTTACAAAATGGGAGACTGATGTATTTGGAAAGCCGATAAGGAGGGTAGCAGATGAGTTGTTAGTAAGTTTTTCAATTGGTGATTGAGGATCTCATGAAGAATATCATGTTGCTTAGAATTTATATAAAAATTGAGAGGTGTTGGGAGTGGTAAGACTGGAGCTTCATTTATATGAGCACATGTAGTAGACATAACATTAAAATGAGGTGTAGAAGAAGAACTAGCATGGGCCTCAGAAGCATCCTTATGATGTTGGATTTCAGCTGTGAGATATGTAATCATGGTTTCCATAACTCTAATTTTATCTTGAAATAAACAATGTAAAGCTTGAAATGACTTGTAAATGGATTAATTAGTTGTGGTATCAGGACTAATAGGGTCATCAGAGAGATGATCGAAGATGGAACTTACTTGTGTAGGTGGTGTATTGCGAGGGATGTACATAGTGTCTATGGATTTTTGGAGAACATCTTTCTGCAAGGTGGGTACGTTTAAAGTAATTGATGCAAGGTGGTCTTAGGATACATGAAAGAAGATCCTATATAATAGACAAAATAAAGATCCAAATGTTTAATCATGAATGGGGTTTTCCAAATGATTTAATATAAATTGAATTAAATCTTATTATAGAGTAACTACTATAATGAATGATGTAAAAATGCTAATATACAATAATATGCAAGAAAACAAGCATGTAAAAATGTGAAACCCTAAGTAAGAGGAGGAGATAGAGTGAATTAGATGATCTCCAAGTAGTCGAAAAAGTGACCGAGAAGGTGAATAGTTGAAATAAAGAGTGTTGTAAATGCTAAATAGCAGTTCTAAGACTCGGAATGTGCCAAACAAAAGCATCCACGAGAGGACGGGATGTATGGGTTCTAGTGTCCATTCGTGTGCTAGTGATTGTCACTAATGATATAGATCTAGTCTCTTATGTGCATGCGGATCTTTGTTACTAGTCTCTTTTTGTCACTCTTGTTTCATTCCTTGATCGTTGAATGTACTTGTAACCTAAAAAAAAAATTGTATACATGTACATGTCCACAAACCACATCAAATATAATAAAAAAGATGTAGAATGTGGATTCATATTGACCCCAATGGTCACCTAAAGAGTGAACTTAGTGACACTTAGAGCACCACACTACATTTCGGACTCCATTTATTTCTTTGTGTAAGTGTGTGTAATTATGTCATATGATTCCCTTATGTAAGTTACAAAAATGATAGTGGGATAGATCTAAAATGTATCAAATGTATAGAATGTGTGAGATGAAATAGAATAGACTTCCCCTCCTATATTGTATATGCAAAAGTGATGCAGCCCTTGTCCTTTGAGTGAGTATGCTATGTGGATGCTTTGAAGTGATTTTGCACCTTTGGATGCAATATTAGGTGAAATTATTCAATGTTTAGTGTTTGGTCCTTCATTTTGAAAACATAACTATGTATTTATATGATTCCCTTGTTAGAATTTCGTAATTAACAATTGAAATGCCTACCCATAGTAGTAAAATTTAATTAAGAAATGAAAGGTGTCCAAAAGGATAAGAAAATGTTAAAGAGGGATAGGAGTGCCCAGGAGGACAAGAGCACCTGGTGATAGTGTCTCAACTGGGTATTAGTACTGAGGCCATAGGAAGATAAAACAGTCAAATCTTTGGTAAGAGTGAAAGATGTATAAATCCAATAAAAGTTCAGAAGACAAAGAAAAAGGATAAAGGGAGTTGTTAATTACTAGTTTTCTTTCTTAGGAACCATGTAAATGGTAGCATGCTTTTAGGACCTAGAAATCTACCCAAGTGTATAGATTTTTTGTCTACAAGTACTAATAGATCCATTAGGTAAATGAGTATACCATTGGAGAGCATGATCAACAAGGCTATGACAAAAGGCTTTGAGTAACAATCAATCATTGGAATAAGAATCCATGGCTAATCGATAATATTTTAGATGCAAATAGGGATTGCATGTGCCATCGAAACATGAGAAAGTAGGCATGATGAAACCCTTGGGGAAAGTGGAATTGTGAATCTTCTTAGGAATGGGATTGCCAGGAAGGGAATTATTGTCAATGGAGGCATAATAAGCTCTACTCTCAAGGGTAAGGGTATGAACTTGAGTTTGTAAATTACCAACAACATGCATGAGAGAGAGGATGTATTGTGAAGGGATGGTCTGAGGAAGTGAGAGGCACATTAAGGGGTTGAATCTTTCCATTGTGAGTGATCATGGGAACCTGAGAAGGGGGAGTGGATGTGGAAGGAGGGGATGGAGGTGTGAGAGGAGGAGATGATTGTGGAAGCTCTACATATATTAGGTGTAGGATCATGAGACATAATAAGAGGTGTATTAGGGGTAGGATTGGTGTCAACATGGCCATCATTGTAAATAACTTTAGAAGTAGAAGAAAGAGGAGGTGTAGATTCACATTCAACAACTTTAATGGAAGAAACATCATCATTAACATGTGCAATATAATTATCAAAATCAAAGTCAATATCACCATATTTTTGCAAGCAAGGATTTCATCAAGATTATCATCAGCATACAAAGAAGTTGTAGTAGTGCTAGCATTGGATTTATCATGGAAATCATTGGAAATAATTTTAGAAGTAAGAATGGTAGGAGAGATATATTTGCATTCAACTTGACTAATATCATAAACATCATTATTCATATTGATATTTTCATTGTCGAAGCGAGTCATTGGAATCTATATTTTTACAAGCAAGAACCTCATCATGCAAAAAATATATATTATTGTTATCATTTACCATAGTACATGGAGAGGAGGATAGAGGATTGGTTTTGGTTACAGTAGATGAGGGATAACATGTGGCAAAGTTTTGGTCAAGGAAAACTATGCAAAAATCGGGGATTTGGAAACCAACAGGAAGAGAGTTTTAGAAGTTAAGGATTTGGAGGAATTTTAGATCATATTTAAGATTGCGCATGAGATTACAAAATTCATATTATTTAGTGGCATTGAAAATACTAGTTACATGTGCATATAGGTTATAACATGTTTTGGAGATGGGTACCTTTTGTTAGTCATGGGGAGTGGGATTCGAGGGCAAGGAGTTTGAGCAAGAGTGGGGTTCACCAAATGATTTAATATAAATTGAATTAAGTCTAATTTGAGAATAATTATTATAACTAATGATATATAATTAGTAATATGTAGTAAATGGACAAGCATCAAGCAGGTGGTAATATAGAACCCTAAGCAAATGAGAGAGATAGATGACTTAGCTAGTTTCTGAGTGATCAAGAATTGTTTTGGACTGTGGAACTATTGGAATAGAATGAGAAGAGTGTTGTTAGGTCTCACTGGAGGTTCTAGAATTCATAACTGTGTAGAATAGGAGAACCCACAAAGAAGAAGGGAGTGCCCAGGCGCTAGTGACCAGATTTGAGCACCATTTTCCACCCGGATGTTGAATTTCTGATCCTTTCGTATAGAAGGAGCTTTGTGTTTGATCTTTGTTTGTCCCAATGTCATTTTTACACCTATAATATGTAAAGAAAGATACCTAGCTACACATGCCCATAAACCAAACATGGTTTCTCACCTTGATCATCGAATGTACTTGTAACTGAAAAATAAATTGTCTACTTGCATATGTCCACAAACCACATCAAATATAATAAAAAGATGTAGAATGTGGAGCCGAACTCGACCCCAACGGTCACCTAAAGAGTGAAATTAGTGTCAAGTGTTGCACTACATTTCAAAATCCATGTAATTATGTTTGTAAGTGTGTGTAATGATTCCCTAGGATGCCCTTGTGCAAGTTGCACAATGATAGCGAGATAGATCTAAAATATAGAAAATGTATAGAATGTGTGGTATAGAATAGAATATACTTCCTCCTATATTGTGTAAGTAGAGTGATGCAACTCTTATCCCTTGTATGGATATTCTATATGGATAATTTTTAATTCTCTATGTGCCTTTGGATGCAAGCTTCGGTGGTAGTAGATAATGCTATTGTTTGGCCCCTTATTTGAGAGCTATAACTGTGTGTGTGTGTGTGTGTGTGTGTGACTCCCTTGTTTGAATTTTATAATTGACAACTAGAAGGATTACCCAAAAGTGTAAAATATTCCCAAGAATTAAAAGAGACCCAAAAGAGTGAGAAAGGGCTATAGAATTTTTGTCATGCTAAATTTCTATCATGAAAAATTTAAAAAAAATTCCATGAAAACTAATTCCACACTAAAAATCCCCGAATCGAGTAACGTAAGCATACCCTCCAGATCAATCTCTTACTATGTAAACCCCATAATTTCTAAGATGGATGTTCTACCTAGATTTTTAGAGTGTGTTCCATGTGTAGGTATGTTTTGGGAAACGATTCATGAGTTCATTGATATTCCTTTTGAAGGAGTTTCTCCTGAGGCCTAAAAATGCCTATTTTCAGGACTTTTGACCCTTATGAACACCTCCGAGGATGTACCAAGAAGAAATAATTCCTTTAAGTAGGGCGTGATAGACGTATGATATCATGGGAGGAAATTTAGGAAAGTTTTGTAAGGTGAATCTGGTTTAGGAAAAGTTGTGCAACACCGTGCTACTTGTAGCACGATGCAAGGAAATGAAAGAAGTGACAAAGCTAATGATATTTTTCCAAATGGTTGGGGATCCTAGGGTGATTATCTGAAGTGAAAAATCACTCACTAGAAATATAAGGATTCTGATTCACGTTAACAAAAGTTTCGTGGAGGTTATGTTATTCGGATTTTGGGATATTGGCCTCACGGTATAAGAAAAGATCTTCGATCCTGGAGGAGGTTAAAATGAACATCTTGGGAGTTCCAAAGGGATTTGGGACCTGATTCAAAAATAAAAGTGAATTAAATTCAATGCTCACATTCCCAGTGTGATAATTTAGACCAAAATAAAGGTTTATCTCTAGTGGAAGTTTGGCCTTCGACGCACGAGTTTGACCCTAATAAAAAAGTCTAGTAGATTTTGAAATTTAGGCATAATTGGATCCTAAAATTGTACCATTATCTTAGAAGGTATTTTCCATTCAAAATCATATATTTTTGTCCATGAAACTCTTCAAGAAGCTCCGGAGGCAAAGGATCACTCTTTCATGTCTATTTCTAACAATTGTTGGTGAAGGCGAGCTTACTATAAGTGTTTAGGTCGCATTGTTGGAGCTCAAACTTGCACCCAACCCAAATCAGGTTGAACTGGGTCATTGAGGAAATAATGGGATTGTCTCCAAGTTTTTGTACCTTACATCCTTGAGATAGACCTCCGGAGAAGGCCAGTTCCTCTACCTACTGCTACTCCTAATGTTGAAATTGAAATCCTAAGCTAAACATGCTAAGGGACCAGAGATAGAAGGATGTGTGGAAAGGGAAAATTAAAACTAAAGAAGGTGCTAGCACCAGAAATAAGGGTGATGAACATGATCAGCTTTGAGTGAAAACAAAGGAAGATGCATAGAGGAAGGCTAGACACGCGTAGCACAAGTTAGAACGTAGTCACATAATCGTTTTGTGAGAAATTGTCGAAAAAGGAGATGCAAGGATGTTAGAAAACACAACAAACATACAATGTAAAAGAAATGCAAGAAATAAGCATAAAATAGGTTAAGGTAGAAGGTAGCCACAAAATAATGCTTCTATTACTTCCGAAATGCACAATCTGTTACAATGGTGTATAAGGCCGATATCCACATGCAAAGACCAGATCTAAAGGTCTGTAACTCAAAATTCAAGGCAATACCTATACAAAATGAAAGAGTCCAACCCTTTACAATGAGCAATGCTCTTACATTTATAGAAGAATGAAGGAGAGAAGAGAAAGAGAAAGAGGAGGGAACTCGATTTTGAATTTCAACCACCAACAAAGCAGCCTTGAATGCCTAAAAATCTACCTACATAGTTGACAAATACACCTCCCCATGTCCGATAAGAAGGAAGTAATCAAGATCTGCAAAAAATAAGGTGGTCGAGTTTCCATTAGTTGGCTAAAAAAATTCCCTCCTTCTCACCTACTCAGTCTTGCCAACATTTGAATTTGAATGTTCTCGCAATGTATCTTATGTCGACATCTTTCCAATAAGACAATCTGAGCTTTGTAGAAAAATTTATGACATTATGATGTCTACAGGCTGCTCAAACATACAATGACATGTGGCACGTGTAGAATGGCTGAAGAGCGGCCAACTATAAACCTATTTGTCATTTCTTCCATGTTTCACGCAGTGGTTTATTCTGGGATTCTAGGCCTACCGGTGTGCTTTGATTGCTTGCGTGAATCTCACTCAATGTGTGACATATTTCATGTGGCACAAGCAATTGGCACAAAGGAGAGAGGCACGTAAGGAAAGCATAGGAAGGGTGTGTAAAAGTCATGCACATGGAAGAAATGGATACATACTTATAGGATACAAGTATGCAAGCGGGTGCGAGCATCAAAAGAATGATACCCGAGTGTGAAAAAAGAAAGGGGCATAGGGAATGTGCAAATGGCTTAGAAAAATATTGGAAAGTAATTCCAAGGCACATGTGCAGGGTACACGAGCTACCGGGAGGAAGGCGAATGCGTAGAGAGTGGGTATGAGGAAAAAGGGAACAGAGATAGAGGAAAAGGAAGGGAAGATGGAAGGTGCAGAAAGGAGCACACGAGGAATTGCAGCCAAGGAATTCTAGCTAAGAGGACAACTAAAGTGTACATAGCCTACGATACGGAACTTTAGAGCCAAAATGGGGATGTAGGCTGCCAAAATAACTAGGGGAGTTATTTTGGACTATAGTTTGTGACTTTTGGGGCCATCTTCCTACTAGATGAAGGAGATCGAGTCTGGAGCGTCCATCGGGGATGGAGTCGGCCTAAAAATATGTAATTCTGATCTACAACTTTGAAGAACCACCCCTTGAAGTCACTTGAATAAATTTTTGAGCTCTGTTCTTGTTGTCATACAAATGTGTAACAGGGAAATTGATGATTTATGAGCATGACAATGATACCCCTATGCCAAATTTTTCATATTTTACCCTTCCGAGGCACCCCAGGTCTACCTAGTCAGTTCCAATGACCTCCCAATTGATGTTAACATAGTCCCCTAGGTGAATTAGGAAATTCAAGTCAATCCCCCTAGGTGATTTTAGGAGTTCTTGAAATTGGTTATCTCTAGCAAAGGTTGGGAAGAGCTACCACCGCCTTCCCAAGACCGATGCAATCTCCTGGAACGAATGAAGGAGAAAAATCTAACATGGAGGTGAATTTAAGGTCTAGTAACATCATGAAATTTATTTTGGAAGATTCAAGAAATATTTGGAGGAGTTGGAGTAGTTTCATCGAAACAGGGTTCTCAGGCCTAGTCAGCGCACAGAGTCAAAAGAGCTACTAAACTTCGGGAAGTGATTCCAGAGCTCTGGATGGAGTTAGGAACCAAAAAGACATCTTCAGAAAGTGAATTCAAATCCATACAATATGGTGAATAAATTTTTGAAAACACCTTGGCTCAATATGATGTCAATCAGTTTTTTCATAGGCCTAGGTAATGCGCAGGGACAAAAAAGCAACTTAACTTCAGGAAGTGATTCCAGGAGCTCTAGATGGAGTTAGGAACCAAAAAATACATGATAAAAATGGAATTAAAATATATACAAGGTGGTAAAATCATATTTTTCACAACATTTTGGTGCAATAGGTTTACAATCGGGTTTTTCCATGCATAACTAGGGAGATAGATCAAAATCCCAATTTTTCTGGGGCTTAAATGGAGGATTAAATATCTAATACCCCCACCATTGGATTCAAAAGGCCATTTTTCATTCATCTTTCTTAGCATTACCTGCAGATTTAGAGCATAAAATCTCTCAAGGAGGTCCCAAACTCTATGTTTATAAGCTTTGAGAAGCTTATTCTTTGTCATGCACTTGTTTGTGACTTGGTGGATGACCAATTTTGTGTCCCCAAAGATCTGCAATGCCTTAATATGACTATTTTCAGCAATGAGAAGGCCATGCACCAGTTCTTCATATTCTACTACATTGTTGGAGTGTGTAAACTCTAATTGGTGAGTGAAGAAGAATTTCTCATCCTTGGGAGAAATGAGAACAACACTTGTGCCTACGCTTCCTACTTTTGGAGACATCAAAATACATTTTCCACAAACTAGATTTTTTTTCATTTTGTTTGAGTGCATGCGGCGGCCTGACAACTTATTCTTCAAAGATGCAATAAGTTCCAATTCTAGTTTCAAGAGATTCAAGCTCCTCATCATATTTATAGAATTTGTGATGCCTCACTTCTCATTCATCTAGCAATAAATCAGGTACATGAATAGGTTGCTCTTCAGAAACTGAAACTTGTTCTTAGCCTTCTTGAATTAGGCAATTATCTTGGAGAGGGGATGGGTCATATGACTCAACATGATAAGAAAATATTGGCTCAGCTTGTATGGTAAATCATGTATACATACCTTGTCTTTAGAAACATATGGTACCAATCATAAGACAAGTAACCACCCACCTTAGTAGTAAATTATCTTGACAGACACGAGGAAAACAAAGGAGGTAGGTCAATAATTGACACATCTTAAGTTATTGTGAGGCTTGGACATGCATGAAGGGTTAACTCAAGATCCTTGATAACTCCCAAAGTGGTAATAGTTGAGCCATCAAGCTGCAAAACTCCTTTAGACAAAGGGTTATATTTAAGACCTAAGACATCAATAATTTCCTTAGGCATGAAAGAAGTACTAGATCCTTATTTAATCATACAATTGTGCATAAGATGTTTACCTATGATCAAGGACATGTAAAAGGGTGGATTTTTTAAAATTGTATTTACTTGTTTCTCCTCTCGCTTAAAAGATATTGACAAAGAACATGATTTTTTGGAAAACTAGATCAACATGCGAGAGTTACACCGAGATTAATGCAACAGTCATGATGAGATGGAATGGGCAGGCATCCCACATTGTGACATTTACATTTATATTCTTCATTTGGTCCACAATGTTGAATGGAAGGCTCGTTGACTTATACATTTGATGCATAGTAGCATCTTTTCTTAATTGTCTAGGTGAAGAGGCAGGGGCCTTAGCTTACACAGAGGCATGACCTACCAAAGGAAGGGCACGTGTTGCATGTGTTGGAGGATTGTGTGGAACCTTGTGCACCGGAACTTTTGCACCATGATTTTTGGGTGGATGAGTTGCATCCTTTTGCTTTTAAGGATTGACCTATGCTACAGAACCAAGTTTTCACACCAGACTTAAACATTCTTTTCTTATACCTCATGCTATCAAAGAAACATGGGCACATAGTCTATTTGTGTCATCTACAGCTTGATTAATTGCACAAAATTCTTCAACGCCAAATAACATAAGGTTGGCTTCGGAGAAACTTCTAGCATTTCTTGATTTTTAGGCTCATTTGAACTTGTGGAAGGTTCACATTTGGAAGCAACATGAATCATGTAGGCTTGCACGCATGCAGCATTTACGTAGTGATTCCGATCGTGAGACATATGCAAGGAAATCACCATTCTGACTCTTGAGCCATATTGTTCTAAACTGGAACTAGTGTTTGGCTTATGTTGGGCATTGGAAGAGGTTGTGCAGAAGGAACCACTTACAAGGAAGGTGTGCATTAGCATGCCACCTATCATTTTCTTGATTTTTTCCATATCTTTGATTTGCATATTGATTTCTAAAGGGTTGATGACCTTGATTATATCCTTGATTAGAACTATTTCTGAAAGCTTATGCTCATTGTTTCTCTAAGGATATGACTTTATTGGACAATTTTCTAATCATGGCTTTCATTTCTTCATCTTCCTTTTGTTGCATGGGAGAATAGGATGTGGATGCAGTGGGTTGAGTGCTCTACTCAAGAATAGGAGCAATAGAAGGTTGGGGCACGTGAGGCATTTCTAAGAATAAGGGCACGTGTAGCCGGGAGCTAACTTTCCCACCTGGATGAGACTATTCTCTTGCCCTTATTGCAATATTGTAAGCTAGCATGTAAGGTTCTACCCCCATGGAATAATCATGACTGAGATGTCACTATTCAAATCCCTTAGATAATACAGGAAAGTATATTAGGATGTAGGCCTTACCACTGGAGGGATTCTATCCCAAGTCTTCAAAATCAAATCAGTATTAAAATCACTCATCTGCTCATTAAGCGCTCTTTTCGTTGTCATCAGTTTCTCCATCAAAGACAGGTGATCTGATTTATCTTCAAAGTAGTTACAAAGATTCATTCCAAGTTCATCACAGCTGGCAATAGATGCAAGTCTCATGCTTATGTGTACTACTAAAGTGTTTTTCCCTTGAGAGAAGCCATAAGCAGTCCTAACTACTACATCATCATGTGTGATTAAATAGATAGAGCACACATTGGCTACATCTTGGATGTGCTCAACAGGGTGACTTGATTCTCATCGGTGAAGTATGGAATAATTTTGAGCACGATTATTGGCATATCATGTTGTGCATTGAGAACAAGAGGAATTCCTCCAAAGAAAGTTGGCAAAGTTTCTGAGGTGGTGGTGGAGATGTCATGATAGGTTACACAAGAATCATACGAGATAGGTGGAGTTGAAAGTGTATGGCGTGCAAGAGATGGATATGCACACGTAGTAATTCTACTACATGTTATTCTCGTGTAAATCTAGAGATATTCAAAGGATTCTTTAGATGCGTGTACTTTTCCTGTATGCACTCTTCTCATGAAAATTGTGCGGACTACTAGAAATAGTAGATCTGAGTGTTAGGAGTCACCAGATGTGTTGAAACAAGCCTTTAAAGGTTGGAAATCACTAATTCACACACCAAAACTTAGCAATGATAAAATTTAAGATTTCAACGTTGGTCCCACCACGCGTGCTTAAATTGTTAGAGCTCAAACTTGCACACGTCCCAAATTAGGTCAACTAGATAATTGAGGCAACAATGGGACTATCTCAAAGTTGTGGGACCTTGCGTGCTTGAGATAGACCTCTGAAGAAGACTAGTTCCTCTACCTACTTCTACTACTACTGCTACTCCTAATGCTAAAATGGAAATCCTAAGCTAAACATGCTAAGGGACTAGGGATAGAAGGATATGTAGAAAGGAAAAATAAAACTAAAGAAGGTGATAACACCAAAAAGAAGGGGGATGAACATGATCATCTTTGAGAAAAAAAAGGAAGATGCATAGAGGAAGGCTAGAAACACATAACACAAGTTAGAATGAAGTCACATAATCATTTTCGTGAGACGTGGTCGAAAAGGAGATGCAAGGATGTCAAAAGGCATAAGTAAGCACACAACATAAAAATAAGGCAAGAAAGAAGAATAAAAACAGGTTAAGGCATAAGGTAGCCAAAAAACAATGATTCTATTACATCCTAAAATGTGCAATCTGTTACAATGGTGTATGAGGTTGATATCAATATGAAAAGACCATATCTAAAGGTTTGTAACTCAAAATGCAAGGCAATACCTATACAAACTGAAAGATTCCAACCCTTTACAATGAGCAATGTTCATAAATTTATAGAAGAATGAAGGAGAGAAGAGAAAGTGAAAGAGGAGGGAACTCAGATTTTAATTTTAACCACCAACAAGAGTATTGAATGCCCGTAGAGTTAACAAATATGCCTCCCATGTATGAGATAAGAAGGAAGGAATCAAGATCTAAAGAAAATATGGCGGTTGAGTTTGTATTAATGGCTGAAAAAAATTACATGTTTCTCACCTACCCAGTCCTACCAACATTTGAATTTGAATGTTTTGTAATGTAGCCTACGTTAGCTACTTTTGAATAAGACAAACCGCTCCCTAATTTCAGCTCTATAGCAAAATTTATGACGTTTTGATGTCTACAGATGCTCGACATGCAATAACATGTGGCACTCGTATAATGGCTGAAGGGAGGCCAACTGTACACATATTTTTCATTTCTGCCACGTGTTATGTAGTGGCTCATCAGTAGGGATTCAAGCCCGAGATGGCATGATTTGATTGGTTGTGTGAATCTCACTTAATGTCCTGCCATATGCCATGTGGCATAAGAATCAAGTGCGAAGAAGGCATGAAGGATAGAGGTGTAGAAGGAAATAAAAGTAAGGACGTGCAAAAGTAACGTGTGTGGTAGAAATAGATACATACTTATAGGAGACAAGTATGCAAGTGGGGCATGAACATCAAAATAATGATGCGTGGTAGTAGGAAAATAAAGGGGAGTAGGAAATGTGTAAAGGACTTAGCCAAATATTGGAAAGCAAGTCCAAGGTGCACGCGTAGGGTACACAAGTTGCTAGGAGGAAGGTGAATGCATATAGAGTGGGTGTGAGGAAAAAAGGGACAAATAGAGGAAAAGGAAGGGAAGATGGAAGGCATAGAAAGGAGGAGTGTGCATAAGCATGTGAGGAATTACAATAAGGAATTGTGCCAAGAGGACAACTAAAGTACGTGCACTGCGCGACAAGGAAATTTAGAGCCATAATAGGGATGTCGGTTTCCAAAATAAATAGGGGAGTTATTTTTGACAACACGTACATAGCAATACTACAATAAATTTTACACCGGTGTAATGTGCAATGGGTGCAGAAAATTCTGACCCTGTGAGGGAAGACTCTTTCATCACTTAAGTGATTTTTGGTGGTTAGGTAATTCACATGCAAACTAGTCCCCTTCGCCATGACAAACCTGACCCTTGGAACATTTTCTAGTACTGTAATAAACTTTACATTGTTGCACCTAGTGTAAAATTTCATCAGGTTCTACAAATTTTGACCCCTTAGAGGATGATTCATTTCATCACTTAAGTGGCCATGTTTTGCACTAGTTAAGTGTTAATCACCTCACTACTCAAACACACCCCCTTACCATGACAAAGCTTACCCTTGACACATTTTGTGATGTTGCAATTACTTTTGCAATAAAGTGTGACTCCTTGGCATCCCTCCCTCCTCCGATACTTGATCTCACAACATGCATGCTAGGAAATTATTTTCACCTCACACCATTGTGCAAACTAGTCCCCCTCCTCATGAGAGTTGACCCTATGGTGCACTTTACAATGTTACAATGCATATTTCACCATTTACCAAATATGGTAAGGTGCAATGGAGACTCACTTACCTCATTTGGAAAGTCTCAACCCACTCTCAACCCGGTTAAGGACAAGGAGTGCAAGTGAATTAGAGTTAAGTTTGGCTTAACCATGGTTTGATTTGAGCATTAAAATCACCCTTTTCCATTTTTGGAACTAATTTTTGAATCTCCTTTCCCTCCATTTCTTCTATAAAAATATCATGCCTAATCTAGAAACCCCATGCTCGAACACATTTTTGCTCATATCTCACAAACCCTTGCTATGTTTTCCATGAAATTTGAACTGAAGGTTCCTTGCATGAATGTCATTATAATTCTTGTTTATGTGACATAATTAATTCCATCCTCTAATTTTTATGTAATTAGAAACTTACATCCATAGAAAACTTCATCCTTGGATATTTGGAGTTACAAAGAAGCCAAATGAGCTAAACATCGGAGCATGAGATCCTCGAAAAATTAGCTTTCCAATGGGTACTTTCTTATACCATGAAAATAGGTAAGATTGGAATTATGGAGGAATTTTCTTTTCAAAAATTTTCCCTATCAGACAAAGTACACTTAGACCTGCAATTTTCCTTTCCGAATTCACGAATATCTAGATGAGTGAAACCCTTGAAAATTGGAGCAAAGCATCTTGATGAGAAGTATAATTTTTGGAGATCTTTTTCAGCCCAATCCGACACCTCATGGCCAAAGTATATTTTATTAAGTCCCCATTCAATGCACTTACTAATGGTAGTAGGTCTAAAGAATGAATGAATTTAAGACACTAATCTCATTCCCTAGGAGGAGAAGTGCTCAAAAGTGACAATTCAGTGAAATTTTCAAAACTAGTCACCTAAGAAAGACTAACTAAAAATAATAAGTATCCAGGAAAGGCTCAAAATGGTCATGGTTGCTCATCCTCCAACCCTCGTTGGTGTCAACATTAATAGATGATTAACTCATGCTTTCAAAAGGGTTAAAATTGGCATTGTGTCTCAAACATAAGAGAATCCTTCTCGGGCTCCCAATTTTGGTCACAAAGTGGAGCATTTTGGTCTCGGTGTGTTTCTCACTTCACCGGATGGGTTGATCATAAGTTGCAAGCATGTTTCATCCATATTATCACCTTCATTCTTCACATGGTTGAGGTACTCTTCACCTCATCTCATGGATGGCTCCATTTTCCCAAATCCTCGATCATCAGTGTTCCTGTAGCGCGTAATCAAGATCAAGGTTGTGTGAACAAAGTGCATCCAATTTCTCCCATGTAAATGGTTGATCATGAATATGTGATAGTGTCTCAAGGATTAGAAGGATGTTCTCAATGAGGGAATTCATCCTTCATGTTTCTCAATGGTCTACTCATTAGTGCTCATCACTTTCCATCTTGGTGCATCCAAACAATGATTGCAGAAAGTCATCATTTCAAGGAGTCTCACAAGGGGAAAAAGTGTCCAAAGGAGCAATCTTCATCAACAAAGCATAATAGTGTTGCAGAGGGCCATCATGGAGCAATTTTTCATCTTCAACATCAGTGGAGTTGATCTTCATCAAGGGAAGAGGCATCTTCATTCATGTTCAGGAGCATTCTTCCTCTCCTCTCTCATTCTTTCTCACTCTCCTTCTACCCCCTTCATTCTAATTCCTCATTGTGCATGAGATGAAGAGATGGATTGTAAAAGCTATAAAAGTATATGACCTCCTCATTATAAAGGGATGGTTAATGTTTGTTTACTATCTCTCATTTTATTTCTAAAAATAAGTGCCTTCATTTCCTCTATTTCTTGTCTATTACTATTCTATCTCCATCTCAACTTGTACTCCATGAGCATTGTAAATTGTGCAACATGATGCAATAAAACTTTGTGTTTCTTTTTTATTGTTCCTCTTTCTTTGTGAATGGTTTCTTCTCATTGATGCAAGTGAAGTGTTATGATTTTAATGAAATGAACTCAGTTATGTTATTTGTTGATTAAAATCCCCCTCATATTTCCCTCTCCTATCTCCCTCACTAATAAATTTTCCTCCCTTGTATTTCATACAAGAAATTTCCACATGTTTAGGGAAGTATTCCTGTGTGATCCTCGTCTTCGGGCCACCCCAAAAATTAGTTTAGATTGTTTTCATTTCCTTGCTTTCAATAAATGGATCTGCCCCATTCAAGCAGAGGGACCTAGTCCTAGAGCATTGGTGAAATCCCACAATTTTCCCACCCAAAAAATTATTTTGCCAATAAGAGGGTCCTGAGCACCCAAAAGGGACATGAGTGCCTAAGCGCTAGTGTCCTAACTACGTGCTAGTGTCCGAGGTCATAAAAGATAAATCATTCAAATACTAACAGGGTTGTTGGGTGTGTGAAGTAAATAAAAGTATAAGAGACAAATCAAAAGGCCCAAAAAACATTGTCAATTACTAGTTTTATTTCTTAGGAATCATGTATATATTAGTATGCTCTAGAACCTAGAAATGTACCTAAGTACATAGATTTTGTGTCTACATTTTCCCCACTTTATGTTTTTGAGTGAATACTTGATAGCATAAAGTATATAGAATATGTGTACCTTATGATCTTATAAAAAGAGTTTTTTCGATTGCGTGTTAAGTGGACAAGTGAAGCATGAAGTGATCACAATGTGAAGCGTGGAGACAAGGAAAGGAAGTATACCCTAGGGGTGAAATGTATGCGTAGTAGCATGTTGTTGGAGCTTGTGCTTGCTGATGTGAGTTGTTTCTTGTTACGTATTAAGGACAAACCTGAAAAGAGGAGCGAAAGAGTAGTCAAATTTTTGTATGTGAAAAATAAAAGTAACATGTGTATAAGTAAGTAAAAGTGTAAAAGTGTGTAAAAGGAAAGTGTGCACCTAATATATGAGAAAGTAAAACGTAGAAAATTGTCTCATTTTTCTTGGATACGTTTTTGAATTTTTTTCCGAAAGGGTGAGGTTTTTGGGAAATCTCACACCAAGAGTGAGTTTTTCAGGGGATCTCACAAAAAGAGCGAGTTTTTTGGGCGATCTCATGCTAAAATTGAATTTTTTGGGGCGAGTTTTGGGGAGAGAGGTCTATATTTTCTCTCCTTCCATGAAACTTCCCAAATAAATACCACTACAAATGGTACATCCCTAATTTTTACTTTTGTCTTTATTGTTCTAATTTGTTCCAACTATAATCGAAATGTAACTAATAGACTCAATTCTATAACCTGGAGGCAAGTGCTCGCTAATGGAGTATTGATTTAAGAACTCTTTTAAAATTTGTTGGAGTGAGAAAATGACTATTTTTCCCCATGACACAAGTGCCCACCGCTGCTATCCAAGTTTGGGCGCTAGTGTCTACTTTGTGTTTTGGGCCCAAGTCTATTTCTGAGCCAATCTGTAATTATGTTCCTGTGTTGATTTTGTATTTTTTGATGTGTGTTGAATATATAAGTTGTTGTAGGGGTGATTTTTTCACCCAATAGATGCCTCCCTCATTTAGGGTGCATGTGATGAACGTGGGAGAATGCAGTCTAAAAGAGGACTAGAAACTAATATGCATATCTCGAAAGTGGATACTGCGGACCGATATGCGGAGAGCGCATGCGATGAGGTTACTAGGTTACTTGTTGGGGTTTGGAGCCTATTTTTGGTCTTTTGGAATCAACATTAAAGTGTTGGAGTTCGAATGGTTAGGTTTGAGACTTCAGGAGCATTCTGCAGTCATGTGTTGTTTTCATGTTGCGTATTTGCTGATTTTTGTTGTTAATTAGCAATTATCACGGTGACGGATTTTACATCTGTGAGAATTTGAAAGGTCGTGACTTTCAAAATTCTAGGGTCGGCTATATAACTTCCTAGAAGGATTGTAATCTTATAAATAGAGGTGTTAGGGGTGTCCTAATGTATCTTGAGTCTAAGAACATCAATAGGTGATCAAGAGTGATCATGTTGAGCAATTGGGTGTCAATTTTGTCTTAGATTTGGTTTAGCATCTTTAGGAATTCTATTGTGAGTTCCTGAGTGATTGTTTTGCAATTGTAACTGAGAGAAGACTGTGAGATTTGGTTTTACTCTTGTTGATAAGAAAATTTGAGCAAGTTCTTAGTGGACGTAGCCCACATTGGGTGAACCATGTTAAATCTTTTCTTGTCTTATTTTGTGCATTGTTTATATATGTTGTTATATTTCTACAAGTATAATTCTACTAAATAGTTTCCTATTGCTTTGTGATTTGAGGAATTGTTTCCACATATTTGTTCTCTAATTCCTAACAACTGGTATAAGAGCTTTGGTGGTTTTTTGCTGAAGTGGTGAATCGCAGGGAAAGTTTAGCTTGAGTGGGAGCTATGGCAGATGAGGGCAGATCGAGGGTTGAGAAGTTCAATGGGAAGAACTTTGGTTTGTGGAAGATGTAGATGGAGGATTACTTGTATCAGAAGGACCTCCATGTTCCTTTGGCTGGAAAATCAAAGAAATCTACACCATGTCGGATGAGGATTGGGAGTTGTTGGATAGAAAGGCGCTCGGGGCAATTTGGTTATGTCTTGAATCTTCGATTTCTTTCAACATATCACAGGAGAAGACCATGGAAGGTATAATGAATGCGTTGGGGAAGTTATATGAAAAACCCTATGCCTCTAATAAAATATTTTTAATGAAAAAATTATTTAATATGAAGATGTCTAAGAATGGTTCTATTGTTGATCATTTGAATGAATTTAATACGGTTATGAGTATGTTAAACTCGGTGAAAATTGAATTTAATTATGAGGTTAGGGATTTTTGATTTTGTGTTCCTTACCGGATAGCTAGGATAGCTTGGTTATGGTTGTAAGTAATTTAGTCTCTAATAATTCAAAGTTGAAGTTTGAAGATGTGATAGGTGTGATCCTGAGTGAGGAAATGCGAAGGAAGAGCTCTGGGGATTATTCTACTTCTAGAAATGCTTTAACAATGGAGAGCAAAGGGAGACAAAAGAACAAAGGGAAAGGAAACTGTGGGAAGTCGAATGATCACAGAAGGTCAAATTCTAAGAGAAATTTGGAATGTTGGCATTGTGCGAAGGTTGGTCAAGCTAAGAAATACTATTGGGCTCTTCGGGATAAGAAGAACAAAGAGGAAACTAAGGAGGTAAATGTGGCAACATGTGATGTTTTTGAGGATGCCTTAATTCTTTCTTTAGATAATATTGTTGAGTCTTGGGTGTTAGATTCAGAGCCTTCTTTCCATGTCACCCCACATAGACATTACTGAGTTTGTTCAAGGTGATTTTGGACATGTATATCTTGGTGATGATGAACCATGTAGTATAGTAGGGAAAGGTTGTGTTCGGGTGAAAATATAAAATGGGAACACATGGCTACTTAATGACGCAGTATGTGCCTAAGTTGAGGTAGAACTGGATATCATCGGGTTAGTTGGGTAGTGATGGTTGTATGCAGGTTCTACAAAGAAATTCTTGGAAGGTTACCAAGGAGATCTTGTGGTTGAAGGAGGTAATAAAATTGGTACTTTGTATTTAACCAATGGTGTTGATTATTGTAATTTAGTTTTTATAGATGTAGATGTAACTTTGTGGCACCGACACTCGGTCATATGAGTCAAAATGGCATGCATATTCTAAAGGACATGTTTCCCGAATTAAAGGAGTTAGATCTAGACTTTTGTGAGGACTATGTTTATGGGAAACAAAAGTGGGTGAGATTCCTCAAGTTTAGACCTGCCAGGAAGGAGCATAAGTTAGAGTTGGTGCATACAAATGTATATGGGCCAGCTAAGGTAAACTCTATTGGTGGTTCATGTTATTATGTCACTTTCATTGATGATGCAACTAGAAAAGTTTGGGTATATGGCATTATAAATAAATCGGATATGTTTGAAACTATCAAAAGATGAAAAGCCTTGGTTGAGAATGAAACAAGTCTTAAGATGAAATTTCTCAGGTTGGATAATGGAGGGGAGTATTGTAGTAATTAATTTCTTGATTACTATTAGGTAAATAGGATCCGTAGGCAAAGGACGGTCCCAAAGACTCCACAGTAAACTGGAGTGCGAGAGAATGATGAAGATAATCATGGAGCATGTTAGATGCATGAGGTTATATGTGGGGTTGGCACTCATGTTTTTGGCGAAGTGATAAGCACAACTATTTATTTGATTTACAAAGGACCCTTTATGGCCTTGGATGGAGGTATACTTGAGGAGGCTTGGTCTGGTAAGAAAATTGATTACTCATTTCTTAGAGTATTTGGATTGAGGTATTTGTTCACATTGATAAAGATTATAGGACCAAGTTAGAGGCTAAGTCTGAAAAATGCACCTTTGTTGGATATGGTGAGGATGAATTTGGTTTCAATGCTTGGATTCTTAAGGAAAAGAAAATATTTTGGTCTAGAGATATTGTCTTTAATGAAAAATCCATGTATAAAGATCAGTTACAGGAACAGAAAGAGGAATCAAAGTGATAATGGTCATAAGGACATTGCAGATGGCAAGATGTCAAAGGGGCTAGTTTAAGTGTAGCGTGTTTTTGCATAGCCGTTCAGAACATACTCGATCAGAATCCCAAACACCTAAGGTGAGAAGGCCTTCTAGGGTAAGAAGGGAACCTGAACATTTTACTCCGTCTTTGAATTATTTATTTCTCACTAACAATGGAGAGCCAGATTTCTTTGATGAAGCAAAGGTGGGGTGGATGTCGGGAAGAAGTTGGAGTAGGTCATGGATAAAGAGCATATATCTCTTATGGAGAACCAGACTTGGGATCTGGTGCAGCTACCCGAGGGAAAGAGAGCATTGCAGAACAAGTGGGTGTACAGAATCAAAGAGGAAGATGGAGGAAGAAAAATGTACAAGGCTCTTTGGTGATCAAGGGATTTGCATAGAAGAAAGGTATAGAATTTGATGAATTTTTTTCTCCTATTGTTAAAATGACTTCTATTAAGACTGTTTAGTTTAGTAACACTCGAAAACTTTCACTTAGAGCAATTGGATGTGAAGACTGCATTCCTTCATGGTGAGTTGGGAGGAATTTTTATGTAGCAGCCACGGGGTTATGAGGTAAAAGGGAAGGAGAGGTTAGTGTGCAAATTGAAGAAGAGCTTGTATGGCTCGAAAAGCTCCACATAAGTGGTATAAGAAGTTTGACAATTTTATGCGTAAGAAGGGTTACTCCAGTGTCACTCAAACCATTTCATGTACATCAAGAAGTTTATTAATGGTAGTTATATTATTTTTTGCCTATATGTGGATGATATGCTTGTTGTAGGGAAGAACATGCAGGAAATAAAGGTACTCAAGAAGCAGCTAGGTGACCCCTTTACTATGAAGGATTTGGGGGCAGTAAAGAAAATCCTTGGTATGAGAATAACTAGAAACAAGAAGGAGAGGAAGATGGCATTATCTCAATAAGAGTACATAAAGAAGATCTTGGAGAGGTTTAGTATGAAGGATGCTAAACCGGTTTGTACTCCTTTGGAAGGTAACTTTAAATTATCAAAGGAGCAGAGTCCCAAGACTAAAGAGGATAGAATCTAGATGTCTATGGTACCATACTCATCAATGGTTGGTAGCTTGATATATGTTATGGTATGCACTAGGCTTGATATTACCCATGCAGTGGGAATAGTGAGTAGGTTTATGAGTGATCTAGGTAGAGAGCACTGGCAAGAAATGAAGTGGATTCTTTGGTATTTGAGAGGGACCATGGGAGAAACATTGTGTTTCGGTGGATCGGACACTACATTACATGGATATGTAGATTCACACATTGCAGAGAGATTTGGATAGCAAGAGGAGTATGACAAGCTATGTATTTAAGATTGGTGATACAGTTGTGAGATGGATTTCATGGTTATAAAAGGTTATGGCTTTGTCAACCACAGAGGCTGAGTATGTTGCTACCACAGAGGTAAGAAAGGAGATGATTTGGCTACAGTAGTTTCTTAATGAGTTGGGGCATAAGCAAGAAGTTAGGAGACTACACAGTGATAGTTAGAGTGTTATTCATTTGGCGAAGAAATCCACTTTCCACTCTAGGATGAAGCACATTTAGCTGAGATATCATTTCATCATGGTAGCTTTGGAAGAAGATAAGTTGAAGCTAGAAAAGATTCATACTAGTCAGAATCTTGTGGATATGATGACCAAGGCAGTCACAAGGGAGAAGTTGAAGTTGTGTTCAACTTTGGTTGGCCTTCATGGATGATAATGAAGGGTTGAGAACTTTGCTCAATGGGAACAATCTCCAAGTGGGAGATTGTTGGGGTGTGGAGCCTATTTTTGGTCTTCTAGAATCAACATTGAAGTGTTGGAGTTTGAACGGTTAAGTTTGGAGACTTCAGGAGCATTCTGCAGTCATATTTTGTTTTCGTGTTGTGTATTTGCTGATTTTTTTGTTAATTGGTGGTTGTCACAATGACGGATTTTCCATCCATGAGAATTTGAAAGGTCATGACTTTCAAACTTCTAGGGTCGGTTATAGAACTTCCTAGAAGGATTGTAATCTTATAAATAGAGGTGTTAGGGGCATCCTAATGTATCTTGAGTGATCAAAAATATCTTGAGTCTTAGAACATCAAGAGGTGATCAAGAGTGATCAAGGTTGAGAAATTGGGTGTCAATTGTGTCTTAGATGTGGTTTAGCATCTTTGGGAATTTTTTTGTGAGTTCATGAGTGATTGTTGTGTAATTGTAACTGAGAGAAGACTGTGAGAGTTGTTTTTACTCTTGTTGATAATAAAATCTAAGCAAGTTCTTGGTGGACGTAGCCCACATTGGGTGAACCATGTTAAATCTTGTCTTGTCTTCTTTTGTGCATTGTTTATATATGTTGTTATATTTCTACAAGTATAATTTTGCTAAATAGTTTCCTACTATTGTGATTTAAGGAATTGTTTCTGCATAGTTGTTCTCTAATTCCTAATAGTTACGGAGCCATCTTGAGAAATATAGAGGCCGATATCAATGACATAGAGTTAGCAGTGAAGCTTCGAGTTCGAGAGCTCCCGTGATTATAGATAGTAATAACAAGGATTATAAATGATGTATTGGATATGTTGTATTGAGCCATGGGTTATTTCCCCCTAACGATTATATATTGTAACTATGATTTTGATGATGATATATATATATATATATACATGTGTAAGTATTGTTCTTGTTATGGATGTGCATTTGTGTAGTATGTGATGATTGTGAATGTTCATTTAATAGTGATTGCTTAGTTTATTATACTTTATTATGCATTGTTGGAATGATTGATTATATATTGTTGATTTTTGAAATTTGTTACAATGCAGAAAGAATTGTTAACTAATGGATAGAATAAAGAATTGCATATGAATAAGAGTGAATAATATAGCATATGGTAAATAGAGATGTATAAATGAGATGCAATGTGGTGGATAAATGGAAATGGTAACGTGATTTAGATAAGATAAAAGAATGAACTAATAGTGCATGGATAATTGTATAATGAGGAGATGTAAACTAATGTTCGTAATCGCATGTGATTAGGATGAAGGGGGGAAGAAGAGTGATTTCCCCAGTGTGAGAATGAGGTTCATTTTAGTAATAATTCCCTCAACATTCATGTATGAACCTTAAGAACATGAGTGCATCATCGGGTAATGAGATGGAAATGGATATCATCTACCAAAGGTGAAGTGGCCTATGATGCATAGTAGGAGCATGTGGAATAATAGCAACATGTGTATAGGTGTTGAATTGGATATCAGAGGAAATGGTGCCAATAATGGGAGGTGTGATGGTGGGAAGTGTGGAAGCAGGCTGCTTAGGAATCCAATGAGATGTAGTAGAAATGTGTGGAGGGTGAGATGATGTGGCTATAGGTAGGACAACTGGAGGAGGTGGATGAATGATGACCTTAGGAGGTGGATGGATAATAACCTTAGGAGGAGGTGAATGAGACAATCTAATAGTGGCAGAGGCTTGCTTATGTGGAATAGGTGAGAGACATCGCTCGTGAGAGAGCAGAATGGAAGGCAATGACACCTTTATCTTCTAATTGTTGTAGTCTATCATGGAGAGAATAGCACATATCATTGTCACGGTGGCCATTGATGTGGTAGAAATTGCAAAAAAGGGATGTCATGATGGTGATGCAACCAATGAGGGGGGTGATGTTGGATGGAAGGTAAAAAAATTAGCCACTTATCACATAAGGTACATAAGACATCATTTGGTTTAACAATATGTGAAAAGTGCAATGGTTTCATGGGGTGGGAGGTGGAGAATATTTAGGAGAATGCCAATGCATTGGTGGGGAAGGAGGAAATGTATGCTAAGGAGGATATGACAACAAAGTGGAGGGGGTCAATAGGTGGGAGAGGAGAATACTTAGTAGGAAAGGGAGGAATAGAAGAAGTAGAAGGGGGTGTTATAACATGATCTCGTAATTAATTCCTTCTCTAAATCAATAACTTTATAGCACAAAAGAGTAAATGAATCACATGTATCATATAAAAAAAATTCTTTTAATGGTGGTTAAGCCATGACAAATGATAAATTGAATTTCTAGATCAATAGGCTGAAACAAGATGGCGATACATGTAAGAATTAAAGTGTAAAATGTAATCTAAGATTGGTTATTTCTTTCCTTGATGCAAAGAAGGCAAGCATTCATATGTAACTTTAGGACCATTGTTAGAAATAAAATGTCTAATAAAAGCATCCTCCATATCATAATAAGTACTAATAGATCCATTAGGTAAATGAGTATACCATTTGAGAACATGATAAACAAGGTTATTATGAAAGGCTTTGAGTAACAATCAATAATTAGAATAAGAAGCCATGGCTAATCGGTAATATCTGAGATGCAAATAGGGATTTCCCGTGCCATCAAAACATGATAAATTGATGAAACCCTCTAGGAAAGCAGAATTGTGAATCTTCTTAGGAATGGGATTGCCATGAAGGGAATTATTTTCAATGGAGGCATAATAGACTCTAGTCTCGAGGGTAAGGGTATGAACTTGGGTCTCAGAAATTACCAACAACATGCATGAGAGAGAGGAATGTTATGAAGGGATGGTCTAGGAAGTGCGAGGCACATTAAGGGGTGAATCTTGCCATTTTAAGTGATCATAGAACTCGAGAAGGGGAATGGACACTGGAAGGAGGGGATGGAGGTTTCAAAGGAGGAGATGAATGTGGAAGATCTATAGATGTACTAGGTTTAGGATCATGAAACATAGTAAGAGGTGTACTGGAAGTACGATTGATGTCGACATGGCCATCGGTGGAAATAATGTCAAGTAGAAGAAAAAGGAGGTGTAGATTCACATTCAATAATTTTAATGGAAGAAACATCATCATTAACATGTGTAGTATCATTATCAGAATCAAATTCACTATTAGTCATATTTTTGTGAGGATTTAATCAATATTATCATTATTCAAAGAATTTGTAGTAGTGCTAGAATTATATCTATTATAGCACTCATTGGAAACAATTTCAGAAGTAAGAATAGTAGGAGAGATAGATTCACATTCAACTTGACTAATAAAGATAACCATCATTATTCATATTTACATTTTCATTATCAAAATCAGAGTTATTAACATCTATGTTTTCACAAGCAAGAACCTCATCATGCAAAGAATCTATATTAATGCTATCATTTTCCATAACTAAAGAGAGGAGGATGGAGGATCATTTGTGGCTATGGTAGATGAGGGAGAACATGTGGAAAAGTTTTGGTCAAGGGAAACTATGCAAAAATCAGGGGTTTGGAAACCAATAAGAAGAGATTTTTGGAATTCAAGGAGTTGTTGGAGGACTTTTGGATCATATTGAGGATTGTGCATGAGGTTACAAATTCAAATTCTTCAAAGGCATTGGAAAATATTGGTTGCATATGCATATAGGTCATATATTGGTTGTGTGTTTGATTTTGTTGGGTTCACCAAATGATTTAATATAAATTGAATTAAATCTAATTTCAGAGTAACTAATGTAACAAGGGATATACAAATGCTAAGTAATCAAACAGTGTAAAACTCTAAGAAAATGAGAGAGATGGATGACTTACCTGGTTCTTGTGTGTGTAACCTAGAGGCATTCGCAATTGTGTAAGATGGGAATATGATGCAAATCATGACCATGGAAAGACTCGTGATATTTCCTTATGTCAAAGTTGGGCCGAGGGACGTATGCAAATAGATGAAATGCAGCTAGGGTCAATTTCGATGGCATCCACTACACTCTTACAGGAGAAGACATTGAGTGAGATGGGGAATGAGATTCCCTTCTTCTTCAAACCCTTGCATTTGAGATGCACTTGAGAAATTTTCTGTAGAGCTCTACCATGATGATCTTATCACTAGGATACTTAGGTAATTTGAGTAGAACAAGGTCAAAACCACTCACCCTGATGTAGGTGAAGGTATGAAACTATGTGAAATGACACCCATACTTCTTAATCAAATTTTCTTCTTGAGGAGAGATTATTCTTTCAATATTTCCTTCAAGGATCCGGATGATGAACATGGTGAATGCATCATTCACCCATGTGAAATGAACATTGCTTTCCTTGAAGGTGATTTGTTTGTACTTATCAAAGGTAGGGGCTCTATGAGGAATGTTCTGAGTAGTGGAAAATCCTTGGTATGGTCTAATGTATGCAAGGGAATACACCATATAGGAGTTCATTGTGAATCTCTTGGTGGTGAATAGTTGCATTAGCTACTGGTGGAGATTATCACTATTGATATGGCCTCAATCTATCATTTGAGTTCCCTCCATGATTGTTAGCATGAACTGGGCCATCTAGTCCTGGAATTCCTTGGTGTGTTCCTTTCCCATTACTCTACTCAGTAATAAAATGGCATATGAGTAGGCTTCATGAAACTCACTCATCAATAAAGAACTTTGATAGCCTTGATGGCTTCCTCCCGTGTTTCAACTAGGAGCCAACTATAATCTCATGTAAATAAGAGTCTGTCAGTGAGCCACCGTTGAGTTGTAAATTTCTTTATGATGATCACCATGTTCCTTTGAGTCAAAATTCATAGAAAATTGAAATCCCCTCGGCGATCAAAATTAACAACAATAAGTTATCATCTACAAAGATTGTTCGAGAGGCAAGGTCATAGTGTTTGGCACAAGCTAAGACCAATTTAGTGCTCTGGACTAAAAGTGTTGGAAAATATTTTTCTTCCACTAGCTCTCTCGCTTTTTTGTCATCCGATTCCTCATTTCTTCCAAATCCAAGTGGGCTACATCATTGTCTCCCACAAGTGGATATTTAGTAGACATGGTTAAAATTGGCTCATACCTAGTGTATTTGATCTTCATGGTTGCTTAGAAACAGTGATGGAATGTTGAGATGAGGTCATGTGTGAAAATTTGGATGTGATCCGAGCACTTATTATTTTAAGTTACACCTCACCTTTACTTTCTAAATTTAGCCAATTTTCCCCAATTTCACAATTTTCAGTTTTGGAGTCCCAAACTTGAGAATTGCATAGAGGGTTCAAGATGATTGCTTCTTCATTATCGACTTATTATTATTAGTAAGGCTTGGATTCCAACTTACCAAAAATATAAATATGCCTTCCAGTTGTCCGATTGGGATGAAAATGGTCTCATTAGATTAGGAATTACAATGTGATCTCTTGCTACATTTCTAGGTGTTTTTATTCTCCATATCTCTCTCAAGTTGAAAAGGAATATTTTTCTTGCTGAAATATTCAGGTAGGGACTATAAAAGAATTATAGGATCAATGGTGATGGGATTTGGATAATCTCAAATGTGTTCATCATTGGAGTTCACATGCAAAATTTGGGGAGAAATGGATCAAAAATGGGTCATATATGAGAAAAAGTAGTTTTTTTACCATAGGGTTTCTTGGTGAAATCTAAGCATGAATAGGTTACACCAGAAATGAAGGGAGGATATTTTTAAAAATAAGCTCCAAAATTTCATAAGGATGGTTTAAGTATTTGATATCTAACCCAAGTTAAGAAAACTCGCCTCTTGACTCACTTGTAACACTTTCTTCTTAACTCGGGTTGAGGGTGAGTTAAGAGTTACTAAATGGGTCCAAAGACCTCTCATTTCCCTTGCCAAATTTAGTAAGGGGACAAGAGGTGCAAAGGTGTAGAATCATGGAGAAAATTTTCCATGGGTATAACCAACATGAGGAGGGGGACAAGCTTGATGAGTGGGGTGAGTTGAAAACAAGACCTAGGAAGCAAGTTGAGTTGATAAGTGAATGAAAGAGGATGTGCTTCCATGGTGGCACACTTTTTTGCACCTGATGCACTTTTACACTAGGTGTGAAGGTGTAGAAAGTGTGGAAAAATTTTCCATACGTGAGGTGAGTCATGGAGAGGGGTTGGTTGGAAGGTGTGAGTGCATAACACTCTCCTAACACATAAGGTTGTCACTTAAGTGACAAAACTTATCTTTCCCTTGGTGGCACACTTTTTTACACCTCATGCACTTTTGCACCATATGAAAAGGTGAATTAAGGCTTCTCAAGTGTTCCATATCTCATGTTTATCATGGAAATGGAACCAAAATTATGTGTGAGTGCATAACACTCACCTAATCACCCAAATAACATCTAAAGTGACGAAAGCCATCTTACCTTCTCTCTTCACCTTGGTGGCATATGTTTTTACACCTTATACACCTTTGTACCAAGTGAAAAGGTGAAAAATTGTATCCAAGGTGTGAAAATGCGCCATGGACACATTTGGAAACTTTGCCTTCACCAACAGTTATCAAAAATAGACACTAGAGAGTGATTCTTTGCCCCATGAGCTTCCCTGAGATTTACCTAGGAAAAATTTATATCTTTTTGACTCAAAAATGTCTTTTGATATCATTACCACAAGTTTCAAGAGATAATTCTACCTAAAATTTTAAATTTAACCCCTTTTTTATTATTCTCAAGCCTCATTGCACCAAAGAAAGGGACTGCAACCAAAAAGGATGATGAAAAGGGAAACCAACACATTGAATTAGGGTATTTCATAGGTGAAATTTGGATTTGAATTAGGAATCAAATATTCATATAACTCCTAGAATTCTCATTTTAATCCTCACGGGGATTGGGGATCTTCATCTCTAATATCGATTTAACAAAAGTGTAGAAATATATGAATGTTAAGTTCTAATCTTGGAGTAATAGCATAATGATATAGCAATAAAGTGTAGATATGACACAAGTAAATAAGCAATTGATTTTGGAACCATAAATGCAAGAGAAGGGATGAGATACTTAGTTGATTTCGTAATATTCCCAAAGTTGTGACAAGCTAGAAAACTAATGAAACAAGAAGGAAAACTATTGTAAATGAGCCCAAAAATTGTGTGAGTGTCAAAAATGTTGGGAATGGTGCACCTAGGTATCGATACCTTCTTTGGGCACCTGTGACTATGAAAATGGCCAAAAATTTATTTCTCCTATTTTGATTCTATGTCATTGCCCTTCATTTTTGATCACCTATGTGTCACACCATACCCAAGGAATTCGCTTGTAACATGCTAATAGAAAGAGCACCTACAAAACCCAAAATCACATCAAATTCAAAAAAAAAAAATATGTAAGTGGGGATTTGGAATGACCCCAAAGGTCACCCGATTGAGTGAACTTATGATCCGAGTGTTGCACTACATTTCAGACTCCATGTAGTTCTACATGTGTGTGTGTAGAATCGTGCCCTAGGTGGCTCTTGTGAAAAATGCACTAGATAAATGAGTAACAAATGTAAGTAGATGTGTACATGAAAAATAAAATTCCCCTCCTATGAAGTGTATGCAGAATAATGTAGTCCCTTGTCCCTTGAATGGATGTTAGATGGATGCTTTGATGCTCTTGAAATGCCTTTGGATGTAACCTTGGGTGATAGTAGTATATGTTTAATGCTCGGTCCTTTATTATGGTCACATATCTTTGTATTTATATGATTCCCTTGATTAAATTTTTTAATTAACCACTAAAAGGCTTCCCATCAAGAAAATAATACTCCCAACGGTTAGAAAAGACCCAAAAGATGTGAGAAATATACAAAGAAGCCTGGGCGCCCAAAGGGGACGAGGCACCTCGGCACCGACATCTTGGTCAAGCGGTAGTGTTTATACTTAGAAAATCTGAAGTAACAAAGGTCGATCGGCGTTGGGGTGTGCAATACCTATATAAAAACTAGAAAGAAAGTAAAGAAGCTATATGACAAAGTGATCAATTAGTACTTTTCTCGCTTAGATATCATATAAATAGTAGTATGTGATTAGGACCT
This sequence comes from Taxus wallichiana var. yunnanensis, assembly GCA_018340775.1. NCBI lineage: Eukaryota > Viridiplantae > Streptophyta > Pinopsida > Cupressales > Taxaceae > Taxus > Taxus wallichiana. Next base: position 636,370,615 of record CM031237.1, on the reverse strand, counting down.
AGAAATATACCCAAAGTGTGTGATTTAATGTCTAAATTTTCCCCACTTTATGTTGTTGATTGAATGCTTGATAACATAAAGTAGATAAGATATGTGTACTTGATAACCATGTAGATCGATGGCGAAAATCATGTTAAGGAGACAAGAAAAAGTGTGGAGTGATAAAAATGAAGCATGGAAGCTAGAGAAGAGGAAGTGACCCTAGGGGTGAAAAGTGTATGTGTATATGTCATGTTGTACCTATTGTTGATGTCATTTATGCTTGATTTTGATGTTTTTGATGATGTGACTGTTTCTTCCCATAAGGATGGACTTGCAAAAGAGAAGAGAAAACGAGTAGTCAAATATGTGTATATGAAAAATTTGATCCAAAATATGTAAAAAGTGTGTAAAAATGCAAAAAGGAACATGTGCACCTAATCCATGATGAGTGAAAGGATAGGAAGGATCTTGAAAAATGATGTAGAAGAATGATTTTTGGGTAGTCTTATGCCAAGAACAAGTTTTTGGGAAATCTCACGCCAACCGTGAGTTTTTTTGGGTGTCTCACGCCATAGAAGAAGTGAAGGGAAAATTTTCTAGTGTTATTCTCCAACCTTTGAATGTTCCCTGAAATGTATACGCTACTACATATGGTGTGTTTAAATTCAATCAAATTTGATCCAATGTGAAAATAGAAAAGAGGCAAAAGCATGCATGTTGATTGTTGGAGGAATGTGCCTGTATTGTGAAAACTATTGTGTAGATTGCTGACAATTGTGTTGATCTGAGAACAAATGTGTAGCTTCCCTTGGTCATAGGTGCCCAGGAAGGGTTAGGGGAACCCAAGCGCTCATGTTTGTATCTGGGCATTGGCATCTATGTTGTGCTAAAGACCCAAGTCGATTTTGGGCCATTTCTGAGACTGAAGACTGTGTTGTATCAATACTTAAATGGTATTGTACTATGATTGTGAACTGTTAAATGGGGTGATTGATTCACCCAATGTATGCCCCCTTATTTTGGGTGCATGCAACATTGCTAAGAGTACATGGCCCAAAGGAGGACCCGATGTACATCTCAAAACCAAGCCCTATAGGGGGATGGGAGTGTGCTTGGTAGAAAACAATGCAAACGCAAACAAAGTTGCTAGGAACATTTGTTAGTGTAAACAAGACAAATACACATGTAAAAGACAAAGTGTAAGCTAGCAAGTAAGAAGACAATGTAGACTATGAAAATCAGGTTGCAAACATGGGACATCACTCACAATGTCACAAGACAATCAAGGCCGAAGCAACCAAAAGCATACAATGTGCACACAAGACAAAGGGAAAACCCATAAACAATGGAAAATAATGACAAACAATGACAAATAGTGGCAAACAAGATATTAGACAACCATGGTAGCAAAGAGTTCTTACAAGATGAATTTTGCACATGAAAGCAAACATTAACATGTTATAAAAATTAAATGTATATCAAATCATGTATATATCGATAGAGTAGTGTGCTAGTGAAAATAGGAAGTATTATAAAATGAAACAACAAAGACCTTTGATGTGTACAAAAGTAGATTCCCCTAGGATTCATTGTGGGACTAATAAGAGGTACAAAGTGTCAAGCACCCGTGCCGCACGTAACAATTTTTGTAAAGGATGTATTTACAACTAGAAGGTAAGTGAATGTGCATGTGTATATAGAAAATATAATGACATACGAAATATCTATCTAACATAGTAAACAAAGTGTACATGCGAGTATAAGTAAGCAAGAATAATGTGTAACCAAGATATGCAATATGTTGTGAGTGTGAATGGAATGGAATGAAAAGTGAGTGTGATAGGACCATGAGCCACCCGAGCGAATGTGAATGAGTATGTATGAGATGAGGTTCATTTATAAATTCCCCCTCAGTAGTAAATAATGAACCGTAGAACAAGAGTGCATCATCGAGAAATGGTTTGAATTGTGTGTTATAAAGATATGATCAATAAAGCATAAAGCATATAGAGTGAGTGAATGTGGTGAGGTTCATTTCAGATTGATACCCTCAGTAGTTGAGTATGAAATGGAAAGTGTGTTGTGTGAGAGTGTGATGTTAGAAAGGTGTGTCGTAAATGCACTTGAGTTTGAAATGTGTCATGTTTATGATGTGAGCTTCATGTATATAGTGAGCCATCAATAGTCAAATGTGAATAGCACAAGATTTCGTCATCGGGTATTAATGATACAAATGTATAAAGATGTGTAATATGTGGGTGAGAGACTAGAAGTGAAGTAAGAAGTGAAATGGTAGAAGTGCGAAGCACCCGACGACACTCGAAGGGGGAAGAATAAGGATAATGCCCCGCAAGTGTATGATGACGTAGAAGAATCAAATAATGTCATCTAAAACATCATCGTCGCCATGGTCAAAACCATATGGAGATACATCTAAGACTTGGTAAGCAATAGTATGTGGTTGATCAGGTAAGGAGCCATTGTGACATAGATTGTACATGCCCATTGCGTATTCTTCATTAATGAAAGGTGGTAATGGACATCCATGTGCATATCAGGCTAGTAAGATTTTGTGAATATCGAGAAATGAATCGTTGCAAAATAAAAACGTGGTCAAGGGCATGGGGAAAGAAATGTCAATATGATCTAAAGTACCATCAATATAGTCTAGACATGATTTTCCAAGAGTAAGTGGTGACAGTGCAGAGTGAATGCAATAAAGACCGATAGGTGAAATACTCAAGTTCATAAGTAGCGAGAATGCAAATGTATCCATGATATAAATGAGGAGCATGTGATGCAAGGGTGAGATCCTTCGATTGGGTTCTTTTTAGTAGACTTATCTTAGTCGTTACCTTGAGGGTAGTATTTGGATGAAGTATTCAGATATATACCAAGACTAAGAGTCCAATCATAAAATTTAGTAGCAAGGAAGGTTTTTGCATTATCAGAGATAATGGTCTGAGGAATGCCAAACCTTGTTACAATGCCTTCAAGAAATTCAAGGATGATTGACTTAGTTGATTCCTTGAGCACAACAACTTATGTCCATCTGGTGAAGTAATTTGTATCTATCAACACCCACCTGTGACCAGTGCTTAAAGGCGGGTTGATCGTGCCTATGAAGTCAAGACCCCATTAAGTGAAAGGATGATCCGTTTGGATTGGTCAGAGGGGAAGCATTTTCAATTTCTTCTTCTTGCCTACAAAGAAAGTGCATTCTATGCATTTTCTTACCCACCTGTGTGCATCTGCAAAGAGTGTAGGCCAAAAGTATCCTACCTTAATGATATTCATTGATGTTGTTTTGGAAAAGAAGTGTCCACTAGAGAATCCATCGAAAAATTTTGTTAACACTTCATCAACCAAAGACACCGTCAATACATCTTAAGTAAGCACACAATCAATTTTCTTGTTGAAGAAAATGACATCAATCAACACATATGGAATAGATTTCAGCCTCGATGTATTCTCTTTGCTTTGTTCAGTCTAGGAGGGTATGCCTTAGAGAGAGAAATATCACCATGTCCTCCATCCAGTGTGTGCGCTCTAGGATCTTCATTCTGTTCAAGTTTAGTGCATGGAGGATCCTCATCTAGAAACAACAAAGCCTCTTTCTCATTTTGTGCATCTTCAACAATCTACTTACAGAGTCCATTGTCCCTAACAAGCTTGGTGGATTTGATAGTCACATCAAACTCCATGATTTTGGTCACCCATCTTGCTCTTTTCTCATTGATTTCTTCTCCCATGATGAATTCTCTCACACCAGAGTGTGAAACTAGCACCTTAACATGATTTTTGGAAAGTATGATCTCAAATTTCTTCAGCGCATGCATGATGGTGAAGACATGTTTCTCTGTGTGACTATATTTCAATTCATAATCCTTCAATGTTTGACTGAAGAAATCCATTGGTTGCTCCAGTCCTTGTTCATTTTCTTATGTCAAGACAGCAGCAACACTAACATCAACAACATATGCATAAAGGATGAAATCCTTTGAGTAATATGGATTGATGAGTGTTGGTGCATAAGAAATCTCTTGCTTGATTTTATTAAAGCTTTCTTTTCCTTCGTTGTCCACCAAGACTGTATTTTTTTAGCATTGATGATGGGCTTGACCAATCTTTTAAAGTTAGGAATGAATCTCCTAACAAAGTTGATTTTTCCTAGGAATGATTGTAAGGCCTTTTTGTGCGCTAGCAATGAGAGAGAAAGGATGGCAGAGACACACTTAGTAACAATAACAATGTCCTTCTTTCAGACCACATGGCCTAAAAGTTTTCCCTATGCAACAAAATAGTTACACTTCTTGGGTTAAGAGATACCCCAAATTCTCTACATCTCTCAAATACTTTCTCCATATGCATCATGTGATCTGTGCTCTACTTTGAGAAGATGATATGTCATCCAAGTAAACTAGGATGAACTCGTTGATATATCCTTTGAAGGCAATGTCCATTTCTCTCTAGAATGTTGCCTGCATTTGAAAAACCAAAAGGCATTTTTGATAATCATATAATCCCCATTTAGTTGTAAATGTTATCTTAAATTGATCTTCTTCCTTGACCATGATCTGATTGAAACTAGAATACCCATCCAGCATGGAAAATCGTTACGCATTAGCCATAGTCTATAAAATCTACTCCATAAAAGGCAAGGGATAATGATCCTTCAAAGATGCCTTGTTCAAATATCTAAAATCAATGCAAAGTCTGATTTCACCATTATTCTTGCACACTGAACAAGATTCACAACCCAAGTAGAGTACTTGATAGGAAATATAATTTTCACCTCAATGAGTTTGGAAAAATCCTTCCTCATAAGGGGCTCTATCTTAGGATGGACAGGCCTTTACTTTTTTCTGATGGGTTTGATACTAAGATCAAGATCAATGGAGTGTTGAGAAACACTTGGATCAAATAATTTCATATCTTCATACTCCCATAAAATATATCACCGTATTTCTAACATAGGAGATAAAGGCATGTGTTTCATCTTGTGCACATTCTTTTCCAAGCATCAACTCCTTATCGTGCGTAATAGTGACTGGAGTGCAGTCTTCTTGTGTTACTCGTATGTACTTTTCTTCACCCTTGAACTCATCATCAGGTTTGAATATGTTCTCTAACACAATGAGCTCTTTAGATAACTTATTTGTCTTTAGTTGAATCACTTGGTCACCATGGCTATCATGCAAGTCACTTGTATGTCCAAGAGAACTCAACTTCATTCCGAATGAGCTAGATAATATGTGCGTCAGTGTTAAACACTTTCTAGCTTATTTTATTATCTGGAATAGATGGACTGCCACCATTTCAATGTGATATGCATTGCCTTAGAAAAATCCTCAACAGTGAGAATTGTGAACCAAGGGTTACCATCTAATTTGTTTTTCTGTTCAATCTCCTTGGCACCACCTCGTAAATTGAGAGCATCAAATATCTCAAGGAGGTCCCAAATTATATGTTTGTAAGATTTGAGAAGATCATTATTTATTACACACTTGTTTGTGACTTAGTGGATAACCAATTCAAGTTCCCCAAAGATCTCAGTAATGTCTTGATCTACCTCTCGCTCGAACAATAATAAGACCATGCACCAATGCTTCATATTTTGTTATGTTGTTGGAGCATGCAAACTATAACCCGTGTGCGAAGAATAATTTCTCATTCTTGGGGAGATGAGAATGACACCCATACTATCACCATTTCTCGCTTTCGAGCCATCAAAGTACATTTTCCACAAATCCTGAATTTTCATCATTTTTCTTGAGCGCGATAGGCAAAGACGCACGCACTCTTCTTAAAGGATGCAATAGGTACCATGACTAGTTTCAATAGTTGTATTGTAAGGATCAAATCTATAGGACTCTTTTTCCCATTCATCTAATAACAAATTAGGTATAGAGGGAGGAATAGGCTGTTCTTTCCGAAATTGAATCTTGTTCTTGGCTTTCTTAGATGAGTCAATTAGCTTGAGAGAGAAATTGTCATATGACTCAACGTGATAAGAAAATATAGGCTCAACTTGTATGGTAAACTGGGAACCATACCTTGTTCTTAGGAGCATATGATTCCAATCACAAGAAAATTAGCCACCCACCTTAGCAGTAAAATCTCTTGATATACAGATGGAAAACAATGGAGGTAAGTCAATGATTGACACATCATGAGTTAATTGTTAGGCTTGGACATGCATGGAGGGTTAACTCAAGATCATTAATGACTTCTAGAATGGTGACAGTAGATTCATCAAGTCAGTAACACTCCTTTGACATAGGAATGTACTTAAGTTCTAAAACATCAATAATTTTCTTAGGCATGTGAGAAGTATTAGCCCCTGAGTCCATCATATTGTTATGGATAAGATGTTTTCCTATTATCAAGGACATATAAAAGGGTGGGGTTTTGAAAAATTTTCTCACTTGCTTCTCCTCTACTATAAAAATGTGACACTAGCATGAGGTCTTTGGATAACTAGATTAGTATGCGAGAGTTATGTCGAGCTTCATGTAATAGGTCACACTTTGAGATGGAATGGCCAGGGCATCCCACATTATGACATTCATATTTTTCTTCTTCATCTAGTCCACAATGTTGAATGGAAGGCCCATGGACTTGTGCATTTGAGGCATAACAACATCTTTTCTTGATTTTTAAGTGCAGAGGTAGGGGCCTTAGCTTACACAGAGGTTTGACCTACTAAAGGAAGAGCCCACAACACTTCTATTAAAACATTGCATGGAACCTCGTGTGTAGAAACTTGTGTGCAAGAACTATTGGGTTGATGAACTACATTTTTTTACTTTTGAGGATCAGTCTGGTTGACATGAACGGAAGGTCGCACGCGGCTTCTTCTAGCATCCTCTTCTTAGACCTTTTTTTTTTTTAGCAACTTGTGCACATGGTATGTTTAAACTATCCATAAATTGGTTAATTGCATAGAAGTTATCAACCCCAAAGAACATAAGGTTGGTTTCAAGAAAGACTTATGACACTTCTTCATTTTCTAGTTCATACGTGCTAGTGGAAGGGTCATAACCTACATTTTGAATCATGTAAGCTTGCGGCGCAGGGCATTTGTGTAATTATTTTAACTGTGAGGTAATTTTTAAGGAAAACCCCATTTTGTTTCTTGACCATGTTGTTCTAGACTAGAACTAGTGCTTTGCTTGCATTGGGAGCTAGAAGCGGTTGCACAAGAGGAAATGTTTGTAGTGGAAGGTGTGCATTGGCCTATCATCTATCATTTTGTTGGTTCTACCCATATCTTTGATTTGGATATTGATTTCTAAAGGGTTGATTACTTTGATTAAATCCTTTATTAGAGTTATTTATGAAGGCTTGTGCTGCTATTTTTCTAAGGATATAACTTTATTGGAAAAATTTATAATCAAGGCCTTCATTTCTTCATTCTCTTTTTGTTGTGCGGGAGAACATGATGTGAAGGAAATGGGTTTGGACTCTACTAATGAATGGGGAAATAGAAGTCTGGGGCACTTGAGGGATTTCAGGAAACAAGGGTGTAGGAGGTCTAGGTGTTGTCTTGTTAGCTTGGATCAGACAATTATCTGCCCTAATGGCTATAGCATAGGCATCAAGGAGGTGTGTACCACCCATAGATTGTATCATCACTGCAATGCTAGAATTCGAGCTCTTAAGAAGTAAAGAAAAGCACCTTGAGCAGGTTGGTCATAAGAGGGGTGAAATTATATCCCATGTCTTCTAAAATCTAAAGTTGAAATCAGTCCATGAGCTCATTGGGGGCTCTCTTGGTCATTGTGAGTTGTTCTAATAAGGATATATTGTCATCTTTCTCCATGAACTAATTGCAGAGCACAGTGCCAATTCCATCCTAGTTAGTGATAGAAGCAATAAGCAATAAGCCTTACAGCTTACATCATCTTTTGTAACTAGATGAACAAAGCATACGTTTGCAATATATTGAATGTGCTCATAAGGGGTAACTTGATTCTCACTAGTGAAAAATGGTATACTTTTGAGTGCAATCCTTGACATATCATGTTGCACAGTAAGATCCATAGGACTACTTTTGGTGAAATTGACAAAGGGCAGATTAAACTATGTCATGGCTAGAAAGGGTCCGAATACACCGGTAGAGCGTGCGCAAGGTCTAACAGAGGAGAGTAGATTGCACCTGCGCACAAAATATGGATACGTGCACATGGCAGTTCTATTGCTTCTTCTTCTGAGAGACAACTAGAGATATTCAAAATATCCTTCAACTATTGTGCTCTATCTCATTTGTATCCTTCTCATGCATTAAGTGCCCAAAATTATGAAATCAGTAGATCCGGGTGTTGGGATTCGTCATATGTGTTTAAACGAGTCTCCAAAGGATGGAAATCACTGTCACACACCAAAAATTAGCAATGATAAAATATAATCTTTCAATACTTGTGCCATTTGGCATCCCAAAAACTATTGGAGCTCAAAATTACACTCGTCTCGATCGATGAACTAAGGCTTTAAGGAAACATGAGACTATCTCTAATTTATCGACTTGCACTTGAGATAGACCTCCAGAGAAGGTTGGATTCCTCTACCTATTTCTACTGCTAAAACTACTCCTATGAAGGGAAATGCAGCTACCTATCACTACTCTATGATTCCAAGGACTAGGGTGAGAAGGAGATGCATGAAAGGGAAACCTATGCTAAGGGGAGGTGATAAAACTAGAAAGAGGGGGTGAAAAACTTGGCTTAGTGAGAGTGAGGGAAAATGTACGTAGGGAGGACAGACAAGCATGCTACATTCTCGTAATAAAATTCATATATTGGCTCTCATGGAGCACAACAAACAAAAACCATGTAAGAGATAGAAAAAGACATAACAAATCAACGGTCAAAAGAAGGAAAGAAGATGCAATAAAATGTGAACCAGGGTAGATTATAGCCATAAAACAAGATTTTATTACTTCCAAGAAATACACAATCGATTACAATGGTGAAATAGGCAAGGATCTACATGCAATGGCTCAAATCTGATGCCTACAACTCAAAATGCAAAGGAGCACTACTTTAAACAATGTTTCTTGCAAGCCAAGAGATTCCAACCTTTTATAATGAGCAATGCTAAATTATTTATAGAATAAGAAGGAGAGAAAAGGAGGAGAAGAAAAGTGAAACTCAAATTAAAACTTCTAACAACCAATAAGAGGCATTAAATGCCTACAAATACACCTACAACAATGTCATATATGCCTCCCCATGTCTGTTTAGCTTGTGGAAGAAGGAAGGAGACCAAATTGGATCAAATCTGGGTGGTTGAGTTAATTGGATATGTGCATTAATGGCCTCGAATTATGTTTCCTATTTTTCACCTACCAAATCCTACCAAAATATGATTTTGAATGGCCTGTACTATGTCCCATGTTAGTAGCTTTACATCAAGACCAAGAGCACATGAATGCGACCTCTATAGTAGAAGTTATACAATTAGAAGATTTTTAGCTTAAGCTAAACATGCAAGACACGTGGCATGCCCCGATTGGCTAAAGGATTTCGTTGATTGTTTATTTATTTTGTCTTTTCTTCCATGTTTCATGTATTCATTTGATGTGAGGATTCAGCGTGTAGCTGGCATGTTCTTCGATAGGTTGTTGTAGTCACAAAATCATGCACTTTAGGCATTATTTAGCCCACTCTCATACTACTATTTAGAAGGTTCTTAAGTTCATAAAGTACTAATGAATCCCAACTTTTGGTCATCTTGTTTTACTTTTTATTTTTCATTCCCACACATTCTTACATACATGCCTAGTTGTTTCGGTACTTTCCCGTCATTTTAGCTTAAACAGAGGTGCCTAGGCTCTGTCTTGGGGCACCCCAAGGTGCCCTGGTCCCACTTAGGTCACCCCGATCCTTATTTTACTTTTCTCGCCTCTTTTTGGGCTCTTTCTAGCCATTTTTCGTCCTTATCTTTTTCCTAGTCGGCCATGTCAAGATTAATTATGAAATTAGAGAAAGAGAACCTTATAAATATAAAGTTATGAGACCATAATGAGGGTCCTAGCATCACTTACTACTATCACTCCATCTAGAGTTGCATCCATTACATCACTTGCATCCACATACTTCCATGCATCAAGGCTAGGAGATCTGTATCAACACACACTTCATAGGGGAGGGATTTTATTCTATTTCATGCACACATACTATTACATTTTCTACATTTAGTTATTGCTCGCTACTTCACAAAGTGTGACTAGCACAAGAGCACCTAGGGCACGACATGCACACACACACACAAAAAACTACATTTGGGTCTGAAATGTAGTGCAATGCTCATTTTAGTAAGCCCACTGTTGTGGCAACTGAGGTCAATCCAACCCATTCATTTGCATCTTTTATTTTTTTAGGATGTTGATACTTCTCTTTTCTCTAGCATGTCTTCAACTTCATCTTGCTACATCAATACATTCAAAGACAATTCACCAAATCCATTGCAACATGCAATAAAGGTTACAGAGCATCTTTTGACCCAGAGAGAACTAGGTTTTGAGATTTTTCAGAGACTATGGCACCTATTATGCCATACTGGGGTGCCCTGAGGCACCCCAGCACCCTCCCTAGGTGCTCCAGTCTTCTCGATCTTCCAAATCCACTCTTTTCGGAGACCTCTCGTAGTTGTTCCATCTATATTTTCCTGTCGACCTATGACACCCTGCAAAAGTCATCCATAATCAATTGAGTTCATTCCTTACCTTCCTATTGCATATTTAGGGTTTAATTTCTACTAGTTCAAAAATTTGTATCATTTTTGTCACTTCACATTACTTTAGTGCATTTATTTACATCGTTTTGTTCTCCTAGGTTAGATTAACTATTATTACATTTCCCCATTTCGCTTAATTTTAGATAATCATTTTGGTGATCCCCGTGCTTTAACACCTCTTTTCACTCATGTCATCCCTTTATCAAGTAATGGCTCAATATTCTTATCCTACTTACACACCCACTAAGGTCTCAGGTATAGTCACCACTACCACTAATTTCATGTGTGTACACACCCAACATCCTCCTTGCTTTATCACACCTAAGGTTGATCCCACCATTAATGTTGTTTCCACTTGTCACACTCACTACTCTACCAACGACTCCACCCGCATGTATTCCACCACCATTACACCACTCCTAGTACCACCTCTAAGGGTTATGACATTGTTGAACAACTTAAAAATATGCCCGCTAAGATATCTCTCTACGATTTATTGTGTAATGCACCCGATTATCATAACACATTATAGGTGACCTTCGTGATATTCATTTCAAATGTGATAACTCTACTTTGAGGATTTTTCACACCTCATCCAATCTCTTCGTAATCTACCCCGTGCTATCTCTTTCACCAAAGAGGATATGTTTCCCTTTGCTAAAAACAATCCATGTGCTCCTTTTCTCATTACGCCATCATTAGCACTACTTACATCAAGCGAGTTCTAATTGATAATGGATCCACTGTTAATATTTGTGCTTATTCACTCTTAAAACAATTAGGTATAAGTGATACCATTATTTCCCAAAATTCTACTCTCATTTGCAATTACGATTCTACCACACGCACATGCTTAGGAAGCATTTCATTACATGTTCAAGTTGGACCTAAAATTGTTCTCACTAAATTTTACTTCATTGATACCTCCTTTCAATTCAATATCTTGTTAGGAAGACCATGGATTAATGCAATGCGATAAATTCCTTCTATTATCGACAAAGGTGTCAAATTTTTACATGAGGGATACAAACACACTATTATCAAGATCTCAACCCATTCAAGTATTGTTGTATTAACACTTTCACTCCTATGCCCATACCACCTCCACAATTCATTCCATATGCTAGTCTCGACACATATCACATCAAACAATATAAATGTCTCACAATCACCTGTTGCAACCATCAACGCTCATGTTATTTCTACTCACACTACGACTATTATTTCACCTACAGTATTTTTCCCTGCTAGTGTCTCCTCTCCACCAGTTATGGTGCCTTCTACTCCACCAACTACATAATCACTTACTAACATACTTGATAGTACTACACAACACATTAACGCTTGCACCGACGCTTCCGAAGACTCTAAAGACGAGGTAGATATTATCAAACTCACAAATGAATCATTATAAAAACTTGATTTTACTCCTCTTGGTGTCGATGATACTTATTTTGAAGAAACCTTTGTGGGTCGATGATACCCGTGAGAATATTGGTTCAAAACTCCTCCTTTAACTAATGCCATGGTATTGTATAAAGAATCAGTCCACAATGTTGACATTATTTCATCTACTCCTCTAGTAACTCCATGACCTCCTTTTACATGCACATTATTTATCAACAAGTCCTTTTGGCAACACATCCCTGTTGATTCCACTTGTTTAGATATTATTTATACACGTGAAATTTTTTCTAGGTTTGGCATGACACTTAATGACATCTTACCTCCTCTTCATTCACTGCATCTTTATCATGGCTATTTTTACATTACATCAACTTGTGGCTTGCGAGTGTTTCACTTAACAATATTTGTTGCACGTACCCCTCATGCTTCCCCACTCACATTGATTCAATCTTGGCTCAACTACATTGGTGGTACAATAGATCCCCTCCACTCATCACTTATGTTTCCTATGCCCTTCGAGTTTATCTCTATTTATAATTATTATTCCCCTGCTCATGCTCTAAACATCTCTCGTTGGCGCACTCTTGGTTGTCCACCCATTACCTTTACTTGATGAAAGAATACATGATGATAGTCTACACACTTCACCACAATGGGTCCCTATATGATCCTACCCATTCTATAGCTTATCAGGTTTCGATGTAGCTCCGGTGGTTTCGATCATGACAATGATGACCTCCTTGATAATGTATCTTAGTTACCTTCCTCTCCTACATACTGGGGGGCATCACAATTACACACTCCCCTTACATTTTAGCTTAGTCACATAGTATCACATCACACCTTTTGTACTTATTATCTATCGTCCTTTCCTATAGGCATATCATATCACGTGTCATAGCACCGTCATTACCCAATGACGCACTCTTGTGCTTCAGTTCACACTTGATGCTCGAGGATTACCATTACACTGAACCCCACACACCACACCTTAGGCATTACACATTACATTTCATCATACATTGCACATCATACACTCTTCATTATACACTTCTTCTACATTATACTAGTCCTCATCTACACATTAAATTCATTAGGGTATCTATGCACTTAGTCACATCATACACTACGCATTTCTACACATATTCTACATCTTACGCTAGGTTACATTACATACGAGTCTAGCTTTACATTTTATCATTACATATTCCATTTCTATCTACACCTATTATTGCACTTTACACATTATACATCTTACACACCCTACATTTCATTACTCACACTCGCGCATTTACAAATCATACTTATCATATAGTCACCATACATGCTACATTATTCTCTACGCACTACACTCACTACCCTATGATGCATTTTAGTTCCTCAGTCCATACTCGATTGCCGAGGCTTTACCAATCAAATGGACCTTATACTCATCATGCAACATTTCATCACGCGACATTCCTAGGATAGTGACATACACTTTAGGCTAAATCGTCACCCACTTTCGTCATTTCCTCTAGTAATGGTATACACTTTAGGCTAAATCACCACCCCCATTATTGCATCTTGTAGTGGCATACACCTTAGGTTACATCACCACTCCTTACCTTTCATCATATAGTGATATACGCCTAGGGCTAAATCATCACCCATCCTTTCATCATATAGTGATATATACTTAGTGTTAAATCATCACTCTTCCTAATATGTTCATCTTATAGTGATATATGTTTTGTGTTAAATCATCACTCATAATTTCATCTTATAGTGATATACTTTTAGGGCTAAATCATCACTCAACCATTAAACAAGTCGTGATATGCACTTCGCTCACAGGGTTCATGCACATCCTTTCTAAATGTCACATCTCATTACCACTACACACACACATTCATCATAGCGTGTTAGACACAAAGAAACATTACTCGACCATTTCCGGATGACACACTCTCATTTACAGTTCATTCTAGATTGCTGAGGGGGAAAAAAAATGAACCTCATTGCATACACATTCGGGGTTTATGTTGCTCCTCTCATTTCATCTTATATTCCATTCTATCCATCCACAACATGTTACATTGTCTTAGGGGCATTTAGTCTTGTTTACTATTGTTTTGCATGATCACTTCACTACACATGTTAGATTTATTTCTTATATGTCATTATCTATATCATACACGCATCCGCATTCATGCCTTTCTCTAGTGTGATCGCAAATACAAGACTCTTACACGCGACATGGATGTTTTCCTTCTACTCTTCCTATACTGGATGTTGGGGGCATCCACATTCATCTCATCTAGGTACTATTGTTTCACTTTATACTTAGCATATTATATTACCCGATCATACACGCTTTGACCTACTAGTTATTGTTATAACATGTTAATGTGTGTTCCATGTGCAACACTTGTTTTACAGGATTATATGTCTCCATGACTCCTTGTTTGTTTGTTTCTACTTGTCTTCCATTATTTTCCATTATATGTGGGCTTTTCCCTATGTCATGTGCACACTTGTTCATTGTTTGCAGCCATGATGGCCTTGTGTGTCTTACAACATCGTGAGTGATGTCCCATGTTTGCAACTTACTTTGTGTGGTTTAATTGTTTCTTTTGTGTTTACACTAGTGTGTTTGTTAGTTATTGCATTGTCTATGTATTTTAAACTTTGTTTATTGCATACACCCGTATTTTCGGAAAAACAATTATTTTGGATAGTCATCCTTATTTTTCGTGCCTTGGTTTCTACCAAGTGTACCCCCTTTCCCCTATAGGCTAGAGTTACATATTTTAGAGTGTGGTAGGTCCTATTTTGGGTTCGCATTCTCCTATCAGTGATGTCACATGCGCCCCCAAAGAGGGGGCATAATTGAGGGTTTACATAATAACATAATGTATTTACATCGGTTCAATACAATGCACTTTCTACCCTTGGCATTGTGGGTTTACATACAGTGAGTGGGTTCAGACCAATCTACGAACCTCATACACAACAAATTTTACAAGACATGGTGTCCTTAGCATTTCTGAGAAGCAATTATAGGCTTGGAGGTTAAAGTGGGTGCGCCTCGTACACTACTTTGGCAGGTGGTGTTGAATTGTCCAAAAACCAAGACAGTATAGATATCTCTTCACACACATTTCAGCAGAAGCGATCAAAGGTTGGAGGACACAGAGCATTTCCTCCCTACACTTCTTCACCCAGGGTGGCATGAGATCACCCAAAAAACTCGCAACAATACAAGATATCCTTCTACCCCTTTTTCTCGACATGGATCAGGTGCACATGTTCCATTTACACTTTCCTTTTCACGTATTTTACACATTTCTATACACATGCATATTTTACATAGCATTTTTACACACATACATATTTGACTACTTGATCATTTTCTCCTTGCAAGTCCAACTGATATGAGAAATAAGCAGTCAAATTGTGGCAACAACGACAATGAAAACAATAACATTCTCACGATGTCACATGCCTTACTAACCATGTAGGTACACTACACACCATAATAGCTACACACGTGTTTCACCCTAGGTTCACTCTCATCACTTTTTCTATGTGCATTTTTCATCTATAGTTTCCACGCTCCTCCATCTTTTTATCATTCCACACTTTTGTCTAGTCCTTCGGCACATTTTCTACTACACTCTACATGGACATCAGGTATGCATCTCTATCTACTTTATGTTACCGAGCTTTCCGCTCACCAACATAAAGTGGGGAAAATGTAGTCACAAAATCATGCACTTTAGGCATTATTTAGCCCGGTCTCATATTACTATTTGAAAGGTTCTTACGTGATGAAATTACTAACTAATCTCACCTTTTGGCTATCTTATTTTAATTTTTATTTCGTCAGTCCTAGACATTTTTACATACATGTCCAGTTGTTTCGGTACTTTCCCATCATTTTAGCCTAAACAGGGGCACCCGTGTCTGTATTTAGGGTGCCCCGGTGCCTGGTCCCACCTAGGTCACCTCGATCCTTGTTTTACTTTCCCGCCTCTTTTTGGGATCTTTCTAGCCATTTTTCATCCTTATCTTTTCCTAGTCGGCCATGTTAGGATTAATTATGAAATTAGAGCAAGAGAACCCTATAAATATAAAGTTATGAGACCATAATGAGGGTCCTAGCATCACTTACTACTATCACTCCATCTAGAGTTGCATCCATTACATCACTTGCATCCACATACTTCCATACATCAAGGCTAGGAGATTTGCATCAACACACACTTCATAGGGGGAGGGATTCTATTTTATTCCATGCACACATACTATTACATTTTCTACATTTAGTTATTGCTCGCTACTTCACAAAGTGTGACTAGCATAAGAGCACCTAGGGCACGACATGCACACACACACCAGAACTACATTTGGGTCCAAAATGTAGTGCAGCTAAGTTTAGTAAGCCCATTGTTGTTGTGTATGAGGTTAGTCTGACCCATTCATTTACATCTTTTATTTTTTAGGGTTTTGATACTTATCTTATCTCTTGTAGGTCTTCAACTTCATCTTGCTACATCGGTACATTTGGCGCAGTTCAGTGAATCCAATGCGACAAGCAATGAAGGTTATAAAACATCTTCCAACCCAGAAAGAACCAAGTTTTGAGATTTTTTTAGAGACCAAGGCACCTATTCTACCATACCAAGGTGCCTGGGTGCCCAAAGACCCTCTCCGAGCACTCTAGTCTCGCTCAGATCTTCCGAGATCCACTCTTTTTAGACCTATGTGCGCTATTCCAAATTTTGTATTTTCCTATCAGACCTACGACAGTCATCCATAATCAGTTGACTTCATTCCTTACCTTCCTCTTGCATATTTAGGGTGTAATTTCTACTATTTCAATCATTTTTATCATTTTAGTCACTTCACATTACTACAAGTGCATTATTTACAACATTTTTTCCTCCTAGGTTAGATTAATTATTATTACATTTCCCCATTTAAGTTAATTTTAGATAATCAATTACATATTGTGCACTTCATCTGACAAGTTCCACGTGGCACTTCATGGCTAACACAAAGGATTGAGCTTGGCATGTGCATAAGAGCAATAGGCGCGAGAGATGGAAGAATGCGAGATATGTGAGCGCACATGCAAAGAGTGCATTAAGAGTGGGAAAAAATGTGCATATTTGCAAGAGTATGTAAGTATGTAGAAGGTGCGAGCATCCGATCAAATGAGCATGTGGAAAGGCGAGCGCAAGATAAGGATGCGCGGAAGTAATCGCGTGGGAAAGTGCATGAGACGAGAAGTGGAAGAGGAGTGAGTACACGTGGAGATGCACGAAAATCAGTAGAATGACATACACGTTAGGCATAACCAAGACTTATCCAAATAGAAGGAAAGTCATCATGTGTGTGCAAAATCGCTGGAATGAAAGCAGGTGTGCAAGGAGTGCGCGTTGAGGGAAATGGAAGAAATAAAGCATAATATAGAGGGAAGCGGAGCGTACTGAAGCATGCACAGGAGGAAGCGAAGGGAAGAAGAAGCACAAGGAAGAAGTAGGAAGGGCACACAAGGGTGTGTGCAAAGAATCGTAGCTAAGAAAAAGTACTAAGGTGTAAAACCAAGGGTGCGCATAACCTATAACTTGATATCAAAGCCGAATGAAATCGTAAGTTGTGAAAACAACCAGGGTGGTTATTTTGGACAACATGGTTGAGTCGTTAATCTCATTTTTAAATTATTCTTTCTTAGCATTCACTTTGTTAAGGGTTGAGTAAATCAATCCCATTTCTCGCACTCTTTTATCTTAGCATTCACTTTGTTAAGATTTGAGTAAGTGATCTTCATTGTTAATCTTTTCTATCTTGGCATTTAATTTGTTAAGATTTAAGTAAATCAATTTTTTATTTTTATTTTTCTAAGACTCTCACTTTAACATTCACATTGTTTAAGTTTAAGTAAGTAATTTTATCTCTAAGTCTTTTATTTTTGACATTCACTTTGTCATAAGTCCAAGCACTTTTGAGAAATCACTATAACTTGATCAATCAATTCAATTTCCTAGTCTTATATTTTGACATTCACTTTGCTAAAATTTTAAGCATGTATATTTGGTCATTGTGCCTTATACTTTGACATTCACTTTGTCAAGTTTAGGAAAATAAATCTTAACATCTATGTCTTATATTTTGACATTCACTTTATCAAAATTTAAGTGCAATTGAATTTTAATACATTCTCTAACCAATTCATGAACCACCTATTCACTCTAGGTCTTTATCTTTACTACAATGGTGGGTTCACACAAGACATCAAACGACGAGTTATTTGAAATACTTCATGAGTTGTCAAAATAACTCTCTCATATGGATTCCCAACTTAGTGAGCAATCAACCAAAAAGCCAATCATACAATCTAACAAAGACACTACTCTGCATAAATTCAAACATCATTTTAAACCCCTCAGAGAAATTATCTCTAGTGTCTTTCATCAATTAGAAAAGGCTAAAATGATAAAATATCCAATCACAATACCCTTCTATAAATGGGAACCCAAGCCTAAGTGGTATAAAGAATCATAATATTGTGAATACCACCACATCAAAGGCCACTCTATGGATCATTATTCAATTATCTCCATTATGTCCAAGACTTAATTAACGATGGATTCATCAAAATAGAAATCAATAACAAAGCTATCAAAATTGAAAACATATCAACTACTACAAATTCTAATGAAGATTTGAACATTTTCTAAAAAAATTTACATGATAAAACTCAAGATCAAGACAACAAGGGTCAAGGATCTATAAACCAAAACCAATCAATCTCTCCTCTGGATGTTCTTTTGTTAGTTCAATCAAAAATTGAAATTATTTCGAACAACTATCTTCAAACGTTGAATGGGAACTTGAGCATGATTCAAGACTCCTTTCCACTCCATGATACAAATGAATACTCTAAATAAAAGGATCAATCATCAAGCACCATTGATCTTAATTTTATCCTTTCAATGCTAGATCCTACACCCGACATCCCTAGTATTGTTGTAGAGACACAACAATAACAATTTTGGACACTTGCAACAATGCAACCTTCCATGTCCATAATACCTCAAATGATCAATCTTGAATTTAATAATGTTTCACAACAATCATCTGATAAAATTCTTCTTGTGTTTTACATAACATTATTAAATAGTCAACGATGATACCTACGTGTCAAAAATCATATGCATGCACTCCATGAGGTGTATTCCTAGGGGTATCCTCACATAACCATTTTAAGAGCTTTAATTACAAATATATCATCAAACAAATTAATCCAATGCTTGAAAGGAGTAACATTGAATATTTTCTCTCTACAACCTACAAGATGCCTTGGATGCCCATCTATGGATCAATCCTTCACTCCTCACATCATTCCATTCACGGATGAAGGTCGTATTGATGTAAAGAACCTTTTAAAATTCCAATCATCTAAATATTATATTCCACCTACATTGGAAATAATTCACAAAGGTATTGGGAATATGAATTCCAACATATTCTCTACATCAAAAATTACCTCTAACATCACATAAGTTTTTTGATCTCATCACAAACTTATCCATTCACGTACCCGTCGATTGGACCTCATCCACCCAAATCTCCTATGTCATGACTAGTCAAATTATCCTCTCATTGACTTGGACCTTGTCTACCCAGGTCTCGTAAATCAGGACTCATTAAATCATAGGTTCATCAACAACATTTCTATTTACTCCATTGACTTGGACCTAAAACTTAAGTCTCGTATGTCAAGACTAGTCAAATTCTCTTCCTATTGACTTAGACCTTGTCCTCCCAAGTCTCATAAATAAGGACTCATCAAGTCACATGGTCATCAACAACCTTTCTATTTACTCCATTTTCTTGGACCTATTTCACCCATATCTCGTACGTTAGGGCCAATCAAATTCTCATCTCGTTGACTTGGACCTTGTCTACCCAAGTCTTGTAAATTAGGACCAATCAAATCATAAGTTTTTTTAGGCATTTTGATCTACTTCATTGACTTGGACCTCATCTTCCCAAGTCTCGTAAATCAGACCATTCAAATTTCCTAAACATGGACTTCTTCCATGATGATAATTCCATTACAAACCCTCATCTACAAAAACTTAGAAAAATAAAAAATTGTAAAAAGAGAATAAAATCCATATCAAACCTATCATCAATGTATTGTATGAAAAAAAGATGTAAAAGCAAAAAAATCTTATCCACGGGTATTCTCCACACTAGGGAAGGTCGCTTGCACATTCAATTTATTTAACAAACAATTTTAATTATTTCATTCGTTTGTCGTATATCTTAATCATGACATCATCATCTCTCTCTTCTTCACCTAGATGACATAGATTAATATTGTTTATCTTAGGCATCATGTGTCTCATCTCTCGTTATGGTTTATACCATTCTGGATTACCTATGTTTTTGTTTAGAAGCTTCCTAATGGAAAATCTTCCTTTCAAATAAGCTCTCTCTTTAAAGAAAGCACTAAACTTCTTCACCCGATCTTTTAATCATATCTCCCTACGGTGTTGAACCTCGCATATTACTACTCATGTAGTTAGGATTTGGGAAAAATTTCCTTCCCAAAAAGCACAATATCAACAAACAAGGAAAAATCAATCAAAAATACAAAAATATAACTCATTACACCTTACATCCTTTATAGTATTTAGTGATGAGCCCACACTTTCCCAATAGTGTGAGACTTGGAACAGAGGAAGGTATCCTTACTCTCCTACGTTTTATTTTTTATGTTGAGCCCTTGCCTCTTACGGGTGGCATGGGGCAATATGTAGGGGAGTCATTTCAAAAAATCACCACACAAAATAAAGCCATTCTAAAATATGAATCAAAAGTGCTTAATCATATACATTCCAAGAAGTTGTTTTACCATGTTAAAAGACAACAAGTCCTTCAACTAGATCTTACCAATAAGTAGGTCATCATTACATCTAATTCTATTAAAAACCTATAAAGTGAAATCATCTTGGAATCAGTTAGATAATCTTGACAAAAGATGAGTCACATTCCCACAAATGGACCATTGTTACACCTTGTGTCTTGGAATCCATCATCTTCATTTTCATATCATTATCTCATTTGTCTCACGTCCTTCTTAGCTCTCGGTGTTGATCCCTCACATCTTACTAGTTGATGGAGTCACAAATGGATTAGGATATATCATCACTTTATCATCTACAATTCATTCTCTCAATGGATTGAAATCTTAAACTTTGTTTGAATATGAGCCATAAAGGATAGTGCACTCCTTGTTGAGTCAAAAATCCAAGTAATAAAAAAATCACATATATCAAAAAAATCAAAAATCAAAAAAAAAAAAAACAAAAAAAACAAAAAAACAAAATAATCCAAATAATCATAAAATGCTAGAAATTCTCAAAAATCCCAACAAACCAACACAAACCAATGAAATCAAATTTACTCCTACCCTGGTGATCATTCCAATCATCTTACAACTATCAAAATAAATCATCTTCCCCTTACATGTTAGTATCCATGTTTTGGGCAAGTCAACTCAATTATTTCCCTCACATGTATCCTCGCTTGGGGAAATCTCGACTCTCATTCCCTCCCATGTATTTTAGACTTATTACTCGGTGGAAATGACCATTTTTAACTCTCGGATAAATTTTTAATGTGGATCCAACAAGAGTGTCATGAGGAGTAGTTACTCCACTCTTCAATATGATCTTATCCTTGGAATTTTGGCATTATTGCTTGGGGCATTTAAATTTGCTTACTAATCATTGTGGCTACATTAGGGGCATATAAAATTATCTTCTTTCAAGTGGTGGTGCATTGTTGATATTGTTTTTGGACCAATTACATGTATTTTTTATCATCTTGATTCTTCATAGCCATGGTGTTACTTTTATGGTGTATATCGGGTTTGTTTTATTTCTTTTCTTTTATTTGTTATGTGCGTTTTTATAGCACATGATGTATGAATTACGCATCATGATTCCTTCATAATCATGATAAAAACTCTATTGTCCAAAAACAAAATAAGGTTGCTGTGTGACCAACTATCTAAATGTAAGCTCATGTACGAGTAAAAATTCACTCTCATTGTTCTTCTACTCCTAACTCATCCGACCTTTCCTTCTTCTATATCGCTTATCAAGCGCTACAACTTTATCAGCATCACCCATCTACCTGAGGGGGCATTCCCTTACCATCCACACTCATTGGGGCATCCAAATGCTTCACCAAAGTAAATCAAGATCATCCACCATGTTTCCCTAATATCCATTCACTAATCTACATGCATCTACTATCTTTAAAATGTTATTACTTTATAATAACACTTTAAAGAGGGGAAAATGTAGACACCCTAAAAAACATACCTATTTCTAGCTCTTCCTAATTATTTCTTTCTTCGCATAATATGCTAAAATTGGTTCTAGAATACATTTTTGGCCATTATCTTCTACATATCTTTAGAATTAATTAAATTAATTCTATCATACCTTTTAGAATTAATTAAATTATTTAAATTAATTCTAAACTATACTTTTATGACCTTTAGTTGATTTAATTAAATATTTATTTAATTAAATATTTAATTTCCCATAACTAATTCAATTAGTTATTTAAATAGAAATAAATCTATTTTCCTACTCATCCTCCACTTAAGCTCCAATTCACTATCCTAGTTACTCCACTACACTCCACTTCTAGAATTCTACTAAGATGGAAGCAACAAAGTTGCATGTATTGTTGTCCTCTCAAAATTCCCCTCTTTTGAAATTCAAAAATTGAAAATTTTGAATCTACACCATTTAGTGATGTTCTAACCAAAGTGAAAAGTTGAGGAGATAGTAAAAATTCACGTTTTTTGGAGTTATTTTGGTGATTCCCACATGCACCAAAATTCGGACATTTTTGTCCCTCATGTCCCAAGTTAACCCACCATGGGCCTTCTCTTTTTAAGATCTCCTTCCCTAAAATTCTTTAACTTTCTTAGGTTCTTCAAATTTTTCCCATTTGTCCCAAGTTTGAGCTATTGCTTTTCCATTACGATCACCCACATCGGGTCCTTCGCGTACTTTTGTCCCATCTATCCCAAAAAGTGTTTGTGCCTTCTATCCCCACTTTTCCTACATCAACCGAATCACATCTTCATGGTCCCTTATGTCCCTTGCATTTCCAAGTTTAGAGGACCACTAAATGCTCATTTGCCCGCATCACCCGTGTATGCAAAGTTGAATCTTCGCTCCCTAATGTCCCAAATGTACCAAAGACCATCCGGGCTAGTTTTTTCTACTCTTCCTGATTCTTATCTTTTTGAGTCAGTGCAATATCAATTTAATGCACATTTAATGACCTTCTCTCTCTAAATGGTTATTTAATGGGACTATTCTCTATGATAGTTGATACATTGCTCACTTAAATAACATTTGCTCTCATCCTCCAATTAAGGTCATTTGCATTATGCTCTGCTCCTTTGCATTTTCATTGCGAATTTGATCCTTGAAGGTTTTTCCTCCTTCTCGAAACATGAAGATCAAATTCCAAGGCCAAAACATGTCATCGCCCCTCAGATCTATGTTCCATTTAATATCTGGGGCTTGTGAGGTTCAACTGGATTTTGGGGATTTTGGAACAGATTGACTTGCCTAATCCTTCCCACATGGCACAAATGATCAACAATCATTAAGGACTTGCTTATGCATTCAACTTCCTATCTCATTATAAATAGGCCAACCTTCACAAACTTGCCTATAGAGCTCATTTTAACTTGGACACCAAAGAATGACTAATGTCCATGGGGAGTTGATCATACTAAACCGGCTGGTGCTTGTGCCATTTATCGCTACCCTACGCATTCCCTCCTCCATTGTTCTCACTCAAGCTCAAGCTCGACCCTATTCAAGTAGGACAAGTGTGTTATAAGGCAAGAATAGCAAAATCATGGTTAAAGAACCCTAAGTAGGAGCGTCCCAACTTTCCAATTGCGTTATTTAATTTTCTTAAGTTTCAATGAAGAGTTGTCTAGTTTCATCATTTTGCTAGCTCATGTCATGGGATTTCCCTACTCCATGAATTTTACTTATGGATGTGCCCTTTCATCAACATCATTTCCTCCCAATCAAAACATAAATTGGGTAGAAATCATTTGCATGAATTTGACCGATCAATTGTCAATGTCATAAATAAGAAGTTATATATGACTTCTTATCTCATGTATTCCTAAAACAACATCCCAAAAGGGTTTGGATTCACATACATGGAGGGCTAGAAGGATGAGCCCATTTATGCATACTTGCCCTCAATTTATCCTTGAAACTAATGAACCACAAGTTCAAAGAGTTAATGATGCCTTTACCATATATATTGTTTAAGGCTTTTTCCTGATATTGCCATGAGGTTCCTCGATGAAGCCATGAACTGATAGCTAAGTATGGAGCTTTCTTTATTAAATTTAGGAGGTTTTCATATATCAAGTTGGTTGGTTATGAAAAACACCTCTCAAGATCCTCATGTTTTGTAATGACAAGATGGCTCTAATTGAAGTGTGCAAATTGGATAAATTGCATGAACTAGGGACAAGAAAATATTTGGTCTTGCTTCCCTATTTCTTTGGGAAACTATACATGTAAACAGCCTTGGATGCCAAAAATATAGAAAGGGCCCTTGCTTCCATCACTATCCACTTTTTCAACCTAGGACTTGCTTTGACTTTGTTGGTCCGAAAATCAAATGCCTATTACTAGATCATTTATGGATAATAATAGCCAATTACTCATGCGGGGCATAGCCCCTCTTTGAGTCGAAAAAGTGGAAACTGGTTTATTGCTATTCTACCATTAGGAATCTATGCAAGTCTCACAAATTCATACCTTCGGGGTTTGGGATCTCATCCCATGAGGGTGTTTCATAGATGATCACAAAAGAAAGGAAAGGAAGAGGGGATGAAGAAAGAAAGAGCGAGTCCGAAGGAAGAAAAGAAATGAATTCCAAAGCTAAAAGGTTAGAAGGTTTATGTTTTGGGATTGGTAGTAAACAAGCCAAACCTACTTGCATAAACGAGCAAAGCAATACTGATGATGAATAAATGACAATAAAATGAAGGCTTTTAATGTGGTAATAAACACATAGATGTACCAAGACATAAGAAAGATCTAATGCACATAACACATATTCAAACAAAGTCTAAATATTGTATTAATAATTTCTTCTTCATCAAAAGCTCAAAGTCTTTTCTCCTCACTTCTACTTTTCATCTAAAAGATATTCACTCATCATGCATAACACAACAAGTGTTGGGGTATTTACAAAGAAGGGGAGAAAAGGAAGGCAAAAAAGGAGCCAACAACTTATTTACAAAGATGATCAATGGATCCCAAGAAGAAACCACTCTTTAGTGTAAAAGGGTGCACTTTTCATCGTGTCAAACCATGAAATTCCTTGCGCCCTTAGCGCACCTATCATAAATATGTCGACATCACATTGTCATGGCGCGCTTTCCTTTGTCTGGGCGCACTTATCTTCATGTCGTGAACTTATCGGCGCCCTTTTCTTTAACTCTTCAAAGATGTCGAAGAACTTATAGCTGCTCTTTTTTGTTGTGTCAACATGAAATTCCTTGCGCCTTCGCGCGCATTTTTTTTTGTCGTGTCAACATGAAATTCCTTGCGCCCTTTCACACCTTTTCGTTTCTTGTCAACATGAAATTCCTTGTACCTTTTTCACCTTTTGTCGTGTCAACATGAAATTCCTTGCGCCCATGGCGCATTCTTCAAGATGTCAAAAGGAACTTATCATATTTGGCGCACCTTTCAAGATATGTCGACAGGAACTTATTAGTGCCCTTTGGCGCACTATTCAACTACATTATCAGTGAGAGACTTATCATCACTCAAAAAGACTAGAAAATGGCTAAGTCCTTAAAACTTGATTTTCTAAGAGAATTTTGGGCTTCTTTCGAACATTGTCAAACTTCCTTGGGGCCAAAACAAAATTTTGTATAAGTTACTCGCAAATTGCCCTTGACAATTTTGCAGGATAACATAATGTAACTCGGCTCTTTCTGGGGACTATCTTTGAGTGAAACTTAAGGGTAGAGAATCCCAGATTTTCATGTGCCTATCCATTGGGTAACAGAGTCAAAAACAAGGGCGACCGGAGGGCGAACAAAAGGAACACACAACAAACAGAAAGCAAACACACGACAAAAACAAACACACAACTAAAGCAAACTGTACAAAAGAAGAGAGCAAGCTCTACTTCCTAAGATCTTCAAATGCTCCATATAGGGAAGCGGGAGTTACTTCCATCCAGGATATGAGAGATAGAAACTATTCTCTCCATTGAGCGCTTGATCTTGAAAGGCCCCTCCATAGAGAATCAAATTTCCCATGCATGCCTTTTGGCTCTCTTCGCTTGTCCCAAACATGACGAGGTCTCCTACCAAAATTCCTTTGCTTGGCCTTCTTATCGAAATCTCTTAACTTGATTCTAATGTTCGGTGATCCCGTAAACCACCCTAACTCTCTTTTCTTCAAGTTCAAAGAATACATGATCCTTTTATCTAGAGAATTCTACAAAGTTTCATCTTGATAGCTCGTGCCTACTTTGCAGAGAGCGGGAAGTTCAGCAGAAAAATGGGAAGCTCGGCAGGTGCCATATAACACTTGAAAAGGTGACATATCGAGAGACCTCTTGGGAGTAATACGATCGACCACAAAGCGTCGTATAATGACTTGTGCCACGACCAGCCGATTCTCATTTACCACTTCCGTATGATGGTCACCAAGTTCTTATTCTTGAATGATTCTCGCTTCCTTCATTTCCCAGGGGTAATAATCCAGGCGTGAGCCAAAGTTATCCCATATTCATAATTTTGTAAAGCTGATTGAGAAAACAGGGACGGAAGCTGTGATATTTTATTAATCTCAATCAGTAAACAATTACAGAGGATGGGCTGCAATATTTATAGATATTGCATGCCCAAATACATCCAGAAAAATGAGTTGCACAGTGCAACCACAAACCGAATAAACAAGCTTCCAATAACATCCTAAGCAACAATAAAGACAAATATATTGTTTAAAACAATATAACAATCTAAATACAAACAAATATGGTTGATTAACCATACAACAAGATATAACCATTTATTATTTAATTAATAAAATTAATTAAATAATCCTACTATGCATAATTAATAATAGGATAATAAAATTTATCCTAACATTCCCCCCCTTAATTGTGCATTATCTGAAGAGATGAGGAGAGAAATGCTTTGAACAACTCAAACTTGTCACGTGCAAGTGACTTTGTGAAAATATCTCTCGTTGTTCAACGTTGGACAAAATCAAGCTGGATGTTGTGCTTCAACACATGTTCGCGTATGAAATGAACTCAACTTCAATGTGCTTTGTTCTCTCATGAAAAACTCGGATTGCGAACAAGTTTGAGAACACCTTCATTGTCAACATACATGGTTGTTGGTTTTCTTGTGGTATTCCAAGTCCTTCCAAGATGCGACGTAGCCAAATCGCTTCACGCATACTTCTCTCGCAGAACGATACTAGCTTCAGTGGAAGAGCGAGAAACAAAGTTTTGTTTCTTACTTTCCCATGATATTGGTCCAGATCCCATAAAGAATACAAATCCAAAAGTGGATTTTCTATCATCAATGTTACTTGCATGATCCGAATCCGAATATCCAGGTCAAGAAGAAGTTTTCCTTCTTCTTATATTCTAGACCAAGATCCACTGATCCTTTGAGATATCTCAAAATGCGCTTTGTTGCTTTCCAATGACAAATTTTGGGTTCCTGCATGAACCTGGATAGATAGCTCACTGCAAAGCTGATATCCGGTCTAGTGTAGGTTAGGTAAATGAGACTCCCAATCACCGCCGACAGAGAGTGGCACTTACCTCGGGAGATGGATCTCGAACGAGATAATCGTAATCTATTTCTCCATAGGTGTAGCAATTGGTGTGCAATCCATCATCCTAAACTTCTCGAGCGTTGTCTTGGTATATTTCATCTGAGAAACAAAGATGTGATTCTCTTTTTGCCATACTTCTAGTCCAAGACAGTAGTGCATAAGCCCGAGATCTGTCATGTCGAATGATCGCTTAAGATCTTTCTTTGTTTCATCAATCATCTTCACTCGAACGCCAAAGATGATGACTAGATCATCGACATAAACTACAACAATCACCATCTCCCCCCCTTGCTTTTTGAGGTAGAGATTGGGATCGTATGGATTTCTGACAAATCCATGTTGTACGAGATGCTCATCAATCTTGATGTACCATGCCCGGGGTGCTTGTTTGAGGCCATACAGAGATTTCCCGAGTCTCGCATACCTTTTCTTCTTGACTAGGTACAACATATCCCTCAAGTTGAGTCATGTAGACTTCTTCTTGCAAATCTCCATTCAGAAGGCACTTTTACGTCCATCGATGGACTTTCCATCCAAATCCGAGCAAATAGAGAAAAGATCATCATGATCGCTTTGATCTTAGCCGTGGGAGCAAATGTCTCCTCATAGTCAATGCCTTCTTTCGTATGCGTACCCCTTTCTACAAGTCTTGCTTTACACTTGTCCACCGTCCCATCTCGCTTTGTACTTAGTTTTGAATATCCATCTCGCAACCAATGGGTTTCTTCCCCGGTGGAAGATCGACAAGATGCCAAGTGTTATTCTTCATCACCGATTGATATTCGTAATCCATGGCATCTTTCCAAGCTTTTGATCGTAGGGCTTCCTGGACTAGATGGCTCGCTCTGCTTCAATAACTCTACTCATCAAAGCAAAGTTAACTTCTTCTCTTGCTTTATCATGAGTCCGTGGTCCAGGGGGTGGATGTATCCTGGTGGAGCATCCAATCTTGCATCTCGTAATGTACTTGTACACCATTTAGGCATACGTTGAGTTGTTCCCATGGGTTGTGTTTCTATCTGATCAACACCATCATCCCCATCATCACTTTCATTTTCTGAGGGAACATTTGCTTCAGTTTTTACAACTGGTGAAAAATCTACATCTTACGAGTCCGGAGGAGGAGTCTCTGCTTCCTTCTTCTCGAAAAACTCAACATCTCTGCTTGTGTAGACTTTTCTGGTCTTAGGATCCATCAGTCTGTACCCAAGAGTCTCTTCACTGTATCCAATGAAGATGAGATTTTGTGACTTCATGTCCAATTTCTTTCTGTTCTGTTTGGGTATGTGCATGTTGGCTTTGCACCCGAATACTCTGAGGTGTGCAATGGATGGTTTCCTCTTTGACCATGCTTCTTGTGGTGTAATTCCATCAAGAGCAGTTGTGGGTGCTCTGTTTAGCAAATACACTGTTGTTTTTGCTGCTTCTGCCCAAAATGTCTTTGCAAGTTCGGAATCATCGATCATGCATCGCACCATTTCCATGATAGTACGATTTCTTCTCTCGACAACACCATTTTGCTGCGGTGTGTGTGGAGGAGGCATTTGTCGACGAATCCCGTGAGTTTGTAGATAGTCTCTGAACTCATCACCGGTGAATTCCCCCTCGATCTCGAGCGAGAGTTCTCGATGTGACGACTCGCTTTCTTTCTCAACTCGCCACTTTGAACTTTTTGAATGTTTCAAAGGCTTCACTTTTCTTGCGAAGACAAAAAATCCACATTTTGCGTGAATAGTCGTCAACACAGAGCATGAAGTACTGGAACCCTGAATGACTTGGCTGCATTGGACCGCACAGATTGGTATGAACCAGGTCAAGTTTACCATGAGCTCGAAAAGTACTTGTTTGGAATGAAACTCTGTGTTGTTTCCCTGCTAAGCAGTGAGGACACTTATCTGTATCCTTCTGAAGAGATGGTAGCCCATGTACCATATTACACCGTGAAGTGTGTCGAGATATTTGAAACTTACATGACCAAATCTCCGATGCCACAACTGAGCTGAGGTGGAGTTTTTAGCCACGAGTGCTTGATCATTTTTGTGAATGAAATCAAGTTGAAACATTCGTCCCACATTTGAGGCTTTTGCAATTATTTTCGAGCCTCTGGATTTATCTCGAATCAGACACATTTTCTTGCCGGATTGACTATCAAAGTCAATTTTTAGGTTGTGATCTAGGAGTTGATCGACCGAAAGAAGATTCTTTGTCACAACCTGGGACATATAGAACATCCGATAGTCTGCATTTGCGTGAACCAAGGGGTAGAGAAATGTTTCCAATCCACTCGAATCAGATATGAAGAATCATCTCCCAACGAAACATGATTTTTCGATGGCGTGTCCTCATTGAAATAAACCGGTCTGTGTGGCGGTCATGTGTCGAGTGGCTCCCGAATCAACATACCGATGTCACTAGATGACGTGGATGGTTCACTTGATCGAAAGCAAAGAACAAGAAGTCTTCATTGTCCTCGATGATCTTGTTGCTTCGCCAAATTAATATTACTCTTCTTTGGTGGGGTCTTCTTTTCCAGCCTCCCCTTTTCCGCGCCGTGATAGTTGTTTGAATGTCCCTTGTAAGTTTGTTGTTGTTGAGGTCCAGCATTGCTTGATGAACCTTTCTTATATGTGTTAAACCAACATTCTTGCAAGTCATGTCCTCTTTTGCAAATTGGACATCGCTTCTTCATTGATTGTCCCCATGATACTGATTCTGATGTGGGGACTTCTGATAGGATTTAGGTTTTCCTTTACCTTTTCCTTTCCATTTTTGATGTGAAGACAGTGCCTGCTCCTCTTCATCATCCTTGTTGTACATTGCTTCCTCTTGTTGCAGTAGGTTTACTAACTTGTCAAAACTAATTGTCGTATCTGACAAGTTTAGAGTTGTGACAAAAATTTGGTAAGAAGAAGGGAGAGCTCTCAGAACAATGGGAATGAGAGACTCATCTTTGACCTCTTCTCCTAGGGCTAGAAGTGAAGCCCTCAACTCTGCAACTCTTCTTAGGAAGGCTTCAATTTTCTCATTCTATTTGAATTTCAATGTATGTAACTGACTCTGCAAATTGAGTATGACATTCTTGTTCTTGGCCTCATATATTGTGCTCAGCTTATCCCAAGCTTCTTTTGTTGATGTGGCATCTCGAATGTGGACTTGCACATCGTCGGATACTCCAAACAAGATGATGAGCTTTGCTTTCTCGATCCGCTCTATCAAATTGTCATTGTTGTGTTGCATCCGTTGGTGATCGTGTTAGAGTACCATCCACACAACAGCCGATTTCTTCAAACTCAAGTTGTGTCTTGATTTTTGTCTTCCAAGCAAAGATAGTTTCTTCCTCCGAGCAATTGTGAATCCGGAAGAAAAAAATTTGGGGGCATTGGTGCCCATTTTGTAGAGATCACCGATGGTTTGGCTCTTATCACTCTGTATAAGGTCTCCCAATCTATATACCGTCACCCGATATACCGAACCTTTCTATATACGCGCCTTCCGATATACCCGTCTGCAGACGTGGAAGAAGCTCGCCCTTTCTATATACCCGCAGACGTGAAAGAGGCATTAACGTATGTGAAAGAATTTGATACGTGGTACCAAGACAAGATCGATGGGGTCTGTGTGATTATTGACACTGCTCAAAGAAATATCCTCATACGCGCGCGTAACCGCTATATACTCGGATAATTTCTCATCGGATTTATGTCTTGCAATCGCTTCACGAGACGGATGGGATGGTTCAGTGTGTGCACTGTGACCTTATTACTCCCCATCGGTTTATAGGGACGATGCCTGCATTTACGCGTTAGTTGCAGCTATATTAGGTGTTAAGTGCAGTAGTAGTCGCGACGGCTTTACCCGTAAGCGCTTCCCAGAGGCACTGTATATACCGAACGCTGCGAATGAGATCTAGGATCTCGTGAGTGTTACAGAACCAATTTTACTTTTTTATTACAATTCTGCCAGTTTCTGAGCAGTTACAAAGTTTTGCAGTTGACTATGGCAACCTGCAAATTAGTACAATATACAATACAATTTGAATGACAGGCAAAAAATTTCAGTTTCGGGGTCCTGGTGACCTCCTGAGCCCTAAATGCTAAAAATTGCAAAAAAATAGCTGAAAATGCAATTTTTAGGTGGGTCTCCTTTTGCAAAAAATGTCTGGAATGAGAAAACAGACCAGATGGGAGAAAAAAAAATTTACCCTAAATTAGGGATTCTCCGCTAAATTTAGTTAGTCGTAACTAAATTCAAAAAGCCTGCTAAATTTAGCAGTTCTGCCAAAATTTCCGCCAGATGCAAAAGGAGAGTTTTTGAGTGTTTTTTGTGGGATTTGATCCTCAAACCTCTCA
Source organism: Taxus wallichiana var. yunnanensis (assembly GCA_018340775.1). Classification (NCBI taxonomy): domain Eukaryota; kingdom Viridiplantae; phylum Streptophyta; class Pinopsida; order Cupressales; family Taxaceae; genus Taxus; species Taxus wallichiana. The sequence continues at coordinate 636,338,190 of CM031237.1, read as the reverse complement.
CTCCTAAGGCACATGCACTAACCAACTTGGCCACTTGGGGCGCTTGGACTATGAAAGGAAGAAATTTGTATTTATTGTCAAATAAATTGACTTACCTCTTGAAAAATGAATGCCACGTGGCGCATGCTGGTGAAGGGGCGTTTTTAGGGTTCTATTTGCCCAAAAAACGGATCTGAGGCTTTATTTCTTTGCTCAGGCCGCATTTTCTCCTTCCCACGCACCGATCTACAAGCGCAGCGCGTTTTTGTGTTGGGGCGCGTTTTTTCACACATGGGGGCGCGCGTTTTCCTTTGCATCATTTTTTTATTGTCCTTCCGCCGCATTTTCTCTTGCCTGGGCGTATTTTCTCTTATATAATGCTTGTTGTTGTTTTGGGGCGCTGAATTTTATTGCACAGGCGCGTTTTTCATTCTTTGGCGCGTTTTTTTGACTTGGGGCGCGTTTTTGACCGTATTTGCTCACAAAAACGTTTTTTTTTTTTTTGTGCAAGCGTTGGGGCAGCAAAGGGTGTGGTTTAGGTCAAAAAAATGCCTTTTCTTTCACCTCTAGCCGTGTTTTTCACAGTCTAAGCCTTCATTTGCTTGTTGTTTGCATGCATTATGGTGGGACAAACTGCCAAGGGCACGATGCTCTAAAAACGCCTTTTTTTTTTCTTGTCAGACAGCGCTTTTAGATCAAGAAAAACGCCTCCTTTTTTTTTTTATTTTCTTTGCTCTGTGTATTCACTGCAGTGCATGATGCATCCTCCAAACAAGCAAAACAAATCTCCAAATACAAGAAACAAAACCCTGATTGGGAAATTTTTTTTTTTAAATTCAATACTGTAGAATTTTTGCACAGTGCGAGTGCACCAAAGGTAAAAAAAAATTTGCCTTCCAAGTACCTGGAAGGAACAGGCGGATGTGGGGGAGGCAGGGATGGGGCTGGGAGTTTGCACGAGGCTGCACAGGCTCTCAAATGCTGCAAACACGTCTCCAATCTCCTCTCTCTCTGCTGCTCTCTCTTCCACACCTTCACAGGGCCAGAATTTCACTCTGGTACCAAATGTTGATTGAGAAACAGGGACGGAAGCCTGTGATATTTTATTAATCTCAATCGAAGAAAAATTACAGAGGATGGGCTGTAATATTTATAGATATTGCACAGCCAAATGCATCCGGAAAATGAGTTGCACAGGTGCAACCACAAACCAGAATAAACAAGCTTCCAATAACATCCGGGAAGCAAAATTACATAAAGACAAATATATTGTTTAAAACAATATAACAATCAATACAAACAAATATGGTTGATTAACCATACAACAATATAACCATTTATTATTTAATTAATAAAATTAATTAAATAATCCTACTATGCATAATTAATAATAGGATAATAAAATTTATCCTAACAAAAATGATAATAACTTCCCGTGAGGAGAAGTTAGAAGCATTATCAGCAACAATTTTGTTTGGAACGCCAAACCTGACAATGATATTTTCTTTAATGAAATTACAAACCACCTCAGAAGTGGCATGCTTGACAGGTATGGCTTCCACCCACTTGGTGAAGTAATCCGTTGCTGTAAGGACATAACTATGTCCGACACTCGATTGGGGATTGAGTGCACCAATAAAATCAATTCCCCATTTCCTGAATGGTTCATTGATAATGACAGGCCTAAGGGGAAAAGCAGCCAACTTGGGCTTGCCGACGAACTGCTGGCAAGGTTCACACTTTGCTACCTAGGTAGCTGTATCTTGGAAAAGCGTCGGCCAATAGTACCTGGCTCGAATGATCTTGTGTGCTATCACGGAGGAAGAGAAATGCCCTCCACAGGCTGAATTGTGAAAACTTTCCAAAGAACTTTACTTGTTGTGGTTTGTCAACACATCGCAAAAAGATGCCATCTATCCCACGTTTATATAAACCGTCATCCCAGATGACATATTTAGCCGCTCTGAGCTTTATAGTGCGCTTCTCCTTTGCAGTTAGGTGCATTGGGCATTCATCGTAGGTGAGGAAGAAAGCGATATTGGAATACCATTCATCACTAGTTGCAACAAATAGGACTAGAGGCAGCGAATCGGTTTTTCTAGTGGTCCTCAGCTTCACCTGTAGTCACCCCTTTCGTCGGGTTTTCTCGAATCTTTGTTTTCAGCCATAAGGTGACACGAGCCCTCCCCTCACCACTTGGTTGGTTTAATATCCGTGTCATACTCCTGGACCTTTGCGATCCAATTTCCTCGCAAGTTTCCTAACTCTCTTGAGTTAGAATTGATTTCACCGTCGTGTCGTGACCAAGCACCACCGTATGCGAGTTTAGAATGTAATACCTGAAATTCTTCACTGCTTTGACAACGGCAAAGGCATGCTTTTCCAATTGAGTCATTTTTAGTTCATGAGGCTTGAGGGGAGAACTCATGAACGCAATCAGAGATTCAACATCCTCCGAGTTCTTTTGCATCAAGATTGCGGACACAGTATGCTCAGATGCGTAACTATACATGATGAAGTCCTTGGAGAAATCGGGACATACCAGGATCGCGGTGCATGCAAATGTGTTTTATTTCTTCAAATGACCTTTTCCCTTCCTCGCTCCATCTGAAAGTTGGTGACCCCTTCATCATGTTCAATATGTGATGAGTCTTCTCAGCAAAGTCAGGAACAAAACGCCTGAGAAAGTTCACCTTTCCGAAGAAAGAATGAACACCAGTCTTGCTTGTAGGCAGAGTAAGGCTTTGAATAGCCTTAACTCTTTCGGTATCTATCTTTGTTCCTTCTTTGCTAACCACATGCCCTAGCAACTTTCCTTCCGTGACTCCAAAAATAGACTTTTTTGGGATTTAGGAAATCCCATGTTCTCGGCACCTGGCCAATACTTGCTCCAAATGATCACAATGATCATTTCATTGTTTAGAGAACACAGTTAAGTCATCTAGATAAACCACAATGACTTTCCCCATCATACCTTTGAATGCGAAATCCATGGCCCGCTGAAAAGTGGCGCCAGCATTAGTTAGGCCAAAAGGCATCCTGTTGTAGGCAAATGTACCCCAGGGAGTAGTGAATGTTGTTTTAAATTGATCTTCAGGTGAAACTTCAATCTGATTATAGCCTGAAAAACCATCAAGCATGGATGACATCTCGATCCGATTCTTCGCTTGCGAGAACTTGATCCATTATTGGAAGTGGGTAGTTGTCTTTCAAGGAAGCCTGATTCAAATTGTGAAAGTCTACGCATATGCGTATCTCGCCATTTTTCTTGCACACTGGCACAATATTTGCTACCCAAGTACTTTGTGATGGATAGGAAAGATAATTCTCACGTCCAACATTTTCTCGAATTTCGGCTTGGATAGTACCCAGATCTTAGGATTATAGTGCCTCTCGCTTCGGCGAAAGACTTTGACATCTTCTTTCAACGGGATGTCATGCCGGGCGCCCTTCGGCTTAAAAGACTTTAGATCGGCATAGGACCATGCCAATACATCCATATATTTCTTGGCTGACTTGACGACCCTTCTCTTCTTCCTACAGCAACATTTTCCAATGTTCACAAACCTGCAGTGCTCTCTACCGAACCTATATTGACCGGTTCGGTTTAAGGGATGAGTCGATCATCTCGCCTCTTTTTTTTTTTTTTACAAAACGGTCATGCATGCTGCCGAACAACCATTCCATAGAAACCAGGCCCTTTGGAATTTTATTTCCTTTGAGTGACTTATGCCGTCGTTCCTCTTGATTCATCGTCTTGATCGGTGACTGATTCATGGCAAGTGGAAGTAGATCCTTCAAAGTGCAATTCTTTAAAATTTTCCGCCTTCTCTAGAAAGGCAATGAGTTGATTATCATCGTTGAACACCTGCCAATGCTGAGAATTGTCTGGCACGCTCGGGCGGAAAACCACCTCAATGGTGTATTTGTTTGTTCTCAAACCTGGGTGTGGGAGCATGAGGGACGCTGAAACGGCCAATGAATCGGCCATGTCATTCTGAGCCCTTGGAATGGATTCTATTGAAAAAGCATCGAATTCCTCGATGCTGTCCCACACCGCATTACGGTAATGCCTGAGCCTTTCATTCTTCACTTGGTAAATCCTTTTGACTTGATTTACAACCAACTCTGCATCACCTTGTACTTTTAGATTTTTAATCCCTCTTTCCCTTGCGGCTTGCATGCCAAGTAACAAAGATTCATACTCAGCAGTATTATTTGTGTTAAAGAACTGCAACTTGAAAGAGAGAGGAATGACTTCTCCTTCGGAGATATTAGCACGGCTCCGGCGCCACATCCGCTGGTTGCACAGCTGCCATCGAACTGCAAGGTCCAGATCTTATTAAGATCTCCTTCTTGAACGAGAACAACCCCTTTATCAGACTCGGTAGACAAGAAATAGTTCCCCATCCCTGATGATTCAAAAAGGATTTGAGCTTTGGGGTCCTCAGAGCTAGTAACCAAGTACTTTTTTTGTGATTCCGGCTCCAAAGTCTGCATTACGCCTTTGACGGGAATTCTAGCTTTAGACCAGTCCATATGAATTTCTCCACCAACTTCACTGCAAAAACTTCTTCCCAGCAAAATTCCATAGGCTGCCGGAATGTCAGCAACGAGGACTGTCATTTTTACTCTTTTATCTGGGAATGCCGCAAACGCAAATTACGCGTCTTTGATTTGGCCAACCAACGGAACCTGCTTGGTTTCCAAGGAATAACATCTGCCGAAAGGCTTGGTAAGAGTGAGGCCCAGAGCATGGGTGACCTTTGCCGGCATGACGTTATCAGAAGCCCCGGAATCAATTATGCAGTTACTCAGCTTGTGTCCATTGATTAGGAGGGAGAGATAGAAAGGCTCTATCTTGCCTGATGCCGATGTTGAAGCAACATTTATGTGAGATTCAGGGGGAGTGGAAAGGATTCCTTTGGGAAACTGTTTAGACATAACACTTAACTCAATATATTTGGTCAATCTTACAAGTGTCGGGATTTGATCGAAGGTACTCGACTTCTTGGACATTTGGATCTTGGTCTTTTTGCATGATCTATGATATCAAACGCGGCCAAGGGTTGCGTTGGTGAAGGAATGAGTCCCTCACTTCGCGATGATGGAATAGGATTACTGGTCTTGGTAGGAACGTGAGAGGACTGATTTGGAGGAGAGATAGGGGGAAAGGATTTCCTTGTAAAATATTTGCCAGGGAGTTGAGTAGGAAGAGGATTACCTCTTTTAGCAATGATCGGAGGCGCGTTTGACACGGCCTTCTCCTGCTGGACATGGGCAGCAACTTCCACTTCTTTTCCTTGTGAGCGAGTAAAAACAGCGTATGACTATCCGCTTGCATATCCCTGGGTACCCTCTTCTTCATCAGATTCCTCCTCATCAAATTCCATATACCCGATAGTAGAGTCGCTAGTCGGTTCACCGACATCTTGATCATCTTCGCCTTGAGATGAAGGTTCTTCATAATACTGCTCTTCTTCTTCGATTTCCACCGAGCGTTGACCGGAGGAGCTCAAGCACCAACCGCGGCTGGGTGCGGTAAGCGCGTGGCCTTTGTGAAACATTGTTAGGAACAAAATTCCTCCGTGGAATATCCCGGTATGAGGAACTCGGGAGGCTCGCCAATCGCTTCTTTAATGCAAGCAAGTCATTTGCCATCTTTTGAAAGGCTGGATCAGACGAAGTAGTGGGCGAAGGGCCCAAAGATTTAGGCTTGGTTGATTCCTTTTTCAATTCGCCAGATATTATCAAATTATCCTCTATTCGAATGGCAGCGGCTTGGGCAAGAATCAAGGTGGCCACTCGCTCTTGAAGGAGCAAGAAACTAACTTTCGAGCTCATAGCATTTATGAAGAAACACTTTTGATTTTCCGGCGTTGGAAGCATGGCAACAGGGACACGGTTGATTAGTGCATTGAACCGGGCGATAAAATCACGCATGGTCTCATTGGCCTCCTTCTTTAGGTGAGTGATCCATGATAATAATGCAAATGCATCCTCTGAAGGCTTGTACCTGTCTTCAAAAGCATCCCGCAAGGTGGCCCAACTGGTAATAGATCCGGCTGGTAAATGCTGAAACCATTCAGCTGCAGGTCCTTGTAGGGTTTCCAGAAAAAGGTGAACCGATACATCCTCGTGAGTTACATCTAGGATACTGCATGACATGATGAATGTAGATATGTGGGAATCCATGCTTTGATTTCCGCTCCCGTCGAATTTGGGAAAATTCTTTCGGTTTCCATGAGGGAGCGCGTGGACTAGATGTGGCAGTGCGAGAGGACCCATAGCATTTCCCCATGGTACCGCCATTTGAAAGGACGGAAAAATAACACGAGCTGGAAGGGTGGTTCCACTAAGTAGCAAGGCACTACAAAGGGATGTGGATGCCCCTTGCGAAAGATTTTTTCTTCATGGAGGCGAGGCACTCCTGGATGACCGGCCACCGAGCTCGGCCCGTTGAAAAATGCGCCAGTGTTACACTCGAAATTGTGCCTTTGAAGCAGATCAAAAATAGGGCCGGTTTCTCCACGAGCTCTCCTGCTACGCGTGAAGGGTTCACCTGCCAGTGTGTCTTTCCGATCTGCAGCTTTTGTAGCGCAAGTTTGAAATTTCTTTTTGGTCAGTACTTGCTGATTTTCTGGTTTTTCACAAAAACCAGCAAGATATACTTTTCTAAATATTTAAAAACTATCCTTTTCGAAAAAACCGATCATGGTTAATGACAAATAACAACGAGGATAAAATGACAGAGAAGATTAGCAAGCTGATTTTCGGATCTGGTTTTGACTTTTTCAAAGAGTTTCAAACTTTTGGTAAACAGTTAAAAATTCAGATCTACGGCAAAATACTGATTTTTATAAAAACTCAGCGAACTAAAGATTTGTAACTAGGCCAGATCTATGGATCTCAGAAGAAAATTTTCAATTTGGAGCACTTTTGCAAAATTTTGGATTTTTAACAAAAAGTTCGAGATTGCAAACAGGCGGTGATTTTTCTGATTTTTTCTGTTTTTCTATCTTACCACCATCATAGATCTGATAGATCTGTTTCGATCCCAATGAGTCGCCAAAAACTCATTGGTCCAAAAAATCACACCCGGACAGATCTATGGATAGACGAGCCAACAGTGTGCAGGGCATAGCCCCTCTTTGAGTCAGCAAAGCGAAACTAGTTTATTGCTATTCTACCAGCAGGAATCTATGCAAGTCTCACAAATTCTGCCTTCGGGGGTTTGGGATCTCATCCCAGTAGGGGTGTTTCCGACTGCGAAAAGAAAGGAAAGGAAGAGGGGATGAAGAAAGAGCAGGTCCGAAGGAAGAAAAGAAATGAATTCCAAAGCAGAAAGGTCAGAAGGTTTATGTTTTGGGATTGGTAGTAAATAGAGCCAAACCTACTTGCATAAACAAGCAAAGCAATACTGATGATGAATAAATGACAATAAAATAGAAGCAGATTTAACAGAATAAACACATAGATCAGACATAAGAAAGATCTAATGCACATAACACAGGTATTCAGCACAAAGTCTAAATATTGTATTAATAATTTCTTCTCTTACAAAAAGCTCAAAGTCTTTTCTCCTCACTTCTATTTTTCATCTAAAAGATATTCACTCATCATGCATAACACAACAAGTGTTGGGGTATTTATAGAAGAAGGGGAGAAACGGAAGGCAAAAAGGAGCCAACAACTTATTTACAAAGATGATCAATGGATCCCAAGAAGAAACCACTCTTTAGTGTAAAAGGGCGCACTTTTCATCGTGTCAGCATGAAATTCCTTGTGCCCTTAGCGCACCTATCAGCATGTCGACATCACATTGTCAGCGCCTTTGGAAATGGGCGCACTTATCAGCATGTCGACAGGAACTTATCAGCGCCCTTGGCGCACCTTTTTGTGTCAACATGAAATTCCTTGCGCCCTTGGCGCACTTTGTCGTGTCAACATGAAATTCCTTGCGCCTTGCGCGCACCTTTGTCGTGTCAACATGAAATTCCTCGCGCCCTTGGCGCATTCTTCAAAGATGTCGACAGAACTTATCAGCGCCCTTTGCGCACCTTTCAAAGATGTCGACAGAACTTATCAGCGCCCTTTGCGCACTGCTCAAAGATGTCAACAGAACTTATCGCCCGCTCAAAAAGACTCGAAAATGGCTAAGTCCTTAAAACTTGATTTTCTAAGAGAATTTTGGGCTTCTTTCGAACATCACAAACTTCCTTGGGGCCAAAACAAAATTTTGGGTATGGTTACCTGAATTGCCCTTGACAATTTTGCAGATAACAGACTCAAGATGTTCATTGAAGAACCTCGATAAACTATCATCACAGGCCAGATACTGAGGATTATTGGGCTGATTGTGTAGATGATTTTGAAGCAAGGCAGAGGCACTATGGCAGACTCTCTCTGCAACTGATTAAAGAGCTCAATCTCTATCAAATTCCTAAAGGGTTCCAGGATGATGATGAAGACTTGCAGTCTTTTGAATATGAGACATTAATCAAACATACTCCTTTGGAAGATCTGGATTGGTACAAGAAGGAGAAGGATGACTTGGTTGAGATTTTGACCCTTGTCCTTGTAAGAACCAAAGTTTGGTTTGACAGGAAGGTTTGAGAGCTTAAAAATAATCAAAGCGGATCTTCTTCCAGAGATACTTCAACTCCTAGGAAGGAAACACATACACCCTTCCTTCCTTCTTCTACTCAAGTGTAACAAAAGAACCTAAATCGTGTAATTAAAGAACTGAATCGCCTACTCCCTCTTCTTCTACTCAAGTGTACCAAAAGAAGATAAAAGAGGTTAAACAAGAGCCAATTGAGGAAGAACCCCTTCTAGAGCATTCAGATTACCTTCAAGGTAGGAGCACATTATTGTTCTCAAAGGTGAAAGTGATGATGGCGAAGTACCAAACCTCAGAACTTCGGAAGTTATAGTAGAAGATGAGAAGAAGGTGCCCGCACCGAACCTCCTAGTACCACATATTTCTCTCGCATAAGAAGCTCCAGATGCCTCACTCACCTCATTACTAGAAGAAACAGTGGTGAATACCTTAAGTTCCATGGGTTCACTTTCTCTTTGACCTCTTGTCCCTTCTTCTTATTCTTCTACTTTTGCATGGGTGTAACCCTTGGTTAATAGTAGGAAGAGAAAACCTTCTTCCCATTTGACAAGGCCAAATTTTGATGTTATGGCAGCTTTGTTAGGTACTACTCCTCCTCTTTCAGCAAAGAGAGCTAAAACAACTTCAAGAATAGTGATAGATGCTCAAGGCCAAAAATTTCTAGAGGTTACAAAGCCTAAGGTTGATAAGTCGAGCAAGATCTATCAGCCTCTGACCTGGAACTTTCTAGAATTCCAATGGGAGAATCTACTCCTGAGAGTGAGGTACATAACCTCCAAGAAATAGTAACCAAGGTTATTAAGAGAGTGGAAAAGGGTAAACAAACTATAGAATAGTTGGAAGAACAAAATCAAGTTCTTTCCAGCTTCATCGAGTCATTATTGGCTATGGATAAGTTTTTAGATCCCGATCCACTGGCTGCCCTTCCACCTCCTATGATTCTCATTCAGGATGAGGTTCAGAGTATCAAGGATATACATAGATATTCCACTTATGGAAGGGCTATGGAAGCCATGGTTGATGACATGACCATTTTAGGCATGAACTTCATTGTAGAATCCTTTAAACTCAATGGGAAGGTGCCCAACTGCAACAAAAACACTCCTCCTCTATTAGAACTATGGACAAAGAACTAAAGCTTTGGAGTAGTTACATCATATATCTTCACCTTATGGGATAAGTCAATGAAAAAATATTATTGGCCAAGAAAGTTTTTGATGATGCCAAGGACAACTTGTCGTGACCATGGGTGTTCAAAGGTGTTGAATGGAAAATAAAATTTTGGAAGAAGCCTTGGGAGAATTGAGAAACAGTTGGCAAAAGGGAGAATCTTTGAAGACTTTTGTCAGATCTTCCTTTAAGGATATTCATTGTCATCTTCATGATGAAACTTCAGTGTGTTCCTTTCTCTCTTCAAGAGATTAAAACTCATTTTAGGACATTTTCCAAAGAAGACCTGTTCAAAGAAGAATTTATTACCAAAGAGAAGATAAAGGATATTTACTCTCTTCAATCTGCCATTAAAGAGGCTAATAAAGAATACCTAGAACATACCGAGTTTGATAAGGACATGGAGAAATGTCTAGGCACTTGGTCTCACGCCACTTCCAACACATAAATCCCACTAGGCAGGGAGATAGCTGAGGCATTAAAAAGATTTAGGCAACACATTCTCAAGTTGGTGGGCCCTCCTCAAAGAATAAGCATGATGCCCTTAAAACAACCCACTTGAGACCCATGAACAACCTAGGTTTAGTTAGAAAATTATGGAATAATTTTTCTTTTGATTAGTAGTTAATGACCAAAGTCTCGAAGACAATTAAATTCAACTGATAACTTTTCCCATTATAATAATTACTAATTTCTCGTTATAGAGCAACAAGTTCAGTAGGTCCTCCCTAGCTCAAATATCTCTAGGGATTAATTTAATTATTGATTACATTGACATTTTAGCTAAATATTCCCTGATTAAATTTTAGGGTTAAGGGACCCAAAACAATTAAATACCCAAGGTATTTAATTTCCACAAGATCAAGACAAGAGCAAGGTTGAATTACAGTGAGGAAAAGATCACATAAACAGAGCAAGGTCTCACTTACCCACTCCCAAAACTTGATTGAGAGTGTCTACCCCCAAGTTGTCATGCAACAGTTACCACTGATAGGTTTTGGAACAATTCAATTTCATTGGGACATACTTTCCATTTATTAACAATTATCAAGGTCACATGGTTCAAATTTTAGGGTTAGAAGTTTCAGTTAGGTTCAGGGAGTAATTTTCCCCCATACCCAACTCTCTAATAGGCTCATAGTTTTAACTAGATTTTTCTCCTACTTAATGCTTCCAAAATTTCCCTAAACCATTCCCATTGGATAGGAAATTTTCTCACCTTCCGGTGATATAAAGAAGTCCTCCTAACTCCTTGTAGAACTCAAGATATGACTGGGCGGAGTTCTTAGGTCAAATTTTCCCCAAGGGGACACGTGTCAAGAGGAGGGGAAAACTTTTTTGGCGGGTTGGCATGGTCGCGGGCAGCTCTAGAAAAATTTCCCATTGTGTGGTGCAATTTCTAATTTTCTCTTGTGCCTCCATAGGTCCCTGGTGGACACATGTCGAGCCCTGGTTCAAGTGGGAAAGGGGTGAGGAATTGGCAGAGCGGCGGGGAATTTAGAGGCATTTTCCCCACTTCGGTGCAAAAGCGCAAATCACCTTTGGTGCCCACGAGACCAATGGGGATACATGTGTCACACCCAGTTAATCAGAGGAATGACAGATTGCTGGAGCGGAATAGATGTTAAGTCCTTTAGGGCGAAAAGTGCTAAGGGATCGAATTGATCCGCGCTTACGCCGACGCCATAATGCCACGTGTCGCGCATTGATTGGACACGGAGATGGGGCGGCAGAAGAACTTAAGGCATTAAGCCAAAGGGGGAATAGAAGACAAAAAGGCATGCATGGGCCCACATGTCCACGAAAGGAATAATTCCAAGGCAAGGCGTTGGAGCGGGGCCACGGGAAAAGTGGGAATTTTTCCCAAAGGCAATTTCAAAAAAAGATAATGGCAAAAGGGAAATCACGCCTCCGCCGTAGCCCCAAGAGGACACGTGGCACCCCCGATTGGGTCACAGTAGGCAGAGGAAAATGGAAATATTTTCCCAAACTAAAATTTTTTCAAAAAATTTTCTAAGGAAAAAATGACGGGAAATTTTTGGGTTGCGGGCCCACCAGGGAAAATTTTCCCAAATTTTCCCGCCAAGGCACAAAAACTTCAAAGTGCCATAACTTGAGCTAGAAAGCTCGGTTTGGGAAAACAAGGACTTTTTGGAAAGCTCTCGATGCCCTATTTGCATAGAAAACATAAATTTTACTTTTAGATAAGTTTTAAAGGGTCAATTTTGCAAAAAGGATCTGTAGGATTTTAATTTGCAAGCTAGAAATTTCCAACTTTCAATTTTGATTAAATTTGGTCTCCTCCTTCACTCAACATGTCAAAAAGACATGGAGGATTGATCTAGGGAGGGTTTAAAGTGTTTTAGAGAAGTTTATTTGTTCAATTGATTCAAAATTGAATTTTTCCAACAAATGATAGAAAATGGTGAGGAAGAGATTAAGCTCAATTTTGCAATGGTTCAAGTTATTCTCTTAAATCTTCTTTGTCAATTTGATTTCATTGCTAATATATCATGTTGAATTTTAAGATTTCCAAGTTAATTGTTAAGTGCTGGTCCAAACTTTGCATTTTATTTAAACTTACCAGTTTAGAATTTGCAAGAGATCAATTTCTTTTAATTCTGTATAACAAATTTTTATCATTGATGTGTGGCATTTCATTTCTAAACCAATCCAATACCTTTAAATGACTTAAATCAACTATTCTATACTCAAAGAAATTCTAATTTCAATTTCATATTTTTCCCAAAAGAAACAAGCAACATTCTTCCTTCCTACGCATTTTCTTTTCTTTGCAAATAAATAGAACTTCAAATCACAATTTGATATTCTCATTTCATCACACAATGTAAATAAGAGATGAACTTGCAATTATCTATTGACTTCATTTATAAAACTTTACATCTTCACATTCTTCCATTTCTTTCCAATAAACGAATGTAATTTAAATGTCTTTTACAATTTGAATATCTAACCCCATAATCGATTACATACATCTTTCTTCACCAAATACATGTTACAACATCATCCACAACAAGTGGGAAAGGATTACAATTAAATATGTCTTCACAAGGGACTCTCAAACTATATTTTCTTTTGCTCCAGACAAAGCAACATGCTCATTTTCCTTTTCTCCAAGTTGATCACAACAAAAGAGGGGGAAAGGCAACGCTCTCCACCCAACCAAGACATCCAATGAAAGGATAAGTCTTCCTTCATCATTGGCCCCAAGCCCCAACCAAAATACAATAAGAGGTGTAATTCAACCATGGCAACAACTAGCTTCCACAACACAACATTCTTTCACATACACATTTCTTTTTGAAACACAATGCAACACAAACAAACAGCAGTTCACAACTGCATTTAGAAAACATTTCAAAGTAGAACTCAGGCTTGATCTGCAAGCCAAAAGAGCAAGGCCTATGGGGAAATCTGTTTATGCCTCCCAATTGGGAATTGGGCATCCACCAAAAACAAACTGCCAAATAATTCATCACACACATTTCCTTATGCCCCCACAAATCCCTCCTTATGCCCCCCACATATTTCCTTATGCCCCCAAAAAGTAAGAAATGCAAGCTATTTCTTTTCCATGGTGGATCCCAAACCCAAAATCCCTCCACAAAACTCTGATGCCAATGGCATTTCCTTATTCCCCCCACATGGATTCCCCATAGCCTTCTCCTACACCTTCCCTAAGGTAGTCTACCCAACCAGCCAACAAATAAAACAAAACATGCATTTTCCACACAACATAGCAAGAAAATAACAAAAATAAAAGAGAGTTAAATTCCTACCTCTCCATGGTTATTTGGTCTCCAAACAACAAGCTACAAATGCCAAACACAGTCCAAAATAGCAAGCTCCCAAGCATGCAAGGCTTCCTCCAAAATTTCCTTCAAAAGCAAAAGAGCTCCCATAAGAAAATGTGCCCCCAAGGAAGAATGCAAAAAGGTTCAACAACCCAAAACAAGAAAAGAGTTTCAATTATATAGAAAGGGGAAAGAAGAGGATGATGTGGATCCATGTAGGATGCCACATCATACATCCTCACATTCAAACACAAAAGACAAACTCCAAACTCCGAGGCTCAATAAAGAGGTGGGTGAAGAATGACAAGTTACTTGCACACTCAAAAATAGCGTAGACCTCAAGGGACAGGCATTAAATTAAAATGTAAGAAAGTGCAATTAAAAACATGCACAAGATGAATAAAATGCATTATAAAAAGTCACAAATCACTTCCCCAACCATAAGTATGGTTGGTAACATAAATTTAGAGGCATGGGACAAGTTTTACTTGTCCCACAAGCCTCTAAAAACATCCCCCAAGGTCAAATTCAAATTTCCATGGAGGTAGAGTAATTCTTACTCCAAAATATGACTCACACAAACTCTTACACCTCTTACACATCCCTTACAAATTAATTACAAACAGCCAAAAACTCTAATAATTACTTTCCATATCCCAATTTAATTTATTTAAAGTTTAACTATATGATTCCTCACATTAATCTATCACAATTAATTAATTAAAAGAAGAGAACACATTACAAATAAAATACATACAACAATAAATAAACATTAACCATATTAATAAAATACACAACCCATGGTCACATATAAAGATGATTCCCCCCATGGGAATCTCTAACAAAACTACACACAACACAACAAAACAAGTTACCATGGTGACCGTGTTGAATTCACCTAGAATTCCATTTTGGTTGGTCTCCGATCCCCCGATGTTTTGTTGTGATATATTTAACCTGCAAAATACAAATACCTCCTTCGGCCTCGTGGCCATATCAGAACGTCCAAAATGAATATATAAAATAATCACAAAATCATCTATACATATGAATCACAACAATCATCAAGGCAATCAACGAAATCATTTACAATTTATATCAACAACTATATCATCATCAATTAATTTCCCTTTTTTTTAGGTTTACTCATAATCTCCAAAATCACATGTTTGAATAACTTCCATTAAACATCCATGTCAATAGTATATCATCATCCACATATGAGTGTCTCTAATAATCACCATGCATCATATATAATCAGATTCAACAATAATCCAGGATCTGACATCTAACACCATACTAAATCCAAACTATAAGGATGTCCATCATAGAGTCTACAATATCATGATCAGAATAAAAGTGTCGAAGGAAAGTGGGCACTACAATAAGTGGATGTTTTCTCTCCTAGTTTCTCCTTTTCTCCTTATTTTCCTAGAATCGATCTCATTGTAAACTAATTAAGGACATTGTGTTGAGCACTTCCTTAATTAATATTTTAGTTAAAAGAAACGGTTACCAAGTGTAACCAATTTGTAAGCTATATAATGGGCTCTCTACGCCATTTTCAAGGGTTGAACTCTAGTTATTTTGAAAGTGTAAAGGAGTAAAAAGCTATCAATACAAGAAGATCTCTTTTTTGTTTCTATCTGTTCTTGTTCTTTCCTTTCTATCTGTTAAAGTTATTGAATCATTAATCTATTTTACTTCAAGAAGCTTTGTATTCTTGTGGATGTCATCTCTAGAACTTTGTGTCTATGAAATAACATCTTGTGGTTTTAATGCAAATGATTCTATTCTATATGATTCCATTCTAGCATGCGTAAGGAATTATTTTGTTATCTATATTTCCTGAGAGTGCTATTCTACCTTCTCCCATTCCTTAATTCTTCTATCCTTTTGTATTGATGATCTATTATATCAAACACTTTCATGATATCAAAGTTCCTCATTAAAACTAAACATTGTACATTTGTAAATAGATTTTTTCCTTTAAATAAGGGAACCTCTCCCATTAAAGAGGAGGGACTTTTTGTCCCCTAACTGTTGCTTTCAATAAAGTCCTATTTGACAACCAACAATTTTTGGCGACTCTATTGGGGATTCATTTTTGACGGATTCTAGTTTATGAACAATTTCTTGATCATTCTTTGATCTGGCGACTCTAAGATTTACTCGTGGTAGGAGAGCCCTTGGTATTGAAGATTCTCAGTTTCATCTCCTAGAGCAGCAAGGTTTTCCTCTTCCTTCAACAGGGAGAAATATAAGAGCTCATTCCATAAGCACACCCCTTGTTGAAGATAGAACTCTTGGAAGTAGTATTCCTCAAGAGCAACTCAACCCTAATCTTCGTGCTTTAATTCTTGCTAGTGTTTCAGTTCCTCTTCAAGTAGTCTTTCCAAGGATGGCAGTTCCATTACCTTGGGGCCACCATGTTGGGCCTCTTGCCCTTCCTCAACCTTTGCATGAGTTACCCAGGGGTAACAGAAAGAACTTCCCAAGTTCAGAGGTGATGGCAAGGTGCACCCTGATGAACATATTGCAGCCTTCATAGTTGCATGTGGAGTCCTCAGAGTTGAGCATGAAGATGTCTCAATGAGGCTTTTGTAGAGACTTTGCAAGATAATGTAGCAGATTGGTTCTATCATCTTCCTGCTGGGGCCATTACCAGTTAGACCACAATGAGAAAAAGATTTGAGAACCGTTTCAAACTCTGTAGAGGATGTGCATGCTTTGTTGGCCCAGATTTCTCAAATAAAGAAAGAATCACAAGAGCCCATGAGGGAATTTGTGGCCAGGTTCAACAAGTTGATTAACAAAATCCCACCATATGCTCACCTATAGATCAAATTCAAAAATGTTTCTTCCCGAATGCTCAACTACTCCGAAGTTAGCTACGCATTGAGGAGAGCCAACCTTGCAACATCAAAGGTGAGGATCGAGAGATTAGTTGTTAGCATTTAAGATGACTTAATTATGTCTAGTAAATTGAAAAGAGATCCTTCCAAATATAGAGCTTCTTCTTCCTCTTCTTCTACTCCTGGAGCTAATACAGATCCATTAGTACAAAAGCTTGCTAATGACCTCATTTCCATCCGAAACAATTGGCTCAAAGATGCTCCTTATGCGCAGATGTTCCAAGGAGGAATTTTCAGCCTAGAAATCATTTGTGTTCCTCTCGCATAAGGTCGGAATTGAGGGGCCACCCATCAAGGTCCCTGTTAATGCAACTTGTGAGGTTGAAGAACCTAAAGATGAAGAGATTAATGAAGATTGTGAAGAACTTGAAGAAGAGGTTGATGAAGAACTGGAGGAACTTGAGGGATCTCAAGTTAATTTCTTCACCACTGAAGGTGTTGATGAAGAGGATGATTATGATGAAGTAGTAGCAGATATGAATAGCGAATCATACATTGTCATGACTCGGGAACAGACAAATAAGAAGGAGAAAGTGATGCAGCCCGTCAAGAAAGCTAAAGAGTATTCCACAACTATCCCAGTTGTGGCAAGAAGAGGATCTCCTATTCCCACTGCATCCACACAGAAGGTGAGTTCTGCTAATTCTTCTTTTCCTAATTCTATTGCTAAAACTTTTTCTTCTCCAGCTCCTAAACTTGATAAGCCTAAAATTCCTAGTGATGATTCCCCATCCATCTCCGGATCTTTTGATATCATTGACCATCTTAAGAAAACAAAAGTTCAAATTTCAGAGGCTGAGTATTATCAAACCCACCCTAAAGCCTTTGCCAAAATGGTCCACTTTGTCAATTCCCATTCCAAAACTACCTCTAAAGGCCTTTTACCTACTCCATCCTCTGCACCCCAACCAAATCTTGTGGCTACAGTCACCACATCTAATGAGAAAATCAAACCTTTTTATGTGACTCTTCTTATAGCATGCCATAAACTCAACAACTGTGTCATAGATTCAGGAGCGTCAGATAATGTCATGCCTACCAAAGTGGCTCATGCTTTGGGTCTTACTCTCACACACTTATGGGTCCTGCTATTCTATGGAGAGTAAGGAGGTGCCTTTGGTTGGAAGGATTAAAGATGCACAAGTAGCTTTTGCGCCTTACCTGAGAAAAAGGTTTTGGCTACTATTCTGGTAGTAGATATCCCTCCTTCATATGGTATGTTGTTGAGTAGGAACTTCTGTAAGGATGTGGGAGGAGAAATTCAAATGGATTGGTCACATGCCCTTATACCAGTCAATGGCAAGATGAAGAAGTTGTTTCCTGAGAAGCAATATGAGTATATTGTGCAAAAACAGATGATCCCAAAGCACAAATACTCTATGAAGATATTGGACATGGTAACTATATGATTATGTCTCCGGAGGAAACTAAACTTCCCAAAGAAGTACTTCATGATCCTAATGGTGTTTGGAATCTAGAATTTGATGGAAGTTGTTCCTTGGTTGGGTCTGGAGCTGGTGTGGTGTTGATATCTCCTGAGGGAAAAGTTCATCCTTTCTCATTCAAACTTCAGTTTGAGAATACCAATAATACAAAAGAGTATGAATCCCTCATCCTTGGACTTAATGTGGCAAAAGAAAAAGGTGTGAAGAATCTTCTGGCTCGTGGAGATGCAGAACTAGTTGTTAAACAAGTCAGAGACCTTTTTCAAGTAAAGAATAGAAGGTTGAAGCATTATAGGAATCTAGTTTGGGATTCTATTGAATTTCTTGATGCCTTCTCCATCAAAGCAGTGCCAAGAGAAAAGAACACCAGGGCTGATTCACTAGTTGTCTCAGGATCATTGTTGATACCTCACCCTGATTTCTCTCAAGATAAATTCACCATTGAAATGATCCATAGGCCAAGTGTGCCTGATAATGCAAGTAACTGGCAAGTTTTCAATGATGATCAGCATTTGCTTTCTTTCTTGGAGCTCAGGGATAACTTTGAACAATTGTACTTCAAGGAAGTGACAATTTGCCTCGTGAGAGTGTATCTTCCAATGAGGAGGGTGTCAAAGAGGAGACAGATCAAGATGGGTGCATCAAACTCAAAGGTAAAAAAATTCCTAAAGGGCTGGTGAGTTTGGAGGAATTGTTTGATAAACATGATAGGTATGTTAAGTCTAAAGCTTCTACAGAGTGTGGAAATCTACTGAGTATGAAAAGATTAACATTGGGAGCTCACGACCCCAAAATGGTGAACGTTGGAAAGTGTTGTACGCAAGAAGAAAAGAAGAAGGTAGTGAACCTCTTGAAGAAGTATATGGATGTTCTTGCATATTCATATGATGATCTAAAAGCTTTCCAACCAAAGGAAATGCAACATTTCATTCCTCTCAAACCTAGGATTAAACCTTTCAAGCAAAAGCAAAGGTAAGTACAATCCAAATATTGCTTGACACCATTTTTCAGGAAATACAAAAATTATTGAAAGCCAAAATTATCTTCCCCATTCACCATTTGACATGGATTGCCAACATTGTACTTGTCAGGAAGAAAAATGGTGAGATTCATATCTGTGTTGACTTCAGGAATCTGAATCAAGCTTCTTTGAAGGACAACTACCCTCTACCCATGATGGATCAAGTTTTGCAAGTTGTTACAGATCTGAAATGTTGTCCATGCTTGATGGCTTCTCAGGGTATAATCAAGTGGAAGTTAATACCACAGATCAGCACAAGACTACCTTCACCACCCCCAGGGTACTTTTTCCTACAAGAGGATGCCTTTTGGACTCATTAATGTCGGTGCCACTTTTCAAAGGGCTATGGACTTGGATTTTGGAAGCCTGAAAGGAAAATGTATTGTTGTGTATCTAGATGACCTGACTGTGTTTTCCAAAACTAGAGCAAATCATTTTCAACATCTGAAATAGTTCTCTTGAAGTGCAGAGAACATGGGGTCTCTTTGAATCCCAAGAAATATGTCTTTTGTGTCACGGAGGGAAAATTTTTGGGGCATGTTGTCTCTAAATATGGAATCAAAATCGATCCTGAACGAGTTCAAGCTATTCAACAGATTCCTCTTCCCACAAGTAAGAAGGGAGTGCATTCTTTCTTTGGTAAGATCAACTTCCTGAGAAGATTCATTCCTGATTTTGCAGAGCTAACTTTGAATATCTCCCAAATGATGAAAGGGAAACAAATGTTTGGCTAGTCCTCTGAAGGGAAAGAAGCATTTGAAGGTATTAAAAAGGCTATTGCTAGGACTCCTATCTTAGCATGTCTAGATTTTAGTAAAGATTTTATTATTTATTGCTATGCCACAGAAAGCACCCTGGCTGTTGTATTGACCCAAAAGATTCTGATGATCATGAGCTCCCAATTTCATTCATGAGCTACATTCTTAAAAATCATGAGTTAAAATACACCATGATGGAGAAACATGCTTTTGCAGTGGTTAAAGTTGTCAAGTAGTTTCAATTTTATATTCTTAACTCTCACTTTGTGGTGCTTGTGCCTAATACAACCATCAAGTCTATTCTTACACAGCAAGAATTTGGAACTAAGAGAGGAAACTGGGTAGCAAAGGTTCAAGAATATGATATTGACATCAGACCAACCAAACTAGTTTGGGGTAAAGGCTTGTGTGAACTCATTGCTGAAGGAGTTGGTCATGAATTACCTAAGGATGAGGTTGATGTTCCTATTGTTCTATTTCTTAGCTTGACAGATGAATGGTATGCTGATATCGCTCATTTTCTCACCTATGGGGAGTGTCCCTCTCACTTGATTGCCAAAGAGAAGAGAGCTATCAAGCTAATATCAACACAATACGTGTTGTGGGAGAATTCTTTGTTCAAACATGGAGTGGATGGAAGATTTCTGAAATGCGTTGACAAAGAGCAACAAAAGAAGCTTTTCTCAGCTTTCCATGATCAAGCATGTGGAGGTCATTACTCATCTGTTGTTACTGCTCACAAGATTCTTCATGTTGGATACTATTGGCCTACTTTGTTTAAAGATGCATCAAAATGGGTTGATAAATGTGAAGCTTGTCAAACTTTTGTGGGAAGACCCAAGTTGGTTGCCTTGCCGCTTAAACTAGTTGTAATTGAAGAGCCCTTTCAACAGTGGGGTTTATATTTCATTGGAACACTCAACCCATCTTCAAGTGCTGGACATACTCATGTGTTGATTGCCACAAATTATTTCACTAAGTGGGTAGAATCCATTCCAAGAAAAGTACCACTTCTGAAGTGGTATGTAATTTTATCAAAGAAAACATCTTGGTAAGGTTTGGAGTGCCCAACAAGATTGTGACTGATAATGCTTCAAATTTTTCTTTTGTTGAGATGATGGATTTATGTTATGGATATGGCATTTCCCTTGCTCATTCTTCAAATTACTATCTCAAAGGAATGGATAGGCAGAATCAACAAACAAGAATCTGGTGGCTATAGTAAGGAAACTGGTTAATGAATCTCAGAGGAATTGGCACAAGAAACTCTATGATGCTCTTTGGGCGGATAGGACTACACCTAAAAGAGCTATTGGGATGTCCCCTTTTCAAGTGGTGTATGGTGTGGAAGCCTAATTACCAGTGACAGTGGAGCTACCAGCTTTGTACTTAATGAAGGCCATTGAAGACACTAGTTTCAATGATTCTTTAGACAAAAGGATCATGTATCTTCATAAGTTGAATGAAGACAGGCTGTAGGTTGTTGATAGAATATATGCCCACCAATGAAGGTAAAATCTTTGTTTGACAAGAAGGCTAAGTCCAAAAATTTCAAGTTGGAGACATTGTTTTGTTGTGGGATAAAAGACATGAGCCTCGAGGAAGCCATGGTAAGTTTGATTCTCTTTGGCTCAGTCCTTTCAAAATCAGGCATTTTGCTAGTGAAAATTCTTTCTATCTTGATTACATGGATGGTTCCTCTCTCCCACTTCCTTATAGTGGGCAGTACCTGAAATTGTTCAAGTCCTAGGTGAATAGGAAGTCTCTTTGTATATTATGTATAGTGTGTGTTTGCTTCTCCCTATTTCTATTTGTGGTGTGTTTTTCCTTGTTTGTGTGTTGTCTTCTGTATTGGTTTGCCTTTTGACTCTGTGGCCCAATGGATTACGCACTGGTCTTCTTCCCCTAGGTTTTCTAGAGTTCTTGCCTTGTCTCGTTCTTCTGATCTAGCCAAGTCATCCCCAAAAAGAGCCAATCTGTTGTCCTCTCAAAATTTCCCCTCTTTTGAAAGTCGAAAAATTGAAAATTTTGAATTGACACCCTTTAGTGATGTTCTAGTGAAGTGAAAAGTTGAGGAGATAGTAAAATTCACATTTTTGGAGTTATTTTGGTGATTTGCATGGTCTGTGGACATTTTTGTCCCTCATGTCCCAAGTTCTGCCTAGGCCTTCTGTTCCCGATCAGCCACATTCCCCGAAATTCTTTAACTTTTGTTATGTCAAAACTTTTGGCCCATTTGTCCCAAGTTCACTCGGGCTCTCTGTTCCCCGATCACCCATCAGATCGGGTCCTTCACGTACTTTTGTCCCATCTGTCCCAAAAGCATCTATGCCTTCTATCCCCACTTTTCCCGCATCGTGTGCATCGACCGAATCATGTCTTCACGTCCCTCACATTTCCAAGTTTCTGACCACCCATGCTCATTTGGCCCATTACCCGCATCGCCCGCGTATCACGTCTTTCACGTCCCTAATGTCCCAAATGTACCAAAGACCATCCGGGCCAATTTTTTCCGCTCTTCCCGATTCTTATCTTTTTGAGTCGGTGCAATATGAATTTAATGCACATTTAATGACCTTCTCTCTCCTAAACAAATATTTAATGGGACTATTCTCTATGCATTTGACACATTGCTCACTTGCCATCATTTGCTCAAATCCCTGTACAATTAAGGTCATTTGCTCATGCTCCTGCTCCCTTTGCATTTTTCATTGCGAATTTGATCCTTGAAGGTTTTTCCTCTATGCATTGCAAACATGAAGATCAAATTCCAAGGCCAAGAACATGTATCACCCTTGAGACCTCTGTTCCCGATATCGGGGATAGTGAGGTTCGGCACCTAGATTTTGGGGATTTTTGGAACAGATTGACTTTCCCTAATCCTTCCCCCATGGCACAAATGATCAACGATAGTGGACTTGCTTATGCAGCTGGTTTCCCTATCTCTATACAATGTGCCGACACCGTGCTCACCTATGGAGCTCATTTTAACTCAGACACCAAAGAATTGACTAATGTGCATGGGGAGCTGATTGCCAAACTGATGCTGCTACCATTACTACTACCCTACGCATTCTAGAGATTGAAGACTCCATCATTCTCACTCAAGCTCAAGCTCAGACCCTATTCGAGCAAGACAATGAAAAATATAAGGCAAGAATAACAAAATCATGGTTGAAGAACCCTAAGAAGGGAGCGTCTCGACTTTCCAAGGTGTTATTTAGGGCTGATTTCAATGAAGAGTTGTTTTATTTCATCATTTTGCTAGCTCGTGTCATGGGATTGCCCTCTACTAATGAATTTCACTTCGGATGTGCCCTTTCATCAACATCATCTGATGAAGGTAATCAGAACATAAATTGGGCAAAAATCATTTGCATGAATTTGACCAAGCAATTGTCTAATGTGTAGTAGAATAAGAAGTTTTATATGACTTCTTATCTCATGTATTCCTAGCTAAAGCATCCCAACAGTGGTTTGTATTCACATACATGGAGGGCCAGAAGGATGAGCCCATTTATGCATATTGCCCTCAATTTACCCTTGAAACTAGCAACCACAATTTCAAAAGAGTTAATGATGCCTTTACCATGTATATTGTAAGGCTTTTAGAAGGTGATACTACCAAGAGGTTTTCTGATGAAGCCATGAACCTGATAGCTAAGTATGGAGCTTTCTTCATTCAATTCAGAGGTTTTCATATATCAAGTTGGCTGGTTATGAAAACACACCTCTCAAGCTCCCCATGTTTTGTAATGACAAGATGGCTCTAATTGAAGTGTGTAGGCAATTGGATAAATTGCATAGAACCTGTAGGGACAAGAAAATATTTGGTCTGCGCTTCCCTATTTCTTTGGGAAACTATACATGTAAAACAACCTTGGATGCCCAAAATATAGAAAGGGCCCTTGCTCCCATCACTGTCCACTTTTTCAGGCCTAGGACTTGCTTTGACTTGAAGAAGTTCATTGAACAGAACCTCAGGATAAACTATCATCATAGGCCAGATACTGAGGATTACTAGGTTGATTGTGCAGATGATTTTGAAGCAAGGCGGAGGCACTATGGCAGACTCTCTCTGAAACGATTAAAGAGCTCAATCTCTATCAAATTCTTGAAGGGTTCCAGGATGATGATGAATACTTGTAGTCTTTTGAATATGAGACATTAATCAAACATACTCCTTTGGAAGATCTGGATTGGTACAAGAAGGAGAAGGATGACTTGGTTGAGATTTTGACCCTTGTCCTTGTAAGAACCAAAGTTTGGTTTGACAGGAAGGTTCGAGAGCTTAAGAAGAATCAAAGCATATCTTCTTCTAGAGATACTTCAACTCCTAAGAAGGAAACACATACACACAACACATAGGTACCTGTACAAACCCCTCCTTCTTCCTCAATTAAAGAACTCTGAATCATCTACTCCCTCTTCTTCTACTCAAGTGTACCAAAAGAAGATAAAAGAGGTTAAACAAGAGCCAATTGAGGAAGAACCCCTTCTAGAGCATTTAGGATTGCCTTCAGGGCCTAGAGAACATTATTGTTCTTAGTGAAAGTGATGATGGCAAAGTATTAAACCCTGCAGGAACTTCAGAAGTTACAGTAGAAGATGAGAAGGAGGTGCCTAGCACTGAACCTCCTAGTACCACAAATTCCTCTGCACAAGAAGCTCCAGATGCCTCACTCACCTCTTTACTAGAAGAAACAATGGTGAATACCTTAAGTGTCATGGGTTCACTTGCTCTTGGACCTCTTGTCCCTTCTTCTTCTTCTTCTTCTACTTTTGCATGGGTGCAACCCTTGGTTGATAGCAAGAAGAGAAAACCTTCTTCCCGTTTGACAGGGCCAAATTTTGATGTTGTGGCAGCTTTGTTAGGTACTACTCCTCCTCCTCTAGTAAAGAGAGCTAAAACAACTTCAAGAATAGTGACAGATGCTCAAGGCCAACAATTTCTAGAGGTTACAAAGCCTAAGGTTGATAAGGCAGAGCAAGATCTATTAGCCTCTGACTTGGAACTTTCTAGAATTCCAATGGGAGAATCTACTCCTGAGAGTGAGGTACATAACCTCTAAGAAATAGTAACCAAGGTTATTGAGAGAGTGGAAAAGGGTAAACAAACTATAGAATAGTTGGAAGAACAAAATCAAGTTCTTTCCAACTTCATCAAGTCATTATTGGCTAAGGATAAGGTTTTGGATCCTGCTCCACTGGCTGCCCTTCCACCTCCTATGATTCTCAGTCAGGATGAGGTTCAGAGTATCAAGGATATACATAGATATTCCACTTATGGAAGGGCTATGGAAGCCATGGTTGATGACATGACCATTGCAGGCTTGAACTTCATTGTAGAAGCCTTCAAACTCAATGAGAAGGTGGCCAACCTGCAACAAAAACTCTCCTCCTCTATTAGAACTATGGACAAAGAACTAAAGCTTTGGAGTAGTTGCATCATAGATCTTCGCCTGATGGGACAAGCTGATGAAAAGATATTGTTGGCCAGTAAAGTTTTTGATGATGCCAAGGACAACTTGTTAGGGTCATGGGTGTTCAGTGTTGAATGGAAAATAAAAGTTTTGGAAGAAGCCTTGGGAGAATTGAGAAACAATTGGCAGAAGGGAGAATCTTTCAAGACTTGTGTTGCATCTTCCTTTAAGGATATTCATTGTCATCTTCATGATGAAACTTCAGGTGTTCCTTTCTCTCTTCAAGAGATTAAAACTCAATTCAAGACATTTTTCAAAGAATACCTGTTCAAAGAAGAATTGATTACCAAAGAGAAGATAAAGGATATTTGCTCTCTTCAATCTGCCATTGAAGAGGCTAATAAAGAATACCTAGAACATACCGAGTTTGATAAGGACATGGAGAAATGTCTAGGCACTTGGTCTCATGCCACTACCAACACATCAATCCCATGAGGCAGGGAGATAGCTGAGGCATTAAAAAGATTCAGGCAACGGATTCTCAAGTCAGTGGGCCCTCCTCAAAGCAATAAGCAGATTTTTTCTCTCCTAGTTTCTCCTTTTCTCCTTCTTTTCCTAGAATCAAGCTCATTGTAAAATAATTAAGTACATTTTGTTGATCACTTCCTTAATTAATATTTTAGTTAAAAGAAACGGTTACCAAGTGTAACCAATTTGTAAGCTATATAATGGGCTCTCTAATGCCATTTTCGGGGCTAGAACTCTAGTTATTTTTGAAAGTGTAAAGGAGTAAAAAGCTATCAATACAAGAAGATCTCTCTTTCTATTTCTATCTGTTCTTGTTCTTTCCTTTCTATCGTTAAAGTTATTGAATCATTAATCTATTTTACTTCAAGAAGCTTTGTATTCTTGTGGATGTCATCTCTGGAACTTTGTGTCTGTGAAATAACATCTTGTGGTTTTAATGCAAATGATTTTGTTCTATATGATTCCATTCTGGCATGTGTAAGGAATTATTTTGTTATCTATATTTCCTGAGAGTGCTATTCTACCTTTTCCCATTCCTTAATTCTTCTATCCTTTTGTATTGATGATCTATTATATCAAACACTTTCATGATATCAGAGTTCCTCATTAAAACTAAATGTTGTACATTTGTAAATAGGTTTTTGCCTTTAAATAAGGGAACCTCTCCCATTAAAGAGGAGGGAATTTGTCCCCTAAGCTGTTGCTTTCATTAAAGTCATACTTGACAACCAACATATACAACCACCTTCTCGGATGAAAAATTATTACCAACTAAAAATTTACCGCCCCTCACTATATATTCAATCCATTCGGATTTATATAACCTCCTCTAATGATATTTTAAGAATATGCATCCATGATCTCGTTAAAAACCTTCAATAACTCCATGGCCTCTCCTCTAGTTATAAATAACATGCCATATCCCTTGAAAAATCTCTCGGAAAATCCTTAAAATCTTTGTGTAATTATAGTAAACCTCTACTCATTTTCCATTCGAATGCATCCTCGTGTTCATTCTTTCTCGTAGCATTTCCTCCTCCATTTGGAAGAAAATTTGGAGCACCCATAATTAAACTATTTCAAGATTCTACAAGCGTAACACTTCAAAAATCTCATATTGAGGTTTGCGAAGGAAGAGCTTAGAAAAATTGTTGTGTTTTATTTGTTTGTCTTTCATTTTAGTTGATTTTATCATTTCTTACAAGGAATTTATAGGATATGTTTAGGATGAAATTAATGAATCTTTCCATGTCACATCCTGACATTATCTCCCCTCTCTTTCCATGAGGAATATGCATCATGTAAGTTTTATCACACCGAGGATGAACCGATATGCACGTAAAGGAATCATTTATAACAACCAATGAATGAGAAGCTAGAAGAATCTTGTGAATGGGGAGAGAGTCAACTTGTTCTCATCACATCTGGATTCCCAAGTAATTATGGAAATGAATCAATGGTTTAAATTCCACCAAAGGATGATGAGTACCTTCATGTTGTGTGATGAGATTTTGTTTTTGAAAACATGGGAGAATGGTTTTTTCTCGGTCACAAGATATCGACAGAGACTATAGAGAGCAGAACTTTCAAACAAGTAACAAAGTGGTCATTGGATACAAATGTGTTTTCTATAAAATATCAATATGAGAATGAAAATTTGGTTTCCCTTATTCTTCTAAAACCATATAGAGCCATCATGAGAGTATGGCATGACCAGCTAGTTATTTTTTAGCTTCGTAAGTGGTATGAATTCAGCCCATTATTCCATGATGGTACCTATTTTATCATCCTGTTGTCAGGTGTGTGGAAATATTGTATATTATTCCCCCACCTCTGTAACTTTCCCTCCAATGTAGCATAGTTTTCCCTTTTGTTGTGTGTTTCCTTTCCATTTGGTGTGTTAGTTTTGTTTTTCCTTGTTCATGTCATTGCTTGTATTAGTTGGTGAAAGAATGACTCTATTACCCAATTATCGAGGAAATAATATACTTACGATGAGATACATGATATCCTTCATTATCCCTTATGGTCTATGTCCCCGAGTTAGAGCTATTTGTTGTCATGTTAAATGTCTAGCATGCAAAATTGAAATTTTGGTCATGACAACCAAACCCCCACTTGAAAATGTCCTCTCTTGGTCATTGTAAACCCCTACTACTCTAGCCGACATATTCATAGTATCATCCTCATTATGTATTAGAGGAACATGATAACAATATTTTCAATTATGTTTCATGTGCAAGGATGTATTCCTAAGGTGATTGAAGAAGTTATTGAGAATCGAAGTGGAGCAACTAATTTTGAAGGCCTAGAAAGGGCCATTTTACAACTGGTGAATACCCTCCAAAAGGTGATTGCAAGGGAAAAACCCAACTAAAAGTTGTGAATAGGATTTTTAATACATTTAAGGAAATTTTTTTGAATTCTATGGAGCCAAATGAAGTCATTGGGGTCATTGCGGGTGTAGGGAATGTCACACTCAAACAGAGAGGAAGCTCACTTGTCGGCTGATTTTGGGAGTTCCATGAGGAGTTGGGAGATAAAAATATGAAATTTAAATCTCTAATAATCATCTACATGATGGACATATCAATTTTTTTCCAACACTTCAAAATATTTTGTGTTAATCCAAGACACTACAGTACCTTCGAGCCAAAAGAGGAACATGACCTATAAATCAATTTATCGTGAAGAACGGCTCTTTAAATTAGTTTTCATGATCCCAACAAATGATTTAGAATCAAAATCATATAATGTTTGACCCTAAAATACCCTTCCATGCTCTTAGGGTAAAAAACACACTCATGGTGTTCTCAAATGGAGTTGGAAAATGACATTAGCATATTAACAAGGTATGAGCACAATTTAGAGGATTTTGTGTCCCCTTGGATTTTTCACAAGGTGTAAAGAGGACACAGGGGGACACAAAATCATACTCCCCATGTGGAATATTATATGTGTCACTTAAGTGACAACATGTAGTGTTAGAAACATGTTAAGTTATTCCTACTCAAATCTAATCCCCTTCTCATGTTCCCAAAACCCCATGGCACATTTTGTAGCATGTTGTGTCCCCTTAAATTTTCCCCATGGTAAAAAGAGACACGAGGGACACAAAAGGGAGCTCCTCATGAGTCCCCTCTCCTCACAACTTGCAGATCAAACCTTTCGCCCCCTAAGAAACATCTAACTTTCATATTTACTTAAACACTTCCCCCATCCTCATGAGATGACCCCAATGGCACAGCTTTGAGTTGATGGTTTCCCTCATATTACACCAACATAAAAATGGACAAAGGGTACATGAAAATTTTCTCTTCTTCTTCTATTTAGCCCCTAGAGATATGAAAAACCAATTTGTAGCCCTCGAAATCCATTTTCAACCCCTTGCATCTCTCACGCCGCACCACAAGCTAAAACTTGTCATCATCGTTCAAAGTGAACTTTTTTCACATCTTATCCCCTTGCACCTATTTTCCCCTATTTTTTAGGGTGTAACCACATGTCAACCCTCCTCCAACCCCGATTTAGCTTGTTGGGTTCAATTTGAGTTAAAACTTGCATTTGAATGAAATAACTCCACAACTCAAAACACTTAAACATTTTTGAATTGCATGAGTTATGATCCCCAAAAACAAATCCATTTTTACCAAAGTGATTCCACTTAAATTTTTCAAAACTTCAAGCTCCAAAACTTAAATTTGCTCGTATCTCACAATCCATGCACCTAATTTCCACCAAAATTTACCAGTTCACTCCTCCCGTAAACTCCTTCAATTTGATTGTAAGAACACAACTATTGATGATATATATAATTTTTAGCATCCAATATAAATTTACATCCCTTGGATTTCCTTTTTCAGATCTATGGATTTTTGGCTAATAGAATCTTAGAAAACTAGAGTAGAAGGTCCCGAGACAAAACCTAATCTTTTGAGACCAATTCCATTCCAATCTGACACCCAAAAGACCTCTATCTAAAAATTTTAAGGTGTTACATTTCTCCCATATCTAAATATAATAAGTTTCCAAAATAGTAAACCTTCAATGTCCATGTTACTCCCTGCACGTAAAAATCATTAAAAAGTGACAATTCTAAAAACTTAATAAAAATAGTCATCCTAAACAAGACTACTGCTAAAAATAGAAAGTCGTGTAAATGAACTTAAGTCACTTGTATTAGTCTACATTCCACCTATCTCATTTTTTTTTCCATCAAGAAGGTTAAGTATTTGTATCTCTGAGCCAAGCTTCATGACCGATCAATGAATACCCTAATGTGGGGGCAATAATGTCACCCACATGAACTTGGAAAACCTAAAAGATAGCATGTTAAACAAGCCACGGGGGTAGTACAAGAAATATACTCTCAAGCGGATCATTCGGGGGTAGGAGGCCATGCATTATTTGTTGGCTTGCATCGAACTTGTTTTGGCCTATGCACAACATTATGATCCAAACACCAATAACAACATGGTCATCATAACTAAGGAGTTTGCTTCAAAATAATGGGTGAGGACCGACTCACAATTATAAGGCTAGGAAATTGTTTCATGGCCCAAACAAGGAAGAAAACCATTCCATACTCTCAAAACTTAGTCTCAAGGTAAAATTCAAGAAAATGTTTCAGTTCATTCTAAGAATCATAGGAATGGATTATCATGTTTAAGTGATGCATATCATGAAAGGAAAGTGATATCAAATAGGGTCTGTAAAGGTGAGCCCCAATTCTTAATCATCTTCTCAGAATCTAGCATGGGAATGTGTTTGATGAGTATGATGGTGAATGCAGAGTTTCTTCTTTCCTCATTTGTAGAAGAATACATTTTCAATAAGGAATGGGTGAACAAGAAGGTGTTTGGGTCTCTTGAGGTTGATTCCATCCAAGAAGGAGATATCTTTGTCACTAAGGTGAATTGTGAAGTTCAAGGAAGTCACGAGGAGGAAGGTGATGATCTCCACATTCCAACTCCGACCTTGTATTCAAATATCTTTCCAAGAGGAGGGACATCATGTGAATCACACTGTGGCAAGGAACATGTCAAAATAAATTGATGTGTGCAAAAGATCGTCGCATGAACCACGTACTATCGATGTACCTAATACCATCATGTTTTCAAGATCAAGAAGTCATTACAAATCCACTCGGTGCATATCTAATGTTATTTTTTTAACACTTACTCAATGTTTTGGATTGTGTTTATATCTCACGGAAGAGTAAGTTGCAATCACAAGGTGTTTTAACTCAATAAGAGGTCAAAGGTAAAGAGATTCATTCTCAAAGAATTCTCCTAACATGAATCAAAAGAAGGCTCTTCATAAATGGAAGCTTCCCCATCTTTGAATCATTACTTACCTCTCTTCTCCTCTCTCTCACTCTCTAACATTTTATTCCTTCATTAGGAATGCACTTTTTCACTCTTTCGTCTTATTCACTATAGTGACCATGTAATTGTGCATTGTAAAAGTCTCTTTTTCACATATAAGAAAAGGACTTAATTTCATTCCTAGGGAATGTGAAAGGTCACAAGTGGGGGATAAGATGAAAATTCGCATGTGGGGAGGAAGAGACAATTTATAAGCTATAAATTGGAATGGCCTCTCCATTCCAAAGAGTTGTCATTTTTTTATTGTTGTTGGCTATTGGCCTTTACGTTACTACTACCGCAAGCAATAAAACAACATTTCTTCTCTCCACTTCCCTATGTTTTTCCACTCTCTCTACTTTCTAACTTTGCAAGCATTGTAATATTGTACAACCAAGAAGGAACTTTGTGTCTTTGATTAATGAATCTATAGAACTTTGTGTCTATGATTTATTAGTCTTGTTATTGCTTACATGGTTTATTTCTTATTATTGAATGTGGACCTACTCTATCTAATGTGTGTGAAATCTGTAAGTCTACTCAAAACATTAACCCCCTTCTCTATTTCCTCGTCTCCTCTTTACCTCTCTTCAAAGAAAATTCCTCCCTATACAATGTATAAGCATTTTCCCACATGTTTAGTGGAGTATTCATGTGTGATCCATAACCTAATGGCCACCCCATAGTTCTAGTTAGTTTAAAATCAATAAATGGGAGCCTCCCCATACCTAAGAAGGAGGGGCTTAGCCCCGTGACCATTGGTGAAAACAACTATTATGGCCTAGATTAAATTATTTCACAATAGTTTTGGTGAATTCATTGGGGAAGATTTTCCCTGTGCACCCTATAAAGATCTATAAATAAATTAAAAATCTAAAATAAAATAAAAATTTAAAGGTGAGTCTATTAAGGAAATAATCCATATGTTTATTTCCCACATCATGAAGATGAATTATTGTGGATTTTTTCAAAATCAATATGTCACAACAAAAATGAAGAAGAATATGACAATCAAAACATCTAGATTTCAGCTCAACCATCATTCTTGACTAGCTCTTATAAAAGTACTGATTATGACACAACAAAGATTTCTCTCATTTTGAATAGAAATCTACAATCAGCAAAAGGAAAACAAGTCATTGATGTTCATACACAAGTTCTAAAAGGATATCCATAATGGATAGAATTGTTATATCCAATAATCCTACTATCAAATCCTTGTGGCATTTGATGAGAAGGATGCAAAAGAAATGTGAAATGTTGCAGGCACATAATGATGAATAATGTGTGAGAACAAATCTTCAGATGAGGTAAGTGAAGAGAAAATTCTTTCAGAAGAAGAACCTCCTAAATGTAATGTTTTGGAATCTACATTGTTGTTTTAAAAACTCAAAACATTGTCTTTTGTTTCCCTTTCTTTAGATGATTTTATTGCTTATGGAGATGAAGAAATGAACTCCTTGAAAAAAGTATTATGTGTAAAAAAATTGAGAGTTGCAAAAGGAAGTTCTGACCCTCAAATCAATTTTGAAATCCTAACATGTGTTGTGACCATGCAAGAAAAAATATAAACATCTTAAAGCCCTTTGTAGTGAGGAAGAGAAGAACTAATTTCTGGAGGTGGATTTTGATGAGTCTCCATACTATGAAGTGTCTATCCCAGGGAGATACTTTGGTGTCACTCATGACTGTTCTATTTCAGAACATCCTAATGAAATTCAACTCAGCATCTTAGTAGGAAATGAAAGAAGCATGAAGTTGAATCTTCATCCATAGTTGCAATTTAGATCAAGAACAACCCTCTCAAGAAGTGACTTACATGAGAAATTGGAACTCTTGTCTCATAACAAATGAACCAATGCTTGTTGAGATTGCCACCAATCATGAAGACATTCAAGAGATGAATCCTTCTTCTCCGCTACAGGTCATTCAGGAGAGTGATTTTAAGGTAATTATTGATGATTTCCTTTCTAATTTTGGATTTTCATTTCATGCACAAATTCCCAATAATGAAATAAAGCAAATGGAAGAGTTCAATTTACCTCTCATAACATTTTTGATGAGCAAAGATCACATGAAATCTTTGATGAGTTGGTGTCCCTATCATCACCAAGAGAGCATGATAACATGCATAACTATGATTATGGATTTTTCTCTTTTCCCTACAAAGAAGAGGACTTTACGGCAGATGTTTCAGATGGAATAAATGAATCTTTCCATGTCATATCGCCAACATTTTTTCCTCTATATTTTCATGAGGAGTAATCATTATGTGAGTCTTACCACATCAAGGATGAACTGGTATACACAAAAGGAATCATTTAGAATAATAAACTAATGAGAAACTAGAAGAAGCCTCGAATTGGGAGAGAGTCATTTTTTTCTCATCACTTCCAGATTCCTTGCTAATTTTGGAAATGATTCCATGGTGAAAACTCCACCCAAGGATAATGACTATTATAGCCACAAAATCATGCACTTTAGACATTATTTAGTCTCGGTCTCATACTACTATTTAGAAGGTTTTTGAGTGAAGAAAGTACTAATTAACCCTCGTCTTTTGGCCATATTACTTTATTTTATTTCATCATTCCCAACCTCTTGCACCTATATGCCCACTCATCTTTCATTATTTTGCATTATTTTAGCTTTGATTTGGGACACCTAGGCTACATCTTGGCACATGGGCGCCCGGTCCAACCAGGCGCCCAGAGCCTTTTTGAACTTTCCCGCCACTTTTTAGGCACTTTCTAGCTATTTCAACTTCTTATCTTTTTGGTGGTCGACCATTTCGGGGTTAATTACAAAATTAGATCAAGATAACTCTATAAATATAAAGTTATGAGACCATAATGAGGGACAAAACACTAGTCACTACTATCATCCACCTAGGGTTGCATCTATCAAAGGCATTTGAAATCATTCACATTCATTTAGCTTCATCACAAGGGACAAGGTTGGTTAATCTGCATCACATAAGCATATGAGGGGATTTTATTCTATTTCATCCACCATTTTACTACATTTTTACATTTAGTTATTACACGTTACTTCACAAAGTGTGACTAGCACAAGAGCACCTAGGGCACATGATTCACACACACACCAGAACTACATTTGGGTTTGAAATGTAGTGTAACACTTAGTTAGTAAGCCCACTATTGTGGCAGCTGAGGTCAATCCGACCTATTCATATGCATTCTTTTTTTTAGGGTTTTGATCATTCTTTTGGTCTCTTATAGGTCTTTCTACTCACCTCGATTAGCAATCGACACAGCACAAGATAGCGAAACTAATGTGATCGACAAATGAAGGTTTCAAACACTTACGAACTTGTGAAACTTAGTTCGGACCTTTTCACAGACTGTGTGCCCATTCTACATACCAAAGCGCCCACAAAGTGCCCTAATCCTTCTCCAGTACCCTGGTCCACTTAGATTACACATATATACATCTTTTTGGGCCTCTGCACACCGTCTCCCTTCTGTTTCGCCACCCACTCGCAACACAATCTCACAAGTTCATCAAATCAACCGAGTTCATTCATTCTCTCTTAACACTCTAGGGTTTTAGCATTTCCAATTTCATAGTTCTTGGGTCATTTTCTATTAGTTTTTACTTTGCATTTATTTATTGTATTTACATGTTGTTCTAGATTATATTAACTACTATTATTCCACATTTTTAGTTAATCATTTTGGTGAACCCGACTCGATCATTCATGCTTTTAGGTTCTTCATTCATTGCTTGTCATCCTAGGGTTTGGTCATCATGAGTATATCAATCAATGATTATTTGTTTGTCAATCTTGATTTACTACATAGAGTCCAGCATCTTCTTGTTACTACTCGCATTCATGTTGACATGCATCCAGACTCGGTTTATCAAACATTTGTCGATGTATTCTCTTCACACATAGTATTCAAGTCTAATCTTCCTCGTTGATGTTCATACTTTTGATAATGACCTGCCTCTCTGCATATCATATGTCATATTCATAATGTAGGTGTTAAGCGCACTTTGATTGATAATGGATCTAAACTTAACTTGTGTCCTATGTCATTCCTTGAAGCTTTAGGTCTTTCTACTTGTGATGTTAGTCCATCTAGTATTTCAATTTCAATGTGTTCTTATGATGGTTTTGTCCATCCTTGTCTCGGTCACATTACATTTCCTATCACTATTGGTCCAAAGATTGTCCACACTATCTTTTTCATTGTTGATTTCCCAGTCTCCTACAACTATCTACTTGGTAGGCCATGGCTTCATGTCATGCAAGTTTTCGCCTCTACTATACATAATTGTGTAAAATTATTACATGAAGGCATTGAGTACACCATTTTCATGACCATGATCCATTCCAGTATTGCGACCAGGATCCTAATACTAGTCTTCATATTCCATGCATAGATATTACAGATGAGCCCCAACCTATGGAAGAACCACCTCACTTACCACCACTTGACAATGTCATTTGTGTGATAGATGTAGTTTATTATATGTCACCTACTACTATTGTTGCTATGATCCCATATCAGGGGCCTATCTAGTCCATAAACGTCACTCTATCACCCACACCTTCACCTGCACCACCTACATCAACACGTTGACCATTTACTTGCACGCTCTTCATGAATGAATCATATTGGGAACATATTCCATTTGATCCTACATGTGATGACACCATATGTACACATGATGGTTTGGCTCGCCTAGGTTTTGATTTTGAGGATCTCTATCCTGCACCACACACTCCTAATATTTATCATGGATTTATTCGCATTACTATTACTTATGGCTTACGTATATTTCATCTTACGATCTATAAATCACGTAGTCCTCACTCTTCTCTACTTACATTAGGGCAATCATAGTTTGATTATATTTGGGATACTCTATATTTGGATCATATATACATTTCATTTCCTACTCCTTTTGGACATATCTTCATCTGCAATAGCTCTTTCCTAGGATACACGCAAAATCTCACCCATTGGTATGCACACGTTTGTCCACTTCCTCCATTCACCGATGAGGAGTATGTTATGGGCATGTATAAATTTCACGTCAATGGCTCGTTACACGATCAACCAAACACTATTGCTTATCAAGTCACCAATGCTTATCCATTCGACTATGATCCTGAAAGTGATGATCTTCTAGATGACATTACATGATAGCCTCTTTCATCATGCACACTATGGGGGCATAGTATTCACATCCCCCTCTCTCATCATCATAGGCACATCTCTCATATTTACATTATCATTCATTCACATCTTTACAGTAGTACATCACACTCTTAACATTCATACATACCTCATCTTAGCATCATCTCATCTTGCATAGTCATACATACGTTATAACATCGTCATTACTG
Organism: Taxus wallichiana var. yunnanensis; assembly: GCA_018340775.1. Lineage (NCBI taxonomy): Eukaryota > Viridiplantae > Streptophyta > Pinopsida > Cupressales > Taxaceae > Taxus > Taxus wallichiana. The sequence goes on along the minus strand of CM031237.1, from coordinate 636,301,767 downwards.
ATGACACACTCTTGTGTTTTGGTTCACACTTCACTATCGAGGCATATTACTACACATGAACCCCACACACTACACTATAGACTCCACAACTCGTGTTTCACGTCTTACGTTATACATTCTACATTTTTTCCATATCCTTTCAATTTTTGCACATCTATAAATCATACATCATACTAGTCTTCATCATACTCATCTAGCATTGCACCCTTCATACTATACTCTCTTAGAACACTACACATAATGTATTTAATACACTCGTATACACATCACATGGTCATTTATCATCTTCATTACATATACTACATCATCTTCTACGCACTACACTCACTACCCTATGACACACTTTAGTTCCTCAGTCCATACTCAACTGCTACGAGGGTTTACAAATCAAATGGACCTTACATTCATCACACGTTTATCATTCGACCTTTCATCATGCAACATTTCTAGGATAGTGACACATGCTTTATAGGCTAAATTTTCACTTACTCTATAATCTTGTAGTGGTATCTGCTTTAGGCTACATTACCACTCCCAAAATTCATCTTATTGTGATACACGCTTTAGGGCTAAATCATCACTCATGCATTCATTTTTTTGTATATACGTGCGCGAAAAGCGACAAAGCGGCGTGAGAATCAACAAGTAACTCTTCCGCGTACCCGACCTCCCGAGGTCGTGCCGAGACAGCCGGTGGGGGTAGAATATGCAGACAAACTAGTTAGGCAGTCTAATGTCTTTGACACGCACTAGTGGAATTTGCGAATCTAAGGCAAAGAAGGCCCTTCTAACTTGGACTGGTGTGATAGATCGATCAGCGAGGATGACTGCTCGAAGGCTCCAATCAATATCGAGCTCTGGCGTGATTCGATCTATGGGTTGCGGAATACGTGGAAAATGACCTGGGATTGTTTCGTGTATATCTCCTGATAAGGTCATATAGTGGATGATGAATACAATCGATTCTATGGACGATTTTCTGGCCTAGTCCAGAATTCCCTAGCTTCGTTAGCCGCTATATCTAGTAAGGACAGTTGTTCGATGATGATAGGTGGAAGTGGGGTGGACTGAAATACTAGTGTGCGTAGGCCAGTGTCTATATCTAACTGACTTGTGGATTCGTTGGGCTGTGGGATCTGTGGATCACAACCGTAGACTCTTGGTTGTTGCGGTCCTGTTATGGTCATACGCGAGATCAAGTTCTAATCCCTAGTATCCAGTAATCGTATGCTTTCTCAGCTTCTATGTTTAGAACCAATAGTTGTGCAATCTTCTCATAATACCTTACAGACGTTCTCGCAACCTGGATTCTTAAGCTGGTATCTATATCTACGAGGGTGTCTCTAGCGTCTGGCAGTGGAACTAGAGGATCGCACCCGAATGTTTGTTCTCTTTCGAGCCCCTCTACAGTCATGTGGATGTTTTCTAGAGTAATCTGTAGTTTGGCTGACTTGACCAAAACGCATGTGCTTGGTCGTCTTCTATGTTTAATCCTCTTAACTGTGGACTGATCAGTTGTAAATCTGTGGTTGTTCGGAATACTTGTATCCTGAGATTTTGGTCTATGTCAACTATTGCTGTGACTAGGTTTGGTTGAGGCACGATTGGCTCAAATATATATTCCCTGGGCTCTTGAGGTCCCGTGATTGTCATACGAAACAAAATGCAATCTAACTGTAATGAAACAAATTCTAACTAAGTGAAATAAATCTAACTACATATAACTCTTATTTTTCTATGAAATATTCTAACAATTCTAAGAAAAACAAACTATTTTAAGCGTATCTAGAAATAATAACTAAACAATAATTTAAAACAGACAAGATAACCGAGTGTGGTTATTTGCCTGTGCGATTTGTAGAATTATTCTAAATAAAATAGCCTGTCTAATCTACCTGCAAGATTCTCGATCCTACCTCAGAAGTGAGGAGTGAATCATAGTTTCTCAGAAACTATCAATCCCCACAGCTTCCCTGGCAATATCGAGAATAGAATGAAATGAAATAAAGCGATTTAACTACTCTATTTGATATGAATCTGACTAGAACTTTGAAATTTAAAACCTGGACTCCGCAGAACAGTGGCGAATCCGATGGTGTATGTGATCTCGTCCCCTCAGTATGATCTTCTCGTTCTTTCGTGTTCACTTGGATCCAGAAAAGCGTGTAATGCTAGCACCGATAGGAGTAGATTTTGGGACAAGGACAACTCAGAATGCAGACCGAGAATGTGAGTAGGAGAGGGATAGCCTTGAGTACGAGCTTGGCTTATGCGATTCCTAGCGGGATTTTCTTTGCGAGTCATGCAACGTGAAGCGACCAGAACTTGCAACTATCCTATACGAAGAGCAAAACCTGCAACTTTAATGGCTTCCTAAGCTATCCTGTTCCAATGGTTTAGATAAAACAACAACACTTTGTTTGCCTGAAAGTTGGATATGTGGCTTATCAATAGCTGAATAAAAACTAACCAGGCAAATAATGAATTAAACTAAGAACTCCAAGACACAACGAAAGTAAATCTACAGCAAAGAGAAATTCAGAGGCAAGCTTCTAACTGGATTGGATGAAATGACAAAGACCTTTGCCCAGCACAAGATGGGTCATGGCTTACCAACAATGTGAGCAATTTAACAAAAGATGCAAGTGAATTCAAGCTATGGCTTCTAAACAAGCTAACTAACTAAAGCACTAAAATGAGGGAATGAGAGCAAAGATCAAACTTCAAAATCCAGCCAAGCTTCAGACCAAAACTCCAGACCAAATTCTTCACCAAAATCTTCACCAAAATCAGACCATTTGCATGTACACAAACCATGCATTTATAGGAATTCAAGCATCCAAGAACCAAAACCAAATTGAACTCCTAAACAATAAACAAAGGAAAAACACTGTTCCAGGGGACCAAAAACATTAATGCATGCTCAAGTCGGCAAAGAAAAGCTGGTAAAACATGATATTTCACGCGAGTCGCGTCAAAAGAGCGTTCTGGAAAACGCGCACAGGACCGCCGCTCCGGCAGGGCGGCGGTTTCGTCACTGAAGGTCAAGAGGCCAAGGAAAGATAAGAAAAGGGAAAAACAAAGGGTGTGGGGGCTAAGCGGGGCATGCGGGATGTTAACGCATACTCCGAGGGCTTTTCTGGATCCCGAACACCTTGCGAGGAGACCTGTATCATCATTGGGGCACTTGTTACACTCTTTACTCTGGCGGTGACAAGACCTTCTGATTTTTTGGGTACGTCTGATACCCTTAGGCTATAAGGTTCACTATAATCTCTTCTAGATGTCACATATCATCATCAATGCACATACACAATCAAAACAACACGCTAGACACAACACACACTTCAACCATTTCCCGATGACGCACTCTCATTTACGGTTCATTCTTGACTGACTGGGGAAAACCAAATGAACCTCATTGCATACATTTCCATTCACTTGGGGGGCACATGGCTCCTACCATCCATCTTGCATTCCATTCCATCCATCCACAACATATTGCATATTATGGTTGCTTTTACTCTTGCTTACTTTTGCTTGTTCATGGTCATTTTATTACACATGCTAGTTAGATTAATTATATGTCATTTATCTATATCATCCACACATGTGTGTTCATGTCTTTTTCTAGTTATGATCATAGATACAGTCTCTTACACGTAACACGGATGCTCGCCTTCTACCCTTCCTACATTGGTCATTGGGGGCATCCACATTCGTCTCTCACATGTGTTATTACTTCATTTTGTAATTAGAACTTTACATTACTTAGTTCTACATGCTTTTTACATATTGTTACCTTTCTAAATGTTGATGGGTGTTTTATGTGTAGTATTTATTATGTAGGGATATTTGTTTCCATACTTGTTTGTTACAGTGTCTGCTATTGTTGGTTTTTGTGTGCGGGATTTTCCCTATGTTTGGTGTGCATACTTGTTTGTATGTATGCAGCCATGATGGCCTTACATGTCTTGCGACATCGTGAGTGACGTCCCATATTTGCAGCCCACTTTGTGTGTCTTAATTCTTCTTCTTGTGTGTTTACATTACCACTTTTCTTGGTAGTTTTTACATAGTTTACATAGATTACACATTGTTTTCTACATGCATGTTTGTTTTTACTAACACTTTTCTTTAGCTAGCCTTCTTGTTTGTGTGTGCCTTGGTTTCTACCAAGTGCATTCCCTTCCCCCTACAGAGAGAGTTTTAGAGTTCATGCAGTTGGTCCTCTTTTAGTGTCGCATTCTCCTATCAGCGACGTCATATGCACCCCCAAAGAGGGGGCATCATTTGGGTTTTTACATACTACACAATGCATCTACACCGGTTTAGTTCAATGCACTTTCTGCCCTTGGCATTTTGGGTTACATACAACGAGTGGGTTTAAACCAGTGTATGAACCCCATACACAATGACTTTTACAGGATAAGGTAGTCCTTAACATTTTGGGAAGCAATTAAAGGTTGGAGGATATATCAAATTCCTCCCTATACTTCTTCGGCCAATGGCATCAGATCACCCAAAAAACTAGGATGTACAGAGATCTCTTCACACATGTTCGGGAAATAGTTAAAGGTTGAAGGATACAATGGAATTCCTCCCTATACTTCTTCAGCCTATGGCGTTAGATCACCCAAAAAACTTCGGCGACATGATATCCTTATACACTCTCTTTCTCGACATGTGTTGGGCCCCTGAATATTGACTAAGTACACAGGGGTCGCATGGGCGCGCAAGGCCTAGGTTGAAGGATGGGTGTGCAAGGAGAAGGTGCACAAGGCAGGGTTCTAGGAGGGTTTTAGAAGGGTCATGTTGCATGCTACGGAAGACAAGGTCTTGGGACTTAGCCATATTTGGCGTATCGGGCAGGACATGAGAAAAGCGTGACCCGACTGTGCATGCGGAGTGGATAAGATGTCAGCCTGGTGATAGGTTGGCCTAGGAAGGAATATGCCATGCGATGGAAGCTCCTAGAAGACCATCATGACAAAAAGTGGAGAGCTCGGGCCTGGAGGACCACATTCAAACACTTGGTGACAGATCTAAGGCCGTAAAAGGATGAGTTGGCACTTCGGGATGCCTATATATACGAGCACCCACAGAAGAAAAGTAGGAGTGGTGGTGGTGGTAGAGGTGGAATCGGGTATAGAGAGAGAGGAAGAAGGAGCGGAGCCCTACAGAAATGCCACAAGGAACTTTGTTTGGGTTGGGTAGATTAAATATAGGAGAAGGATGTATCAAGGGCTTGGGGTTATAAAATTTCTTTTTGAGAGCTAAATGATATGGATCTAGTTATGATGCATGACTTGATCTGCCATAATGTGGTGTTTTGTAGTAAGTCTAATGAATGTAATGAGGTTACCAAGTTAATTGAATATGATCCTTCTTGGTTCAGATTCGTACATGATTCTTCATAGTTCCTTGTCATGTATGTTTATAATATGAATATGAATTCTGTGCATTTTCCTTTTTGTTTTATTCAGTTCTTTAAGCCTGTTAAAGTATCTCTGTCTGTAATGACTGTAATGATCTAGAGCCGTTCTGAGCTCTATGATGTTCGCATGTTTCATTCCCACTCACTTCCTTTAAATTTGGGATCATAGATGATGATTTCCCACTCAACTCACATAAAAGAGAGACTCGGCACCTACGCATGCCTCGAGTGAGTACCCAAAGTGCCCACCGGGTGATAGTTCGACGCACATGAGATTCCCTTATCCTTTAGTGGGTGTAAAAATGACTACAACATGGATCAGTGCACATGTTTCATTTACATTTTTCATTTGCGTATTTTACATTTACATGCTTTTACATACATATAAATGCGTCTTTTACATTGCATTTTTAAACATATATACATACATATTTGACTACTTGAGCATTTTCTCCTTGCAGGTTCATCCATTTGAGAAACAAGAAGTCAAAAACAACAATCGCAACAAATGGGGGCAACAACAACAACATCTTATGACAGCACACACCATACTAACCATGTAGGTACATTACACACATCAGCAACTACACACGTGTTTTCACCCTAGGTTCACTCTCATCACTTTTTGTGCTTTTACATCTTTAGTTTCCATGCTCCATCATCTTTTTGTCATTCCACGCTTTGTCTAGTCCTTCAACACATTTCTACATCACTCTACATGGATTATCAAGTACACATCTCTATCTACTTTATGTTACCGAGCTTTCCGCTCACCAACATAAAGTGGGGGAAAATGTAGACATAAAATCATGTACTTTAGACATTATTTAGTCCCGGTCTCATACTACTATTTAGAAGGTTTTGAGTGAAGAAAGTACTAATTAACCCCATCTTTTGGCCATCTTACTTTGTTTTCTTTCATCATTCCCGACCTCTTGCACCCGCATGCCCATCAAATTTCATTGTTTCACATTATTTTAGCTTTTTGGGATGCCCAAGCTAGTATTGGGGCACCCATGGGCACCTTGGTCCCACCAGGTGCCCCGAGCCTTTTTGAACTTTCCCGCCACTTTCTAGCCATTTCAACTTCTTATCTTTTTGGTGGTCGGCCATTTCAGGGTTAATTACGAAATTAGATCAAGAGAACCCTATAAATATAAAGTTATGAGACCATAATGAGGGACCAAGCACTAGTCACTACTATCATCCACCTAGGGTTGCATCTATCAAAGGCATTTGGAGATCATTTGCATTCATTTAGCTCCATCATAAGGGACAAGGCTAGTTAATCTGCATCACACAAGCATAAGAGGGGATTTTATTCTATTCCATCCACCATTCTACTACATTTTTACATCTAGTTATTGCTTGCTACTTCACAAAGTGCAACTGGCACAAGAGCACCTAGGGCACATGATTCACACACACACCAAAACTACATTTGGGTCTGAAATGTAGTGCAACGCTCAATTAGTAAGGCCATTATTATGGCAATTGAGGTTAGTTTGACATATTCATATGCATTCTTCTTTTTTAGGGTTTTAATACTTCTTGTGGTCTCTTACGTGTATTTTTACTCACCTTGCATTAGCGGCGACACTGCGCGGTATAGTGAAACTAATGCGACAAACAACAAAGGTTTGAAATAACTTATAAAACCTCTAAAACTTAGTTCTCTACCTTTTACTAGACCAAGGCACCCATTCTGCAGACCAGGGCACTCACAAGTGCCCTAGTCCTTCTCTGGCACCCCAATCCACTCAAATTGCACATATCGATCTTTCTGACCTCTACACGATCGTCTCCCCCTTATATTTCTCTGCCACTCTGCGACACGGTCTCACAAGTTCATCAAATCAGCTGAGTTCATTATGACTCTCTTAAGCACTCTAGGGTTTTAGCATTTCAAATTTCATAGTTGTTTGGGTCATTTTCTATAGTTGTTTATCGTATTTATTTATTGTATTTACATGTTATTCTAGATTATATTAACTATTATTAGTTTACATTTTTAGTTAATCAACTACCTTCGTGTTGAAAGTAGAGATTTTATTTTTGAAAACATAGGAGAATGGCTTTTTTGGTCATAAGATATCGGACATAGACTACGAGAGCGTAACTTTCAAACAAGTAATGAAGTGGTCATTAGATACAAATGAGTTTTCTATATAATATAAATATGAGAATGGAAATTTGGTTTCTCTTCTTCTTTTGAAACCATGTAGAGTCATCATGAGAGCGTGTCACAACTAGCTAGCTATTTTTGAGCTTCAAAAGTGGTATGAATTTAGCCCACTATTCCATGATGGTACCTATTTTTCTCTACCTGTACAATTATGTGAAAATATAGTATATTATTCCCCACCTCTGTAAATTTCCCTCCATGTAGCATAGTTTTCCCTTTTTTTGTGTTTCCCTTTCGTTTGGTGTGTTTGTTTTGTTTTTCCTTGTCAGTGTCGTTGTTAGTATTAATTGGTGAAAAATAACTCTATTACCCAATTATTGAGGCCTTGGTTTAATTAGCCATGAGATAAAAATACTTCATTGTCCCTTTTGTTATATTTCATTGAGTTAGAGCCAAATGTTGTCATGTTAAATGTCTAACATGTAAAATTGAAAATTTTGGTCATGACAACCAAGCCCCCACTTGAAAATTTCCTCTCCTAGTCATTGTAAACCTTTCCTCTAGCCAAATTTTCACAATATCATCCACATTATAGATTATAGGAACATGTTATAAATATTTCCATGTTTTTCATGTGCAGGGATGTATGCCTAAGGTGATTGAAGAATATATCGAGATTCGAAGTGGAACAACTATTCCCAGGAGGCCTAGAAGGGCCATTTTGTAATTGGTGAATACCCTTTGAAAGGTGATTGCAAGGGAAAAACCCATCTAGAATTTGTGCATAGGATTTTTAAATGCATTCAAGGTAGTTTGGTGGAATTTTGTGGAGTCAAATGATGTCACGAATCAAACTAGAAAAACAAAGTCATTGTGGGTGTAGGGAATGCCACACTCCAATGAAGGAAGCTAACTTATTTGGATGATTTTGGGAGTTATGAGAATTTTTGGGAGCTAAAAAAATATGAAATGAAAATATCTTGGAATCCTCCACATGATGGACACATAAACTTTGTTCTAACACCTCAAAATATTATGTGTTATCCAAGACACTACAGTTGCCCCTTCAAGCCCAAAAAGGAACATGCTCTAAAAATAATTTTTCAAGAATAATCAGCACCTAAAAGTGGTTTTGATGACCTAAATGGGTGATTTTGAATCAAAATAATATAAGGTTTGACCCCAAAACACCCTTCCATGCTCCCAAGGAAGAAAAAGCACTCCCAATGTTCTAAAATGGAGTTGGTGAATGACATCAACATATCAAAAGGCATGAGCACACTTTGGATCATGTTGTGTCCCCTTAGATTTTCCCCAAGGTGTAAAGGGGACATGGGGGACACAAAATTGCACTCCCCTTATGGAATATTAGTTTCGTCACTTAAGTGACAACTTGTAGTGTTATAAACATGTTAAGTTGCTCCTACTAATATTTGGTCCCCTTTTATGTTCCAAGGATCCCATGGCACATTTTTGAGAATTGTGTTTCCCCTTGGATTATTACCATGGTGAAAAGGGACACGGGGGACAAAAATTTGTGTTCCCCATGAGGCCCATCTCCTCGCAACTTACGGATCATAACTTTTGCCCTAAGAAACATCTAACTTGCATTCTTGTTTAACCACTTCCCACATCCTCATGAGATGACACCCCGTGGCACATTTATGAGTTGATGGCTTCCCTTCACATTTAAAACTATGAGTAAAGGGACAAAGGGGGCATGAAAATTCGCTCCTTTTCCTTCCATTCAGCCCCTGGACATGGAACACCAATTTGTAGCCCCTAAAAGCCATTTTCAACACCCTGCATCTCTCTCACATTGCACCAAAAGCTGAAACTTGTCATAATCAGGTGAAAAGTGCACTTTCTTACACCTCTTTTCCCATTACACCTCTTTTACCCTATTTTTTAGGGTGCAACCAAATGCCAACCCTCTTCCAACCTCAGTTTAGCCTGTTGGGTTCAATCTGAGTTAAAACTTGCATTTGAATGAATTAACTCCACAACTCAAAACACTTAAACATTTTTTAATTGAAAGAGTTGTGCTCCCAAAAAAAATCCTTTTTACCAATAATGTTGCTGAAATTTTTCAGAACCCTCAAGCTCCAAAACTAAAATTTGCTCATATCTCACAATCCGTGTACCCAATTGCTACCAAAAATGCCTTCAGTTTGACTAAAAGAACATTTCCATTGATTCTTTATATAATTTTCAGTAGCTAGTAGAAATTTTCAGCCCTAGAGTTTCCTTTTCGGATCTACGAAGTTTTGGTGAATAAAATCCTCTAAAACTAAAGCAGAAGGTCTTGAGACAAAACTTAATCTTTTGAGACTTGTTTTGTTCCAATCCGACACCCAGAAGACCTCTGTTTAAAAATAGTAAGTTGCACCAAGTGCCCCATATCTAAATATAGTAAATTTCTAGAATATTAAACTTTCAGTGTCCATGTTACTCCCTATAAGTAAAAATCATCAAAAAGTGACAATTCTAAAACTTACTAAAAAGTCATCCTAGACAGACTTTCTAAAAATAGAAAGACTTGTAAATGGGCTCAAGTCACTTGTATATGTCCAAATTCCACCTATCTCATTACTTTTTGCCATCATGAAGGTCAAGTATTCAAGTTTGGAGTGAGTCTCCATGCCGATCACTAAATACCCCAATGTGGGGGACGATGATGTCACCCACATAAACTTGGAAGACTTGCAAGCCAAGATGTTGAACAAGACATGAGGGTAGCACATAAAAGATATTCTCAAGTAGATCGTTTAGGGCAAGAGTCCACCCATTACACAACATTATGGTCCAAACACCGCTTCATAACCAAGGATTTTGCTTCACAAGAATGGGCGAGGATCAATCAAAATTGCAATGCTATGAAATTATTTCATGGCCCAAACAAGGAAGAAAACCCTCTCAGACTCTCAAAAACTTAGTCTCGAGGTGAAATCCAAGACTATATGTTTGAGTTCATCCTGACAGTCACAAGAAGGGGTCATCATGTTTTAGTGATGCAAACCATGAAAGGAAAGTGATATCAAATAAGGTCTGTAAAGGTGATCCCCAATTCTCAATCATATTCTCAAGATCTCGCATGGGAATATATTTGATGAGTATGATGGTGAACACAAAGTTTCTTCTTTCCTAATTTGTAGAAGAAGACCTTTCCAATAAGGGCAGGTGAATAAGAAGGTGCTTGGGTCTCCCGAGGTTGATTTCATCCAAGAAGGAGATATCTTTGTCACTAAGGTGAATTGTGAAGTTCAAAGAAGTCATGATGAGGAAGGTAATGATCTCCACATTCCAACTCTAACCTTGTGTTCAAATCTCTTTCTAAGAGGAGCAACATCACATGAATCACACCATGGTAAGGAACAGATCGAATAAATTAGTATGTGTAAAATATCATCACCTAAACTATAGACTACCGAGGTATCCAAGACCATCATGTTTGCAAGATCAAGAAGTCATCACAAGTCCACTCATTGCATATCTAATGTTAGTGTTTTCTAACACTTATTTAATGGTTTGGAGTGTGTTTGCATCTCGTAGGAATAGGATGTTGCGTAATCACAATGTTTTTAACTCAATAGAGGTCAAAGGTAAATATCTTCACTCTCAAAGCATTCTCCCAAGATGCATTAAAAGTAGGCTCTTCATCAACATAAGCTTCTCTGTCTCTAGATATATAGTCACTAAAATATACACTTATTACTATTACATTATGCCTTTAGTATGTTGTTATATACATGATTTATAAGTTTGGATACTAGGCATGAGTGACACCTCATTGGTCCTTTTCTTACTTTTTTGGCTCTGATTACATTTGTTGTCCGACATTTTCATCATCTTGGTCAAGTCACATGTATCCTTGTTCCCATCTTTTACTATGTTTATGTTTACTTATTACATGACAAGATTGTTGTCCATAAAGGACAATAGCGCCCAGTGTTAATGTCCTTCTAGGCTCTTTTTGTCATATTTGTTTATTTTACCCCTTTCTTAGTTTTCTTTGGCTTTAGGTCTTTTCTTATCTTCTTTTCATGACCTAGGTTAGCTTTTGGTGTCACTATGTGCCGAAAATTCAAACAAAGAACTCATATATAAACACAACCTACTAATTATTCTAAGGGGCAATTAGGCTATCATTTTTATATCTACCACATACACAAAAACAACACAAGGGACTGCATTTTGGGTTACATTATTCATTGCATAGGGGAGGCTATTCTAATTCCATATCACACATTCTTACATTGGGATAAAGTAGTTGTAGCTTACTATTCTTTGTGCGATTGGCACTAGGGAATCCTAGCTCAAGGGACACGATTTCAATCACACAACACAAAACTACATGGAATCTAAACTATAGTGCAATGCTCGGTAACAAGATCACATCGGGGTGACCATTGAGGTCATTCCAACTCTCTCCTTCACATTTTCATTTAGTATAATGTGTGCTTGAGTCTTGTACATGTAACTAGGGTTTGTTTTACAGTGTACATGAGTGACAGAGCATGAGTGCAAAAACTTGACTCGGCCTACAATGAGCTAACATCGACAAGAAGTGACATAGACAGAACTAGATCTAAATCTCTCTCTAGGACACTAGTGCCTGAACAAACATCATCCCCAGGTGACCATATCCTCTCCTAGACACTCATATCCTTGAGGTCTTCACATGTTATTTTTAGAATCAGAGCTTAGATAACCCAAAATATACCTTTCGGATCATTCACCTACCGAGAATCAATCCAGACCTACAATGGCAAGCTGAGTCATTCTCAAAACCATATTTATCACTTGTACTTATATTTCCTTTGCTTGATCTTGCTTATTTACTTGTTATATCTCTTTAATTAGAAATGTCCTTACATTAGATTTTATTTTATTAAATTAGGATCATCACTTCTCTCTCTTATCCTCTCTCCTCCCTCTCTCTCTATAACATTATATTCCTTCATTGGGAATGTACTTTTTCACTTTTTCATCTTATTCACTTAAATGACCTTGTAATTGTGCATTGTAAAAGTCCCATTTTCACATATAAGAAAAGGACTTAATTTTATTCCTAGGGAATATGAAAAGTCATAACTGGGGGTAAGATGAAAGTCGTAGGGGGAGAGGAAGAGACAATTTGTAAGCTATAAATTATAGTCACAAAATCACACACTTTAGACATTATTTAGTCTCGGTCTCATACTACTATTCATATGGTTTTTGAGTGAAGAAAGTACTAATTAACCCATGTCTTTTGGCCATTTTACTTTGATTTTTGTTGTCACTGCCGACCTTTAGCACATACTTGCCCTTTATGTTTTTGTCATTTGGCATCATTTTACCTTTGACTGGGGTGTCCAACCCAATATTGGGGCACCCTAGGCGCCCTGAGCCTTTCTACACTTTCCCGCCACTTTTTGGGCACTTTCTGACCATTTGAGCTTCTTATATTTTTAGTGGTTGGCCTTTTTGGGGTTAATTACGAAATTAGAATAAGAGAACCATATAAATATAAAGTTATGAGAACATAACGAGGGAAGCACTAAGCACTACTATCATCACCTAAGGTTGCATCCATCAAAGGCTCCATTTGCATCCATCTAGCTCCATCACAAGGCACAAAATTGGTTCATCTACATCACACTGCATAAGAGGGAAGTTTATTCTATTCCATCCACCATTCTATTACATTTTCTACACATAGTTATTGCTCACTACTTTCACAAAGTGTGACTAGCACAAGAGCACCTAGGGCATGATTGCACACACACACATAGAACTACATCAGTCTGAGATGTAGTGCAACACTTAGTTAGTAAGTCCACCATTGTGGTAGCTGAGGTCAGTCTGACCCCTTCATATGCATATTTATTTTTAGGGATTTGATGTTTGTATTGGGGTTTTATAGGTCTTTTCTTCATCACCGATTACCAACGACATACAACTAAGTATAGCAAAGTTAATGCGACAGAAATGAAGGCAGAAACCATCAAGTGACACCTCGGAGGAAGGTTATAGAGCTTTTCACAGACCAGGAGCCCATATTACAAACTAGGGCACCCATTGGCACCCATGTACCTATCCAGAATCCTAGTCCACTTAGATTGCCCAGATCTGCACTTTTCTAGACCTTGGCACAATCATTTCCTCCTCTTATTTCTCTAGCCATCTTTGTGACACAATCTAGTAAGCTCGTTGAATCAACTAAGTTCTTTCTAACTCTCTTTACACTTTAGGGTTTCACATATCTACTTTCTTAGTTGTTTGGGTCATTTTCTTTATACATTCATTTGTTATTTATTGTTGTCCTTAATGTTATATTAACTATAGAATTAGTTATAATTCCACATTTTAGTTAATCATTTTGGTGAACCCGAACTCGATCTTCACGCTTTTTAGGACCCTCATTTTCCCTATATCATGGCTCATGAAGTTGCTCAAGTTTCCTTATCCAAATTACTTAAGAGATATCCCAATTGTCAGGCTATTTTACAAAAAACCATAGACACCATGTATCTTGATGATAATACGCCGCCACATGAAATAAGTCCTATATTCACTCATCTATTTGATGACCCTAGCATTCCTCTATATAATCAAACCCTATTGGACTCAATTCAAGCTTTAAATGATTTATTTCAAAACAAATTTAAGGCTATGGAATCCATAATTACATCTCTCAAATTCAACAGCTTAAGGAAGATTTTCAAGCGCATGTTTGTTCTCCTTCTACATCTCATTCTCATGTCTATTACATGTGCTCATATTAGTGAGCCTCTTATCTTACCATTACCAAAGCCTCACATCCTTGATCGCAACACTAAGCAACATGACCTCCTTACTAAGCTCCTTAGTCGCCAATTGATCACTTTACCACCTACTCATTTTTATCCTCCTTATCGGCTAGCCAAATATCAAGGTCATCCATATTGCAATTATCATCAAATCAATGGACATAATGACATCAATTTCCATGCTTTATAATGAAGAATCAAACATCTTGAGTGTCAGGGATTTATCTCATTCATTGCACAACATTATCTTGCATGCCCATCTACAAATGCTACATCTCAATGGGTTCCTAAATTTGATTCCACCATGTCTAATGAGCATCCATTCATCACTTCTAATGTTTTATCTTTCGTCACTCAAGTGCCACCTATGTAATCTACTCAAGTCAAGCAACCACCTCTTAAAATTAGTCTCACTCCCCCTCCTCTTAAGGCATCTATGACATTAACAAGTCAATCTAAGCAACCTCCTTTAAAACTCAGTGCAACTTGGCCTCCTATCAAGCCTTCGATATCAATAAGTTCAATAAGTTACTACCATTCAAGATACCTCCCCATCCTACACCACTTCAACAACCAATCATTTTTTTCAAAGCAACTACCCCTTCTATTGTTGGTCAAGACACATTGTAAATTCCACCACCACATGGTCCTACTATTACTCTTTCCCACCATGCTTCCACTGCTTCACACAAACTTGGTCTTTAGTAGGTGACTCTTATCACCCTACCCTCCTAAAAAACACTCTTATTCTTTTGGTTCTTATATTACTATTGAGGGTTATGTTATAATAAAGAGCCTTGTTTCATCTTACATTAACACACATATTTATTACATAACCACTCATACATATGTGCCTCCATCTAATCATCTATCACTCGTCACACATTATACAATCTCTCATTATTTATCCCATTACTTGAATCAATCTTACAAAATCTATGATACTTCACCACCTTCATAATCTTCATACATCATTTATCTGAACAATACCCACATTACCATACACTTGGGGCATAACATCCAATGCATCCCCCCATATTAGCATCGACACATCTCTCATCTTCACATAATCATACATCAATCTCCTCACATTAGCATATTCATCACACATTTTAGCATCGTCATTACCCGGATGACACACTCTTGTGCTTCAGTTCACACTTGATTGTGAGCGTGAACCCACATGAACCCCACACATACATTCCACACTACGTCTCTTCACACGTCTAGCATCATATGTCTTATATCTTACATAATACACTCTACATTTAGTCTACATCATTTGTGCATCTACACATCACACATCATACTAGTCATCATTATACATGTATCACACTTTTAGGGTCTACATTATATACTCCTCATCTTACATACCACATAGCATGCACCTTACACTTTTAGTCTACATACACAACTTGCATTGTGCATTTATACATCATATATTGTCTACACACCATACTAGTATTCATCATACATGTGTCACACTTCTATTCTAGCATTACTACTCATCCTACATACTATGCACTCTCACATTATTAGTCCACCTATACATCTTGCATTGCACACTTTACATTACATCTTACACATCCTACACATCACATGGTCATCTCTTATCATCGTACATACTACATCATACTCTACGCGCTACATTTATTACCCTATAACACATTCTAGTCTCACAGTCCATACTATGACTGTTGAGGGTATATAAATCAAATGGACCTTATCACACTCACACGTTCATCATTCACTCTTCTTTTTCATGCGCCATTCCTAAGTTTAGTGATATACGCTTTATATAGGCCTTTTCTCCTTAAATCTTGGTCACCTACATCATCACCTTTGCCTCATTTATTATTGGTACACGCTTTAGGCTACATCACCACCCCATTTATATTCATCTAGTCATGATATATGCTTAGGATATATATCACGCACACGTCATCTTATGTCACATTTCATCACTACACACTCATCTCAGAGGCATGCTTACACATACACACTACACAAAACATAGTTCGACCATTTCCCGATGACACACTCTCATTTACGATTCATTCTTTATTGTTGAGGGGGCATACTAAATTAACCTCACCGCATAAAACTCCATTCACTCAAGGGGCACATGGCTCCTGTCCATCCATCTTGCATTCCATTCCATCCATCCAAAACATGTTGCATATCTTGGTTGTTTGTACTCTTGCTTACCTTTTCTTGTTCATGTTTGTTTATTACACATGCTAGCTAGATTTCGTATATGTCATTATCATTACCATACACACATGCGTGTTCATGCCTTTTTCTAGTTGTGATCACAGATACAAGGTCTCTTACACATGGCATGGATGCTCGCCTCCTACCACTCCTACAACATGGTCATTGGGGCATCCACATTCGTCTCTTATAGGTGTTATTGTTTCATTTTGTACTTAGCACTTTACATCACTTGCTTATACATGTTTTTGACATATGGGTTATCTTTCTAACATGCTAATGGGTGTTTCATGTGCAACATTTGTTTGTAAGATTATTTGCTTCCATGGTTATCTATTGTTTGTACTTGCTTGTTTTGTTTGTTATTGTATGCGGGCCTTGCCCTTTGTTGGTGTGCACACTTATTTGTTGTATGTGGCCATTATGGCCTTGCGTGTCTTGTGACATCATGAGTGATGTCCATGTTTGAAACCTGTTTTGGCGGTCTATGATGTGTCTTCTTGCGTGTTTATTTACATTCTACTTTCTACATTGTTTACGTAGTGTACACTTATCTTTTACATGCATGTTTGTTTGTAACACTTGTTTCTAGCCACTTGTTTACGTGTGCCTTGGTTTCTACCAAGTGCATTCCCTTCCCTCTACAAGGCATAATTTATGTGGTTGGTCCTCTTTTAGGGCCGCATTCTCCTATTAACGATGTCACATGCACCCCCAAAAGGGGGGCCATCATTTGGGGTTTTACACATTACTCAGAGCTCTCTACCAATATAGTTCAGTTTTAGTTTTACGTCCTTGACATTGTGGGTTATACAATGAGTGGGTTCAGACTAGTCTACGAACCCGTACACATTAGTTTTTATAGGGCAGGTTTCCTTTAGCATTATGGGAGTAGTTATAGGTTAGAGGATACAATGGATTTCCTCCATACACTACTTTGGCCAATGGCGTCGGATCACCCAAAAACCAAGAAGTATAGAGATTTGTTCACATTTTATTGGGAAGCAGTTACAGTTGGAGAATAATGCAGCTTTCTCCCTACACTTCTTTGGCCAGGGTGGCATGAGATCACCCAAAAAACTCGCAATACAGATATCCTTCTACACTTTTTCTCTCGACATGGATCAGGTGCACATGTTCCATTTTTCATTTATGTACTTTACATTTACATGCTTTCACATACATATACATGTATTTTTACATGAGTTTTTACATATATATGTGTATTTGACTACTTGATCATTTTCTCCTTGCAGGTCCATTCGTATGAGAAACAAGCAAATAACAACAACTACAACAATGGGGTAATAATAATAACATTTTGTGGTAGCACACACACAATACTAACCATGCAGGTACACCACACACATTGACAACTACACACACGTTTCCACCCTAGGTTCACTCTCACCACTTTTTACATTTTTACATCTTTAGTTTCCACGCTCCACTATTTTTCATTCCACGCTTTGTCTAGTCCTTCAACGCATTTCTACATCACTCTACATGGATTTTTCAGGTATGCATCTCTATCTACTTTATGTTAATAAGCTTTATGCTCACCAACATAAAGTGGGGGAAAATGTAATCACACACTTTAGACATTATTTAGTCTTGGTCTCATACTACTATTTATATGGTTTTGAGTGAAGAAAGTACTAATTAACCCATGTCTTTTGGCCATTTTACTTTGATTTTGTCATCACTATTGACCTTTAACACATACTTTCCTAGTCTATTTTTGTCATTTGGCATCATTTTACCTTTGATGGGGCGTCTAGCCCAATACTAGGGCACCCTGGCACCCTAGGCACCCTAGTCCCATTTGGGGTGCCCTGAGCCTTTCTACACTTTCCCACCACTTTTGGGCACTTTCTGACCATTTGAGCTTCTTATCTTTTTAGTGGTCAACCTTTTCGAGGTTAATTATGAAATTATAACAAGATAACCATATAAATATAAAGTTATGAGACCATAATGAGGGACCAAGCACTAAGCAATACTATCATCACCTAAGGTTGCATCCATTAAAGGCTCCATTTATATCCATCTAGCTCCATCACAAGGCACAAGGTTGGTTCATCTGCATCACATTGCATAAGAGGGAAGTTTATTCTATTCCATCCTCCATTCTATTACATTTTCTACACATAGTTATTGTCGCTACTTTCACAAAGTGTGACTGACACAAGAACACCTAGGGCATGATTGCACACACACAGTACATAGAACTACATTGGGTCTGAGATGTAATGCAATGCTCAGTTAGTAAGTCCACCATTGTGATAGTTGAGGTCGATTGACCCCTTCATATGCATCTTTCCTTTTTAGGGTTTAATGCTTGTATTGGGGTTTTGTAGGTCTTTTCTTCATCACCAATTACCACTGACATACAACCGAGTATAGCAAGTTTTCAAGTTAGCATGACAGAAGCGAAAGGCAGGAAACCATCAAATGACACCTCAAAGGAAGGTTACAGAGCTTTTTCACAGACTAGGGCACCCATATTGTAGATTAAGGTGCCCACGAGCATCCTCAGTACCTATCCAGGGCATCCTAATCCACTCGATTTCTCAAATCTACACTTTTATGGACCTTGCACAATTGTTTCCTCCTATTTCTCTAGCCATCTCTGCAACACAGTCCAACAAGCTCATCGAATCAGTTGAGTTCTTTCTAACTCTCTTTGCACTTTAGGGTTTCACATATCTACTTTCTTAGTTGTTTGGGTCATTTTCTTTATACATTCATCTATTATTTACTGTTTTCCTTAATGTTATATTAACTAAATAATTAGTTATAATTCCACTATTTTAGTTAATCATAAATTGGAATGGCCTCTCCATTCCGAGGGTTAGCATTTGTTGATTGTTGTTAGATGTTGACCTTTATATCACTATTACTGCAAGCGATAAAGCTATATTTATTTTATCTCCTTGCCTATGTTCTTCTACTCTCTCTACTTTCTAACTTTGCAAGCATTATAATCTTGTATAACCAAGAAGGAACTTTGTGTCTTTGATTAATGAATCCATAGAACTTTATGTCTTTGATTTATTAGTCTTGTTATTACTTACATGGTTGATTTATTCCTATTGAATGTGGACCTACTCTGGCTAATGTGTGTGAAATTTGTAAGTATACTCACAACATTAACCCCTCTTCTCTATTTCCCCATCTCCTCTTTACCTCTCTTCAAAGAAAATTCCTCCCTTGTACATTGTACAAGTAGTTTGCCACAAGTTTAGTGGAGTATTCATATGTGATCCCCAGCCTAACGACCACCCCACAATTCTAATTAGTTTACATTCAATAAATGGGAGCCTCCCCATACCCAAGAAGGAGGGCTTAGCCCTGTAACCATTAGTGAAACCCACTAATCTACCCCAGTAAGAAATTATTTCACCAACAATATGCAAGCAAGAATGAGTGAGGCATAACTAGGATAATCTAATTGGTCAAATTGAAGAAATGTGGAATAGTGTAAAGCGTGTTGTACAATTTGTGTTGTTACAAGATTTGAATTACCATAATGAGTGTTAAATTTTCCACCTTTAAGTATGGAATTTAAAATTATGTGCTCAAAGGAAAATTCACTTGAGTGTGTAGACACATTTTTCCTTCACTTAGAGTGCCATGTGCTTGTGTTAGGACTTTGTCTTTGTTCCAAATGTGTTTATTTTTCCAAGATGAGTACATGATTATTTTGTAAGAGATGGGGAGAGAGAACTCTAACCATTGTCATGGAGATTTGATAAACTTTGTGTTGGAGCTAGTTGGAAGGACTTGGGGCAATCAATCATCAAGTGGAATGTGCCAAGGAGAATAAAAAGATGTGTGAATGCACCCTACACGATGAAGAGAACTACATGAGGGGTGTTCTAGTCACTCAACATCCCTCCACAAAAATATGAGCAATGGGAAGTCAAGCCTACAAGGATAATAATCACCTTGACACTTCCCAAGACCCACAAATAAGTGCCACTGTAGATGAACATGAATCTAGTTGATTTATAAATGACGACACAATGTACCAGGGAAATGCTAGCTTGCATGTACCCTTAGTGCCACCATTATCTAAATTGTACCATGTATCTTGTTATTAAAGCTAGGTGAAAATCATGTAAATGTCCCTGAGAAATTGTACCAACTGAGAAAATTATTGAATCTACCCCTAGGATGGAAGTGTATGGAATGGGCCATAGTGTTCGTACACTTTATGGTCTTCTCTAGACAATTTAGTCCCTATGTATTTTCTAACGTGATTCTATTTCTAATCCATTTTATGAGCCTCGACCTATCTAATTTTGTACTTATTATTGTGTTTCCTGATTCTGATTTATGAGGGTGAAATATTATCGATGGTCGCCCCCCTTGTTTAAGGCATGTGAGATGGACCAATGTGAGTGAAGCCCAAACAAGAGAACATGTAGCTGATGTGCATATGTGTTGTAGAATTCATATAGGGAAAGATGTGAGTGTGCATGGTGTATACCATGACACGTACATAATAATATAATAGAAAAACTAGCAAAGTGTTAGTAATAAGCAATATGAAAACAACACAATAGATGTAAGCAAAAGCATGCAAGGACACACAAATAGAACAACATGACAAACAATATGCCACATACATGGGACACCACTCAGGATGTTGTAAGACAATCGAGGCACTCAAGGCCAACAAGCAATAATCAAGTAACATAGGGCATTGCCCACAAATAAGTGAAAGCAAAGAACAAGCATGTAAAACAAGAAACAAGCCATAATATGAAAATGATTTCAGTTTGGAAGTAACCTATAAAATAAATACTACACATGAAGCACCCATTAACATGTTAGAGTAATAAATAGTATGACATGATGTATGTACTTTGAGTGAATGAGGTAAGAGAAAGTAAAATAGTAAATATTGGAATAATAACACATGTATGTGAGAAAGTGTAAAGTGGATGCCCTCAGTAGTTGTAGAAGAATGGTAGAGAGTAGTGACGAGAATCCTACACAAAGTAACAATCTATGTAGCCCGCATTCAACTCAATGTACCTGTGAGCACACACATGTGTATAGAAAAAAGATATAACATACAATGTATCAAGCTAACATGATAAGTAATGTGCAACATGAACAATATAATTGTGCAAGAGAAACAACCAAGTAAGAGCGATGCAATTTTTTTGTATGTTTGTATGTATTTGAATTTTTTGGATTTTTAGGGCCCCGAGGGAATAAATGAAAACCTATTCTCTAAAGAGAAGGAAGGGTGATTTAGGAATGCACCCAAGGGGGAAATATTTTAGATTTTTAGGGCTTTTGATTAATAAAGACTATGCAACCAAAAAGGGGAACCAAGGTTTTCCCTCGGTTTGTGTGTGCAAAGTGAGGTTCAGGTATGGATTCAATCACTCAATAGTCAATTTAAACCTATAAATAGACTGTGTAATCGGAAAGCAAGGGGGAATTTGATGCCCTCGATGTGTGAGTAGGATATGAACTATCTAAAGAGAACCTCTTGAGGAGGTGGAGAAGTTGTCGAGAGAGATGGAGGTTTGGGCCTTAATTGTGCCAAATAATGTGACTCAAGTGCATATGTCGTAGAAAATTTGGGAGGAAAACAAGATGGACTAGATCAATAAGAACCCGTGTGTGACTTATATGATTTACGAATATGAGTGTGAGGGGAAAACCCTATAATGACAAAAGGATGAACCATGTATGAATTAAGCACCACCGTATTATGAGAATAATAAATATACAAGAGACTTAATGTAACGAGGGTAGCTTGTATCGACCTTAGGAAGAGGGAGAGACACGAGGCCAATCACAAGTATAAGAGGTGATGTAGAAGCATGAAGAGCAATAAAAACATACCAAGGTGTGCACAAAGTAGCATAGGTAAGATTATCATGAGTAACACCATGTATACATGTATTGGCCAATATAGCATAGAGAATTGCATCAATGGTAGTGAAAGTAAGCTTATGAACCTGATTTTGTAAGTCACCTACAACATGCATGAGAGAAAAATTCCTGTGGAGGAATAACATAGGTAGTAAGAGGCTCATTGAGTGGTTGCATCTTTCCATTATATGTAGCCATGGGGACACTATTGGGTTGGAATTGGATCTTTGGTTTAGTTACTTAGAGAGAAGTTACATTGGCACGCAGGACTATGAGAATATTTTGAAGGAATGAAAGCTTGTATGTCCTATCGATAAATTCCTTAGCATGGGAAGAAGAAGAAATACAAGCATCATTATGTAAAATATATGTTTGAAAAAATAACAATAAAAATACATACATCATTTGTAACA
Organism: Taxus wallichiana var. yunnanensis; assembly: GCA_018340775.1. NCBI lineage: Eukaryota > Viridiplantae > Streptophyta > Pinopsida > Cupressales > Taxaceae > Taxus > Taxus wallichiana. The sequence continues at coordinate 636,278,883 of CM031237.1, read as the reverse complement.
ACATTTTGTTCGTAAGAGCTAAGAGTAGATATAATATCATTTGGAGGAGGAAGGGAAGGAACACATGTATCATTTTGCAACCAAATTTTGTGCACAGTATTTGAAAGAATCTTTTTATAGGAAGAAGGGATATTCTATTTAAAAGGATTGGCATCAAGGAGATTTTGGATAATATCCCTATTATAAAGATGAATAGAGGCTTGATGAGAAGTTTGTAAACCAACGATTGTTAAAATGATGTGTGTAGCATGTAACCAAGGTCGCTGATGACAATATTATACGAAGGGTTATCGAAGTACATAAAAAATAGTATCAAAGGTCGTCGAACCAATGGTGATGAGAATGGTGATAAAACTATGGAATTTATGAGGGATATCGTCAAGTCTATAGATACACAAATCAAAAGGAGAAATATTTGCACCAACAACATGAATGAAAAGATACAACGAATATTCGGTTTGATTCATTTGTCAAAGAACGCATTTAATGAAAGCCTTGTGCATAAGAACTTTGACATATAGAGGGGCTCAATGTCAACAAGAGGATGAAGAGAGGCCATAATGATAAGAGAAGAAGACAAACACATGTCTATTACAATAACGCGGGATCCTAGGGTTCCGCTAATAATGTATATTGTCAAATCTGTGGATACAAAATCAAAAGGAGAAAGATTTGCACCAAGAAAATGAATGAAAGAGATCAACAAATATTTAGGTTTGATCCGTTGTCGAAAGAACACATTTAACCAAAGCCTCGCGCACAATAAATTTGACATATAAAGGGAGCTCAATGTTAACAAGAGGTTGAAGAGGGGCCATAATGATAAGAGAAAAATATAAACAAATGTATATTACAACAATGTAGGGATCCTAGGTTCACTAATAATGGGTTCACCAAATGATTTAACTTAAATGGGTTAGTATCTTGGGGGTAATGAACTCGATGGTATATTATCATAATCAATCAACTTCCAAATCTAATTGCAACAATATCGGAATAATCATCACATAAAGATAAATAATGATAGATAAAGAAATAAAGAACTAACCATGAGAAGGAGAAGAGGACTTAGTTGATATCTTGAACTCGTGACTGATATGGGATAACTCCGATGACCGAAAAAGGATGGAAATGATATGATAGAGCCTTCTATGAAACTATGCCCTGAGTAGTTGCCTAGCCCAAAGTGTGTGATATAGCCTAAAGTGTGCCCCCAATATGGACCATTTTGTACATTTTGGTCTCTTTGTACTTTCATCCTCTACAACTTTCTATACCGCTCGATGTCTATTATTATGATTACATGCAGAATGTGGACCTCTTATGATACTTGATGCTCTCTATGTAATCGATTCAACCTTCGAAACCCTAGATGGCGAGAGAGTCCTGCAAAACAAACGTTAGGAGGGTTATGGGAACCTCTACACACCACCAAAGTTGCCACTACTTTGAAGAGGGCTCAAATTGTATGTCGTTCTAGCCTAACATGTGATATCTAGAATGTATGCAACCAAATTGATAACCATTATATTACAACAATGGGATCATACTTGATATTTTCCCTAACTTGACTTGACTTTTGAAATGTGCCTTTTGTACTTGCAAACTTAGGTGGATGACCGCCTATAATGGGTATGTAGAGTGTATAAAGCTCAAGGGATTCTTCGAATAAATTTGTTTATGATTTATCTTAGTATTTTCTCATTAGGATATTAGGTGCCAAATAGAATGAAATGCCCCTTCAATGGGATATGAATAACTTATTTATATATGTGTTCTAGATCTAAAAACTTGGGAAGGGATGACTATAATTGTACAAAATGAATTCAAATTGATAAAATCACCATTGGAGGAAAATGAATCAAAGTGGCCATGTCGGCCAATAACGTATATGCATTATGGCCCTTATTATCCGCTATGATCCCGGATGCATGTGCGGTGATCTCGGAAGTTGGAATTACAATGTGTGAGGGTATAACATGATTTGATGGAGTAATATAACCATTACACAAACAAGTAGGTTATGTATACAAGCAATAACGAGTGAGACATAGCTAGGGATAACCTAATTGGTCAAATTGAACAAGTGTGGACTAGTCTTTCAATGTCGTACAATTTATGTTTTTGCAAGACATGAATTACCAAGACGAGTGTCTACAAAATCAAAACAAAACTTAACTACATCTCCCACATGTCAAGAGACAAGTGTGGAAAGAAATTTCATTAAAAGACTCTTACTTAAATACTTACAACTTCATCCTTTTAGGCTAAGTCAACATTCCTATTCTTATTGCACATGTTTACAACAACTCAACCAAAGAATGTTACATTGCATGAACTCATTGAGACTTCAACACCTTCAAACTCGCCACATTCACATCCTTATTTTGTTATGTTTGTAATCGTATTCATTTTTAGAATATCTTCAAACTCCTTTTAGTTTTGGTTCTTCACATTCTAAGATTTCCATAACATTTTGAAATTCTAATTTCGCCGAGGAATGAGATAGATGTGGTTGTTTTATGAACATGCATTTTTTGTTTGTTTTCTAGGAATCTTCACACGTTGCCCCTTGACTTTGTCACAATGTAAGAGTGTTGTGTTTGTTCTTAAAATACTTCATTGTGCTCGTTATTCTTGTTGAATTCTTACTGACCTCCATTTTCCTTATTGAATCTTTCTTGCCACCTAATCAACCATACCGACAAAGTGTCGTGAACATCTACTACTCTTACGCCTTTATTATTCCATACAATCATTGAATTTATTATTTGACCGATCTTCGAGCCGCTTCTCATACTCCCACTCATTCCAAAGCCATTGTGTCATGTCCGGAAATAGTTGGAATAGTCCAAAGCTGACTTCTCATAGAAAGTTGAAGCCTCTGATAGCCTAGAATTGCTTGAAATTGCCTTGTATGAAGAATTATGAAGTCATAATAGTTTGGAGCCAACCCATAATGTTATTTAATGATCTAAGCTTGACCTTATTGATTTGATCCATACCTTAACACTTCATCCTTAGTCTGTAAGTTGTAACATTTCGACACATACTTCTCAAGAAAGGTTAGAACATAACATCATGTTGGAGCAAAATGACTTTCAAAGCCTAATCTAAGCATTATCCTATATTATACCTTTAAACAAGCTACAAGCTCTAAAACTACATCTAAATCCACATATAAACTTGATTATGAAATAAAAACAAGATGTCTTTTTGATATATAGAGTAGGTATTTTACGGCCTCATCATCTCCCCCATAATTAAGTCCTTGGAGGCCCTCCCCGCAAGTTACTCTCCTCTTTCACACATACAACTAAGAACTTTAAACACCTATATTACATGCATGAATGCATTATTCATATTGTAAATATACTAGATTTGAGACATAAGTAGAATACCTTTTGACGTCTTTAAAATATATTTATTTAAAATATATATGCTAGTTATAATTACTATAATATTGACTTATTTGCAGTTGATGTGATGGATATAAATATTATGTACTTTGTAATTATGAAACTTTTTCAAATATATTTTTGTTAAAATTATAATGAAAAATAAAATATATTTACTTTTATTTTAATAAATAATAAAAAAACATAAAAAAACCAATAAATATTATTTATAACTAAATATAAAATATATATTACTGAAAAATAATAAATAATGGGATATGATTGAATCCTTTAATAGAGTAATAAATGTAATTTGTCAACTACTCATTATTAACTAATGATAATCTCTCAAAACATTACAACACCAAAATTAAAATTAATTTAACAAAGAATGTGAAACAATAAGACCAAGTTTAGAGTTAAAAGGAAGAAACGAAGTAGTCAATGCTGGGATGGGGCGACTTTAACTTAACTAGGGTAGACATAAACTCCCATGGTTGAAACCAGCATTAATGTTTTTGCTCATGCAGTTGGAATAAGGAAGTTTCCTGTTTGAATATGGTGCAGGGCGGTTTTGTTCATTTTACAAGTCATAAGCGAGAGGAAACGAAAGAAGAAAACAAGTTAAGTTTAGGGGATGGCTGCAGCCACAGGAAAAGCTCGGGCCGATTACGATTACCTTATCAAACTGCTCTTGATTGGCGATAGCGGTACGTACTGACCTCGATCCACATGTTTCGCTTGCTTTGTTGTTTTGATTGAATGAAATATGGTGTGGAGATCGCGGATCTCCACACCATTCTAAGATATTTAATAGGAATTGAACCCATGACCATCAGTTGCGTACCATTTGTTCGATCTTAAGGAAAAACTGGGGTAGTTTCTGCAAATGCATGGCCTTGTAAGCAAGGGGATTGATCTGTGTGGAGGAGATTCTATAATGTGTGACTCTTACTAAAAATTTACCCACACCAAATTATACGGACCGTAGGTTAAACTCTGTATTTCTGTTTGATTATTAAATTTATGTTGCCTGCTTCATCCCCCTTTTGTGGGACTGATTTGGGTACTTTAATAGCTTGCAAATTCTCTGATTATCTTGCATGAATGACATAGTCTGTGCCTGTTGGATTTAGTGTCTGGATTGTGAAGGAGATTCTACTGGGCTTTTTCCATTAACTGCAAAGCGTGATTCTTCCGGTGTTTGGTAATAAATTCTGGGTCATCGGAATTATTTATAAAACAGCCGATGCATTTTTTCGGAAGGCATGCTTTGAGTACGGGCACTTGATAAGTGTGGGGTTTGAACCCCGAGTTTCACGAGCTCAAAATAAATAGCTTTATAAATCAGTGTTTTATTTCTTCTCTCCTTTTCTTAGGAACCAATCTTATCTTCAAGCAGCTATCCTTTAAACCTTTATGGTAGTAACATTGCTTTCTGGCATCGAGCTTACTTTACTTTCTAGAGCCCATGTGCTGCTTTTGTGGGCTTTCAAATTCAGTTTTTCAACTATTTCTCATTAGGGATTTTCTTGGCTTGTCAATGTCTGTGTTGTTATTTAGACTCATTTTTTTCGCTTTGCTGTTATTTTCTCATACATACTTTTGCAAGGGATTAATTATCCTGTATTTTTCTGTTCTCTCTTTAGCTAATGATTTATCATTTGAAGATCCCTTTTCTAAGTAAATCAACGTCTTTAATGCCACAAGCTGGCTACTCCATAAGCCATTTATATAATAATACCATGTCCCTAGGTAGATAAGATTCCACCTTTTTATATCATATCATTGTCACCTTCCAAACATGTTTCATACGCGAAACACGAGGAGGAGCCAAATAATGTGATTTTTGAGAATTGATGACAACTGCCACCAAACATGACCATATATAAATCCGAATGAAAATGTCAATTTTTTTGGTCTTTGAGAAATACATATTTCCTTTGAACTACTACAATACCACCTTCATACGCATCTGATGTTTCTCTGACATGGTGTATAGTTGTATCTGTTGCTTCTCTAATTCCATATGCCCATAGTCATCACTTTTCTGATGCCATGTTGCGTTCTCTGCTTCCATTCCATGTATGTCCATAATAAATACCCTTTGGATTTTGTACATGTTTGCGGCCTTCGATTCCTTGATTCCATGTATGCCTATAATTATTTTCCTCCAATTCTCTATGCCGCGCCTCAATGATTGTTGCCTTTCAGGGTGACGGTGATGTGGTTGTTGTCTGTCGATATACCACAATCTTTGTATTCTTTTTATTCTCTTCATTTTATCTCTTCAACCTTGTCTTCCAAATGCTTCGTTAGCTCTTGAGTACTTGTAGGGTGTGAAATTCCCTCACAAGCACCTTTGTTCTTCATTATATCTTGTTCAGATTCTTCATTGATCTCATCTCTAAATCCTTGTTTGTTCTTTTGTTAGATTTTTCAAATTCTTCATCGGGCTCCTCATTATGTTTTTCAAGCCTCTCCTGATGCTCATCCTTAATATGATCTGTATGACCCTACAATGTCAACTTATTTTTCTTGTATGAAAGCTTCATGGACTTTTTTTCTTGTATCAAAGTTTCTTGAACTTCTTTTGCACATTAATATTCACAGTTCTCAAATTTTCTAATCAAGAATATCCAAGAACAATGCCTATGCCAGCCATAGGAATAGTGTAAAATCTGAATGCACAGTATATTTTTCCATAGCGAGTTTTAAATCTTTAAATAATTGAACTGTTTTGCCATATGCCTATATTTCTTGTATAAACTGTGCTTGAACATTTAACTGCTCAGCCAAATTGATACTAATGAAGTTATACCTGCTGCTAGGGTTTATGGATACGATAACCCTTTCCTTTTTAATGCATACATGAACCTTTAATAAAAATGCTTGTATAGTAGGGAACAACATACCCGGACTTCTTTTCCTTTCATTCTCCAAGGATAAAGTTTTGCCTCCTTTTTATTTTATCCTTTTTAATTTTTTTAATCCTTTGCTTTTTTCTCTCTCTTCATTTTCTTTTCCTTTTTCCTTATTGTGCTCATCTTTTGATCCTTACTTATGATTTTCTTGTAATTCTTCTTTGCTGTCGTCATTTACCTTTTCTTCAACAGATTCAGAGTCCTTCGGATGCCCCCATCTTCTAACTCCTCAATTTGTTCATTATCCTCCTCTTGCCTTAAATCGCCACAGGCCAATCTTTTTGGACCACTTCCAATGCCACTTGGATTTTATGAGCCTTTGTTGCTTAACTCGATCACAGAGTTCTCCCGTGATATCCCCTGATTCGTCTTAGGGGCAAGTTTTCACCAACAACTTGTTCTCTTTTAAGGATTACCTAAGCTTCTGCAGGGAAGTGGATCTAAGATTCGATTTCTCTTTGAATTTTGCTTGCACCCTAGGTAGTCCCATGTAGTTATTTGTTCCAAATAGCAGAATATACATTTGATTGGGCGAGTGGGAGGAGGTGATTAAGCAACCATTAATATGATGGTATCCAGATGTTAAACAGTACACTATGGCTGGGGGAGGGTATCAATCCACTGTGACAAATGCCAAAAGAGGGGGCAGAAGGACCCATTGAAGGATACCACCCTTGGAGTAGAAAACATTGAAAGTGCCACCTATAAGTGAAATACCTTGGTCCTGGTGTTTATACATGTCTATGCTAGTTAATTAGCTTACCTCATACAAAACGGAAATCCCAAATTTATTTCAAATTATATTCAAAGGAAAGTGTTAGCAGGCTGGTTGTATTGTGCTTATTTATGACCATTCTCAACTCTGGCCATATGATGTGAATCACAAGGGTTTATGGGACATATTGTGGCTCACGAAAGATGAAAATGAGTTACAAAACAAGTGTCTCACTAGACATGAAAATGAATTACAAAGCAGATTAAAGAAAAAAATACCTAAAAAGCATGTTAAAAACAGTAAATCTAGGTTATTGATATTAGAATCCGCCTTTTACAGCCAGTTGGTTAATTTGCTACATGTGGTTAAAGCAAAAAAGTGCGAGTTCTGTATCTATAAATTTTAGGCTTTTTGTTTTAAATTAAAAAGGGACCCTTTGCTGTTTGGATCGAATGGGTTTTCCTGAAAGAATGGACTGGTCTCGGTTTTTGCCTGTACTAGATGGCTGGGGGTGTTGTGTTGGAAAGTGCTTGGCTCTCCACCCCCTGTCTCTTCCTGATTCTGGCTGGCATTTCAGTCCAGCCATGGCTTCTGGTGCATGCGTGCATGGTGCAATGAAAAGAAACTGCAGGACACGTCCCCTGGAGCCTGTGGGGCAAGGGCAGGAAAAGGAAAACAGAGGGCTGAAAGTGTAATGGGAGAAGTTCTGGTCGTCTGAGGGAGCTGACCATGTGGCAAATAAAATTTGCTGGTGTAGAGTGAAGTTGGGTTATTGATATTAAAATTCGCCTTCTACAGCCTGTTAGTTAATTTGCTACATGTGGTTAAAGCAAAAAGTGTGAGTTCTGTATCAATAAATTTTAGGCTTTTTGTTTTAAATTAAAAAGGGACCCTTTGCTGTTTGGATTGAATGAGTTTTCCCTAGAGAATGGACTGGTCTCGCTTTTTGTCTGTACTAGATGGCTGGGGGTGTTGTGTGGGAAAGTGCTTGGTTCCCCATTCCCCGTCTCTTCGTGATGTCTCTCTAATCTGGCATTTCAGTCCAGCCATGGCTTCTGGTGCATTCATGCATGGTGCAGTGAAAAAGAAACCACAGGACACGTCCCCTGGAGCCTGTGGGGCAAGGACAGAAAAAGGGAAACAGAGGGTTCGACCAGTTCTCTGACTTCATTGACCAAGAAATCAGGAACCCGTATATATGGGTATGGATTAGAAGGAAGTGGTTCAGCAAGGAAGATCAATGATGTGGAGATCAAAGACATTGGAAAGCTCAAGAAGAGCATGATGCTGGTCCTTGGCCAATCAATTGAAGGAATGTTTTTGATGTTGTACAATCCCGAGTTGTATACTTTCTAATGCTGTGGAATAATTTACCCTCCATGAAGATCCCACAAACATTCAATCCGTGCTACACACCATGGGAGCAGGAACAACCCATACTCAGCATATTGTAATTGATGGAATGAGGTCTCTGAGGTGTGGCCAGGTCTAACTGGCCAAGGGACCGGAACTGATCTCGCTTGGGATGCTTTCTTCCACCCATCTGCCTGTTGCATGCCCTCTGACAATGATGAAGACGATGAAATGGATGTTAACCTGGACAATGTGATAATTGTGGATTAATTCCACATTAAATCAGTAAAATAATTGTATTGTGTAATTTGCCCCATGCCAATACTCTTGATAGCTTTGCTTTCCCATTGAAGACTTGGTTGACTGATATATATTCGCCCCCGCCACATCACATATATAGCTATCTTTTTAAATACGTAATCCTGGTTTATATGCATTCGTTGGAATGAATCTACAGTGGCGGGGCGGATGATGTTGTTTGAGAATTATGTAAATTTCTTCTTCTCAAATCTATATCACGGGAAAATTCTCTGCTAGCTCGGCACTGGACAATTCAGTATGTTTGAAGATTGGTAAGAAGTTTGATTCCTTTGGGCTTTCCACTTTTTGTCTACAGCACCCTTACCAGCTGTCTGTGTGGAAGAATTCTGAGCTCTCGTTCTGATAGTTGCTGCCGGGTTGGTATGTCCAGATTGGGGAAGGTAGATAACAAGTTGACAACTCATTATCTTATCTTTCCTTGGACCACTGAGTTTAGCATGGTTACAATGCATGATAATATGCACACCTTCATTTCTGTACCCAATGCTTTTACTTTTTGGGTCATGTTTTCTGCTCAATTGTTTTTGCGGGTCTAGGGCCCTTTTGTAGTTATCATTGAGTGAAAAAAAGGGTCCCTTTGAAAAGCTGTCTAAATCGGAATTAAAATAAGAGAGTCACTGAATATCAGGTAGTATGTAGATGACTTTTCATGAAATAATGTTTTGAGTCATATGACAAAGGCAGCCACTATTATTATAATTTATAACTAATGTGTTTTCTTTTTTTCCCTAGGGGACTTTTCCATTATTCGTTGAATTGTTTATGATATATATTTTTCATCATATATATTTTCCGTTTAAGATCTTATTGTGCAAGGAGTTGATTTCAAAATTTCTATGTATTTATGTGCACTTTGACAAACCTCTATTGTGAATTGGTGTACCTGCACCAGCAGTCATGCATCGACATCCTAACAATTATGTCGAACTTTAATAGGGGTCTAATAACAATGTACTAGAATTTTTTAGGCATTATTATTTGTCTTGACAATATGAGTTGTAATATATCTTAGATGGTCAATGAGATTATGGCCAACGAGATTATGTATCAACCAAGCAGTAGCTAGCTTGCTAGCCAATTTGATAAAGTAAAATAGAATCATTACAAGTTAACTAGCTGTTTTCCATAAGATTCAATTGAGCTTTGCCATGATGTTAGTTTTTTTCCATACACGATGATGATCATTTGACTAGGATAAATGCCTGGTTTAGTTATTAGGACTAGCAGAAGAATCTAATAATGAAATTTTTGGTTCTGCTTTGAAAACAATGTGATAGGATTTAAGTGCAATCTTGTAATTTGATACGTCTTTCAAAGGTATAGCTTTGCAAATCACCCTAGGTCACTCACCTTCAAAATGGTTGCTTTTATTAAAATAGAAAAGGACACATTATGACTACTTGAACCTATTCGATTTAATTCATAAGTTTTTGTCAAGACTAGAGCAATTTAGTTTGCAAGGTCACATAGGTATAAAGATATATCTTAGAATAGAGAAGGAAAAATTTGGAGCTATGGAGAGAATCGTTGTGGTATATAGAGAAGTGTTTGCCAAGAAAATTAAGCTTTAGAATGTCACAAATAGGGCATTGTCACAATCTTTTCATGCCATGTGTATTGAGGTCCAACATAAGACAACTCTCGGTTCAACGACAACATGAAAGACATCTCATAGAGAAGGTTTATTGATAAATTTAACAAGAAACGATATTGGATCATCTCTTATTGTAATGTCCCCTTTGTAAGCCTATTCTTTTTATTTCCCATAGGCTAAGGGGAATTAATGAGGGAAATAAATTAATTTAAGTGATCCAAGGGTACTTTTATATTTTAATTGGAAAAAGACACTTAAATTATATTTTTAATAAGTGGGGCCAAAAAGCAAAAGTGGAATAAAATATTATATTTCCAATATGGGGCGCCAAAAGGAGAAGTGAGTGCATGAGGAATAAAATAATAATAAAATAATGAACTTCTATTATGGGGCGCCAAAGATAAAAGTGTTTGCATGAACATCAAGTTTTTATTTTTAGATGGAGCACCAACCTTGGATATGCCAATTAAATAATTTTTAATTGTTTATTTAGCATGCATGAAACTCTAAAGGTGGCGCCACCCTTTGGGAGAAGACATTAAAGATTATAAAAGCATATTTTAGGGTTCATTCTTACGCCATCTTGGAAATTTATCAACTACTTCATTGTCTGCAAGTAGCTTCTGCTTCTGCATCAACAAGAGAGGATAAAAACCCTCATTTACACACAGATCTGAGGACAAAAACCCTCAAATCAAAGCTTGGCAATTCCATTAAGGGGTTGCAGTGGTATTTCAGGGCACAATTGCATATCCAGTTCAGCTAGGGCACACTTTTCAGGCTTGATTCTACATCTAGAACAAGTACAACTAGGACGTCCCCCTTTGGGAACAACATACAGTGTTGATGCCATATCTGGGGCAAATTTCAGTCAAATCAGTTTGCATGCTTTTATCTTATGTTCATCTTTCCATTTGGTTCAACAGTTGTGAGGAAATAATTGTATTCAGACATTTTGGTATTTTCATTAAAGTCTATTTTAAATAAATAAATAAAGGTCTGATTTCAAATAAATAAATAAAAGTCTGATTTTCTACATATTGGGGTTTGCTGTTTTTAATTAAAAATCAGATTATTGCTGCTGTCATAAAAGATAAAATTTCATACTGCTGCCCTAGGGTTTGTGCAAATATCTAGAATTATTTAAATTTATTTGATAGGGATATTACAGTGGTATCAAAGCTTGTTTTCCTTCCAGCTTGTGGGAAAGAAAATTCTAGATTTGAACTTCATGCAAGGTAGTGATAAAGAAGTTAGGTACCACCATAAAGAAAGGTACAAAACCAAAAGTCATGGGTAATAAGGATTCAGATGAGGCAATCTTTGATAGGCTTGTTCAGGGACAAGACAATTTAGCTTATATGATGGGCCGATTAGTCAAAGTTATGTAGGGCATGAATGTGCAAAGGGTTCCAAAAAGTGAGGGAAGCTCTTCGGAGTGAATCTGTACCAACACTATCGAGAGGACAACCATTGATTCTCTTCATTAGGCCTGTCCAACATAACTTCCTATGTAGAGAGGAAGCAATTAAAGGCGAAAATTCAACCTTCCATAGCGAGATGACATTGTTGTTAGCTATGAGGAGTACATGGTACTTCGATGCACTATTTTTAGCAGGAACTTGAAAAGGTCATAACTTGTGCTCCGGGTGTCTGTTTGAGTCCGTTTTTTTTAAACCCATTTGTTTCGACGAGACGAACACCGGTTAATCTGCCTTGCCAATTGGAGCACGTTTGACACATTTTCGGGCCCAAAATCCACCATTTGAAGGCTGAAAATTAGGATCTAAGTTGTAATTTGTTTTTTTCTATTTTAGGGCATTAGTAAATTTTAGTCTCTTGAATGCATAGTAGGTTAGAAAGTTGGCAATTCCTCTAATTTAGGCATGTAGAAGATGCGTGGCAATTTTTGTGCCCGTACGAATAAGCATGCGAACTTACTAAGAATAGTAGGTTCTAGTAAATTGCTAAAAATAGTAAATTCCGCCACCTAGAGTAGATTTAGTCAAAGTTAGTTAGAGTTTGCTTGCAACTCGAGTTGGGAGTTGTTTTCCTATTTATGAAGCATTGTAATTCATGATTCAATAACAAAGAAGAAGATTTATTTTCTTTGAGTTCAAGATATTTGCAGTGTATTGAGTTTGTGTTAAAGTTGGCTACATTATCTGGTATCAGAGCAAGTTCGAGTCTTGGTGAAGGAAAAAAAAATAATGGCAGGAAGAGGAAGAGGGAAGTGGAATTGCCCAGATGAATAGAAACATGCAGGATTTGCAGAGGCAAGTTGTTGCGCTTGCTGCAACTATAGCCCAAAGAGGAAATCAAGGTGGAGATGACACAAATGAAGATGAAGTTTGTGAAGAGGAGGAAGCACAAGGACCACCCTTAGCTTTTGAAGAAAGGATGCTTGAGCATTAGAAGGAAAGAATGATGGGATAAGAGTTGATGTTTCAGAATATGGAGGTAGCCTAAAACCAGAGGAGCTGATCGATTGGTTGACTAGCATGGGAAATTTTTTTTGAGTGGAAGGCTATGTTAGAGGAAAAGAAGGTAAAATTTGCATGCACGAAATTAAAAGGTCATGTTATGTTATGGTGGGATCATCTACAAAAGGAGTGGTCAAGAAAGGGGAAAGAAAGGATAAGGACCTGGAGTAAGATGGAGAAGAAGCTAAAAGACAAATTTCTCCCTGGATTATGTACAAACCCTTTTCGGAGGTTTTAGAATCTTAGACAGAACTTACAAACCGTGCAAGAATACACATATGAGTTTTACAAGTTGTCCATTCATGTAGAGCATGAAGAAACTGAGGAACAAATGGTTGCAAGGTATGTAAATGGATTAAAATTTTCTATTCAAGATGAGCTAAGCATGCACATGATCAAGAGCATGGAGGATGCCTATCAACTAGCTTTAAAGGCCGAAGAAAAACAACCATCAAAGTTTTAGGAGATCACTTGGGATGAATAGGGGCGTCATCCTCCTTTCGGGGACGAGTTGGTTTCAACCAAGGTAGAGGAGAACAACCTTGTGGAGTGGAAAAGCAAGAAGATACAAGACAAGATCTCCCAAATCAGCAAAGAGGTAGAGGATTATCTAGGGCGGCACGAGGATATGTTAGTGGCAGAGGGATGGGAGGCTCCACGAAGACCATTTGTGTGCTACAAATGTGGTGAAGAGGGGCATAGAGCATTTGAATGCCCGCATTATTATACGCATGACAAGAGGCAAGCAGACCCTCTCGAGAGTAAATCTTGTTGAAGTGAACAAGAAGAAGACGATCAAGACCTAGAAATTCCACCAGATGTGGGAGAAAATATGATGATCAAAAGGATGATGATTGCTCCAAGAAAGGAGATCAAGGGGGATGCATGGCTACGTACAAATATTTTGAACAAGATGCACTTCAGGAGGAAAGGTATGTAATGTTATTATTGATGGTGGTAGTTGTGAGAACATGGTTTCAAATGAGATGGTTGAGAAACTAGGCTGCATTGTGAGAAGAATCCTAACCCTTACCATATTGCATGGTTTAAGAAGGGTAATGATGTTACCATTAATAAGAAATGTTTAATACATTTTTCTATTGGGAAAAGTTATAAGGATGAGATTTGGTGTGATGTTATTTTTATGGATGCATGTCATATGCTGCTAGGCAGACCATGACAATTTGATAGAAAAGTTATTCATGACGGGGGAAAATACATATACTTTTTGGAAGGATGGCACAAAAATAGTTTTGCTACCTCTTAAGGAAGAGGGAAAGGCTGAAAATATGTTTTCTGCAAAATAATTTGTGAAGGAGGCAAAGGCAACTAGGTTTTGTTATGTGCTTGGTCACAAATAAGGATGAACTTACAAGTGCACAAATACTAGTAGAAGCAATAAAATTAATAGAAGAATTTTTGATGTTATTCCTGATGAGCTACCGATGACACCCAAAAGAGATATCCAACACCATATTGATTTGATCCCAGGGTCTTCACTCCCAAATCAAGCGGCTTATAGGATGAGCTTGACATTGCATGTAAAGTTGAATAAGCAAGTGACAAAGCTCGTGAGAAAGGGTGTAGTAAGGGAGAGCATGAGTCCGTGCGTACTCCAACTTTATTAACTCCAAAGAAAGATGGAACATGGAGAATGTGCGTGGATAGTAGAGCAATCAACAAAATTACAATCAAGTATAGGTTCTAATACCTCGCCTTGATGATATGATGGATGTGCTTGTTGGATCTAAATATTTCACCAAGATTGATCTTCGAAGTGGTTACCATCAGGTTCGGATCAGAGGAGATGAGTGGAAAACAACATTCAAGATAAGGGATGATTATATGAGTGGTTGGTGATGCCATTCGGGTTATCTAATGCACCTAGCACTTTTATTAGGTTGATGAACACTGTGTTGGGAGTACAATGGTAAGTTTGTGGTTTATTTTGATGATATCTTGATTTTCAATAAAACTAAAGAAGAACATTTGAGGCATCTGAGGGTGATATTTGAATTGTTAAGGAAAGAAAAGCTTTATGCAAATTTGAAGAAGTGCATGTTTATGCAAGAGAGTTTGGTATTTTTGGGTTTTATTATTTTAGCAGATGAGGTACAAATGGACTCAGAAAAGATAAAGGCAATTATTGAATGGCTTACTCCACGAGTATAACAGAGGTACAAAGCTTTCGTGGTTTAGTAACATTTTACAGAAAGTTTATTAAAATTGTTAGCAGTATTGTAACACTTATAACAAATTGCACAAAGGGAAGGGAGTTTTTGTGGACAAAGGCAACTGAGGATAGCTTTCAGTTCTTGAAGAAGGTGACAAGCACCTATTTTGGCACTACCAAATTTTGATAAAGTGTTCGAGGTTGATTGTGACGCCTCACATGTGGGTATTGGTGCTGTCCTAAGTCAAGAGGGAAGCCAATAGCTTTCTTTAGTGAGAAATTGAATGAGGTAAGAAAGAACTACTCTACTTATGATGTGGAATTTTATGCAATTGTATAAGCACTGAGGCATTAGAGGCATTACTTAGTGCCTAAGGAGTTTGTGTTATTTACAGACCACATAGCCTAAAGTATGTGAATACACAAAAGAAGTTGAATAGTAGGCATGCAAAGTGGGTATCATTTTTGTAGGGTTATACTTTTTCTCTAAAGCATAAATTAGGAAAACAGAACCAAGTTGCGGATGCATTGAGTAGGCGTGTGACTCTATTTACAACTATGGAGAATGAGGTGGTTGGTTTTGAAGCAATAAAGGATTTGTATTTTTCTGATTCTGATTTTAAGGATATTGTTGAAAGGTTAAGTAGACCATTGTTAGGTGATGTAGGAGATTTCCAGATGAGTACCTTTTGTAGGATGGCTATCTATTTAAGGGATGACAACTATGTATTCCAGTTGGGTCTATGAGAGATAATATAGTGAAAGAGCTTGCATAGTGGAGGATTGGCTTGGGCACTTTGGTAAGGATAAGACGATAGCCTTGGTAGCAGAGAAATACTATTGGCCAAAGATGAAAAGAGATGTGGTAAGATATGTGGAGAGGTGTCAAATTTGCCAAGTCTCGAAAGGCCATGCACAAAATACAGGGTTGTATATGCCATTGCATGTTCCCAAAGGGCCATGGACAAATTTGAGTATGGATTTTGTTTTGGGATTACCAAAACACGAGGTAATGGCTCAATTTTTGTGGTTGATAGGTTTTCTAAGATGGTTCATTTTATTGCCTCTAAGAAAACTAGTGATGCGACAGAGTAGCAGATTTGTTTTTCAGAGAAGTTGTTCGCTTGCATGGTGTTCCAAAATTGTTACTTCAGATAGGGACACAAGGTTCTTAAGTCATTTCTGGAGGACTTTATGGAAGAAGTTAGGAACTAAACTACAGTTTAGTAGTGCCTATCATCCTTAGACCGATGGGCAAACAAAGGTGGTAAATAGGATTTTGGGAAACCTATTAAGGTGCATAGTTGGGGAAAAGCCAAAACAATGGGACTTAGCATTACCACAAGCTGAGTTTGCTTATAATAGCTCCGTAAATAAATCCACAGGAAGACCCCATTTTATATTGTGTATGGGAGTAATCCAAAAGGGGTGTTAGATTTGGTGCAACTACTAATGGATGGCAGAGTCAGTGATGATGCAGAAGCATTTGTTGAACATATACAACAATTGCAGGAAGAAGTGTGGAAGAAGTTGTAGACTAGTAATGATCAGTATAAGGAAATAACAGATGTGCAAAAGGAGGAAAGTGTTTATTAGGGTGAGTTGGTTATGGTATACCTTTGAAAGGAAAGGTTTCCAAAAGGAACCTATAACAAGTGAAGTACAAAAAGATTGGTCCCTGCAAAATCGTGAAGAAGATAAATGATAATGCTTATGAGGTAGAATTGCCAGAAATTTTGATATCTCTCCAGTGTTTAATGTTTCAGACTTATATTCTTTTCATGGGGATAGTGAAGAAGGGGATTTTATTGTAGTAGATTGGAGGCAACAGGTTCTGGTGAAAAAAAAAGAAGTGGATCAAATTTTGGACAAAAAAACAATGACCACGTGACATGGACAATACAACAGATATTTGGTACATTGGAAAGGATTGGCACAAGAGGACAACACATGGGTCACAGTGGGAGATTAAGAAGTTGGATAAAGATAAATGGTAGAAATTTGAAGAAGACAACTTGCAGGAGTTGTGTTTTTTTCAAGCAGGGAGAATGATGCACTATTTTTAGCAGGAACTTGAAAAGGTCATAACTTGTGCTTCGGGTCTCTGTTTGAGTCCGTTTTTTTAAATAACCTGTTTCGACAAGAGGAACCCATTGGTTAACCAACCTTGTTGGTTGGAGCACATTTCAACACATTTTCGGGCCCAAATCCGCCATCTGAAGGCCGAAAATTAGGATCTAAGTTGTAATTCGGTTTTTTCCTATTTTAGGGCATTAGTAAATTTTAGTCTCTTGAATGCATAGTAGGTTAGAAAGTTGGCAATTCCTCTAATTTAGGCATGTAGAAGATGTGTGGCAATTTCTATGCCCATATGAATAAGCATGCGAACTTACTAAGAATAACAAGTTCTAGTAAACTACTAAAAATAGTAAATTCCGCCACCTAGAGTAGATTTAGTCAAAGTTAGTTAGAGTTTGCTTGGAACTCAAGTTGGGAGTTGTTTTCCTATTTATGAAGCATTGTAATTCATGATTCAATAATGAAGAAGAAGATTTATTTTTTTTGAGTTCAAGATATTTGCAGTGTATTGAGTTTGTGTTAAAGTTGGCTACATTAATTTCTGGATGAGATTAGAGAGGCAATATCACTTACCAATTTCATTAATATGAAGAACAACAAGGGTGGAACAAGAGCTGACCCTAGGCCACAAATTAATTAGAGACTTGCACGATAGGCATTAGGAAGTTGTCATTCCTTACATTTGATAGCTCTAGTGAGAGTACAACTTGTGCATGAATACATAAGCTAGATAACTTCTTATCACTCAGGCCAATGATAGAGAAGGAAGCCATAAAATCTGCAACCCTTCATTTGGAAGGTATAACACAAGAGTGGTGGTACCATGGGCTAGTTACTCGAGTGGGTGCGACATATTGATTCTTATGTTGTTTTCAGTGATAGGTTGATAGAGAGATTGACAGAGTTGATTCAGAAATTCATTTTTGGAATTTAGCTCAGCTCAAACAACTACATTTAGTAAGTGACTATGTAGCTAAATTTTAGAAGCTTTCTGTGATGGTACCTGATGTGATAGAGAGGAGATTGGTTGTTTTGTTCATGGAAGGTTTAATTGAATCTCTTAGGGGTTTAGTGAAAGCGTTCAGCCCCAACTCTCTTCAAGAAGCCATAAAAAGGCTTCAAATTTGGAGACTTCAGCCCCAAAAGGGAGATATCAGTCTATAGGACAGCCTACAACTCAGCCAAAACCAACACCTTATGGGCAATAGTAAAAGCCATTTTAGAGGGTGGTTTTCAACAAAAGGAGCTGCCTAAAACCAGCAAGGAGATAAAAACAAGAAATGAACTTAGGAGGAAGAAAGCTGTGTTTCATTTGTAGAGATCCTTGGGACCGGGGCATAGATGTCTTCCCAAAGGACAAGTGCACTATATAGAGTCAATATCGATGATGATGTGGAAGAAGAGGAACCGAAGTGGAAAAAGAAGAGGAAGAACTGATAGTTGAAATTAAAGGAGAAGAAAATACTCTAGATGGTACTCTTGCTAAACTTTCGGTGCTTCCGGATATCATCCGTTCGAGTTCATGGAGTACATCACGGGCATAACACAACTATTTTGATTGATAGTGGGGCAACTCACAACTTTATTGATGAGGGTTTGGTAGCTCAAAGAGGATTGAAAACGAGAGGATTTTCAGGGTTTTAATGTTACAGTAGCTGATGGCTTTACTATTCCATGCACCAAGAGGGTGAAGGGATTGGAGATTACTCTTGGTAAGCACAAGGTTTGTGATGATTTCTATGTGGTAGGCATAAGAGAAACCAATGTGGTTTTGGGAGTGCAATGGTTGCATTCAATTGGAGAATTCACACATAATTACCAAACTATGGAGCTAAAATTCAAAATTGGTGGAGAAGAGCTTGTGCTTCATAGTATGGTCAATGGAGCATCTAAGGCTATCACAACAAAGTAGACGGAGAGAGCTTTACTGTGCTGCCCAAGTAGCTTGGGCAGCCCATTGTTTGGTGAGTTTTTATCTTCTAGTACTAATGATAGATCTTATTGTGTGGATATACAATTTATTTTGGACAAGGATGTTACAATATTAAGGGATTTACTATAAGGATTGCCACGGATAGAGGATTCCAACATATCATAGAGTTGGAAACAGGTTCTAAACCTGTTATGATTACTCCTTACTACCATCCTAGAGTTTACAAAGAGGAGATTGAGAAGACAATCAAAGAGCTATTGAAAATGGGACATATCCGGCCTAGTTCTAGCCCTTTTGCTTCTTCATTGTTTTTGGTGAAGAAAAAGATGGGACAATGAGGATGTGTATTGATTATTGTGCTTTGAATAAGAAGACTATAAAAAACAGATACCCGATACCAAGGGTCAATGAATTGATAGATAAATTGCATGGAGCGGAGTATTTTTCCAAAATTGATTTGAGATCCGGTTATCACCAAATCTAGGTAAGAGATGAAGATGTGCACAAAACAACTTTTTGTTGTCATTTTGGGCATTCTGAATTCTTAGTAATGCCTTTTGGTTTAACCAATGCTCTAGGTACTTTCCAGTCATACATGAATCATGTTTTTAAGTGAACACTTGAGGAAATTTGTTCTAGTAGTATTTGATGACATTTTGGTGTACAATAAGACTTGGGAAGAGCACCTAAAACACTTGGATACAATGTTGGAAATTTTGAAATAACAAACTCTTTTTGCAAAAGAATCCAAGTGTGAGTTTGGAATGACTGAAATTTTATACTTGGGACATGTCATTAGTGCCCAAGGAGTACATGTTGATTAAGAGATCCATGAAATATTGGATTGGCCTCTACCCACCATTTTGACACTGTTGAGGGGATTCTTTGGTCTTTGTAGTTACTATAGGTGGTTTGTGAGAGGGTTTTCACAACTTGCTGTCCCATTGATTGATTTGACAAAGAAAGGAGCTTTCAGCTGGTCCGAAACAGCCCAAACAGCCTTTGATAAACTCAAAGAGGTAATGAGTTCTTGCCCAGTATTGGCTGTTCCTGATTTTTTTATTCCTTTTGTGTTAGAATGTGATGCATCAGGGGAGTAGGGGTTGTTTTGATGCAAAAGGGGCATCCCATAGCCTTTGAGAGCCGAAAACTTAGTGAAGTAGAGCGTGGATTCTCTATTTATGACAAAGAGATGTTGGTCATCATGCATGCATTGGCAAAATTTTGGCAATATTTGGTTTGTGGCAGGTTTGTGGTCAAAATTGATCACAATAGTTTGAAGTTCTTTCTTGGCCAGAAGGACTTGAATGATAGGCAACAAAAGTGGGTGAGTAAGCTCCAAGCTTATAATTTTGACATAGAGTATGTTAAAGGAAAGAATAACGTTGTAGCAGATGCTTTATCTAGAAAGCCTTTTCTATGCTCTATATTTGAAATCTCTACTAATTGGAAAGTATTAATAATTGCGGAGTATGTAAAGAATGGTTGCACTAATGAGATCCTTGAGGGAAAATACGAGATAATAGGTACAGGATGGTTGATGATCTTATCCTCTACAAGGATAAAATCTATTTGGTACCTAAATCAAAGGTTAAAAGCAAAATCTTGAGGGCTGTCCGTGATATACCTTTGGCTGGTCACACTGGGTATTTCAAGACCTACAAGCAGATCAAGGTCAAATTCTTTTGGAAAGGACTCAATGAAGAGGTCGTCCAATACATTAAAGAGTGTATTGTGTGCCAACAAGGCGAACATGTTTTTCTAGCGGGTTTGTTGCAGCCCTTACCTATTTTGAATCATAAAGGAGAAAGTATATCAATTGATTTCATCATAGGTCGGCCCAATGTTCAGGGTAAGAATTGTATTTATATAGTGGTTGATCGACTCACTAAATATGCTCACTTCTTTGCTATTCCTTTTGAGTTTAAGGCTCCATAGATTGCTGATTTATTTTTCAAAGAGGTTTTTAGGCTACATGGATTGCCTAAAAATATTGTGAGTGACAGGGATAACAGGTTCCTTAGTTTGTTTTGGCAGAGCTCTTCCGCTTGACAAGGACAAAGTTAACTCTAAGTACCAACTATCATCCACAAACAGATGGGCAAACAAAGATTGTGAATAAGTGGATTGAGGGATAATTGAGGAATTATGTGTTAGGGCAACAATCAACTTGGGTCAAGTGGTCAGTGCATGGGAGAGCATTGCTACTGATGCCACTCATCACATGTCCATTGGTATGACTCCTTTTAGAGTTTTGTATGGTTATGACACTCTTTCCTTTGTGATATTTGCGAGATAGTAGAGTGCCCGGGGCAAGAGACTTGGTTGCACAGAGTCAAGATATATTGGGGACACTCAAAGAAAATATCCAACATGCACAAAACCAACAAAAATTTAATGCGGACCAACATTGCATTGAGAGGTCTTTTAAGGTTGGTAACATGGTTTTTTTAAGGTTGTAGCCATATAGACAGTCTTCTCTGGAAAAGAGTGGAGTTGAAAAGCTCAAACCCCGTTTTTATGGACCATACACGATGAAGTAGAGGATGGGAGAGGTTGCCTATGAGTTGGATTTCCCAGAGCAGAGTAAGATACATAATGTCTTCCATGTCTCATGCCTGAAAAAGGCTTTGGGACAACATATTGTTCGTTCTATTGAGTTGCCTCCTTTGGATGATGAAGGCAAATTTGTTTTGGTTCTTGAAGTAATTTTTGGATTTCAGAGAAAGGAGGTTAAGGAACAAAATTATCACAAAATATTTGGTATGTTGGAAGGATTTACTTGCAGAGGATGCTACTTGGGAGGGTGCAGAAATTCTTAAGCATCTCGACTTGCAATTGCTTGAGGGCAAGCAATTTTGGGAAGGACAGTGTAATGTCCCCTTTTTAGAATTAATTGATTCTGGATACCCGAAGCCTATTCTTTTTATTTCCCGTAGGCTAAGGGGAATTAATGAGGAAATAAATTAATTTAAGTGATCCAAGGGTACTTTTATATTTTAATTGGAAAAAGGACACTTAAATTATATTTTAATAGTGGGGCCAAAAGTAGAAGTGGAATAAAATATTATATTTCCAATTTGGGCGCCAAAAGGAGAAGTGAGTGCATGAGGAATAAAATAATAATAAAATAATGAACTTCTATTATGGGGCACCAAAGATAGAAGTGTTTGCATGAACATCAAGTTTTATTTTTAGATGGGGCGCCAACCTTGGATATGCCAATTAAATAATTTTTAATTGTTTATTTAGCATGCATGAAACTCTAAAGGTGGCGCCACCCTTTGGGAGAAGACATTAAAGATTATAAAAGCAGATTTTGGGGTTCATTATTACAGCATCTTGGAAATTTATCAACTACTTCATTGTCTGCAAGTAGCTTCTGCTTCGCATCAACAATAAAGGACGAAAACTCTCATTTGCACACAGATATGAGTCAAATCAAAGCATGGCAATTCTGTTTAGGGGTTGCAGCGGTATTTGCATGCCCGGTTCAGCTAGGGCACACTTTTCAGGCTTTGATTCTACATCCAGAACAACAAGTACAGGTAGGACGTCTCCCTTTGGGAACAAAATACTTTGTTGACCCCACATCTAGGGGCAGATTTCAGTCAAATTAGTTTGCATGCTTTTATCTTATGTTCATCTTTCCATTTGGTTCAACAGTTGTGAGAAAATAATTGCACTAAGACATTTTGGTATTTTCATCAAAGTTGATTTTAAATAAACAAGTCTGTTTTTCAACATATTGAAGTTTGCTATTTTTTATAAAATATCAGATTACTACTGCTGTCATAAAGGATAAAATTTACTTTTGAAACTTGCCTTTATATTAATAATACAAAAGAGTTACAATAGCGGGGTGACCGGAAACGCACGGTCCAATGTCAAAATGCCACAAGGCATGAGACATGCCAAAAAAAGGCAACCAGAAAATCACATAACTAAATTACTAGGCACATGGGGCAACAACACTAGGCGAGAGGAGGATCATATTTTGGAGGGATGAACCCCCACGGTCGGGATCCGACATCATATTTAGAGGCACCATGATTCCCACCCTAACGGTGGAGAGCCTCCAAAACTGGCCCCTCAAGGAGGAGAGTTCCAGTTGGAGGAGTTGGCCACAACCTTTCCCCGAGGTGGTGGACTCTAGCCCAATCCGAGTTGGACGAGAGCAGGATGACCACGAGGAGGGGAAGAATGTCGGCTGCGAGATCGGCCTTCTACGACGTGGCACGGGGCGGGTGGCGGGGCACGGCGTCATCCGAGGAACCGACTCGTAGTGCAAGGGGCGCTCCCGCAGTGATCCAAAAGTTGCTTTGTAAATGCGCAAACTCCGGCGCCACTTTCGCCCCTGCCCTGAATCTGCATAGTCACAAAAGATATAATAGCCAATTTGTTATTTGCAATTAGCTCCAAAGTAAGCTCATCCTGTTGAAAAATAGTATTATTTGTCTTTCCACAATTGAAAAGAATAGCAGCCCGAAAGAAATTCCAAATAAAAAATCCGAGTAGGAAGATTAACAAAGTCGCCAAACAGGGCAGCTTTCCAATCAAACAGTTTAGGATGGAAGGGGAAGAAGAGAGAGTGTATCCACTTCCAAGCAGATTGAGCATGCTGACAAGTCCATAAGACATGTTTGAAAGATTCATGTTGACCACAGAAAGGACATTTGGGATTGGGAAGGCCAATGTGACTTAACTTTCTCCCAACGGAAGACCCTGATAAATGAGGCACCAAAGAAAGAAATTGAGCTTAGGTTCAAAGTTGGGGTTCCAGGCCTTGTTAAGCCTTCGAAGCCAAGTGGCGATTGAAGAGTTAAGGCTCCAAAGAGCATTGAGCTTGTTAATAGCGGGAGACAAGGGGGACAAAAGATTGTAAATCACGCCAGATTGGTAGTTAAAAAAGGGATTTCTAGATTCCACCGCTAGTCCCGCCACCATGATGTAGGAGGTTGCAAACCAAGCTTATGAAGCATAACATCCGACATTAGCTCCTGAATTTTGAGCACAAACGGAAGATCAAAGTTGATCAAATTAAATTCTGTTTAAGATTGTGCCAATGAAGCATTCTCTTCGGGAGGCAAGGTCTCGAGATGGTATTGATGCCTTTGCGAGCAAGCCAGAGCACCTTAATACCAAGAACCTCAGCCAACAAGACATTATCATTGGTACAAATAGGAGACCACCATAAGTTGCGATCATTGAATGAAAGCCCAGTGCGAAAGCCATCCCCAATCCAACGAAGCAACGACTTAACAACTTTAAAAGCTTTCTAGATACTTTTCACAACAAAGGTACCT
The DNA here is from genome assembly GCA_018340775.1 of Taxus wallichiana var. yunnanensis. Taxonomy (NCBI): domain Eukaryota; kingdom Viridiplantae; phylum Streptophyta; class Pinopsida; order Cupressales; family Taxaceae; genus Taxus; species Taxus wallichiana. The sequence continues at coordinate 636,254,604 of CM031237.1, read as the reverse complement.
ATAATTTTAACCAACACTCTAGTGATAATCAAGGTATGTAACCCAATGTTTTTCCAACATTTTTTCCATAAGGAGAGCCTAAAGAGATGCAATGTCGTAACAAGATTTTCCAAGCTTGGTTGCCATTTATGCATCTGATAACCCATTTAGCACAAAGAGAAATACTTTGTCTGTAAACATCTATAACTCCCATTCCGCCCTGATCATGTGGAAGGGTACAAATATCCCAAGCAACTCGATGAAAGCCACTCTGATGTTGCTTAGACCAAAGATAATCCCGCAAAAGTTTAGCCAGTTTGTCAAATGATGCCCATGAAGGGCACCAATAGGCAACATAATAAACTTGGGTGGCAACTAGAATTTTGGTGTAGACTTGAAACTTGCGGCCAATGAGAGAGGCCTAGAGACCCAACACTGAACTTTTTGCTCCACCCGATCAATGACATATTGCCAAAGTGCGGTAGAATCACTATCAAGGCAAAGGAGTCACCGGAGAATTTGAATCTTTCTCCACAATTGATCCAACGCTAAGGGTAAGTTGTCAGCCAATCGGGCATAGGCCAAGAACTTTGTTGAAAGCCAAGAGACTTAGCTAATTGAACATTAGAGCTAGAAGCTTGACAAAAGGTGTCTAAACAAGAGAAAGCTTCTTTGATGTTCTGTTCATTCTCAGCTAAAGTGAGGAAAGAGTCATATGCGAAATGCCCATTGACAAGCTGAGAAGCATGATCGGGAGAAAGATTCCCCAGATGCATCCTGCTCCGCCCTATCGGCAAAAAGATAGCCAAGGGCATCAACTGCAAGAACAAAAAGAGCAGGAGTGAGAGGGCACCCTTGCCTGATAGACCTGAACAAGCCGATAGCTTGAGATTGATGTCCATTGATAGTGAGGCAAGAAGAAGCATCAACAAACAAAGTTTGAACAACATTGATAAAGAAAGGTCCAACCCAAGGGCTTGAAGCATAACAAGAATAAAGGGCCATTCAATCTGATCATAAGCCTTCTCAAAATCAATTTTAAGGAAAATAACCCGCTATAGAGAAATTTTGGCCCACTCCATACCTTCCCAGATGACAATGAGATTATCAAGAATGTATCTACCCTTAACAAAACTAGTCTCTCCTGGGCAAACCACTTTTGGAAGAAGGTTAGCAATATGAAGAGCAAGAGCTTTGGCCAAAATCTTGTAAGAGACATTAAGGAGAGTAATAGGCCGCCAACTAGTAATGAGCTCTAGATTCCTGCTTTAGGAATAAACTTGATATTGCCCTTATTAATAACATTGCCAAGAGCATGGTTCTCAGAGCTTCTTTGTAGACTTGAAGAAGGTCATTGCTAACCACAGACCAAGCTGCCTTATAAAACTTGCATGGAAAACCATCAATGCTAGGAGATTTATCATTAACAAGATAAAGGAGGGCATTGTAAAGCTCATCCAAAGATAGAGGAGCTTGAGCGAGTAGAGGTGTTTTGAAATTCTTGAATTAGTGCGAGAATCCGCCCTTTTTCAAACTCGAGCAACTTGTTTGCCAAAATGGCGGGGAAACTTGGCGATATCTTTTTTCAATGACAACATTCCACCAATTAACCCAACTGGCAGTGTAGGGCGGATGCGGCGCCATATTCCAAACTTCAGCAATGAGAGAGATGATACCAAAATGACTCAACAAAGAAACATTAAGATACATTTGATTGTTAGGTATCTTAAAAGGGGTCTCACTCCATTGTACTTTGAAAGAAATGGGGCTGTGGTCGAGACAAAAGGACGCCTTGACAGACGGTGATCAAAGAATGACCATTACTGTCTATATCAAAAGTGTGTTGTTGAGAAATCATGACATGATCTAGCCTTTTAATGACTCTGTCAGTACTTGCTCGAAAGTTGGACCAAGTAAACCAATTTTGAGAAGGGAAATCATTTCGCCATCTAAATAGAGGGTCATAAAGGCCCCAACGGTTTTTAAAATAAAACCAAGCCTCATGTCCCCCACGCACCACCTCATGGGAAGAGACCCCAATTTATCCTCGGGATGTTCAATCATATTAAAGTCTCCGCAAACTAACCAATAAGAAAAAGGTAAGTTATCTCCCAACCATCGCCACTACGCTCGTCCTTTGCCCAAAAGAATAGCCATTAATTTCCAAAATAATCCACATGACACGATTTTGAGGATCATCCCCGTGGAAGAAATCAAAGCAGAAAATCTAGGAGAGACAAAAATAGAAACACCACCTCTTCCTTCCATATGTGAAGAATAAACATGCTTATAATCAGGAGCAATACACATTAAAGTGGTTTGAAGCATAAAACCAATAATCTTAACTTCTTGTAAACACAACATCAATATTACCAATAAGTTGACAAGTTTTTTTCACAGAGTATTTTCTTGAGGACTTTGTGAGGCCTCGCACATTCCATGAGAGAAAATTCATGAAAACTCAGACATAGTGAGCCCCCTGGCCATCCTAGAAACCTTCCTTGGAGTCTAGCAAATTGAAGTTGCTTAGAAAGTGCAAAAAATTGTCTGAATTTTGTTGCTCAACCTATATGGAGCAACATTTAGCCCCATTTTCACCTTGCGCCCCCATAGACACCTCACGAGGTGGGTTACTGATACGGCATTTGAGAGAAATAGAGGTTGACGCAATAGTCCCAATTATAAAATTTTGTTGCAAGAAAACATAACGATTCTGTGTGGGCTGAACTACGGGTTGTCTTTGGGGTTTTGGCGCTTGGTTGCATTGTAGAATTATTAGTCATTGGGTTGTGGGTTGGAGGAAGACGGGGTCGCTGCAGAGGCGACTTTAGGCCCAATGACTTCTTACCACCAATAACAATCCAACCGTCAAATTGTAGTATCGATTTAGGCATAGGGGCCGTAGGGGATTTGGAAGCTTGTTTCGCTCATGCATAAGAGGACAATCGCGAATGCGATGGTCAGGGCTTGACACCTAAAATAGGTGTTAGGGAGGTTGAAATAAACAATTTTTCGGGGAAATGAGTGGACCCAACCTGGATGTCGATATGGTCCCGCAAATCCTTGCAAGGTCAACCTCGATGCAGACCCGTTTATGTGGGCGAGTGTAAAAGAAACGTTCAGGTTCTTGACAAATAACTTTGCCAATGGGGTGGACTATCTCGTTCAAAAAGACCAAAGTTGCATGGGAAGACCATGCAGCTCCACCTAGACAGTATCCTAAGCAATACTTGACTGGAAGGGTTAAAATCAAGTGTCCATCGTGAAAGCACAAGCAAGGTGTTACCCAGATACTAGCATGCAACGCGTGAAAACAAAGCTTGGACCTGAGAAGGTTCACGAAAAGAAAATAGGTAGAATCCCTTGGTGAGGTTGCGGATACCAATGACCTGGATACCGCTAGACTCCCAATGGTTATTAATCCATCCTTGAAGGAAGGATTATGAGGGAATACAACCACAAAAGTAAGCTATCAAACAATTGTTACTATAATATTTAACCATAGGATCAATAAACTCAGTAGCTATAACAACATCAAGAGGGGAATTAGAATCATTACCTCGTCGTAAACTTTCGGGACAAACTTCCTTGCATGCTTTGGAGCCATCATCACCACTACTAGCAACCGTAGTTGCTACGGATGGTTGAGAGGCCTTTATATAAGCGGGCCGCCGCCGAAAAGGGCAGGTTAATTACCCAAGGATGTGACCTAAAAGCTCTAATAGGGTCGGAATGGTGCGAGATGTACTATCAACATGCGAAAAAACCCTAGCAGAGCCAAAGCTGTCTCAAGTCATATATATAAAGGATAAAATGTCATGCTGCTGCCCTAGGGTTTGTGCAAATATCCAGAATTATCTAAATTTATTTGATAGGTATACTCACTTACATCCTACCATATGCATTTTTCTGGGTTGAGAGACAAGGTTGAAAGTGGCCTTAACTTTAGTTTTATCATAATTAGGATTGCTTTTGAATATATATTTTCCTTGAAACTTTGGATTAGATGTCTTAGGAGCATAAGCAATATATTTGATCTTATTCATGTTGACAAGCTTAGCTTCACACTCTTTCAATGTATGGCATAGATTATCGAATGAATAAAACTTGTCAAATATAGCTGATTCTTGCAAAGGAGAAAGAAAACTTTGTGTAAGGAGATCTTGAAGCTCACTATTGGCCAAAATATTGTTCATCTTGGTAAGCGTAGTCTTGTAGTGTAGAACATAATCACTAATGTGCTCATTAGAACCTTGTTGCATTTTAGACATTTGAGCATAGGAAACTGTCCCTAATATTGATAGAGAATTGTGCAAGAAATTGATTAGATAAAGGAGTGAAATTCTATATAGAATGCATGGGGAGATCATAGAACCATTGTAAGAAAAATTGCTTTAGACTTCAAGGAAAGATCTTGGTAAGTAATGTATCATTATAAGCATAATCCAAGCAAGCAACATGGAATTTACGAAGGTGGTCTTCTAGATCACCCTTATTTTAATAGATAGGGAACTTAAGAGCAACAAAACCAATAGACGGATAAGCAACCATTTCTGGTGTAAGTGGTTTATAATACAAATGAGTAGAATCCATAGCATGAGATGAAGCAAATGCACATTGTTGTAATTGTAGGATTTAAGCTTGCAAAGTATGGACAAGGGTTTCAAGATCTTGTGTGCTAGAAGAAGAAGAAGAATGTAAACCGCTATACATATAGATAGGAGATGTAGGAATAGTAGTGGTTATAGGAATAGACATAGAAACACTGTGAATTGGAAGATCAGGTGCCTTTGATGAAATAGGTACTGTAGCTGCAGGAATGGTATCAGTATGCACATTAGATGATGTAGGAGGGGGTGGTCCAGAAAGGGACCTTTAATTATAGGTTTGATCATGAATTTGGCAGCAAGAATAATTTTGATACGAGGCTCAATATGATGATTATTTTGATGAAGTTGTGCACGAAACATAATGACTCTCTTGAATGCATAGTAGGTTAGAAAGTTGGCAATTCCTCTAATTTGTATTTCAAATATAAAAGTTAATCTGAAGGAAGAAAATGTGACCAAAGTTAGTTTAAAATACAAAAGCAACATATACTAACTATTTTCCACTTCTAATGCACTATTAATTTAGTAGGGATTAGTTTTTTCTGAACTCAATGAGCTCTTGCTACACTTTCTTGGGGATTGAATCTCTCATGTTTTTTTGCTATTAGATTTGGTGGATTTGGTTGCCATGATTTGTTTAGGTAAAAGAGCCATTCCTAGTTGAAAGTGAGCTTCCTCTTTTTCGATTTTTTCTTCAATGGCTGTAACTGTTTTGTTTCCGAGTCTTTATATAGCGAGGTGCTGTGTGTCCAGTTTATTGCACATTTAATGCATCTATTGAGCAACAGGTTAATTAGTTATCCCAGTCTTTAAGGCTTGCAATCATCCTTATTTTCTATTGATCCAATTACTTTGTTTTTATCCATCTGCCCATAATTCTGCTCTAGGGTAGTTGAATATCTCAACAATGAATTTAGATTTATTTCATCAGTGTAGTCATCTTTTGGTGCAATCGGGGTTCTTAATGAAGGGAAGCCCTGCCATGCAGCCATCAGTGTCACACAACAGATCTGCATTCAAAGGTGCTTCTTTCTTATTGCTTTAGGAAAAGAATACATGATCTGGTTCTCTACGGAGCCCTCTTCCTATGGCTTAACCACTTTTAATTATCCTATGAATACATGGAGCTCTCTGGTCCCTCTCTCTCTCTCTCTCACACACACACACACACAGCTCTGACTGCTAGAGCCTTCCTGTCCCTTGTTATATCACGGTGATACTCTCTTCTTCAGCTGCCCTCCTCAGCTGTCTTCCTTATCTTCGTCTTCTCTCTTTTGTTTCCAACTCCCCAACTTGACCAACTCCTCATCCTTCAATCTTCCTTTTCATCTGCATCTCTCCGCAGATTCCTCCCACTTGAAATCTTGGGATCTAAACCCCTATCAACGGTTTGTCGCTTCAGTTCATCTTGCCATCTGCCACCCCTGTCAGAGATCTAGTCTGTTCTTTCCTTGCCTTACTTGCCACCCCTTATCAGATGGCAATCGAGAGCTCCAATTCCCGCGTGCCAGGTGTTTTCGGCAGCTTATCTTCTTCGCCTAAGTTGGTTCCAGATTCCCAATGGTCAACTCCTCAAGCCTTGTGCCTTCCTTGCCTAACGAGGTACTCCTCCGTTGCACGCCTTCCTGTCTACTGTGCGATCCTTCCTTGGGCTCTTTTCTTCTTCTTGGCTACTCCTCTCACAGTCCTTTTCCCGTGCTTCCGCCGCCTTTTTCCTGCTTGCACAATCCTCCACACACTTTCCTTGCCTTAGCTTCTTGGCATTTCTCTCCATTGTGTGTCCCCACACAAAGCTTCTCTTCTCTCTGCACAAACCTCCTCCTCTGCACTCTTGCTCCTCCAAGCCTCTGGGTCTCCGTGCCTGGTGCAAACTTCCTTGCGCTCTTGTCTCTGTGCGTGCTTATCTCGATATGCCGCTCCTTAGGCACCCTCCTCATGTCGTAGCCAAACTCCGGAATACCTTCTTCTGCTCATCCTTGGGCCCTGCTGTCCTCGCGCAATTCCAGAGTTGGCTGATTTCCTGGGATGCTTCTGAATCATCTTTTCTAGTTGAATCAGGATCTTGTAGAGAGGTAATCTTGTCAATTTGGAAATGGATCATTTCTCCTGCATTTCCTAGGCTTTCTTCTCTAAAATTTGGAAGAAATTGTTCATTAGAGTGATTTCCTTTAATAAAATATTCAAATCTTTCACATTGGTTTCCTTTTCTGCATCTTTCAAGTTTTATTTTGGGATGCCTTGTGGTTTGTAAGGTTTTCTGGTTTGCACACTGTCAAAAAGCATTCCAGATTGAACACAACTAAGTTGCTTTGTTTTCTTTTTTGCCTCACGAATAGAAACTCTTTTTTGGCAGTGGGTCAACTTTGATTGACTCTCTTTCTAACCTTAATCAACTTTGATTTTCAACACTTTTTGCTCTGAACCAAAATTTGTTACAGGTGACATGCTTTGGAATATTTGCTTTATTTTTTTCTATATATCGTCTTTTCTCTGAAGAGTGTATTTTATGTTTTTTAATCTCTTGTATTTCCTTATTAATAACATGGCCAGTATATGATTGAGTGTATGTTTTTTAACATTGCCACTGTGATTGAATATGTCTTTTATCTGAAAGGAAATTTTTCTGTGATGCAGTGGCTACTCTTAGGTCTAGCCGCAACAGTTTTAACTGTACAAATTTGGAAGCCATTTTAAAAATTCATGTGTTGTGGCCATTCTCTTACCTTTGGTTATTTGGGAGACTAAGAAAAGCTCTCCTGAGGTTAGTCATTGACATTAAATTCTATATTTTTTCAGAATTACATAGGCAAGCCATGTAGCCTGATTCAAATGCGAGCTGTAGAAGAAAATCTTCCAAGGAATTCAGCCCAATTGTCAACTTTTCTTTATGAAGAGTCTAGTTCCGCCCATGAAGTAGGGTCAATATTCAAGAATCATGCTTTTCTTTAGCAAAGTAGAAAATTATAAACCTCTAGAAAGGTGGGAAGTTTGTGCATTACCTTGGAGAGTTTAGTATTGTTTTCAAATCCGTCTAGTGACTGTGATGAGTAGGCCAGATTCTGATAAACCTGCAAACGAGGGCTCTATTTCATACTGATCATGGTTGATAACAATCTGGGTTTCAGGTTTTGAAGAACTATACTTTTTTCTGATTACTTGAAATGCCATTTTCAGTGGGAAAGGACAAGGTTTTATTATCTCTTCTCAGATAGTCATCCAATTGATTAATGAACCTCGTCTTTCCTCTCTCTCTTAGGCTTTTAAAACTTTGTAAAGGAAAGAACGGGTAGAAATGTAAAACAACAAAATGGGCAGCTGTAGGCCACTCCACAGTAGCCTATCAACAACAAACACAATTGTTTTCCTTAAGAGAGAGACTCCAAAGTTCAAACAGAGTCAATTTAAGGGAAACAGGGGAGCACCAAAGGAGGAATGAGCTCCTCAATAAGCTGTGATAACTCTAGCAGTTTTGTAGTGATAACACGTAGTAGTACAGAGGAAGGCAAACAGAACAAGCAAACGGCTAACTAAAGCTGGGCCAAACAACAAGACACCTCGAGAGAGAGTGAAGGGGTAAAGGGACAACTACTGTCACATTTACTGTCAATTCAACACATCTTCTAACTTGCAGAAATGCTATCTTTGAAGTGTGGCTTTAGAGACAATATGAATATTGTGGATGTTTCAACTTTCAATTGATGGCAATTAGCTGCTCTAATGAACATGCTAAAATTATCAGCAATTATTTGGAGTTGTGTTGGAACCCATCATTTCCAAATTGCTTCGACTTTTTGTGATCAATTGAGTAGATTTAGAGTTTATAACTGTGCATGATTTTTAAGGTAAAGTCAATTAGGTTTTCAAAATTTTGTGATCTTTTGTTATTCATTGTTTGTGGATGTGTGTGATATTTTGAAGGCAATATTAAAAGTAAAACCAATTGCTGCTGAAAATATCAAAAAGAAACCCTCAAACTTCAAGTTATTCATAAAAAAAGTGTTTTTGGGCTGCTGTATACTCCTGGCTAGACCGTGAAGAACATGATAGGCTAGACTCTCAGACTGAACATTTTGAGATATTCTGGATTGGCCTGATGTTATCTTTTGTTGGCTCTTGTTTAGGACATACTAGTGCACCTTCAATTTCAACATATAAAATAAATTACTGATGAAAAATATAACTGGAATACAATGTTATAGAAGTCTACGCATTCATTATCAAGCTTGTTAAAATAATTTGTATTTTCGCTGTTTATTCTTAACTATTATTTTTTCTCAAACCCTAGCCAACTCACTGAGTATCTCCATGATATGTTATTATCTGTTGCTATCACCATACTTCTGCCTTTTGGATATTTGCCTGCAATTTTCATGTTCAATTTCCTTGTGCCCATCTTCAATTATTAAAGGCTACTTGTTTAGACATCTGTTTACATACTGATTTTTAATAATCGTTAAAACATATTATATTTAGTAGCAGATATAGTGCATCCATATCGAGGTTGTGGTCTTATTTTGTTTTTCATATTCTTCTATTTACATCACTGCTTGTCCATTTGAAGTATTCTTTGTCGATTGTGGTCTTTTCCATGCTTCACTTGACGACTTTTGTTTTTCAAGTCTTGTCCAGTATAAATTTTATGTAGAGTGGTGCAAGCACAGAGAGACATTCAACTACTGAGCATTTGAAGTATTCTTCCTCAATTATTCCAGAATTGTCATGCTTTGCTTGAGGAGGTCATATGCTCATCGAGGTTGTGGTCTTATTTTGTTTTTCACATTTTTCTATTCACATCTCCACTTGTCTGTTTGAAGGATTCTTTGTTGACTGCACTTTTCCATGCTTCACTTTATGAACTGTTTGCTCTTCAATTCTTGCTCAATATAAATTTTATATAGACAGTTATAAGATTCCACATGAAAGCTTGAGTGCAGAGAGACACTCAATTACTAAGTGTTTGAAGTATTTTCCCTCGATGATCACAGAAAAGTCATGCTTGGCTTGAGTACGTCATAATATCATATAAGCACAAACACCCCGTAAGTGAGTATCAATGCATATTGCAAATGCCGGCATTCGTGTTGACATAAATGCTAAATAGTATACAATTGACACTCCTTTGTCAGAGGTTGTGCAGTGTACTAAAGTCTGCTAAAGTAGTCATATATGAAAGATTATTTGAGAATGAGATACCATGAGTCTCACTCCCTAGTCACAGAGCAAAGTTTTAACTTGACCAGATATGATGCAAGATATTTGTATGCTCCTCTATAATCTATCCTAATCAATGTCATGCAAGATATTGCCATATTGGTGATGCAACTTTGCCATTGTATCTTAGAAGGGCAAGCCTTCGTGTCTGAGTCGAGCTAGCATCATCCTTTTGGTAAAATCAAATATTCTGGGTCGTGTTATTAATTATTTGGTGACTCATTATGTCACTCCATCCATCACAAGTGGAATCCATTCACAAATTTAGTTAGTCTGTACTTGTGGAGCATAAAGCCAGTCTGAGAGATTATGGCCAATTCAAGAAATACCTGTCTAGTTGAAGTATTTACTTTACAATGTATACAATAAGAAGGTTTAAGTAACGCCTAATATTTTACAATCAGAGGTCACAAGGATCTAAAGTTTTTTTCCTCAATTTTCAATATAGTTTTATAGTTGCCATTACTCCTGCTGTAGAGGTCCTCGAGAAACAATTGCTGTCAGCAGAGTCAGCACAGGAACTCAACAACCAAATCTTATATTCCACGTTTAGAATATTGTAATGCAATTTATGGAGCTCTGGTTATGTTCTTTCTAATGCTTCTGGATGTATGCATAGACTTTTGTTGTGTATGCTATATCCTATACCACGTGGTAATTATAATATTAGGTTTCACTTTCTTTGGGTCTATGATTTTATGTAATCCAGATATCTAAATTTTTGACAGGTGTTGGTAAGAGTTGCCTTCTTCTACGTTTTTCAGATGACTCCTTCACAACAAGTTTCATAACCACTATAGGGTATGCCTACGAAAATTCTTCTTAAATTAACATTTGGCTGTACATTTTTAAATTCATGTTTCTGTCTTTGCTAATGCTATTCGGCTATCAGAATTGATTTCAAGATCAGGATATTTGATCTTGATGGGAAGCGGATTAAATTGCAAATTTGGGACACTGCTGGACAAGAGCGTTTCCGCACAATTACCACAGGTTAATGTGCAGTTTATATAAATGGTTTTTGTAATAAATGGCTTGAGAAACCATTATTATTTCTAAATCCTTTTTGTCACTTGAATTAAGACCAAAAGCTGAACTGGTATTAAAGATTTATATCTATGTAATTTTGTGCCTTGTTATATGATGTTGGCTACAATTATCTACTTTGGTTAGGGTGGATACCAGACATTCATTCATTTATATGATGATTTTGTTGGTGCAGCATATTATCGAAATGCTATGGGCATTCTACTGGTGTATGACGTTACAGATGAGTCATCCTTTAACAGTATCCACTTTTTTGTTAATTGTGCTTTATTTCAGTCATTGCCTTATATTCCTACGACAGTTTACCACTCAATAGTCTTGTGGTACCTTTATTCAGATTGACATTGGGGGTGTTTTCCTTAAATCATAAGCTTTCAAGACATTCGAATTGGATAAAGAATATTGAGCAGCATGCCTCTGACAATGTAAACAAAATATTAGTAGGCAACAAGGCAGATATGGATGAGACCAAGAGAGTGAGTTGGCCTATATTGCCTCAGTGGATGTTTGTGCTTGTCTAGTTTCTCACAAGAGGATATCTGGGTGATTTTGTTTCCAAAAGTATTCTGTTTAGTTCTATCATCTAACCACTGTCTTCTTGTAGTTTAGTCTGATTATTATTTACCTGGGCCTTTTTCAGGCTGTCTCGACTGCTCGTGGTCAAGCACTTGCTGATGAGTTTGGTATCAAGTTTTTGAAACTGTAAGTTATGTTTATTTTAACATGGTTTGTCCAATTTTGGCATTATTCTTTTCTAGAGTTTTGGTCTTTGTAGATATCATCTTACTTCTTGTGGGACCTGCTGCTTATTTTTCATGAGGACAATAGCTAATTAAACAGAGGTTGACTGATTTTTGTAGAGTGCAAAAACAAACCTTAACGTTGAGCAGGCCTTCTTTTCAATTGCAAGAGATATTAAGCAGAGGCTTTCTGAGACCGATTTCAAGCCTGAGGTATGCACCTTGACTATTGTATTCTAGTATTAATCTGTTCTTTTGATTTCTTCAATGGTGGCTGAAAACTAGTTATTGCTGATAAAATTAATTATATATATTTTTAATTTGCAGCCACAGACCATCAAAATCAGCAAACCTGATCCAGCTAAAGATGCAACCAATACTTCAGCAAAATCAAGTTGCTGCAGTTCTTAATGTTGTACAGCATTAGTTTGTTCAGCCAATAGTTTTCTGGTTGCAATTGGCAACGTTTATTCTGAACCTGACACAATAAGCTCCATGGGAATGAACGTCCTAGCCATTGATTACTTAACTTGTCGCCAAGCATTGTGTAGTATCTTAACAGTGATGTGAGTTGCTTGCCACGTACATATGGCAATGTAGTATAACAGCGAGCTAACAGCGAGAGCTTGAATCAATTGTTAGTATTTTTTGTGGCATTATTCTTGCATATAACTTCTTGAAAGAAGTAGATGCTTTTAATTCATAGGGTATGCTACTTGATACATAAGTCTTGTGACATGAGAATATTTTCCTGCACGAGGTAACGCTATTTCTTTCTCCATTATTTGATGTTTTAAGCTTTAAATGATAATGCATGGAACTCTGTTATTCCTTTTGCACCTTTTTAATGAGAAGTAAGCTGTAATTTCCAGTTGATTTGTCTTTTATTTTGGCATCATTAGTCTGATGTAAAAATGTCATTTGCTCATGCATGCTGAATTGAAATGTCTTAAAACACTCCATTATATTATTGTTCTAAATTTTTGTTACTTCTTGTCATTTCTCTTTGTTCACCAGAAGTTCAGTTCTCTCCATTTTCCAAGTAATCACCAATAGTTCACACCTTTGGTTACTAAAAAGCATATTTCATACAACTGCAAACATGTTTCTGTGCTAAAATATCACGAGTGCAACATATAATTGAGCCCGTGGATTTTCTTTTTCAAATTTAGCAAGGTTTACCATACTCGTTCTAACACGGAAAGGTAAATATGCATTTATTGAAATCAAGGCATGGCATAAGGATGTCCATGCTTTGACTTTCGTCTAAATTTTTTTCTGTGGGTCTTCTTTTTCTCACTGTAGGTAGTTGTAAAGTATGAATTTTTAATTCAAAGGCCCTATTAAACACGTGGCCTCAAATGGATATGTGAAATGTGCAACTTGTAATGTTCTAGAAGCAAATCTTAATGAATTCACAGAACTTGCATAAAACTACTATTGGTGTTGCCCTTGCTTCTGGCTGGTAGATCTTTTTCCCCATTTATAATAAATGTAGTTTCTGGTTCACTTCTTTGAACAGGGCATTCTTGTTTTGCAGTGTCATAATTATAAAAATTGAGTAGTTTGCATTTTAGCAGCAGATGATGGTTAATGAAACATCTTAAACCTTTTCACAAAGGTAATGATTTTTAGCTGGCAGTGAGGTGTGCGATTATTTTTGGATGGGCAGAATAATTTTTGCAGTGTTACGAGCCTTGCTTTGCTCTTTTGTATTTCTGTTTGGATTTGTTTAAACTACCTTAATTTATTTCACTACTTAAAAAGAGTTAATTCTTGTACTATTTACTCGCTTCTTTAGCAAACTACTACGAGGAAATTAAAGCATAAACAATTAAGAGGTTTTTCCTTGAGATATGATTCATGTTGACGAGTTATTCATGGAATATCTAAGGTGATTACAGATCAGTATTCTGTTGATTCTCCTACCTAATTAAAAGCATATATTCTCTTGATTTTCATTATGTCTAAGCTTAGGTGTAATATTTTCGTGCTTGTATCCGGTCCATTTCAAATTTAAACTGCCGTACATGCATGATTTCATACCTATCCAAGGGCCTTCACCAAAAATACACTGACCATATAGGTTAACCTTTTTCAATGAAACTAAGCTACTTATTGCAACCACTTGCAAGGACGAGAACATTGTGAATATGGAGACAATCTATTTTTTCAAGGAAATATAAGGTTGGTGTTGACGTGTGGCAAGTATAAGTCACCATTGACATTTAACATTAGCGATAACAACACACAATGAAGCTAGGGTTAAAAAGGAGAAAAACTAAACCTAGTTGTGGGGGCAATGATACTAAAAACCCAATAAGAAAGTAACGTTTATTGCTATCAAACTATTTTGGAAAACTCTCAAGCATAAACCATTTTGATAGCTTGCAAGGCCCCTCAGCCCCTTCAATTGGGCAAGTGTTATTTATAGTAATGAATTGGAAAATTTTCGAGCATAAGTACTGTGCAATAACATGCAATGCCCTTCCCCCATTGGATTTGTGCAAGTGTTGTTTCTGGTAATGATTCCTTTCCTCAACAAGAGTAAGTCCTTAACATAGCTCAAAAATGTTAATAATATCCCTGTTTTATTAAGCCAAGCCCCTTGATATTGTAAAAGGATTGTTTCTAGTAACCTTGATTCAAGGAACCAAGGTCCTCCACGTCTTCTACTAGGTAATTTTCATGTATAGACTATATTGAAGTAGAGAGTGACATCACCCCTTCATCTTTTAAAATTGATGACACTGATGTTGCCAATGATAGTCACAAATCCACCTAGAAGATATCTCCTTGTGTAATCAAGGGCTCCAATATTTACCACATGGAATACAATTGGTTACAAGTTCTTACTCGTAAATTTGATTTTGTTTCAAATTATTAAATTACAGTCACAAAGGAGTTAGTCTAGGTGAAGGTAAGGGTTTGAATAGTTATTTTAAAAATAAACTATTTGTCAGATTGCTGGGATTGATTTAGTTAAGTGGTTATGTTAATGACAACAACATAGAGATTAGAAATGGTAGAGAGACGAGTAAGTTGGTAAGAACATCTAGAAAAAGAAGTGTATTTTATATAAATACCCCTTCCAAAAATAAATAAATGTAGCATACCTTATGATTAACAATTTATGTTTTTAAATTGTTTTCAAGAGCTTTATCTCATAACAAATTTAATATATTTTAAAAATAAAAAAATATATTTTCCCCCTTAAACTACCTTTCATCCTTTATATCCATGGACACAATATGACTAATTTGCAAAGATCATGTGCCATTCCCACCATTGGGCCTTTGTTTTCTTATTTGGATTTTCTTTTTATAATGTTTTTATACTCTAGGTGTAGTTTAGCACAAGCTTGGCCATGAGGAAAAAACATAGGAGCACACATTTTGAACAAGATGTGAAGTACATAGAAAACGGTCCTTATATGGGCTTCCACAAGGGAATCTTAAACATTAAATTAGTATATCAGTTGATAGTGATGGTGATTTTAAAAATTGTGATGAAGCCTTAACATGGCTAGGACATTTTTTTCTCGACTTTATTATTTTTATTCTATAAGGATTACATGATGCTTGATGGAACTTTGATGAACATATTATAGTAGATTGTTGACCCAAGAAAAACAGTAAATCCCTTCTCATGGAGAGGTGTAGGTACACACACCTCACAAGTTAGATGTGTGTGATCGTAAGGATTCACTTTGTGCACATGAGAGGTCATGCAAGAGATAGAAGCAAACCTAAGGAAAATGGTGTGTGAGGAAGTATCTTTAGGTATATTCCCGGGGTTGAGGTGTGCGGATCGATGACACACAAGTAGGCATGTCACCAATCATTGTCGGTAGTGGATGGCATGAAATTGAAGATGGAGAAGAAAATCAAAGGAGCACATGGGGAAATTTCTGGATACCTAGAATGGATGCCAACAAAAATGCCAACTTACATATCCGAGAAGGCAACAAGGACTATTTGCATGACAAATGACGGAGCCAAAGGATTGTCGAATATTATAAAAACACCACTTAGGCTTCCATTGAGACATTCATTGTAATGAACTATTACACCAAAACCTCGAGGCATTAGTGAATTCCACACATGAGGATCATAACATCCCACCACGCTTAGTAGCCGGACCCCAGGCTAGATTTGCACTTGTATAGTGGGACCATGCCTTGCCCTATACGAGTCCCGGCGAGCACCGCAATGCTTGCGTAGCCACCCGTGCGAGGACTTGAACTGCGTGGTTGCTCTGATACTAAATGTAACGAACCGTTACACCAAAACCTCGAGGCATTAGTGAAATCCACAAATGAGGATCATAACATTCTTAGATGTCAAATGTTTTGTAGGGTTAAAGGATCAAGTCAAGGTTTTGAGAAGGTACATGAAGTAATTGGCTTCATGCTCTAGTCTTGCTTGGAAGTATAACAAGCTTTGTAATCCTTTCATTGTAGGGTGCAAGACACATGATTATGAATTGATGTAAGCAAACTTTGAGTTAATGAAGAAGACATGGTTTCATGTGGGTTGATGTGTGTATAGCCACCGTGCATATGCTTGTAGGGTTTTATTAGAGTTTACAAGAAATTATGGATGATATAATGCATTTTGTTTATATAGATAATGTTATGGTAGTGGTCGCATGAGTCGTTATAATTTATTGTTAGTTTCGTGTGTCGGTGTGTTGAGTTATTGTTTAAACGATTGTTGTATCAACATTCTCCACTTTCACAAACTTTCTCATTACAAGCTTCTTTGTGATCTCTCATTTTTGATTCAAGTGAGATTTGTTGGGAATTCGGATCATGCGAAATAGTGTTATGATTCAATAACATACCAAATCATGCACATACGATCTAAACAATTCCCCAAAATCTACAGCAGTGGAAGTATAAACTAGAATAATCCAAATAAAAACAAAGTACACACACATAACACAACATGTACCGTGGTTCACCCAATGTGGGCTACGTCCACCAAAGATAAAGATCTCAATATATATAATAAACAAGAGTACAAACCGACTCTTGAATACAAGAGTACAATGGATCTCTCCAAGAGTATCTCCTCCTCTCCTCTAGATCTCTAAATGGATCTCCATGAGTGCACTATAACCGTGCCTCCAAACTACTAGCAGATCTCACATAACTAGGAACTACTGCATCTCGCCACCGCACTAAGCTCTCATGTGCATCTCAGTAAACAAGACCTCTCACAAGGGTCTACCAATGTGCAACCATATATGTGCACCAAGAAGTAAGTCTCTCCTCCATCTCACTGCATCAACCTATGCATACAAGAAGACAACCTCCTCTACTATATCTGGATACTATCTGTACCCACAAGCTCTCCAACGAGCTACAATACTAGATCTCCTATGGACCAACAATACAACATGATCTCATGGATCTATAATACAAGATCTCACAACAACCTGTGGATCTAAAAGATGAAAGACTATGTGCTTTGCATACTATGCAAGCCATTACATTGAGATAAGACAATACAAAGAAATACAGTAGAAGACATAACACTCTTCTCACCATTCAGATGTACCTGCTTATTTCCTTCTGTCCAGCTTCTCTCCATTGAAGCTCTGTCTTCATGCAACCTTTTTCTTCTTTTTCTTCTTCTTCATCTTCAACCAAGGAGAATTAACATTCTTCCTCTATCCTTATGTTCTAACCCTAGTTTTCTAGCTTATATAAGCTTATACAAACTTAGGGCACCTTAGCTATGCATTTACAACCTTTAGATCACCTTCAAATCAAAGGTTGGATCTAATCCCACGTCTAAAATAAAAACATAAATGCACAGGTAACCGGTCTTTGGTTCCCGATCTTGACCGTGCTCCTCCCGGTGATTGATCTTTGGTTCCTCCCGACCGACACCGGTTATTGTGTAAACCAATAAACCTTAAATGCATGCCTTTGTGAAGCAATTCAGCTCCACAACCCAACAATCTCCCACTTGGAGATAAATTGCTTGAACCTATCCTTGTACACATACACATCATTGTCCTCTACATACCATGAAGACCATCTATTCTTTACATCAACAATTCTCTCAAATGAAATCAGGAAGATTAAACCATCTTCTAAAACCAAGAAGATAACAAACCCATGACTTACCATATACCTGCACGAAGCTACTATTGATCCATGATACATGAGCTATCCATACATCAAGCTCCCACTGAATCATAACTCCAAGCCTCTCATGCAACTAAGCCACCATGACTAACACACCTGCAAGAGCTCCCACTCAAACTAAAATACTGAGCTTTAACTACAACCATAGCCATACCTATAAAATCAACCATGTTCTCCAACCATCTATCCATGTCTCCATGCTACTACCAATGCAATTGACCAAAGACAAGTCAAACTGGAGTAAGCACAAGCAACAAACAAGATCTTGGGTAAGACAACCCAAATGAGTTCTACATGCAACAAGTGGGTGATCAATCCATAACACCTGCATAACTCAAAGAATCCAAACACTACATTTTGCAAATCCAACCCTGCATAAACAACTTACATGTCCAAGACAACCATATGTAGAAAACACATTTATCATGGAGTAACATAGTAATAAGAGGAAATACAAACATCCCCTACTCATGCTCAAAGGGCATCTAAACCATGCTCATACACATCCATGTGCAAAACAAATATCTTGCATCATCATAAACTCACAAAACAAAATCTATACACATGTACAAACTCACCATGTACATCCATCCATATCACCAGGCTCTCCAGAAGCTCCAAGTCTGCCACCGACTAACTCCAAAGCCAAATATGAATCTGTGCTCATCAATGTCAATAACAAACAACCATGCTAAACCATGCTACTAAAAATAGTGCAAATACCAGCAAACATGTCATCAACATACTCTGCACAACCATCCAAGATGAAAGCAAACAAGGGCACCATCCAAAAATGGTAAATAAACACTATTGTCAATCTTGTAGCCTAACCGACCATAGTTGCCCAACCGACATCGGTCAATGCTTGACCGACCACCACAATTCCTAGATGAGCGACGCCGCTCTCTGTAATAGTCAGATTTCTTTCTTTTTCCACCCTTCAAACTCAAAAGTTTCTCTATCATCTAAACCTAGCTGAATCAACCATCAACTGCCATCCCATAGGGATATCTAGGCACCACAAAATAAAACCAGAAGTGACATCACCATGCAATGAACACAAAATACCTGTAAAACCGTGATTGTCCTCCAAAACAACTTGTGCCTCACGCCACTTTGAATAGTAGCATACTCCTCTCACTCGCATGTGCATCTGTGTCCAACTTGCAATGCCAACAACCATGGCTTACTCCCACTCAACATGAACTCCCTTGCATTGCTTTTGATAACAAGCTCAAAAGCTCCAATATATATCAGTGAGAAATAAAACTAGATGAAAGAAATATAAACCTGATTCCCTTCTTAACAAAGAATACTTCTACATCACAAAAGTTTGGACTTCTTGTGAAGTAGGTGAATCACCTTCTTTTCATCCGTGTGTACTAACATCTTCGTTACTTGCAATTGTGTGTCTAATCATGACTTTTCATTGAGGATCTCATCCTTAGACTAGATACCCTTGTCCTCAAGATTCCAACACATCCCGAAATAAAATTCAAACCCACCAAATATCCATGGTGCAAATTTTTACTTGTACACACAATCCAAACATAATACTAGTTACTTCAAACGAAAGAAATAAAACATGAACCATATAGAGATACCTGACCCAAAGTCTCACTGGACTAACCAAGCCAACTCTGTCCTCTTTTTGATTCAAACATTGAAGTGATCTACACCGTTTCTACCATGTACACTCAGTGCAAGAACTTCATCCTCCAAAATAGGACACTAAACCATCCATGCCCTCTCCTATTGCAAAAACCTAGTACAAATTCACTGCCACAAAGACCGACTTGATTTGCATTGTTCGACCAATACCGGTTCCTCCGTAACCAATGTCGATCTTGCTATTGGAATGAACACAACGCCAAAAAATTGGCATAATACACCAAACCAGGTGCCTACTCCGACCAAAGCCGATAGCTGTGTTGAGCCAGTCATTTCAAGAAGCACCCAAATCTTGTACAAAACATAACAACAATAATCCATGCAATATAAAATTGCATCAAGATGAAATACATCACCTTACCAGCACCAAGATACTCAACCACATCTTCAACTGAAGTACATGCTTCTCTGATGGAAGCCTTGTCTTTGTTCTATGCTACTACCTCTCTATCGAAGCCCATGCATCTAATTGCACCAAGGATGCATAATTGCTCCTCTATCTCATACTCAGATCTGCAATCCCAAACCATGCATGTGCAACCAAAACATACAAGCACTGCAATACCAAGATAAAACCATACCTCTGTAACCTAGATCTGCAATCTAACCAACATGTTTGTGCCTCCAAGAACCAAGGACACCTCAACAAACAAGACACATTCCATGCATCTTTCAATTTCTTCGAGATCTTGCGATTTTATGCTTAAAACCGGGTTTCGCACTAACCAACCACCACGGTCACCCTATAACCGACCACGGTCACCACAGTGTCGACCATGGTCACCTGCTGATGCCGGTTGCCACCTAACCAATGCTGGTCACTGTATTCTCCAGCAACCTCACATTTCTAGCTTCCACTTGAGATTTAAATATATTCATACGATTTTCACATCGGGTGAAAACAAACCCCGCTCTCATACACCATCCATAAACCAAGAATAAATATCAAGCAAAACCTTGTTATGAAATAAACAAGCTTTGATACCAGTTGTTGGGAATTCAGGACTATGGAAATAGTGTTATGATTCAATAACATACCAAATCATGCACATAGGATTTAAACAATTCCCCAAAATCTACAACAAAGGGAAGTATAAACTAGAATAAAACCAAATCAAAACAAAGTACACACACATAACACAACATGTACCGTGGTTCACCCAATGTGGGCTACGTCCACCAAAGATATAGATCTCAATATATATAATAAACAAGAGTACAAACCAACTCTTCAATACAAGAGTACAATGCATCTCTCCAAGAGTATCTCCTCCTCTCCTCTAGATCTCTAAATGGATCTCCATGAGTGCACTACAACCGTGCCTCCAAACTACCAAAAATCTCACATAACCATGAACTACTACATCTCGCCACCGTGCACTAAGCTCTCATGTGCATTTGTAAACAAGACCTCTCACAAGGGTCTACCAATGTACAACCATATATGTGCACCAAGAAGCAATTATCTCCTCCATCTCATTGCATCAACCTATGTATACAAGTATACAACCTCCTCTACTATATCTGGATACTATTCTGCACCCACAAACTATCCAAGTAGCTAAAATACCGATCTCCTATGGACCAACAATACAACATGATCTCATTGATCTACAATACAAGATCTCACAACAACCTGTGAATATACAAGATTAAATATTATGTGCTTTGCATACTATGCAAGCCATTACATTGAGACAAGACAATACAAAGGAAATACAGTAGAAGACATAACACTCTTCTCACCATTCAAATGTACATGCTATTTCCTTTTGTCCAACTTCTCTCCATTGAAGCTCTATCTTCATGCAACCTTTTTCTTCTTTTTCTTCTTCTTCATCTTCAACCAAGGAGAATTAACATTCTTCCTCTATCCTTATGTTATAACCCTAGTTTTCTAGATTATATAAGCTTATACAAACTTAGGGCACCTTAGCTATACATTTACAACCTTTAGATCACCTTCAAATCAAAGGTTGGATCTAATCCAAAGTGTCTAAAATAAAAACATAAGCGCACGCAGTAACTCAAAGGTGCAGGAATTGACCGGTGCCGCCTCCCCGATGCTTGACTAGTGCCGGTTCCCTAACCGATGCTGGTTCCTCCTAGGTGACCGATGCTGGTTCCTTGACCAACGCCAGTTACTATGCAAACCAATAAACCTCAAATGCATGCCTTTGTGAAGCAATTCAGCTCCACAACCCAACAATTTTCTATGCACTAGTACAATAGATGGGTTTAAACGCAAGGGAACAACACCGGAAAACACTAATAACATTTTTATTTCATTGCAAGACCTCCTTAAAATGTGTTGTGTGATGGGGATCGTGCATCACCCAAAGCGGACTAGATCCGATCATTCTTAATCTTGGACTAGAAAGATTAGAAATATAGGGTTAAACCTTTTGTTGTGGAAAGTCTAGGTGAAGGTAAGGGTTTAGATTGTGTGGGTGGAAAAAATGAAGATTCTAGATAACATATTACAAAGATAGATGCATGGAAGGCCGAGAGAGATCTCAAACAGATGGTTTGCATATAGAAGATCATTTCTTTGATGAGAAAGAATGTAAGGATTTTGTAGCGGGGAATCATTTGACAAGTAATGGATCGGAGGATACCCCTAAAGATAATGAGGAGTACTTAGATCCTAAAGAGAATTTGAGTTGGATTCAATAACATCCCAATGCTAGTGCGAGTCTAATTTTTTTGAAAGGTGGGATTTTCAAGTAGAGGAGATGAGTGGAGTTGGTTAGTTATTGATTGACAACATGAGCTACATAATAGAGCAAATAATGAAAAACACACTCTTAGTTGTGAAGGAAGGTAGCACAAACATAGTCGTGATGGAGGGCTATACATTGCTGAATTTTTAAAATGTATAACACTAATATTTCAAGCTTTAGAAAAGGAGAGCCATCACAAGGCCCAAAACAAAAATTTCTGCCCCAAAATATTTCATTACTTTCTAGAATAGTTTTATTTCTACATTTTACTTTGTTGTAAATTAGTACACAAAATAAATGAGATATGGTTGTTTTGTAAGCTGTTATATGAAACATAAAATCATGTGACTTACTGAAAATTTGGGAGAGAGTTGCGTAAGGAAAAGGCTATGCACACACAACATACTCAAAAGTGTTTAGGGAAAGCTTGCAAATCTAGTTGAGTGATTTGAATGAAACCCTCAAGGGTTTTCATGCTGAGACATCTAAGTTCTAAGTAAACTTAGTATCTAGGATAGCCCATTTGGAAAGTTTTGCGAATGGTTGACCTAGAAGTACACATGTGTGTATAAATAACAAATACGGTCACTTTTATCCAAAATACCATCCTCAAGTTATTCTAATAACTTGCATTCCTATTTTGGGCTTGGGTAGTGTAAATTGATGAAATGGGAGAAATTCTAATGGTTAAGGACACTTCTCTTCTCCTTGTTAGACCCCTCCTTTCCATAATTAGCCAAATTCTGAGAAAATTGGAGAAAATGCAAGAGAATTGGCTAAATCAGTGCAGGAGGAACAATTCCTGCCTTCCTTCTATTGCCCGCATGGCCGCACTGATGTAGAGAGGGAGTTGGGGAGTAATGCAGATAAATCGTGTTTGTGGGGCACTTTGGAGGAATAATTATGCCAGTCACGAGTTCTCCGCATCACCGATCCGACCACAAGGGATACAAAGGGATAAGAATGCAAGAAATGTGGGATTTTCAAGAATAAAAGGAACATTTTTGACAGGTCATCAATTCCTCGCATGGGTGAGTCAAATGACTAACATGGCAAGGGAATAACGCTAGAGGTAGAGTATCGTGGGTGAAGTAGTTAAATCGGGAACCAATGGAACGGGTGAAACTGTTCCACGCTTCTACCCAAACTCCAATTCCTCATGCAAAACATAAGAATAATGACCAATGCGGGTATGACGGGCTTAGAGGGAAAAATGGAACTATTCTCAAATTCCCTCGGTTCCTCAATTGGTGAGCCGTCCGCACTGGGAACAAATGGATTAATGCGAATCAGTAACATCACGTAGGGAACCAGGTCATGACATCCCGAGCCCGTGAACTTCAAATGGCCATATCTTTTTCCCTATTACTCCAAATTTCACAATCTTAGTACCGTTGGAAAGCTCTTAGCATGTACTACACCAAAAATTGGATTTCTTAATTATGCAAGGTTAGGTGGGTGAAAATATGAATTACAACCCATCATTAAAAGATACAGTTCTAGTAGCTCAACCACCCAATTTGATGAAGTATGGTGCCCATTCCTTCTCCTATAAGCAAAGTATCATAGGAGAATGGTCTTGGAAGGGTGCCCATGCCTATTTTCAGACATTCAATGCATGTTGTTGGTGGTTGAAGGTGGAAATTCGAGTTTCCCCTATTTTCCCTCCTCTCTCTTTCCCATCTTTATATATTATAAAATGATGCTCATTTGTAAAGGTTAGACCCTCTTGTAATGCTAGTGCATCCTTCTCCAAGTGTTGCATATGTATTTTGAGTTGTAGGCCTCAAATCTAGACCTTTGCAGGGTGATTCTTGCCTTCTTCCTTCATTGTAATGGACTATGCATCTTTTTGAAGCAATAAAATTCATGTTTTGTGGCTATTTTCTACCCTAGCTTATGTTTATTGCATTATCTTGCCTCTCCATCTACTTGTAGGTATATTGTGCATGTTTATTCTCTTTTGCAGGTTTATTTTTGTTGTGCTCCATGGAAATGAGAGTTTGGATGTTGTTTGGGACTGTGGTACTCATGTTTGCCCTCTCCTCCTTCATTTTCCTCCCATTTCCACTCATCTGAGAGTGTCTTTCCCCCTTTTCTTGGTGCTATCACCTCTCTTTAGCTTAGGATTTCCATTTTTCTGCATTTCCCTCTCTCCTTGGTCCCAATGAATGTTAAAGTAGGATTAGATAGCTACATTTCCTTTCTTAGGAGTAGTTTAGCATTAGGAATAGGTAGAGGAACCAACCTTCTATGAAGGTTTGTCTCAATAACAAGGTCCCACACTTAGAGACAATCCCATGTTACACAAAAATACTGATTGCTCATTCATCCACTCATGAAAAATTAGAGGGTGCTATTTTTCAGAGATAACAGTCACACAATAGGAATAAGAGGAAAAGGGGTAAACACGAATCTTCAAGCAAGTCCAATGCATTTTTTTGAGTGAAAGGGTTAAATGTACATGAGGTGTAGCACACATTTCTTTCTCGGAAGGAGAGAAAAAATTTCATGTAATGCATGGATGCAAAGACTTGACGACGATGAAGTAGGAGGAAAGGAAAGTTTTTGCAAGTATGGATATGATGTCACATGTCCATCGAAGGAGTGAAAATGGATAAGTTAAGAAAGTGGTTGAGGGTATGTGAGAGTGAACTCCTTGAAAGTATAAACTAAACGCAAGGTGTTCCAAAATCCATTAGTATAAATTTGAGCATAAGTCAAGAAATGAAAAATATTGAACCAAGAGGAAGTAAATGAGAAAGTTGGAAGGGCCAAGGCATAACGACATATTGAAAAAAGAATTACTATGGATTATGAGATCACATTAAGGAAGGTTAATCCTATGAATCGAGAGAGGATAACCAACAGTTCTTGCGAAGATATGATGGCATTAATAAGAGATCAAAATTCAAGGAAAAAAACTAGCATGGGGACAAACAAAAATACAAAGAAGTCAAAAACAAACAAAATGTTGAGACATGCACACTTATTCCAAGGAAAGAGAGTTCATGTTAGAAGAGGCATATATTAAAATACAAATGGAGGAAGATAAATCTAATAAAAATCTCAACAAAAAGAGATGAGGGAAAAAGAGCTCCGGGATAGACAGGGAATGGAAAAAGAGGTTGAGTTGAGTTATGAAATAACCTTGATGCTCTATCCTAAAGGAGTTATGGTAGGAAGGGATTCAAACATGTCATATGATTCTTGAGGGATAGTAGAACTGAACCACATATTGAGGAAATACAAGAGTGCATTTTCACAAGAGACGAGGGTTTCCAAGTAGAGTGGGAAAAATATGGAACGAGTAACAAAAATTGAGTTCCTCTAGGTGTATGAACTACCACAATTCAATTTTGAGAAATTGGTGAATTCGTTAATGTTATGTGGTAACGAAATAAGACTATACATGAGCATAAGATAGATTAGACTAACTCCCACACTCATAGTCAAGGTTACAATATTTCTAAATGAGGGGGAGGATTTATCCGGTGTGTTCAAAATCATGAGGCACACAAAGACGCTACAAGGATGATGATGAAGATAAACAAGAAAAGATAAATAGTTTCATATATATACACCTTATTTTTCACTCTTGCAAGATTTCACTTTTGTGTAGGAACTATTGGTGTGTTGAATCTTTGAGAGCGATCTCCTTAGTGATATTTATGTGAGTGGGGATAGCTAGAAATGGTTATATGGGCTAGTTAGTGGTGGTAATTGTGAAATATCTCTTATGTGTAGTCCATGATTCCTTAGTTACCCTATCATGTACACATGCAATTCATATTTTTATAGCCCCCTACAATATCACCTTACTATCCACTTATAGTTGCCCCCATACCTACTTACAACACACATAAACCTACATCGATCACTTTTCGTCATCTCTAGAGTCTTTATACATCTTTCTAAGTCTTCCTCGGGACCCTATGATATGCTACTACATAGAGATGATGACATTGTCCATGATTGATGCATTTTGGATTTTATTTATGACAACCTACTGCATTGATCATGGTTGATGCCATTGGCTAGAGGAAATTTTAGTGACAAATCATGTTCCCTATTTATAGGTGATTTTTAGTGCCTTTTTTATTAGACCATCATTTGTAATTTAGTCTTCTTACACTCACCAAGATACTATTAAAGGTATTGCATTTAGTATTTTTCTAATCTTTTGGAGTCTACTCTTGGAGAATTGGGTCCTTAGGATTCTTGAGGATAAAAGTTGCACTTAATATGGTTTACTTAGCCTATGGAGTCTCTAACAAGTGGATTTCCTAGGTATTCTTATATCTATTGGTGGTCCGTCACATCAATTCTCTCATAATGTGTTGCTAATCATAGGGATAAATTAATACAAAAATGGTGTTTATATGAAGGAAAGTATCTCTAATATCTCATTTTATTTGTGCTATGATGTCAAGTTAAATTTCAAGCATGAAAAATTGAAACTTTTTAACATGACAACTAAGCCCACACTAAAAATCCTTGAACTGGGTAATGTAAACTTTCCCTCCGACCAATTGTTGACTATGTAAACCCCATCATAGCTGAGAGGGATGTGATAAATAGATTTTTGAAGTGTGTTTCATGTGTAGGTAAGTTGGTGGGAAGCAGGTCATGGGCTGATTTTGATCCACTTTTAAGGAATCGCTCTGAGGCCCAAAAACTCTATTTTCAAAAGTTTTGCACCTAACAAACATCCTCTGGGGATGAACCAAGAAGAGACAATGCATCCAAGTAGTGTGTGATATAGATATGAGACTATTAGAGGTATTTTAGGAAAATTTTGTAAAGAAAATCAGGTCCAGGAACAAGCTATGCAACACCAAACTACTTATAACACAATGCAGTGAAATGAAAGTAGCAAAAAAGCTAGTCAACTTGTTTTGGATGTTTCGTGTGCCTCAGATATTTTGTGAAGTGACTAGATACTCATCGAAACATAAGAAATCCCACTTCACATTGCAAAATTTTTCAGGAGATTCTAGCGTCAGTTTTAAGATATTGGCCCAATAGTCGTAGATACTAAATCACATACTTTGGGTATATTTCTAGGTCCTGATCACATACTATTATTCATATGATTCCTAAGCAAGAAAATTACTAATTGATCACTGTCTTTGTTCTCTTTTATTTCTTTTTGGTTTTCATCTTGGTCTTACACACCCCACTTTCCAACCCGACCTTCGTTACTTTAGCTTTTTTGAGTTTGGACATCAATGCCCAGGCTAGGATGTCAACGCCTGTGTGCCCTCGTCCCCTCCGAACGCCCGACCTATTTTTATCTTGCTCACATATTTTGGGTCTTATTTAACCGTTGGGAATCTTATTTTCTTGGTGGTAAGCCTTTTAGTGGTTAATTACGAAATTCAACCAAGGGGATCATATAAATACAAAGATATGTGACCATAATAAAGGACCAAACATTAAACATCTACTATTATCACCTAAGGTTGTATCCAAAGGCATTTCAAGAGCATTAAAGCATCCATCTAGCATCCATTCAAGGGAAAAGGGACTACATTCTTCTACATACACTTCATAGGAGGGGAAGTTCATTTTTCTACGCACACATCTACTTATATTTGCTACATCTAGATATTGCTCGCTATCAAGTGCATTTTGCACAAGAGCCACCTAGGGCACGATTCTACACACACACACACACACACACACAACTACATAGAGTTTAAAATGTAGTACAATGTCTGGATCATAAGTTCACTTAGTCGGGTGACCACCGAGGTTAGTTTGAAGCCCTATTTGCATCTTTTTATTTTTGGGATTTAATATGTTTTGGGGTTTTGCAGAGTCTTTTTCTATTTGTAGGTTACATGCAAATTATGTGGGCATAGTGTGACACACAAAGCGATCAATAACGAAGTGCGTGACATAGGATAAATCACTTTGTGGCCATTTTCACAATCACAGTGCCTGGAGAAAATCTCTAGCACCTAAGCACCCCAGCCCCAACATTTCTAATGCTCACACAATTTTCTGGACTCATTTGTGATAGTCTCCTTCTTGTTTCATCGCTTTCTAGCTCGACACAACTTCGGGAATATTGTGAAATCAACTAAGTATCTAATTCCTTCTCTTGCACTTAGGGTTCCAAATTCAATTTCT
Source organism: Taxus wallichiana var. yunnanensis (assembly GCA_018340775.1). Classification (NCBI taxonomy): domain Eukaryota; kingdom Viridiplantae; phylum Streptophyta; class Pinopsida; order Cupressales; family Taxaceae; genus Taxus; species Taxus wallichiana. Next base: position 636,226,325 of record CM031237.1, on the reverse strand, counting down.
TATTTTCTTGTGTCATATTTGTACTTTATTGTTATATCATCAAGCTTTTACTCAAATTAGAATTTAATAATAATTTCAATTATTGTTAAATCATTTGGTGAACTTGTCTCTTTTATGCTTAGGGTCCTCATACTTTCATTGCTCTCATTTTCATAGGATATTTTCATCATGGATATATGCATTCATGATTTCTTGTTGGTTAATCCTAATTACGTTGCTAAACTTATTACTCTCTTGGCTAATACTCACATCCCTTCTACTACCGACATGGACATATTTTATCAGACATTTATGGATGTATTTTCTCAATAAATTACTTTTCCATCTACTATAGATGATAATATTTTTGTTTATGACAATGATCCTCCTCTTTATATACAAATATGCATCAATAACTTGGGTGTTAAGAGGGATTTAGTCGATAATGGATCTGAACTTAATATTTGTCCCTTATCATTTATTCAGAACATCAAAATTTCCATAGCTATTCTTACTCGACTTCCATCTCTCTCCATGCATATGATTCTTCTACGTGCCCATGCATGGGTACTATCACCTTACCACTCACAGTTGGGCCCAAAACTATTCCCATTCTATTTTTCATCATCGATACCCCAATTCCATATAATTGCTTACTCGATAGACCATGGCTTCACAAAATGCAAGAAATATCCTCTACAATTCATCTCGGCCAAATTCTTACATGAGGGATTTGAATGGTTGGTTCCCGTTGATAGTACCACATTCCAATATTGTAACCTAGACCAAACTCTGCATTACCTATTCGACATCTCGATATTATATGGATTGTTGTTGATACACTACCCACACCCCACTTAAGGGAACCATTTGTGCATTATATGTTGCTTCACCCGTTCTAGTATCACCCCCTCCTTCTACTAATGCTATGGTGCTTTATCGGGGTCTTTCCATACATCAAATGTCATACCACCTTCATTGTCTTCTCATGAGCAATCTACATCTGCACTTCCTCCATTCACATGCACTCTCTTCATGAATAATGCTTACTGGCCACACATTCCATTCGATCCCACTTTCTCTAACACTATTTGCACACCCGATGGCTTGGATCAATTAGGATTATTAAGTGCTCTAAAACCTAGCATTACTGCAACACTTCATTACTCTATGTATTTCTACCTCTCTCTCTCTCTCTATCTTTGTGTATATCTTCTCCTCTCTTCATCTATATCCCCATATCTCTCTCGTTTGTCTCTATCTCTCGCCCAAGAATTTATTTATATAAGATCAACACCCACTACCATGCCTTCTCTAAGCACAGATCATGTGCCAAGTGTCGATGTGGTCCTCCATAGGTGAATTCTTATCCCTTTACAAACCCTCCACTCTCTGTAATGATGTCTTCTAGGAATATTCCCTATGGGGAATATCCTTTTCTTGACCTCCAAGGTTCCAAGCTGGCACCTTATCCACTCATCATGCCTAGTTGGGTCCTCACACTTTTCCTCAAGTTCCCCTAGAATGCCAAATATGGCTAAGTCCTTTAAACCCATGTTCTTCCTCCCGCACATGCCCCGACTTCTCCTAAACACTTATTAAACTCCCGTGTCCCGCGCTTTCCCTTGAGCTCCCTTCTTCTCATTGGTCATGTGCTCATGCCTTTTGGTACTTAGCCAATATTTTAGGGCCCAACATCACCCCAAAATTTTTTTCCTTTAGCCTTGAGCAAGTCTTCCAGGGGCACAAAAATGTTTGCATATCCCTTGTTAAATTTTCTATAATATCTACTATAACCCAAAAATCCACACACTTCACTTTGATTGGTAGGTTCTTTTAGACCTAAAATAATCGCAACCTTTGTGGGATCCACCACAAATACTTCCTTACAAATAATGTGCCCCAACAAGGTGCCAAAAGGTGTAGAAAAATACACTTCTTAATATTGAGAGAGATACATAGCTACCCGCACCTCTCAAACATGAGCCTCATATTCTAAAAATGATCTTTAAACAACCTATAAACAATCCAATCATCTAAATACACCTGCGGGAACTTTTGAATAAAATTATAAAATTCTGCACAAAAATGCAAGAGGATTCCACCGACGCGTTCTTCAATCCAAAAGGCATAACTGTATATGCAAAGCTTGCCCACTCAGTAGTAAAAGTGGTCTTCTCTTGGTCATCTAACACAATGTGCACTGATGATAGACCGAAAACCCATTTGTAAAAGAATAGATGTCACACCCTATGACACCTTTAAGTATTTCTTCGTGAATGGGATAGGAAAAGGATCCTTGACACATGACATTAATTTCTCTCGTAGTCTACAAAAATCGTGATCCACCCATCCTTATTGATACTTATAACCATAAGGCTAACCCATTCAGATTCCTCAATTGGTTCAATGATTCCAGAATTAAGCACTTTATCAATTTCCTCCTTTACCTTTACGTGCAGGTTCAAATTTATCCTATAAGGCCTCTTCCAGACTAGGCACACACCTTATTTCATCTTAATTTTCATTTCTCCCAAAGAGGGGTGCAATCCTTCCAATTCATGGTGTCCACGTGGAAATAGATCCTCAAAGTCACGCAGAAGCTCAATAATCTTTGTGACCTCTTGTTCTAACCAATAATCACCAATATTGTATCCATTACTTCACACACACCTTCTATATGGCTAACTTCAAAATTCTCAACCTCTTCATCATCAATGAGGTACACCATCTTACCCTTTTCTTTCTCTTTCCAAGCATGGCCTCGATTGCAACTCTTCCATTTCCTTAAAATCTAGGTGCGCCTTGAAATCGTGTTCCCAAGCAACTCAAGCATGAGCTCTTCCAGCTTTGTGCCATCTCCCAATATGACTTGCTTCATGGATTGGAGGTTTATTAGAAAAATAATCAAATGTATGGACCATACCTTCATTCATATCTTGCTAGCTTGCAGTCTCTTGTTTGAGCTCAACATGTACATACCACGTGTGTGCACAACCTTACAGTGGAATATAACTTGTGCACCCACATAGATGGTGTCAAGGCCTCTTGGCCTTGTGTTCATAGTATCTCATTATCATGGACGTGTTCCAAAGAAGGATTCTTCCCATGAAATTCACATCTCTCGTGTAGGCGTGTTTCTCTGTGTGAATCTGGTTGAGAAGGTGATTCTCACTTCTCTCCATCCCAACAAGTTATCTCTGCGTGTCTCCCCACCAAAGGTGCGATGATGTACCACTCGTTCAGTATAAACCAACATGTTCCATCGATCACCTTCATTCTTCTAATGTTTCTCCATGGTGCACAAAAAGGACTCACGGTTTTCTTCACCAGTGAATTATGATAATTGAGATTTTCTCATGCACCTAACCATGTGTAGCTTGATCATTCTAGTTACTCTCCTGTTGTCATGTAAATGTGCAACAAGAAAATTTCATAATTTTAAGCATGACAACGGACCCTAGTGTCAAATTTTGAATTGTAAGCCTCCTTGAGCACTTCCTCAGTCACCTATTCCATGTATTAGTCCTATCCTAATTTTCTTGGTGGTATTTTGTGTTGTGTCAACCATTGACATAGGTGATTTAAGAAAATCAAGATTATTCAGGTCCCTCTAGAGCAATATCTCTTAGAGCAGGTTTTCAAGCAATCTTAGAAAAGGCTATCATCAGCCTTCCTAAGACAAGTGCACACCCCTTGAAGCGGATCAAAGGCCCAAATTCATCAACGAGGTTTTTAAATTTTTTATAAGTGGAATAAAGCCATGATACCCCTCTTACTATTTTCAAAATTCTATTTCCAGTCATTTTCATATAAAGAAAATCATGAAAAGGTTTCCAGACACTCGAGTTATAACCCCGTCAAATTGGGTAAAATTTGAGGACCTTGATGAATCTAAAAAACAAGTATTTCATGCTTTTGGGCACTTGGAATTATTTTGATGCATTTATCCCTTTCTCTCCAAAGCTTATTAAATCCAAAAGTTAGGGGAAAATCGAAAAGATGGGAAAAATGGTAATTTATAGACCATCATGGGTTTTTCGGGTTCGGGAGGTACATAGGGCACTCGCCCTTTGGGCCTCAAGTTCCTGAATTATCGATTCACCTAAAATGCAAAGGGCAAAGGGTCCAATGTATTGTGGATTGGGGGAGAGATGCAGGCACAAGGGGGTTGGGTGGAACAAGTTCCATGGGAATAAAATTTCCCCACGAAGGTCTATCGATTTGTAACACAAAGGCTCGAAGAGTTAGTAGTGTAGTGTAGATCTAAAAGGATACGAGATAACCTATTGCGATGGTATAAGGTTATTGGGAATGCTTAGTTCCTCATGGGATTCTCCTAGACAATAGACAAAGGTAAAGTGGGTGCAAATGGTATTGTGGAAAAGAGTGATGTGTGGAGAATAAGGTGGTGTGGGGAAAACGATCCTCGTAGAATGTTGTTTCCTACAAGGTCTGCTTTCAACTACAAAAAAAAAAAGGCATGGCGAGGTTGGTGGTATAGTGAGGAGATGGAGTGGCACATGAGAATGGGGCTACGAAGGGACACGTTCCCCATGGAATGTGGTTCCCGCAAGAGCATAAAGATCCGAAACATAGAAAAATGGAGGCGGGAGTTCAATTCAATGCGAGATAATGTGGGTTCTAGGGGAACAAGCGACCCAATTCTTAACTATCCTCTTTACCTCGAAAACTCGAATCACCCTCACTACAAAGGTGAAATTTTTTTAATTGCAAACCGTGCGTAGATATTTGGAACCCATGCTCCTCCCGACTCACGGATACTTGCATGACCATATCTTTCACCTTGGTTATCTAAATTTGATAAAAATGGACTTTTGAAAGGTCTTTTCATGTTCTTCAACATGGAAATGGAAAATCTAGAATTTGCAAGGCATACAAAGGGTCACGAGTGGAATAGGAATGTGAAGAGTCATGTGAGGGAAGATGAGAAGTCAATTCACATTGTTATAAATTGGGATGACCTCTCCTTTCCAAAATGATCTCGAAATTTTGAGAATTTTAACTTTGTAGCAATTGTGGATTGTAGGTGTTGAAATTTTTATCAATGCACATGAAATAAAATCTATATTTTCTTCCACTTTCTTATTTTCCCTTCCTTTGTACAACTTGTGTAAATGCCAATCAAGGAATAGAGTTTCTACTTTCTAAGATGTATGAATGTGCGCAGATTTGTATGCATGGTTTCCTCTCATCATTGACTAAGTAAGAATAGTTGTTATAAGAATCTTGTGTTTCTTCCATTTCACCCTTTTATGCACTTTCATGAGTATAGTGATGCAAGAGATTTGTATATTCAATAGATGATTATGATAACTTGGTGTCTAGAGCTTTCCATATCACTAAATATCTTCATTGCGATTTCCTCTATATTGAATGTTTGAACTATTCTAGTTATTGGGTGTGAGCTCTACACCTGTCCTACTCACATCACTAACCTTCCTTTCCTAATTTCTCCCCTTTTCTCTTCATCGCCGTGAATTCCTCCCGTACCCCGCATGAAGCATTTTTGCCATAGTTTCAAAGTGGAGTGTCCCCTGTGTGATACACGACCTTCGGGGCCAACCCACAACATTTATATTAGGATTATATTAGTTACATTCAATAATGGGAGCTTCACCATTTAATGCAGAGGGGCTTAGCCCCATGACATTGGTAGAGACACCTAATTTTCCATACTGAAATTTTTTCTCACCAACAATTTTTGGCAACTCCATTGGGGAGAGATTTTCCCAAGTGTACCCAAAAAGGATCTCTGCTAAATATATATATATATATATTAAAAAATCAAATTTCAAAGAAAATCATTTTTGAAGGAGTCTTCATCAAGGAATGAACCCATGTCACATTTGTTTCTCACGTCACAATGAAGAAATTCTGGATTGGAGTGAAGTACCAATGAATGATAATGAAGAAGAAGAAAAATATAGTGGCCGAGAAACGTGGATTATTGATCAACCATGGTTTCAGACTAGTTCTAGCAAAAAGGAAAATTCAAGAATGACAAAAGGGTATCTTTCTTCAAGTAGTTACATGTCCCTAAAGATCAAAGAAATACATGATAAAATTAGGAAGATTGTTTGTTGTGAAGAACACATTATCAAACCACGGTGGTTACAATTCAAGAAGAGCTTTATTAAAGGAAAAAAATGAAAATTGTTGCAACCGACAATCTAGAATGTGAGAGAATAATGAAAAATATGCAAGGTACAAGATGTTGTATGAATTCTATGGAGATGAAGAATCTGTTGAAGGTAATACTTTCAACCTCAGAAAATTGAATGTAAAGCTCAAGGCCATGTCTTTCATCACACTCCCTTGGGATGTTTTCCTTGCATATATAAATGATGAGAGGGAATCCTTGAAAATTAAGTACGTGTAAAGAGTCATGAGAATTTTACAAGGAGATTATGATCCCCAAACCTACCTTGAAGTTCTGAAATATGTTGAGGCCTTGCAAGAAATGTATGAGCAACTCGAAGCACTCCGTAGCAAGGAAGAGGAAGAGGAGATTTTTCCTATGGAGGATGATGGTGTAGGATCCACTGGAGAAGAATTTTACAACCTCACACAACTATCTACAAAATTAAGAACATTGTCTTTCTTCTTCCACTCTCTAGATGACTTCCTTGCATACGGTGACGAAGAAATGAACAATTTCACAAGAAAATATGTGGAAAGGATCCAAAGCATAATAGAAGGACATTATGATCCCGAAGCCTATCATGAAATCTTGAGGTACACATTAGCTCTGCAAATAAGGTATGAATTCCTTGAATCACTATGTGTTGTCAAAAATTAATAAATCCAAGACTATCCTAATGACTGTCCATATTACGAGGTGTTCATCTCCAGAAGATTCTTGGATGCTCCTCAAGAATATCTTATCATGGAACATTCCGATGAAAACCAAAACAACATCATGGAAGATGAGGTAGAAGACATGAAAATGGGAGCACCATTCATTAACTCATTTTGGCTTGAGGCACAACCCATTGGAGGAGCAATAGATTCAAGAGAGGAAGATTCTTGTTGCATGATGGATGATTCAATGCTTTTTGAAGACTCCACCAACAATGAAGAAGTACAAGATGACGAGTTCAAGGTAATCATGGATAATCTCCTTTCAAATTTTGATCTTTCAATTAATAATGGAATAGAGATATGTGAAGAAGTGAAAAATGCAATCCTTTCCCTTGGACTCAAGATGATGAATTCAAAATGATCATGGATAATTTTCCTTCCTATTTTGATCCTTCAAGTGATGTAGAAATGTTGAATGAAGAAATGGAGATAGTTGAAGAATCAAACTCCTTCTTGATTCAATCATGGATGACCAAATGGAAGAGGCCTATTTTATTTTTTAAGTAGAGGAGAATGAGAAGCTTGAGCATAACCTCTTCAAGGAATCAACTCCATCATTCTCACCCAAGGAGCATTATGTCGGTCATCACGATGAGCATGAAAATTTTCATTTGCCATATGAACAAGAAGATTCAATAATGAATGATCAGGATAAAATTGAAAATCCCTCCTATATTTCTACCACAACATGGTCCTATGCTTCCCATTAAGAGGATGATATGGATTTTGAGCTCAAAAGAGTGCCCTTCCCATAAAGCATGGACCTCTTCTCCTTGTCGAAGGTGTGAGGAATCAAGTATGCCCATTCTTGTAAGAAATTAAATCTTGGGCAACACAAAGCATGGAAGAGGTGAATGAGGATGTTTCAAATGAATCATGGGCACATATGGATCAGATTTTCAACCATCTCTTGGAAGCACAATGCAGAGATTCTTCTAATGAGGATAAAAATGAATATATGGAAAAATTAGAAGATTTATCTCAGGCAAGAATTCTGAAGGCTACGGAAGAAGTCAAGACCCTCAAATTAGTATTGAACTCTTGACTTGGGATACGGAGATGCAAGAAAAGTATGATTTAATTTTTGCTTTTCATTTTGATTCACCAATGTTTGATGTTGAGATGGAACAAATGGATGAGTTTGATGTCCTCCCCAATGCCTTGGTTGGCGAGAGCAGATGTGAAAACATGTCTCTTTCTTCTTACAAATAAGTTCGTGAGTGCAAAAGAAGGAAGGTTCTTGAATCTCCTTTGAAGGTCCCCAATCTTGAAGGAAACATCCTGCCATGGAGGAAGGTAGTCAAGAAAACATGGAACTTAAAACAAAGTGAAAAGTTGCAAGATTCTTGGGAGTGTTCTTAGGATCAACTTGTCCCCACCACTTTTGAATGTTCGCGAATGTAGAACAAGAATTCATGTTGCAAAGTTCACTCAAGAATGAAGAATTCCTCTATGATCAAATCAAGGATTACAATTTTGAGAATGATGTTGAAATCAATTCAGTGGGTGGAAGTTGAAAATATTTGGTCCGGATAACAAAACAATGTACATGACTATTGTGAAATAACTTGAAGTCGATTTCTATCACCATTTCCCAAGCTTCAATCTATCTTGAACATGTTTCCTTGTTGCAACAAGTTATTGATGATGATGAATACCTTTGACCCAACGATGTAGAATTTGTGTTTGAGAGAAATTACCCGTAATAACAAAGTGAGATATTCAGATAAACCATGGAATGGGAAGAAAAATAGTTTGTTCTCAGTCCTTTTCGAGTGCCTTCATGATGTAGGAAATGTTCCCATGTTCAAATTCAAGGATAAGGAATGTTTTTGTGACATGATCAAGTTTCTAACTCTTGAGATCATGGAGGAATGCCTTCTCTTGATCACGGGACATCAAGTGGAAGCCACATGAGGTGAGAATTTCAAAAGGGTAACAAAGTGTTCCTTAGATGGAAGGATGTTTTCAGTGTAGTATGAGTATGAATATGGAATCTTGGTTGGTCTTCTTCTTCTCAAGCCATGTGAAGCCATCACAAGAGCATGGTTTGATCGGATAATGGTTTTTTTGCTTCAAAGATCACATTTCAGCCCATTATTCCATGATGGCATGTAATTTTCCCAACCCATTATCGGGTATGTGTATATTATTTTCCCGCCTCTATAAATATCCCTCCCCTCGTATATAGTTTCCCTTCTCCCCGTTGTGTTTTTTTCCTTTTTGGTGTGTTTCCCTCTATTTGTTTGCATGTGTGGGTGTGTTCAATAAGGGAAGTTGTGTAGCATATCTCTCTAGTAAGTCTCTAAAGCCCAATGGATAAGGCACTTTGGTACATGAAATATAATTGAGATTATGGAGTTATCATTGTAGACACCAAATTTGGGTCTTACGACGCCTGTACCCTCGTATCTTGTCCCGTAACCTAACCTTACCTCACCACCTAAACCTTACACACTTAATTATTTATTAATTACCTTATAATTAATAAATCCAAATCTCCAACCCCGCCACCTCACCTCGCCACCTCACTATGACCTAGCCCTAACCCTAAACTAACCTAATTAAGACCTATGACTTGATCCGGACCCACACCCATGACTCATCACCCGTCACCCGCATCAAAACGAACCTAATAATGACTTGACCAAGCCCACAACTGATCCCTCGGGAGAAAAGGAGGGAAAGTTGGCTATTTTACTAAAAATAGCCAACTTTGACGTAATCTTGACATCGGTCCCTACTCGACCGGCGTCGGTTACGTGTAACCGCCATCAGTTCCCTGTAAATGACCTCCCCTAACTAAAATGATGGGATCCTGAATTCATTTGCAAGAGAGAGACAAGTGAAGGAGAGAGAAGAGTTTGCAAAGAGGAGTATCGAGCCCAAGACTAGAACTGAGCAACTAGAGCATTGTCACACTCATCCAAACATTGGGAGAGTCGGAGGATAGCTTCATCAGATCACTTCCGATTGCTAGATCATCCCAACTGAGCCTTGCCTTCGCCACTGCATTCTTTGGACCTGCATCCACATCAGAAACTAGTAAGTAGTCTCTTTTATCACCCTACTTTGTGAACTTTTAATTCATAGGGATTATAAGCTCACTCCTGGATCTACTACCCGGCAACAACCTGCACCTAACCTTCGGTCATCCATCTCTATATTGCCCCAAAGACAGCTCTCTCACTCTCTGAGTCTTCTCTATCACCCTACTACTCCCCTCAACCATCTACCAACCTTCCAAACCTCATAACCACCTTACACCAACCTCCATTTAAAAATCCCTAAATCACTGCCCCTACCGATATCGGTTATTCCCTACCGGTACTAGTTTTATAACCGCGATCGGTTATCCAGTGACCGACATCGGTCACTGTGACTTATACCAAAACCAACCTTTCACCTATTCACCTCAAAACAATCTCATGTCCAGCCTGGTCTATCCCTGTAACTTGATCTGAACATATCAATAACCAGTGACCAAACAAATAGCATGACATTCTATTATTAGTAGTTTAGTCTCTATTGCTTTTAGTAACGAGATACCTAAATCGTGAGTTCGCAATAGCTTCTTTATTATCATTTGCATCAATTTGTATTAAAAGGGAACTGACCACCTTCAAAAGGAAGTCTAATATTTCCTAGGCCCAAGGTAGTTCCCTCACTTATTGTCTAACTAAAATCTGGTGGTCTTGCATTCTTATTTACAGGTAGTCCTTCCTAGACAAAAAGGAGCTCTTCACAATCAATCTGATCTCTCTACGGTACGCGCACACCTTCCCAACACTCAATAGGTATTCCTCCTAACCCTAACCCCTATCTGTTTCTCAAGAGAATGAAAGGATAGAATTAACTCTATTCTGGAACAAAATTATGTGCGAAAATTTTTGGCACACCCGGTGGGACCCTTCTCGAGTTTCTTTCTTTCTTACTTGTTTTCATATAGGGAGCACACTTGCTGTTTTTTTTCTTCTAAATATTCACAAAATATTTTGTCATTTTGGTAAAAGAATTTGTCTTTCTTTCGCATCTTTGCATTAGTGAAAGTCATCTTCTTAATCTCTTCTCTTTCTTTGCTTCATCAAATATCATTTTTGATTTGGGTTTAAAACACGTGCATCACATTCTTGCTTGCTATTTTTAATTCTAGTGAACATAGATTAAGTAACAGGTCGTACACGTGGGGGTGATATCCATGGTATTGACAAGAAATTAATCTTACTCTCACTACACAACACATACCAAATCACATCATAATCTACACAACATCTCAAACATCCCCCCTTCCCGCGGTATTCCTCCGCCTGATTGAGGTAGCCTTACAAGCCAAAACAAACTTGACATCTCCCTTAGGTCTTTTTTTGTTAGGATTGACATCATCTTGCATCTAAGGCATAAGCCCAAAGTGATTAAAACTAATCCTAGGGTTAGTCTCTTGAGTTGCTTGTGTATCTTGCTTGTTTTGTTTTCTTTCAGTTCTATTTCTCGGTTATACCCTGTCTCAGTGATCACTTCAGATAGTTTGGTGGGTATACTAAGCCTTGTTATCCCCCAAACCAGCAGCCTCTTACATTCTCTCTTTGCCTTCACAGTGACCGACACCGGTCATCTTCTACCGACATCGGTCACCTGACCGACGCCGGCTACAATCTGACCGACATCGGTTACCAGACCGATATCGGTTACTGTGTTTCACAGTTCCTGACAAACCAACAACCTACCAATTCCAACATTTTGTTGTTGTTTCTATTCCTGATTGACTAATTCCCTGTTGTATCTTCTTGTCCATGGTTGTTATCACCCGACAACAAGCCACAACCATGGTTTCGCATGCGTGTTCCATGTCTTTTCCTGAGTCACCCCCTTTGCATCCTATGGGGAATCCTACGGACACCAGTGCTTTTCCCAAGATCCCTGTAGGAGATAAGGACTTTGCCAAATTTTTGGATGCTAATCCTAGCGCCGTACAGTATTATTTGTCTCATACCCCTGACCATACACCCGACGGTCAGCTCCTCTTTGGTATGCCTATTAGTATAGCCGCTCACTTAGCCCCTTCTCCACCTAATAACTCCACCTCACCGTCTTCATCCTTAGCCCCGTCTCCCAGCTCAGTGGCTTCGATGGTCCATACTGCACCAATTGGCTTTCCTTTGGTTAATCTGGGGCCCCACATATCACTACCATCCACCACCCCTACCTCATCCCTCTCGTAGATTGCCTCTTTCATAACTTGTTCTCTACCACCTATCCACACGAGCTTTCCCTCTCAGGCTCCGCCCACCTTTTCATTTCCGCAAACGCATCCGGTGGCCTCAACATCTTATATAGGACACCCTTATTTGGCCACCCCAACACATTCATCATCGATACCTTATCAACATTTAACCCCACCATTGTCTAGTAGTGGCTCTTGGCCCAATCCTCCTCCGTTTATGACGACAACACCATCATCTAACCCAACCAATGATTTAATCAAACAAGATGATGGACAAGATGAAAAATCTTGAGGCTTCGTTTGGGAAGCCGTAACACCCTGACATATGAGCAAGTTTGTTGGGATCCTATTCATCCTTCTCGTCCCCCTTCATACATATCATCCTTAATGGGAATTGGTGAAATTTACTTGCTTTAATAGTAAGGAGGACCCTCAACAACACTTACGATCGTTTAGACATGCCTGCTATCTGATTGCTCATGATGATGCCTTACTACTCCATACCTTCCCCATGTCCTTATCAGGACCTACCTTGGAGTGGTACAGTGCTTTAGCCCAGCACTCAATCTTCTCCTTTAACCAGTTAGCCCAATCTTTCTTGGATCATTTCTCCATCAATATTGCCAAGAAAGTATCCATTACCGATCTCTATGCCATCCGACAATTTGAAGACGAATCTATCGCAGATTTTGTTGGATGATGGCGGGGCCTCATCAACCAACTTACTTATGCCTTACCTCGGCCGAGCTCATCGAACTCTTTACACGGGCCTGCGCTAAACACATTTCTCCCACCCTCCAAATTCAAACTTTCCGCACCTTTGATGAGGCCTTTACTATGGCTTGGAAACTAGAGTTAGAGGAGGAGAAATTGAAGTTACGCAACAAAAACTCAAATGTCCGAACCCAAGACTCCACCAAAAAACCCAACACCACCAACTCTCACGCATCATCTACTTTGAAATCAAGAGGAGTTGTACATGCGGTGACGGTCAAATCTCAAGCACCGTCTAATACCCAGCCAAAATTCACCTATAAGTATAAAGCCAAGCCCATCAAATACACTCCCTTGGGAGAAACTTATGATGTGATCTTGAAAAATTGCCTAAAGTAGGAGCTATCACCTTGCCTCCTGTTAAACCTCACTCTGGGTTTGATTCCGCCCACACTATACCTTCTTGGTATAAAGAAAATGACTTCTGTAACTTCCATTGCGTGAAGGGACACAACCATGAAAACTGCAAGATGCTAAAAACATAGTGCATGAAATGGTTGATGCAGGGGATATAACCCTCGATAATCCTAATGCCCTTGCTAATCAAAATTTAAAAATCTTCAACAAACCATTTCCAAACCATTCCTCTAATAGTAACACAAACCAAGAAACCTTAGCCGAGGAGAAGAGTGTGCATGAGATCCATGTGGTTTTCAACTCCCAACCAAGGGCTTCCATCAAGGAAATTCTGAATCAAGCCTCTTCACCGATGCAGAGTCCTTGCCCCTTCTCCTTCATCAGGACAAGAGGACAGCCCTGCTATTCCTTTACCCATAAAGGAATCAACCGCCCAGAGTTCTCTTCTCACAAAAGAGCCTTCTTACACCACATCCCTATAAGACTGTGAGCGGATGTTATCCAACTTATCTATTTCCCAAACATCTCCTTCCACCACACTTGCTGCAAAAGAAGAAGGATCACCACTTTTTTTGTCATCCTTAGAAGAGAAACCCCTCGACTACATCACCAAATTCCTTAACCATGACGGATCCTCTAGAACATGCCCTCCTCCCTATCAGTTCTTCATTGCCTAAATATTTCCAGCGACCGGTTGACCTCTTAACACCCATTGATACAGCACCTCATTCGCCCCCTGTATCACACCCCCAGTGGACCAGAATCACAACCCACTTATCTTCCATACCAAAATTCCCATCCATACGTGAAGATTGTCATCCCCGGAAGATAGACGACTCTTATGGGAGCGTTTGAGTACACCATGCTCTACTCAAATGCGGATGACTAATCCAGACACCTCTACCATGTACCCGAAGTTTTTACAAAAGTTCAAAATGACTATGTCCTCACTTCCACCCCCCTCATCTCTACCAAATACCTCATCCACCTCTATCAACCTAGCCAAACCTTCCCCTACGCTTGGGACTTCACCAATACCCAGCCTGACGCACCCACCTAAACAATTAGACTTATCTCAAAATAAACTTGTTAATCCACCCAGGAGATAGACCCAATCTTCTCGAGTCCAATCTATGCCTCCACCACAACTAAAACCCTTGTCCCCGATCACACCACTATAGCAGGCATGGCTTCAACCCTCGCCGTCACACCTACCTTCTATATTGGGGCCTCACCCCTCCACCTTGCCTCAATACACCATGCCTCCCACATCTTCTTTAACACGACCAACACCTTCTGCACCCATATAGAAATCCACAGGCATCTCAACACCGTTACCCCAAGTATCTTGCCTACCTACCAACCCTAAGCAAACTCGATCATCGAAGGACTTGTTTGCTGCCGCTCCTCTTTCCCCGTGGTTATTTCCTGCCACCACATCATCTATGGCCTCATCATCTAACCAGCTAAACATGACTTCTGCACAGAAGAAGCCATGCCTAGTTAAACCCAATCATCAAAATCCCTTGCCTAAACCACCACCCGTCACGAACCACCGTACTCCAACCATTACCAAAACAATCAATAATCTCACTCACTCAATCAATAGCCTCGGCTTCATTTGACTCCGCTCAAAGGATCTTACGCCAAGATCCTTGATATGCTTTGGTAGGGGATGCGACCATTTTCCTACCCCCACTCAGGACCACTATGATCCATCTAAACCTCGACTTATAGGTTATGATGAATCTAAAATCTGTGCCTACCACCACTCACCAGGACACAATGTAGAAGGATGCAACGCTTTGAAAGCCATCCTTCACCAGTTGCCTATCTTGGATAGAAAATCTCAGAAGGACAACTTACGGAGGGAAAATCTCTTAGCTTCGATCCCTTCTCCTATACCACCTATCCCCACCTCGCCAAAATCTATCATCATTGCCACCCCACCTCTCAAGAACAATGACTTATCCCTGTCATCTTCCTCGTCTCGCATTCATGAGATCAACATGATTAGCATTGCTACTCGAGGTCAGAAAAACAATGGAAAAGCTAAAGAAAGCACACCTGCGGCCTCTCTTTCTTCTTCCGCCATCCCGATTGCACCACCACCTAAAGTGGTTATTCGTGGACCTGCCTATCCAGTCTCTGATGGAGTTTCCCATCGCACTATGATCAAACAACTTCACCAATCTCCTGTAAAAATGACACTCTATGATCTCATTCAAACATCTGAATCGCATCGACAAGCTCTAATTGAGATCCTTCAAGGGATAGAGGTCCTACCTAATGAAACCTTGCCCGTTGCCTCCATCTTAACACCCAACCACGTCACTTCTCTCACCAAACAACCTACCTCCACAACCACTTCTGTCCCTGTATAGCAAGCCGCTGCTGTCAGTTTTTCGAAGAAGAAATTGTTGTCTTTGGTGCAGAAGATCCTGACCCCGCTCTTTTCATCTCGGCTTACGTCCGGGACATCCGGGTACATCGTGTTATGATCGACGGGGGCACTAGCCTAAACATCATCTCTTCCAAAGCCTTCCAACAGATGAATATCCCTCCTAGCTACATGTGTGCCAACCCCACCATGTTGCGTTCATTCAACGATGCTATTACTTCTACCCTAGGCACCGTGATCCTTAACATTCATGTAGGGCCACATACCTTACCCGAAATCTTCTATGTCCTTGAGGGAGAATTCCAATACAACATGTTGTTAGGCCACCCTTGGATCCGGGCTATGGGATGCATTCCCTCCACCTTACATAGATGCATAAAATTCAAGTATGAGGGGAAGTCATACACCGTCACAGCTGATGCTTCCCCCTTCAAAACTTACAATATGTTATACCGCCCTAATGATGTGCTTGTACCAGTCAAGACACCCATTGATCCAACCCAACCATCTACTTCAACCACACCTCAACCATCCACCTTAGCCACACCCACACCTTCGACCAATGAAACCACCGACGTGAATACCACTTCCTTCCCCGCAGACAACATCCCAACCTCGGATCCCTTGGTAGATGTTTTTCAATGCCTTACGCTGGGGGAGTACTACCTATACAACGTTAGCACCTTCCATACCCCACAGGAGTATGGACAGTTACATGTGCATCCTACCTACGACCGTTGTGTGGGGGAGGTGATCTCTTACGGACCACCTAATTGCCGCACCAACCTAACGTATGGGGGTGTCGACGCATCCTCTGTCACCCTTGAACCTCCCCTTGGTGTGGTTCCCTTCCAATTAGATTTTCAATATCTAACCAACCGTCGTTTCACCCTCACCTTCCTGACGCTACTTGTTTGTGCTTGGAAAGGTTTTGGTTTCGGTCTTTATGAACAAGGACGACATACGACGACATACGATTATTCCCATGACTACACGCAAATGCAAAGATCATAGTGGTCTTGGATTTTTTGAACCACCTACACTAAAGAAACCTCGTGTCAATTGTATCTAGGAAGACGACGAAGTCACCCCTTCTGAACCATCATCGCCCATTTTTCCATCTTCACACACGGAGTCGATAGACCAGAATCTATCCCTCCTAATTTTTTTTTTTCGTGAATGCTATCTTCCTAGGTCCTCTCACTTATCAATGCGATGGTGAAGACCCATATTCTCTCCCCCTTTTGTATCCAGACATGATCGAAGAAGACTCGCCTTCGATTAATGTTGTGGAGTGCCAGGATGATGACTCCATCCTCACCTACCTTGGTGCGGATGCCTCTTATATTCAACGCGCCTTACCATCTGAAACCCAAACCATGTTGAATGAGTCAACTATAGATATCACCATCCACACAGAGGATGATCCTCACATTGTAAAGATCGGACAATCTCTTGACACATCAGAACAAGCCGCCTTCACTACCTTCCTTCGTGCCCGCAATCAAGCTTTCGCTTGGTCCTACGCCGACATGCTAGGAATCGATCCTGACATTGCTGTCCATAACATCACTCTGAAAACCGACTCCAAACCAGTTAAACAGAAACTGAGAAAAATGTATCCACGCATTGCCCTCTTGGTTAAAGAAGAGCTTCAACGACTCCTTTATGTTTCTTTCATCTTACCTATTGACTATCTGCAATGGATTTCTAATGTCATACCTGTCACTAAAGCGATGGGGGGACTTCGGATATGTACGGATTTCTGGGATCTTAACCTCACTTGTGTAAAGGATGAATTCCCCCTACCTAGCATTGATTAACTTGTTGATTTCACTGCGGGCCATGAGATGCTTTCTCTCATGGATGGTTTCTCGAGATACAATCAAATTTTAGTAGCCCCGGCCGATCAACATAAAACAGCCTTCATTACCCCACTGGGACCTTCCTTTCATGTCATGCTTTTTTGGCCTTAAGAATGCTGGTGTGACTTATCAGCGGGCTATGAATTACATTTTTCATGACATTATGCACACTATCCTCGAAGATTATGTCGATGATCTTCTTGGAAAATCCAAACATCGCAGTGAACATCTCGATGTTTTAACCATTATTTTCGATCTTTGTTACAATATCAGAAACATCTTCAACCAAAGAAACGTATCTTTGGCGTCCTTTCAGGAAAACTCCTTAGCTTTATCATCTCTTTGCGTGGCATTGAGGTCGACCCAGCTAAAGTCAAAGCTATCTTAGAAATGCCCCCACCCACTAACCTAAAGCAATTGCGTAGTTTGCAGGGCAAACTCCAATCTATCTGGCATTTCATCTCACAACTCTCAGATCGATGTCAACCTTTCCATCATCTCCTTAAAAAGGACTATGTCTTTTAATGGAGCGAGGAGTGCCACCAAGCCTTTGAGGCTCTTAAAGCTTATCTCTTGCAACCACTTGTGCTTATCCCACCTCATGATGATTGCCCTTTCTACCTTTACCTTTCTGACACCGACCATCTGTAGGAGCCATGCTCACACATCATGACTCGAGCATCGAGAACAAGCAGTTTATTACATAATCCGTACTCTTGTGGATTACGAAACTAGGTATACACACGTCGAAAAGTTGTGCCTAGCCCTATCATTCGTGGCCACCAAACTTCGACATTACCTCTAAATCACAATTTTTTTTTCATCACCAACACTGACCCCATACATTATATGTACGCCAAACCTCATCTAAACCAATGCATCGCCCGATGGCTTATGCTCCTCGCCGACCTCGACCTTGAGTTCGTACACCAAAAATCAGTCAAAGGACAAACTATCGCAGACCAGCTCGCGGAAGCCCCTTTACCTGGGGAACAATTTAGCAATTTTACTTTCCTTGATGAACTCATCGCAACTCTTTTACTCAGTGATGCGTCTTATCCGATGACCCTCTTCTTCGATGGATCTAAATGCCAGCGTGGTGGAGGGGCGGGCGTTGTTCTCATTCCTCTTGAAGGTGAACCTATGCCTCTTTCATTTAGGCTCGATTTCCCTGCACTAACAATACAATGGAATACGAGGCCCTTGTTTTGGGTCTCCATGTTGCATTACACTTAGGTGTGAAGTCTATTAACATTTTTGGTGACTCTCAATTGGTAGTAAATCAAGTTACTGGCATCTACCAATGTAAAAATGAGGAACTTCAAAAGTACAAACGTTACGTAGATTCACTTTTGACCTTATTTACCCATTATACTATCCAAACCGTTCCACGCTCAACTAATAAATTTGCGGATACTATGGCTTGCTTGGCCTCGCAAATTCCTGCATCACCAACTGACTCTGACATATTTGTCTTGGTCCAACAACTCTTTGCCCCATCTTACTTAGTCCCGGATGTTTGTATGGTAAATAATGTATCTGTTGACTCGCAGGATACCTGGTATCACCAATTTCGTGACTACCTTACCACCTCTGTTCTCCCACCTGACCTTAGTAGTAATGGAAAACATGCTTTTCTTAAAGGTGTTTCTTGTTATGTCATCATGGGGGGACTCCTCTATAAACGTGGCTTTGATGGTATCCTCCTTCGATGTCTAACCGACACTGAAGTCACTCATACCATCCAACAAGTCCATGACGGAATTTGTGGTGGGCACTTTAGTGGCTTTGCCATGGCCAAGCGGATCCTTCGCCTAGGATATTATTGGCCTACTCTTAATAAAGACTTCGTGAATATGTTAAGCATTGTGTTATGTGTCAACAACATGCCAACCTTCAACATACTCCCAGCCACCCGCTACAGGTCACACGAGATCTTTGGCCTTTCTCACAATGGGGTTTGGACCTTATTGGTGAGATTCATCCGCCTTCTTCACAACGTCACCATTGGATCATCACAAAGAACCAAATATTACACTAAATGGGTGGAGGCTATTCCACTCATTTCAACCAAAAAGGAGAAAATTGTTGAATTCATCAATCATCACATTATTTTCTGTTTTGGTGTTCCTCATCGCTTGATAACCGATAATGGCAAATCTTTCAAAAATAAGCTGTTACGAGCCCTTTGTGACAACTTTGGTATCAAACTTAGCTTCTCGTCACCCTACTATCCACAAGAAAATGGTCAAGCCGAATCTTCTAACAAAACCTTAACCAAAATTCTCATGAAAGTTGTTAACGATTCTGGGCAAAATTGGCATGATCACATCCCCTTTGCCCTTTGGGCTTATCGTACCAGCATTCATACTTCCACTAATGCCACACCATTCTCTCTGGTGTATGGTACCGAGGCTGTCTTGCCTCTCGAAATACAAATCCCTTCCCTCAGAATATCTCTCCAGGATATTCTCACCAATGATGACTTCTCGCCAAGAGTGGTTAGCCCAATTGGAGCTTCTTGACGAGCGTCGTCTTACCGCTCTTGACCACCTTCAAATTTATCAAAAGTGCATCAAGCGTGCTTATGATAAGCGAATTCATGAGCGTACCTTTAAAATTGGTGAACTTGTCCTCAAAGAAAATCAACATGTAACCAAACTAGAAAAGAGAAAACGTGAAAAATTTTCTCCTAATTGGATTAGGCCTTACATTATCACTCACACTTATGGATCAGGTACTTATCATTTAGCTTTGCTTAATGGTAAACTTGAGCTTGAACCCCTTAATGCCTTGCATCTCCAACCATTCTACTATTGAATTTAGTGTTACATCACTTCTTATCTACCTTGCGCTCGTCCCTTGAGCTCATTTACCACCTCATACACCTTTTTTTCGTGCATCTCAAAGGAAAATCAAACCCACGTGGTTTGATCATCACCTCATCTTAAAGATGCCTTCTCCTTTTAGTCTGGTCCATGACTTAAAAGTCTCAAAATAACAAGTTCTCAATTATACAATTACTGGGATATTCTTGAGTCAAACTTCCTAAAACTAGATGCTTCATGCCAAACAGACATCTAGACCTCTAAGCTATAAACTAGACTGTTCCTCGAAGGACAACTATGCAATGCCACATCTATTACTATAAGTAGACTAATCTTTCAAGGACAGCTATACAAAGTCAGCCTCTATCGAAGCTTCTCGCATTGATCAGCCTTCGTGAAGACCTCAAGAACAACAACATGCATATCCCATATAGACTTCCCGCATCGATAAGTCTTTATCCGTAAAAATAAAAGCGGTATTTAAAAGCACTTTTGAGTCATTGACTTATCTATTTTGGTTTGGTTCTCTTCCGTCAGAATAATCACCTTATAACAAGTTCTTTGTGCCCCAGCTATACCATCCACCTCACCTCACCATTCTTCAAAATAACAAAACTCAAGGGACGTGCGTATATCCGATATATTGTGATTATACAACTCTTTTCGCCTATCGAATTCTCGCTTATGCAAGGTACCTAGGGATTCAAGCTCATCCTACGATAATACGTGGTTTGTTTAGCTCTTTCCAACTATGGGACACTTTTGCCTTTTTACCCGAATCTAGGATTGTGTGTTGACCTTAATTAGGACACAGTTTCCTA
This sequence comes from Taxus wallichiana var. yunnanensis, assembly GCA_018340775.1. Classification (NCBI taxonomy): domain Eukaryota; kingdom Viridiplantae; phylum Streptophyta; class Pinopsida; order Cupressales; family Taxaceae; genus Taxus; species Taxus wallichiana. The sequence goes on along the minus strand of CM031237.1, from coordinate 636,205,194 downwards.
TGCTTGGGTAAGCTAACCCTCACATCACCTATACCCACACCAACACCAACAACATTACCCTACCAACATCAAACTTTTACCAACCAAAAATTGCCTAACCACAACCAAATTTCCCGCATTCACCTCTCCCCGGTCCTAAGGCACCTCCTTGTTTTATGCAATGGGCTATGTAGGCAACACTTAGGAGACATGGGGTTTTCCAAGGTTAGCTCGACCATCCCCTACCATAACCTACCATGTGTTGTGTTTTCTTAAAAAAATAGATATATATAAATATTTTCACGTATTTTATTGATAACACTCACCTTGATCCTTTATCAATCCAAACATTCAAAACACAAATATTCTTATAATTATCACAAACTCAAATCAACATACATATTCCGTTTTATTTAGATGTTAAACAAATACATCTTCTCTATCATCGACGCACTGTTGATTGGAATCCTTATTTATTCTTCTACCCCTATGTATGAAACTCACTTAGACCCCGCGCCTCATCCCGAACCAGGTAGTGATGGTGATCGTCAACGCCGCTCACCTGGCCTCTCCATACTCAAAGGTACCACTGCTATTGGTTCCTCCCACTGATCCACCAATCTCTCCTGTAACATATGAATATGCCCTCTCGCATGGAGGACTCTTGCCTCTAGTCTCTCCACTCGAGACTGCGACGCCTCTAACAATCCCGTGGTCTCGTTCACCTGTGTTTGAAGCTGGTGAACTAAACCCTACAGGTGGTCTCTCTCCATGGTAATCACAACTATGTCAGGATGATCGGCCCTCTCATGTGTACTTCGCAGCTCTGCTGCCCACCATAATCTATAAGACTCTGTCGCTCCTGCATCCATTACCCTCGATCGGCTGCTATCTCTTCTGGTCCTTCTGGAAGAGTTGGCCATGGAGGTGAGAATGGTGCCTCGGCGTTGATCCTTCTGTATGGTCTATGATCCATGGGTATATCCTGAACAAATCCAAATTGTCGTCACACGTGATCTAGAGGAATCCTCTCATACTCCTGGCCTGTGTCCTGCGATCCACCTCACTCGCTCTACACCCCTCAAATCCTTAGCTATGTTCGCCATCACCATGTAGTTCCCGTAAGGCCTCCAATGGATATCCGCAATCATCATCGTCTCCAACTTCTACCTATAATACTCGGCGTTATCTGTCACGGTCTTGGCTCTTGCCTCTTGCTCTATCTGGACCCATCGCCTGAATCCCAACCTCTGCACTCCTATCTCTCCTACCTGGATTGGTCAGCCTATTGGTCACACACACACAATGTGCTCATAGGCCCAACAATGTAATAAGTATGCACAATCCAGTGTATTCTGTGATTTCACTGCATGCCCATAAACCCTCGTATAGCTCCGCCGATATACGGTGCCCATGCGAAAGTAACGCTACCTTCTATCATCTCATGAATAATACACATATATGATTTTGGAAATCTTCCCCAATGTCCACTCTAGGTAATGCATAATACCCCACCACTATCATTAATACCATGGCTAACCTTGTTGCCTCAGGGTGTGCCGCAAACATTATACCATAAGTAAATGTCATGCCTCGCTGTGTCAAATCTCGTGCGGCCGAAATAATGTTGTTATCATTTGCCGCTTTGTGTTAGGCCCCCGCTCGATACACTCGGTCTTCTGTAATTGGAAGTCTCAAAATTTGAAACACATCTTCTAATGTCACTGTCATTTCCCTTGTTGGCAGATGGAAGGTATTCTTTTCTGGATTCCATCTCTCAATCAACGCCTGCAACATAGCATGATTACGTGTGATTCATGAATAATAGCGGATTCCACTTAACCCCACATGGTTTATTAATGCCCACTCCACTGGTGTTACATCCGCTCGGACCCGTGACAACAAAGCTAGTACCCTATCATTCATCATCAACCTTGCCTCTGCCTGCACACATCAAACCAACGAACAACAAACAACAAATGAATCCCCAAGTGTTTTTTATCAGAATCTGCAACTTTACACAGTAACCGATATCGGTTACCTAACCGATACTGGTTAGGCCTAAACCGATATCGGTCACTGTTCATACTATCCATCCTACTCAAAAACACCACCTATGATAACTTATTCACTGGTTTACCCCTCTCTGTACTTACAAACATATCTAAAACACCTGATTACCTACCCTATAACACTCACCCCATTCCAAACCCTTGCCTATCACCTTTCTACCCACTTACCTTACCACATCCTATTTATAAGCATGTAAAATCTCATTCCAACCAAAACTTATACCTCTTGGGATGCAGCAGCTTGAGGTGGAACCTATCTTCTCTCTCCTCTCTACCCACTAGACGCTTCTCCTTGTTCAGCCATGTTCACCAGACTCTTCACTATAACTTGCCTTTACACCTTCTTAATCCAAGCCCACGATCACTTTACCTGTCTCTTTCCTCCTTATCACTCAATTCTCCCATGCAACTACCCTGTATGGACGTCAATAGCCTCGCATCCTCGTATTTAACATGTTGCATGACTCTAAAAATAAGAATTTAAGTTACCTCCCAAGCTTTTCTATTTTTAGAAAAGCTCGTTTTAACATAACCGATGTTGGTTACCTAACCGGTATCGGTCAGATAGCGACCGACATCGGTTAGCTAACCGACATCAGTCAACCTATTTCCTTTTGCTTATACCTAGGCCTTTTCTTTATTTTTTACAAATTTTTGGCGGCGCCGCCTCTTTTCCCTGCATAACAACATCATTATCAACATCCATCATCATAATACCATCAACATTTCAACACATATGCATATCATCAAAACATCATCAACATCATCTATATACATCAAATTCCAATACCATCAACAAAACACATGAAACATTATAATATATGCATCAAATCAACAATTATACACACCATATGGATCAAACTCATCATCTATATATCATCAAATCAATGTCAAAATATACAAATTACCCTGCATGGGGCCTCTATGATCCCAAATACAAAGTCGGCACGCAGGCCGCTGTCTCTGTCAAACTCTCGACTCGGCTCGCAGGCCGGTCTCTCATGTCAAAAATATACTTGGCTCGCAGGCCGGTATCAACTATACAAAATGTACTCGGCTCGCAGGCCGGTATATACAACAAAAATGAATACATAAATCCTATGTGGGCACGCAGGCCTCTATATGCACACTCGGTTCGCAGACCGGTGTCTCTATCAAAAAATCAACTATCCAACTCAACCAAAAACATCTCTTCTCCCGGGCGACTCGGTTCTCTCCCCTTCCCTCGACTCGTCCCTCACCGGGCCTGTCTTTGGCCGATCTTGCCTCCTACCCGCCACGACCCACCGGCCGTGGCTATGGCCCTCGTGACTGTGACTCAGGAAGTCTCACTCTATGAGCCGTATATGGCTGATAATCTACACCGGTACCATCTAGTACGTCCCCGATAGTAACGGGTCTCCGCTCGCCTCCATGTACTGGGCTCGTGCCACCATGGCTGGTGGGGCTGGTCCCTCGGATCCTAATAAAAGTGGGCCCTGCCCTGCCTGTACACCCTGACCCTAAACCTATACTGTGGTGGTGGTGGTGGAGCTACCATCGAGCTCGAACAGGGGACTCCGAGGTTGTGCACGTGCTCGTGCTCTTGCCTATGCCTCGTACTCGTGCTCAAGCTAACTACCCCTGTAACACCCCAATCTATGCACGCAAGCAGTGCAGTAGTACCCCCGTGTAGTAATCGCACTCACCCAAGAGATGGTCCTCTCCGCTGTCACCAGTGCCAAATCTGGGCCGTGCCTGGCTGTGCTCTCATGGCCGCCCTCTGCCCTGCCCACCAAACCAAAAATGAGCTTGTAACCTCGGCATCATCCACTGTGTCATATGCCGGTCTCTCTGCTACCTAGACTGGGTCAAATGGCTGCGGTACAGGTAGTGGTGCCTCTACATCCTCCCTCCGATACTGTGGGAAGGGAGGTGGCTCATCTGCTATAGTCCCAGCTGTCGTTGCACCTCTCTAGAGGGAATCCTCTCATACTCCCCGGGTCTCCGTCCAGCTATCCAGAAGATGTACTGGATCCATCGTAGCTGTGCTCAGGCTCCTCCACGGGGCTGATGGCCTCTGTATGGCCTCCATATAATATCTAATGCAGTCAGGCCCTCTAACATATGCCTGTAATAAGTGACATCCCGCCCTGCGATAACTACTCGTGGCTGGCCCACGACCCCCAACCACCTCTGAAACCCATATCTATAGACTGCCTGTGGCCTTGGCTATTGGGGCAACCCTACTGGTCGTATACACATGATATGCTCGTAGGCCCAGCAGTGTAACAAGAATGTCGAACATATACCAAATCACCTCATACGGCGATAGCCCCAGAGCTCTCTGTATAGCTGCACACTCGATACACTGGTGCCCATGCGTAGTAGGTGTGCTCCTCCACCATCTCATGTAACACTCCCATCAGAGCCCGTGGGAAGCGGCCTCCCTCTGAGTCAGGGAGGGTGAAGCAGGTGATACCGATCATCATCAGCATGGCAAGCCGTGTCTCCTGTCGATGAGCACGATACATATCACCATAGCAGATGCTCGCACTATGATACGTAATCAATGGGGTTACATCCCCGAATACCTGCAGGATGCTATCCATCCATTGTCTCAACATCCACCTGGAACACCTCCTCACCTATGATCACGTCTCAGGATGTGATACACATCCTCTAAGGTGACTGTCATCTCTCCAGTAGGGAGATGAAAGGCATTGGTTGCCGGATCCCATCTCTCGATGAGGGAAACCATCAGGCTGTGGTCCCTATCCATAGCCCTATACCTCTAGACTCCGCCAAGTCCAACCTCCCACATAACTACCCACTGCGTCTGTGGTCACATGTGGCCGCATCCGCTCTAGTAGAGGCGGCATCCAATCTTGCATGGTCAACTGCTGGCATGCCTGAAAAAACAACCCACTCCGTCAGGCCTACCCTTCACAAAACAACTACCTTAACCCTCTATACTCACTCACCCACCCAATCACAACCCAACTCTATAAACACATCTACACCCACCTATCTTACCCTATACATCTATAAATATTTTTCCCCCTTCTTTCCTATATATCTATAAATCATTCTCCCCCTCAACCCTATAATCTATCCTACCCACCTAAAACAACACCCAACAAAACAATTTTACAACCCCGCCTCCTACCCATGGTGATCGGTATCGGTCACCTCGACCGCCATCGGTCCCCACCTACGATCCTATGTCCCAAATTTTATGAACCAACGTCGGTCGACACATGACCGACGCTGGTCTCTCGTACTCGCTAATCTACACAATTACACCGTGACCGATCTTTGGTCGACTAGTGACCGACATCGATCCTTTGTGGGATTTCAGGCCGACCAAAACGACCCCCCAACCCCCTTTTTTCCCTATTTTTCCCTATTTATCTGATACAATTGCCTAAAAACTTACCCACCCTGACGTTTTGGCCTACCTAACATATCTACCCAATCCATTTTACTGTTTACCTTCATTTCTTCATTATTTTATCAAATTTTGGATTCCTACCCCAATACCCAAATCCCAGCTAAATTCATAAAATTGACAGATATAGGGATTCAGAGCCTACCGGTATGACTACACGTCATCGTGGTGGGATAGGTGGTGGTGGTCCAGCTCCTCCAGCACCTCCTGCTCCTCCAGCCTGGGCCATCGCTCCAAATCTCCTCAGCAGAGTCCTCAACCAATCAAATTCTACCTCCCGATCTCTGGGGCCTACCAATAACTCACTCACCCACTCAACTAGCGCCAACTCGGCCTACACACTCGACACAATCAATTCAAAATTCAACAAGAACAATTTTGGCACTCAAATTCACAATGTGAAAATGACATGCCACTTTTTTCTTTTTATAGGTTTTTGACCTCTAACCGATATCGTTAGGGGCACCCTAGATAACCGATATCGGTCTTCTAACCGATATCGGTCACCCCTAACCGATATCGGTTACCTGTCTTATCCACCAATCTCCATTTTTCACCACCTCGCTTACCCCTGACTTGGCTAAATAGCCTTATTTTGAATTCATCGGCCCGACCCAAGGCCGCAACCAACCAACTGGCCCGACCCAAGGCCGCAACCAACCAACTGGCCCGACCTAAGGCCACACCCAACCAATCAGCCCGACCCAAGGCCGTAATCAATCAATCGGCCCAACCCAAGGCCACAACCAACCCATCGGCTCGACCCACGGCCGTAACCAATCAATTGGCCTGACCCAAGGTTGCAATAACCAATCAGATCGACCCAAGGCCGTAACCAACCCAATTGGCCAAACCCAAGGCCACACCAATTAAATACCTTAACCGAGGCTTGCAAATTATGATTCTATCCACCCATCCTGTAGCTGTTTGTTCAATCGAGCTCACCCGTTCGTGTTTTAGCATGCCTAGGATACTTGAATTGATCAGCCGACCAGCTTTGCCTAGACCGAGACCGTGACGTTTATCTCAACCAAACCAACTATTTGCATCCGAACATGCATAAACGCTCGGTACCTTACCCATTATATCCCCTGGAGCTACTTCCTATGCCTTGGATACCAGGATTATATCAACCTTGTTTGGATAAACTATCAACCTTTTCCTATGAATTGCTTGTTTGCTCTTCAAATTGTGTACCTTGGTCGCACTACTGCATTTCAACATGCGTCGGCTTCTTTGAACTTACCCCACCATCTTACCATCATCTCATCATCATTCACCCTTTATCAACCCTATCCCTGATTTCACGTTACCTCAATCTATGATAGATTTGAGGGGGATTACCTATACCCTTAACTGGGGCAACCACTTCTTATTATTGTCAGTGCAGCTTTACAAGACAAGCTACATGACAACAAGGGGCAAATGTAGACACCAAATTTGGGTCTTACGACGCCTTGTACCCCGTATCTCGTCCCGTAACCTAACCCTACCTCACCACCTAAACCTTACACACTTAATTATTTATTAATTACCTTATAATTAATAAATCCACATCTCCAACCCTGCCACCTCACCTTGCCACCTCACTATGACCTAGCCCTAACCCTAAACTAACCTAATTAAGACCTATGACTTGGTCCAGACCCACACCCATGACTCATCACCCCTCACCCGCATCAAAATGAACCTAATAATGACTTGACCAAGCCCACAACTGATCCCTCGGGAGAAAAGGAGGGAAAGTTGGCTATTTTACTAAAAATAGCCAACTTTGACCTAACCGACATCGGTCCCTACTCGACCGGCGTCGGTTACGTAACCGCCATCGGTTCCCTGTAAATGACCTCCCCCAACCAAAATGACGGGATCCCGAATTCATTTGCAAGAGAGAGACAAGTGAAGGAGAGAGAAGAGTTTGCAAAGAGGAGTATCGAGCCCAAGACTAGAACTGAGCAACTAGAGCATTGTCACACTCATCCAAACATTGGGAGATTCGGAGGATAGCTTCATCAGATCACTTTCGATTACTGGATCATCCCAATTGAGCCTCACCTTCGCCACTACATTCTTTGGACCTGCATCCACATCAGAAACTAGTAAGTAGTCTCTTTTATCACCTTGTATGCTTCTAGACACTACTTTGTGAACTTTTAATTCATAGGGATTATAAGCTCACTCTTGGATCTACTACCCGACAACAACCTGCACCTAACCTTCGGTCATCCATCTCTATATTGCCCCAAAGACAACTCTCTCACTCTCTGAGTCTTCTCTATCACCCTACTACTCCCCTCAACCATCTACCAACCTTCTAAACCTCATAACGACCTTACACCAACCTCCATTTAAAAATCCCTAAATCACTGCCCCTACCGTTATCGGTTATTCCCTACCGGTACCGGTTTTATAACCGCGATCGGTTATCCAATCATCGGCATCGATCCACCGTGACTTATACCAAAACCAACCTTTCACCTATTCACCTCAAAACAATGTCATGTCACTGTCTATCCTCGTAACTTGATCTCGAACATATAAATAACCAGGACCAAACAAATAGCATGACATTCTATTATTGGTAGTTTAGTCTCTATTGCTTTTAGTAACAAGATACCTAATTCGTGAGTTCGTAATAGCTTCTTTATTATCATTTGCATTAATTTGTATTAAAAGGGAACTGACCACCTTTGAAAGGAAGTCTAATATTTCCTGGGCCCAAGGCAGTTCCCTCACTTATTGTCTAACTAAAATCTGGTGGTCTTGCATTCTTATTTATAGGTAGTCCTTCCGTTGGTTCGAAAATCACGCTTGGGAAGATCTATGGATAAACGAGCCAACAGTGTGCAGGGCATAGCCCCTCTTTGAGTCAAAGTGAAAGTGAAACCGGTTTATTGCTATTCTACCAGCAGGAATCTATGCAAGTCTCATAGATTCTGCCTTCGGGGGTTTGGGATCTCATCCCAGTGGGGTGTTTCCAACTGTGAAAAGAAAGGAAAGGAAGAGGGGATGAGGAAAGAGCAGGTCCGAAGGAAGAAAAGAAATGAATTCCAAAGCAGAAAGGTCAGAAGATTTATGTTTTGGGATTGGTAGTAAACAGAGCCAAACCTACTTGCATAAACAAACAAAGCAATACTGATGATGAATAAATGACAAGAAATTAGATATGAATCTAACAGAATAAACACATACAGATCTAACATAAGAAAGGTCTGATGCATAACACAACTATTCAGCACAAAGTCTCAATATTTGTATTACTGTTTTCTTCTGTTACAAGAAAGCTCAAAGTCTTTTTTCTTCACTTCTATTTCTCATCTGAAAGATATCCATCCTCTCGAATACAACAAGTATTCCAATATATATAGAAGAGGAGAAGGAAAGAAGGCAAAAAGGAGCCAACAACTATTTACAAAGATATTTACAAAATATCTAAAAGTCATGTTGACTTTTTACAACTTGATGGATGACATCATCCCATGACGCAACATGGATGATGTCATCATTTGTGCCAACATACTTTAGACATTCCAACAAGAAAGTCGGAGAAGAGAGAGAAGAAGAAGAAGAAGAAGAAGCAACTACTCGTCGTCATCATCCTGCGGCCGAAAGGGGGTAGCCTACTTTTGATGCTGCTCAGGTGATGAGATATGGAACTGAGCGCGGTATTCCAAAAACTTGTTAATTATTGGCCCAAGTTGATCCTGAGAAGGATCCTTGTGCCTATCGCTTATTGCCTCACAAGTCTCCCGCTCATCTATGAGCTTCTCTGGGAGTTTGGAAAAGTCCTTTTCACCTCAATGAGGAACCCGACGAAGTCCCTACAGGCCAGCAGGTTGTTGATAGATTCAGTGTCAAATGTGACCTCTGGCCCCATTCCTTGAGAAGCGATCTCCTTGAAGATCCGGATGGTTTCATCAGCTGACCTTAAGGTAAAGGAAGGAGTGAGCAACCCTGGAGACATGTTGAGAACAATTCGCTCCATTTGATGCATCGCATCCAGGGCTTCTTCCTTGACTTTGTCAATCTTTTCTAGAATAAATTCTAGCTGATCCACCCGATAGTCCAGAGTGGACATGATTTTGTTGAGGGCCCTTGGATGGCCGAAGACGCCGAACTTGACCAGATCTTTGACTGAACAAATAACATTTGTTGGAAGGCCTCGTGCTACAGTCTAGCATGTTCCAGCTCTTCTGATATGGGCCCTGCTAGCGCTTGGAGCTCTTTATTCACCTTACTGATATTCAGGTACAAGTCAGAGAACTCGGTGATCACTTTTTCGCTGTCTTTGAGGATTTGGCTCCTCCAAGCGGAAACGGCCATACCCTGCTCACCGATCTTTGCATATTCGTTGATTTTCTCTGCCGAGAAGATCGAAGTCTCGCGGCGCTGTGGGAGGTGCACTACCCATCTTCTGTAAGGCTTGGAGCAGATATTTGTTTTTCTCTTTTAGTAGCCTTTTCTCTTCTTTTGTCTCTTGAAGCTTTTGACAGAGGGCATCAACCGCGGAAAGAGCTTCCCCCTGGAGACTTTCAGAAGATGTCCCCATTGTGACTTGGGTCACAGTAAAATCTGTCGGAGACAGATCCTTTTTCTCTTTGAGGGGATCAGGGTATGCAATTTCCATGATTCTCTCACCTGCAACACTTTTAGAGAAGCGTGTAACAGGCTTCTGCTTCTTTGCCCCTTTGGCTGGGATCACTGAAAAGTCCATCGGAGCGATGGGAAATTTCCTCTTTTGCTGGCTTAGCTGCTGAGAGATCCAGGCTGGTCCTATGGAAGAAGGACCAGAGACAGAGGAGGAGGCAACTACAGTAGAAGAGGGGAAAAACGTGGAGACACGCGGCGGCGGCATGATTGAGAGAATAGCCAAAGAAGTGTCCACGGGAGGAAGGGAAACTACAACATGTGAAGACATAGGAAGGGAAGGGAGCCCGTAGAGATGAGGGACGAAATGGAGGAGGACAGATCGGTAAGGGAGGAGAAGATAGACGAAGAAGCAGGGGAAAGAGTAGAAGAAGGAACAGAGGACACGACCAAAGGGATGGTCGCTTGAGTCACTCGAGGAGGGGAAGGAAGAGAAGAAGAAGGGATAGAAGGGACCTCTGTTGTGGTAGCAATGCCGACATCCTGAGTGGATGGGCCTATGGGACTATCCTCTGCTGCTTCTTTCTATGACGAATCCAGAGTTATTACCTGTTCGTGTTGCGGAAGAAGGAGGACTCTCGGGGCTTCTTCCCGAATGGTGCTTTAGGATTCACCTTCTACACCTTTGCCTTTAAGCCGGCTCTTGGATCGTGGAGGTGCGTTGCCCAATGGGGATGTTGTGAAATCAACCCCGAGGTAGATTAGGCCGTTCATCCGGCACCAATGTTCTGTCCTACGCAGAGTCTCCTTGACCCTCTCCTCAATTTTCTGAGGAGCCTTAGTTCTATCAATGGCCGAAAAGGGCCAATCGTCCCCATCTGTGTCAGTATATACCTTGTCTACTTCATCTTCCATAGTTTGGAAGCCTTTGGGACAATGACTACCCCATATTGGATAATCTCTCGCAATGCTAGGTGAGAATGATCCTTTCTTCTCGAGCTCTACCTCATGGAGGATGTCAATATAAATATCCTCGATCCGAGGAATATGGATTGATCAAGCTTCGCCTTGGCAGCAGCAGCTCCTTGGATCGAAGGTAGGCCTCGGCTAGGAAATCATGCTTTAAATTAAGTAACTCCACTCTGCGAACATTTCCTTCACCTTGTGGTGGGTAGAGCATGTGTATCGCCCACCGTGAGGGGGAAAGGAGTTCCACCCTTCTTTCTTTTCGTGCATTTTTCGTGGTATGTGATTAGTCCTTTGATCAGCCTAAAGAGACCGGCTTAGGACCAATACCTTGGTAGCTGGTTGGCTCTCCCAAAAAGTTGGCAGCCCTTAGATAGGTGAATGTGGAAATTGGGAGAACAGGGCTCCCCATTTCTTCGTGGCTGCCACTATGTTTTTGGTCGTCGACCATGAGTCATGTTCGGCCTCGGTAGGCGAGATGATGTGATAGAAAAACACATCGTTAACTTTTGTGAATCGAGATGCTATTCTCCACCTTAACTCGATAATATTCATATATTTTGACCTGAGGCCAAACTCCACTTCGTGTTAGGCCTGGATAATCCCTCTCTGACGCTGCAGCGTAGACCATGTAGGAGTTCATATGGAATACTCCCGCCAGTCTTTGAATTGTTGTAGCCGCTCGTAGAGATGGTGCTGCTTATAATTTCCCCCCAGCAAAAGCGCCGATCAGGCAAATTCTTGTTCATTGTTTCCAAGTAGCGCAACGATCCATTTATGGAAGTAATGGGCGTCAGAAAGCCCGAAGACCCTACTCAAGAAGGTAATGGTATCGCTGAGCTCTTCTGAGAAGTCACTGCGGTGGATGATTTGGGGCCACCGGGTTACCACCTTCTTATTTTTCAGATATACTTCGTTCATTAGCTGCATACATTGGTCTTCATTGTCTTCCCAGGCCTTGATGCACTCTGCTTGGCTAACGGCCACAAAGTGCCGGTGGTGAGGGATGCCGAGTATGATCTCAAAATGACGGGTAGTGAGGTTAATGACTACCTCACCCTTGCTGTTTTCGACACACCTTGTGTCTTTGTTGTAACTCTGGGCAACCACCATCATAAATTCATTGTTGACGCGCGACGGGATTCCTTTGGCGAAGTGCGGGCACTACCTATTAGTTTGTCCATCCATGGACTCCTCAGAACTTTCTCGAGTTCGCCTGCAAATTCCTTCATGTCGATATGCCCCAATTCTGAGTCTCTGACGTCCATGCTGCATTCGGCCTGTGACTCGGGCATTCTGACCCTCTGATATTTGTATTTCATTTCTTCCTCCGTAAGCTTAGCCTTTCCTTTCGGTTTGGTGGGTCTCCTGCTGGATGTAGACATATGTTCTTTCGAACTCAGTTGCTGATCTGCATGAAGAAGAAGCGAGACCCAATCCGAAAAGGTTGAATTAGCCATTTGATCTTCCATTGGAATGTTAGCAGAAGAAAGAGTTAGAGATTTTTAGGCTCAGGGCACAGGGCGCATGAAGATTGCAGCTTACAGGGCTAAATAGGTAAGGTGCACCTAAGAGGGTGTTAAAGGATAAAATCAAGCGCCGAAGGCACATGGCGCATGCAAATTGCAGATTGCATTTTATAAAGGGTGCATGAAAAGTGTGGGTTACATAGTGATGGGATGCGCCTTTGCGCATGGAATTTATGTTGCACTGATTTGGTGCACCCTTTGGTGCATGTAAGGTTTGTGTAACATGAGCTTTTCATGCACCAAAGGGAATATGGCGCGGCGCACGAAGGGTTAACGCAACATGATGTTGCTGCAAGGAGGGATGCACCTGCACCTTTATAACTTCACACGGCGCAGATAAAGCCGGTGTTGCATAGATGTTGGGTGCGCCATTGGCGCATGGAAATGGGATGCAGCAAGGAAGGTTGGCGCGCCATTGGAGTGCAAGTTTAGCGATTGCAGCAGGCAAGATGGGTGCGCCAAGGGCGCGGGTTTTTATCATGTTGCAAGGGGGACAGATGCGCCATGGGGGCGCAACTGTTTATGATGTTGCAGGACGCACCGATGCGCCCAAGGGAAAAACAGTCCTCTTTTCTCCATTCCTTCTAAGATGTGTTTGGGAAGTAAAACGGTTAAATCCAAAGGGTTTTCAGACCATGTTTTCAAAATAACATCCTCTACCAGCAGATCTGGAAAGAGGGGGGAGGACAATAAGGAAAGACAGCACAGGGGAGGGCTAGCTCAACATTTTGATACCCCAAAACTCCAAACGCAAACTAAAACCAGACCACGAACACACCAAGAACCGAAAACGCAAAACGCACAAGAGGGAGAAGAACCTCTTACCTGGATAAATAGTGAAAATCTTGAAAACGGGTCCACAATGCGTTGAAAATGACGAGGCAGAGGCTGACAGGCTCAGAGAATAAAAATCACGTGATATGCATCTGATGATAATGACATTTGGGCGCGCAAACTTTATATATATAGGTGAGCTGGTCATAAATGCGCCACCCACTTTTTAAAGAGCACATGAGAGGTGCTGTCGACAGGGAAAAGCGTGCGCCCTTTGGCGCATGAAAACATTTGCCAGCAAGAAATTAAGCGTGCCTTTGGCGCACCAAAAGCTATGTCGACATGAAGTTATGTGCGCCCTTTGGCACACCAAAACATGGCGCAACAAAAGTTGTGCCAACACAAAGGCGCATGCACCTTGGCGCACGCAGGGAAGGCTCAACATACTTTGGCGCACCAAAAGGTGTGTTGACACTGAAAATCATGCGCCAAAGGTTTTAAAGGGGGCACACCAAAAGTTGGTGTTACATAGCAATTTCATGCGCCCAGCCAAAAAAGGCTCAAAAGACTAAGTTCGAAAAACCAGATTTCCCGGGAAGGGATTTTACAACGTTTCGAACGCAAGGGATCCCTAACGAGGGATCGGAACAAAATTTCGGTATGGTTATCGGTAAAATTGCCCTTGTCAATTTTACGGATAACACCTTCCAAGACAAAATGAGCTCTTCACAATCAATCTGATCTCTCTACGGTATGCGCACACCTTCCCAAAACTCAACAGTATTCCTCCTAACCCTAACCCCTATCTCTGCTTTCTCAAGAGAATGAAAGGATAGAATTAACTCTATTTTGGAACAAAATTCGTGTGAAACAATCATGTCATGTCCTTATGGCACTCGATCCACAACATGTCTCCAAGATAGAGCTAGTTGTTGTCATACAAATGTGCAACAATTTTTTTCATATTTTCAAGCATGACAACGGACCCCAAAGTGTCAAAATTTTGAATTTTAAGCCCCCTTGAACACTTCCTTAGGTCAGCCTATCCCCTATGTCAGTCTATCCTACTCTTCTCAATGGTCTTGTGTGTTGTGTCAACCATGTCCATAAGTGATTTAGGATAAGCAAGATCATTCAAATGCCTCTATAGCAATATCTCTCAAAGCAGTTTTTCAAGCAATCTTAGGAAAGGTTATCATCAACCTTCCTAAGACAAGTGCACACCTATCAAGTGGATCAAAGGCCCAAATTTTGATAATGATCAATAGAGATTATACATAGCCAATAATGGTAAACACACACACTGTAATATTCTGTATATTGATGTTTACATCTCCTTTATTCATCTGGGAATTACATATGTATATAGGAAAGCTTTTCCCTATAATCATGGAGATATTCTCTCCAACAAACTACCAACCAAATCCCTATTAAGACTCATAAAACTATATGCAATAATATTGTTGTAACAACAACAATATCAATCCTAAATCATATATTCTATTAACTACCTAAATAACCATATAACCGTAAGTAATATTTACTATATGGTAACTCAACAATAATAATGTGAACACTAAATATTATAATTCCTAAAAAAACCATCAAGGATGTTTTTGAAGGTATTTCAAGAGGAATCAAGCCATGATACCCTCCCACTATTTTCAAAAGTCTTTTTCCAAAGTAATTTTCATATAAAGAAGTTCATGAAAAGGTTTCCGACACTCGAGTTATGCCCCTATCAACTTGGGTAAAATGTGAGGACCTTGATGAATCTAAAAAAGTATTTCATGCTTCTCGGAACTTGGAATTGTTTTGATGCATTTATCCCTTTCTCTCCAAATCTCGTAAAATCCAAACAATTGGGGAAAATTGAGAAAAGATGGGAAAAATAATCATTTATAGACCATTGCGTGAGTTTTTGGGTTTAGGGGATTTGTTAACTTTTAAGTTACCTTTAACGAGAGGGTAGTTTTTATTTAAAAAAATTCTACCATTATGTGAAATTTCTTGCCTAAGTTTTTCAGGGAGTCAGGAGTTTTCTAGAGTCTGAAATTTCAGACTTGTAATGTGGAGGTTCTCTTACTTCAGTGTTTTTGTTATTTTGCAAGTAAAATTTTTGCTTAGAGTTCCAAAGTTTGAAATCTCGTAGTTCTGAAATTTTAGAACTTCAGATTTTTGTGTTTCAAAGTCCTCACCGGCATTTTCGGTCATTTAGTGTTCTAGTTCAATTAAAAAGTCCTGAAGTTACAAAATTGTGAAACTTCGGGTTTTCGGGTTTTAGAGTCTCACTTTACACTTGGGACTATTTTCATTCCCAAATTTGAAGTCCGAAATCCAAAAGTTTTGAAATTTCAGAACTTTGGTCGTTTAAATTTTAGACTTCGGGTTTCACATTAGAATGGTCATGCTTGCATTTCAGATTTTAGACTCTCTGCATAACATTTAATTCCCAACCACCCCACATGTGTTGGCTTTTGGGAATTAATTTCAGGTTTACCTATATAAACTTGGATTTTCACCTGTCATTTTCACTCTGACACCTCATTTTTTACCACACCATATTGTACTTTTAGGCATCGATTTCAAGGTAATTTTTGGGTTTTCTTTAATCTTTTTGGTTTAGATTGCCATGGTTTTGTTTGTTGTTTCTTTCCATTTTCTTCTTGCTTAAACATGGAAGCCACTGCCGTTTTTGTTGTTTTTTTTCATTTTAATATGTTATTTGGTCTTTCGTTCAATCTTGTGAGCTTCAAATCATATAGGCATCAAGTCTCATCGAACCCAAGGATTACCAAAAAACCTCATTTAAGATCTTTGGAACCTTTTGCTTTTGTTGGTGTGCCTTTTCGGAGGCCCGCCAAAGATTTCGTAACTATTCGATTTCGAGTTCATTTTCGGAGTTAGAACCTTTTTGGACCTTCAGGATGTGTTAATTTTCGACCTCCCGAGGTATGCTTTTGGGTTTCGAGCTAAGTAGAGTTTGGATTTTAAGAGTTTTGAGCTTCATATTTTTTCAGAGTTAGATTCTTTTCGAGGTTTTGTTTTTGGACTTTCGGACTTTGGTGTTTCGAGGTTTCAAAATTATTTCTATAAAATTTTCAAAGCTCAATCGGGATCTCGAACCCTCGAACTGATGTCTTCTTCTTCTTCAAAAGGAAAGGAAAAGATGAAGTATACCTTCTTAGGAGTTTCCCCTCATACATGCCTATCCTTAGATTTGGGAAACATTGGAGACATAGACTTGGGATAGGTGGATATGCCAGAATTCTGGGAAATATTAAGAGCCCCTAATAAAAAATATTGATGCAAGCCATTTTTTATAGTGGGCTTACTCTCGTTGTTGGTTTTCCTTCATCCATGCATTTCCTTGAGTTTTTCTTGGCTGCAGCAACTCACTTCGATAAGGCCTCTAAATCAATGAAGGATGATGATGGAAAAGTTGTGATTAGGCTGGACACTGATTTTTTCAAGATTTATTCAAACTTCTGGATGTCGAGGGATATGCAACAATATCCCTAGAGGCTGCAATTGAATACTGGGATAAGGAATCTGAACTATGTACAAAAATCATGATGAAGAATTATTTGGCCAAGAGTGTTACCAAGCTCCCCAAAACATTGTTCCGCTCAGACTTCATCCAGGAAGTCAATGACCTTATTGTGCTTTTGAGTAGAGTTTCGGGTCTCACTTCAGAATAATATTTTAAGAGTGAATATTTCTTTACATTTCTACCATTAAGAAACATAAGGAATTTATAAGATGGGGAGAACATATTAGTAGTTCAATTTGTTTTCAATTGGGCAATGTCTTGATTTCGAAAAATTTCTTTATGTATTCTTTCCTCGTCTACGCGGAAGCTTCAAAGGGGGAATTCAATGATCGATTACAAGGGTGTTAGAAGCATTTCACATATTTATGATTTTTATCCTCAACTCATGATGGAAGAAGGGAGTAAACATTTCCACTCGCTTAATGATGTTTTTTTACTGTCTTCCTTTATTGTTTTGATAACCATTCATACAATTGCATAATTTCCAATGAAGCTTTTAATGAGGTAAGGGAATGGGGAGCCATATACCTCCAATTCCCAAAATTTACATACATATGGGTTCCAGTGTTTCCTAGGTGATCCAAGATGCCCAACTAATGAATGGGCCTCATTAGAACTAGTTCGTCATTTGTTGGATTATCATAAGATTCAAAATAAATGACATAAGGTAGGAGTCCAGTTTCCCATTTCAATTAGAAGATACACTTGTGCTAGCATTTAAAAGGCAAAGAATGTTAACAGAGAAATGTCTGAAGTTACCTTGCAAAATTTCCACCCTAGAACTAACTTTGATTATTGGGGAAAATTTGGCGAAACAGGGTTGGCTAGTTCCCATGTTCCTCAGTTAGAAGATATCTAGATCCACTGTCAAGATGAGGTCATCATTAGACAATGAGAATTTGAAATATTAACTCTTGATGAAGTTAAACAATATGGTGTTGTAGATGTCCTTGATGGAATCGAAGATGATGATGATGTGCTAGACCCAGTTTATAGGAGTGATAACATTGTTAATCAACCATTACCATGGATTGATTAGTATCAAGAAGAATGTTCTAATACAAAGGAAAGGGTGGGGCCCATCTTGCAAAGAATGTATGATTGGCTAGCTACTTTGGGAATCTCACCCAAAGGGTTAGACCAACCTATAAGAATGGAAGCCCAACCAACCCTAAGTTTTCCTACACCTACAAAAGGTAAGAGGTCTACTCAGAAGGCCACTACAACTCCAAGAAAGATCTCATTTGTTTTTGGTGGAAAATACTTGGTGAATATCCTCGGAACCGCTTTCAGCGAAAGTTGAATTTGACAAGATTCCAAAGATGAATTTTCACCGGTTTTTCCAAATGAGAAATCAGATTTCTAGACATGGTTGCATCATTGGACGCACGACAATA
Source organism: Taxus wallichiana var. yunnanensis (assembly GCA_018340775.1). NCBI lineage: Eukaryota > Viridiplantae > Streptophyta > Pinopsida > Cupressales > Taxaceae > Taxus > Taxus wallichiana. Next base: position 636,186,907 of record CM031237.1, on the reverse strand, counting down.
CGACGCCAATAACTATTCTTGACACACATCAAGACAATGTCAACAAAACCCATTGATGCACGCCAATGGCCTTTGTTGACGGGTGACAATGCTTTCGGTTGACGCGCATCAATGGCTTTAGTTGACGTGCTTTAATGGCTTCTATCGACGCCGTCAATAGGAACTATTAACGTGCATCAACAGAGGCCATTGACACGCATCAACCGAAGCCATTTACGTGCATCAATTGAAAGCATTGACACACGCCAATGGATCTATTGGTGTGCATCAATGTGACTCGTTGATGTGCGTCAATAGACACCGCGACATGCGTCAACATAATCTGCTGACATGCATCAACGAATCTGCTGACGCGTGTCAAGAGAGCACATTGACGCAGCACCAAGAGAGGCCATTGACGTGCATCAAAGAGGCCATTGACACGTGATTTGGCCTATAAATACCCTCCCGCCAGTCATTTTCTCATTTACACTTTTCGGCTCTCTATTTTTTGCAGGTGTCTCTCATTGTCAAAGATGTAAGCACAACTACAATGTTGACTTCACATGCTTCCCAACTGCAAGCTCAAGAAAAAAATCAAGAAGAGAATCCAATCCAATCCATGGCCAAGATCATCTACGTGAATCCTCGTGCCCTCACATCTACACTATTTTAAAGATGTCTTCCGAATATAAAGATTTGATGGATGCATGTGAGTTTACAGGGCTCATTAATATGCCCCATTTCAAAACAGATCCAAATATTTTGAATTACCTTCTATCGTCCTACAATTTAGAGGACGGCCTTTTTTATGTGACTCGAATGACGGCTGAATGTTCTAATTCATTATCGAAGCAAATGACATCCATCGGTTTACGTGCCTTTCGCTCGAAATTTACCAATTGTTACAATGAAGGCAACACTCCTGGAAGAAGACAAGAAATTTCTTGAATTAACGTTCGGTTTCCATGTTGATTGTAAGTATAATTCATTTTAATTCATCATTTTTATTTTGATACAATTTAGTGTTATAAATTTATAGTAATTCTTACTATTTGGCATTTGTAGCCCATGTCAATAAATCTAGGCGTGGTGTGGAGACGCAATCAATTGCACACCACTTTCTTGCTGCAGTTATTTCATTTTTTCAATCTAGAATAGTTTTGCAGGTCGCCAAATAGATATACCAAATTGGGCCATTGCATACATAGTTAAACTATCTCAAAACAAAAATTTGATTGATGCACCTATCTATAAAAATAAGAACTCGACATAACAAATTCAAAACTTTCGAAAAACCGTCATTTATTCCACAAACTATCTCCTCGGCCTTTATTACGAGGCACTTTTAAATTTGAAAGATAAAAAAATTCCTACTTGACCGACGAGGAGTTGATGAAGTTGTCAATTCCATTTAAAGAACAACAGTATATACTATTTAGTTTGTATTTCAATTTTCGACATTGACCGCACATTTATTAACACTTAATGTTTTCTCGAGAGGATTTATTAAAGCCCTTCCCTGAAAAATGCCTTATCAAGAGGAAGAGGCCAACAACACGCTCAAAGCCGGAGACACCCAATCTGAAATGGAAGCTCACTCCTCTCCAAACCCTCAACAGCTTTGAACTCGTTAAACGCCGAGAAGTAATATCTTCTCATATATTATTTACAAATTCTAAATTTGTAGATTTATTTTTCAATTTAAATTTTAACCTAATGAATTGACATAACATTTAATGTTGATGACATCACAGGACTTTGGACCATACACATGTTTCGTAAACTTAACCTTCTTCCCCAACTCACTCCATACAGTCACATGCATTCGTATCTTCTGAACAAACACCGAATACAACTCCTACATGGCCACCCTTAGCACCACGAAAAACTACCCCTCGACAACAAGGTACAACTTTTTGATAGTACTTTTAATTTCGTAGTTTTTGCCTTTTTGAATTGTTTTCCTATTTTTCATGTTATTTCTTGTACTTTTTAGCACATTGAAGTCCTAATCAGACCGCAGCACCGACACCCACTCAACCAATAATTTTTAAAATGCCAACCAGAGGAACAATGAAAAAGAACATTGGTAAACGCATGCCAATTGCTCCGGCCCCTAGCGGGACACTAAACATTGCCTCCTCCTTTCGAATTCCAACTCTCTCACTTGGTGGCTTGCCCAGTGCAATGGGCATATCAGTTTTGAACAATATAAATTTAGATGAAGATTATTTGGGCATTGATAGCAATGACCCAACTGGTTTTTTCAATACCCGTGACATGATTCAAGGCCAGCAGGTATACTTCAATTTAAATATGCTTTACAATTTTGAATTACATTTTAATTTAAATTTATTTATTTGAATCTTGATTAATTTTATCACAAACAAGATCAGGCCACCCAAAGGCAGAAACAAGTAGTAGTTGATCTTGCTGAAAGCCCCCATACTTCTCCAACGAAGATCATCTTCATCGATTCGGATAGTGAACAAATAGCTACCTTTTCCTTTGAGAAGTTAATTGGTTATGATTGTCAATCCCATGTCAAAGTGAGTTTATTCTACCTCATATCAATCAGCTTATAGAATGGGAGAGAAGGGCTAAAGTTCTTATCAATGAGATTATTAGTTGTTATGAAATTTTTTGGCAAAGGGATAGTTTATATGCTCGCATCCCGTAATCAACTCGCGAAGATGGATTCCTTACTTACCCAAGTAAGAAGTGGGACTGTCATGTATAACAACAACTATAAAGATGACATTTTGGATAAGTCATTAAAAAAATTAGAAAATATTAGTGCCTAGGCCCGGAATATTTTAACAAATGGTCTAAGGACAAGGATTTGTAGCAATTGCAAATGCCAAACGAGATAGAGCGGTTGTAAGTACTAACACTTTCAAACAATCATTCTTTTTAATTTGAAATTTTCATTTTTAGTAATATTTTGAATTGACATTACTCTTTTTGTGCAATTGAAATATGAAAATTTGAAGAGTCAAGCAAATGTATTACAAGTTCACTTGGAAACAACGAAGAACAGCTTTATTCGCAAAGAAAGAATTTGAAGCAAAATATTGTTTTGGTTAACAAACAAAGCAATACACTAACGCGGATAATTAAAGAGCACGGCTTCGACCCGACATATTATTCAAAGCTAAGGCAACAAATGATCCAAATTTACTATCACATGGAGATGCAACAAATCAAAAGAAAGAATTTTAAAAAATTTGACAAAGGTCTTGCGGAAGATCTTATAAGTTTTGCGGTTATTTCGGTTTGTTGGGGAAAGGGGTACAAATGCATAAGGGAAGAAACCATTGGGGAAAGGAGCACAGAGTAGACATGGATAAAGAAAAGAGGGTTGAAAAATTGAAACTTTTATTATTGTGGAAACTTTAAATATTGAGTGTGGAAACTTTTAATATTGAGTATGGTATTTGAATTTAATTATATGGATTTGATAGCCTTTTAAAATTTGAAATACTATATAATCTTTCATTTTGATTGCATATGGATTTGATATGGAGTTTATGCTTTTTGGTTTACTCTTAATGGTGATTGCATTAGATGGGGATTATCATGAATTATCATGAATTATATGTATGTTTCTTGTTTACTTGGATTATCATGAATTGTATGTGGACGTAGATGATGAATGATGATAATGGATAATTGTTTTACAAACATGGAATGATGATAGATGATGATGAAAGATGATGAGTGACGATAATGATATGATATATATGAACGATGATCAATTTAATGTGGACGTAGATTTATCTTCAAGCACAATAACTCTTCTTCTCTAGACATTTAAACTTGTTTTAAGATAATTCTTCTTCTCTATACTTGTAATGATATGATCATAATGCCATTAGAATGTATATAGATGATAAATAAATGGAATGTGTTATAATGGATATAGATGACATTAATGATTAGAATGGATATAAATGAAATTAGAACGGATATACTTTGAATGATATGATTATGAATTGTTTTAAAAACATGGAATTGTTTTAATAAATTTAAATTAGATAAATAATTGTTTTAATAATAATTGTAGTGTCGGGACTCGTGATTATGATAATGATATGGCGATGATATGATATACATGGATGATGATGAATTTTATGTGGACGTATATTATAAATTGTATAATGTATCGTGGATTATTAATTGTATAGTATAGAAATATCTTCCTCTCAAAATTCAATTGTCATTTTATCCTACAGCTTAAAAAAATATATCAAAGCATTTTGCAAATATAAAAAATAAAGTAAAAATAATTGTAAGAAATCAAGAAAGAATCATCACCGGTAAGAAATTAAACATAATTACATCTATGATAGGGTTTAACTTACCTCTTGTGTATTAGATTGCTTTGTGAAATCATCAATGGTAATGTGCTAGATCTTTGTTTTAAAAAAGTCAACACGAGAAATGGATTAGTAGATAGAGGGGTGATTTGTTTGACATTGTCACCCTGAGAAGTACCACTTCCTCGGATGGATGTCAACCCACGTTTTACAAAAAAATAAAATTGTATTTGAATAAATGTAAAGATATAAACCTATAACATCTTTAATGATAACAAGAGCTGAAAAAATGTAAAGTAACAAACAATAAGATTAAGGTGAAGAAGACACCTATTTAAAATTGAAATAATCACTGGTAATGTGCTAGATCTTTGTTTTAAAAAATCTCAACACAATAAATGGATTAGTAGATAGATGGGTGAGTTGCCTGACATTGTCAGTCCCGAGAAGTAACAACTTCCTCGAATGGATGTCAACCCACGTTTTTAAAAAATAAAAAGATTGTATTTAAATAAATGTAAATATATAGACCCATAACATCTTTAATGATAACAAGAGTTGAAAAAAATGAATAATAACAAACAATCGATTAAGGTGAAGAAGATACCTCTTTAAAGTTGAAATCATCACTCGCCACTTTGGTAATGTGTTAGATTTGTGTTTTAACGAAACCCAACACAAGAAATGGATTAGTAGATAGATGGATGAATTGCTTGACATTATCAGTCCCGAGAAGTACCAATAAAAATATTGTAGTTAAATAAATTTAAATATATAGACCTGTAACATCTTTAATGATAAAAAGAGATGAAAAAAATGTAAAGTGACAAACAATAAGATAAAGATAAAGATAAAGAAGATACCTATTTAAAGTTGAAACAATCCATTATCAATAGCTTCATCAAACTCGATGTTGTCTTCTGTAGAATGTGACGATGAGCCAATTACACTCTCAAGGTTGGGAATATTTGTACTTGTAGCTGTATTATTCACACCTCTTCTTTTGCAAAGGGAATTCCAATGTGCAATTGCTCTGTCGAACGGAAAGGTTTCAATGGAGTATCGAGAAACATAACACCTCATGCAACTTTCCAGATTTTTATCCAACCTGTTTCTCAGTTTTGATTTTATAAATGATAATGCACTGAAAACCCTTTTGTCCTCCACAGACCCCAAAATCATTGTTTGGCATAACTCATATAATCTGAAATATTCACTGATATCTTCTTGTAAGATAGAACTTTGATAGATTCCTCACCACAACCTTGTAATAGCACCACTTTTAGAAGGTTCGTCTAAAATTTTATATTGGTTCCTCATTGTTGTTGCAAAATTTGTTGATTGAAACTTTAATAAATCAACATTTAGTATACCTTTGATTTCCATACCCTTGAGCTCTGAAGTCTTTGTAAATTGTTCCATTATTGTACCCATGGATTTATGGAAATGCTTTCTGACAAAGTCTACATGGCCACCTTCAGTATTCCAAAAATTAGGATTCATCACACCCATGGCTTCCAAATTTTATCTTTACAGAAACGTTCCCTAATTTCTGATGACAAGGTTTCTAAATTTTTTTAAGCTTTATTCTTGTTTCAACTATAACAGACTCAAAGAGATTACGTGTCACGAGAACATCTTCTCGTTCCGATCCTCGGAATATCTTGACGTTTTTGTAAAATGTGCAGTGGTATTTCCCTCCCATTAACAATGATGCAGAGGTGATCGTGGATATTAAATCTCAAAAAGGTGCTAGGATTTTTAAGATCTAATAAAGCTTTCCAATTCTCAAAAATAGGTGCATCAAAACTATCTTGGGAACAATACAATATATCAAGACATTGACATACCATTTTTCTCATCCGTATAAAATCCACAATATAGATTAAGCTGCCCTGCATGCTTCATCGTTGTATTAATCTCCTTTAACATTGGAAGAATACCAACCAATGTAAGCAATGTCTCTAAATCAGTTAAATGGAACAACAAGTCCCTCGCCCTATCAACTTCATGACAATATTTATGCATGAAACCAACCAACGAAGGATACTCCTCACGAACTCGCATGCGTGTTCATACAACGAGATCCATCTAGTCTCCACATCCTTCGAAGTTTTTTTCCATCTCGTAATTCCAATTGCAAATTTTGGAACTCGAGAAATTGCTTTGGGCTGCTTTGCCATATAGGCATGAAGTTCTCTTATAAGGTCTTCTAATTTAGCAACATTTTCATGGTTGCTTACCATTTTATACGCTAAATTCATTCTATGAGCCATACAATGAATTAGTAGCATATATGGGGCCACTGTTGTTTGTAATCTAACACACACTGTTCGGTGACCCTGCATGACAAATGCACCATCTGCTCTAATGCATACCAACTTCATAGAAATTTCATAATCAGTCATTCCAAAGCAATATCTTTCAAATGAGAAACAACTATTTTATGTAGGTTTTCGGCATTGTAGTTTTCAACCATTTTCATAACACCCAACATATGAGGTGTCCTTATATGATTTTCTAAAGTATAAACGTGGATACATACCCATGCAGTGTTGTCGATTGCTGTCACTTCATCAATTGAAAGAGAGATAAACTTTTCCTTTTTTACATTCTCTTTCAAATCTTCCTTCTCTATCATCGAAAGGAATTTTTCCATTTCCCATCCACTACTTTCAGACCAATGAGATTGAGGTACATTCAACATTCCATTAAATTGATAAAAAACTTTGAAATCGAGGAAATCTGAAATTGGTCTTCCTTTTTTAGTATGTGAAATAGAGTAGAGAATTGTATGAAGTTTGCATGTAGATTTGTTTCTTTCATCTTACCAATATGCGACAAGATCGTTCCTCCCTTTTCTAAGAGATGTTTGTGTTTTTTCTTCTTTGCCTTATATTCCGCTACGTATGTAACATGCATGCATTCTTTTTCAGTTTTCCACCTGTGTGTTTTGATTTTCTGGCCATCCACCCCCTCAATTACAATCAATTATTGTTTTCCACAATGTTTTTCTATAGTGTCCAAATTTCAGCTGCATTTTTGTTGCTTTCCCACTTTCCACATACATATTGTACATGTACATTTAGATGAGATCTCTTCGAATTAGATGATTGTACAGGTTCAATAAACGGAAATTTAGCTGCCCAATCAAACTTGTATGTCCTGCCAATGGTCCACATATTCTTGTTTGTTTTCAATGCTTTACTTTTTTGAGTAGAATTTTGAGCAATATCACAATCTCCGGTTTCCGCTTTCTTGACCGGAGTTTGAATTTGATTTCTGTGTTCCATTTTGCTAAGTATTTGTATGTGTGATATCTTGATAAAATTCTGGTTGCACCCCAACAGGAACAATATCTTCAAGATCTGGCATATTATCATAGGTTTCATTTGTTTGACTTTGATATCGTGTGTAATGCATGTCCACCTCAATAATACCTTCCACACAGTCAGTATTCTGATTCTTTGTGGTGGCATCTATATGGTTGGTATTTTCAATATATGTATCTACAGAGTTTCCAAAATAATTGAAGAGTGATTTCTAAGATTTCTTACTTACTTTCAGGTTCTTCACATTCTTTGAGCTAGCACCTTCCATTATTCTGAAGAGAGTCTGCGTCGGCAAAGAAAAGAACCAAGTTGCACTGACTGTCCACTACCCGAGGTCTTTGTCGTGCGTATTCTGCTCGAGGTCTCTATTGTGTGTCAACTCTACACTTGTCGCGTGTCAACAGCCTATTCCTTGTCGCGCGTCCATTGTCTAAAGTTACCGCCGTGCGTTAACACTACCCTTGTCACGCCAAATCGCTATGCCCTATCGCGCGTCAACTCTCTTTGTCACACATCAAACCTATTTAGTTTTTGTGTGTCTGCAATATCTCTTTGTCGCACGTCTGTAATAACTCTTTGTCACACGTCAACAATGTCCCTATCGCGTGTCAACAACTAACCCTCACAGGATAACAGTAATCTCTGGTGCTTCAGAGTATGAGAGTTCAAACTTCACAGTATTGGTAATTTGGTAAGCTACTTGAGGTATACTACCCGACGAATCACCTAGGTTTTTATAGGAGATGTTTTTAAATGAAGGTGAAGCCGACCCCCTAAAAATATATACTATATATTTTAGGCAAACAGACACCGACCCGCTCCGAAAAAATCACCTTTTCAAATTTTCCTAAAATGAAATTTTTGCCATATTACGAATATTCGCCACTAAAATTATCCCTGGGTAGTTCTTCTCCTACAAAAACCTCTACTACCAAGGTTATGTCTTCTACATTGCAAGTATCTAAAGTTATTGATGTTAGTGCCTCTCCGGTTGTATCACAAGGTTTGCCACTTTCTCTTTCACTACCATTATCACCATCCTCAGCTCCACCACCTCCATCATTGTCTACCACTCCTCTGATCATCTTTGTTTTTCCATCTCCATCTATGGCCCAAGTTTTCTCATCCCTTCTTGTTCTCTCAGTTGGAGAGATGATTGGGTCTCCACTTTCCACTCCATCTTCTATTTCCTTCCATTTCCATTTCCAGTCCCATTTCATCTGCTCCCGAATCTATTCTAACTCCCACACCATCTATCATTACCACTTCCATTTCAATTTTTGTACCTGGTGTTATTTTACCCAATTCACCAAGTTCAGCTATGACCATGCCACTTGTATCTGCGTTTGCTATACCTAAATGGCTATATCACCAGACCACCAAGTAAAAGAAGAAGGTGCCCTTGTAGATGTGATTGATCTAATTGTGTTAGTACCCACTCCAAAAAGGTGAGCCAAATGAAAAAGGGTTATTTCTAACCTACCAAGAAGCTACCAGAGAGTTCATAGAGATAGCCACCCCCACTAAAGGAAAACCAAAGAAACCATTACTATAGTAGATTATCAAATCTCTTAGTTTTCTTTAGGAAAGGCAACACATGAGGGTGTAAAATAGGATGTTCAAATGGCCCTTGGAATTTTTTAGAAAAGTATGACAAAGATAAGGCTTCTAAAGATGAATTGAAAGCAAAGGTTGAACAACTCACTACTCTTTTGAAGAAAGTCACACAACCTACTCCAACCACGGATCCTTCAACTACGACTGCTTTGACTATCTCTTCCCATCTTGATGATATCTCATATCATGAAATTGAGAAGATAGGTCAGAAGGGACGATCGGTTGATGGGTGGATTGAGTGTATGCTCCAGAGACTAACCCTTTAATAAAACAAAAGTGGAATTATACAATGATTTGTAGATGGAGAAAGTTTCTATTCGAAAGATAGATGAAATCCTCTATGAGGATATTAATAATTTGAACTCGAGGATATTAATAAGTTAAAAAAGGAGACTTTTTAGATCATTTGGAAAGTTACTCTTCAAGCTTGGAAGAGTGCTTCATATACTTTGAGCCTTTTAGTTATATTTAGAACAATATTTTTCCGTGAAATATCTATTTTATTGTGTTAATCATTGATCAATTTATAGCTTGTGAATGTTTAATTCCTTGATGTGATTGGTTAATCTACCTTTATCTTAGTTATCTTATTTCAATCTATGTGAAAAGTGATATAGTTACTTTGAATATTGGAAAATTTATTTCCTTTCTGTTACAAAGTTGCATTATTATTTATAGTCATGGATGGAGGAAGATTGCAAGACATGTGCATATCATATATTGTTGTGAGGAGTTGATTGTGCATTTAAGTAGGTCTATCTGTTCAATATACTTGGTGCATCACCTTATTTTTCTTTTGTTTATCTCTAACTTTAAGCCCATAAATTGAGTAGATTAGAGTTATTTTCAAATGTTTTAGCCTTGCATATTGATCTTAAATCAAGTGCTCCAAGTCTCAAAAAAGTCGGCCTTCTCTAGAGGTTCATCCCAAGGTGACAAGTTCCCACACCTTGGGATGTTCTGATGTTACATGGGATCACTTATAGATGCAATGGGTGCATGATCCACATGACAATAGGACACACATGGAACTCATTCCTTTTAGCCTCAAGTTCTCTAAATTACCGCTTACAAGAAATGTAAAGGGTCCAATGTATTGCGGATTGGCGGGGAGATGCGGCACAAGTGGGTTGGGTGGAACAAGTTCCATAGGAACAAAGTTCCCAATGAAGATCTATTGATTGCAACACAAAGGCTCGAAGAGTTAGAAATTTAGTGCAGATCCAAAGGGATGCGAGAGAACCTATTACTAATGGTACAAGGTTCTCTCGGAATATGTAATTCCCACGATAGTCTCTAGGCTGATGGAAAAAGGAGAAGATGGCGTACTATGTATTGTAGAAAAGATCGAAATGTGGAGAACAGGGGTGGTGCGGTGAACATGTTCCTCATGGAATGTTGTTTCCTACAGAGATGTCTCATCCATAAAAAATAGGCATGGTGAGGTTGGTGGTATAGTGCAAATATGGAGTTGTGTGGGAGAACGGGGTTGTGGAGGAACATATTCCCCATGAAACATGGTTCTTCACAAGGCACACAGATCCAAAACATAAAGAAAAATGGAGGCGGGGAATTCGAGTTTAATGCAGACAATGCGGGTTCTAGGGGAATAAGAGGTCTAGTTCCTAAGTACCCCGAGTACCGTGAAAGCTAAAATCACCCGTACTACAAAGGAAAAAACATTTTAATTTGGATGTGCATAGGAATTTGGACCCCATGTTCCTCCTAGCTCTTGGATACCCACATGACCATATCTTTCACCCTGGTTGTCCAAATTTGATAAAATTAGACTTTTTGGAAAGGTATTTTCATCTTCATCAACATGGAAATGGAAAATATATAATTCATAAGGCATACAAAAGGTCACAAATGGAATAGGAATGTGAAGAGTCATGCTAGGGAAGATGAGAAGTTAATTCACATTCTTATAAATTGGGATGGCCTCTCCTTTCCAAAAGGATATCAAAATTTTAAGAATTTTAACTATGTAGAAATTGTGGATTGTAGTTGTTGAACTTTGTATCAATGCATATGCAATAAAAGTTGTATTTTCTTCCACTTTCTTATTTTCCCTGCTTCATACACTTGCATAAATTTCAATCAAGGAATAGTGTTTCTACTTTCCAAGATGTATGAATGTGTGTAGCTATATATGCATGGTTTACTCTCATCGTTGACTAAGTAAACATAGTTATTATAAGCATCTTTTGTTTCTTTCATTTACCCATTTTATGCACTTTAAAATTATAGTGATGCAAGAGATTTTTATCTTCAATAGATGAATCGAGAGCTTGGCATCTCAAAGTTGTCCATATCACTAGATAGATTCATTTTTCTTTCCTCTATATTGAATGTTTGAACTACTCTGGTTATTGGGTGTGAGCTCTGCAAATGTCCTACTCAACACAATAACCTTCCTTTCCTAATTTATCCCCTTTTATCTTCATCGATGTGAATTCCTACCTTGTACCCCATATAAATTTTTTGCCACAGTTCGGTGGAGTGTCCCCGTGTGATACCCGGCCTTCATACCAACCCACAACATTTATATTAGGATTAGATTAGTTACATTCAATAATGGGATTTACACAATTCAATGCAAAGGGGATTAGCCTCATGAATGTTGGTGGAGACACCTAATTTTCCATATTGAAAAATTTTCTCACCAAAATCTCCCCTTCATCTCATGTCGTGGGCCCAATTATCACAAGAAACACTTGTGGTGTCACTAACTGAATGCACATCTCCCCACTACAATACTCCTTCTTTGGATGGTTCCATAATCTCAGGATCATTTTCCATGTGCGCATAAATCCTATTCAGATCTTCTTCACTTAGTGGATCAAAATACGGTGTAGATTTTTCTTCTTTCAAAGGTATAATGACATTGCCATTCTTATTCTTGAAAATTATGTATCCATTATTGAAGCACAATTCTACATTGTTTGGATAACACCATGGTCACCCAAGTAAAGCTGGAATTTTTTTCCTCGGAGGCTCTAATACCTCAAAGTCCCCAGGTAAAATATCCTCCTTGAATTTTAATAGAAGTGTCCTTCAATAATCCAATAGGCATAACTCTTGTTTTATTCACCATATACAACACATTTGAGGATGGCTGCATGTAGGTCTTTCCATTTGATTTCATGCATCTAGAGTGAGCACACTTACTTTAACACATGTATCTATAAGAATATTGCTTACCAACCATCCATAAATGATTGCATCCAAAGTAATTTCCTTGTCATGCTTATGGTTATGAGGTGGTAAGTTCACATGCGATATCTGTCACTCGCGATCAAATCCAACGCACAAGATATACATTGTCACGAAGCCATTCCCCTAATAGAGGAATTATATTCTCTTGGCATGACATATTACACACCTCTTTTACATCATCCACATATTTCTACGGAGCTCAACGTGTCTCACACGTTCCTTTTGCGTGCCCTCTCTTTCAAGCACCGTATTTCACCTTTAAATTCTCGAATGAAACCCATGGTCTCTTGATATAATTCCTTCTAATGTGCAACATTTGAGTACACGACATGAATGACTTCTTCTCACGTTATCACCGGTCTAGATTTGAGAGGTATGTGTGTGTGCTACTTTAGTGTGAGTGGTGACCAAAAAGACTACAATTCAGGATCAATTGTTTTCTTTGGTATCCATTGATCACCCTTCATGTGTTGTACCTTAATCATCCATGCACCCTTGTCCTTCTTCTTATTCTTTCTCATGTGCTCATATAGGTCTGAACAATCTTCTAACTTATGTTACTTACCACACCAATAAAAGACTATATTCTCAGGGATAATCACACAGGTAATGATTTGGGGACCCACATGTATAAAATGTCCCGGGCGGGAATCCAATTCTACCTCTCGTGATTTATACTTCTATATCTCCCATGGATTCCGCTTCTTCCATTATTATGGTCTTTATAGGGTTGTAGGTTCTATACCGAGAACACCGTTGGTTGCTCAAATGTGCACCCATGTCTTGGATCTTGGAAGGGCTGATGTGTTTGAGACCACAATGGAACCATCCCCAAGTTGTGGGACCTTACGAGCTTGGGACGGATCTCCAGAGAAGGCCGGTTCCTCTATCTATTTCTATTGCTACTACTACTCCTAGTGCTTGGAAGGGGAAACTAAGCTAAGAATGCCAAGGGACTAGGGAAAGAAGGATAACATGAAGTAAACTACACTAAAAGGTGATATCACTAGAAAAGAGGGATGAACACTATCTGTTCTAAGTGAGAATGGCAGGGAATGCATGAAAGGATGCTAGGAACGAGTAGCAAAATGAAACACATATTCACTAGATTGTTCTCATGGAACACAACTAAATATGGGACTCTAGGGGACATGAAGTGGCACAATTAGCACACAACATAAGAGCAAAGGCAAGAAGAAGGAATGCAAACACGTTAGGATAAAGAATATTCCAAGAATGCACAAAACTATTACAATGATGAAGGAGGCTGAAATCCACATGCAAGATCCAAACATAGAGGTCTCAGCCTCAAAATACGTAAAGTATGGAGTCTTTAGCAAAAATGCATAGGATCCAGAGTGTCCAACATAAAAAATCAGAATTTATCTTAAATTTATAGATGAATCCATTAAGGAAGAAAGGAAAAGGAGTGAAAACCTAAATTTGAAACACAACCACTAACAAGAAGCATTCAATGTCTGCAAATCCACTTGGAAATTCATGAAGTACGCTTCTCCATGCTTATTTGACATGTTGAAGAAAAAGGAGGGTAGACCATACCACATTGGGTGGTTGGAGCAATCAGAACCACCACCTCTCAATGCCCGCTATGGATCTACCCAAAATCTATCTAGTCCGCCACTCTATGTCTGTTTGGTGTGTTGAAGAAGGAAGAACGGCGGGTCAGAAAATCAAACCCAGGTGGTTAAAGCAATCCGATCCTTCATTAATAGATTGTAAGAAATTTTCCTACTTCTCACCCACTTGACCCTATCAAAAATAAATTTTAAGGCCTCCATGGTGTAGAGGATGTCGATACCTTTCCAAAAAGTCTTCTCCCACCAAAATTTGAGTTCCCAATCAAAAGATATGGTTGTTTGAAGTTCCTCGGGCCATGGGAGCACAATATTTAAAAGAGTTTGTCTATATTGGGCCCACGTGGCAGCCTCGTGCTCATTTGAGATTTCACCCCTTGTCTTCACTCTTGAAATAGCACCAGATGGACATGTGGTGGCTTCTGTGAGCTCCTTAGGCTCCTTTGTATTTTGGTGAGTTCCTTTGCTTGGTGGGCCAAAAGTCTAACCTTGGACATGTGGAAGCTTGGCAATTGTTTGGAAACTCACCCCAAATTTTACCTTTGAATGTGTGCCGCACTGACACTTGGAACCTTCCGCTGGCCCGCCTCGCTTTGACTATTCAACTCCTGACTTTGTCCCTTTTTGGACCCTGGGACACGTGGAAGGCCCATGCTCATTTGAAAACTACATCCAGACTTTCCTTTTGAAAACATTCCAATGAGACACGTGGAGGATTTTGTAGGTTCTTGGAATTTTCCATGACCACTCTTACTTTCTCGGGCCCCAACATGTGGCGAGATGACGCTCTTCCGGGATCACCTTTTGGGCTGCGCTTTTGAAATTGTGTTGATGTAACACGTGGCACCGTTCGCTGGTTCTTTACACTTAGTCAATTTTGGGCCCGCTCTATCTCCCTCTATTGACTCTGTTGGACCCTAGACACGTGGAGAGTTGGTGCTCATTTGATAACTACCTTTTGAAATGTGCCTTTGAATGTGAACCATTGAGACACTTAGAAGCTTCCATGAAACTTCTCCATACTTAGCCAATTTTGGGGCTCATTTTGAATCATTTGCAGAGCCCAAAGACTTTGAGCCTTCTCCATTTCTTCTCCTTTAAGCCTCTAGTTTCTTCTACACTACTGACCTTTTTTGACCACGAGGTCCTTGAGTCAAGCTCACATATCCCCTCAATTTGGGATTGGTTATAAGTTCGTAGAGACGAGATGATCATTCTACCTTTCTTGCGCGAGGTCATGTTTGACCAAATCTTCTAGGGGTAAATTTGGGATAACAGAACCACTTGCCACTACGGTCTACCTTAATCTAGTCGACATGCTTCATGAATATGATATATGAGCCTACAATCCTTCGTATGATGAGTTTTCATCTTACGAATCTTACAAAGATACATAGATTCACTCTTCATAGTTACATGCTTCAAAAGAGGACAAGTCTAATGTGAAAATCTCACAAGACTATAATAATGTGCACGTGGAGATACGTGGGAAACTATCTTTAGTATGTCCTTCAACCTCACAATTTGTACACCATATGCCACTTTTAGTCTCATGTGTCTTATTGCGTAAAGCTTCTCTAACTGCTTAGCCATAGCTATTATTTTTTCTTCAAGAAAAAGGACTAACTCCTATGTCCACACTTCTGACTACTTCAACACATAGAGATGCTTCCAATTCCTCGCATAAATCAATATACGTCTTATGAGATAATTCTCTTCAAAATGGAGTCAAAAATCCCCCAAAAACAACTATGCATGCTGAATTTGATGAATATCTTAAGATAAATTGGATAACAAAGTATTAAAACGTGCACCATACTCCCTTACACTTTCATATAAGCCTTAATTTATATCCTTGAGTCTGCTAATGCTCTGCTGCTCAAACTCTAGGATGTGAAAATCATTCAAGAATGCAATGTGCAAAGCATTATAGTCCACCATGGTCTCGATGTGGGTCATAATTCATGTACTAACTATGTGCATGGCCTTACAAAGTGTAATAGAAAATTACATTTCCTTCATATATAAAGTTGTAATCCCCTTCGTGTGCTATAGTAGTTCACACTTATGCATGTGCACAATAGCATTCTCAATACCTCTATACTCTGGAAAGTGGAGTGACATGTCAAAATACACCTGAGGTGGTGTTTTTGAGGTTGATTTGGTGGTGGTTTCTAAGGTTTATGTGGTGGTTGTTGTGGACCTTATCCACTAGATCTAGAACCGTAACCCCCTCCTCTCGTGTGGTGGCTCACCCGATCCTCCCGCACCCAACTACGGCTCACGGTCTAGTCGATGAACTCCCTTGTGTCCTAGTTGTAGTACTAAGCTAAACACCCACTATCTGTGCATTTGCAACACCCATAAAAGTGCTTCCACTAGTCTATGTGCCAATACCTGTCTGTCAATGTACCTGAAAATAATCCTACATAGGTACTCCCGAACACTTACACTGTTGTGTTGCCATGGGTTCACTATTAACTTCATTCCCTTCTAAATTCATCACAAAATGATATCTACACATTCCTATTGATTACCTGTTATCCAAATAACTCTCCTAGTTATTCAAGTAGCTTGTGTACATATTCTGGGTCTGAGTTCTTCATTGAAAGGTTACATGTCTTTGAGGTTCACTTGGCACATTCCCTTGGTTTCATTTCCCTACGCACTTCCCCTTCTTCCCCTTCACTTTCCTTTTCTTCTTGTTTCACTCCTCTCTTGCACGCATCCTCTATGTATTTACCTTCTTTCTAGTAGTTGTTTCATCTTGCACGTGCGCCTTATACTTATTTCAATCAGCTAAGTCCATAGCCCTTGCGCGCCCCTCACATTACTTTGTAATAGTTGCACCTTGACCATGCATTATCCATTCACCAATTTTCCTCATTTCCTCACGCTAATTGTGTGTGCCTTCTTTTTCTTCTTCCCACACTATATTCTTCCACGCGCATATCTTTGCACCCTTCTATGCCAGATTATCCTCTGACATGCTTGAGTGTGCCACACGTAACTAGTCAAAGCGCGCCAACAGGTGCCAAATCCTTGCAACAAATCAATGAGTAAAACGTGGTAGAAACGACAAGATTGACACCATTGGTCATCCTTTCAGCCAATCCACATGTGCCACATGTCATGTGTGTGTAAACGACTCGGCGTCTTCTACCAACCATATCTTTTGTTACAGAGCTTTGATTGGCGTGTGCCTAGTCTCAATCAATAGCTGCTGAAATAGGCTACAATGATAAACATTCAAATTCAAATTATTGGTAGATATGGTAGGTGAGAAATGGGAAAACATATTTTTGAGCATTGATGTGCATATTTAATTGCTTCAACCACCCAATTTGGTATGATCCACCCTCCTTCCTTCTCAAACACACCAAACATACTTGGGAAGTGCGTTTTGACGTTTCTTAGGTGGATTTATAGGCATTAACTGCTTCTTGTTGGTGGTTACATTTCAAATTTGGGTTTTCCCTCCTTCTTCTCTTCATCTTCCATGAATTCATCTATAAATGTAAGAGTTGGGCTCATTATTAATGTTTGACATTTTGGATCCTTATAAATTTTTTTGGCAAGGACTTCATATTTTCTGTACTCTGAGTTGCATACGTCTAGATCTGGCTCTTACATGCGGATATCACCCTCTTTCACCATTATAACAACTTTGTGCATTCTTGGAAGTAATAGAATCATTGTTTTGTGACTATTCTCTATCCTAATGTGTTTGCATTCCTTCTTCTTACATTTTCTTTTGCATTGCATGTTTGTTGTGCCATTCTATGTCCCTTACAACTCTTTTATTTAGTTGTGTTCCATGAAAACTAATATGATAAATATGTTTTATGTTGTGCTACATGTGTCTAGCCTTATTTCACGCATTTCCCTTCATTTTTCTCTGAACAAATAATGTTCATCCTTCATTTTGGTGTTATCACCTTTTAGTGTAGGTTTCCTTTTTTTTTTATCCTTTCTCCCTGGTCCTTAGCATAGTTAGTTTATTTTTCCCTTTCAACATTAGGAGTAGTAGTAGCAATAGAAATAGATAGAGGAACCAAACTTCTCTGAAGATCTGTCCCAAGTGTGCAAGGTCCAACAACTTGGGAAGGTTCCATTGTTGTGATAAATGACTCGATTATTCCAGATCCAAGACACAGGTGCAAGTTTGAAGACCAACAATTTATGGCACGCCTGTGGGACAAGAAATGAAAGCTTAAATTTCATATTGATAATTTTTGGTGTGTGGACTTATTATTTCAGCCTTTGGAGGCTCATTTCAACACATCTTGCGACTCCCACGAACATTTGAAAATATCTTTTTTAGCATCCCTGAGCACCTTTCATGAGAAGAGTGCATACAAGGAGAAGTGAAACAACTAAAGATTTTTTGAGTACCTCTAGCTATCCCCGAGAAGAGTTCATTCCAAAAATCCCATGTGTGCATCTCCATCTCTAGCACATCATGCCCATTCAACTCCTCCTCACAATAAACAACCAATGCACCCCTAATGACGCATCAACCACCTCCTCCACTAAGGAAATTTTCTAACTTCATTGGAGGAAGTCCCCGATTCTGGCCGTGCAACATGATATGCCAAATGGCGCACTCAAAAGTATTCCATACTTTACTAGTGAGAATCAAGTCACCCTCAGGATCATATCCAGGATGTAAGGAACGCATGTTCACTCTACTTGATCACACATGATGATGTAATCAGCTACTTGCGGCCTCTTTCAAAGGAAAAGTGCTTCAATGGTACCGAGGCTTGAGAATTGGATCTATTGCCACCTAGGATGAGCTGGGAACAACTCTTTACAATTATTTTGAAGATAAGTCAGATCACTTGTCTTTGGTGGAGTAACTGACAACAACAAGGAGGGTTCCCAACGAGTAGAGGACTTATTTCAACATCACATTTCAAATGACTTGCGACAAAATATTTTTTGTGGTAAGACCTACAGCTCAACATGCTTTTCTATATTATCTAAAGGTGTTGAACAACGATATCTCAGTCATGATTCAATCCATGGGAGGTAGGAATTTACTAGCTGCTTATAATATTGCAGTAAGGGCATAAAATAGTCTTATTCAGTGGGAAAGATAGCTCCTAGACCACCTATTCCCTTGTTCCCAGAAATGTCGCAAGTACCCCAACCTTCTTTGCCCTATTCCTGTCCTTGAGAGAAGCGCAGCTTATTAGTTGCATCAACATCCTACACTCCAGTGCATTAGAAAGAAGATGAAGAATTGAATACCTTGATTATAAATTTATCAAACAAGGTCATATCATTAGAGAAACAATACATGCACAAGCCTATAGAGGCAGTTCTAATTAGGCGCATAGAAAAAGAAATCAACCTTGGAAGAATCAATATGGAAACCAAAGATACGCACCCAACCAACAAAATGATAGATGGCATGTTAGTGCACATATGCCCTTGAGAGTTGTTCCTCTCGCACCCTCTCTTCCAAACCGGTGCAAGTCGAAGTCACACTTGTTTTGGTTCGAAACAATTTGGTGGAAGAGTCAAAATGGTGCTTCCCTAGCAACATGCCTCATAGTCAATATCATCGTGCCAATGTTGCGCTCGCACAATCATATATGATCAAGAATGCTTCAAATTGTGAGCCTCTAACAAGTGCCCCTAAAGTAGAGAGCCAAGAAGGGCTAGAAGTTCCTCTTGATTCCAAGTTGATGTTATTTGGTGCTAATGAATTTTGTGCAATCAACCAAGCTGCAGAGGATATAAGCAGACCATGCACCTAGGTTGTGGAAAACACAAGATACAAGAAGAAAATGCTCGAGTCTAGTGTGTAGGTCACAATTCTAGCAACACAAGAAGACCAACAAAAGCAAAAAGATGCAGCCATGTCATCTAGTGGTAAAATTGCTCAAGCCCCTACATAAGAGATCATGCACAAAGATTTTCCGAAGTTTTACGCACCCATCCTTTGGTAGGTCAAGCCTCAGCTTCAGCTAAAGCCCCTGTTTCTACGTGCCTAAATAGTCAAGAAAGGAGGCTATCATTCCTCAAATGCACAAGTCATCGGGTTTTCCATTTAGTATTACGAACCAGATGAAAAATACAAACATAAATGTTACAATGTGGGATGCCTTGACCATTCCATCCTAAAGCACGACTAATTACATGAAGCTTCGACACAACTCCTGCGCTCTGATCTAGCTATGCGAAGTCGTGTGCCTCTATCAAAATCTTCCAAGAAGAGGAGAAACAAGTAAGTAGTGTTATTAAAACCCCACCCTTCTAGATGTCCTTGATCATAGGCAAACACCTAGTGCATAATTGCATGATAGACTCGGGTGCTAGTACTTCATTATGCCCAAGAAGATTGCTGATGTCTTAGGTCTCAAGTATAGCCCCTTGGAAAAAGGAGTCCTGTAAATTGATGGTTCAACTGTCACTACCTTAGGAATCATCAAGGATCTTGAGTTATCCCTCCATGCATGTCCAAGTTTGATAATTACTCAAAATGTGTCAATCATTGACCTACCTCCTTTGTTTGCCCTATGTTTATCAAGAGAATTTACTAAAAGTGGGTGGTTACTTATCTTCTGATTGGTTTCATATGTTACTCAAGACAAGGTATGGTGCTCGGTTTACCATACAAGCTGTTCCAATATTTTCCTATCATGTAGAGTCATATGTCCCATCCCCTCTCAAAGCCAATTGTTTCATCCAAGAACCAACTTCGCTTCTTGAAGAGCATCCTCTTCCACTTTCTATCCTTGATCTAGTACTTGATGAGTGGGCAGAGAGGCACCATAAATTTGACCCATATGGTGAAGAACTGGAAGCCTATGAAACTGGGCTTGGTACTTACTACATTCTTGAAGAAGAAGCTATGTTGCCACATGCACTCAAGAAAGACCAAGTTGAACTTGGTCTATGTAAATTATAATTTGATGGATCCAAAAGTAGAAACGACACGGGAGAAAGAGTTGTTCTCATTTCCCCTAAGGATGAGAAGTTATTCTTCACTCATAGGTTGCAGTTCACATTCTCCAATAATGTGGCAAAGTATGAGGCGTTGGTGCATAGCCTACTTATTGCTAAAAAGAAAAATATTAAGGTGATGCGAGATATTCGGGGACACATAATTAATTATCCATTAGGTTACCAACAAGTACCAGGAAAAGAATAAGCTTCTAAAATATTATAAGCATAGAGTTTGGGACCTCCTTGAGAGGTTTGATGCTTTAAATATACAGGTGGTGCCATGAAAAATGAATAGGAAGCTAACCAAATGGCCGTGCTTGGTTCACAATTCTCTCCTGTTGAGGACTTTGTCAAAGGAAACACTCAACACATTAAGATGGTGATCGACCATCCATTCTGAAAAACAATACCAATTGGTAAGTGTTTAAAAGTGATGCATAGATAATCCAGTTCATCCAAAATGAAGCTGAGTTTTCATCAAGCATGCAAGATGACTTGCATAAAAACTATGGTGACCAAGTGATTCAACTAAAGTCAAATAAGATGCCTAAAAGGTTGGTCACCTTAGAGAAAATGTTTAGCCCTGATGATGAGTTTAAGGGTGAAGAAAAGTATATGTGTGCCGCACAAGAAGACTACTCCCCAGTCACTATTGTGCATGGAAAGAGTTGTTGCTTATCAAAGATTGCGCACATATGATGAAAATTAGGCCTTCATCTCTCTCTATAAAAAATACAGTGATATCTTTTCATGCGAGTATGAAGACCTCAAAGTTTTTGATCCAATTTTTTCTCAACACTTCATTGATCTCGATCCTAGTATCAAGCCCATTAGAGAGAAGTAGAGACTAGTCAATCCAAAGATATAGCCCCTCATGAGGAAGGAATTATCTAAACTCATTGAGGAAAAGATCATTTTTCCCATCAAGTAATCTACTTGGGCTGCGAATCTAGTTCCAGTGCACGAATGGTGAAATCAGACTCTGTGTTGATTTCAGAGATTTGAACAAGGCATCTCTAAAGGATCATTACCCTTTTCCTTCAATGGAGCAGATTCTGCATACTATGGTTGAAACACAAATATTTTTCAATGTTAGATGGGTATTAAGGTTTCAATCAGATCTTGGTCAAGGAAGAGGATCAATTCAAAATGGCGTTTACAACCAAGTGGGGAACATATTCATATCTAGAAGATGCCCTTCGGTCTGTCAAACATAGTGCGCAACATTTCAGCAAGACGCCATGGATATTGCCTTCAAAGGTTACATCAATGAGTTAATCTTGTCTTACCTTGATGACATAACAATCTTCTCAAAGCAGAGCACATATAATATGGTACACCTGGAGAAAGTCTTTGAGAGGTGAAAATTTGGGGTGTCCCTTAACCCCAAGAAGTGAAATTTTGCAATGGCACAGGGAAATATTTTGGGCCATGTGGTTTCAAAGGATGGCATCATAGTTGATCCTAAGCACATTTCAGCCATCCTATCTCTTTCCCTACCGGTGCACAAAAGGGCCTTGTAATATTTCCTTGGTAAGATCAATTTTGTTAGGCGTTTTATTCCTAACTTTATAGGACTAGTTCGACCCATCACCCTAATGCTCAAGAAAGACACAACCTTCAGGTGGACAACAAAAGGAAGAGAAAGCTTCAAAAAATCAAGCAAGAAATTACTTGCGTGCCAACACTCATCAACCCAGATTATTCCAAGGATTTCATCCTTTATACTTATGGCACTGATGCAAGTGTGGCTGCTGTCCTAACACAAGAACATGACCAAGGGATGGAATAACCAATGGTTTTCTTTAGCCAAATGCTGATGGATTATGAATTAAGATATAGTCACATGGAGAAGTACATCTTCGCCATCATGCACACACTCAAGAAATTCAAAATTATGCTCACCACAAATCATATCAAGGTGTTAGTCTCCCACTCTTCATCAAGGAATTCATTATGGGAGCAGAGATCGAGAGAAAGAGAGCAGGATGGGTGACCAAAATCATGGAATATGATGTGGCTATCAAAGCCACAAAGCTGGTAAGAGGTAGCACGCTCTACAAGTAGCTTGCTGAGGATACACAAAATGAACTTGAGGCTTCATTGTTTCTAGATGAGGATCTCCCATGTGCATAACTTGAGTAGAATATAGATCTTGGTGCATGCGATTGGATGAAGGACATGATCACATTCCTTTTGAGGGTGTATACCCTCCTGGCTTGAACAAGGCAAAGAGAAGACATCTAATGTTACAATCTATCTCTTATGTTTTGATTGATGGACTTATCTTCAATAAAAATCTTGATGGCACACTATTAAGGTGTATCAACGATGCACAAGCTGAAAAAGTGTTTGTAGAATTTCATGATGGATTCTCTGGTGGACACTTTTCGACCAAAACTATAGCAATGAAGATCATGATGGCATGAATATTTTGGTCTACCCTATTTGGAGATGCACACAAGTGGGTCATAAAATGAAAATAATGCACGTTCTTTACAGGAAATAAGAGTTTGACGATGCTTCCCCTCCGACCAATCCAAGCGGATCAACCTTTTGCGCAATGGGGTCTCAACTTAATAGGCATGATCAATCCACCTTCAAGCACTGAACACAAGTGGGTGCTGACAGCTACAGACTATTTCACCAAATGGAAAAAAGCTGTCACACTCAAAGAATAAACCGAGTCAGTCATCCATGAGTTTCTCGAAGGCATAGTCACAAGGTTTGACATTCCTCAAACCATTATCTACGATAATGAAAAAGCCTTCCTTGGCACTAAAATCACTGATTGGGCTCTAAATTTGGGAATTTACATGAAGAATTATTTCAACTATTACCCTCAAGGCAATGGTCTGAAAAAGTTAACAAACAAGAACTTGATCAGAATCATGAAGCACACAATGAATATCGGCCAAAGACAGTGGCATATAAAGGTCTCACACGCGCTCTGGGAAGATAGAATAACAGATTAAAAAGGTAATAGGAACTTTTCTTTACAAGCATGCCTATGGCAAGGAGACTACCATTCTTTTGACGCTAGAGTTGAACTCATTGGCACTCACCAATGAGATGGAATTTGAAGGTGCAGACCAAAGAGAAATCATAATGGCAGAGTTGGTTAATCTTGAAGAGTTGAGAAACTTTGCCATGATCAAGCTAGAACAACATCAACAAGCAACAAAGAAATGGTTTGATAGAAATGCTAGGCCTCAAGCTTTCAAATTTGGGGACTTGGTCTTAAAATGGGATGCTGATAGAGCTAAAATAGGGCACCATTAAAAGTTTGATGCACTTTGGAGTGGCCCATACATCATTAGTTCGTGTAAA
Organism: Taxus wallichiana var. yunnanensis; assembly: GCA_018340775.1. Classification (NCBI taxonomy): domain Eukaryota; kingdom Viridiplantae; phylum Streptophyta; class Pinopsida; order Cupressales; family Taxaceae; genus Taxus; species Taxus wallichiana. The sequence continues at coordinate 636,162,553 of CM031237.1, read as the reverse complement.
GAGGCTAAATCTTTTGAGTTAACTCATCTTGATGGAGGCGCGTTGTAAATCCCAATAAATGGGATCTATCTCAAAACCTTCCATTAAGTTTGCTACATCATTTTGTATATATTATAGTAGTTTCAATTCCTCTAAGTGCACTATGTGCACATTATTTGTTTGTACATAGTTATTTCTTCTTGCGTGCTTCCTGCATGTGCTCTTCTTTTGCTTCTAGGATGCCAACAATTTTCAAGAACTTACAAGATTCAGAATAGAGTCAAGAAATGATCCTTCAAGTGACTTCGGGGTAGTTCTTCAAAGTCACAAACTAGAATTTCATGATTACATAGTAGAATCCATGCCCAATGGATGCTCTAGGCTACTAATATCCTTCATCTAGCAGAAGATGCCCCCAAAAGTCACCAAAACTATTATCCAAATAACTCTCCTAGTTATTCAAATAACTTGTGTACATATTCTAGCTCTGAGCTCTTCATTGCAAGATTGCACATGCTCAAGTTCACTTGGCACATTCCCTTGGTTTCATTTCCTATGTGCTTCCCCTTCTTCCCCTTTAGTTTCCTTTTCATATTTGTTCCACTCCTCCCTTGCATGCATCCTCTGTGCATTCACCTTCTTTCTAGTAGTTGTTTCATCCTGCGTGCGTGCCTTGCACTTGCTTCAATCAGCTAAGTACCTAGCCCTCACGCATGCCCCACACATTACTTTGTAATAATTGCACCTTGACCATGCATTCTCTACTCACTAGTTTGCCTCATTTCCTCACGTGTGTTGTGTATGAATTCCTTCTGTCTTCTTCACATGCTTCATTCTTCCGCATACATATCTTTGTGCCCTTATGTGCCAAAGTTATCCTCGACACACTTGAGTGTGCCACATGTGACCATTAAAGCACACCAATAGGCACCCGAGATCCTTGCAACAAATCAACGAGTAACACATGGAAGAAATGACAAAACATTTGCACAATTGGCCATCCTTTTAGCTAATCCACATGTGTCACGTGTTTGCGTATGCATGACAGCTCGACATATTTTGTGAAATATATTTTTCTACAGAGCTCTTATCGGCATGTACCTAGTATCAATCAATAGCTGCTGAAATAGGCTATAATGTTAAACATTCAAATTCAAATTATTGATGGATTTGGTAGGTGAGAAATGGGAAAACATCTTTCTAAACATTGATGTACAAATTTAATTGCTTCAACCACCTGATTTGGTATGATCCACCCTCCTTCCTTCTCAAACACACAAAGAAAACTTGGGGAAGTGCGTTTTACGAGGTTCCTAGGTGGATTTGTAGGCATTAAATGTTTCTTGTTGGTGGTTGCATTTCAAATTCAGATTTTCCCTCCTTTTTCTCTTCTTCTTCCATGAATTCATCTATAAATGTAAGAGTTGGGCTCATTTTTAATGTTGGACATTTTGGATCCTTATGCATTTTTCTAAGGACTTCATATTTTTTGTATTTTGAGTCACAAACCTCTAGATCTAGCTCTTGCATGTGGATATTGGCCTCTTTCACCATTATAACAGCTCTGTGCATTTCTGGAAGTAATAAAAGCATCATTTTGTGACTATTCTTTGTCCTAATGTGTTTTCATTCCTTCTTTCCTTTTCTTTTGCATTGCATGCTCATTGTGCCATTCTACGTCCCTTACAACTCGTTATTTAGTTGTGTTCCATAAAACTGATTTGATAAATACGTTTTATATTGTGCTACATGTGCCTAACCTTCTTTCACACATTTCCATTCATTTTCACTTAGACCAGATAGTGTTCATCCTTCTTTTTTGGTGCTATTTCCTTTTAGTATAGGTTTCCTTGGCATAGTTGTTTCAGTTTTCCCTTTCAAAGCACTAGGAGTATAAGTAGCGGTAGAAATAAATAGAGGAACCGGCCTTCTCTCGGAATTCCATCCCAAGTGGGCAAGCTCCCACAACTTTGGGATGGTTCCATTGTTTTCAAAAGCGACTCGGTTCTTCCAGATCCGAAACATGGGTGCAAGTTTGATGACCAACATTACCTTCACGAGGTTGCCTTTCAACAACTATTTTTAGATCTAAAACAACTTACGCAATGGCTAGGTAGCTAGGAAGGATAAGATGCGTGCCCATGGTCCTCATTATTTCCTTTAATGCACTCTCATTCGAAGCTAAAGAGGAATCTCTAGTACATTTTCCCAATGTTGGGAGAACCTAATGATGTGGCTCCTTATCTTCCACGAGAGATTCAAAACCTTCACAAGGCATCATTCTCCTCAACTCCATTGACTCTGGAATATCCTTTGTCATGTCCCTCCCTCTACCTTCATTAAACTTGTGTCATCATTTCCTCTCTTTGTCTATCCTCTACCTAGGACACCACCATGCTTCTCCACACCTTCTCCAAATGCATGTGGTGGGGGTTTAACTAGCCATATGTAATTTTTCCAAGTTCAATTCTACCATCAAGATCTTGATAGCTAAAGGGATAGCGTGCAAATAAGATCCTTTGGGCTCACATAAGAACCTAAACTCAGTTTCCTTTGGACAATAATACATGGTAATTGCGTACTCTAATGTATAATTTTACAACTCACCACCCACCAACGATCCATAACTCGATTCCAATCTTCACTTACATCAAAATCATATGATAATGTTCTCATGTCCAAATCCTCGGCCTATGATACCAAGATTTGTTTGATGCGTCGCCGCCAACCAACGATACAAATTTACTAGGAAGAAACCGAAGAATGTATCATATAACTTATGATAAATATTTTGTTCCACCCACTTGCACGTGTTAAATCCAGGTCTAGTGATATACCTATGAGAAAAATTATCTTGCCTGTCTTCCACCCATATTTCAATACTCTCTAGAGATAGTCGATACACCATCTACAAGAAACATCATGGAAAAAAATTGAAAAGAGGTCCCGATAATAGAACCAAAATGTACTATTTTATTTGCACACCAAAGCTATGTGTGTTGAAACCTCATTCAGTGGGACCGAATGCTCACCCGAAGCACGTGAAACTACTAGGTCCCTCCTTTGTTATGTCTACCAAAATGTTAGCATGCATAATCATAATGATAATTTACTAAGTAATCAATAAAGTATACTTAACCATTGCATTCACATCATCTTGGAAACACATGTAATAAGGAAACAAAACCACCAAAAAATAACCAATATCAATTGCACCGTGAGATTTCCATATTCCAACATGTTAATGATCATAATCCATCCACCATAATCCATTATAACAAAAGTATTACATGAAATAATTTGAATACATAAAAATCAAAATACCGAGCGTTGGACCATGCATGAGCATCAAACCCTAGACCATAGCTCTACTACATAACATAAACTCTCAAAATTCAGATGTGGTACCAAAAAATGGTATACAATAGATATATATAGGGGTGGGGACTTTCCCTTCACCACCCATGCACTCTCCTAATAATAGGCATGCCCAAAAATATCCAACATGCATTACATCCAAAAATAGCCATAAGGCATGCATGCTTTTACATCAATCCTAATAATAGATTATCCTAAATATAGCTCATGTGTTAATCCTATTATTAGATTGGCATGATCATCCTACAATCTCTGCATGTGATTTTTCTAGTTTTAACTCCTTTTGTGTGCATCCCAAGCCTTCTTAATATTGTCTAAATATAGACCTTGCTTGAACACCACTCTTCGCCATTATTCTATTTTTAGCTTGTGATTAACAAAGTCAGCTAAGTCCCAAAATAACCTATTTGGGCATGAACCTTTGCATGCTATCACATACTACTTTTGTGTGCCCTTCACACTGCTTCACACGCACCCTAGATATTCGTGTGTGGTTCCTACTTGGTCACATTATGCATCCAATAGGGACAAAAACAAGAACATTATAGGATCAACAAGTTTCCAATGAATTTTTCTCTAATTACAATAATATAGAATCGATTACAAAATGCGAATCGGTGACCAACATGAAAAAAAGTAGTGGCAAGTTATAAGGGAACTAATTTCTTTTTTTTCTTGAGATCAAATAAAGAAGTGAAACCTAAGACATATGTAAGACAAATATATGACTAGAACAATGTGTCACTCATGGAAAGTTTCATTTGGGTTTATGACCATCTGCAGTGGCACTTATCTGTAAGGAAGCATTAAGGGCTGAAGGAAAAATATGACCACTCTCCCATACACTACCCTTAGCAACATGATGTCCAAATCCTTAGTTTAGAGACATGATGCTCAAATCCTCGATTTATCAATAAGACACCCAAATCCTTAGTACTATTCTAACCATCTCCAGGGAAAAAAATGCACGGGAATAATTTTATCTCTTCTCTCACGAACATAGGTGTATTCTACCCTTGATTCACTTGTTTTTCAATACACATTTCTATTTTGACATGTACTAAGTTAAAGTTCAATTTCATTTACCATTAGTATTGACTACACTTTATTTTTGTAGGTCGACCGTTACTTTGACAAAAGGACAACACACAAATGGAATAAGGAAAATATCAAGCACAATAAGCTTTGGTGAAGGAAATATCCAAGGAACACACACATACATCACTTCTACTACGCACATAAATTTTACCCCTAGGATCCTTATCATCATCTAGATTCCACAATACACATTCTATTATCTCTATTCAAAGATCGATATCAAATACAACCCTCATTCGACATGCATTTGCTTACTACTCTGTTTGGCTTTCCATAAGGTACGCTCTTCTTATCTACTTTATGCTACCAAATATTCATTCACCAACATAAAGTGGGGAAAATATAGTCACAAAATCATGCACTTTCTACTTACATCAACACCTCTAGGTATGTTGTTATATGCATGATTCTTAAAGTGAGAAGGCTAGACATTAACAAATCTTGTTTTAATCTTTCATTTCTTTTATATTTCCCACACTCTTATTATTTTATTGTTTGGAATGATCAATTTACATGTGGAAAATATATGACATGTGACCCAACTCTTTATTTAGCGTTATATCTTCCGATAATTCCAGACACTACCGCCCTTTAGGTGTTTTGGTATTTTCTCATTCGTAATGGGGATTAATGCACTAAATACTAAAGAAGCTACACAAATAAAAATGTTGGAGGGTTTATGTTACCTCAAATGTACAATGATATGGGCAAACGATGGATCCTTACATGTAAATTAGATGAAATCTACAAGTAAGACTAAAAACAATTTTGATTAGATGATTTTAGCGAGGTTACCTGACAAAGCGGACCCGAAAAATGTTAACTTCCTCGGTGAATGTCAACCCCGTTGTTAAACAAAAGTGATGTAAACAAGGAAATGTATACTAATAATATGCGAACGAGAGAACACATAATCTAAAAGCACTATTGATTGATTTAGATATCAATCTAATTAAAACACCGAAAGATAAATGTAAATGGTATGGGTTGATGGTGACCTAGACTATGTAGAGGCAAGTCGACGGTGACCTAGGAGACTAGATCAAAAATGTGGGAGGAGTATGTAGACCATGCGGGATATGAATGCAATATGGAAACTACAATGACCGAGGATGTTGGAATCAACCTGCAGAGGAGGTCTGGAGGAATAGAAACTATGAAAACAATAGAAATCAAGGATTAAAGGGAAGGATTGAAACCATGACCACAGTCGATGATGGCGACGGGGTGTAAACATGTTGATTTTGTTGTAATAGAGGAATTGGATGAGGGTTGGAGCCAACAGGAAAGGGCACAGAGCTTAGATAAAGATAGGAAAAGGTTATGGAATAGAAAGTAAGGGCTTCGAGGCCAAGTCGATAGCAACCTATCGGGGTCAACGATGACTATGACAGGGTTGGATAAATGTAAGGAAAGGCAAATTAGATGAGCAACTTTGTAAGTATAAATTTTTGAAAGGAGGTTGATGATGAAGGCATGAGTGTTACTTATTGATGATCTTAACCTACAAAATATTATATACAAAATACCAAAATAGTATGATAAAATATGATTAAAGCAATGTAAAATGATGACAATCTCACAAAAGGCCGATCATGATTGATGCATGCACATTGCAAGGAGGTCTGAGAGGTCTGTAATGGCTTCTGGAATGTTCGGACATGAGGATTGTCCACAAAATTCAAAAGAGCTTGGGATTTGCATGCATTCAATGATGAATAAAAAGAAAGAAAATAGTTTTATAGGGTTGAAGACGACCATGCTTTGGTCGCCGCCGATTACTGGGAAATTTTCCCCAATGGGGTGCTTTTGTGTTTTTGATGGGATTTAGAGCTTCTTAAAGAATAAAAGGATTCTTTAAAGAACTTAGGCGGGAAAGAGATGAGATAAGGGTAGTTAGGGCATAAAAATAGATAAAAGATAGAAAAGCAAAGGGGATGTGTGTGTAGGATAAAAGTAATAGAAATAGAAGGTTGGTTAGGGAAATGGATGAGGATTACTTAATTAATATGAATTTATTAATCAATAGGAATAAAGATCAATGTGGATGGGATAATTGGGCATGTAAGATATTAAATGATTAATTAATTAATGAGGACCAGATGGGAATTTAATTAATTAATAGGAATGGATTAAAATAAGTATGCACACGCGGGCGATGAAGGGGTAGGTACCAAATTTAGGTGTCTACATTTTCCCCCTTTTGTTGAGTGGTTTGAGCTAGCAAGCCATGAGACAAAAACGATGAGAGTTGGATAAGGATTGAAAAAATGATTGGTGATGAGCTCCCCTCAAATGAGGGATTGATGATGTCAAAGGAAATCAATGACACATTTGAAAAAGGTAAATGATGAAGGGTGGGTGGGTGAAGAAAAGATGGGTGAAAACATAACCAGGCAAGATGCCCCAGGCAAAAAGGATCACAATAATAATGAAAACTATGGCGGTGACTACAATATCACATCGGTAGAGGACGATTGCAGTCTCTTATCCTGTAAAATTGACAAGGGAAATTTTATAGGTAACCATACAAAAATTTTGTTTTGGGTCCCCGCCAAGGTCCCTCAGCGTTCGGAATGGCATAATATCCCTTTCCGAAAAAATCTAGTTTTCAAACTTAGTCATTTCAGTCCTTTTTTGGTTGGTCGCAGATTTTGATCATGCAACATCAAATGAATTTGTGCCCCCTTCTATTCCTTTGGCACATCCTTTGGAGTGTTGACATTAAAATTGTTGCACCTCCCCATGTTGCACCCTTCTAACCTATGCCAAGGCGCATGCGCCACCCTGTCGACACTAAAATTGTTGTGCCCTTGAACGGTGCACCAAGGCACTGAAAAATTCATGTTGTGAGGTCACATAATAATGGCGACAAAGGTGCAAATATTTTCATGTTGCAATTTGTTTTGGTGCACCTTTTGAAAAAGTTGGTGATGCATTTATTATGCCTTTTGTTATAAATAGGCGCATCCGACCTGTCATTTTCACGATTGAAAACACGTGAAAAAGTTTATTCCTCTACACCTGTTAGCGCTCCTGTCATCCCCGTGTTGCTTTACATCACATTCATGGACCCCACATCATTTCTTTCATTCTATATATTCCGGGTAAGTGGTCATTGCTTTTCTTATGGTTTTTGTTTTGGTTTGGTTGTCTATGGGGTTGTTTGTTTAAACAAAAAGAAATGAATCTAAAGAAACAATATGCACCCTCCAAATTCCCATTTTGTAATCTTCTCTCCCCCAAACCGGTTTTACCCTCCTTCCGGATCTCGCTGTCCGAGGGATTTGTCTCGAAATGAACCCTAGATCCTCTTTGCTCTGTTCCCCTTACTATCAAAATCCATGTTGAAAGAGGCCAAAAACCACAAACCTATCTAAAAGGGAGAAAATGTAAAGTTATTACATATCCAAAGCCACGGCCTTTTCTTCGACGCAAATAGACTCACTTTGCCTGCATGAATACGCCACTAAGGGGCACACTATCCCCGTGTCTCCTCATGTAGCACGTTTCTCCCCCGCACCTTATAAAACCATCAAAACCCAAAACAAGGCGCAGACGTAACTCAGCTACACCAACATTTATGTCATGTAAACTTTTCTTGCACCGCGCCAAAGCTAAAAACAAGGCGCACCTTAACTCAATGATGCATCATTCAAACCTACACCCCTTTGGCACATAAAAAAGTTATGCAACATGTTCAATACCTGCACCAATGGCGCATCCTACAACCTTGCAACACCAAAATTATCTATGCCCTTTTCAAAAGCCTTTATCTTGGCGTAGGCACACATCCTTCGACACCAACACTGAATGTTGTGTGTAATACATCTACGCCATGCACCCTTTGCACTATTTTCTTCCATGCAACACTCTTTAGTAGTGCACCTTGCTTTTCTGACCCTGTAGCCTACAGTATAGCTGCGCCCTGCGCCTAGAAGCATCTAAATTGCTAACTCTTCTTTCTATAAAGCTTTGATGGATAATTTAACAGCTAACATGGCTCTTCTACGATGGAATTCACTCTTTCTTCTTGCAAATCAGTAGCTGAAATCAATCGCATATGTCTTCATCAAGTAAGAGGCTAACCAAGTCTAAGGGTAAGGCCAAACTCATAGAGGAAGAAATGAAGTATAAGTATCAAAGGGTCAGGATGCCCGAGTCCCATGCAGAGTGTGACTTAGACATCAGGGATGCTGAACTTGGCCACATTGACATGGAAGATTTTTGGCCATAACCAGGAGGGTCACAGGTAGTCCATGGATGGACAAATTGGTTGGTAGTGGTCTACACTTCACTGGGGGAATTCCCGTAAGCACAGTAAATAATGAATTCATGATGGTGGTGGCCACATTTGCTATAATAAAGACAACAAGGTGTGTTGAGAATGAGAAGGGCGCGGTTATAATCAACCTCACTACCTCGAAACTTTGAAATCATGCTGTATCCCCACCACCATGACATTTTATGGTTATAAGCCAAGAGGACTGCATAAAGGCATGGGACGAAAATGAGGAAAAATACATGCGGTTGACTGAACAAAGTATATCTAAAGAATAAGAAGGTTATTCACCGCAAATGACTTTTCGTAAGAGCCGAGCGACACCATAAACTTCTTGAGTAGGGTGTTTGGCTTCCCGATGCCCATTACTTCCACAAATGGATGCTCGATGTCTGGAGAGAATGAACAAAAATGTGCCTGATCGGTGCTTTGAGTGGGCGAGAGATCATCAACAGCACTATTTCTCGAGCAGCTTCAACAACTCTCAATAATAGGGAGGTTCTACATGGTCTACGCTGCCGCCTGCGAGAGAGATTATCCGCACTCGAGCCGATGCGGGGTGTGGCCCCAAGTGAAAATATATGAATATTATCCGAGTTGAGGCTGAAAACAACATACCACAAGATTCACAAGATCAATGATGCCTTCTTCTACGACATCATCTCGCTTATTGAGGAAAAAGTGATCCTCAAGTTCAGCAAGATCAATGATGCCTTCTTCTACGACATCATCTCGCTTATTGAGGAAAAAGTGATCCAAATTGAAAATTTTCTTGAGAGATCCATAGATCTGGGCTAGTTAGAGATCTTTAGTTATTTGAGTTTTTACAAAAACCCGTATTTTTCTCAGTAGATCTGAGATTTTGACAATTTTATGAAAAGTTTCAAACCCTTGCAAAAGTCAACTCTAGTATCTGAAAATTAGCTTGCTAAGTTTAACCACCGTTTTATCCTCGTTGATCTTTGTCATTAAACCACAATCGGTTTTCAAAAGAGGGATAAAATTAAATATTTAGAAAAGTACATGCTGCTGATTTTTGTCAAAAAAATCAAAAATCAGCAAGTACAACCAAAAAGAGTTTTTAAATCTGCTCTAAAAACATTACAGATCTGAAAGATAAACTGGCGGGTGAACCATTTACTTGTAGCAGGAGAGCTCGTGGGGAAGTCGATCCTATTTTTGATCTACTTCAAAGGCACAACTTCAGTATTACACTAGCATGCTTCTCATCGTTGAGTTCAGCTGATCGGTCAGCTAGAAGTGTCTCACCTCCATGAAGGAGCCATTTTTCACAAGGAGCATCCACATCCCTTTGCAGTGCTTTGTTGCTCAGTGGAACCATGCTTCCAGCTTTCATGTCCTTTTTCCAACTTTTCAAATGGTAGTACCATGGGGAAACGCTATGGGCCCTCTTGCTTTGCCACATCCTATCCACGCACTCCCTCATGGAAACCAAAAGAATTTCCCCAAATTTGATGGGAGCGGAAACCAAAGCATTGATTCGCATATATCTGCATTCATCATGTCATGCAGTATCCTGGATGTGACCCATGAAGATGTGTTAGTACGCCTCTTTCTAGAGACCTTGCAGGGACCTACAGACAGAATGGTTCCAACATTTGCCGACCGGATCTATCACTAGTTGGGCCACATTACGAACTACATTTGAATAAATATATAAGCCTTCAGAAGATGTGTTTGCATTACTATCCAAGATCACTCACCTGAAGAAGGAAGTCAATGAAAACATGCATGATTTTATCACTCATTTCAATTCACTCATTAATCGTGTGCCACACTTTCTTGCATACATGCCAACACGAAAAATTAAAAGTGTTTCTTTATGAATGCCATGAACTCAAGAGTAAGTTTCTTACTCTTACAAGAACAAATTACCACCCTGGTTCTCGCTCAAGCTACAACCATTCGGATAGAAGACAACCTGTTATATCTGGTGAATTAAAATGTGAGCCATCCAAGCCCAAAGCTTCCACTCTTTCTCCAGCCACTTCATCGGATCCGGCATTCCAAAAGATGGAAAATGACTTACTCGTGTTGAAGAAGCAATTGGCTCAAGCTTCTCCTAGCACTTCATACTAGGATATCCCATGAAGAATTTTCACTTCCGACAATGCCCCCCATAGGCTACGTTTACCTGCAACTACTCCGCGGTTGGCGCTTGAGGCTCCTCCACCAATGTCCTAGTCAAGATTGAAGAAGATGAGAAAATCTACAAAGAACCTTCATCCCCAGGTGGAGATGATCAAGATGTCGGTGAACCGACTCGCGACTCTACAATCGGGTATATGGAATTTGAAGATGAGGAATCTGATGAAGAAGAGGGAACCCAAGGGTATGCAAGTGGGTAGTCATATGCTATTTTCACCTGCTCTCAAGGAAAAGAATCAGAAGTTGCTGCCAGGATACAAAAAGAGAAGGTTGTGTCTAACACGCCTCCAACTATTGCTAAAAGAGGTAATCCCCTTCCTGCTCAACCTCTTATTAAGTCTTTTACAAAAAAATATTTTCCCCCCATCTCTCCTCCAAATCAGCCTTCTTCTATTCCCATGAAGACCAATAATCCTACCCTACCGCGAAGTGAGGGAATCATTCCTTCATCAACGCAACCCTTGGTCGCATTCGATATAATCGATCATGCTAAAAAGACCAAGATTCAAATGTTTGAGGCTGAATATCTCCAGTCAAACCCTGAGCAGCTTGTAAGATTGATCGAATATATCCAAAGCCAAGCTACCGTAACTTCCCCATGCCTCTTGCCTGAAAGGAATTCTTTCCACTCCTCCCCATCTCACATAAATGTGGCCTCGACTTCCATGTTAGGCAAAATCAAACCTTTTTATCTTTTCCTTCTAATCAATGGTCACAAGCTAAGAAATTGCATAATTGATTATGGGGCTTCCGATAATGTCATGCCGGTGAAGGTCACCCATGCTTTGGGCCTCACTCTTACCAAGCCTTTCGGCAGATGTTACTCCATGGAAACCAAACAGGTTCCATTGATCGGTCAAATCAAAGATGCACAGTTCACCTTTGTGGCATTCCCAGAGAAAAGAGTAAAGATGACCATCCTCGTTGCTGATATCCCTGCAACATATGGAATTCTACTAGGAAGGAGCTTTTGCAAAGAAGTTGGTGGAGAGATTTATATGGACTGGTCCAAGGCCAGAATCCCCGTCAAGGGTGTAATGTAGACATTAGAGCCTGAATCGCAAAAGAAGTACTTAGTCACCAATTCTGACGACCCCAAAGCCCAAATTCTCTTCAAATCATCAGGGATGGGGAACTACTTCTTATCTACTGAGCCTGAGAAGATGGACGTTCTCATCCAAGAGGAGGACCTTAACAAGATATGGATGCTATAGTTTGATGGCAGTTGTGCAACTAGCGGATGCGGTGCTGGAGCTGTGCTAATATCTCATGAGGAGAAGATTTTTCCTCTCTTTCAAGTTGCAGTTTTTCAACACGAATAATACTACTAAATACGAATCTTTGCTACTTGGGATGTAAGCTGCAAAAGAAAGGGAATCAAGAACCTAAAAGTACAAGGTGATTCCGAGCTAGTCGTAAATCAAGTAAAAAGAATATACCAAGTAAAGAATGAAAGGCTTAGGCATTACCGCAATGCAGTATGGGACAACATTGAGGAATTTGACACCTTCTCAATAAAATCTATTCCAAGAGCTCAAAATGACATGGCCGACTCCCTGGCCATCTCAGCATCTCTCATGCTCCCTCACCCAGGGTTAAAAACAAACACATATACTATTGAGGTAGTCTTCCACCCAAGCATGCCGAACAATTCTCAGCACTGGCAGGTATTCAACGATGACAATCAACTTATTGCCTTTCTGGAGAAGGTAGAAAATTTCAGTGAGCTTCATTTTGAAGGATCTACTTCTGCATGCCATGAATCTGTCACTAATCAAGCAAATGAATTGAAAGGAATTGATGGCATATGTCAGCTCAAAGGAAATAAAATCCCGAAAGGTTTAGTTTCTCTAGAACGATTGTTTGACAAACATGATCGTTTTGTCAAGAAGAAGTGGCAAGATGACCCTAACTCCTCTCCAGAGACTCGAATCGGTTAATCTGGGTACTATGGAACACCCGCAGCTTGTGAACATTGGGAAGTGTTGCACACCCGAAGAAAAGTAAAGTTCGTCAAATTTCTAAAGAAATATATGGACGTTCAAATGTCTAGATCATACTCTTGGTTGGTTAAAGTCGGCTTGAAAGTGGTCCAAGAGTATGATCTAGACATAAAACCAACCAAGATGGTAAGAGGCAAGGGCCTATGCTAGCTTATGGCTGAAAACAAAGATTCAGAGGTCCCTAAAGAAAAGATGATTGCATCGATGGAATGCAAGGCCAGCTGGAGAAAGCTGATTCTCTACCTATGGTTCTATTCGTTGTAACTAGCGACAAATGGTATTCTCGATATCACTTTCTTTCTCACTTATGGTGAGTGTCCATCTCATCTAACTTCAAAGGAGAAGCACACTTTGTAAAGCTTAGAGTAGCCAAGTATGTCATCTAGGATGACGGTTTATACAAGTGTGGGATTGATGGCATCTTCTTGTGATGCATTGACAAGCCATAGCAGGTAAAATTGCTAGAAAGTTTTCATGACTCAGCCTGCGGTGGTCACTTTTCCTCATCTGTGACAACACACAAGATCATCCGGGCCAGGTACTATTGGCCAACACTATTTTAGGATACAACCACTTGGGTAGCAAAATGTGAGCTCTGCCAATAGTTTGTTGGCAAACCAAAATTGGCTACTTTTCCCCTCAGGCCCGTCATTATTGACGAACCATTCAGGAAATGGGGAATTGACTTTATCGAGCACTACATCCCCAATCAAGTGCTAGACATAGTTATGTCCTAACAACAATAGACTACTTCACCAAATGGGTGGAGGCCATACCTGTTAAGAATGCCACCTCTGAAATTGTTTGTAACTTCATCAAAGAAAGTATCATTGTAAGGTTTGGCGTTCCACAAAAATTGTTGCCGATAATGCTTCCAACTTCTCCTCATGGGAAGTCATTGGTTTTTGCTATGAATACGGGATAACCTTGGCCCATGCCTCGGATTATTACCCCGGGAAAATGGTCAGGCAGAATCTAGCAATAAGAACTTAGTGACCATCATACGGAAGCTAGTCGATGAGAATCAGCGGTCATGGCACAAGTCATTATATGATGCTTTGTGGGCAGACCATATTACTCCAAAGAGGTCCCTCGGTATGTCACCTTTTCAAGTATTATATGGAATCAACGCTGAACTTCCCATTTCTGCGGAACTTCCTGCTCTGCACTTGGCACGAGCGATCAAAGATGAAACTTTCCAGAATTCTCTTGAAAAGAGGGTCATGTACTGACAGAGCTTGAAGAAAAGAGAGTAAAAGTGGTCGACAGGATCACCGAACATCAGAATCAAGTCAAGAGACTGTTTGATAAGAAGGCCAAGCAAAGAGATTTTTAGGTAGGAGATCTCGTCCTTTTATGGGACAAGCGAAGAGAGCCAAAGGGCATGCATGGAAAGTTTGATTCTCTATGGAGAGGACCTTTCAAGATCAAGCAGCTTAATGGAGAGAATAACTTCTATCTCTCGTATCTAGATGAAACTGAGCTCCCGCTTCCCCACAACGCAGACATCATCTCAAAATATTCAGGAAGTAGAGCTTGCTCTCTTCTTTATCCAGTTTGCTTTAGTTGTGTGTTTTCTTTTTTCGTGTGTTTACTCTTGTTGGTTGTGTGTTTTCCTTTTTGTCGTCACCCTTGTTTTTGACTCTGTAACCCAATGGATAGGCACATGTTGATATGGGATTCTCTACCTTTTGAGTTTCACTCAAAGATAGTCCCTAGAAAGAGCCAGTTGTTATCCTATAAAATTGACAAGGGCAATTTTGTAGGTAACCATACCAAAATTTTGTTTTGGGTCCCCGCCAAGGTCCCTCAGTGTTTGGAATGGCATAATATCCCTTTCCTAAAATCTAGTTTTTCAAACTTAGTCATTTCGGTCCTTTTTGGCTGGGCATAGATTTTGTTCATGCAACATCAAATGAATTTGTGCCCCCTTCTATTCCTTTGGCACATCCTTTGGAGTGTTGACATTAAAATTGTTACGCCTCCCCATGTTGCACCCTTATAACTTGCGCCGAGGCGCATGCACCACCTTGTCGACACTAAAATTGTTGCGCCCTTGAACGGTGCACCAAGGCACTGAAAAAGTCATGTTGACAATCGCATAACCATGCCAAAGGTGCAAATAATTTCATGTTGGCATCTGTTTTGGTGTGCCCTTTGAAAAAGTTGGTGGCACATTTATTACGCCTTTTGCTATAAATAGGTGCATCCGACCTGTCATTTTCACGATTGAAAACACGTGAAAATTTTTATTCCTCTGCACCTGTCAGTGCTCTTGTCATCCCCATGTCGCTTTACGTTGCATTCGTGGACCCCACATCATTTCTTTCATTCTATATATTCTGGTAAGTGGTCCTTGCTTTTCTTATGGTTTGGTTTGGTTTGTCAGGGGTTATTTTGTTTAAAAAACAAAGAAATGAATCTAAATAAACAATATGTATCCTCCAACCTATTTTGCAATCTTCTCTCCCCCTAAACCAGTTTTACCCTCCTTCCAGATCTGCTGGTCTGGAGGGCTTTGTCTCATAAATGAACCCAAGATCCTCTTCGCTCTGTTCCCCTTACTGTCAAAATCCATGTTGAAAGAGGCCAAAACCACAAACCTATCCAAAAGGGAGAAAATGTAAAGTTATTACATATCCAAAGCCACAACCTTTTCTTCGGCACAAACAGACTCACTGTTGCACAAAATACAGTCACGCCAAGGGGCGCACTATCCCTTTTTGCAGCACGTTTCTCCCCCGTGCCTTATAAAACCCTCAAAACCCAAAACAAGGTGCAGCGCAACTCCGGCTACACCAACATTTATGTCATGTAAACTTTTCCTACGCCACACCAAAGCTAAAAACAAGGCGCACCTTAACTCAATGATGCATCATTCAAACTTGCGCCCCTTTGGCACATAAAAAAGTTCTGCAACATGTTCAATACCTACGCCAATGGTGCATCCTGTAGCCTTGCAACACCAGAATTATCTGCGCCCTTTTCAAAAGCCTTTATCTTGGCGTAGGCACACATCCTTTGACACCAACACTGAATGTTGTGTGTAATACATCTGCGCCATGTGCCCTTTATGCTATTTTCTTCCATGCAACACTCTTTAGTAGTGCACCTTGCTTTTCTGACCCTATAGCCTGCAGTATAGCTACGCCCTGCACCCAGAAGCATCTAAATTGCTAACTCTTCTTTCTATAAAGCTTTGATGGATAATTTAACAGCTAACATGGCTCTTCTGCGTGATGGACTTCACTCCTTCTTCTTGCAGATCAACAACTGAACTTGGAATCACATATGTCTTCATCAAGTAAGAGGCCGACCAAGTCTAAGGGTAAGGCCAAACTCACAGAGGAAGAAATGAAGTATAAGTATCAAAGGGTCAGGATGCCCGAGTCCCATGTAGAGTGTGACTTAGACATCAGGGATGCTAAACTTGGCCACATTGACATGGAAGATTTTTGGGCTAGAACTAGGAGGGTCACAGGCAGTCCATGGATGGAAAAATTGGTTGGTAGTGGTCTACACTTCACTGGGGGAATTCCCGTAAGCGCGGTAAATAATGAATTCATGATGGTGGTGGCCCGCTGCTATAATAAAGACACAAGGTGTGTCGAGAATGAGAAGGGTGAGGTTATAATCAACCTCACTGCACCGCACACTTTGAAATCATGCTAGGTATCCCCCACCACTGGCATTTTGTGGCTATAAGCCAAGAGGACTTGCATAAAGGCATGGGACAAAAATGAGGACAAATGCATGCAGTTGATGAACGAAGTATATCTAAAGAATAAGAAGGTAATAACCAGGTGGCCGTAGGTTATTCACCGCAGCGACTTTTCAGAAGAGATGAGTGACACCATAACCTTCCTGAGTAGGGTGTTTGGGCTTCCTGATGCCCATTACTTCCACAAATGGATGCTCAGGTATCTGGAGACAATGAACAAAAACGTTCCTGATCAGCGCTTTGAGTGGGTAGAGATCATCAGCAGCACTATTTCTGAGCAGCTTCAACAACTCTCAACAACAGGGAGGTTCTACATGAACTCCTATGTGGTCTACGTTGCTGCCTCTGAGAGAGATTATCCGACTTGAGCCGATGCGGGGTGTGGCCCCAAGTGAAAATATATGAATATTATCCAGAGTTGAGACTGGAAAACAACATACCACAGTTCAACAAGATCAACGATGCCTTCTTCTATGGCATCATCTGCCTATTGAGGCCTAATATGACTCATGGTCGGATGACCAAGAGCATAGTAACTACAACAGAGAAGTGGGGGGCGTTATTTACGTAATTCCCCACTTTCACTTATCTCGAGAGCCGCTAACTTTTTGGGGAGCCCACCAAGTTACCAAGATATGTAGGCCCTAAGTTGATCCTATTGGAGCTGTCCAGATAGCTCATCACATATCATGAGAAGTTCCTAAAAAGAAAGAAGGGTGGAACTCCATTCCCCCTCACGGTGGGCAGTACACTTGCATTTCTCACACTAAGGCCGGGAAATGTTTACAGAACTGGAGCTACTCAACCTGAAGCACAATTTCCCGGTGAGGCTGACCTTTGATCCACACAATTACCTCCCAAAGGCAAAGCTTGATCTGATCCACATCCCACAGATCGAGGATATATACATCGACCTGTATCATGAGGTTGAGCTCAAGAGGAAAGACCACTCCCACCTGGCCTTAGCAGAGATCATCCAATATGGTGTGGCCATTGTCCCAAAAGGTTTCCAAATGACTGATCAAGAAGTTGATCAGGTCTATCTAGATACGGATGGGGAAATCGGCCATTTGTCAAAATAGACAGAACAAGGGCACCTCAGACTATTGAGGAAAGGGTCAAAGGCACTCTGCAGCACACGAAACATTGGTGCAGGTATAACGGTCTCATCTACCTTGGGGTAGACTTCACCACGTCTCCCTTAGGTAATGCACCTGCTAGGCAAAGCATTTGCCAAAGGGAAAAGGGAAAGACAAGGAAGGGGAATCAAGTGCTACTCAAGAGAAAGCTCCCGAGAGTCCTCCTTCCGCCACCCAGGAACAAGTTGTAACCTTGGTATCTCTAGAGAAAGAGCAGGTGGTAAGTGTTCCAACGGCACATCCACTCAGGATGTTGTCACTACTGCAAATGCTAAAGTTCCCTCCATCCCATCTCCCACTCCTCCTTCCCCTCCTCACATCACTCAAGCAACCGCTCCTCTGGTTGTGTCTTCTCCCCATCTTCTACTGTTCCCCCTTCCTCTTCCTCCATCTTCTCTTCCCTCGCAGAGTTGTCCCCCAGTATTTCTTCCCTCATCTCTCAAATCCCTTCCACCCCCATGGTTTCCTCTCCTACAGTGACTCCTACCCCTGTGAGCATTGGAGATTTGGCTTCTTTATCAATGCCACCACCAAGCGTCTCTACCCATTTCCCCAGTTCACTTGTAGCCACCTTCTTCTTCCTCCTGCTGTTCCCTCTTCTCCCGTTGGTCCCACTCCCTTAAGTCCAGAATGGATCTCCCAACACCTAAGCCAACACAAGAGGAAAGTCCCCATTACACATATGGACTTCTCTGTCATTCCAAAAAAAGGAGCTAAGAAGCAAAAGCCAATAACCCGCTTCTCTCAGAGTGCGTCAGAGAAAGAGTAATGGAGATCGCGTACCCTAATCCCATAAAGGATAAAAATGATCTGTCTCCTACAGATTATACAGTGACATAGGTCACAATGGGAACGTCCTCTGAGAGCCTACAAGGAGAGGCCTTATCTGTAGTGGATGCCCTTTGCAAGAAGCTTCAGGAAGCAAAGGAAGAGAAGAGGATACTAAAAGAACAAAACAAACATCTTCTCCAAGCCCTACAGAAAATGGGCAGTGCACCTCCTACAACTGCCACTGAAACTCCTGAGGCCCTTAGTCAGGATAAGATAAATGAATATGCCAAGATTGGCAAACAAGGCATGGCAGTATCCGCCTAAAGAGACCAAATCCTCAAATATAGTGAGGAAGTAATCGTGAAGTTTACTGAGCTATATCAGAATATTGGTCAGGCTAACAAGGAGCTCCAGGTAATTACAGGGCCTATCTTTGAAGAGTTGGACCATGCCAGTTACAACATGAGACTTTCCAAAAGATGCTCGACTTCCCGGTTGATGACTTAGTGAAATTCGGCGTCTTTGATCACCCGAGCACCCAACAAAGTCCTTGCTACTTTGGATTATCAGGTCGATCAAATGGAGTTCGTCTTGGAGAAGATTGACAAAGTTAAGGAGGAAGCCCTGGATGCAATGCATCAAATGGAGAAAATTGTCCTAAGAATGTCTCCGGGCTTTCTCACTCCATCATACGCCTTGAGGAAGGTAGATGAAACCATTCGGCTCTTCAAAGAGATCATCTCGCAAGGGTTAGGGCTAGAAGCTACTTTTGACGCTGGAATCCATCAACAACCTTCTAGCTTGTCGTGACTTCATGGGTTACCTGATCGAGGCAGGAAATGAGTACTTCAAACTCCCAGAAAAGCTCAAAGATGAATGGGAGACTTGTGAAGTCATCGGTAATCACACCAAGGGTCTGCGCCAGATCAACTCCAACCGATCATTAGTAAATTCATCGAGTACCGGCTCAATTCCACATTTCCTCTCCTGAGCAGAAGCAGGATACTCCTTTCTAGCCACAGGGATGACGATGAATAGCCTTCCTCCTCTTGGATTTCTTTCCATTTTTGTAATATTTAAAAGTATGTTGACACAAATGATGACATCATCCATGTTGCACCATGGGATGTTGTTATCCACCAAGTTGCCCCAAAGTCAACAATTGACTTTTAGATATTTTTGTAAATACTTTGTAATTAGTCATTGGTTTCTTTTTGCCTTCTTCCTCCTTCTCCTTCTATATATACTTGAATACTTGTTGTATTCGGGGGTGGACATTTTTAGATGAAAAATAGAAGTGAGAAGAAAAGGCTTTGTACTTTTTGTAACAGAAGAAAACATTAATACAAATATTGAGACTTTGTGCTGAATACATGTGTTATGTGCATCAGACCTTTCTTATGTCAGATCTGTGTGTTTATTCTATTAGATCTATCTCTACTTTTTGTCATTTGCTCATCAGTATTGCTTTGTTCATTTATGCAAGTAGGTTTGGCTCTGTTTACTACCAGTCCAAAACATAAACCCTCTGACCTTTCTACTTTGGAATTCATTTCTTTTCTCCCTTCAGAACTATCCTATCTCCTCTCTTCCTCTCATTCCTTTCTACTCACAGTCGAAAATACCCCAACTGGGATGAGATCCCAAACCCCTGAAGGTAGAATATTGTAGGACTTGCGCAGATTCCTGCTAGTAGAATAGCAATAAACCAGTTTCGCTTTGTTGTCTCAAAGAGGGGCTATGCCCTACACACTGTTGGCTTGTCTATCCATAGATCTGCCCTCCCGACATATTTTCGGACCAACACAGCTAAACAAATATTGATACAATGTTCTACGGACTAGTGAGTGGGTGAAGATCAACTGCAGATGGATGCATCTTTGGGATGAACAACAGTCATAGAAAGTCATCAAAATATACGAAACTATATGTGAAAGGTATGCGAAATCCTTTGTACATGAGGAATTAAGTGAATAGGTATGCGTCCACAAGGGACAAGGATGAATGATATGGTGTCCAATGGGACACAAAAATGGCTGAGAAGGAAAAATGAAAAATCAAGTGATGAAGTAATATGCTTTGAAGGAGAAGTATGGTTGAGAAGGTGGAAATGAAATATGCCCCAAGTGGGGAAAGGTATGGCCTCAAAGGAGGACTTTGAGAGTAGAAATGAGTAGAGTGAATGTTGAAATAGAATGCCCCAAGGGGAGAATAAATATGGCCTCAAAGGAGGACTTCATGCGCAGATCAGATACAATTATGAAATAAAAATTCCTGAAGGGGGAGTAAATATGGCCTCAAAGGTGAAGCAGGGAAATGAATGATTAAGTAAAATGCCCCAAGGGGAAATAAGTACGGCCACAAATGTGGACTTTGAGATGAATTGTTGAATTAAATTCCTGGAGGAAAGAATAAATATAGCCACAAATGTGGACTTAGAATGGAACGTGGAGGACGTGAAATATTGAAGAAAAATGCCCTAAAAGAGGAATATAGATGGCCACAAAGGTGGACTTACAATGAGAGAGATTAGATAAGATCATATAAGACAAAAATTAATTATGGCAACCTATAGGTATGAATGACTCTACATCATATTAAGGAACATGTGAGGAAAATATGCCTCTAACTACATTGGAGGTAAACAAGGAGGAGATCCGGGTAATGCAAGGCACATGCGACCAAAGAAGAAGCTAGCAATATAACCAATGATAGTTAGTCATTTCAAAGGTCATAAGGAAATAATGGATGAAAAAATCTCATAAACCTAATGTTAACATGGAAAAAGTGGTTTGAGTTGGACTTGTACAGAGGAAAGAGGGTTCTCCAAAAATGGCATTCCCTAAACTATGCCCTGGCTTTGAGAAGAAGAAAGAGAAAATTGATCAATGTGGGAAGTTTGCTAGAAGAAATTTTATCAATGCAAGAAGATTTCCTAGGATACTAATAAAATAGAAGGTTGATCAATGTGATAAGCCTTCAAATTCCATAAGGAGTAGCCATCCTTCGAGGGCAAGATCTAATTTATACAATATATAGATGGCAAGAATAAATGATAGCCGTCCTTTGAGGGATCGATCTATTTTGATTTCATGATTTTGATTGATTATTATTTTTGCATGAACAACTTTCCTTCAAGGATCATTCTATTTTTGATAATTTTGATTTTTGATTTAAGCATCCATGAATTTTGATTTTACATGGGGAGAGCTAGGACTAGCTAAGTAGACCACTTAGGAGGGGATAATGATGTACAAGAGACACCCCTAGACCCTTTGCATGGTTCCAATAGGTGAATAAGAGGGTGATGGATGTAATGATTGTAGAGTTCTCACCAAAAGGGAGAACCTATCCATAAGGAATATGTTATGGGCAGAGCCATGGTGCCCATATTTAAGGTCACATCTAGGAAGTGATAAAAGACCACATAGTTCTAAATCATCACAATGAGAGATGGAAAAGGCTAAGATGGAGGAATGATCCAAGGATATGACTAAGGGCACATTGGTAAATTTTCTAACAATAGAATGGTTGCAAGTGCAATGCGTTAAGTGGTTCCATTTCGGTTTACCATTAAGGAGGCCAAATGATAGGCTCCCAATCCATACTTGTGTGTAATAATGTATGGTCCAATCTAGTTAGGGGAAAACTTTCCACGTTGGATCCTTTCTAGAGTAGTGACATTCTAGTTTTCTTTGAGAATGAGGTTTTGACATTAAATTCATGTTCCTTAAGGTTCTTATTGTAAGCATGTTTAATGTTCTCCTGATAAACATGATGGTGTTTAAGAGTGAGGAGACAACTCTCATCTAGTATATCGAGCTGTGCTATATGATCTTGGTGGTAGTATTCATCAGAGATGAATTTGTGAGGGGACATGCGCAAAGATGGAATTTAAACTTCAAGAGGAAGGACGACTTTGGAACTGTAAACAAGAGAGAAAGGCGTAGCCCTTGTGGAGGTACAAATTCTAGTACAATAGGCCCAATAGGTGAAAGGAAGTCAGATGCCAATTACAACCTGCTTTATCAATGGTTTTAGCAAGAATGTTCTGAAGGGTTTTATTAGTAGCTTTGGCTTAGCCATTAGCTTGGGGATAATATGGGGAAGAGAAGTTGAGTTGGATGTTGAATGCATTATAGATTTTCTTGAGATCTTTATTTTTAAAGGACTTTCCGTTGTCCATAACAAGTTTATGGGGAATGCCAAGCAAAAGATAATGTGTTGATAAATAAAATTAATGATTGGGCTAGATTTAGTTGAGGTGAGTGGGATTGCTTCCACCCATTTAGTGAAATATTTGGTTGCAGTGATGATAGAGTGATGTTGCTTTATGAAGAACGAGGATTAATAAGACCAATAAGATTAAGGCACCCAAAGGTCTTGAGCCGGCTGCAAAGTTCGACTAGGAATACGAATAAGATTGGAATTTTGCTTGACATTTCTTAACATATTCACAACAATCATGATTGAGGGAAGGCCAATAATAGCCAAGACGAAGAATGTGCTTAACAATGGCTAAGCCACTAAAGTGTCCACCACAAATACCATAATGGACTTCTTGGATGGATCATTTTTGATATCAAAATTTCCCTAAACATCCCTAAATTGTGTCAGTGCAGAATATATTTTTGAGATCTTTCCATCGACTATGAGAATGTGAAAAACAAACATTAGGAGCTCTAGTTATGTTCGGTCAAAGTTCACTCAATGGGAAAGTCAACTCTGTCAACATGTCAATAATGGACCAATAACATTGTGACACATGGAAAAAGGGCATTGGAAAAATTGGAGGTTCGAGAGGTTTTCACCACCAGTCTTTGATGAACGAGAAGTTGTGCGTGGGAACAAGAGGCTCAACTTTTGTTACGGAAGGGAGCTCGACCGCCATGAGAGCTATATTTGTGTTTCCGACATGGTGGGCTCTCAAACCACCACATGGACATCAATTTTGCATTCAAGTTCAATTTTGCATTGCATGTTGATAACCAGCTCGGTCGAGCTATTTCTAGCTCGGTGGGGTGATCAACTCCCCACCGAGTTGATCACATTATATTACTACATGGATCGAGTTTATTTGCCACATTGTTTGGGATATTATATTATCCAAATTCAACATTGTTTGGGACTATGACTATATGGTTCGGGATATATTTTATCCCATGTACCTTAGTGGTCAACTTGGCATCAATCATAGAGCAGCTTGAATGAACTTGACGGATCCATAGTGAATGACTATGCCTAAGATCACATGACTCGGCCTTTGGACGGAATGTCAAACAATGCACATAGCTCGGACCTCGATGTAAATGATGAATAATGCATTGCCACGTAGTGGCTTGAAATAACTTAGCGGTAATGTGGTGATCCTAGCAAAAGGGCTAAGTGTGGCCTTAGCCACGTATTAATTGGGATGGATATCCCAAAATAAACAACAAATCCCTCATTCTACGGGAAATATGGGATATCCCACTTTATAGCAAAACAAACAACGCCAAAAGAATAGTGCCACTCGGATTTGAATCGAAAACCTCGTGGTCCCAAAACATCCTGACGGCTAACTCACAACTCAAATCGATGAGATAGAAGATGAGCTTGCCTATATAAATAGAGCTCGTGTCTTTATGTGTTGGAGGAGACCGAGACATGGCAGTTTGCGGTCAAGCTCATTTTGAGGCATTTAGATGTAGAATCGAGCTTGGAGTAAAAAGAAACGGTTCTTGAAATTTTGAGATGAAGAAAATGGTGTCTTATTTTCTCATTAAGTGCTATAGATTTTCTAGTGTAGATGTTTTTTGGATGTAATTACATAGAACGAGCACTAGGAGCAAGCAGGGATCTGCATTTTCCAACCACTTCGGTCCAAAATAGGCCATGGAGTAAAAAGGGAAGTTTTTTAGAATTTCCTCTAGTTTCCATAAATGTAAACATATTTTATGTAGGTGTTTTACATTTAAAGTTTTAGACGTTTTTAATGTAATTGCACAGAAACTATCAGTGAAAATATTGTAGGGGCCATAGATGGACTTGGGAACGTTTCTGGTAAATTATAGAGTTCCAAGAGGTATAACTTAGCTCAATTGCAGGTATAAAGATCTGTTAAGTCAATAGTGAAGGGATATTATACTTCATTGGGAAATAATAGATCGATTCTCATTACGAGAATCCGGAGACGTAGCCTTTGGGTGAACTCCATTATCAAGTTCTTGTGTTGTGGATTTGATTTCAGTTTGTTTAGAAGCTTTTGATCAGATAAAAACATTCAAGTTAGTTTATTTGATTAATTATTTAAGCAAGCATAAAATTGGATTATTTGGATTGAAGTCACAATTTCAGTATCCATAACCCACAACAGAAAGGGAATTGCACATTTCAGATTTGGAATCAAGAATTCAATTTGAGTGCATTCTAAAATCAACTGTGAATTTTTAAATGGATTTGTAATAGATTCAATATATTCACTTAAGTTGAAAATTAAGGATAATTGATTTATTTGGAAGAGTTCAAGGATTTGGGTTTCAAGAATTCCCAAAATTGCTAATACTCTTAGTCAGTTATCAAGTTTTTAAATATGAGAATTTTCTAAGTACTACTTCAAAAATATAATTAGTACCATTTTCAGATCAAGTTGGTATCAGAGTTGGTTTAGCTCCATATTTTCTTTTAGTAAATCTGATTAACAGAGTGATTGCTTCAAGTTTAGTGTAGTTGGTTTATTTTGTGTGAACAGGTATAAGTGCACTATGGGCAAGATGTCTAAACAAGTGAAGCTCGATGAGGTTGAAGCTTATAATCACTAGATCCAGGAAGAGAACTCTCTCCTGCGATCAATGTATTACTCCTTGGAAGAGGAGAATGCTTGTTTGAAATTAGAATTGCAAACCAAGGATGAGCTCTTGGTAAGGTTGCAATGTGGTGACCAGAATAAGGAAATTCCTTCAACTTCAGATGCAAAAACCATGACAGATGATTGCACTGTAATTTTTCACCACATGAATCTTCTTCCTCCCATTCAGGTTTCAGATTTAGGTATTGAAGTCTTTGGTTTGTTTGAAAAGCATACTAGAGGCATTGGATCCAAATTATTATCTAAAATGGGATTTGATGGAAGATGCCTTGGTAAAAATGGCCAAGGCATTACTAACCCAATATAGGTTGAGGATCGTCCTCATTTTGTAGGTTTGGGTTTTCCTAGTGCGGGAATGGATATTGGAGAATGCTCCAAGAACGTTGATAGAAGACAAGCTTCCAAAAGCAAAGTGAATACCCCACTAGTCCTGTAAGAAGATTCTAAGTAGGAAAGTTGTGCTTCATCGTCACAGGCAAGATGTGGTAAGAGAAATCAGCGAAGAGGTAATGAGATTCCACCTCCAATTTCTTACCATAATCATAAGCACAATAAAAATCCATTTTTTCAGCTTAAGAAGTATGGTTATGATTTTAAGAAGATGTGGAATTCCTTTCCATGTAATTTTTTTGGATTGCATAATAATTATGTGGCCGATCTTTGAAGAGAAGGATATTGATGAAGAAGTTGATCCCATTCGTCAGGAACATGGAAAATTAGAAAGACTAATCTCGTCATGCAGAGTCAAGAAATGGAAAAAAGAGTTCCTCATCCCGAAAGAAGGAAATTAAGAGGAATTTATGTGCTCGTTGCCAAAGGAACGAGCAATGGGTGGAAAATTTCTGGAAACTACATCCATCTCGCCATTAGAGTTATGGCAAGCCAAAGATGGAATGGAGGCCTATTGCAAAGGCAAAGGAGGTTTTTACTCCACCACCAATTGACAATTCAACCCAGGACTAGGTAATACCTGAAAATGAAAGTCCTTTAAAATGGGTAAGTCAACAATTTTTCAATTATATATTGCATAATTCAGATTGATGAATAGTATGCAATATTTGTTTGGAGATCATATTCTGTGAGAAAATGCTTTGAGAGAAAGGTTTACCATACTCAGTGGATTTTCTTACTTAGAAAATTTGATTAATACTCCAAACATATCTCCTAATCACATGTGAGTACCTGTTACAGCTTGGATATAGGATTTAACTCATATTTAGCTTGGATATCGGTCAGCCATATGTGCATACAGTTGAGCTCACAGATTGTCATCTCGAAACTTCATTCTATGTAGAGGCATTGTGACCATGTAATAGAATGGTAGCTGAATCATTGTTGGCATTGACGTCAGGTCGAACTTCATTCTGTGAAGAGGCCATCATGGGCATCTAGAAGAATGGTACCTGATATTAGTTTTTCAACAAAATAAGCTCTCAAAGGATCAGCTCGGAATTTCATTCTGTGTAGAGGCATTGTGATCATGCAACAAAATGGTAGTTGAACACCGTTGGCATCTAACAACAGTCGAAACTTCATTATAGGTAGAGTCATTGTGATCGTGCTTCATAATGGTACTGTTAGTCATCGTCAATAGGAGGCTTTGTACTATGTAGAGGCAACAACCATGTAATAGGGATAGAGTCACCATTTTTGAGCTCATGAGAAATCAGCTTAGAACGTCATTGAGCCAAGGCATTGACATCACACATTCAAATGGTAGTTGATCATCGGGACTTAGCATGACACCATGGGAGCGTTGAGGTCTTGAAAGAGAACTTAGCATTACGCAGCGGAGGTTGAGGTCTAAAAGAGACTTAGCACTACACAACGGGAGGCGTTAAGGTCTCAGTAAGATACTTAGCACCGTGCTGACGGAGGCGTTGAGGTCTAAAAAGGGACAAGTCATTGCCCATCATCAACATCGGATCAATCGTAGCTCTAGGTAGCATGGAGTTCCTTCAACCAGTTTGGATTATGCGGAATCAAATTGGAGCCAGGAGTTATGTTATAGAGTAAAAATGGATCCTTGTTGTCATATATCTGGAAGCTTAGCATCACATAGTGTAAGCATTGAGGTTTCATTAGGAAACTTAACACCATATAGCGGAGGCATGAAGTTCTTCTTTGGATATTCGAGTGGCCAAAGTATGTCGTGGGACCATAACCCATAAGTCCGAGATCGAACACAATTTTTGAAGTGAGGAGGTTATAAAGGAAGAGACCAAAGGGTCTACTACAACAACACTTCCAATGTGGCAGCAGAGTTTCCAGATTCAGGACAGGATGGCAAAATGTTCCAATATAAGCTTTTTTGAGACAAAAATATTTTCCTATTGGGAGGTGTGATCAGGGGATAATTTTTGATATCAAAAGTTCCCTAAACATCCCTAAATTGTGTCAGTGTAGAATATATTTTTGAGATTTCCATCAACTATGAGAACGCAATAAAAAAAACATTGGGAGCTCTAATTATGTCTAGTCAAAGTTCAGTCAACAAGAAAGTCAACTTCAAAGGTGAACAATTCAATAATATAAAGAATAACATTGTGACATGCGACAAAAGGGCATTAGCAAAATTGAAGGTTTGAGAGGTTTCCACCACTGGTCTTCAATGAATGAGAAGTTGTGTGTGGGAACAAGAGGCTCAACTTTTGTTAGGGAAGGGATCCTGACCGCCGTGAGAGCTATATTTGTGTTTCCGACGTGGTGGGATCTCAAACCACCACATCGTCGTCAATTTTACATTCAAGTTCAATTTTGCATTGCATGTTGATATCCAGCTCAGTCAATCTATTTCTATCTCGGTGGGGTGATCAACTCCCCACCAAGTTGATCACATTATATTACTACATGGATTGAGTTTATTTGCAACATTGTTCGGGATATTAAATTATCCAAATTCAACATTGTTTGGGACTATGACTATATGGTTCGGATATATTTTATCCCAATGTAACTCAAATGTTAGCTCAAAGCATAAATCACGGAGCAGCTCAAACGAACTCGGTGGATCCATATTGAACGGCTATGCCTAAGACCACATGACTCGGCCTTTGGAACGGAATGTCAAACAATGCACATAACTCAAACCTTGATGTAAACGATGAATAATGCATCACCACGTAGTAGCTGGAAAAAACTTGGCGGTAATGTGGTGATCCTAGCAAAAGGGCTAAGTGTGGCCTTAGCCACGTAATAATTGGGATGGATATCCTAAAATAAACAACAAATCCCTCGTTCTACGGGAAATGTGGGATATCCCACTTCATAGCAAAACAAACACCGCCAAAAGAATAGTGGATTTGAATCGAAAACCTCATGGTCCCAAAAACATCCCACCAAAGAACTCATGGCCTGGATTAGATGAGATAGAAGATGATCTCACCTATATAAATAGAGCTTTGTGCTCTATGTTGGAGGAGACCAGAAAGGGCAATTTGTAGTCAAGCTCATTTTTGAGGCACTTAGATGTAGAATAAGAGCTTGGAGTAAAAGAAAAGTTTCTCAAAATTTCGAGAAAAGAAAATGGTGGTATTTATTTCTCATGAAGTGCTATATATTTTCCAGTGTAGACATTTTTCAGACGTAATTGCATAGAACGAACACTAGAAGCAGGCATAGATATGCATTTTCCAACCACTTTGGGTCCGAATCAAGCCATGGAGTAAAAGGGGAAGTTTTTAGAATTTCCTTTAGTTTCCATAAATGTAAACCTATTTTATGTAGGTGTTGTACATTTAAATTTTTAGATTTTTTTAACGTAATTTCACAGGAAACTATCAGTGAAAATACTGTAGGGGCCACGATGGACTTGGGAACATTTCTAGTAAATTACAGAGTTCCAAGAGGTTTGAATCAGCTCAATTACAGGTATAAAGGTATTTTAAGTCAATAGTGAAGGGATATTGTACTTCATTGGGAAATAATAGATCGATTCTCATTACAAGAATCTGGAGACGTAGCCTTGGTGAACTCCGTTATCAAGTTCTTGTGTTGTGGATTTGATTTCAGTTTGTTTAGAAGCTTTTGATCAGATAAAAATATTCAAGTTATTTTATTCGATTAATTATTCAAGCAACTTAGGGATAACTCGATAATTGATTTTTCCGGAAGAGTTTAAGGATTTGGGTTTTAAGAGTTCCCAAAATTGCTAATACTCTTAGTCAGTTATCAAGTTTTTAAATATGAGAATTTTCTAAGTACTACTTTAAAAAAATAGTACCATTTTCAGATCATGGCTCGAGAGGCTTCATGGGATTTAATACATCAAAGAAGAACACTGTCAAATGCACATTTATAAAGAATTTTTCCAAGGATCACATAGCGGTGAGTGCGTTGAAGAAAGGACATCTTATATTTTTGGACGGATCAGGAGGAAAGATGGATTTGGATAGATAATCAAATATTTGAGAATACCAAAGGTCTGATGAATCGATTCAATAATATTAACCTGAGGTAATTTAGGAGAAGGCCGATCACGATGATGAACAATGAAATGAAGTTTGGACTCTTCTGTTTTCCATGGGATGAGAGCCACGAGGGATGCCTTCAGTATTAGCAAAGTGATTGGTCATCTAGGGAACAAATTGGATGGTGTAGGAATCAAAAGCTTCAAGAAGAAGATGAACAATGTCACAATATTTTTGAAGAGTGTCATTTTTACATTGATACTCACCTGTGACTTGTTTGATTATAAGCTCGAAATCTCCGTAGATGTCAAGAATTTGAACACCTAAAAAGATGGTGGTTTCAAGGCCCAAGATGAGGGCCTCATATTCCGCCATGTTTTTTGTACACTCAAAATTGAGTTTATATGTGAGGGGAATATGAGTTTCCTAAGGAGGAATGAGAATGACACTAGCCCCTCCCCTTGCTGACATTTTGAGCCATCAAAGAAGAGAGTGAATTTAAGGGTGTCATATTCATGATTAAATTGATTAATGGATTCATCCAAAAATTTATCATGAGGTAAATGTGTACTAGGAAGAGGGGATTCTGCTAATTGGTCAGAAATAGCCTGACCCTTAATGGATTTTTGAGAAATGAACTCAAGGTCAAACTCAGTCATGAGCATGAGCCACCAAGTGATATGATCATTATGGTATGGCTTAGAATGCAATGTTTTAAGGAGATGGAAGCTAGTAACGACATACGTCTTATGATTAAGAAGGTAATGTCAAAGTTTAGAAGTAGAAAAGAAGAGAGTGCAACACATATTTTCAGCTTTAGTGTAGTGAGTCTCACATTCATGAAGGGTGAAATTTATATAATTAGTAGCCTACTCATAGTTTTGGTCATCGCGATGGGCTAACATGGCTCCTAAGGCATGATTGGTGGTAGAGATGTATAAGTAAAATGGCTCCCCCTCGCATGGAGGTGTGAGCACTGATGGAGACAAAAGATACTTTTAAGATTGTTAATAGCTTTTTGACAATCATTATCCCAATTGAATTCAATGTCCTTGCAAAGGAGGTGATGAAAATGTTGACAATGATATGAGAGTTGCGAGATGAAGAGGCGGCAGACAGTTGGAGGCAGGCACTTGAAGGTTGTGAAGTTGCTTAAGATTGGAAGGGGGAGGAATTTCAATTATTTCCTTAATTTTTGTGGGGTCAAATTCAATGCCCCTAATAGAAACAATAAATCCAAGGAGCTTACTAGTTAAGACCCCAAATACACACTTGGCTAGATTGAGATAAAGAAAAAAGTGAATAAGGAATTCGAAAAGGACTTTGGGAATGGAAAGATAGTCGCATCAATGATTATATTTTCCTAAAATATCATCAATTTAGTCTTCTAGAGTTTTTTGGATGAGGTCGTGAGAGATATAATTCATGGCCCACTGATAAGTAGCATCAACATTATTTAAACTGAAGGGCATGATGTGATAGAAAAAGGTCCCCTAAGGGGTGATGAAAAATGTCTTGTGTTTATCGTCTAGATGTGATGATGATTTTATTATAACTAGAGAAACCATCCATGAGAGAAATCATTTCATGACTTACGGTTAGATCCATAAGTTGATCAATGTTCGGGAGAGGAAGTCATCCTTAGGGTAAGTGAGATTAAGATCTCGAAAATCATTACATATGTGCAACTTTCCCGATGCTTTAGAGACGAGAATGATATTAGAGTCCCATTGGGGATAATCAATGGGGATGATGAAATTAGCTGAAAAAAGGCACCTTAACTACACTTTAACAAGGAGGGAAATGTGAGGATGTATGCAACGAAGCTTCTACTTTACCAGTTTAGCATTGGGATAAGTGATGATATTGTGGATGACAATAGAAGGGTCAAGACCTCGACATGTCTGAATATGACCATGCAAATGCTTGGCTATGATGAGAGAGGAATGCGGTGAAAGATTCTATCTCATGTGGATCAAGATATTTTCCCACTTTGAGAATGTGAGGCTCCTATGGAGTCCCGATATTAACATCAATGGTGGCTTCGTTAAGAAGAGTAGGTGAATTAGATGGTAAGGTCTTCTAAAGATAAGAATATTTTTCCCCCATGTGGGAAAGGATGACATCATCATTAGCACACTGAAGGACGTCAATGGTAAAAGAATATTCTTCTATCATTTCTAGATGGCAAAGAGGAAGGGACCTAGTCTAATTTTCACATTGATAGGTGACTGGTCCCAAAGTTATGGTGGAGACTAAAAAAATTCAAAAGTAATGGAAATGGTGTCATCCAGTTCCATGTCCTCAAGAGTCAAAAAGATGGAGAAGGTATGTTCATGTCTTCGGGAGTCGAGGGGATGAAGAAAGTAAAGAGGGTATGTCCATGTCTTCGAGCATGTCTAGATCTTCAAGGGTTGGAAAATATGGATAAGGTAGAGGAGGTATGTCCACGTCTTCAAAAGTTGGAAAAGACAAAGGAGGTGGAGGAGGCATGTCCATGAGTATCTCGGATGGTGGAATGGGATCAAGGGACTGCTCCCGGTATCCTAACCACAAATTTTTATAAGGTTTGCGACATTAATCAAGAATAAGGCCATGCGGGATGTGTTCATAATGGCCTACACCAAATCCTTTACAAGCACAACGATGGAGATATTTATAGGTAAAAGATGGGTTGTTGAGAAATCTAAATCCACTAGTATAAAGCTTGGCGTGTGGAATATCATCGATGTGGGAAGAGGGGGTATCAAAACCACCATAAATAAGATTGGTGTAAAGATGTGGTGGATTGAAAGGAACAACATCCCCAACATCCAGTTGGTACATATGCACCTTATTAGGTCTACCGATACGATGAGGAGTGGGAAGGGTGTTGAGCATGAGAAGGCAATACTCCCCCATCGTAAGTTTGTCCATTACGTTATCCACAGAGTCCTTGTTAGAAAAGTTTGGATGAGTGAATGGCCGAGCTAGTGGACGGTGTAGATGGATCATCCTTAGGGACGAGTACGTCATTTGGTCTATAAGTCATGTTACATCCTTGGAAGGGAGGAACATCCCCAGGAAGTATCAAGATATTTCCCTCATGTTCATATTTAAGGGAATAATGAAGTGTAGATGGGACATAACGCATGGCACAGATCCATGGTCGTCTCGAGGAGAAAATTGTATTGAAATTCTCCTCAATGATGTAGAAGATCTCATGGATGAGATTCTCACCAACATGGATAGGGAGGATGACTGTTCCCAAGGTAGGAGCGATGACATCATTAAAGGCGTGAAGAGATGCATGTGTCTCGAGTGAAAGATTCCTTTGGGATCTTAAGTTGGTCAAAAGTATGTGAAGGAATGATATTAATG
Source organism: Taxus wallichiana var. yunnanensis (assembly GCA_018340775.1). NCBI lineage: Eukaryota > Viridiplantae > Streptophyta > Pinopsida > Cupressales > Taxaceae > Taxus > Taxus wallichiana. The sequence goes on along the minus strand of CM031237.1, from coordinate 636,129,397 downwards.
ATTTCCCCACTTTATCGATCATGGACTCTCAAATGAATGTATCATTGATCCTAATCATAATAAAGAGGGGAAGGTCATGTTCTTCCGGTGGGATGTCTAGAATTCCACTTCATTTAATGATATAACAATATAAGTAGTAAGTGCTCCTAGGAAAGATGTGAAGGGCTGATCTTCGTCATCAGATGTTGGAATGTGCTTTAAGGCTTCAATAAGATCCTGTTTATGATCTGGCGAGCTTTGGATGAGATCATAGAGAAACATTTTGACTGGGGCTTGATGAAGTTTTCTAACGATGCTTTATTCAATAGGCTTAGGAGCCGCTAAAATAGAAACCTTTAGTTTCGATGATGTGGCCAACTCCTTAGGAGGAGGGATGGTGATGAAGGTCTTAGATTTTAGCTTAGGCAGATTTGGATCGATTTACCCAAACTGTATTGATGAACAAATGAGGGCCATCGCTAGATGAGTCATCTTCCAAAGGTGAAATCGCAGATGTCAAACTAAATGTGGAAGGAAGGGATTGACTCGGTCTAAGGGAAAGTCTTCCCTCTTCAATGAGTCTATGAATAATGGCCTGAAACACTCTATAATGTTCAGTGTCATTCCTAAGGGTATGATGAGAGACACACATAAGGTTGGAATTGAATCATAAAGTCTTCTTTCCTTTTGGGTCGAGGCCTTGATAGGAGGAATCATGATTGCAAAGGTTTGCAGTAAGTGTTGGAAAATTTCTGTATATGATCCAACTAGAGTGCTAGAAGATGTGTTATGAGATACTTTGGATGTTTGGGGTAAAATCCAAGTGTATTGATGCTTTGATGATTTAAATTCATTTTTGATGTTGATTGGTGTTTTAGTGTTGAATGGTCTTAGATTGGTGAGCTGAAATGTTCATGGTTCTGAAATAGATGATTTTGGATTGGATGGTTTAACTCTAGGAAGGATTATAGATTTCGTATGTAAAGATGCATCCTCGAGAGGAGTAGTGACAACCTTAACTAGGGAGTTAGATGGTAATGCTATGGTTGGTTCGGGTACATGAAACAACATTTGTCTGAGGTAGTCCACAGAAGGTGGGGATTGAGGGATTGTGTTGATGACATGGAAGGAATATTTGAGGTCATTGTAAGGTAAAGTGATTTTAAACATTCCTCAAATGATGAAGTTGGGGTGAAAGCAGAAGGTGGTGTGGATGTAACCACAACAATTGATGTGGGTGGAAGAACTAATATAGGTTCCATAGACGGTATGATGGGCAAGGGTGGAATAGATATAGGTGAGGTGGTCAAGCCTACTGGAATGGATGAAGTAGATGATGAGGTGGATAAGGAAGTTGACGAAGGACCAACGTTGGATGTGTAAATAGGCTGAAATGGTTGCTTCATGAATGTCTCTAAGGGCATAAATGATATATTTTCTAATGGGGTTCTAGTAGTTGTAGATGTGGGAGTAGATGCCAAGATAGATGTAGGTATAATAGATGTAGGAAGGATATAAAAGGGAATGGATGTGATCGATGATGAAGTTGTGGATGGGATAGGTTCCTGATCGGTAGTGTTTAGGGTATTTATAGTATGAGCATTAGGTGTTTGGGTTGTAGTGGAAGTGGTAGCTTGGATTTTTGATGTATGATTTGGAAAAGGTTGTTTAAAAATGTCGAGCGGTTGATTGGGTGAAGCGTTTGGATTTTTGACTTGAATATCACCCTGATCGATGAGTCTTTGGACCAGATCCTTGAAAGTACGACATATTTCTATGTCATGGCCTCATACTTGATGATACTTGTAGTAATGGTCTTCACAATACCACACAGGTTTCAGTCTTGACTCATCAACTGGTTAGATAGGAGGAAGTGTGATAAGGTTTACTACCATCAATTTTTCAAATATTGTATTATATGACTCCCCAAGGGGAGTGTAGTTAGGTGCTATTCGAGTGACTCGTTGTTGAGTCCATGTGCTAGATGTAGACAATCGGAGATGATTTAACAACTACAACATTGGCCGTTACCTTTGATTTGTCATTTGGTGTGGATGGTTTAGTAAATTCATGTTTGGGTTTATTTTATTTTAGTTTTAAATGGCCCTACTCAAGGGCATGTGTTTCAAGTTTGCGGGCCATGGTGAAGGCCTCATCAAAGGTTCGAGAATGATTGGATTTGTAAAGTCAAAGATATATGCTTCGCACACAAACGTGAGAAGAGCTCAATGAGATCATCTTGTGGAAGAGGAAAGGATAATTGGCTTATAATGAGGCACCATTGTGTGAAAAAATCTGTAATGGATTTGTCTTCAAATTTTTGGATGGCGTATAGATCATTGATGGTTATTTTTCACATAATTTTAATAAAAAAATGTTCTAGAAATAACTATGTGATTTGGGAGAAAGAGAATATCGAATATTGAGGGATATTATTATATCAGTCTAACGTGGGACTAGTCAAGGACATGGGGAAAGTGTGGAGAATCAAGTCTTGATCATGCATAATAAGATAACATGCATGTTTAAATGCATGAAGGTGTTGTTGTGGATCTTCTTTGTTGTTAAACTTGATGAATTTTGGCAATTCCCAGTGTAGAGGATATGGTTTAATTGGTATGGATGGGTGAATAGGATCATTACAGATTTTCTCATATGATAATGAGACCTTGGTTCCTAAAGTAGCAGCTTCAAGGTTGGCTAACCTATTCACAAGGGCATGCATGGGATCATTTGAAAGAGTCTACTTTGGGGGATAAGAGGTGGTGGCTGCATGTAAGAAGTGGTTGGATAAATTTGTTGATGAACTTGTGGATGTGTTGGTGTTTGAGGAATTTGTTGGGGGTAAACCATGGGTTGTGATTGGAAGGGTGGTTGTTGAAAGAATTGTTGTTGGGTGATGGGAACATGATAGGATTGTTGGGATTGGGTAGGTTGTTGTAGCAAGTGCTGAGTGGGAATGTGGGTATGAATGGGTTGAAACTGTTGTTGAAAGGGGTTAGATATTGCATAATGCAAAGGACCCATGAAAGGGGGTTGGGAAGTATTGACATACATGTTAGATGTGAGAAGATCATACTATTCGGATAGGGGATATGATGTTTGGGCGTATTGACTAGGGAAACTAGCGGGAATAACAACTGATGTGGTGAGGGGAAGAGTCGTGTTGATTAGCGGGAGGTTGTGAGGAATACACATGACTATCTAGGTAGTCTGATGATTCAAGGATTGGTGGAAGAGGAATCGAGGTGGGCTATAGAAATATCATTAGTTCTGTAAGATGGATAGTTTGGGGATTGGTTTGATAAGGATAAAGTTGTTGGAGTGGTGGTCCATCTGGGGAATCTGGGTTGATCTCCTAAGGAGATAATCTTGGAGTGCCACTGGATTGGCATCCATAAGCTCTTAGAACATGGTATCACCGAGAGGGACCTTAGGACATTTAAAGGACTTTGATTGGACTGATGGTGGGGTAGCTGGTTTAGATGGGATAGATTGATGGTATAAGAATGGGTTGGTCTCTCCTAAAGTTATAGTGTGAACAAAGGGTTCTGGGTGAGAGACGTTGATAAGAGGTTGGGTGCTCATAAAAGAGGTAATCAAGGGCACATATGGGGTGACTATTATAGAGGACAAATGGGGTGACTGTTATAGAGGAAAATGGTTGAGATAAGGGATCATTTGAAGCAAAGTTTTGTTCCATTCTCTTAGTTGTTAAACAAGTGACTATATGCATGAAAATAGTTTTTACCCAAGCAAGTAAAGCAGACAGTTCTTTTTATGTTCTTACTTTATTTAAGAAAGTATGAAAATAAAAGGGAAGGATAACCAGGTACCTAGGAGAAGGAAAACTACGTCTGGTTTCAAGTTTGTTATGGTTGGGGAATGGTGAGGTGATATGTTATTGGGTGATCAAATCCTAATCAGAAAACTAGGTAAGGGAATGTTTTGATGTGTTAATTGATTTGTGAGGTTTTGGTTGTGTGTGATAAATGTGAGATGTAGAATATTGAACCCCTACTTAAGCTATGTGAGCAAGCATGATGAAAAAATAATGTTCTTTTTAAGCCCAAAACGAAGTATGATATTCGATGAGGACACAAGTAGGAATGGGAAATTATGATGCAAAAAGGAGAAAAATAGGGAAAAAGTGAGGAATACATGGATAATGATTTTCCTATTTATCTGCACTTCTCGGGTGATGAGCGATTCAAGCCATGAACTCAACACAAACAAGAAATAAAGTGCAGCCTCACGCTGCAGTGTTAGTGGAAAATAGAAAAAGCAAAGACAAAAAGTAATAAATGCAAGATAAAACCTAAAGTGTCGTCCCACCAAGTGTGCCAGGAATATTGTTGTATTTTCTCATTCGTAATAAGGATTAATGCACTAGCTACTAAAGAAGATACACAATTTTCTGGAGGGTTTATTTTACCTCGGATGTACAATGATACATGCATACGATGGATGATGGATCCTTGTTGTTATAAATCAGATGAAATCTACAAGTAAGACTTTAAACAATTTTGATTAGATGATTTTGGTGGGGGTTTCCCAACAAAGCGGACCCAAGAAATGTTAACTTCCTCAGTGGATTTCAACCCTCATTATTAAAAAAATAAATGTAAACAAGGAAACGTATACTGATAATATGCAGAGACTGAGAGAACACATAATCTGAAAGCACTATTGATTGATTTAGATATCAATCTTATTAAAAAACTGAAAGATAAATGTACCTAGTTTGGGTTGATGACAACCTAGATCGTGCGAGAGGAAAGTCGACGGTGACTCGGAGACTGATCATAATGTGGGAGGAGTATGGAGACCATGTAGGATCTGAATGCAATCTAGAAAGCTCGTATCAATCCAAGGATGTTGGAATTAACTGCAGAGGAGGTGCGGAAGAAAAAAACTAGGAAAACAAAAAAATCAAGGATTAAAGGGAAGGATTGAAACCAAGACCCTAGTCGATGATGACTGGGGTGTAAATAGGATGATTTTGCTGTAATAGAGGAACTGGATGAGGGTTGGAGCAAACAGGAAAGGGCACAGAGCTCAGACAAGGATGGGAAAAGGTTTTAGAACAGAAAGCAAGGGTTGTTGAGGCCGAGTCGATTTCATGGTGACCTATTAGGGTTAACGGTGACTATGACAGAGTTGGATAAAGCCAAGGAAAGGTGAGCCAAATGAGTAACCCGGAAGTATAGATTTTTGAAAGGAGGTTGATGAAGAAGTTATGAGTGTTGTTATTGATGATCTGAACCTAAAAAATATTAGATACAAGAAATACCAAGATAATATGACAAAATTTGATTAAAGCAATGTAAAATGATGACAATATCACAAAAATCTAACCGCGATTGACATATACACACCGCTGCGAGGAGGTGCAGGAGGTCTCAGTAATGGCTTCGGAATGTTCGAGCCTGCACAAGGGATTGTCCATAGGCTACAAGAGAGCTTTGGGATTTTCATGCATTCAAGGATGAATAGAAAGAAAATAACTAGTTTTATAGGGTAAATGATGACCAAGCTAGGTTGCCGCTAATTGTGGGGAAAGTTTCCTAATCGACTTCTTTTGTGTTTTTGATGGGATTTTGAGATTTTTAAAGAATAGAAGGATGCTTTAAAGCACTTAGGTAGGCAAGAGATGAGATAAGGATAGTTAGGGCATAAAAATAGATAAAAGCTAGAAAAGCAAAGGGGATGTGTGTGTAGGATAAAATCAATAGAAATAGAAGGTTGGTTAGGGAAATGGATGAGGATTAATTAATTAATATGAATTAATTAATTAATAGGAATAAAGATCAATGTGGATGGGATAATTAGGCATGTAAGATATTAAATGATTAATTAATTAATGTCACTTAATTAATTGATGAGGACTGGATGGGCATTCAATTAATTAATAGAAATGGATTAAAATAAGTATGCGTAGGCGGGTGATAAAGGGGTGGGAACTGGATTTAGGTGTCTACATTATAGACATGAGCATCTCGGTGTTACTTTTCCCTTTGGGTGATTATGTCCCTTCCCCTCCTTTTCTTGATTTTGAATTACCACATCATTTGGTATCTTTTCTAGAGTCTCTTTTATCACTTTGGACCAACTTTTTAGTTGTTAATGATGAAATTAAAACAAGGGAATCATACACACACACACACACACACACACACACACACACACACACACACACACACACACACACACACACACACACAAGTACTCACTACTATTATGGGTTGGGAAATTGGGAGCTAATACTTACTATCTACTACTTGGGAAAGGAGCAATACTTAAAGATTAAATTTAGGCTACATCATTAAGCGTATAGGAGGGCTTATTTTGAATTCCATCTCACACATTCATCTTGGGGAAAATTAGTTATAGCCCACTATCTTGGTGCGACTGACACAAGGGCAACCTAGCTTCAAGGGACACAATTCAAATCACACACTCACAAGAACTACATAGAGTCTGAAATGTAGTGCAACACTCGGTGACAATCACATTGGGGTGACCGTTGAGGTCAGTTTGACTCAAGCATATACATTATTTATTTCATCTAATGTTTGCTTGAGCTTTGTGTAGGTAGCTAGGGTTTTTTTGTAGGAATAGGTGTGATACAAGAACCCTAAGACAAATATGAAGTGACAAACAATGAAAGGAAGAAACCAAGTTCGAGACCCCAAAAAGACCAGAAATATATTTGCTTCCAAGACACTAATGCCTAAATCGACACTAGCACCAGGAGGTCTTGCCCTCCCGTGGGGCTCTCCTATTTGAAGAAGTCTCGGTCCTAGTTTCTCATAAAGAGCCTATATAGTCAAGATCCAACATTTTCCAATTGATTTAATAAAATTTAAATATATGTAAGGACATTGTTGATCATATAAATATAACAGTAAATATGCAAGATCTAGTTAAATAAGTACAAGAAAGAGTGAAATATAGGAGATAAAGATGACTCAACTTATAACGTAGGTCTAGATTGATGAGCATGATGGAAAGGAAGATTACGGACTATGTAAGTTATATATTGGAAACTCTGGAGTGTATCAATCCCGGGAAAAGAGTGTCCGGAATGGGACAAGGCTGCTGGTGCTAGCACCTATTTTGGGTGTTGGTGTCTACAAGATAGTTGCAATTCTAGTTCTTTCTATGTCACTTCTTATTTTTTGTAGGTCACGACAGGTTCATTATGAGTTTTCTCGGTTGCACTGTAACTAAAAAAGAAGCCATATCTACCTACACAATACTCAAGCATACATTAGATGAATAAAAATTTGCATATGCTTGAGTCAGAATGACCTCGACGGTCACCCCAATATGATTGTCATTGAGTGTTACACTTTATTTTAAATTCAATGTAGTTCTTGTGTGTGTGATTGGAATTGTGTCCCTTGAGATATGATTCCCTAGTGTCAGTCACACAAAGAATAACAGGCTATAACTACCTTTTCCTAATGAAAAATGTGTGGTATGGAATTTAGAATAAAACCCTCTTATGCAATGAAGTATGCAATCCCAATATGCAATCCTTGATGTAGTAGATAGAAAATATTAGCTCCTTGTAGATGTATATGCCTCTTGAATGCTTTCCCCCTAATGAGGTTAAATAAGACATGTATATATATGATTCCTTCTCTTAAGTTTTGTCATTAACAAGTGAAAGGCCAACCTAAGGTAGTAAATAAAAAATAAGAAAGATGTAACATCTGAAAATTTAGAAAAAATGAGGAGGAAAAAAGCACCTAGAGAAGATGGTAGCACTTCTAGCACTCCTATCCCTAATGGGAAATTTTGTACATGGTGCCAGAAAGATAAAATAGTGGAATTAGAGATGAATAGGATATCTACTTGGTGTACAAAACTTGTAAGGTGTAAATCTAGAAATAATAAGCAATGAATATAAGAAAGATAAAATCAATGTCAAAACAAAACATGTAATTTTAATGACTAGTTCTCTTATTTAGGAATCATGCATATAAATGAAGTATTTAGAGGTTAGATGTACATAGTAAATGCTTGATTTAGTGACTAAATTTTCCCCACTTTATGTTGGTGAATAAGGATTCAATAGTATAAAGTAGAAAATAAAAGTGTACCTTAGAGAGTTGAAAGAAGATTGTGCCCGATGGCGTGCCACATAGAATAATACAAAATGTGTACCATTTAATTCTAAGGTAAGGGAAGGATAAGGATCCTAGGGGAAACCTTTGCATGCTTGGAGTGGTAATGATGTGTGTGTAGTTATTTGGAATGTCATCTTTTACGGAATGTGATTGATATTTTCTTCATGCTTTCTTGTGTATTATGCCTTCGTTAGGATATGATAGGACTTGTAAAAGAAAACAAGTGTTGTCAATGCTCTAGGTAAATGTAATTGAAATTTAACTTGAAAAGTATGTAAAATGGAAATACGTATTGAAAAAAGCTAAACCAAGGGTTTAGAGTACACCTAAAATGATGAAAGAGAAAGGGGTAGAAAATTGTTCCTACGTGTAGACTTGTTTCTTAGGAACTAGGTGGAATGATGCGAAGGATTTGGGTGTCATGTCCCCAAACTAAGTATTTGAGCTTCCCAGTCTAAACTTTATATTTAGGCATCCTTCCACCATTAAGGGAAATTTTATTGGGAGATCTCATAGGCCTTTCCCTCCAACCATTAACGCTTCCCCATAGATAAGTTCCACTATAGATGATCACAAACCCAATTTGTAACTTACCTCGAGTGACACATTGTTCCAGGAATTTTATTGTCCTACATATTCCATAGGTGCCACTTCCTTATTTGTTCCTCCTTTTATTCCTAAGTTGGTGCTTTGTGACACGCCACCGACTTTCATTATTTTTAGTAATCGATTGAAATCCGTTACTAACTATATAACTACTTGAAATTAAAGAAGACTAACTATGCAACTACGAAAATTGCTCTGTAACTAATTTTGCCCACCGGCTAGGTGGGGACACTAGCACCCACTACTTCATGCATCTTGGGTGGTTCTTTCAGGATGAGTTTTGTGTCCAAGTCTATTTCGGCCTTGTTACGTAACTAATTTTTGTTCTATTCCCGCTAACTTTGATTATGTAATGTTAGGAGGGTGAAAAGGTTCACCTAATGTTATCCCCACTCATTTTGGGTTCGTGAGATGAACAAAAGTGAATGGAGACCAAATGTGGAAGAGTGAAACTGATATTTATCTCGATATAGGGATTCTGTAGGGGAATAGGGATTACACATGGTAGTTACCAAAACAATTAGAACATGTTAGCATACAATTTTTAGTGATAAACAAGCAATGCACATTGAAATAATAACTAGTAAAATTATATAAGAAGAAAACAAAAAATGACACAATAATGAGTTGGTTTCATACATGGGATACCACTCAAGATGTCACATGATAACGTAATCCATCAAGGCTTGTGATAGTAAGGAAACAAACAAACATAGTGCATAACCCGAAAACAATAGCAAACAAGATATAAGAAAATCATACAACCATGATTAGAAGGAGTCCTACAAGGAAAATGCTACACATGAAGTACCTGTTATCATATTAGGAATGATAAAAATTATGCCACAATGTAATATTTGAATATAGGAATGAAAATGTGAAATATTGCAATGATAGAACCTAATAGTAAGTGGGAAAAGGTAGATGCCCCCAGGAGCCTTAGTGGGACTGGTAATGGACATGGTCAAGCATCATACATCATGTAAAAACTTGTAAGTGACATGCATTCACCTCAAGATACCATGTGAACACACATATGTGTATGAAAAATGATAAAGCATACTATGAACCGTAGTAACATGATAAGAAAAGGTGTAACATATAGTAGTATAAGGAAGTAAGAGTACATCCAATCAAGATATAAGTAAACATGTTTTTGGATTTTTAATTACAAATATGTGAAAGAGAATAGCTAGAAGGGAGGAATAAGGATGCCCCCATGTGTGTGCAAAGTGAGGTTCATGTAGGAATTCCCTCAACAGTCAAGTATGAACCAAAAACAAGATTGCATCATCGGGTGGTGTGGGGGAATTATGATGCCCCCAAGTGTGAATGCCAAGATGATCTATGCAATGACAGTACTAGGAAAGGGCCCATGATTAGCTGATGTAAAAGAACCACACATGTGAATATGATCTATGACTAGATGGTCATGGAAAAGTACATGAGGCCAATTTTATGGAATATGTAACATCCCAAAATTTCTTGTAAGATAAATTAACTACGGTTAAGTCTAAACGAGATTAGGCGAGCTCATCATTGGGTATAAAATTCATTTGGTTGTCGTATCATGACCCACAGGTTTTACTGCTACGGGGGCATGACAACTGCGGAATGAATAACCCCTCACCCACCTTGATGATACTTCCTAAAACATAATTAGGCCTTAATCATAGGTAAAACGGTTCATAAATGATAGTGAATCTTTCAGTTTGTTTGTATTCCGGTTACTTTATTTTAATCAGTTTGGTCGTCTTTTGTTTTGTTTGACTTTTGCATGACCGCAATGATAATTGTCTCTGTTTTATTTGACAATGCTATATCAAGCCAACTTTATGAGAATATTCAAATTATTATTTACGGACTTGGTGATTTTCGTATTGGAATGTTTTATATAAACTTGGAAATTCAACTAATTTTTATGGTAATATATTGTTGGAAATATGTGGACTTGTATTATGAAGGTTAATTTTAACTTAACCATTAAGTTGGGTAACAACTAAAGTAAAAAAATGTATGAAATATTAATTAGTATATATATATATATATTAGAGGGATTTGGCATGTAAGCCAAAAGTTTTATTTAGTTATTGAAATTTATGGGTTTCATAAAGTGAAACACCTTCACATGGCACAAGTGTGCAACATGCACTAAAACACGTACCAGCATTGGGAAGCCCAAAAATTCTTCAATATTCCACCCAACTATAGTTCTTTCATTAAATTTTTTTGTTATTTTTCCTTCGTTTATTTTTATTCTCCCGTTCGGAATACTGCGTGAGTTTTGGAGGAAAGAAGTATTCAACTTGTTGGAATGGGAAGAGTAGAAGGTTGCCTATTTTGGGTTTACTTTAGGCATGAATATCTTCTCCTTTATCTACTACATTATTTGTAAAAAAATAAGGAAATACACTTTCTGTTTTTAATGGCAATAAAGGAAATTGTGGACAACTTTTGATTTAATTGTTTGGAGATGAAGTATGAAAAGGAAATTGATGGATTCTGTATTCTTTTTAGTTTTCTTTGTGTGGTTTTAACCTAACTTGAAAAATACACTGATGGGATTTTGGGTTTTGATAAGAAAAAATAAAGTAAAAGAAAGGTTAAAAATTCCTTCTTTGCATTATAATAAATTATACCCAAAAGGAAAAGAGTTGGGTTTTCTGTCTGCGGAAGAAGGAAAACATTTTGTGAATTTGTGTGTTAAAATCGATTTGTGCTTGTGGGTTTTCATTTTGTTAAAATGAAATTTGGTTGTGTGTTTTCGTAAACAAATCGATTTGGGTATACAAATCGATTTACATAAAGGAATCGATTTGGTTAACCCAATCAATATGGGTATGCAACCGGTTGGGGTTTTGTATTTTTCTTCTTGGTTGTTATATGCGGTCGATTTTTAATTTATTGAGATATTTTGAATGATAATTTGTGGGTGTCAAAGCTCTTGCATGGGGCTTCATTTTTTAGAAATTTTATTATTATAGACCACTAAGCGGTTCATGTATAAATGAGGGTGTTTTATTATGTGTGAATAATTACAAAAAAATGGCATTTAGCTTTGTAACTTCTAGCCTTTGACAATATGACTTAGATTCTTGTAAGACTGAAAAGAAATTGCTTGTTTTGGTAAGGGCATGAAAGTCAAGACATCTTGACCGAGATGCACCAAGGAGTAATTGGAGGCATGATTGGGTTTAAAATAATGATATCTTATGAAAGAAATTATTAGTTGTTCTTTTACTAAAAAGAGTATGTTTAAATGATGTAACCATGGTCTTTCTTATATTGTTGGTTGGGTTGTTTGTTTACCATATAGAACATGTTAAAGTGATGTAAATATGGTGATATTTGTGCTAATTTGTAGAGTTGCTCATTGAATGAAAAAAATACTCTTCTTAATCATATTGTTTTTACAAAGTTATGTAGAAATTTTAAACGTCAAATGCTTATTGATTGAAGGCGGAATACGAGATGTATTGACCTTTGTGATTAGAGGAAACATGATCACCGAAATAGAAATTGGTTGTTATATTTGTGTGCATCCATACTGTATCTTTATAAAGCAACCATGTAGTAATACATTTTCATTGTATTACCATGTGCTTGTTGATAAAACATGTATATCCTTTCATATTAAATTAATTAATTGCATCAAAAATGGAGTTAATATTCATGTCGATTCATTTTGAATGACATCATACCACTACTCCAGTCTTGCGGGACCATTAGCCATTACATTCGGATGTGCGAGAAACTCATGTCTTGTGAAGTTTTATCGTATCATGGATCTAAATGAGATACTTGGATTTCAATTGGTGAAAGGATGATATCCTTGAATTTTTGGCTAAATCATTGGGATCTTGGACCCATTGTAAATATTCAAACCTCACTATGTGAGAATTATTATACCGGTTATATATTTTGCCTTAATGGCATATGTAATATATGATTTTAATAAAGAGATGATTACCTTGTGTGTAATAATATCTCACTATGAGTAAATGATGAATACTTGAGTTGTGAAATCTTACTTTTCACAAATTGTTGAATACATTTATTTGATAGTTATCAATGTATGAAGTTTCGATAATTAGACAATTATTATAACAATCAATTGTCTTTAATTTCTAAATTAAATAAGCTATTTAGTAGCGTAGTTAATAGAAGGAATAATTAAATATACATGTTTTAATATATATTTAATTCGGCCTTTGATAAACTTGGTATTAATATGATAAGATTGTAAATCTGTTGTATAGTGAATGGAAGAGTATCATTGTAAAAAAGGTAATTTAAGGTTAAAGAATCAAACATCGGGAAAAAAGAGACTAAATGGGATGGTAAATAGATGTAAAGATCCATTAGGCATATTAAGGGATAAGTACATGCGAGAATGCTAATATAGTTACATTTCAACATAACGAATGTAATTATGCCATAAAGATCCTAGTTGGCCTTTGGCATCTATCTCAATATAAACTCTTGCAAGATAGGTTTAATTGGAAATAAAATAAAAACAAACTATAAAGATCTAGATAACTTTGAAAGGGATAGTTGTGAGGTGGAGGAAGACTTAAAACTCATAAAACTAGTGTGTTGTCTTGAGTTTAGCCATAACCTACACGGTGGATAACTTTGGCCAAAGAAATGCATTAATGGTTGTGCATTATTTGATCACCTAGTCCTCCAATTAAATTTAAAAAAATTGTCTATAACTTGATCATGGGAAGTTGAAATACTAAACATGAGGTAGAAAATGGTCGGATACCAGAATACGAAATTGGGAAACTAGCTTCATGGTAGACCCAAGGAATTTCACATAGTTCCCATGACCTTTAAAAGGTTGAGCCAAAATGCTAGTAAGCATTGTCACTCAAGTAGTAAAGAAGGAGATCTTGGAGATCTAGATACACCATTCTCGGCTCCACATGGCTTACATGGATGTTATCGAGATAGATCAAAAGAGAAAAATTAATTAATGAATTTGATTAAATAAATCAGTAAGATTGCAATCGTGTAATTTTTTATTATGTTTATGTGTTAAAAAAACCTCATTGTAGTCATTTTTACTCGTATCACAAAAAGAAAGAAACCCATGCACGTCGGCCTATTACCCAAATGGTCGAGCGCTCACTGAGGCACGCGCGGGTACCGATTCTCTCTTTTATGTGAGTTTAGTGGGAAACATCATCTATGATTTGTGTAAGAGTTTTCAGGAGGGAAGTTAAGACATACAAGAACCATAGGGCTCAGAATGACCTCTAGATCCTTGCAGTCGCTTGAGATCAAGTGTTTAACAGAATCCAGAACATGTATTATGACAGAAAGAAATATACAAGCATTCATACTTAGCATGAAAGGAAAGAGGATTCATAAGAGGGAAATATGCATTAGAGCCATTGATATTCATGTATATATCACAACAGTAACCTCATTATATTCATTGAACCATTACAAAGTGTCTCGAGAGCAACAGGACCGCGATCATGCATTTCACCGGACTTATGTAACTAAGCTATCAAAAATAAAAATTATAACTCCATGCCTAGTACATTCTCTCCTGAATGTAATTATCCGTTAACAGTCCTCATAGTAATTTAGTAGCACTCCGCCCATACTCTTCGTCTCTCTCTCTCTCTCTCTCTCTTACTCTGCAGTGCCCGTATTTATAGCTCTCTTAGACTTCCAACTCGCCCTCTAGTGCCCTCAGATCCGATGCCAAGTGTCGGAATGTGGTCCTTCATGTGAGCATGCTTCTCTAGGCTTGAGATTTCCACTTTATCTCATGATGTTATTATAGAAGATTCCATCATAGGCATGCTCCTTCATGGGCTAACTTTGTTGCAGTGACATCTTATCCACACGAACTCGATCATGCTTTTCACGTGTTCTGCTATGGTCACTCAAATCGACTAAGTCCCGAACCTCCTTTCACGTGTTGCGCATGCTATGTGCTTCCTTAAACCTTTCTCTTATGCGCTTTTGCCTTGCGTGCCATTCCATAACTGGGGTCCTGCGTGCCTACGCGCCTTCATACTTGGTCAATATTCTAGGGGTCCAACATCACCCCACACTACACCTGTTCTCCATCCTTGGAAACACTTTACTTAACCAAGATGTATGCTGCCTTAGGGAACCAATGTATACAATTACATTTTACAAAAGAATAAGGAATGAAAGAATTGGGGAAAGAATGAAGAATGGGGGGAGCATCAATTCAATAAGCTAGGAAAATCCTTTCGTAAATCTGCCTCTAGCTTATTCCACACTTCGACCTCACCCTGTGCCTTCTGGTAGAGGTCGCCCACCAAGGTGCTCACTTCATCAAAACTCAAGCCAATCCCTTGGGTGTCGAAAGTGTCCACCATCTGCTCCATCTCTTTGCCCAGGTCTTCGAGCTTATCCATTCTCCTAGTAATTTGGGGGTATAGTTCCTTTAGCCGGGCCTTAATTGAGCTCCTTAATGCCTCAATTGCCTCTGATTTCTTCTCTACTTTGGCCAGAACCTTGTCCCTCTCCACCCTATTCCCCTTGTTCTTTTCTTGGAACTCTTTTAGTTCTGCTTCGAGTGTGGCGACCAAGGAGCTTGCCACCTTATCCCACTCGTCATGCACGTATCATACGTGGCTTCTATAGATTGGCAACGATCTTAACCTCCACAAGCACTTGGCTATACTCGAAACGAGTGCTACCACCTTCAATCTATCCTCCTCCTTTAAGCATGTGACCACTTCTTCCACAAACTCCAGGGCCAAAGGTTTCCTTTCCATAGTGAGTATGCGCGTTAGATCCTCTAGACATTCCAAAGAGCATGCGTATTTCGCCTTTGGTGGCACTAGGTCTAGGTGCTTTAAAAAATGGTGCTATTGATAGCTTCCACCTTCTTGTATACCTCCCGGACCTTTGTTTTCTCGTCCCTCGCCTTACACCTTAACTATGCACCGATTAGTTCTTCTAATTTTAAGCTCTTGGCCTCCTCTGCCGCATACCCTAATTCGTCATCATAGCGCATGAATAATCTAGCCTCGGTCTCGACCGTGACCTTGTTAAGTGCGTTACAAACTTTCTCGTCTAAGAGCTCCTAAGAATTCACTAAGGGATTGTCTCCCTTAGATTATGGCAATTAGATGAATGATTTCTAGTAGACTTGAAGTCGGCTCATCAATGTGGGATTCAAATGCCCAAGAGAGCATCTTCTTTGTTCTGGGGTACGTGCCATCCTTTTCAAAAGACCCCATGGCTAAAATCCTTTCTATGGGTACAGTGCTTTGGAATCACATGCATAAGCACCTTCTTCGTGTCATCAATGTAGCCCATTACTTGCCTCTGCTCTGTATCAAGAGTCCTCCTACCTGAGCGCGCACCTTTGGGGAAACTTACTGTTAGCTTGGGACCTCCTCTTGTGTTGTCATGTTATTTTTCAATGTTCTCCTCCTTCCCTTCCTTCAGCACTATGTCCATGTTGTGCTCCAACTCTTGGTCTACCAGGGCTTCGAGCATTTTATTTGCTTCTCTTTCCACCACCTCAGTGATCTACTCCTTTGTGAAGCTTATTGGCCCCTGCTTCTCCCCACCAACCTCTTCATTCCTTTCCATATCTCCGGTGTCTTCCTCATCCTGTGTGCCCTTGTGCCACGTGAATACGAACTTCGCTTCTCATCTCCACTCTCCTCTTCCAAGTCGTAGATGCTAAACACATGTGGCTCCTTGTCTTTCTTAGGCTCTTCTTCCTCGCCACCATCTTCTTCGCTCTCATCTTCCCCTTCTCTAAGCTATCGGTTGCCTCTGAATCAACTTCCTCATCCATCCTCTGGTTTTCCTGAGAGGTGGCTCTTGAATTGGGGATTTGGCCTTATCTTCTCCCTCAGGTGATTCTTCCTTGGTGAGGGGTTGCCTAGGTGCCTCTACTTCTGTGTCTTCTCTTTCACCGGGGACTTCTTTCTTCGTATGTAAGTGTTGGGCTTGGCGCTCGTGGTTGGCATGCTCACTGTCTGAGTAGTCTACACAATTGGTGTTTCTTCTTCTCCTCTATTTGGCCTTATGTAGAGGTACATGTGCACCGCGGATCCTCCAAAGAATGGGTAGCGTCATCGGTCTTGTCATTTGAATCTCCTATGATACGTACCTCTCCATGTACGCATGCTTGCCGCCGGGGTAATTCAGCTTCTTTCTCATCTCCCTATGTTCCTGGTCTAGACTACCTAGCTCTAGCTTTAATTTCTCTGACTCCTTAAATCTATTTACTCCCACTTGGAAGTATTAAGCAATGAACACGAAGGGAAGCTTGCACCAAGGGCTCCAAGATTCATCCACCACTTGAATTTGTGCAGGGCAAAAATGTTGATATCTTTGAATTTAGCTTCCCCCTCAGTGGCTTCTAGGAGTTGCTCAAGGATTCCTCACTTTACCCTAAACGCGTTCCTTAGGCATGTATACCATTTTTCCAGCCACTCCTTGTGGGGTGCCGTCATTGTATCACAGGCATATTTCTTGAACCTCTTCGCGGGTGAAGGATCCTCGGCAGGGTACTCCCATACAAAATTGTTAGGTGTGTCAGGGACACCGATCTCTGAGAATACAATGGTGAGCAAGACATTGCCGAAGAGGATCATGTCCCCTTCCTTCACGCACTTAACGATTTATTCTGCAATGTATGCAGATAAGTTGTATATGGTACCTTCTGCAATTTTTCTGCAGACATGTAACCAGGGTTTGTTGACTTGGGTCCACCTTTCCTAGCCATTCAGCTTAGTCACCAGATGCATGGCCATTTTCATCATGGGGTCCTTGATGTTTGAAATGTCATAATATCGTGACCCCTTCTTGCAGCATACTCGGTGATGGTCTCTTGAATAGCCTCCTTGTCGCCAAGGTCATCTTCCAAGCTATCTCCCTCACATATGAGGCCTGTAAATTGTGAGATAAGTTGGGGAGTCATGCGCATCTTGCACCCTACAAAGTGGAAGTAATCTTCATGTACCCGCGACATCAACCATTGGTACATGCACTCTAGCTTTCCAAAATAGGGAAACTCATAGAGTTACAACGAGCCCGCCTTCTCTATTTTGACCTTAACGTCATCATTGTATATTGGCAAACCCTCTGGTGTTCATTTACTGGTGGGGCACACTAATTCCAGTGCCATTTCCTTCTCTATCATGTTTGTTCGGTGATTATAATCACTTACAGGTACATTTCTTAGGTGGGATTCCCACTCCTTTCCCATCATCACCCCATCGGGTATTGCATCTCTGCATACCATTCTTCATTTATGTTCACCTCGGGTTCTTGTTGTTTAGCCTTGGCATTTCCTTTCCTTTCTAGGGTGCCATTGTCAAGGTCCTCTTATCACTTCTACTCTCTCCTTGTTTCCTCTATCTTACTTCTTCCAATCCTCGATCTCAAATCTGTGATATAAATCTCCCGAACTCCGTGCCCTAGTTTTTCGAACCTAACTCGAGATAAAATATTCACAAGACAACGCCTTTTCACAACTCTTTTCACGCCCATATAACCCCTTCCTTCGGTTCACAAAATCAAACGGCTGCTCACACTTCAATCTCACAAATCTTTCTTCACTCGATCGAATTTGAAAACCCTAGTTTATAGAACTTGCTTATATCCCAAAGTCCTTTTCTATTTCGCAAAGTAAAAATGAAAGTGCCCTGACCCTTTACTTATAGTTTTTCTCTTTTTTAACATTAAATTCTACTTTACCTACCACCATACTTTGTTCATTTAATGAATATTTTTTCAAACAAAGCTTTGTCTTGCGCTTTCACTCACGCGCCCTTCTTGCGTGAAAAATCCTTCAACCTTATGCACGCAACCAATCCAATATGACAGAGACTCTTGCATGTGTGTATCCTACACCGAAGGCACCTCTTCTATCCTAATTCTTTCTCTCGCCTACCTCATGTTGCCTTAAATGTGCTTCCTCCTCCTTAGTATGTGGGATCTACCAAGGTAGCTTTATCCCTGCACCAACCATTCTTCTTCCATCTTTTCTCTTCATATACCTCTTTCAACCGGGCCATTCAACAAGGTTTTTCAACACAACTTCCTTGGTAATTTAATCATGTGCTCCTTCAAATTTCTCCACCCCACACTTAAAATGATGCGCGGTCCTTTGCACACTCACAAATTCACAAAATAGCAATAAGGTTACCGACGCCCAAGGTATAAAATAAAACAACAATGCGAAAGGGAAACATAAAAAGGGACAAGATAAAGGAAACTCCTAAACCGAATGGAAAAACTACATTATTTACAAACACCAAGAAGAATTATTTATAGTAGGGCTTCATCCTACTCCCATTGAAGTGTCCAGGTAACTTCATCCCAAATAGCACTTGTAACTGGCACGCGCTTGAATCAAGGATGTATGAGATTGTGTAAGGACCCAACCAATGGACTTTCAACTTCCCAAGATGGCATAGAAACTTAGAATCATATAGTAAAACCATATGCCCAACCTCAAACTTCTTGTTTCTAATGTGGCAATCATGCCACACCTTCTTCTTTGCTTTTTCTAGTGGTTTGGCTCCACCTAGCAAGTGATCATCTCTCATTTAGTTTCATTAACTCATCAATCCTTTCTTCCAGTGCTTGTTCATTGGCTAATCCTCCTGCATGCACTATTTACAGAGAAGGTAACATAAATTCAACCAGAAAAACAACTTCCACGCCAAACACCAATTGAAATGGTGTGGCTTTGTTTAGCCTTTTATACGTTGTCTTGTAAGCCCACAATATTGCCGATACTTTGTCATCCCAATCTTGTCTTCCGACATCACAAATTTTGGTCAAGGTATGACTCAGTATCTTATTGAATGCTTCCACGGTTCCATTTTCTTATGGGTGATAGGGTGTAGTCTTGTGATGAGCCACCATGAACTTTGATAATAGGATCCTCATGGTCTCATTCAAGAAATGTGTACCCCTATCGCTGGTCAAACTCAACGGGCATCCATACCTTGTGATAATGTTCTCCCATAAGAACCTTGTCGTTATTGCTGCCGTGTAGTCTTTAGTTGGGGCTGCCTCTGCCCACCTTGTGAGATAATCCGTGCAAGTGATGACATAACATGACCCAATCCTATGTGTTGTTGGTGCAATAGGTCCTACAAAGTCTATTGCCCATTTATCAAAAGTTCTACGCTAGGATAGGGTGCAAAGGAATTTCATCTCTCCTTCCTGGTTTGCCAATGTGCTGACAATGGTCACACACTTTACAATAATCTCTACAATCTTTGTACAAGGTTTCCCACCATAATCCTACCATTAATATCTTGCGCGCGGTGGCATCACCTGCATAATGCCCACCCGCACTTCCTCCGTGTGCTTCCTCCATGATGGTTAGGCACTCATGCTCTAAGACACACCTGTGTAAAACTTCATCACATCCCAACTTGCATAAGTCTCCACTGATTAACATGTAGGGTGCGATGCGCATGGCCAACTACTTCTTTTCCAATGTTTTCATTCCTTCCGACGCCACACTTTCCTATAAGAATACTTCAATCTCTTCCAAATTTGAGGGCGCGTGCCGCAACCTAAACGATTACGCGTCGGCCTTGCTTCCTTAATACTGCGTATGCGTCCTCCCTAAATCAATTCTTGATAGATGATCAAGCCCACAATTGCTTTTTCTGGGCTTCACTAGAACGGTGAATTCAAACTCTTGAAACAACAACACCCATCAACATATGCGCCCTTGTAAAACAGGCTTGTTCACCAAATACTTTAATGCCATGTGGTCGGTGTAAAATAGAAAGGGTGTTGCTAGCAGATACTATCTAAACGTGAAGAGCACATAGATCATTGACAATGCCTCGCGCTGGTTGTGGTATAGTTTTCTCTCTCATGGTGTCGGCTTCCCCTTGCAAAACACAGAGGATGATCAATAATCCCTTCACCTGGCTGTGTAAGCACTACTCCAATGGCGGTCCCTAAAGCATCTACATGGACACGAAAGGGCTTATCCCAAGAGGGAAAGTGTAATATAGGTGCGGTAATAAGCCTATCTTTCAATGTCTCAAATGCCCTCTGCTGCGACTCTCCCCAATGGAAGGCACTTTTATGTCTAAGTAGCTCCTCCAAAGGTGTGACAATCTTGGCATACCCCTTAATGAATTTCCTATAATAGCCCGTATGCCCAAGGAATCCACGCACTACACTTTGGCTAGTAGGTTCCCTTAACCCCACAATAACTACAACTTTAGCGGGATCTACCAACAATCCCTCCTTACATATGATATGTCCTAATAAAGTCCCAAAGGGTGTGGCAAACACACACTTCTTAATGTTGAGGGATATCCTCAACTACCTACACCTTTCAAACATCAATCTCAAGTTGTCACAATGGTCCTTAACTAGACCATACACTTTGTCCAATCATCCAAATAGACCTGAAGAAACTTATGGATGAAGTCCTGGAATGCTTGCACCACTATGCACGAAAAAATAGCAGGTGCATTCTTCAACCCAAAGGGCATGACCGTATATGCAAAACTTCCCCACTCGGTGGCGAAAGTTGTCTTCTCCTGGTCTTCCTTTGCAATTCAGACTTGGTGGTACCCTGAAAATCCATCTGTAAAGGAATAGATTTCACGCCTAGCGACTCCTTCCAAAATTTCTTCAGTGAAGGGGGTTGAAAAAGGATCAACAACACAAACCGCATTCAATTCCCTATAATCCAAAAAAATCCTAATCTGCCCATCCTTCTTGATGCTGATTACCATCAAACTTATCCACTCTGATTCTTCCACTACCTCAATGATCCTAGAAGCTATCATTTTTTCTATCTCCTCCTTGACCTTCACGTGTAAATTGGGATTCATCCGGTAGGGCCTTTTCCTAACCGAGCACGCACCGTCCTTTAGTTTTATCTTCATCTCCCCCAAGGAATGGTGAACGCCTTTGAGCTCATGGTACTGCGTGGGAATAAATCCTCAAATTCATGTAGTAGATCAATGATCTTAGATACCTCATTCTTTGTCCAGTAATCTCCAATAATGGCTTCCTTAGGTTCTTCTCCCGAACCGATGTTAACTTTATTCATTTTTAAAGGCTCATGGTAGGTGCACGCACGAGTATATACACACCGTCCACACCTCGTGCGTCCCTACAGAATGGCTAACATCTAATATTTCTGATTCATATCCATCAATCACATACACCAACTTTCCTTTTTCCTTTTCTAAACACGCGCGCTCAAGCTGTAACTCTTATGTTTCCTCTACTTCTTCTTCAAGGTGCGCCTCCAATCTTGGTTCACCTAGTAATTCCAACATCCTATCTTCCATCCTGGCACTATCCCCCATGGTAAGGTGTTTGATACCCTGCAAGGCCTTATCAACTGATGGTTTGGTACTCCTATACTTAAAGACTTGAACAAGGTCACCATGCGAGCTCTTGCCAATTCCTTGTCTAGCGGCATGTTTCTGAATGTATATACCATGCGCGTGCACAACCTTGCAGTGTTGAATACAACTTGTGTACCCAAAGGGATGGTGGCAAAGCTTCCGTGCCTTCTCTCTAGACCCGTTCACACTCCTAGATATAGAAAGAGGTGGGCTCCTTCCCATGGTACTTCCTTAATGGTGGTGGGTATATTGTTCCTCGAGAATCGGCCGAGAGAGCAATCCTTACCTCACGCCATTCCAAGAGGCTCTCCTGATGTGTAGCCCACCACCGTGCCGCTGTGCCGAGTAAGACATAGCTTAGCATCCCTCTCCATTCTTTCTCCTTCTTCCACTAAGTTTCCATTTGCTGTAAGAAGATCTCAGGGAAGTCTCCTTTGGAATACTAAGGCAGCTCTTTTCCTCCCAAACCTTTGAACCATGCGCAACTTTGTTACCTTAGTCACCGACCCTCTCAATTGCCATCCCATCAATTCATACCCAATTGTCACATGATAGACTGGTGGTATCACTAACTGACTGAGCATCCTCAAACTGGATAACTCCATCGGTAGGATGTATTATCTCTGGATCGTTGATTGAGCACACATATATCCTGTTTAGAACTTCTTCCCCAATGGTTCAATATAGGGTGTCGACTTCCCCTCGGCCCGGGGTATAATGACCCATTCATCCTTGTTTTTGAAGTTGATGTATCCTTTGTTGAACCGAAGGTCCGCATTGTTCTTGTAACACCATGGGCACCCAAGTAGTTACGGGAAATTGTCTTCTCTTGGCGAGTGCCAAGACCTTGAAGTCCCCAAGAAAACTTGGCTCCTTGGATAGTAATAGCTACATCCTTTAAGAAACTGATGGGAATTTCCTTAGTCTTGTTTGCCATATACAACACATTCGAAGATGGTTGTAATGCAGGTCTTCCCATTTGATGCCATGCATCCAAAGTTAGAACATTAACCTCCGCGCCTGTGTCAATGAGGATATTACTGAGGAGCCATCCATCTATAACTGCATTCAACGTAATCTCCTTGTCATAGTCGAGGCATTGAGAGGGGGAGGTTCGTGTGCAATACCTATCTCTCGTGCTCTCCTCCGGTGTGTGGTACCTTCTCTCTCAACCATGATCCTAGTAAGGGGATGATATTATCCTACCTTAGCATTTTACACACCTCCTTGACCTCATCTAGGTCATCCTTTTGTGCCTTGATCCGCCTTCCTTGTTCTTCCCTCCCGGATTGCTCCTTTAGACATTGGACCTCCCCTTGTAAGCTCCGAATAACATCCATGGTGTCCTGAAATATCTCCTTTTGATGCGTGGGGTCTAGATACTTTCCATGAACAACTTCCTCTCTTGAAACTAGGTTCTTCTATCTTGGTATCTCTCTTGCGTGTGTGACTTATGCCCTTTTCGTTACAAGACACGCTCCAAACCTACATCTCGTGTTACTCGAGGCATCCACTGTATGTTCACCTTATTGATGCTGACCATTGTAGTGCCCTTGTCCTTCCGGTGTTGTTGATTCATATGCTCAAATAATTTTGGGCACTTCTCATACTTATGCTTCTTCCCGCACCATGAGCACTTTGCAAAGTCTCGGGCACTCATATTTGTAATGTTCTCAGTAGACCCAAAGTTGAAACATGGTCCACACGAGCACTCCTTCCTCCTCCACGGTTACCTCAACCATGGAATCCTCCTTGAAAACCTCTTCTGCGCATGCCTCCATCTGCGCACTCCTCATAACGGTGATCATCGCCCTTAGAGTTACCGCAATCTTTGGTTTGGCGCACCCCATGATCAATGGCCTCATGGATTTGATTAATGAGCCTACAGTCCTTAATATCATGGGTTGTAGAAGTGCAAATCTTGCAATAACAAGATACATTTTTCTTGATTGCGTCTTTGTAGCAGTAAGGACATCTACTTGCATCATGGTCCCCATGACAAATTTCACAATCTAATGTCATAGTGTGTACCATCCTCCAGGGCAATTATCCTTAACGTGCCCCTCTATCTCACAATCTATGCACCACAAACCACTGCGAGTCTCATGGGCTGAGTTCGCAGACAATTTTTCCAACTGCTTGGCCATAGCAACAATCTGAGCCTCCAAGAACGGGCTAACGCCAGTATCAATACTACTAACAGCTTCGGTGCGTAGGGCAGCTTCCAATGCTTCGCGCGGGTCTGTAAAATTTTTATGAGACAAGGCCCTTCTAAAAGGGGTGATCAACCCTCCAACAAACCATTGAGTATGTTGTGAAGGGTGAATATCATATGATAATTTAGACAAGAGAGTCTTAAAATGCATATCATACTCCCACACACTCTCTTCCATTCCTTGCTGAATCTCCTTCAAAGTACTAATGCTCTTCTACTCAAACTCAGGAATGTGAAACTCTATAAAGAATGTGTTCCTTAAAGTAGTGTAGTCCACCACTTTGTTTGGTGAGGGTCATACTTCCTATACCAGCTATGCATGCGCCCTTGCAAACTGACTAGCCTTCCATTTTGGGGTTATGATACCCTTCGCGCGCAATAGTAATTCACACTTGTGAACATGTTCTACAGCATCCTCAATGCCAATGTAATCTAGAAAATGTAGAGACATTTTAAAGAATACTTGAGGTGGTGGTGAGGTCCTTATCCTCTGAGCGAGCCTTGGTTCCCTCCGGTGTTTCCTCAATCGCCTGATCCACCAGGTCCACCAGGTCCTATGCCTCTAGAGCCACCAGATCCACTAGAACCACTCGGTCCAATAGGGCTTGTAGGAGCTGTGCCAAGTGCCCCCATGGTTTAGCTGAACTATGCACCGATGGTCTATGATAACGCCCCGCTACCACTACTGTGTCCCGTGCCACTCCCTGATGCAAGACCGAAAGCTTGTATACTTGCTTTTTGTCTAAAGACTCCTCCAAATACTGGAATATGTCCAGACATAGAAGAAAGAACTAAAAATTATATCTCCTAGGCACGGATATGTCTCTTCCACTGATATCAACTGGGTCAATAACACTTCTTCTTGGTTCAGGAAAACCAAGCACTAGGAATCGATCATTGGGTGGATTCGGATATGTGCCAACGACTCTCCTTTCTTCGTGTGATGATCTCTCACCGAGGTAGAAGGGGTCTCCCTTATGCGCTTGCCAAGATGGGGTAACATAGATTACTCAGGCTCCACGTCCTCCACGTGAACCTCAACTCCTTCCCACAATGTTTATCTCCATGGATCCATCACGCTAGTATCCTCACATCGTCTAGCAATCTCCATTTCACGCGCTTGACTATACTTGAGCCATCTCTTCCCTCTCCCTCTCTATTGTGATATCTACCATCTTCCTCCACCCAAGCTTCCTTACCCAGTGCTCGAATGGTTTAGGTGGCCATTGGGAATGCCTCTAAACTCATGGTAACCATCAATATCTTCATAGCTAGGGAATAACACATAAAAACACTCCTCTGGGTTCTCGTAGAAACTCAAACTTAGCAACCTCTAGACAAGAATACGTAGAAATGGCGTACTCTAAAGTGTATCTAGTCGGTACTCCTCTCCACCAATGATCTACACATGGGTCCACGTCAGATATGCATCATGCAACATTTGGTAGTCTTCTTTGGTCCACATATGCGATCCATAACACCAACTTGATCTAGACGCATAGGCTGAAAGCCATTCATATAGTTCTACTAGGAAGTAGTAGAAAAAAGTCTCGTACAAATCATGGTAGAGGTTCTCTTCTACCCATCTATGTGCATTAAACTCAGGTCCAGTGCTGAATCTCTAAGCAAATTCATCCTCTGTGCTCTTGAACCATGATTCAACATTTTCCAATGTTAACCACTCTATCATTACTCATTACATAGATCATGATGTATGCTAAATCCCACTACAACTTCGAAAAGAGGTCCTGGAAATGGAACCAAGATGTAGTCATTTTTACTCCTATCATAAAAGAAAGGAACCCCATGTGCGCCGCCTATCACCCAGTGAAAGCTGAGCGCTCACCCAAGGCACGCACGGTACCGAGTCTCTCTTTTATGTGAGTTTAGTGGGAAACATCATCTATGATTAGTGTAAGAGTTTTCAGGAGGGAAGTTAAGACATACAAGAACCATAGGGCTTAGAACGGCCTCTAGATCCTTGCAGTCACTTCATGAGTGTTTAACAGAATCTAGAACATGTATTATGACAGAAAGAAATATACAAGCATTCATACTTAACATGAAAGGAAAGAGGATTCATAAGAGGGAAATATGCATTTGAGCCATTGATATTCATGTATATATTATAACAGGTAACCTCATTACATTCATTGAACCATTACAGAGTGTCACAAAGAAGCAGACCGCAATCATGCATTTCACTGGACTTATGTAACTAAGCTATCAAAAAGAAAAATTACAACTCCATGCCTAGTACATTCTCTCCGAATGTAATTATCCATTAATAGAGTCCTCACAGTAATTCAGCAGCGCTCCGCCCATACTCTTCATCTCTCTCTTTTACTCTGCAAGCACCTATATTTATAGCTCTCTTGGGTATGCTAACTCGCCCTCCAGCACCCTCAGATCCAATGCCAAGTGTCGAATGTGGTCCTTCATGTGAGCATGCTTCTCCGTGTCTAGGATTTCCACCTTATCTCATGATGTTATTCTAGAAGATTCCATCGCAGGCATGCTCCTTCCTGGGCCAACCTGTCGCCAGTGGCATCTTGTCCACGCTAACCCGATCATGCTTTTCACGTGTTCTGTATGATCGCTCAAATTGACTAAGTCCCGAACCTCCTTTTGCACGTCGCACATGCTATGTGGTTCCTTAAACCTTTCTCTTATGTGATTTTACCTTACATGTCATTCCATAACGGGGTCCTGCGTGCCTACATGCCTTCATACTTGGTCAATATTCCGGGGTCCAACACTCATTTTCAGCTCTTGTAATTTTGAGCGTTACGAGAATAGGTCTAGGCACCGGGCACGTGGAGAAAGAGAGTGCATAATATGTCTAGATGGAGTATGCAAAACATATGAATTATGTGAAAGGATGCCCCGTGAGGTGGTTCATGTGATCTAAAAATTCACCAAGGATTATGAGTAGGATTCATGTGTGAAGGAAACTAATATTAATGTGCAAAAGGTGTTACAAGAGGAGTAATGACTCCGAGATACCATAAGAGGTGTCAAGGCTAAGGAGCCATCATGAATAGGGAAGATGCATGAGGAGTAGAAGTAGCTGAATATGGGAGGGTAGGAGGAGACAAAGATAAAGGTTTCCATGGTGGAATTCCTTTAATAGTAATAAGATGGTGCTCATAGATGAACTTAAGGCATAAGTGAACAATAGAAGGCACGAATTTGGAAGCCCAAAGCTAAGGGAGTCCTAATACCATGTCCGTAGTGCCCACTTCCCTTTGACACCTTTTGATGCTTATGCTGATACTGTTGATTACATTATAGACATTATTATGTTTTGATTTAGTATGATGTTAGACATTGATCATGGATTATTGTTGATCTTGATTTGATTTTGATGCATGATGATTATTAGAGACACCTTATATGTGGATGATGATATATTATTGACATGGATGTTTTATGGATGTTGTTCGGACATGTGATTTTGGATATTATGAGTAGATCTAGAAAATGAATATTTTATGATCTGATATAGTTGTGGATTAAAAATGCAAATGATGTAGTTGTTGTTGTGATTCATTTATATAGTTGGTTTTGTGATTTCATTTATATCACGTTGGATGTTCTAATATGGCCATGAGGCCGAAGGAGGTATTTGTGTTTTGTAGGTTAAAATTTCAGAACAAAACATCGGGGGATTGGAGACCAACCGCAATGGAATTCTAGGTGAATTCAACAAGGTCACCATGGCAACTTGTTTTGTGTCTGTGTGTTGTTTTGTTAGGGATTCCCATTGGGGGATTTTCCTTTATATGTGACCATGGGTTTGTGTGTTTCTTTTATTATTGTTGTATGTATTTTATTAAGTAATGTGTTTCCTTCTTTTAAATTAATTAAAATTGTGATGGATTAATGTGAGAATCATATGATTAAAATTTAAATAAATCAAATTGGGATATGGGAAAGTAATTATAAGAGTTGTTGGCTATTGTATTTAATTTGTAAGTGATGTGTAAGTTGTGTAAGAGCTATGTAAGTTAGATTTTGGAGTATGAAACACTCCACCTCCATGGGAAATTCGAATTTGTCCTTGGGGGCTATTTTTGGAGGCTTGTGGGACAAGTAAAACTTGTCCCATGCCTCTAAATTTAATTCACCAACCATACTAATGGTTGGAGATGTGATTTTTGACTTGTATAATGAATTTTATTCATCATGTTGCTTGTTTTAGATTGCACTCTCTTACATTTTATTTAATTTGCAGTCCTTTGGGGTGTAGGCTTTTGGAGTGTGAAAGTAAATTTGTCATATTTTCACCCACCTCTTTATTGTGCTTTGGAGAATGGAATTTGACTTTGGTTTTGGAATTGAGGATGTGTGATGTGGCATCCTACATGGATCCACATCATCCTCTTCTCTTCCCTTTTCTATAAATGTGAACTTTTTGCTTGTTTTGGGTTGTTGAATCTTTTCTTGGCAACTTCTTTAGGGAACATTTTCTTGTGTTGGAGCTCTTGTGTTTGGAGGAATTTTGAGAAAGCTTTGAATGCTTGGAAGGTTGTTGTTTTTGACTGTTTTCTTGGCTTTGAGAGCTTGCTATTGGAAACAAAAGCTACCATGGAAAGGTAGGTGTTTATTCCTCCTTTATTGCTGTTATTTTCTTGTTGTGTTGTGTGCATGGAGAATGTGTTATTGTTTTTGTTGGCTGGTTGGGTAGACTACCATAGGGATGGTGTAAGAGAAGGCTATGGGGAATTCATGTGGGGGCATAAGGGAATGCCATTGACATCAGATTTTGTGGAGGGAGTTTGGGTTTGGGATGCACCATGGAAAAGATATAGCTTGCATTTCTTACTTGGGGGGCATAAGGGAAATTTGTGGGGGCATAATGAGGGGTTGGGATACATAAGTTTTATGGGATATGATATGATATTTTGGAGGTATGATTATAGGTGGATGCCCAATTCCCAATTGGGAGACATAAGCAACTTCCCCATAGATCTTGCTCCTTTGGCTTGCATGATCAAGCCTAAGTTTTGTTTGATTGGTTTCAAATGCGATTGTAAACTGTTGTCTTTATTAGATCGTGTTTTTAATTGAATGTGCATGTTGAAAGAATGTTGTGTGTTGTTTTGTGGAAGCCTGTGGTTTCCATGGGTTGAATCACACTTTTCATTATATTGTGGTTGGGGCTCGGGCCAATGAAGAAGGAAGGCTTCTCCTTTCATTGGATGTCTTGGTTGGGTGGAAAGGGTTACCTTTCCCCCTCTTTTGTTGTGATTAACTTGGAGAAAGAGAAATGAGCATGTTGTTGTCTGGAGCAAGGGAAAAATTATGGGTTAATAGTCCCTTGTGGAATAAATTGTTATTGTAACCTTTCCCACTTGATGTGGATGAAGTT
Source organism: Taxus wallichiana var. yunnanensis (assembly GCA_018340775.1). Lineage (NCBI taxonomy): Eukaryota > Viridiplantae > Streptophyta > Pinopsida > Cupressales > Taxaceae > Taxus > Taxus wallichiana. The sequence continues at coordinate 636,099,718 of CM031237.1, read as the reverse complement.
GTAAATGTTTTGCAAAGAAAGGATACCTTGTATTGGGCCATGATATTTGTTAATTCAAATGTGAAAGTTATGTACATTATGTTCTGTTTATTTGATAGAAAGAAATTGGAAATCGTATAAATACATTCAAGGATTGAATGATGTAAGGTGATATTTGGAATTCAATAAAAATGCTCGCAACACTTCCTTTCATTTGCTTGGATGATTTGAAATTGGAACAAAAATTTAGATTGAATCTTCGTTTGAAATTGTAACATGTATTTTGTGAAGAAGGATGTATGTAATTTGATTATGAAGTTAGATATTGGAATTGTGAAAGACATGTACATTACAGTATTGTTATTGGGAGGAAATAAAATTCTATTAATTCCATTCAAGGAATGAAAGATGTAAAGATTTATAATTGAAGTCAATAAAGAGTTGAAAGACCTTCTCTTATATGCATTGTTGAATTAAATTCAATGTTTCATTGTATGGAAAAAGAGATAGTTAGATCTCTGTTTGGAAAGAAGAAATGCACGTGGAAACAATGTTGTATTTTATATTTTTGGAATTGTGTAAAATGAAATTTAGTATTGCTTTTGATTCAAAATGGTTTGTTAAAATAACTAAATGTATTAGATTAGATTGGAAATGAAATGCCAAACTTGCATATTGAAAAGTTAGATGGATCTCTTTAGATTTGATCTCTTGTAAATAATAAAAAAGAGGATTAGCAATTAAAGTTAATAAAAATGCACAGTTTGGACCTGCACATTTAAATCAATTCGGAGACCTTAAAATTTAAGATGATATATTAGAAATAAACTTAATTGACAAAGAACACTTAAGAAAACAATCTTAAACATTGTCAAAACAAGCCAAAATCCTTCTCACAGTTTTTACGCCATTTGTTGGACAAAATTTAAAGTGGAAAATATTGAGCAAATTAACTTTCTAAAAACACTTTAAACCCTCCCAAGAGTAATCCTCCATGTCTATTTGACATGTTGAGTGAAGGAGGAGACCCAATTTAATCAAAATTGAAAGTTAGAAATTATCACCGTTTGGCTTGTTAAAAGCATGCGGATCCTTTTACAAAATTGACACTTTAAAATTTATCAAAATGTAAAATTTATGTTTCATGTGCAAAGAGGGCATCGAGAGCTTTCCAAAAAGTCCTCGTTTGGCCAAAACTAAACTTCCTAGCAAAGGTTATGGCACTTTGAAGTTTTTGTGCCTTGGCAAGAAAATTTAGGAAAATTTTCCCTAGCGTGCCTATGCAACACAAAAATTTCCCGTTGAATTGCCTTAGAAAGGTTTTTGAAAAATTTTGACTTGGGAAAAATTTCCCTAAAATCTCCACCGGCTTGCAGCTAATTAGAGGGCACCACGTGTCCTCTAGGGGCATAGGCGGAGGCGCGACATTATTTTTCCCTTGGAAATTTTTTAAATTTTTTGGAAAATTTCCTTTTTAGCCCCTGACCCAAATTTGACCCGATGATAGTGCCACATGGCAGATTTGGGTGCTAGTGGAGGGGGCGGACCCCTTTGTTTTTCTTTTGTTTTGCTTAGGGAAATTTTCAAAAAAATTCCTTGCATGGGCCCGTAACCCCGCCCCCACCTTGGGGTTTTCTCTTCGCGGACGTGCGGACTGCGCGCACGTCTTTCTTCCTTTTTTCCTTTTGGCAAAACTTGCTGCATCTCCCCGCCGCTCCGTGCCCCTCTTTCTCTCTTCTCCCGCGACCAATCGTGGAGTGCCACATGTCCCCAAGCGGACCCGCGGGTATGGGAGCACTTGTTTGGGTTTTCTTCTCCTTGGGTGAAATGCCCCAAATCCTTTCGCCTCTCCGCCTTTCCCCTTCTCCCCGGCGATGTCTCAGAGACCGCCACGTGTCCTTGGAGGACCCACGGAGGTGCGGGCGCATTTGGGAAATTTCCCCCGTGTAAGGAAATTTTCCTTAAGCCACCCCATGACCCGCCAACTTGCCAAAGGGGTTTTCACCCCTACTTGACATGTGTCATCCTTGGGGAAAATTTGACCCCTTAGCTTCGCTTTTCTCATATCTCAAGTTTCGGAGGAGTTAGGAGGACTTCTTTATATCACCGAAAGGTGAAAAAATTCCTATCCACTGGGAATGATTTAGGGAAATTTTGGAATCGTTAAGTATGAGAAAAATCAAGTTGAAACTCTGAGCCTTGTTAGGGAGTGGGTATGGGGGTAGATTTCTCCCTGAACCTAACTGAAACTTCGAACCCTAAAATTTCAACCATGTGACCTTGATAATTTTTAATAAATGTGAAGTATGATCTAGTAATTTTAGACTTGTTCTCAAACACATTAGTGGCCGATGTCTTGCTTGAATTTGGTTGTAGGCACTTCCAATAAAAATAATTTATTCCATAATTTTCTAGCTAATCCTAGGTTGTTTCTTAGGCCTCAAGTGGGTTGTTTTAACGGGCATCACAATGTCACAATGTGTAACAATAAATCCAATAGTAAATGGCATATAAATAGTAAGAGGCCCAATAGTAATGGGTATAATAACATGGCCATGAGAAGTGGGAGACCTATGTGTCATCTGAGATAAAGGGAAGCCAATTGATTGTAAGAAAGATAATGAACATGCATTGTACTTGAATGTAGGATGTACCATAACATTTTTGACAACATGGGGCCCAACAGAAGCATCAATATGTAATCTATGGGAGGAGAATGAGGCATGAAAATCAACATCAGTGAAAGTGATAGTAAGTGATGGGAAATTAGTAACACCGACAAGGAATCCAAGGGGATGATCCGAAGAAGAAGAGGAGGTATTGCGTGGTAGGTATGATTAGAAGATGACTTAGGGGCTGATTTTTCATGCTTAGGTAATGGGTCATTGAATATTTTTAACTTGTCATTGTCATTGGTAGATTTGGAATTGGAAGTAGTGGATTCAGGTAATTGGATATCATTATTGTCAATGAGATCTTGAATCAAATGGCGAAGCTTGAAACACTTTTCGGTAGAATGGTCATTGCATCTATGGTAATCACAATGTGCATGCTCATCAAAACTCTTGCCATGGGGCCTATTAGGATCATACTCAAGAGGAGGTGGAAGAGAAATCAAATTACTTTCAATGAGTTGGGGAAATAACATATGGGGAGGATAAGGCAATCAAGTAAATGTATCTTTGAGGGGCTTAGAGTTGAAGCTTAGGAGGTTAAGAAACAACATTGACAATAGGATTAACATCATTAGACTTGGGTTTAAAGGGAACCTTGCTTGGAAATTTAGAAGAGGAATGATCAGAAGTATTAGAACCATATTTGAGTTTTCCCAAAGAAATTAGCTTAGTCTCACAAGTCTTTAAGGTATGACATAGATGGTCAAAGGAATGATAGGAATAAAAAAACACACATTCTTGCAAAGGAGGAAAAAGAATTTGAATAAATAGATCTTGCAATTCAGATTCAACTAATACATTGTTCATTTTAGAAAGATTGTTCTTGTAATGCAATACATAATAACTAATATGTTCATTAGATCCTTGTTTAATTTTAGCCATTTGCGCATATGCTATTTTCGTTCAAATATTCATAGAAAAATGAGCTAAAAACAAATTAGCAAGAGTAATAAATGATTTAACAAAATACTAGGGAAAGTCATAGAACCACCATAAAGCATAATCTTATAAGCTTCTAGGGAACAAATTGGTTAAGAGAGTGTCATCACATACATAGTCCAAGCAAACAACATGAAAGGATCTAAAGTTCTCTTGAGGGTCTCCATGGCCATCAAATAGAGGAAAATTTGGTGAAACAAAATTGGTAGGGAGTGAATAAGAAGACACTTTGGGTGCAAGAGGATTGTGAAGAAGAAGTGAAGAATCAAGGGATGGAGAGGAAGAAGTAGTTTGTTCAGAATCGACGAATTTGTGCTTGCAAAAATCATGATAAAGAGACTCTAAAGCATGGGTTCCTAAAGAAGAACTAGGTTGAATGTGGGAGATAAGAAGAGAAGAATAATGAGTAGGAATAGACATGTGAACGGTGGAGACTCCAATATTGGAAGGAGAGGAAGAAAGTGGGATAGTAGTAGTAGAGAGTGCTAAGGTATGAATCATACTATTATGGGTAACATTAGCATGGGCACATTGGGAATCCAATAGAACATCTAGGATATGTGGAACATGGGTTGGATTATCACACATTATAGAGCGAGAAATTGGTAAGGGCATCTAATTGGGCTTGATCGACATTGGTATCTTCATCATAGGAATGTTCACTATCGGATGTTTCTATGTCTTAGAGAGGGATCTTCTTGGAATTTATAAGAATGTTGTCATTGATGGAGTCAGCCATGGTAGAAGAATGATGACGAGTGGGTGGGGAAAGATCTATATAGGTTGGGGATCCAAAGTGGCCACTACAAGTAATGGGCATAAAAGAAGAGATCCACAATGGGCATGCAAGAGATCGGTTCACCAAATGATTTAATGAAATTTAAATCTATGTAAAGACACTATTGATCAAATAAATATAATAGTAAATATGTAAGTTCTAACTAAAGAAGTACAAGCAAGAGTGAAAGATAAGAGATAAAGATGACTTAGCTTGAACTATAGGTCCGGACTAATGAATAGGATAGAAAGGCAAATTCTAGACTATGTAAGCTTTATGTGAGCGAAGGCTGAGTGTATTGATCTCGGGGACAAGAGCACTTGGAATGAGATAGGGTCACCCAGGTGTTAGCGTATATTCTAGGTTTGTGTATGTAGAATAGTTGTAATTCGGTTCTTTTTGTGTCACTTCTTATTCGTTGTAGGTTGCGTAATGTTCATTATGAGTTTTCTTAATCAAACCCGTGCATTTGTAAACGAAAACCCTAACTACTGCACAATACTCAAGCGCACATTATGTGAATAAAAAGATGCATATGTTTGATTCAGATGATCTCGGCGGGTCACCCCAATGTGATTATCACTGAGCGTTGCACTACATTTCAGACTCAATGTAGTTCTTGTGTGTGTGTGTGTGTGTGTGTGTGTGTGTGTGTGTGTGTGTGTGTGTGTGTGTGTGTGTGTGTGTGTGTGTTTTGGAATTGTGTCCCTTGAGCAAAGATGCCCTAGTCTTAGTCACACAAAGAATAACGAGCTATAACTACTTTGTCCTAATGCAAAATGAGTGATATGGAATTCAAAATAAAACCCTCCTATGTAGTCCCAAAATGTAGTCCTTAATGTAGTAGATAGAAAATATTAGCTCCTTGTAGGTGTATATGCCTCTTGAATGCTTTCCCCCTAATGAGGTTAAATAAGAAATGCATATATATGATTCCTTTTCTTAATTTTTCGTCATTACCAAGTGAAAGGCCGACCTAGGGCAGTAAACAAAGAAAAGAAAAATGTAACATCCAAAAATTTAGAAAAAGGGAGGAGGACAGAAGTGCCCAGAGAGGACAATAGTGTTTGGGCGCTATTGTCCCTAATGGGCTAATCTATACATGGAGCCAATAAGATAAAATAGTGGAATCAAAGCCGGATAGGATGTTGGCTAGTGTGCAAAACTATAAGGTGTAAATCCTGAAACAAGAAGCAATGAGGATGACAAAGGTAAAAACAATGTCAAAATAAAACAAATGTTTTAAATGACTAGTTCTCTTTCTTAGGAATCATGCATATACATGAAGTATTTAGAGGCTAGATGTACATAGTACATGCGTCCTATCTTACACACTTGCTTGTTTATTGTATGCTAGATCTTGTTTATTACTATTATATTCATTTGATCCGAGTCCTCTGATATAATATTTAAATTTTATTAAATCAAGAGCATGGAATGTACATACGTCAAAGTATAATGGAAGTTGATTTCTTTGATCTCACATGTTTTGCTTTCTTTCTTTGTTCAACAATCATTTATTTATTTATTTCACTTATTTTGTATATTATAATGAGATCACCAATCATTAATTTTAAGTTGAATACAAGGAGGAAAAAGAGAAGATGTAGCGAGATCACATTCACCATAGTCTCACGAGTGTGCTCCTAAGTATACTTACACGTATCCCTAATGATTACATTAGAGTGATACATGCCCATGTCCAAATATTTACATGTACCTACAATAAAGATTGATAATATGCGATTGCGTTCAAAATCCCTAACTCCACATCTCTAATGCATGCAAATACATGAGTAGATCGATCTTTCCTTCATTTCGACATTCCACTATTATTTCTTTCGTTACACTCTTACCAATATTCAACAATCTCCTTTGATACACACACAAATAACTATGTTTCTTAAGAAATATTGTATCCCCTGCTACATACTAGAGCAAATCAATATACACCTTTTTTTTTGGTAATTTGAAGGGATCGACGAATATGCAACAACATGAAGCTTCAAAGAGTGAAACTCTAACACAAGGTGAGTGCCATCAATCAACCTCATATAGAGTAGCATACACCAAACCCTCAACACATACTCCAAATAAATAGTGAAATTTGAACCCACGAACTAAACCACTTTAAATAATGACGAAGACCCTAAAACTAAACCAATATAAACATTAGAATTACATCCCATAAGATAGTTTTTTCATAGAGCTCAAGTGAAGTGGAATGGGTAACACCTCTTTCTTATCTACTAACCTAGGTACCTACATCCCCTATTACCGAGTTCAAAGTCAAAGTTGAATACTCATTCCTTTTGGGTATGTAGGGACCAATATCCATCATCGACGTGGCAGGAGTCATCTTTGTCGGTGATAACGACAGCGCTCCACCCAATAAGTGTCATCCTTATCCACTACCAAACATTTTTCCAAGGAATCACGCGGTTTGGTGGATACCTATATAGCGGAGAGGGAGTCGAGGGATTTTAACGGAGTGAATTGTGTGTTGCATATTAAAACTCTTCATCAACGGAATACCGCGTCTGTTTCCTGTTTTCTGTTATCTAGCAAAATGTTGGCGGTATTCAAAAGATCAGTAGCGGAGGCGCCGGCGGAGCTGATGAGCCCGCAGGTTGAGGAGAGAGAGAGGAAGAATGGCGTGCAGTTGATGGACTCCTTTGTCTCCGCTCATTCTGGGGCTGTCTGCGTTAAACTTGGCGATGCGGGAGCCATGGCTTACGATCAAAGCCACCACCCATTGCTCACACCAAGGCAAGCATTGTTTTCATTTACCAGCGAAGATATCGTTCTTAGATAAATGTTTTTTTATGTTAAATATTTAGGTTTCTCATATTTCCCCCTGGTATGCAGGGTTTTTGCTGTGGTAGATGATATATTCTGTGTGTTCGAGGGGGCGCTGGATAATATAGTGATGTTAAGGCAGCAGTATGGTCTGAGCAAATCTGCGAATGCAAATGAGGTGACGATAGTAATAGAAGCTTACAGGACTCTCAGAGATCGCGGCCCATATCCGGCGGATCAAGTCGTCAGAGATCTCTCTGGCAAGTTTGCCTTTCTTCTTTTCGACTCCAAATTTCAGACTCTCTTCACTGCAGCTGTATGTCTTTCCAAGTCTCTCTATCTTTTTCATTTGTCAAATTTGAGGGTTTGATCTAAATTTGATCCGCCCTTGACATTTTGTTCTCTGTAATATTTTGCCTGTGCAGGATGCTGATGGTTCAGTGCCCTTCTTTTGGGGAACTACAGCAGATGGTTGCCTTGTGTTATCGGATGAAGTAGGCTTGGTCAAAGAAGGGTGTGGGAAATCTTTTGCTCCATTTCCTCGGGGTAATATTTTGCACCTTCCAAATTTCTCTGTGTTTTGTTTAAGAAGAAAAGTAGTTTGTAATGTAACAGGCGATGGTTCCATTTGTGTATGTAGGTTGCTTTTTCTCCACGCCAGGTGGATTGCAGAGTTTCGAACATCCCAGGAACAAGCTGATGCCATTACCACGTATTGACAGCGAGGGGCAAATGTGTGGAGCAAACTTTAAAGTGGATGAGTTTACCAAAAAGGGCTCTGTTATCCCTAGAGTGGGCAGTGAGGCCAATTGGGCCAACAAATTCTGATACTGTCATCATTTGGGGTTTTCAATTTTACTGTGTTTTATGGATTTTTTCTTTATCTTTTTTCATCAAGAATCTCAAATGTAAAAATTCTGGAAGTGATTTATAGTTCATGAAGTTTATACATATGATTTGTGACCTTAAAAGAATGAAGGATTTCTCATCTTAAATGTAAAGACTTGATCTCACCCAGATTGTCAGCAAAAACGAAATAACGATTGAAAATAACAAAAAAATACTCCTACTTACGACAATTTATGCCTCAAGTTTTATAATTGTTAAGCAGTCCACCTGCAGCCTATATACTTTCACATTTTGTATACATGTAAAACCATATTTGTCTACCGGGGCACTTTCAACTATATATAATAAAAGCATGCTCTCAAACATTTTGATGGATGTCTTTGAATTATATTTGCACAAATATGTGCTTTCAATTATGTTTTGATGGATGGCTATACCCTGCTGTAGGGTTCTCATTTTGGCACATTTGGGAAGGGTTGGGGAAATTGATTTCACACCTTCCAATTCAATTTGCTTAAAAGTTTTGAAGGCCTTTTCAATTAGACCATGCCAATTGAATTTCATATAAGTTTTCTAGGCCTTTGCAAATCATAGCAGTGCAAGAGCCCTCATGTCTATGTGGCATTTTGCCAAGCAACTCAGTTGGAAGTGTATACTACCATGTTGCAACAACATCATTGGGCAAATAATGATACTTCTGATTATCTTTTGATGGAGGTCCTTAATTCTGTTTTAAAGCTCGCCTTTTGTCATGAGGTGAAAGGAATATTGGCAAAGGTTGTAGGATACATATTTATACATTACCCGTCACAACAATATCATTTGACAAAAATAATGCTTCTGATTATGTTTGGATGGGGTCTTTACTCTGTTTTAAAGCTCCCATTTTGGTACAAGATGGAAATGTTGGCAAAGGTGGTTGAATAAAAGTTTAATTCTGTTTTAAAGCTCGCCTTTTGTCATGAGGTGGAAGGAATATTGGCAAAGGTTGTAGGATACATATTTATACATTACCCGTCACAACAATATCATTTGACAAAAATAATGCTTCTGATTAGGTTTGGATGGGGTCTTTACTCTGTTTTAAAGCTCCCATTTTGGTACAAGATGGAAATGTTGGCAAAGGTGGTTGAATAAAAGTTTCTCAAAATGTGGTTGTATGCGTTTACCAAGTTTTATCAACAATCACATTTTGTGTGTATCATGCAAGTATTGTAGTTTCTTAGCCTAATCAACAAACTTGATTAGTGTATATCATGCAATCAGATTTGAGAAATTGACTAGCAAAGATGAACTGAATGGCTGGGCTAGGGGAAAGAAGCCAATAACCATGTATAAACCAATGACTATGAGTAGATATGTGAAGTACTAGTTCAAATCAAAGTTAACGTATATCATTTTCACATTTAAAATTTCAGCAAATAAAATGGTGACACATGTGTTGTCCCAAAAGGGTGATTTTATTCACAAAGGCTCATATTAATTTTCTTTGTATTAAAAATACTTATTTTATAAACACAAGAAAATTTGTGGGTAAAAAATCATAATCTTTTAAAGGTTATATATATATTTTAACATTATCTAATAGTTAAGTGGCTTTGTCTGACCTTTAATTTTAGGTTCACAAACATTGGCTCATTTCCCTTAAACACACGTGCATTGTAATTGATAAAAGATTGTCATTGCCATCAACTTGAAGGTGCTTGCACCTTCATAGTGTTTGCTTGTTGAATAAACAAAAACTCATTTTGAATAAGGTGAAAAGTCTGGTTACACAACTAGCATGGATGACTAACATGATTTTGTATAAATCTAGGGAGACTAACATGATTTTGTATAAATCTAGGGAGACCAAATCATTCCAATGAGAAAAAATGTTGGCAAATTGTGGATTGACACGGCCAAACACTTGTTAGATGTATTTGGTGAAAGATTATCAATGATACCCATGTTTTGTGTAGGTGGGTATTTATGATATTTTTTCGAAGATGTTTCACTTTGTTAAATCATTGTTTACGTTTTAATGAAATTTTAGATGTTATGTAAATGCACAACAATAAGAAGAATATAAGGGTTTGCAAGGTGGATTATTTTGATACAATTGTTAACATGAATAATTCACAATCAAAATGATACATTCATACATGTAACAATTGATAAACAATAAACATGGTGCTCAAACAAACGAGAGGAGAGAAATTTATAAACGTTAAACACAAAGTGCTCCAACAAATGAGAGGAGAGAAATTTAGTTGTACATGACATAAGATCGATATTAGAATTTATAAATAGTTCGACACAAGTTAAAGGAGCTGAAAATTAAACAACATGATTGTACATGTATTATATAGTCTAGATTGGAATTGTATTTATTATGACGTGGAATTGTACAAGATCTTGTTTGAGAAGAAATGAGTGTATGAAGTTCTCGTATTTGTTACATCCCAATTTATCACACTTACGTTTTGGAGACATTCGGATGACTAGGTGATAGTTACCACATTTGATACAACACTTTAATTATTTTGATTTGCTTTAGTTAACATTATGCCATGTTTTTGAGTTAAATATCTATTATTAGTTGATGTAATTTCAGTTTCGATATTGGGGATCTGCAATACGGTTGTAAGATTATTGTTTATATATTGTTTTTAGCTCATTTTAATTGATTTGATTATGTAAAAAGGATAATACATTGGTACACTTGTCTGCATGTGTACATGTGTTCTCTAGCTCGGGAAAGGGTATTATCGAGGAAAGATGTAACAAATGGATACGAGAGAGAGATTTGCCATGTGTGATTTAGTACACAAGAAATGGTTTCAAAACCATAAGTTGAGGTCATAAATTTTATTTTTAATTCAACCTTGTTTTGAATGTGTCACTTTGTATGACATGATTGATTTGATTGTATTGCGACATCTAGATAGTGTTGTGTGCTCTCCTGCGGTGAGGAGTGAAGCGTCACATTACGGGTTGAGTTGAGCATCACATTATTGTTTTACGACAATGGCATGCTTGTATTTATGTTGTCTTATGTGTTGTGTGAGTATGTTATTAAACAAAAATAAATTAAGGGTTACATTAAAAAGGGCGAGATTAAATCCCTAATGTTTTTGATTGAGCTCTTACAACTAACTCACATTTGCAGTGCATTGTTATAGCCGAGTTGTATATGAACAAAGTTACATTGCATTGGATTGAAACCAACTTGTTGAATGAATTGCATGACATTGAGCTTGTATTCTTATCTACTTGAGTTACCTTGTATTGTCAAACCAAGCTACATCAAGTTGAGCTCATATTGCATATATTGAGCTCAAACTAAGCTATATCACTTTGTATCACAATCTAGCTCGTCGAGTTAGCTTGCGAAATGAGTCGCACAATTAAACAAGTAGCAAAATGCCTCATATGCAAGCTAATAAGATTAATGCAAAATCTTATAAAGAGATCAACCATTCTACCATAAATAGACACATAGAGACATGATTCGAGTGCACAAAAAGAGAACGATGCCCAAAGTTTGGATACATAGGTTTATTCAAAGAGTTGGATGCATAAACGAGTTTAAAGAAGAAATTCAAGTCGAGAGTGAGAGACCAATATTTAAGATCTTCCATGCATAGAGAAAATAGAGGTAGAGAATGAAGGAATTAACATCGCTTCCAAGATCCTCTTCATATCTCTTTATATCTTTTATGTTTATGTGCTCCCCTACGTGTAAGTAGGAAACTTAATGGCTAGTCTCTGCTTGTAATTAGAATGGTTCGGGGTTCAAAACCCATATACTTATGGTCTTTTAAATCATGACCTAGATTAGACAGGGGTAGATAACTCTCGAGTCACAACTCGATTGAACTACGAACCTTGACACTTTGGCAAGAGTAGGGTGTTGGAAGTGAGGAGTCACGGGTTTGACTCACTCAACCCCCTAAGTATGTTGTTTTAACTTAGAGTTATACCGAAAAGTTTTCGAGTTATAAGATCGACATGGGTTCAAGAAAAACAAGGAAAACAATGAGGCTAGAATGGCTAAGACAACATAATAGTAAGGGAGGGCTTCGAGTTCGACCCCCTCCCAATGTATTTTGGATTAATAAGCATTAAATTTTCTAGCATTATTAAAAATGAGATATAATTCTTTTATCCATCTTAGAACTAAAAAAAGACACTTATACACCCATCAAAATGATGAAAAAAATGTATAGAATTCTTTATGATTTTAAGGACAAGAACCTAATGGTTCAAAACTATACAATGATTCTATGATGTAGTATATGGAATTTGAGGAGAAACATGGCATAATCTTGAAGGTTTAAGGGAAATTAATAAAACACATAACCATATGATAAAACTAAATAAGGAACACGACCGTAATACTTATTAAGGTGATACAAAGGTTTTTAACCACAAAAGAAATTAAGGGGTAGGTAAACTATGCATGCTTGTATTGTATATTAGAGCTATGACAAGGATAATGAACGTATATGTTTTTATGTCATTTATGAAACTCATAAGAAGTTTTATTTTCACATCCCGCATTTTCATTTCATGATCGTCATGAAGATAGAGTTATTAGCGTGATGTGAATCATGAAGGTTTGGGGCGAGAAGCATTACTTAGCTAGTATCGCAGCTAGGCGTAAGCACGTTTACCCTAAAAGGATAAACATGCTTACGCGTAGTTGAGAAGCTAACCGTGCAACGATGCTTTTCATAAAGCATTCACAAGATACCTCATGTTAATACTACATTTTTTTGCTTGGTTTCTTTGAGTTGTTTATCTTGTCGAGTTTGATTATTTCCATGTTGGGATACTTTGTTGGTTGTTGTACTTGCTATTGATACATCGTAGTTTACTTTTCTTGTTGGAAGTAATAACTTGTAAAAGTATGGTTGAATTTATTCATGGTTTCAATATATTATTTCATTATGTAAAAATGATAGTAAATGTTGAAAGGACTAACTCTTTTGATATTAACGATCATTGATCGAACAAAGAGAGGACCTTCAATGGGACTTTGGTAAAAATATTAGTTTCGATAAGATACATGTTTTAAGTATCTTAATTACGATTAAATGTTATTACATTTTATTGATTAAGATTACATATTAATCTGTTTTATATCATGATCGTAAAGTATTTATCATGATCATCTTTCATATGGATTTAACTTGTTAAGTCGGTTAATTATCTTGGGTCCGATCGATACTCCTTTCTGGATGAATAAGCGATTATATTGACTGCTTTACGTAATGGCATGATTGGTTTAAATGACTTGTTAATACACCCTTGGTGAGTAGTAAAACATATAATTGTTAAAAGCAAACAATGCATGGTTTATTAAAAAGGTTAAAAATTATGGTTTAAGACCATATTCATAGGCTTGGATTATAAGTTAATGTGGAATGGTCATATGCAATTGTTTTGTTTAATGATTAATGGGATCACCAACCTTATATAAAGGCTTTTATTTGTTTATCAATTTGACTATAGTCAATTGGTCATGGTTTGACTACTTAATATATTAAATCTGGTCGAACCATGACCTATGCAAATTATATGGTTTATATTTTAGTCTTGGACCGCTCAAAATCTTCGAGTTGGTATTGGAGGGAAATTGGAAGTTGGTGGAAGGAGGAAGATAAGATTAGCCACCATGTGGCACCCGCAAAACATTAAATGCGAGTTAATGAAATCCCCACGGATCTCGGGGAATGGGAGAAGCTATTGTGAGGGCTAACTTGGTTTTCATTCCTCCTTCACCATTTTCTCGCTTCCTTTTTGGAGCTCGCATGTGATCTTTGGGCTATCTATTTTCGAGTTTTAGTTGCTTATTTTTGGCAAATCTTGCATGATGGTAAACATGGAGCAAAGACATTTAAGTTTTGAGATTGATATATTAATGATGTTAGTTGTTTTTGTGGAACAAATTAGTGGAAATCATTACAAAGGTTATTGTGAATATTTTTCAAAGGCTTGTCTTTCTCCGGGCATGGATTCACACCCTTTTTGGTTATTTCATTTGGAATTATAGAATGGATTATGTATGAATTTTCAATGGTTTTAGTTGATATCATGCAATAATTAGCTATGTGATTTGGGTTGTGTCTGGGTGTTCTATTTTCTACTATTCTTAAGATTTGTCTACATGTTTATACCATTTGGCTTACGGTTGAAATCGAGGATTAAATCCTCATGGTAACTAAGTTTAAATGTTGATTATCTAAACTGAAATAGTTATACCAGTGTCATGTGAAACCCTATGAAATGATACCAAGTCAAGTTTTCCCGGTTATGGGATTATTATGTTTTGGGTTTGAACAAAAATCGACTCTAACTGATTTAAAGTTGTGGGTAATTGTGTATTCATGATTTTGAAATTTATTGGCCAATCTGTCTCAGTGCATGAGTTTGTTACCCATTTAACAAAGACCCAACTCATGGGTTCTAATTGGTTAAGAGCTCGTGGAGATTGAAGCCTTATCATTGAGTCGAGTTTGTGGACTTATATTATTATAAATGAGATTTTGGAGCTCGAAACCCCGCACTTGCTTTCAATTTTTTTGTACCTAACATTGTTTATATGAGCTCGAGTTGTGTATTGGATTCCATTGCTTGAGACTGCATGTATGAAAATGGTAGAATTTTCTTCCATTCACTTTTCAATGAATGACTTGTTAGTAGATTCCTATGTCATTGCATGGTCTTCGGGAGATACAATAGCGTATGTTCTATGCAAGGCCTAAGGCCTCAATGGGTTACTAGACTTATCTTTGATTAGGTTGACATGTTTAGTCATTTCAAGTGATTTTTACTTCTCTGGTTTAGCTTGTTTGAAAGGTAGAAATAAGAAATGTTATGAATGATGATAATTAGTGTGGTTGATAGCATAACATGAGTGAAAGGATTATGTTATCATTAAATAGAAATTTTTCTCGTATTCCTTGCATGTCAAGGGCGTAAGAGGGAATTTATATTTTGTAAAATATGCCTTCGAGAATATTATCTTAATTTAAACAATTGGTTGATGGTAGACAATCAGTATTGGTAAGTGAAATGAAAAGGATCATTTGATAACTTGAGGTTGTGCTTAAGTTGATATTATAATTTATAGGAAAGATACTATTTCTCCTTTTCATTTCAATGTGGCAAATCAACTAGGTATTATGTAATGTGATTGTTTGCCTAAATAACTAGTTGAAAAGGAAGATTGTATTGATATGGCGACTTTAATTTTATGATACATCAACTAGATTTTGTGTTAAGGTCTATGACGTTTAAATTGCCGAGATTATCAATTTGTGTGTTCTTCCTTTATTCAATAATGCAATAAGTAAATGTAATGTTATTTAGATATGAACTAATGCCATTAAATCAAACATTACATATTCAATTATTTCGTAAGGAAGTAACTAGGAAAAGAGATGTTGATCCATGCTAGTTCTTGGAGATGACCATCTACATTATCATTTTTTTTGACAGATAATAGGATGGAATAGTTAGTTTGTGGATTATTTCTAGATTGTTTACATGCATGTTTTTCCCACGATAAATTAATTATTTGATTCGTAGTCATTGATTTGATGTATAAACTAAATTGGATCATGTAATCCATATGGAACGAAACATTGTTCACAAATTTGTATATGGTAGTTGGCCTACTATATCATTATGAATTTAATGTTGTACCTTTTAAATAAGGATTTATCCTAAATGAGTTCATGACATATTTTATTATTTGACTAAATCCTTATGTGATATAATATTGATGTACGCTGATTTTATCAGCGGTTGTACTTGAAAATGATTGTGAATTCAATTGAACTTGATTATTTATTTGTACTTTATGATATCATTTAATCCAATTTATTTAATGATAATTATAATAATGATAATCACAACATCATTAAATAATGAACATAATTAATAAAGTAAGCAATTAATGCTTTGTTTCATAACAACGGTATTAGAGTTGTGAACTAATGTATATTTCTAGACTCAATCGTAAGAAGATAAATTCAATAATTGCTTCATTATATAGTTTAACCAATTAATACTTGAAAGGCTAATTGTACTTGGTTATGTTAACTAGTTAAGAGACATAATGATGTCAAAGGACAACAATATGTACCATATGCAAATCACTAAATAATGACTAAATAAGAATTAAGTATTGCGGAGCAATGCTGAATTTAATATTATACAAATTTCTTAAAAGCATACACATCTCTTGTTGATAGGTACTTCACAATAGACATTGTTATGATAAACATGACATCGTCTAATCAAGATTTGGATGATTATTTAGTCTTAATATGATGATTAATCTGAAACTAGTCTTGATGACGGAAGTCATAAGGCGGCATTAAGAGTTTGGAAACATAGAATGACATTAGTAAATGTGTTATTAATAACTTGTTGTAAACCTTATAATCTTACTTAAAATCTTAATGGCATACTTAACTTATAATCATCTTATGTGTTAAATTGGCATGGACTCTAAGTACCACCTATGTAGTTGAATGTACTCTAATCGTACCATATTAGGACAACTACGAAAATGGTAGTGATTAATTTGACATGAGTCATAAGTAGTCATTATCTTTCCCATAGGGGTCCTAAGTCGGGACCGTTTGTGTACACTCGGTCGAGAGGCGAGACGTAGATTTCAAACCTTCTTAATACATTGGATTAAAAAATTCAATTGATTAAGATTTGATCCAAATAATTGTGTGAAATGATGATGTGGTGATGGGATAAGTTTCGAGTGACTTATGTGTGGTCATGAAACTAAGCATGCAAAGCATAGCTTGAAAAATTTGGCGTAAGTAGTGTACTAGATGGTTACATTGTCAGTTCACCGAGTTCCAATAAATGGTGTGAGATACCAGATAAAACTCAGTTAACTAATTTTTCAGGTAGACACTTAGAATTGCATCAATTCACATACCTAAATAAAATGGTTAAAAAATTACATACAAGTTATGTACACTTGAATAAAGTGATGATTAGGGAGATCAGGTAGATTTCATAATTAAGCACACTCAAAAGAGTGATAAAGGGGATTGGGTAGATCTAATGGACCTTTACAACTACACATGGTTATGATGTTATCATATGGATTGTAAAACTATATTACTTGCTTTGGATTATTATTTTTGAATTATAAAATCATTGAAGACATGTATTGGGGATTAAGGGGTTTGTTTTAAAAAAATCCCTTAACTCGAAGTTATTATAACATTAGGTTTTACATTTTGGTATCAGAGATGTAGGTTAAATGAACTCTTGGACACAATGGGTTCTTACGCTAACACTAAACATATTTCTTGTATAGCGAGAACAAAATGGTTAGGACAAGAGGAAATATTGTAAATAATCAACCAATTGGGGTTTGGTCACACTTTGTCTAGAAATTCGACGAGATACTTGTTGTCATGCAAGAAAACAGAATCGAATTGTTGTTCGAACAACATATTTTGGTTGAGGAGGAAGATGATGTTAGTGAGTAAATTGAGCAACCCAAGAGCCTTCGCTCAATACAAAAAATAATAATGTTGCGAGTAATAATGAAAATGCAATGCAGATCCCAATCTTTGTAATTAACAACGTGAATGCTAGTAATAATAATGCACATGCTGCAAATAATAATGAAAATGTTGAAATTAATAATGTTAATGCTACAAACCTTAACGTTGGAACCAGAACCAACTTGAAAATAAGAGGGAATGTTTGGCAACATAACTATCAAACGACATCAAACGAATAATTCCCCCAAATTTTGATAGGACAACGCTAGGGGATGGGGATGAGAATTGGATCAACGAGATGGAGAAGTATTTCGCCATCAGAAACTTCCTTGAAGAAACTAAGGCAGTTCGGGGTGCGTATAAACTCACAAAAAAAGGATTCCTCTTGGTGGGACAACCGAAAGGTAGAACTGGGGGTAGATGTAGTCAACATCACTGGATCGATTCAATTTCTATTTTAGGTAGCGTTGGTTACCAAAACTGTACTATGACCGAAAGATGTCGAATTTCGGCCTTAGTTTAGGGCAAGTTGAGTGTAATAGAGTATTGGGTATAACTTACTAAGTTATTAAAATATGTTCCTCAATACCAAGCTGATGCAAAATTTAGAATAAGAAAGTTCATCGAGGCCTAAACCTTGTTATAGGTGGGGAAATGGATGTACATATGCCTTCAACCATAGAGGTAATTTTAGAAAAAACCATCTCGCCAAGAGTAGAAAATGCAATCTATATCTGCTCATCATGATAAAATGATGAAAAAGAATTTGAGATCACCATTTCCACTAACACCAAAGTAGAATTGGTGGAAGAGAGTGGGCAATAAAGCTAGGAATGGAAAGAAATTTACAACAACAAAGTTTCTTTCAGAAACCGCAAGAAAAATTGTCAAAATAATGTAGAATGAATGAAAATAAAACTAAAAGGAAAGGTCATATAGGAGGATACTTTAAGTGTGGTGGTGATCACTACGTGAAAATTGTCCTCATCGAAACAAGGATAACAACCAATAACATTAGATTCATGTTGCGGTGGCAATTAGGCAAGTGAAAAGAAAGCCACACCTATTGAAAGAACTACATGAGTCTAATACAAAGTAACAATAATAAGCACTCTATTATATATATTTAGAATCAATTACACATATATAGGAGATATCAATCCTATAAACAAGGAGTTAACAACTATACATGAGAATTGTTAAAACAATTCTTCTAATTAACAAATATCCTATTTTTGTGAGTTTGGTGAAATAACCCAACATCACGTATTAATATATCACACACAATATAATATTAACGTGAGCACTAATAAATGTTTTCCTAACATTCCCCCTTAGTGTGAACATGGGGAAAACCTCTATACTACACTGCACTTTGATTTCACGATCATGTGATTTTCCTTTCGATTATCACAAACCAAAAGTTGGTTTTCCATCGGTTAACCAAAAACTGAGAGTGAGGTGGTTTTCTAGTGGTTGACCACAAACCAAAAAGGGGTGAAGATTTTCAAATGTTTTACCTACAAGCATATCACGATGTGCCAGTGCATTCTTCAACTCTCATCATAGTTTCTCTTTCGAGAGATAAAAGTTCGACATCCGTGATAATGCAAAACAATCATCCAAATTATAAAAGCGATACATTGTGTTATATACCCCCACAATGTGAAGTCTCCATAACACATTATTATGAAAACACCATATAGAAATAAAATGAAATCAACACACACTCACATATGTCACCAAATCAATAGGCGCGGCCTCCTCGGTGGTGAGTAATGAGAGGACACCAATTGTCCTCTATCCTCCGTGTATCCTCTAATCTACAATGTCCTACTTCTAGCTTAGTTGGATTTAATCATAAAGCTCAAATACAAACCTTGAACAAACGTTGAATTCCACCAAAATGCGTCTGTAAGGATTTTTTTACAAACTTTTGACACTTAAAAATCTAGAAAACTTTTTATAATGACTCTTTTGGACAACATTGACACTCTGATAATGATACTTTCAATGGTATAAAACAACGTGACTTGAATTTTGACACTTTGAATTACAAATTTTGAGATTATAAATGACAACTCGACAACATAATTCTTGACACGTTGAATACAAAAATTTATTTGACACTGTTTCACCGTTTTCTTTACATTTTCAAAATGACGAAATAGATAAGGGTAAGGGCCAAGGAGGAATACCTGTTTATGCTGGTCGGTTGATGGTTGTTGTGCGCGTTCTGACTTCTTGATCCAATGCCAATTGTGAGATATTCCTTTTGGCTAGGAGGAACTACCTGTAATAGAAAATAAGACCACAAAAAGATAGTTAAATGATATATGACAGTGGACTGCCTAGCATATGCTAGTTCCGAGAAGTGTGATACTTCCTAGATGGCTGTCAATCCACTGTTTAAAACAATTTAATGCCAAAAATAAAGGAAATCCTACTGTAGATGATATGATTTAGGTTTCTCATTCAAGTACAATAAGCAAATCTTAACATAACAGGCTAGGCTATGGTCAGATTAAAAAGGTAGGTGGTTGTCAGGGTGTTGGGACTAGTCAGGGTCTGATTCTGGGTTGTTTAGGTCAACTGGTGAGATGATTATTAGGTCTGGGTCTGTTCTTCATCAAGGTATAAAACATAGAGACCGATGTCGGTCGGGTATAACTGATGCCAGTTTAGGTAGAACCGAAAATGATTGTGGATAACCGGCGTTGGTATGGTTGAGGTAAAAGAAACTTGAATAGATCAAATGGCAGGGGCTGATCTGAGGTCAAATGAGGTTGGGAGAGTGGATGAGAAGGTCTGTGGAGATCTCAGGTATGCTCATAAATGGATATTAGGTCAGAATGGTGATTTGGTGATGTGGGTAAGGGAAATGGTTGAATTACAAGCTAATAAGCAATGGAGGAATGAACATGCAAAGTATAAACTAATGACAGGAATGACAAAAGTTAACTATGCCAAAATAGACAATGTTGGTAGAGATGAACTTACTGTGATGCAGGTTTTGATGGCTGAATGGAGATGGCTGTTGATCGGTTGATGGAACGGAGCTTGGTGCAATGGTGATGTTTCTTGGAATGTTACCATGAGTGCCAATGCTTCGAATCTTTCTTGGTGTTGGCTATGGATGCTTGGGTGCATGAAATACTCTGGTTTTCTTGCATGCATCTCTCTTCTCCCTTACTCTCGAATGTGCCAACCCAAAACAAGGTTGCTTAGATGAATAAGTGGTAACCGATGACGGTTCCTTCTTGACCGACATCAGTTTAGGTTTGACTGGCTTTGGTTAAGGCAGGATTCCCAAGGTCTACTAAAATGCGCAGATCTTGCTGATTTCTTTTGGTCCAGTTCATTTCTTCACCGAGATCAGAATAGAAACTTCCCTTCTAATGGGCAGGAATGTGGTTAGAGAGATTTTAGGGATTGATTTTAGGTTTGGAACAAATCTTAGCTCATTAAGGCAAGTAAGATTAGGTCTTAGTTATGGAAACATGCCAAGAATAGGTCTAGGGTGAGGTGGTGGATGAGGTGTCTAGGTGAGGTGGAAATTAGGTCAATTAATGTAATTAAATGATGAATATTGTGAGGATGGGTATTAATTAAATTAAATTAATATTAATGTGGTGTGGAGGGGGCCGTGGTTAGGACAATATGTTTGGGTTGGTTATTTGATGGGGCACAAAGGGGAGTGTGACCCAATTTTGGTGTCTACATTTTGCCCCTTTTTGTTCCATTGCTTGTATTGGTAAGCGACATTGAATTGAAAAAAATAAGATGTGGTTGCCCCATGTGTGGGTGAAGGTGATCCCCCTCAAACTAAGAACTGATGAGGTAGAAGATAGAATCAGTGAGTGGTTTATTAAAGGGGATGTGATGAAGAGGCGAGTGGGCAACTGGGGTAATGGGGTAAAGGTCCACTCAGGTAATCAAGGTAATGGGCCAAGGTTAAAGGTAGTGACATTCGAATGCACGCACACGTATAAACTACGACACGGTACCAAGTTGAAGAGCATGTAAACTCTACATCATCTAAGGTCGATAGGTTTATCCAAACAAGGTTGAGGTGATTCTTGTATCCAAGGTATAGGATATGGTGCGGAAGCACATCACAGGTCAGGTGTAGGAATGTTTAGGTATGTCAAGTGCATCAAAGGTTGGGTCATGATAAATGGTTCGACAATAGGCAAGGTAAGGTCATTAGGTCGAACAACACAAGTAATAGTTTTGCAAGGTATAACAAACACATGAGTTCATAGGTCATTAACAATGTTCTAGGTCCAGGTAGCGAGGTCACGACACGGGTAAGGATGAGGTATGGGTAAAATAACAAGTCCCAAAATGTAATTAAGGACATGTATATGTAAGCTATGCATGGAATTTGGTTGCAATAAGGGTGGGTAAGGTCAAACAGTGGCCGGTTTGGTTAAGTGTTGGTTAGAAATGGGGAAAGGGTTGGTTAGAAATGGGGAAAGGGTATGGGCAAGAGTATGATGGGTAACCGATGCCGATCATATGTAATCGGTGATGGTCTAGGTAAGCCGATCATAGTTTATTAGGGCAGATGACCGATGTCAGTTTGGGTATAACCGACCACGGTGTGCTAGGGCATAGGACCGATGTTAGTTTAGCTATAACCAACGTTGGTCAGGTCGACGTGGGTATATAAAAATAAAAAATCCGTATAATACGGATTCATTTGTACATTTTGGATTTTGTGAAAATGATAGAGCATTGAACGAGTTGTGCTTTGTCGGGAGGAAAGGACGAGGGACGATATACTACTTGAGGTGGGGAGATCCGGTTGGTTAGAGGATCCAGGTAGATGGGTCCATGAGCACAAGGGGATCGATTGTGATTGGGTGGAGGTCAGGAGGATTGGATTTGGTGATTAGACATGGTAGAGGTTGGAGAAGGTTCGGGTGGTCCACCGACATAAGCGGCCGATGTGCCACTACGCGATGGCACCGAGATGAGGTAGGATTCTATCTGATCCTATATTTGTGATTGAAATAGGCTATTTAAATGGGGTTGGGTGAAAATTTGGGTGTAAGTTTATTATTGGGAATGTATGGGTAAGAAGGAAGGAAATGAGGGGTGGGAAGGTCTAATGTAGGTTAAATAGGATTGGGAATAAAGCTAGGCTAGGTTTGGGTAGGTTAGAGTGGAGGATTAGGGTAGATTTTGGGAATTTTTGAAAAGTAGGGTAGGGGTTTGTGGTTATTGACATCGTGACAGTGACCAATGTCGATCAAGTGTTGGCTGACATTGGTGGTATTTGGCCAGCATCGGTCAAGTAATGGGTGACCAATGCTAGTTACACATGACCGATAACGATCGTTGTTGACCGGTGTCGGCTAGCTTTATGGGAAAATAGGGCAGTAGAGAGCAAGGGTAAGTGTTGATCAGAGAATACTTGTTAGAGAACACAAAAGGAGTCCACGTGGGAGAGAAGGCCAAGATCAAGGGCGCGGAAGGACATGAAAGACACACGTGTGAAAGACAAGTTTAGCTTTGAGGACTTAGCTGATTTTGAGCATGAAGACTGTTTTTAGAAGATGGAGTGTGAAACACACCAACGATGTGGCTAAACATGCGCACCATGCATTGTCTATCTTTGGAGGAGCGGATTGAAACATTTTGCATGATGACGAGCTAAGAATAGGATTGACACTTCAGTTAACTGTAAGAGGTCTATAGATAGCACACTTACATGTGTGGCTATGCCTGTAAATGGTGTGTGGCTATTAATAACATGTGGCCTATTTCTAGAATTGATAAGCGGTGAAGGGCAAGTCCCCACCATATATATATGATGTTAGGTACATAGTAGGTAAGAGTAACAAAGAATATATAGAGTGTGTGTATGTATGTGTGATGGATGTATGGAGGTAAAGAGATATACACATATGACTGAATTACTATATCAGATCCATACACGCATCGATATAGATTGAATTTATTGTAAGGAGCTTTTGTATTTATTAATAGATGGAAGATATTGGATGAATCTAAGTTTCGTTACTGTGTGTATTTGAGTAGTGCATGTTATTGATTCAATCATGATTCTTGTTAAATCTTGTTCCTTCATAGATCTGAGTGTAGCATGCATTGTAGAATGATGGATTAGTTATGAATCTATGTGTTTCTTCCTTCATCACGCTAACATCCTGCTACAACAACCCTAAAGAGGGACTTGGTACCTTTGCGCACTTTAGGTGAGTGCTCAGTCAAGGCTGAGTGATGTGCCAACATGACTAGGGTGTTATCTAGTAAATTCTAGGCTGCATCATTGGTTCTATTGTCGAGACCTCTTTTTCAATTGTTTTCAGGATGGTTCACGATGAAGATGTACTCGATTAACTCTAGCAAGTATTGAGGAATGGATACATGATCTGGAGGAAAAATATGCACGATGGTTTAGCAGTGGATATGAGTTTAATGCACGCACTTGGGTAGAACAGAATATGTATGACAACTTATATGAGAGATTTTTTGCTATCTTTCCAGTAGAACTATACAAGTGGCTTATTGCTTATGCATCTCAATGGAACTAGAGGTATCACGCACTTGTTTGGACACAAGAAGAAATTTCAGGCCCTTTATGATGCTTTTCGATTTGGAATCGTCTGTGGATATGTGGTTTCATGGTTTTCTAAATAATTATATTCTGGAATATTCAATTTCGACATACTCTTTCCCGAAGGTAGTTGAATTCTAGTTTTTATGGTATCTAAGAGGAACATATTTGCAAAGTATTCCGCTTGCGATCAAGATCTTGATGATAAATTTGAACCTAGAGAGTAAACCGATGGCTAACTAAACTTCACCACGCGCGAGGGTAGGAACAGGTTTGGTGAAAGATGGTAGACCTAGCGGTAGAGAGGCAGAGAGAGGAAAGGTGGCTTAAGTTTAATGAGGTGCGTGAGAGGGAGATAAAGAAGTAGCGTTACGTTGTAGAAAGTATGACATTGAGGAGAGAGATGGCTCATGAAGGATTTACAGATCACATAGAAGACATGGAGCCAGAGCATCATGAACTCCCCCATCTTGGAAAACATGACAAAGATTCCCCCTCGGCCTCACACAGAAGTGTGCCAACAGAGACTACCTAGACTGTGGGTGTGCATCTTAATCCACCTGGTGACCTAGCCCTTGCGCTTGGTTTTCCAGTATCTAGTATGAAAAGTAACCAGAAAGCTAATTTGGGAAGCAGGAGAGCAGGAGTAAGTCAAGGAGCAAGTAAATCAATGGCAGGACAAACGACTTCAATGATATCTAGAGAAACATTCTTAGGCACATCGTTCACACAAAATGTTGGATTCACCTTTGGAAGTGGAACTACCTCACAGACTGTAGGGGTTCGAAGATAATACTATTGTTGGAGCACGGGAGTACATCTACAGGTCCTATTCCAACTACAGATGGAGGATCAAGAGGTATAGGTGGTTCTAGTTCCGGTGGATCTGGTGGTTCTGAGGCAAAGGGAACACAGGTGGTTATCAGATCAAGTGGTCAAGGTTCGCAACAACCACATAATATCTATATGGAGATGTCTCTTCATCTCCCGAAATATAGAGGTATAGAGGATGTTGCCGAACATGTGCATATGTGTGAAATATTGTGGCGCGCTAAAGGGATCATGGTTGTTGAGCGTAAGGCAAGTCAATTCACCACTAAATTACAGGGAATGCACACAACTGGTATAGGAAGTTTGACCTTGATCAAACTTGTGTGGATTATGTAGCATTGAAGGATGATTTCTTAAAAGAGTTCCATATCCCTGAGTTTGAGTAGAAGAGTATTAGTGCGCTCAAGGATATCAAGTAAGGCACTACTGAGAGTGTACGTGAGTATGATGCTTGTTTTAAGACACTTATATCTAAGCTATCTTATGATATTCACGCCAGCCAACATGCATAATGGTTCATTGGAGGATTGATTACACATTTTAGAAGGGCGCTATCACATAAGACATACATTGATCTACACAAAGCACTAGAATTAGCTTTGCATGCTTTGAGGCAATTGGGAGTATTGACACTAGCGTTAGTCCATTCCTAGAGGCACAGATTGTAGCTATGGAAAAGTAGTTAGAGAAGCTATCAAAAATTAAGCCCATGAAACGTGCTCAGGAATTTGGTGTATAGATTATGAAGTGGAAGGTCACACCAAGGATAGTTGCCCTTGTAGATCTGTATGCTCATTACTGTTGTACTGTGAGATATGCCATTTGAATCATGATGCTAGTCACTGTCCTTTGTTATAACGCATGATAAGGAAGAATGTATCTTGCTTTTGTAAGATTTGTAGGTCCATGACCCATGATACTGAGGATTGTGGGTTGTTTGGTCAGATCCAGGATGCTATAAACATTGGGGTACGACAGACAAGTATAAAATATAATTCTAAGGGTAAGAATGAGCACCAGGATCAGGATCATAATCAAATGTGCTATGACAGGAATGAGGGGTGTTTTGAAGGAGGTTGTGGAAGGGGATGTGGATATCATGGTGGATATGGAGGATGAGGTCATGGTGGAGGAAGAGGTGAGTTCCCTCATGGAACATGTTATACGTGCGGATCTCCTAACCACTATAGGCATGAATGTCCTCAGAATATTGCATGTTCTTTCTACGGAAAGAACCATAGCTATGAAGAGTGCCCGGAATTATATGAGCATCTGAGTAAGCAACATAAGAAAGAAAACAAAGGCATCGGGATGGTTAGAATCTAGCACGTGGTAGAAGATTAGTGGATTCCCAAGATAGTAGAAGGACCTAAGGCATTGATAGTGAAGATTACTACACGTGCTGAAGTAACGCGCGTAAGAGAGGCATTGCACCAAAAGCCTACGATCACTAAGGAGGAGGTTTTGCATGCAAGGTACCCAGATCTTGCTCATTAGAAGGAGGTTTACCAGGATACCATGGAAGTGTTAAGGAATCTTCAGGGTGAAATACAATACCTAAAGGATCGGAAAAAGCATCGAGAGGCAGTCTAAATTGATATCGATGATCTACGAGAAGTGTGCAAAATATTGTGCCAGGAGAACATTATCCCACTATTAGGAAGCTGGTTAAAGGGTAACACTCCATGTGTAAGTCTTAAGACCGGACGGCGAGATTCTACATACAAATCTCCCCCTAATAGCATTGACTATGGAAAAGAAATTACTCAAATGTTGTTGCGGATGGGTGGCTATTGAGCAACATATCGATTGATACAAAGCGTAAGTAAATGTGCTTACATTAGATGCTTGGGTATAAATTGGGAGGCTTCCATTGAAGCCATCATCTAATGTGTTGTTTATGACAAACCGGACTAAGGCCACTCCCATAGGAGTTTTGAAAGATGCATCTATAACTATACAAGGGGCCAAGTTCACTGGGATTTTGAGGTATTAGCACTTGCGAAAGCGAAAACTTTCCAAATTTGCTTGGATGCCCTTGGTGTTATGCGAATAATGCTGACTTGAGGTTTAATAAGGGGTATATCAGCTTTGAGAACAAGGAGGAAAGAGTTGTGATACCTTTGACAGATGGGAATTCTACACCATATGTTGAGCCTCTAAGTGAGGAGGACTTAAACAGAGTTTATGTACATGCTATTCAGGACCTAGAGGTCAATGAGCCATCAAAAGAAGGCATCCTATAGTGGGAGGATTCTCATTCTATTAGTGATACTACGAGTATTGCTTGCAACAATTGGGCTCATGGTACATATGAATTGGTAGGGTGCGAGGTAAAAGTACAATTATGCGTAGGAATGGATTTCATTTAGTTCGACGGATATGTATCACAATACCTTGGTATATAGGGTCAGAATATCTTCTTGCATTCTTGAAAGCCATGGAAACATAGTGGACAAATCAAATTAAGAGACGAGATATGTTAGTATATACCTTGTGTGGGACAACAATGTGCTGGTGGGTAGTCCACAAAGATAATCTTATAAATTGGGAAGAGATTGGATTTGCTTTTTCTACTAGGTTTATAAGGAACAATGTACCTACACAAATATGCACTTATCATAGTGATCAACCTATTCAACATCATATTCAGCAAGAGTGAGAGACTTTGGACAATAGGACAGGAAGCATTACCACCTTCTCTGGGTGCATTGATTGTACTCTACGCTACAAGGATGCACAAACACCGTATGTATATGCAAAATTACATTGAGAGACTGAAACTGAAAAGTTTGATTGCAGGGATGATCCAGACCTTTGACTACTTTTCTTCTCAACCTCATGTAGAAGAGGCATTAAAATTTGTCAAGCGCTTAACTATGGGAGATAATGCAAAATTAGAAGAGCATATTCAGGAATTATTCGGTGAGGCAAAGTTCGGAGCATGTTTTGAAAAGGAAGAAGAAATGGAATCCATACTACTTGAACACACTTGCCTTGAGAAAGAGAAGGGAAAGATGGTTTACATCATAGATGATGAGGAAGTTGAGAACCTGGATATTGAACATTCACAAGGGGTGCGCGAGGTCTTGGATAATGCAAACAAGGATATGCACACCTATCATGAACCCATGAAAACAAAGAAGGTGAATATAGGTTTAGAGGTTGAGCCTAAGGAGGCCATAATTGGAGACTATTGGTTAGACTCGGAGGTAGCAAAGATCATTGAGTTACTTAGGGATTATCGAACTTATTCCCTCGAGGGTATCATGAACTTAAAAGAGTGCATGAATCACTTGGGGAAATTAATATAAAACTTAAGGACAAGATTACAACTAGTTAGAAAGAGACCTTACAGAATGAATCCTAATTTGCGCAAAAGGTAAAAAAAGATTGATAAAATGTTAAAATATAGAATTATCAAACCCCTTGATGAGTCAGAATGGGTTAGCCTAATGGTGATCAGTATCAAGAAGGATAGATGAATTAGAATATGTGTGGACTACAGGGAGTTGAATGCTGCATGTGTAACAGATCCATTCCCTATGCCATTCACTAAGGAAATACTAGAAGGTGTTGCGGGAGTGGAATATATTCCTTCACGGATGGGTTTTTAGGTATCATCGAGTTAGGATTGCTCGGGAGGATAAAGGAAAGAGAACATTTACTATCGAATGGGGCAGTTTTGACTATACTTGTGATGCCTTTTGGATTAAAAAAACGTGCTTGTTTGTATTCTCACTCATAGTTATTCAGCATTCAAAGATTTTATTCAAAACTTCTTACAAGTTTACCTCGATGATTTGATAGTATATGGGCTTGTGAAATATCATTGTGACAATTTGTGCTTAATGTTTGAATGATGCAGACAGTTGAGTATCTCTTTGAACATCAAGAAGTGCATATTTTCTACACCATTTGGAATACCAAGACATATAATCTGCAAGGAAGGTTTGCTAGTTGATCTAGCCAAGGTTGCGATCATTTTTAGGCACAGGTGCCTACCAGTCAAATTGAGGTGCGTGGATTTGTAGGTCATACAAGATATTATATAAAATTCATCAAAGGGTATGCCAAAATTGCTGCACCCTTAGAAGAGTTATTGAAGGGAAAAGGTACATTTTATTGGGGAGAACTGCAACAACGTGCATTTGAGATATTAAAAGAGAAACTTACTACCACACCCATTCTACGCTTTCCCTCATGGGATAAACCATTTCATGTTCATGTGGATGCTTCTGACATGGCTATTGGTGTTGTGTTAGCTCAACCAGATGAAGGTATTGTAGATCATCCAATTTTTTTTGCTAGTAGGAAGTCAATTCTATTGAACGGAATTATACAACTACAAAGCGCGAAGCTTTTTCCATGATCTATGCATTACATAAGTTTTGTCAGTACTTGTTAGCAACACCATTTGTGTTTTATAAAAATCACATGGCATTGAAGTACTTGGTAAACAATCACGTCTTACAGGGGTGTATATGCAGATGGGTGCTCCTATTTCAAGAGTTTGACTTCACAGTTGTTGAAGCTAGGGAAAAGTAATTCTAGACCAGACCATTTATCTAGAATCAATTCAGGAGAGGATGCACAAAAAATTAAAGAAACCATGCTAGATGCACTGTTATATAGGTTACAACTTGCGCCCATGGAATTAGAAGACATTGCTGTCTTTCTACGAACATGTATAACACCAAAAAGGAATGAAGGAATTCAAAAACAAACAACTTACTATACGCGTGGCAACATTTATGTTAATCAGTGGTGACCTCTACAAGCAAGGAAGAGATGAAGTATTATGTTGTTGTATATTAAAGTATGAGTGTAAGGATATCATGGAAGAAGCTCATGGTGGTATTGCAGGAGGCCATTATGTAGCTGATGCAATTGTCTGGAAGATCCAACTTGCTGGATTATGGTGGGAGACATTGTATAAGGACTGTAAAGAATATTGTAAGGCATGTGATCATTGTCAACTCCTAGGAAAACTAGGGAAAAGAGATGAGATGCCTTTGAGACCGATTCACGGTGCCGAACCGTTCAAGAAATGGGCCATTGACTTTGTAGGATGTATTTCACTCGCTACGTGCAAGACTAGATCGTGCTATATCATTACTTACAAACATTATCTCACGCAATGGGCAGAAGCAACACCTACAAAGGACTGTACAACAACTACAGTAGCTAGGTTTCTATGGGAGAATGTTCTTACAAGATATGGATGTCCCTTAAGCTTGACAAGTGATAGGGGTACACACTTTTTGAATGAGACAATCAGGATCCTATTAGATGAGTTTATGGTTGCACACCATAAAACTACACCCTACCATCCTCAGGAAAATGGAACTGTTGAGGCTTTCAACAAGATTTTGAGCTAGACTTTGACAAAAATATGTGATGTTGGAAGAAAGGATTGGGATGAAAAAGTGTCAGCTATTATTTGGGCATATAGAACAAATTACAAGAGATTGAACAAAGCCACACCATTTCAGTTGGTGTTTGGCATGGAAGCTATTCTCCCTATAGAATTTATGTTACCTTCTTTGCACATTACGCGTGTTGGAGGTCTAGCTAATGAACAAGCTTTAGAAGAGTGTATCGAGAAGATGATTCAACTGGATGAGCGCTAGCCATAACACGATGGAGTCAGAAGTAGGAAAATGCCGAGCGAAGGCATGGCATGAAAAAAAAAAAGGGATAAGAAGTTTGAGATTGGACGAATGGTACTTCTTTATGACTCGAAGTTCTTGCACCATCCAAGCAAGCTCAAAGTACATTGGTTGGGGCCGTATGTCAAAGACTTATAGACTTGAATCGGTGCTTTTCGATTAGAAGCACTTGATGGAACACGACTACCTAGTTACTTTAACGGGAGTAGGCTAAAGCCCTACTATAAATAAGTCTTCTTGGTGTTTGTAATAAGGCAATATTTCCATTTAGATTATGTTTCCCTTCAAGTATTTCCTTAATGTATTTCTTTCATTATCACTATGCTTTGTCAATTTAGTTGTTGTTCTTGTGTAATAAGTGCACTTACGTGCATGAAGATAATTACTATATGAAGAATGTTTATGTGCAGAGGACTGCACATACTTTTAGTGTGGGGTGGTTGTAGTTATCCAAGTAAAAGACTATGGGAATTGAAAGGTGAAAGGAATAAGCTGCTACGGGTGTGCTTTAAGTCAAAAGAAGATTACTTCTCAAAAGTGACCAAGGATGGAGATGAATGAAAGAACAGTATAATGTGAGGTAAGCGAGGCCATGATAACTACCAAGAGAAGGTACAATGATGAGGTACTCGGGCGCAATGGTGCACGCTGAAGATAAGTCTATGACCATAGGGTAGGAAGGCACGCTAGAAGGTTATAGCTAGGGTGCGAAGATGTACCGCATGGAAAAAAAAATTTGGTCAATTAATTTATATATTTGGTAGGTGAAGGATCAATACATGCGTCAAAATTTGAAAAAAATTATATAAGGATGGGATGCGATTCAGATTTCTTTACTGTTGTGACTAAGAGAATTTGAGGAAAGAGATAACTCAGAAGAGAGCCGAGTGATCGGGTTAATGTGCAAAGGGTGTGAAACCAAGCGTGACAACCAGATCTGTGTGGAAAGAAGCTTGCGTCCCCGGTGGTGAAGGGTTTGAGTGAAGAAAGAAGGTAGAGAAGAGTTAGGTTACAAAATTTCAACCTAGGGAATGATTGAATCGAGCTAGGGTTTGATTCGCAAAGTTGTAGAGTTAAAGAGGAGACATTTACAAGGTAAAAATGGCACCTAAGAAGGCATTTGTAGTAGTAGTAAAAGGAAAGAAGAAGGTGGTCATCGAGGAAGAAGAGATGGCACCCGAAAGCCATTTTTCAGAAATGCAATATCCAAAAGGAGTCATCGTCGGCCAGGAATGGGATTCACCCATCAATAAGAGAAAAATAAGTGAATACAATCACAGGACTCCAAAGAACAAGAAGGAGCTCAATTCCTTGCTCACTACTAGGATGAACAAGCGCATGGCGGATGACATGCCAGTTTATGAAGATGCAGGTGAGAAGCTTCTAAAGAGAATTAAGGTCTACTAATTATATGAGCTTCCATATTTCGGGAAGTATGAGCCCCTTTATCAGTGGCTCATGAGCAGGGTGCACTAGGACTTCTTCTACTTTGTATGATGTAGAGTTAGAATCTCATCTGTGCTTATCTCATCAGTTACAGGTTTGAAGGCCACATGAGAGGACATAAAGAATGATCTCATAGATAAAGTCATGATATTAAAGACTAGACATGAGTCGACGTACTTGAAGGGTCCACGTGGAATGGATATAGACAAATTAAAGAACTATCCAATTGTGCAAGTTGCAACACACCTTGTTACAAAGTTGAATGATCAGGAGCGGTGGTCACAAGTAAATACTATGTGGTTACACATGGCATGTAAGATGTCAGAAGGGGCAATCTATAACATTGCAGGCTATATTGTAGAGAAAATAGTCGAAGAAGCATGCACAGGAGGGAAGATCAGCTTTAGAAATGTTTTACTATCACTGGTATTCATGGAGATTGGAGTACCGAGATGCATCAAGGAAAAGGTATGGGAATACCCCATGGAGAATAAGTCACCAACTGAAAGGTTCAACAAGTATCTATGTAAAGGGGCCATGACAGATGATGTAAAGAAAAGGGCGGAGAAATGGTATGACAGATCCGCGTGACATTTGGAGAAGAGTGGTACATCCCAAAGGACCTACCATCAGTAGTAGGGAAACAAGTCTAGTTTATTGTATATCAACATTTCTACATCATGCGCTTCCCAATGAAAGATGGATTCTGGAGCCCTTGGTGTAAATTTCCTTACGCATTCACTGCAAGGTATTTCTAAGCATCTGTTCACAGATTCATAGACACGTGCCGATTGGTATTCAATGTAGATAAGGTAGATTGCGACTACCATACGTTGAGGAAGAAGTATGTGTATCCTGGAAGAAGTGCTTATAAAAAAGGATAATTTGAGGTGCTTGAATATTAAGCCAATAAGTTTGGCTGTAGCAGATGTGGGGGAAACATTGGTGTATCTCTAGTTGAAGCCAAATATGAAGAATAACAAGTATGTGGAAGGTGATTTTGCACTTCTAGCACCACCAAAGGGAAAGCATACAATGGAGAACATCCCAACACCTAAGCCCATAGAGCCAATTGAAGTGGAGGATGAGGAGGAGCGCGAAGATAGTGGTGGTTTGGAGCATATAGGTAGGAGACATCCTATAAATAAGGGTGAAGTTGAGCATGCCATTACACCACCACAAATTCTACTAGAGGGGATGATGTGGACTTAAATGCAAACCAAGGGGAGAAGAAATTTAATAAGGTGTTTCAGAGAACCAAGACCCAAGGTGCTACTCCAACCACGGTGCATAGATCACCCAAACTCTCCCCACAAAAAGAGGCAACTATGCAAAGAAGGAGGAAACTGAAGTTAAATGAGGAGGTAGAAGAGTTAGAAGAAAGCATGCCTAATTCTCCTACACTTCCAGAGAACATAGAAGAACAAGGTGAGGGATCAAAGGGAAGATAAGACGACGAGAAGGGACTAGAGGAGAAAGTTTTCAAGAATGTTTAGGAAATGGATACACAAGTGCAAAATTTGGAAGCTAAAGTCCCTAAATAACAACGGTCTAGAAGAACAAGTGGGAGCACATTCCACCAGCCATGGGGTATGCAGAGGACGTAGGTAAAATTTTCTCGTGCCCACTTCCAGAGAACGATATAGCACAAAAGGATTTATTTGGATGGGAGCTAATGGATGAGGATATGATGAATATGCGCACTCGAAAACAACTATCATGGTCAATGCACACCCACATGGATGAGCTTGAATTTGATGTGTGCAAAGAGTCATGCATTTCGAGATGACTAAAGAAGGCACCCCAAGCTAGACACATGACAGTAAAGCCTACTGTCATGTCAGATGAGTAGGTCAACAACGCATTGGTGAAGGTTTCTGCTAAGGTGGCTAGAAGAAACATGGACAAAGCTACAACGATCAGAGCACTGCGCGAGGAGCTGAAGACAAAGGATGTAGAGATAACACACATAATGCAGAGAGGGACTTCACATAGAAGAAAAATGAGGTATTTATCAACATCGTAGAGGAGATTGGGGACAATGTCATCAGAGTAAGGCCACACTTGGAGGCCAAGGTACCACACGTTTCCTTCAATGATACACTATGTAGGAAAGTTGGTGGAATTGGTACTTGAAGATGAACCTCTACGCATGTCAGTGCCAAGAAGCTTAGAGCAAGATTCCAAATGGGAGAAAGCCTCGGTGATGTGAAATATTACATCTTATAAAGGGATGTTACAAGCATTACAGGAAGTATTAAAGAAAGCAGACCAGACTTTAAACATATGCACAACTCCAGGGGTGCTTATTAACATAAAGACCCTAGAAGAGAACATTGAGGTCTAGAAAGAGATGAAGGATGAGAAATTGGGCCATGCAAAAAGATTTTCAGTGGTTAAATAGAAGCGCGAGGCCACAGATGAAAGAGCACAAGAGTCACACAAGACTCGGCCGGGAAGAGCTTAGGAAGCTAATTACGTAGAAGATGGATCTTTTAGAAGGAAGAATGACACTAATGTCTAGCATTGTGTTGGTTCTGCAGAATGAAAAAGGAGAGATTGCAAGGGATGAGTTAGAATCCATTGACTGTGGACATCCCAGAAAAAGCAGAACAAGCACTCACTGAATGGTAGGTTTTGGAGGCCGAAATAAAGGATGACTATCCGTTTTGATCTCGCAAAGTGATACAGAGGAGGTTGTCTAATAAAAAATTCTTTATTTTTCTACATTCTTTCATTCTTATTCTTTCCATTATTCTATTCTTTACTTCACTTTTTAGAGGAATACCCATTATCGGGATGATAATGAGATTAGTGTGGGGTAATGTTGATCAAAGAATACTTGTTAAAGAACACACAAGGAGTCCACACGGGAGAGAATGCCAGATCAAGGGCGCGAAGGACGGGAAGGGCACACACACAGAAGACAAGTTCAACTTTTAGGACTTAGCTAATTTTGAGCATGAAGACATATTTTTAGAAGATGGCACACGAAACACCAACGATGCAGAGATGTGCGCGCCATGCATTTTCTATCTTTGGAGGAGCAGATCAAAGAGTTTTGCATGGAGAAAAGCTAAGAATATGATTGAAACTTCAGTTAACTATAAGAGGACTATAGATAGCACACTTGCATGTGTGGTTATGCCTGTAAATGGTGTGTGACTATTAATAACATGTGGCATATTTCTAGAATAGATAAGCGGTGAAGGGCAAGTCCCCAACCTATATATATGATGTTAGGTACATAGTAGGTAAGAGTAACAGAGAATATACAGAGTGTGTGTATGTATGTGTGATGGATGTATGGAGGTAAAGAGATATACACATATGACTAAATTATCTGTATCAGATCCATACGCACATTGGTATAGATTGACATTATTGTAAGGAGCTTATGTATTTATTAATAGATGGAAGATATTGGCTGAATCTAAGTGTCATTCTGTGTGTATTTGAGTAGTGCATGTTATTGATTCAATCATGATTACTATTTAAAGCTTGTTCCTTCATAGATCTGAGTGTAGCATGCATTGTAGAATGATGGATTAGTTATGAATCTATATGTTTCTTCCTTCATCACGCAACATCCTGCTACAACAACCCTAAAGAGGGACCTGGTACCTTTGCACGCTTTGGGTGAGCACTCAATCAAGGTTGAGTGATGTGCCAACATGACTAGGGTGTTATTTGGTAAATTCTAGGTTGCATCGATAAGAGAGGTAAGGATATGTTAGGAGATGTAAGGGTAGGTTTCATGAGAGAAAAATAGGGGAGTAGGTATAAATGACATGAATATATTGGTCTAGCAAGGGGTAAGTGGTTGGGTGGGTACGATAAGAAGTGAGGGTTGGATACGAGGTTTATGAGGTAAGGGGTGTGTTCGGTATGGTAAGGTTTTGACAATAGTGTGTTTTGTTGGGTGCAGGCGAGGGACCAGTTACAAATGTGAGATAGGGTACCTCCCTTACTCATGGAGGTGTGAAAATTGAGGACTGGTGCCATGTTGCAAAGGTTGGCCTAATTGGGGTCAAATGCTACCAACATGTGGTCTGGGAGCCGAGTTTGATGGTTTCTCTCATCGACAGATGGGACTCAACTGACCAATACCTTCCATTTTCCGACGGGTGAGATCATAGTCACCCTAGAGGATGTATACAGGATCTTGTGTCTACCGATAGTGGGGACGCATGTGTATTCTATCTCCTCAGAGGCCTCTAAGGAGTTGATGTTGACCATGTTTTGTGAGGGGCTATTGGAGATGAGATTCCATAGCACTAGTATGAGCTATGGAGATATGTAGTGGGTGCATCCTGAGGAGAGATGAGGCTGGTAGTACTATTGATGGAGGTAGTCTGCTGCTTTGCACTACTAGATGTAGAGGGTGGGAGATTCCCATGATCCTTGATGGGGATTTTGTATGACATGGTGGAGGACATGACCCATTTTACATGGGTGACAACACTTCTGGTTCAATTATATAGAGATTTATGGGCTTATGGGATGCTAAGGAGGTTTAGCCTATGTTTTACTTTCCTAATTCACTGTTGGGCATATGAACACATTATATGTGTGCATCCAAAGTATGCTCAAAGTGATGCATTCAAGCCAGTTTTACTTGAGTGGGTTTCGGTGATGGGTCCTACGATTGGGGAGTGCCAAGAAGCTAGAGCTACACATGATGTAGCCTATTACATGCGATTACTAGAGGGGTTATCTGCATGGACATCATTTGGAGGCCCTATGTGGGTTTTCCATCATATGGGTGGATGGTAGAGGAGTTACAGAAGCTACAACTACTCCGGTGGATAGAGGGGCGACGTGTAGGAGAGCACGAGATGATACCTATGGACAGGGTTAGACAGCAGTTTGGGATGCTTCAGGATATACCACCACCTTTCCCATAGTATAAAAGGGATGATGTGGAGAGGCCATTGCCTCTACCATGGCAACGGTGGTAGAAGGAGCGGGTGATAGACCGATAGATTGATGATGCCAGGTGGCCTGATAGATATAGCGGTGGTGGGATGCATATTTACGAGAAGTACCGGCTGTGGGCGGGTAGCTAGATTTAGCCACCATAACAAAGCGATTGGATGCCCTACGAGGGGGTGGTGACCCTAACTACAAAGCTAGATATAGTACGAGGGGCAAATGATAGGCTCCAAGGCACATGTTGTTATGTTGCGAGCACATGTGGCCACTCTACAAGCTTAGTAGCATAGGGACATGTACCTGCATAGGGTGGAGATGGAGATGGAGATGAGATACGGTGGACTCCCTACAAGTGTAGATTACAGGTTTATAGGGATAGTTGGCCCACCGCATGAGGCACAAGTTGTGGCCCTTCAAGCCTAGATATAGGTAGGAGCAGGACAGGGTCCCTCAAGATAGTCACAGGCATAGGGACAAGGTCCTCATGTTTATAGAGTGCCCGGTGGGACATGGTCCCAAGAGACAGGTACAGGGGCCGAGGCCGATGACACCACCACAGATAGTATCGATAAGATGATTGAGATATGTCTTAGGTGAGGTCCGATATTATCAGGATATTTTTATGGCCACAGGGATATATTTTCTATCCTATAGGGAGTATAGAGCACAACAGGCCTCGAGTGAGAGGACCAAGTCACGTACCCACAATGTAGAGAGCACATGGGGCCATCGAGCCCCGAGACAGGGTCAGGGTGAGGCCACCAGTTCACGGAGGCCAACCCCAGGTGAGGTACCAATAGAGATCT
Source organism: Taxus wallichiana var. yunnanensis (assembly GCA_018340775.1). Lineage (NCBI taxonomy): Eukaryota > Viridiplantae > Streptophyta > Pinopsida > Cupressales > Taxaceae > Taxus > Taxus wallichiana. The sequence goes on along the minus strand of CM031237.1, from coordinate 636,061,887 downwards.
GGCCATGACCGATGATGGGTGGTGAGATGCTAGCTGGACGTCGTATGGGGGCAGGGGAGGAGGAGGAGACATGTGAGACAAATATGGAGGATATCCAACAGGGTGATGTCTGATAGCCATATATACCTCTTGTTTTGTATAGTTGTGTATTTTTGATATATACCGGCTTGCATGCCAAAGAGAGTGAGGATGTACATGAGAGTTTTGAGATTTTTGATGATATACGCCTGCGTGCCGAAGATGGTGAGGATGTATCTGAGTGATTTGAGATGATTGTGATTATTATTGGGATATATGTTCACATGTATTTTTATACAAACTATCTGATTTATAGATGATGGTGTTTATAGTATGGATGGTATACATGTGTTAATTTTCATTGTTATATATATAGGTGGAAATCAAGTGGATTAGGCATGATAGAGTCAAGGTCATGTAGGCATGGTGGAGTCAGGTCGGTTTAGGCATGATGGAGTCAGGTCATAGGCATGGATTGATTCAAGTTGACTTAGGAAGGATTGAGTCAGGTTGGTTTAGGCATGGATCGAGTCGGGTTGATTTAGGTATGGTGGAGTCAAGTTGATTTAGGCATGGTGGAGTCGAGTTGGTTTAGGCATGGTGGAGTCGGGTTTGTTTAGGCATGGAAGGAGTTAGGTTAGTTTAGGCATGATTGAGTCAGGTTGGCTAGGTATGATTGAGTCAGGTTGGTTAGGTATGGGTGATTTTCTAATTCATTAATTTGTGTAATTAATGATGATGTGGATCATGTTAAGATGATTTGTAGGGAAATGTATGATTATGGTAAAGAAATTGTAGACAAGATGAAATGAATGTGTAAGTTATGATGGTAAAGATGTTAAGAAATTGTTGTTTATTTGGTTTAATTTCCAATTATTGATATAAAAAGGAAACTAACTAGGGTAGAATGTAAATAGGAAAGGGGAAGAGGGAATTGGTTGGGATAGAAAGTGGCCTAGCTAACCTCCAAGGGCCCCATGCCCTCGAGTGCTGCTTACATAGTCCTAGTGAAAAGGGACCTTAGGCCGATGTAGTTCTCCCATAAGCTAGGGAAGATTATGATGAAGTAGAGGAATGGATTGATAGGTGTTAGGCATGGGTGAATGTAGGTCATAGGCATGGTTGATTTGTTTTAAATATAAGTGTCGATGAGCTGGTCCTGTTATAGGAGAATCAATAGGTGATAAAGAAGGTAGAAAGGTAAGAGGTGGAAAAAGAACCACCTAATTGATAAGAACCCTAATGAGTCTACCATACCCCAGATGGGCTTATGAATGTAAGACCCTATAGGCCTTGCATAATGGGCTATTCTAAGGGTGAAGAAAAGTCACATGATCATGAAATGTCATGCGGTTGTGGTGAGTCCCTTGAGTAGAGAGGGAGTTAGGATAAGAAGGTAAATGAGGTGAGAATGGGTGGTTTAGCGTAACTTAGTGTACGACAGGATGTTTTTTTCAGAACAAGAAACCCAAAATAAAAAATAGGCAAGTCCATGATGAAAATTTCATCTTTTTCTTTATTTGTTTGTTTTTAATAGACTGATCGATGCAGGAAGTCTATATGGGATGGGTATATTATCTCCTTGAGGTCTTTGTGAAGTGATCGATGCGGGAAGCTTCTGGATATTTATTATATTTTGTAATGACTTTATATAGCTGTCCTTCAAGGGAGCAGTCTATTTATAGTGGTAGAATAGAAAGAAGAGATGTCCCTTTTGAGGGAGTCATATTTTGCTGGAAGTTTGACTCAAGGATTTGTATCCTTTTTGTTTTTAGACGTTTAAGTCATGGAAAAGACTATAGAGGAAGATTAGGTTCTTGTTTAGAAGACAAGACCATAGCACACAAAGATTAACTATGGAAGAGGTGGTTTTGAGTGATGAATGACCATGGGATTCCATCTTGAAGAAGGAAAAAGTATCCATGAGAATCATGCTATGAGTAGAGCCGTGGTACTCATATTGAAGACAAGGCTAAAAGGTGATGGGTAATCACATGATTCTTGTTTAGTTGTGGATCCTCAAAATGGGTAATATGGAAGGTGAACAACGCTCAAGGGATGAGTGATCAACTGACATAAAATGATATAAGACTTGATATCAAAAATAGAATGGTCGAAGATAAAAGGCATTAAGGGGCTCAGGTTTAGGTTTACCTTCGAGTGAAGACAAATTATAAACACCGATCCATATGCATGGGTAAATATATAGCGTCTAAGACAATTAGGAGAAAATTTTCCTTGTTTAATTTTCTCCTCTTTGGTTATATGTTGATTTTCCTTGATGCGAGTTCACTAACTTGAAAGGTCCGTTCGTGAACATGTTTGTCATAGGCACGTTTGATATGTTTTTGGTAGATTTGGAGATGGTCAAGAGCGTTGAGACGACGTTCATATAATAATTCAAGTTATGCCAAATGATCCTGGTGAAAGTCATCGTCGTTGAGCATGTCTTGTAGTGAGATGCAGAGAGATGGAATCTAGACTTTGAGAGGTAAGATAGCCTTAGTACCATAGACCAGATAAAAGGGGGTGGTAGTAGTTGAAGTGCGAATACTAGTGTGAAGCCCATAAGGTGAAAGGAATGTGCGTATGCCAATCTTTCTCAGTATCGTTGACTACCTTTATAAGAATTTTGTTCAAGGTTTTATTGGTTGATTTGGCTTGACCATTGGTTTCATGGGTAATAAGGTGATGATAAACTGAGTTGGATGCCAAAAGCATCACATAGTTTGCATAGGGTTTTGTTTTTGAATTGTTTTCCATTATCAGTGATAATGCAGTGAGGACACCAAAATGACAAATGATGTGATGGTTGATGAATTCACATATTTTATTAGCTTTGGTGGAGATGAGGGGAATGACTTATACCCATTTAGTGTAATATTCAGTAGCGGTTATGATCCATTGGTGGCGTTGTGAAGAATGGGGTTGATCCGATCGAGAAGATATAGACCCCATTGAGAGAAAGGCCAAAGGTCTCGTGCGACTGTAAGGCGTGACTAGGTGTGTGATGAAGATTAGCATGTTGTTGGCATTTTACGCAATGCTTGACATAATGACAACAATCATGGTTTAAGGTTGGCCAATAATATCCTAGGTGAAGAATGTGCTTTACTGACGGCTAAACCACTAAAGTACCCTCCAAAAATTCCATTGTGGACTTCCTTAATGGTGTAGGGAATTTCAGAACTTGTAAGGAATCGTAAGAGAATGTCATCAAAGCCATACTTGTAAAGAAGACCACCCATGAGGACATAATGGGAGACACTTTTGAGAAAGGCACGTTGTCCATTACGAGTGAGATCAGTGGGTAGAATGGAAAGGGAAAGATATTCTACATATTGCTTATACCAAAGGTCACGTGGGTCAAGGGAAACAATTTTGATGGAGTAAAATTCATGAGGTAAATAAGAGGGTGATTGTAGCCTTTGTATAGTGAAAAATATTTTAGAGTCAGCGGTGAAGTAGGTATTTGAGAAGCCAAGCAAGCCATGGTATCCACAAATTTATTGGTAGAACATGGGGTGGTTTGAAGTGCATAATGGTCAAAGGTGGGCAACAATATGTCTACGCGATGTTTATACTTTTGAAGTATCTCATTACAACACTAGTATATACCATTGACTTGGTTTATGACTAATTGAGAATCACCAAAGATGTTGATTGACTTAACATCTAAGGCATAAGTAGCTTGGAGACCCAATATGAGTGCTTCGTATTCAACAATATTGTTTTTACAATAAAAATCAAGTTTGAAAGAAAAAGGCATAGGTTCACCATCAAGCGGAATGAGGATAACACCAGCCCCACCCCCACACTAACACTTGGAGCCATCAAAGAAGAGTGTCATTTGGTAAGCGGGTTCATCTAGGGAAAGGGTAGCTATAGACTCATCTGGGAAGTCAAAGTTAGAGGGTTAATTCCCAGAAATAGGTGCATTGGCCAATTGGTCAGCAATAGTTTGGCCCTTGATGGAATTTTGATGGATGAATTCAAGGTTGAGGTCATCCATAAGCATAAGCACACGTATTTTAACATTGATTTTGATAAGGTTTGGCATACATATAGTGTAATGGGTCAGTATTAGTAATGATGAAGGTTTTGTGGTTGAGTAGGTAATGGCGAAGTTTGGTGGCAATGAAAAATAAGGCTAGGAAAAGTTTTTCGACGTGGGTATATCTAGTTTTGTAATCAAGAAGGGTACAAATTATGTAATAAACCACTTGCTCTCGGTGTTGGTCATCACGATGAGCGAGCATAACACCTAGAGAATGGTCAATGGTGGAAATATATAGGTAGAAGGGCTGGTCATCCTTAGGAGGAATGAGCACTGGTGGTTGAAGGAGGTATTGTTTCAAGGCTTCAAAGGCTTTATGGCATTCAACATCCCATTTGAAGGACACATATTTCTTGAGAAGATGATGGAATGGTTGACAACGGTTAGAAAGCTGCAAGATAAAATGACAAATTGATTGCAACTTTCCTTGTAGGCTGCGAAGTTGATGGAGATTAGTGGGTGGCGGAATTTCAAGAATAGCCTTGAATTTAGCAGGATCAACTTCTATGCCACACAAATAAATGATGAAACCTAGGAGTTTTCCGGAAAGTACCGCAAAGACACACTTTTTTGGTTGAAGACGAACACAATACTTGATGAGGTGGTCAAAGATGACTTTAAGAATGGGCAGGTGTTCGGTTTGATGCTTGGATTTGGCAAGAAAATCATCTACGTAATCCTCCAATATGTGATGCATGATGTCATGGAAGATGTAAGTCATGGCCCGCTGATATGTAGCACCAACGTTTTTGAGGCCAAAGGGCATGACTCGATAGTAGAAAGTCCCCCAAGGGGTGATGAAGGTAGTCTTGTGTTGATCCTCGGGAGCTAGTAATATTTGATTGTATCCCAAGAAACCATCCATGAGCGATAAAATTTCATGGCTAGTGGTGAGATCAACTAGTTGGTCAATGCCTGGTAGTGGGAAATCATCTTTGGGATAGGTGAGATGGAGTTCATGGAAATCCATGCAAATGCGGAGTCCCCCTATCACTTTCATGATAGGAACAAAGTTAGAAATCCATTAAGGATAATCAATGAGTAGAATGAATGAAAATGAGAGAAGGCGTTAAAGATATTCTTTGACTAGAAGTGCAATGCGAGGATGCATTTTCCATAGCTTTTGTTTGATGGGTTTGGCATCAAGAATGGTTACTGATATTGTCAACCAAAAATTTTGGGTCAATACCGGTATATCAACATAGGACTAGGTAAATGCACTGCTATGGTCCCAAAGGAAAGAGGTGAAGGCTTCTTGTTTAGTAGCGTCTAAGGATTGGCTGATATTTAGAATGTGCGGGTCGTCCTAGGTATTAATGTTGATTTCAATGGTTGATTCATTCAACATGGTTTGCGTCTCAGAGGGTAACGACCAATGAATATAAGAGTCTTCTACACCAAGGTAGGTGAGGATGGACTCATCATCCTGACATTAAATGACATTAATTAAAGGCGTATCGTCATTGATCATGTCAGGATATAGGAATGGGAGAGAAGAGGGAGCCTCGCCATCATGTTGATAGGTCAGCGGTCCTAGGGAAATGGTGTTTATGAAAAAAAAGTTAGGAGGAATAGATTCAAGATCTATGGACTTCGTGGGTGAAGATGGTAATGTGGGTGAATGAGAGGGGGAAGATTTCTCGTCCTGGATAAGGTCAACATGAACCTTCTTGGAGGGTGAAGCATTAAAACCAATGCCACTATGGTCATTGTGTTTACGAGAGGTACATGAAATGACAGTATGGTGGCCTTGTTCATAAAAACTGAAGCCAAATCCTTTCCACATGCACCGGTGGAGGAAAGTGTGAGCGAAGTGGCAGTTAGTGAGGGAGTGTAGGTTAGATGAAAATGGTTGGGCCTGGGATGGAGGTTTGGGTTTATAGGTGACAATATCAAGTCCCCCGTATGTTAGGTTGGTGCGAAGGTGGGGAGGGCCATAAGGGAAAATGTCACCGATGTAAATGTTGTAGCTAGGGTGTTGATACAAAAACCCATACTCTTGTGGGGTGAGGAAGGTATTACTATTATATAGGTGGTATTCCCCCAGAGTGAGGTGTTTAAAAACACCTTCTAAGGGATCAATAGTTGGTATGTTGGTAGTGGGTATAGATGGCTCACTAGATGTTAGGGAAACATGGGTGCCAACGGTAGAGGCTATAATTGTAGTAGGGATAACAAGGTTAGATGCAATAGAAGTAGTGGTAATGTTGGTGGATGGGCTCATGGGTGAAGGTGAAGTGGTGACAGTGGTAGATGCCTTGACCAACACAAGCACATCATTGGGACGATATAGCATGTTACAGATCTTGAAAGGTGAGGGGTCAGCAAGCATGGTGTAATTATGTCCCTTGTGTTCAAATTTGAGGCAACGGTGTAAAGTCAAAGGGACATAACCCATGATATAGATCCAAGGTTAGTTAAGCATAAAGTTATACTAGAAATCCCCTTCTAAGACATAGAAAAGTTACAGGATAGTGCGAGGACCCATGCGGACATGGAGAAGAATGGTACCTGGGTAGAGGTCATGACATCAATGAAGGAGCGTATCATCGGGGTTACCATGCATGCAATTGGTAGGTATCCACATTTGGTCATATGCATGGGATGAGACGATATTAATGCTAGCACCGCCATCGTTCATAACAAGTTGTATGCATATATTATCGATAAAGATGAAGATGAAAATAGTAGGGTCTGGGTCGTCAGATTGGAAGGGAGCAATCTCTTCATCTAAAAAGTTGAGGGAGGCCACTTGGTGAGTATGTGGAGGTGTAGAGGAAGGAGAAGACCTAGTGAGAGAGGCCATGTGGTGAGGGGTACCGATGGAGGCTATGAGTGTGGGGTCATTTGGTAAGACTTCAATATATTAAAGGACCTCTATAAGGGATTGCGATGTGACTCCGAGGTTTGGATGAGGTCATATAAAGACATCTTAAGGGGGATTGGTGTAGTTATTTTAACATTGTGCGATGTGTAACCACAGCCGGAAATAGGATATGCATGACCTCGAATGATGACTTTGGGTATGGGTGCGGATGGTATGTTGGGTACAAGGTTGGTTGATGGGCCAGTTGCTTTTTCCTTACCCTTGTCTTTCTGAGCATGGGTGGAAATGTTGATCATGTTAATATGAGGGGAGGGGGTAAATGGAGAAGGTGTAGGATGAGTGGTATAACGACATGATGGGCAGAAACCTACCGGGGGAGAAAATCCTTGTGAAGTGAGCTGGGCACAACGACATTTGGGTGGTGATTTGGTCAACTCTCTTATACAAACCATGTTGATATTGAATCTTGGGTGTGGATTGAAGAGTTGTGGGGGTGGAGATTTTGGTCTTTGGGTAGGTAATGGAAGGAGATATAGGGAAAGTGGTGACGGAAAAATGGGGTCCTCATTAAGAAGATCGTCAAGTCAAAAATTTTCTTTGGGAGGACATAATTGGACTAGGAGAATTTTTAAGGCCTTACAGTTCTCTACATCGTTTCCTAGCACACGATGGTGGGAACAAATTTTGGTTTCATCAAACCATTTTGGTTTGGGTTTGAGTGGGTCATAATGTCTAAGAGGTGGTAATGTGATGACAGAAGTTTTGAGGAGATTGGTTAAGATTTTGGCATAGGACCCTGCTAGTGGATCAAAATGGGAGGTGAATGTGGGTTTAGGTATAGGTACAACTGATTGTGGAGAAAGAGGCTTGACAGGAGAGGGAATGGGTTGGTTCACTAGTTTGGTGTGTGGAGCGGTCTTAGGTCTTGGTTGCATCTGCTTGGGTAGGGGTAAGGTAGAAGAACTGGTGATGGAAGGTTTGGTTGGTTTAACTACCTTATTGGAGGCAAAGATTCTTAGCTTTAGGTTGCACCTTTTTGAGTAAAGATGACACAAGTGTACAAGATGTGGAGGAAAAGCTAATGGTGGAAGAGGATAGGTTACCCATGGGGGTAATTGAGGTGCTGTGGAGGTAGGTGGTGTAGGTTGGGCAGGAGGCATGAGTGAAAGAGAAGAAAATGTCATGGGTAGTGAAGTAGTTATGGACGGTAGTGGTGGTATGGGTGGTAAGAAGGTTACGGGTGATGATAGAGGTTGTGTGAGTCTCTTGGGTACATTAGAGGTTCATGATGAGGAGGTGGGTTGCTGCGTTCTTGGTTTACAGTGGATGGGGGTTGTTTTGCCAGGGTCGAGGGGTGAGGTCCTAGGATGGATGACAAGGGTGAAGGTGATAATGGTGTGGTAGGAGAGGTCAGGTGTATGAGGTCTAGGAGGTTGGGTCTTCTTTTTAGGGGCTGGGGTGAGTTTAGTGTTAGTTTTGGAGGATGTGGCTAAATCTAATTTGATGGGTGGGTGAGTAAGGCTAGCTATCGGTATGACCCCTAAGGTAGTGATAGGTTTAGGTAAGGGAGATGAAATAGGCATGGGTAGGTGTTTGGGTGTAGATGTATGTTGGGATATGGGAAGAGGTGTGAGTTGGGAAAAGGGTGGTGATGTGGAAGGTGTTGTAATAGTCATGATTGTGTTTGGTTTGGTCACTTGAAACACTTTTGGATAGATAGTGGAGGTGTCAATGAGTGACAACTGCATTTGTGTTGAAACAGAAGTAGAAGGCATCCCCAAAGTAAGGCTCTATCGACATAGTCTAGGAAATCAACCAAGCATGAGAATGGTACTTGACATATGCGAGGTCAACGTGGATCAAGTGGAATTCCCGTAAAATGTGTTTGAGATACAGGGAAATGGCTAGCCTCGAATCTGTGGGTAAGAGAGCTAAAAGTAGATCAACGGGATCTTGAAAGTCTGATGGTGAATGGTCATCTAAAGGTAGTGGTACTTCTATAGTATCCTCCATGGGTAGAGGAGAGGATGGGCCAACCAAGTGGACTCTTCTTGTGTTGGTGTAGGTGGTGGACTTGCATCTTCTATGAGTAGGAGAGGTGCCAATGACAATTCCTCAGAAATTTGAGGGGTCAAAGGTGGCGTGATAATTATAGGCTCTTCCATGGGTGAAGAAGAAAATGAAGGGGGTGCCTCTGTGGGTGGAGGAGTAGATGAAATAGGCTCTTGTGTAGGTAAGGGAGCTTGGGCTAAGATTTCATCTATGGAAGGAAAATGAGGTAATTGGGAAGCAACCCCGGTATGTCATCGAAAATAGTGGGGACCCCGTAGACATTGCTATCATTGTTTGAGGTGTCACCATCTTGATTAGAAGACGAGGCATGATTAGGGAATGAATTCTTGAAGATATGTAGGTTTTAGTTAGCGGGTGGAATCGGGCTATCTAAGACTACATCTCCATTGTATAAAATTTCTTGGACGATATTCTTGAAGGTGATGCAGTTATTGTCGCTATGACCTTTGACATGATGATAGTTTAAAAATTCCTATTCCTTATACCATGCGGGCATGGGTTACTCAGGTCAAAACCGGTATATGGTTTTATAGATGGAAGGGTAATGACACCACCTTAACAAGATTTTCCAAAATATAAGAGTAAGATTCTCCTATCGAAGTGTACTTTCGATGTTCTCATTTGAAATGGAAATATTGGATGGGGAGAGATTAGAAGGAGGTTTGGCTGGGTTTGATTGATGAGGGGGGCTAGCTTTGAGAATTACAATGTTGGTAGATCCTTTGGGTTTTGAATAGTTGTTTTGGGGTTTCGAAGATGAAGAAGCATCATTGGATTTGAACGTGATGTTCTTGTTACGAAGTTGAATCTTCTTTTCTTCAATAACACGAATTTCTAATTTCCGTGCCATGGTGAATGCTTCATCAAAAGTGTAAAAGGTTTGCACCTGTAGGGTTGGTGAGATGTGTCTAGCACAATCTCAAGTAAATAGCTCTATAATATCAGTTTGAGGTATATGAAATGTGAGTTGATTAATTAAACTGTGCTAATGAGTGAAAACGTAAGCGATAGAACCATCTTCGTCTTCGTCAAGTGGAATAAAGATCAGTCATGGTAACCTTCTTGACAATATCAATCGAGAAGTGGACTAAGAAGGCATGGGATAGTTGATTGATTGAGTAGATGGAATGTCTTGGTAGCTCACTGTACTCAGTCTAATGCAGGTCCTATCGTGGGACATTGGGAAATTCCTCATAAGTAAAGCGTCATCATGGTTAATTAGGTAACACCCGTGTTTAAAGGACCACAAATGTTGTTGTGGTTCTTCTTTTCGCTATTGAAATAGTTAAATTTTGGATTTTCCCAATGTATGGGGTATGGTTGAATAAGAATGGATGGGTGAATAGGCTCATTACAAATTTCATCATAGGTGAGGGAATTACATGATCTAGAAATTGATGCTTCTAGTGTCTGCATATTTTCCATCATCAACTTGATGAGGTCATTGGTAGGTTGTGATGGAGAGACATCTCCTGTGGCATAAGGGGGTGGATATTAAACCTGATAGGAAGTTGAGAATAGGGTACCAACATAAAAGGCCCATATCTAGAATGGGTGATAGATGAGATAGGGGGTGGTTGATAGTATGTGTATGTAGGTGGGATGGTCATGGTTACTCTAGTTAGCGATTGGGATTAGTGTTTGTGGGATTGAGAGGAAAATATTATGGAATGGAGTAGGGGTCACTGAAACTATGGGTGGTTTTGTTACAATGGTTATTTGTGGGACAATGAGGGTGGACTGGGCTATGGTATGGGTGGTTGTGAAGGGACAACAAATATGATAGGTGCGCATGATACCGCAAATGTAACGGTCATGACAGTATGGGTCCTAGCTACAAAACCACCTGGGGTGAAGTAGGTGAGGGTAACACCACATTATTAGGGTCCAATGTAGAAGTAGGAGTAATGTAAGGAGGGATGGATACAAGCATGCCATATATCAACTAAATTGAGGAGTCTTGGGTGGAAGAGTGGGAAAGGTAGAACTGTAAGGCCATGAGATTCTAGGTCAAGGAGTCATGCAAATTCTTCGTCACCTTCAAAAATGGTGATAGGTTGAGTAGGATCTATGGGTGATATGACAAGAGGGTGGAAAAGGACTAGGTAGGAGTGGTTGACGACTAGCATGGAATATGAGGGTGTTAGTTTAGCTGTGAGTCAACACCATGTGAATAAGCACGAACCTGGTAAGACTGTATTCTGTAGATGACATAGAAAGTAGTAGGACATAAAAGGATGGAGAAAACAAGTGTCTATAGGTAGATTTGGGTAATATATCAGTTGATGTTCAATACAGGGTAACCGACGTTGGTTAAGGTTGACCGATCTTGGTTAAGGGGTAACCGAGGTCGAGTTACTATGAAACAGAACAATTTTATCAAATGAAGCAAAGATTGTTGATGGTTAGATGAATAAGCTGAATGATGATTGTTGACCAGAGCAGAGAGAGTACAGGGACTCATAGGAACTCTGACAGCGAAGAAAATGAAATAAGGGATCTTTTAGGCAATTTAACCCAAAATAACAGCAAACCGATGTCGGTTAAGATAAAACCAATGCCGGTCAGGGGTAACCAATGCCGGTTACTGTGAAAACTAGAAAGATGTAGAAATATGGATTGTTATGAGTTTTTAATGAGATAAACCACCAACCCAGAGGTCTGGAGATGATGCAATGAAGTCCTAACACACTCAGAGGAAGTCAAAATACTCCAACTGTGATTGTGGAGTGTGTAAGGCAACAAAATAAAAAATGGAGAAGCGTATCCTCACACCTCAAAACACACGTCAATCAAACACTAAAAACACGCTCCTAACAAGTGATTTTTAATGTATTGATCTTATGCTATTTATAAGACTAACTCATGAATTTTAGAATAGATTTTTTGGTGAGGAAGGATTCCTACGAAGAAAGATATCTAAAAGGAGAGGTTTCAGGTATGTTATGGCGGGGGCGGGCCATCCTCTGAGATGATGACTCGAAAGAAGTAATGAGTGGGAGTACTCGCTAATCGGATCATGCGATCACCGATAGATGTTCTGGGTAAGATGTTGTTTAAGAAAGATGTGTATATTTACAATTTTGTGTAAGTTTGGTAAGACACAAAGTGAGAGAGAATGTGCTTTCTACGATTCTTTTTGTCAACCATCAACTAGGCATGACTTCTAACATATAGGTTGCCCTCATTTTAATGTGAGCTAAATGTAGCAAATCAGAATGTAATGCAAACAATTTTAAGCCCAAATCGAAAGATTGTGTTCGATGACACAAATGGTGAATAGGAGAGTGTATGCTCTTTCACTAAATGCAAAAAGCAAGAAGAATGGTTCTTTTTAAATGCACCAAAAGAAAATGTATCCTTCTGAAAAATTAGAAAGAAGAGAAGATTACCAAGGAAGAAGATTAATGTGTAAGCTTTTTAAAGGGAAAAAAACACACAACCTTTTGCCTAGGAATGAAGAAAATGCAATAGAGACCTTGATGGGTCCCATTGGGCGTGCTAAAATGTTTCACCATTTTCTTTATGTTTTCAAAATGATGAAACAAATAAGGGTAAGGGCCAAGGAGGAATACCTATTTATGCTTTGGTTGGTAGGTGGTTGTTGCGTGCGTTCGATTTATTGATCCAATGTTGACTGTGAGAGATTCCTTTTAGATAGGAGGAACTACCTGTAATAGAAAACAAGACCACAAAAAGATAGTTAAATGATATATGACAGTGGGTACCTGTCTAGCGTATGCTAGTTCCAGAACTGTGATACTTCCTAAATGGCTCTCAAACCACTGTTTAAAAAAATTTAATGCCAAAAATAAAGGAAATCCTATTGTAGATGATATGATTTAGGTTTCTCATTCAAGTACAATAAGCAAATCTTAACATAACAGGCTAGGCTATGGTTAGATCAAAAAGGTAGGTGGTTGTCAGGGTGTTGGGACTAGTTAGGGTCTGATTCTAGGTTGTTTAGGTCAACTGGTGAGATGATTGTTGGGTTTGTTCTTGGTCAAGGTATAAAACACATAAACCGATGTTGGTCGGGTATAACGGACGATGGTTGTGGATAAATGGCATCGGTATGGTCAAGGTAAAAGAAACTTGAATAGATCAAATGGCGGGGGTTGATCCGAGGTCAAATGTGTTAGGTTGTGGAGCCTATTTTCATGTGAGAAAGTGTTGAAGAATGTATACTAAGAGTACTGTACACTTTCCACAGTTGTCTTGCCGGGGTTTGGGGCGCGGTCAAATTGTAGAGGGCTCGGGGTGTAGCCCTCGAATTTTATTTTTTGGCCTTAAATGTGCCCGATATATCGGGAAACATGATTTTCTCATATGGGTGAGATTTTTGACCCATAGGTTTATGGGACAGTTTTGGCCCATGGTTTTAATACCCACGGTTTTGTAAAACTGCTTAAGCAGTTGTCTACTTATATGGTTTTGTGCATATGGTAGGGATTATGTAACATTACGGATGTGCTTTGAATTTAGGTGTGAATTATGTAGACTTTGTTGAGCATAGATCCAAACAGATCTGGGTATTGTATTGAGAAAGCGGTGGCTTGTAATAAAATTCGAGCAAGTGATTCTTGGTGGACATAGCCAAAATTGGGTGAACCACGTTAAATACTGTCTCTTTGTGTTGTGTAATTTTATTCTGTAATTTTATTTGAGATTTGTAATATTTTCTGCATATTAGTTTCTATTGTTGCAATTTTGTGAGGGATTATTCCACATATTTTATCCCTTATTTCCTAACAAAATGAGGTTGGGAGAGTGGATGAGAAGGTCTGTGGAGATCTCAGGTATGCTTAGAAATGGATATTAGGTTAGAATGGTGATTTGGTGGTGTGGGTAAGGGAAGTGGTTGAATTACAAGCTAATAAGAAATGGAGGAATGAACATGTAAAGTATAAACTAATGACAAGAATGACAAAAGTTAACTATGCCAAAATAGACAATGCTTTGGTAGAGATGTACTTACTGTGATGCATGTTTTGATGGCTGAATGGAGATGGATGTTGATCGGTTGATGGAACAAAGCTTGGTGTAGTGGTGATGCTTCCCGGAATGTTACCATGAGTGCCAATGCTTCTGGATCTGTCCTGGTGTTGGCTATGGATGCCTGGGTGTGTGAAAGACTCTAGTTTTGCTTGCATGCAACTCTCTTTTCCCTTGCTCTCCATATGTGCCAACCCAAAAACAAGGTTGCTTAGATGAATAAATGGTAACCGAAAATGGTTCCTTCTTGACCGACGTTAGTTTAGGTTTGGACCGACATCGGTTAAGGTGAGATTCCCTAGGTTTACTAAAATGGGCGATCTTTCGATTTCTTTTGGCCCAATTCGCTTTCTTCACCCGGATCGAACGGAAACTTCCCTTCTAATGGGTGGGAATGTGGTTAGAGAGATTTTAGGGATTGATTTTAGGGTTGGACCAAATCTTAGCTCATTAAGGCAAGTAAGATTAGGTCTTAGTTAGTTATAGAAACATGCCAAGAATAGGTCTAGGGTGAGGTGGTGGATGAGGTGTGTAGGTGAGGTGGAAATTAGGTCTATTAATGTAATTAAATGATGAATATTGTGAGGATGAGTATTAATTAAATTAAATTAATATTAATGTGGTATGGAGGGGGCCGTGGTTAGGACAATATGTTTGGGTTGGTTATTCAATGGGGCGCAAAGGGAAGTGTGATCCAATTTTGGTGTCTCATGACACATAATTTTGATACAACGATAAAAATTACAAGACAATAGACTCAATAAAATAACAACATTAATTGAATAAAAGATAATAAAATTTTAAACTCAATATAACAATGTAGTTGACTTAATAATGGTATACAAAAGAGAAATGATAACAAATGAAAATATGATAGGTTGAGACAAATGCACATAGAAAAAAATAAAAATGAAATTTATATAGCGAATTAGAATATTAAAATAACGTGGTAGGTAAGCATTAGACTTTACACATGTATTCATGGATCCTTAGGAAATGGCGATGCACGTGGAAGAGAAAAAATATTCAAACTATATTGGTGCATGCACAAGTTGCGATTGTGGAATGTTGGCTAGAATGATGGTGTTGGATAACTGAAAATGATAATCTCAATATAGATGAAGATTTTATCTCAATGCAATGCTGGCTAGAAACGGTGCCAATGCATAGATTACCTTGGTGTGGAGGGAAACCTTTGTCCAATGTAAGATCTAAACATCAAAGGAGATTGATGTTTCATGACAGAAATTGAAGGATGGTTATGAGGTCTACACATGATGTTGATCTCAATTTTCCATGAAATTAATATAAAACTCCAGTGTCAAATGTAGGAAAAGAAAATAAATGAACTAAAAATGGAGGAGACCGTGAGCAAAATGGTAGGTGCGTTTCAATGCAATGTCTTAGGTCAATAGTTGTAAAACTAGCGTATCGAGATATTCCAAAGCTGCACATGTGCAAAGTAGTATGAATATAATGTGGGATGCAGGACTTGTGAGAGACTATGGAGAACAACTGACAAATTTTACATGCAAGATCCTAGGTTGCATTTTATCTTGGACCACTTTTAATATGACAGAGGTCAATTTGGTTGATCAATCACTACAATATAGGATTTTGTGGATAACTAGATAGATCACAACCAAAGGTAGACAAAAATTTCCTTCCCTTTACATAGAAACTCAATGTAATATGATTTCCATCAAATGGGGACAAATCACGAATCGACACTACCCCTTTGAAAATTTTCATTCTTCCATTTCAAGAAGGATTAGACCCAACTCTAATACCAGATGAAAGAACTACATGAGTTTAATACATAGTAACAATAATAATCACTCTATTATCAATATTCAAAATCAATTACACATATATAGGAGATATCAATCCTATAAACAAGGAGTTAACAACTATACACGAGAGTTGTTAAAACAACTCTTCTAATTAACAAATATCCTATTTTTGTGAGTTTGGTGAAACAACCCAACTTCATGTATTAATATCTCACACACAATATAATATTAATGTAAGCAATAATAAATGTTTTCCTAACACTTGTTGAAGTACCGGGTAAGTTGTATGGATTACCCGTGACTATTCTTTTTTTGATACCGTGCTACCGATTTTTTTATAATAAGTTAGCTAAAAAATAAAAAGAAAAGCTGGTTATAAGAAGAAATCATGGACATGTGCAATACGAGAAAAATGTTGTTCATACTGTGAATAAATGCCTTTTTGGCGTAGCATTAGAGCTGCCCAGTTTTACAACTGAAATAGACTTGTACGTAGTTCCCTTAGGTTCATATGATGTCATTACAGTGTAACATTCCCATTTTAAGACTTTAGAAACAAGGGAATTTTTTTGAATAAAGTTCTCTGTTCTAAATAATCATAATTTAGAACACACATTCCAAGCCAATCAATCTCATAATCGAAAACCATATGCAACTGTAAATGACTCGGTGGAACATCGATCTCTCATTTCATGACTTGGTATCATACCGATCTCTCATGTTAACGTAACAATTTGTATACTAAGTATACTTGGTTCTCTTACCCTTTTTGGGGTATTCAATGTTCTATTTAAGAGGCCTATCTAAATATCTATTACCAATATTCATATGAAATACCACTTCTTAAACTAGGTGAAATAGGACAACGCAACCAACAACTTGCGATACTTTGGCCAAATATTTTCAACATACTGTTCATGTTATATTCTTAGGCGACATAGTTATCAAATGGAATATGTCCCGCACCCCACTTCATCTGTTATCTATAATGGTTTTCATTGACTCCTGTCAGTCCACTTGTTCGTTGAACCCTAGATAAGGGTAGCCATATAGTCTAGTGTAGAGGGCTACTCACGATGACTAAGGGTACATACACATACTCAATCGACCTAGGTCGATTGGGTGTGTCTAGTTATCCTAAGTCATCGTAAGTTTACCTCGACACTAGATCATGCCCCTATCTTCATCTAGGCGAAATCGCTGTTCAAGTATTATTTATGTTAGTCAAGTAGAATAAATTCGGAAGGGTGTTGGGACATGACAACTACAACATAGTATCCTTGTGATGACCCTAGTCATCATGAAGGTACTATGCGGTAGCTGACGTGTACCAACATCCTCCTGAGTTTTTCCTCAACCCGACTTACATACCTAAATTAGAAAGTTGATTACTTATTAATTTACCTTAACAAGGTTTGATTGCAGTAACCCTATTGGATAATTAGATCTAATTAATTGTCAGGGTTCCATGTTAGAACTGCATTAAAAGTGGGTTTGCAGATGAATCTGCACCCTAACTCTTCCTTATGTTATGTTCTCTTATTATCAACATTCAGATTTAAGATTGCATAATAGGTCTAGCACACATATTTGTGTTGGATTGGCTTACTCACTTACACCGACTCAATCTTATGTAAGTTCTGAGAACCTTTTTACAATTTTAGACTTCATTGAAAGAAGTCTAATCCTTTCAATTTCATTTCATTATTCACAATAGTTCAAAGATTAATTGCAAAGGAGATGTCTTTCTATTATCTTTTAAGTGAGTTAATGTACGTTAGTACCCCATTAGCACATTATAGTTTTCACTTCAAGTTTCATTCTAACCCAAACATCTGATTTAATTAGAATCATAGAGATATAGTCATTATCAAAGGGAGAATGTCAACTTGAAAAGTTGCATATTTGTTAGAGAGGGTAGTTTATCATACTCCCTCGTTCCCTATTTATTTTAAACTTAGCCAAGAGAGTATAATACACACTTACAAGATATAGAATATTTTCAAAACATTCCACACATGGATAATAAAAAGGAAGTACATCAAGTACAATATATTCCATTAACCTTTATTCATCAAGAGGAGACATACTTTTACAACTCAAACACTTCAGACATTTCCAATGTCAAATAGAAATAACATAGTCAAATTCAAATACAACTTTCCTTTCCATCAAATACATTTAAGTAAATAATCACATTTCATTATAAAAATGATCATTTGTTTTTGATAAATAGTTGTAACTTTCTTAAGAACTTTCTTCATTCATCACTTACGAAGTCCATCTCGCAAAATTGCTAGCATGGGTTAGTTTATTGAATTTTTTTTTATTAAGGGCAAATAGTTTTGAAGGGACTATACCCTGTATACAAAAGGGCTCAAAATCCAGATAGTAAAGATGAGAGAAGCAGCCCAGAGAAGGGAAAAATAGCCAACCAAGGAAGGCTCAACAGCCAAATATTACAATATAGGAGAAAAAAGGATCTAAACGTACAAAGATCCAGAGAAAAGAAGGCAAGATAAAAAAGGAACCAAAAGAGAAACAACATAAGGAGCCTCGCCACAAAACAGCTCCAGAACCACCCGATGACAGCCACATCGCAGCCAAAAAACAACATCACAACAGCCCTTTACTTGATGGCTCTGTCAATTTTGGTCTTGATAGCCTGTAGTGACATGAAGAAGGCAATGGCAGTGGCCTGAGAGGGGTCTTGTAAATCAGCTTGGGCAATTGCAATGTCCCTTTTCTCTTTAGGGCCCCATATGTCCTCATTGATCCCACTTAAACTGCAAACACTGTGGACATGTTGCTCAATGAAATTGTAAATGCTTTTGAGGGCAGACAATATGCAGTCATTTCAGCTTTTAGCATTCCCCAATCTGCCATCTAGGGACTGTAGTTTCTTGAAGACTTCACCAATAACCCCCTCTTCCTCCTCACTTTGAAGGATCCTTTTACCCTTAGCTTTTTCCATGTTTTTTATAGCCCCTTTGAGCTCTTGAAGCTCCTTTTCTAATCTGTCCACCCTATCCAGCAATTCCTCCTCTTTGGGCTCCTCCATCGGCCTGCTGATATGCAGGAGGTTTTCAGCTAGTTCTAAGTCCTTGTGGCTCCTTAGGACTCATTGGGAAGTAGGGATTTTGGCTTTGAGGCTCTTGCTTTTCTTGCTGGAGGTCGCATCTTCATTCTTTCTTTTTAGCAGGGGGGAGTGGGAGCAGTGTGGGCAGGTGTAGGTATGGAGGAGGGAGGTGGGATAGGATTCACGGGAGGGCAGCTGGAGAAATGGCGGTGAATCAAGAGGATAAGGCCCTGGTGCAAAGGGACAGCCCTAGAGTGGCTTTGAACTTCCCTTATAGATTTCTCCAGAGAGTTAATCAGATAATGAGGAAAGCTGATAATGTTATTTCTATGAAAATGATTCAGAAAAATCAGATGTTTTTGAGGTATAGTCACATATCTTCCTTCAAGGGTAACATACCTTACCACCATTTTGGCTAGTTCAGCAAACGGTTCAGGGATCGACTCCACCTTGAGGCCAGCAGTCACGAACTCAAGATTCTCTCCCTCTTCCAAAAATTTCTTGGTTTCAACCTCCCTGTCTACCTTCTTATTGAAAATTTTGTGCCTTCCAGGCTGAGGCCCGTGATCTGAGCTATGAGCTCTTCTGTGATTTCCATTTTCATGTTACTATATTTGACTATTCTGTTCTTCCAACCCTGGTGAATTTGATAGAGATGTCTTGGTCGAAGCCTTGGATCCTTTCAATGAAATTAGACAGGCCCCCGATTTGCAGGTATTCCCAAAGCTCCATGTTCTCTTTCCACTCAGGATTGTGGGTCGGTTCGGTTTTGCATGGCGGCCCCCCCATGTTTCCTCTGCACCTTTTCCTGTTCTCAATGGTAAAATAGCTATCAATGTGTGGAATAGGCCGAACTTTGAACTTGGAATTTGAATCTTTCCTTCCCGTGAAAGCCGATTTAATTATTATGCTACACTTGTTATTATTGCCCCGCGCCTCGGCTTTCCTCCTATACCAAGAAATGATGACAGCCCAGCCCACACAGATCGCAACAATCATCCAAATCTTTTGTGATGTCATCCACATGTACTTGGGGATCCGCACATTAGCGTCTAAAAACAGCCGTTAGTTATGATTTTCACTGCCATGAAGATCAATGATTATGGCTTTATTGACATGAGCGGGCAGAACGTCCCCTCCAATCCAAGTTTGAAAGGGATTATTAACACCGAAGTTAGCCAAACTGTCAGCTACCCTATTTCCTTCCCGGTAGGTGTGGGTGATTTGGACATTTACAAAGCTTTTACATATATCAATAGCTTCTTCTATATAATCCCTAATAGACCAGCTGGGGTGTTGCTTTTTATTCAGAAGATTGATAATATTTAGAGAATCACCTTCAATTATGATATTTGGAATATTACAATCTCTGGCAAGTCTAATGCCCCAAAGAGCCGCCATGGCTTCGGAATAATGATTAGTCTGTCTGCCCATTCTCCCAGAAAAAGTAGCAACATAACAACCTCTTTGATCCCTGATGATTCCCCCTCCTCTAGAGTCACCCGGATTGCCCTTAGAGGCCCCATCAAAATTTAACTTGTGCCAATCAGTGGGGGGTTTAATCCATCGATTGTGTTTCTGTCAGTACCATTGTTATTTCTATTGACAGTGGCAATATTCCATTCAGTCAGAATGCATTCTTCATTCTTCGGGTAGAGTCTATTTTTAGGGGGTTTAAATCTAGCAATATTATCTTGCACAACGCAATGATAATTTCCTTATATATTTTGTTACAAGCTTGTCTATTGTTTCTGAAAATATTATCATTACGAGCCTTCCAGATTCTCCACATAGTGTGGGGCAGAACAAGTTGCCATAGCCTTTTCACCATGCAATGTTTGAATAGAGAGCTCCATTGCTCCCAAGCCTGAGGGCAGGTAAGGGGAAAAATCCATCTCAGATTAAATTTTGCAAAAACAAGCTGCCAAATTTTGGAAGCAATCTCACAATGGAGGAATAAATGCTTTATATCTTCAGCCTCTTGCTGGCACATGCAACATCTATTCGGCATGATGAATCCCTTCTTGATGAGGTTGTCATTAGTTAGGATCTTGCCATTAATAATTAGCCACCAAAAGAAGTTCACTCTAGGGGTTAGCTCCGGCATCCACAATTTGTGCCACTTAATTTCGCTTGCCATGGATGCAAAGAAAGAATTATATCCTGCTTTAACAGTGTAATCCCCATCAAAAGAATCTTTCCAGATGAGCTCATCCTTAAGATTTTGATTACTTATATGGATTAGGGAAAGTTGATTCTGGAGAGATGTAATATCAGCCTGAATATTAACATTCTCCACTTTTAGCTGCTTCCATTTTCTTTTGTTTCCATTCCTCTCAATGTACCCCTGGATTTTGTGTCCATACTTTGCAATTAAGTTGTCTTTAATATGATCATAATCAGAAATCCAGTTAGAATCCGTCCACTTATCAGTCCAGAAGTTTATGTTTTGCCCATCTCCAAGCTTCCAGCTGCACCCCTGAGAAAGAATGTGTTTGCTGCGAAGAAGGTTGTTCCAGAAAATAGAACCACTCGGAAGGGACTGATCATAAATGAAGGAAATCTTGCTTTGATTTGAAAGATATTTGATCTTAATCAGCTCTGTCCAAGGTCTGTGCTCTTTTATAAGCCTCCATCCTAATTTTGCAGTAAGGGCAGTACTCATATGTTTGATATCTTTGATGTCTAACCCCCCTAGTCTCTTAGGTTTACAAACCTGTTCCCAAGCCACAAGATGATATCTGAATCTGTCCTCAGTACCGTGCCACAAAAAGTGTTTTTGAATCTTCTCAATACTGTTCATCACAGCTGTAGGCATGCTGAACATTGACAGAATGTAGATAGGCAAGTTTTGAAGCGTGCTTTTAACCAAAAGACACTTACCTGCACTTGAAAGAACTGCTCCTTTCCAGCCAGCCAACTTTCTTTGAAATCTCTTAATAAGATCATTCCATACCTCCACTGAAATCTTGCCAGTACTTAAAGGTAACCCTAAGTAAGTAGCTGGTAGAGAATTAATTGTGCATCCTAGAATATTAGCGATCTTTCTTTGCCTCTCCTCAGGAGTATTGAAGAAATAAATAGAGCTTTTGTCAAAATTAACTTTTTGCCCCGAGGCTTCCTCATAAAATCGAGGACAGTTTTAATGGCCTTTGCCTCAATAATAGAAGCCATTAGTAGCAGCAAAGTGTCATCAGCAAACTGCTGATGAGAGGAGATCTGATTACCAGTAGTTGGAGGGAAGCCTTTTAGCATGCCAATGTCAATAGCTTTGGAAATAGATCTGCTTAAACTGTCAGCCATAATAATGAATAAAAGAGGGGAGATTGGGTCGCCTTGCCGTATACCTCTATTACTGGCAAAAAAACCCACAGGTTCCCCATTAACAACCACAGAGAATCTAGAGGTAGAGATGCAAGAGTGGATGATTTTTCTGAATTTGCTTTGAAAACCAAATTTGGATAGGACCTCATCCATGAATCTCCAGGAGACTCTGTCGAAAGCTTTATGCATGTCAAGTTTGATGGCCATCCCCACCTTTTTACTTTTATCCATAGAATGTATAGTTTCATGTACCATGATAATTCCATCTTGGATAATTCTTCCCTGAATGAATCCGCTCTGCTGTTGAGAAATGATCTCCATGAGAATAGGTTGCATTCTAGTGGTGAGAATATTTGTGAAGATCCTATAAATGACATTAACCAAACTGATAGGCCTGAAATCTTTGAAGTCTTTTGCATCCATCTTTTTTGGGGCAAGCACAATGTGTGTATTATTTAGTTCTTTAATAAGATTTCCCGTTCTGTAAAATTCATTGATAGCTTTCAAGAGATCTTCAGAGCATATTTCCCAACATCTTTGGAAAAAGTTAGCCGAGAAGCCATCTGGACCTGGAGCCTTATCCCCTTCTAAAGCAAAGACAACCTTTTTTAATTCCTCAATGGTGACAGTTTTTGAAAGACTTTTAAATCTCTCAGTAGGTATTATATTATTAGGAATGGAGTCTAGGAGGAAAGATGCCGCTTGTTCATTGTAGGAGGTATCTTCAGTGAGGAGGTTCTTGTAAAAATTTAGCGCCTCTGTTTTGATATCTTCCGGATCCTTAGTAATGTTTCCATTTCTTTTAGCAACTTCAGAAATTCTGTTACAAGCTCTATGTTTGATGGCAGTCAGGTGAAATTTTTTTGTATTTCTGTCTCCATCCTTAAGCCAAAGGGCTCTAGATTTCATTCTCCAAAAGGTTTCTTCATGGCTGTTTATATTATGTAGATCTGATAGGAGTTTTTTTCCCGCTGATGATCCTCAAGGGTCATACCTTTCATGGAGACATTTAGCTCAAGCTCTTCAAGCTGTTGCTTAAGTTCTTTCTTCTTTTCAAAAATGTTTCCAAAAACCTCTTTATTCCATTTTCTAACTTTCTGTTTAACATTCTTTAACTTCTGAAGGAGCCTGAATTGGGCCATCCCTGTGCCTTCCCAAACCCACCACTCTTTAATTCTGTCTAGAATGTCCTCATGTTCGAACCACATTTTCTCAAATTTGAAATTACCATGAAAAGGTTTTGTCCAATTGAAGAAATTGAGGACTATTGGATTATGATCAGATCCCGTTCTGGGGAGAGTAGAAAGATGGAAATTCTGGTCCAGGATCCAATTTGCAGAAATAAGAGCTCTGTCAAGTTTAACCTGAATTAAGCTCTCTCCTAATCTTCTGTTAGACCATGTGAATTGATTTCCATGAAGCTCTATGTCCATAAGATTAAGAGTCGAGATGAAGTCTGCAAATTCTTCCATACCAAGGGAGAATTCAGAACTTCCTCCAAAATTTTCTCCTGGATTCAAAGGAGTATTGAAGTCTCCCATAACCAACCAGTTCATGTTTTCAACCTTGCTTCGGAACAAGGTTAACTCTTTCCATAGATTTCTTTTACCAGTAGCAGTATTGGGCACATAAATATTAGACAAGATCCAACTATGATTATTTTCAAGGCTTTTAAAGATAATAGCTAAATGATTCTGGGTTGAGGAGAGTACCTTACCATCAACCATCTTTGTATCCCAAAAGATCGCTAAA
This sequence comes from Taxus wallichiana var. yunnanensis, assembly GCA_018340775.1. Lineage (NCBI taxonomy): Eukaryota > Viridiplantae > Streptophyta > Pinopsida > Cupressales > Taxaceae > Taxus > Taxus wallichiana. Next base: position 636,037,969 of record CM031237.1, on the reverse strand, counting down.
CCTCCAGAGGCCCCTTGAGAGTCAACAGCAGCAAAGGCAGCGTTCTGCCAAAAATGTCTTTTGAAGTCTTCAACTGCTTTACTTTTCATTTTAGTTTCTTGAATGAGAAGAATGTTGGGTTTGTTTTCTCTTTTAATTTCCTTAAGCATTCTTTGCTTAGGCCCTCCATTGAGGCCTCTGACATTCCAAGAAATAACCTTCATTAAAAAAATTTTGGAGATGCATTTGCCGGATGGCTCAGAATTCTCTGTGTACCATCTGTAATTTCTTTTTTAGTCTCTTTTTCTCTTGCTTCTCTCTTAGATGGCCTGCCTTTTCTAAAGGTTACTCCAAAATTTGCAGTTCTTCTAGCAGTGGCCCTTGTGATTCTTGAGGTGGAAGCTTCCCAGCCTCCAAGCTTGCTTTTCTTCCAGGATTTTTGAACCTCTTTTCTTTCTTTTCACTAAGATGAATCCATCATTATCACAATCATTTTCCTTACTGATTGGGGTAATTTCCCCATCCTCCTTTCCTGTGTTAATATCAGCCTGCTTATCCATTTTAGGAGTCAGCTCCTCCACATCTGTGTCCTCTTTCTCTTGGTTTAGATCTCGTGTAATGGATTCTAGATCCTCTTTGCCTTTTTCTTGTCTCATTTTTAGTTTCTCCATAGAGCTGCTCCTTAGCAGCTCTTGATGGGCACTGATTTTGTCTTCCTCTTCTTCCATGTATGTGAGAGAAATGCTAACTTTTTCATTTTCTTCATCAATCTCCATGTTCAGCTTTACCGGATTTGGAGTCAAAGAGTTCAATATTGAATCCACTGACATCTCCCTTTTGTTTTCTTCCTCATTCGGACCCAGATCTAATACTTGTTGAGACTCAATCAGCTTCTTAGGTTTCCAAAGTTTTCTGTAAACCAGGTGGTCTCTTTGCCTTAAACCCTTTTTTCCTTTCTTTTAGCTTGTAATGCCTCTCCAAACGCCTATTTCCAGTAGCTGGTTCAGATATCTAGTTCTTTATCTGCCTTATCTCTCTGATTCTGTCCTTGATCTTCAGGAATATCTGAGAAATCTTCCAGCTTTTGAACTGTATGTTCAGGACATTTGCTGGCAAAATGCCCTAATCTGTGGCATTTGCTACATCTTAACTTGAAAGCTTCATATTCTATTTACTGATTCCATTCTCCAAATTTGGATTGCAGAACAATGTTATCGGGGAGCTCCTGATCCATTTCTATGGAGACACAGAACCGAGCAAATGCCAGCCTAGACTGTTTCTTGTGGGCCCATCCAGGCCAATAGGTGAACCAATCGATTTGGCAATGTGAAGGAGGATTTCATCATCCCAAAGATGCAGAGGAAGCCCTGGGAGTCTACACCAGATGGGTATGGCATGAATATTTTCAACAAATGGATTAAATCCGGGGTACCATTTTTTAAAAAATAGTCCCATATTACCCAGACACCAGGGACCACCCAACAAGACCGAGTCAACATCAGATTGGAGATTAAATCGGGCCTGAAAAAAACCTTTTGCCATAGTGGTGATTATTAAATCCCCTTTTGGTTTCCATCTACGAATGGCCCATTTCCTAATGGTATCCACATTAGGTCGTGCCCCCAAAAATTTGCCGACAAGTGCCAGATTGGTTTTCTCCAGAGCTCTTTGCAGACATCCATCAGGCACCTGTAAGTGGGTCACCCCTTCAGCATCTTTTGTACTTTTAAAATCACATGCAGCCTGAGGTTTCACATTTTTGTCAGGAGGAGTCTTAACAACTTCCGCCCAGGCTCTAGACCCGAAGCTACTAAAATAAATTACAATTCTCAAAACAAAGAGGAGATCAAAAGAGATTTTTCCAAAACATGAGTAAGGTTAAGTCCTAACCACATAAATTATATAGGCCACCATCCTTAATAAAAGGATTAAAAAATATAATTCGAGATAAGAAATTCAACTAAACTCAATAATATTTTCAGCCACCTTACAATATTTCCCATTCATTGAAATCCTTTTCAACAAAAGAAGGTAACTTTTCTTTCTAACCTTTAGGCATAAATATTTAGTAAATCATTTTAACAATATTCTCTAGCATGCATTTCTTGTTCATAAGTTCATCCTCAATCAGAGATGTCAGTAATCAATAATATAAACTTAAGAAATAGTTTAGGATACTTAAAACATCATAACTTACAATGTGCCTCCTAAATGAATTACCTAAGCTTAGACTCAGCATTAGGATTAGGTAGCAATTAGGTCAAGAAAACTACAACATGCCCAACCGAGAAAGAGAGAGAGAAAAAGTAGAGTAGTTTTCATTTCAAACAATCAAATAAAACCCTCTAAGAACTTCATCCAACAAACATGTTTCATCCAATAAAATCAGCTACAGCTGAACTACCTAGTAACAACGTTTCAAAACCATACAAACCAGATAGCCAAGAAATGGTGAATAACACAGATTAGAGAAAGACAACATATTCTCAAGATGAAACAAATTGATAAGAAAAGAGGAGAGGAAGAAAAAAACTTCCATTTCCCAAGACTAACCAAAAGAGGTTCACAAGCTTCAATCAATCAAATTGAAACAATCATTTGTAAGAATTCATAGCCTAATCTCCAAACAGATAAGAGGTCAGGTCCCAATTGATTGAACAAATACCTAAGAGAACGAAGAACGAAGAGTAAAACCCTTCAACACATCATACTAATCAAGATGGAAGCTATAAAATCCATGAATACTTTAGCATGAAAAAAAATCCATCTTCTTGAGTCACAAGAAAGAAGAAGAAGTATGTCACAAACAGAAGAGGAGTTCATCCACATCTCCATACCATCCAAAGGGAGGAAATAATGAAAGTGAAAACCTTAAAAAAGAAAAGGTGTCTTCACGTAAGAAAAGTCTAAAACAACAGTGTCTAAAGGCTTCCCACAATTAAAGACTGAAACAGAAGTATGGGGGACTGAATTTACGCCTCCCAACAAATGAACAACAATTTATTACTACCAAAAAGTGAAAGGAGTAAAAAATCCCAAGCCGTTAACACTTCTGTATTATGTTTCAGATCACAAAGGAAGTTTACCCTTGCAAGAACCCAATGGAAAAAGTTCCTAAGTTATACAAAGTTCAACAAAAGGAGAAACAAAAAAACTTCATTTCCTACAAACTGTGTCCAACACAAGACACACTACAACCATTAGTTTTGTTAAGGAATCACTCACATATTTCCTTTTTCCATAGAATAACATTTTGATAAACAAATGGTTCAAACAAAACTTACCACAAATCCCATTCAACTAAAACCCATAATCAAATCACACACAGTAATAAGAATCCCATCACATTTTTCACTAAGGTGTGTTCAAACAAAACTTAAAGGAACATGCTTAGAATCACAAGGATTGATTCTAAAATTATCAGAACAAAACAAGCGTTAATACATACTATACTTGGGTAATACCCAGAAGTGATTTCACAGAGGTGAAATGAAACTACCCGAACCTGTTCCACAAATCAAACAACAAGAAGATCACTAGTTACACAACCCCAAACAAAGTTGAAACCATTTAAGCCATCAACACAAGTTCTCACAATAGAACGAAGATACAACAACTTAAACTATCAAACAAGTACACCTAGAAGAACTCATTCAAGGGTTAACATATTCAAAACATTGAACCCAAACAACATTAAATAGGGTCGATTTGTGTTCACAAAAACTATCTCAGAATCACGACAGAGAGAGAGAGAGAGATCAACTCAACATGCAAAATAAAACCAGATCAATCAACGCATAAAGAGTTGTTTTTATGAATCACTTAAGTAAAAGAAAAACAATTTAATGGGTAGAGCCTATCATGCATGATAGAGATTTCTTCTTGATTTGTAGAAGATTTCCAAGCCGAACCTCAACAACCTCTTCTTCTCCACACAATGTCAACCAACTTCCAATACTCTATCTTCTTTTATAACTTCCATAGAGTCCAAAATAGCTCAAGAAATGCAAAAATAACTAGTCAAACAAGAGTCAAACTGGAGATTCGACGAAAAAAACAAAACATCAAGTAGAGCTCAAGCTCGAAATGAACTAAAAGACCAAAACAACCATGCAAAAACCCACCATGCATTTTTCTAGGTGGTTTCTTCACAAAAATGAAGTCATTAAATGCAAAGGAAAATAGTTCCCTCCTTTTTCTCCATGCCACCACCATCTATGTTTGGCGATGCCTCTATTTTAAAATTTTGCATGCAACTTAAACTTGGTGGAGATGCCAACCAAGCATCCCTTAGTTTCTTTACACCTCTACCAAAGTTGGCAGTCCTTCATATTAAAACTGAAATCAATTCCCATTTAATTCCTTGAAAACCAATGCCACCAACAATACAACTTGCCATGTCATCCATAGGTACCCCTTAGGTTAGCAATGACTTAGGTTAGATCAACATTAGGTTAGAAAATCAACCTAGGTTCTTAGGTAAGTCTTTAGTTACCTTAGTTTGTTTTCAAACTTAATAAACATAGAACATACCAACTTAGGTTAGATTTAACCCTTAGGCTAGGGTCTCAACCTTAGTGTTATATTATTAGGTCCAAGGTCCCTATATGCCACTCAACACCTTAACAATAACAAGAAGACCTAGGCCTATCATCAAAATCTTGATGCTAAGCAGGGATCCCGAAAGAAGGGTCCTTCACAACTATAACCAAAACAAGGCCCAGTCCATCTTTGTCTTTCCTTTCAAATGCCAAGACAACAAGATGAAAAAGGTAAGAATAACTAAAGCATACCTTGGATCAATGGAATTGATCCAAGGTGTTTTTTTTACACTGAATAAGTTATGGCAACTAAAATACAAGTTCATCATCTTTAAAAGTGAATTTAAGTGAACAAAGAGATGAATGGCCTCATTTTCAAGAAGAAAAAATCACAACAGAGTGAACCTTTTCAACAAATGATTCATTATCCAATGCAAACATGATTTCCAAAATTCATAAGAGTACACCTTCCTAAGACAAATCACCTATCAACATTTTGCACCATCAAGAGTGGAAGTCATCATAGTAACAATCATGCTAGAGATGTTACATACCTCCCTCCTAAAAGAATCATCATCCGATGATTTACTTAGTCAAATAAATTCAGTCAAGGATAAAATCAAATTATCATTCTTCCATTCACACGTTCATAACAAAACTAGATTTGAGAAATTCAAATTCCATAATCAACATTAAAATAGTTGTCTCATTACTAAAGAATTTAGTATCTACCCAAAACTGGCAGGTTTATTGACATAACATGAATAAAATCTTCAAATTTTATCAGTCAACAAATCAATTCTGTTCAAAAAATATGGAAAAGTAGTTTTCATATCTTTGAGGTTTTCCCAGGTTGCACTTTCTTTCATTAAACTGGTCCCACTGACCTTACATTGACTTATTTCATGATTTCTTAAGTGTAACTTGTGATTTTCTAGCACACACAAGGGTTTAACCATGATTATTCATGGTCTTAGACCTGCAAGGAATTCCAATTTAACACATGTGATAAATCTGAAATGTATTTCTTAAGCATAGAAATATGGAAAACATCATGCATTCATGATAAAGCATGAGGTAAAGCTAAATGATAAGCTACAAGGTTGATTATTTCAACAATTTCAAAGGGTCCCACATAATGAGGTGATAACTTGGTAGCCCTGCCAAAAGTTATAGAACTCTTTTTGGTTTAACCCAAAAGACCTTCTCACCAAGTTCAAATTTCTTTTCAACCCTTTTTAAGTCTGCATAACTTTTTTCCTATCTATTGCTTCCTTTAAATGTTCACGAATCATTTTAACTTGTTGTTCCATTTTAGTAAGGATCTCAGTCCAATTACCTCTCAATCCTCTATGCTATCCCAACTTATTAGAGTTCTACATTTCCTTCCATATAATGCTTTGAAAGGTGTCATTTTCAGAGAGGTGTGATACATGTTATTATAAGAAAACTCAACTAATGGAAGGTACTCTTCCCATTTATACTTTGCTGATCCATGCAATACATTCATAACATATTCTCTAAAACTTGATTAACTCTTTTTTCTCCCATCCATTTCCGGATGGTACGTTGAACTAAAATTTAGTTTAGTTCCTAAGGTTGCATTGAGTGTTTTCCAAAATCTAGATGTCATCCTTGGATCTCTATCTGATATGATCAATTCAGGTACTCCATGTAATCTAAAATTTCATGCACAAATATTTTTGCTAAAATAGGTGAATCATCCTTAAGATTACCAACAATAAAATGTGCCACTTTTGTTAGTTTATCAACCACAACTAAAATAACATCATGTTTATTTCTTGACATAGGCAACCCTTGAACAAAATCCATACTAATTACTTTCCATTTATACTATGGTATGTTGTGAGGATATAATAAACCAACTGGATGCATATGTTCAACTTTAACACATTACATTCTAAGTAGTGTGTCACAAAACCAATCATGTCCTTTTTCATCCCTTTCCAAAATATTGTTGTTTTATATTAGCAAGCATTTTCATAATGTCGGGATGTCTATAAAAAGGTGAATTATGAAATTCAGTTAACAATTTTTTTCTTAATTCATTCCCGAAGGTATATATACTTGATTATCATATCTCAAAATTCCTTCATTATCAAAGTGAAAACCTTTATATCTCAAATCATTTGGATCTACAGCAAGTGTTGTTTTTACTTGCTAAAAATAAGAATCAAGATTCCATGACTTTTTACTTCCTCTTTAAACTGAGTTCTCAACATTATAAGAGCAAGAAATGTGCTTCCTACGACTTAGTGCATCTGCCACTCTATTCTCCTTTCCTTTAATATAACTTATGTCAAAATCATATTGAGATAGAAATTCTAACCATCTTTATTGTCTTGCATTCAGATTTGGCTAAGTGAAAATATACTTCAGCCCAAGATGATCAGTATTTAGTTCAAAAGGTCTACCAAGAAGATAATGCCTCCATACCTGAAGTGCATGAACAATGGTAACAAGCTCTAGGTCATGTGGAGCATAGTTCAGTTCATGTAACTTGAGTTTTCTACTCTCATAAGCTATAACATGATCATTTTGCAACAAAATACCTCCGAGACCTTCCCTAAAAGCATCTGTTACTATAGTAAAGTCTCCATTAGGATCAGGTACAACCAAAATAGGTGTAGATGTTAATTGATCTTTTAGAGTCTTAAATGTAGATTCACATTTTTCATTCCACACAAATTTCTTATCTTTCTTCTGCAACAAATTTATTGGTGCAATGACCTTAGAAAAGTCTTTAACAAACTTCCTATAGTAACCAACAAGACCCATGAAGCTTCTAACTTCATGTACATTCTTAGGTGCAGGCCACTCAGTTATTGCAACAATTTTTGAGGGATCTACAACTATTCCATCCTTACTTATGACATGTCCCAAATAGTGCACTTCCATCTCATAGAAAGAACATTTGGACAACTTACCATACAACCTTCTCTTTCTTAAGATTTCATAGAACTATTTTCAAATGCTCATGATGCTCTTCAATGATTTTAGAGTATATGAGAATATCATCCAAGAATACAAGCAAAAATTTTTCCAAGTATTCTTGAAAAATATTATTCATTAAATTCATAAAAGCTACAGGAGCATTCATTAATCCAAATGGTAAAATATGTGAATTCATAATGTTTGTACCTTGTTCTAAAAGTTGTTTTATGAATATCTTCATCCTTTATTCTTAACTGATGATATCCAGATCAAAGATCTATTTTAGAATACACTGATGCACCACACATCTAATCAAATAGATCATCAATTCTAGGAAGTGGATATCTATTTTTAATTGTTTCTTTGTTTAACATCCTATAATCAATGCACAATCTAAGTGTTCCATCTTTCTTTTTCACAAAAATTACCATTGGTGCTCCCCAAGGTGAGACACTCGGTCTTATTAAACCTTTAGACAAAAGTTCTTGTAATTGTGCCTTAAGCTCTATCAACTCAATGGTCATCATTCGATATGGTGCCTTGGAAATAGGTTTTGTTCTGGTTGATCTCAATGGTGAAATCAAACTCCCATTTGGGCGGAAGACCGGGTAATTCTTCTAGAAACACATCACTGAAATTTTGTAACAATGGATATCTTTCCAAGAAATCACTATCCCCTTCATTTGTTTCAGATATTTTTACTACATACAAAGTGCAGCCTTTATTTTTGGCCTTTTTAAGTTGCATTGCTGACAATTTCCTAACAAAAATCTCATGTTTTATCCCATGGATGTCTGTTGTTTTCTGCAGATCATCTAAACAACTAATATGTTTTTCAAAGCAATCAACCTTTACTTTATGTTCAGTTATCCAAGTTAACACCTATGATTACATCATAAGACCCCAAAGGAGCAACATAAAGGTCAAATTCAGTGGAAAAACTAGGTAAGTCAAGGACTACTCCAAAAAGACACATACTAACTATGTGACAACATTATTTCCATAATGTATAACCCATGATTTATCCATTTTTCCAATTTTTTTTTAATTTTGAAGCTAATTTAGTAGAAATAAAGCATTCAATAGCTCCAATATCAAAAATTATAGTTACAGGTATACCAAATAACTTACTAAGAACTTCTATGGCGTAACTTGCTTTTCAACCTATTTGTCAGCTACTACAACATGTATCTTATGCTTGATTGATTAGGTCATCCTTCCTCAAAGGACACTGATTTGCATAATGATCCTTGCCACAATTGTAACATACCTCCTATAGGTCCTTTCTTAGGCTCAAATTTATTTCCATCCTTAAAGTTATCATTCTGACCCCCATAGGACTTCTGTCCGTTATTATTGTTCTTGACAAAGTTGTTTTTACACATTAGCAGTTTATTTATTTGTGTTTTCTTGTTATTATCAGAAACAAATTTGTTTTTCATACCAAATTTTTCCATGGTCCTTTTTGGGTGCAAGGGATGAAGAAGAATTTGGAACTTTCTTTCTAATTTCTTCTTTATGGGCAGAGATCACTTTCAATTTATTCTCTTGCCTTATGGATTTTCAACAACCCCTTCCATAGTGGTTGGGCTATGAACATCCACTTCACCACCTATAATGGGATTTAATCCCATGATAAATTTTTGTATCCTGAACTTCTCATCAATTTGATACTTGAGGTATGTATGTACTTAAGGAGTTTAGTAAACCTCTCCCAGTACTCTATTACAGTTAATTTTCCTTGAGCTAAGTTATGAAATTCAGTCATTTTTTTATCATAGTAAAGTTGTGGCAGCCATCGTTTCCTAAAATAATTTTTAAATTGATCCCAAGTGATGTTTGTTTCATCAATGCTTAACTCAGCCTTATGGTTGTCCCACTAAGAAGATGCCTCATGGGAAAGATGATAAGCTCCCCATATTGCTTTTGTTTCCTCAGAGAAGTTCCTTATTGAAAAGTACTTCTCCATTTCATGTTGAGCTAGTTCTCAGCTCCATCTCCCAGTGTAGTGCCATCAAACTTGGGTGGACTTATCCTTTTTATGTCATTAGTGAGTTCAGCTACCAATCTTGCCTTTTTATTCTTAGCTGATTAGGTGCATTTGCATTAGCATTGGTTGCATTATTATTATCAACACCAAATTTCCAACATTGGCATTGTCCACAAGAGGTGGCTGATTGTTATTACCAACATCTTCTTCCTCCTCCTCATTGCCCATTACTTGTTGTTCAAGTACAACTAAATGATCTCTTGTGTCCAACATGGATCACAAGGATATCATCAAGTTTTTGGGTAGTAGTTGCTTCTCCACCAGGGTGGTGGGTTGTTTACAATCACTTCCTCTTGTTCTAACCATTTTTTTTTAACAAGAAAATTTAAGTTTTATCATATTATGGACTCAATAGGTCCAAGAGTGTAACCTTCAACTCTGATACCAAGATGTAACATTCCCATTTTAAGACTTTAGAAACAAGGGATTTTTTTTTTTTGAATAATGTTCTCTGTTCTAAATAATCATAATTTAGAACACACATTCCAAGCCAATCAATCTCATAATAGAAAACCATATGCAACTGAAATGACTCGGTGAAGACCATTGATCTCTCATTTCATGACTCGATATCATACCGATCTCTCATGTTAACTTAACAATTTATATACTAAGTATACTTGGTTCTCTTACCATTTTTCGGGGTATTAAGTGTTATGTTTAAGAGGCCTATCTGAATATATGTTACCAATATTCATCTAAAATCCACTTCTTAAACTAGGTGATATAGGACAACAAACCAACAACTTGTAATACTTTGGCCAAATATTTTCAACATATTGTTCATGTTATATTCCTAGATGACATACTCGTCAAACAAAATACATCCTTCACCCCACTTCATTTGTTATCTAGAATGGTCTTCACTTGACTCCTGTCAGTCCACTTGTTCAAGTTTAACCCTAGATAAGGGTAGCCACATAGCTAGTGTAGAGGACTACTACTCATGGTGACTAAGGGTACATAGACATACTCAATCAACCTAGGTCGATTGGGTGTGTCTAGTTATCCTAAGTCATCATAAGTTTACCTCACACTAGATCATGCCCCTATCTTCATCTAGGGAAGAACTGTGTTCAAGTCTTATTTATGTTAGTCAAGTAGAATAAATTTGGAAGGGTGTTGGGACATGACAACTACAACATAGTATCCTCATGATGACCCTAGTCATCATGAAGGTACTATGCGATATGGCGTGTTACCAACATCCTCCTAAGTTTTCCTCAACCCATGAACATACCATGGAAAAAGTTGATTACTTATTAATTTACCTTAACAAGGTTTGATTGTAATAACCCTATTAGATAATTAGATCCAATTAATTTTAGGGTTCCATGTTAGAACTACATTAAAAGTGGTTTGCAGATGAATCTGCATCCCCTAACTCTTCCTTATGTTATGTTCTCTTATTATCAACATTCAGATTTAAGATTGCATAACAAGTCCAACACACATATAAGTGTGTTGGATTGGCTTACTCACTTACACCGACTCAATCTTATGTAAGTTTTGAGCACCTTTTTACAATTTTAGACTTCATTGAAAGAAGTCTAATCCTTTCAATTTCATTTCATTATTCACAATAGTTTAAATATTAATTATAAAGGAGATGTCTTTCTATTATCTTTTAAGTGAGTTAATGTACGTTAGTACCCCATTAACAATTATAGTTTTCACTTCAAGTTTCATTCTAACCCAAACATGATTTAATTAGAATCATAGAGATATAGTTGTTTTATCAAAGGGAGAATGTCAACTTGAAAAGTTTCCATATTTTTAGAGAGGGTAGTTTATCATACTCCTCGTTCCCCTATTTATTTTAAAATCAGCCAAGAGAGTATAATACACACTTATAAGATATAGAATATTTTAAAACATTCCACACATGGATAATAAAAAGGAAGTACATCAAGTACAATATATTCCATTAACCTTTATTCATCAAGAGGAGACATACTTTTACAACTCAAACACTTTAAGACATTTCTAATGTCAAATAGAAATAACATAGTCAAATTCAAATACAACTTTCCTTTCCATCAAATACATTTTAATAAAGAATCACATTTCATTATAAAAATCATTTCTTTTTGATAAACAATTGTAACTTTCTTAAGAACTTTCTTCCTTCATCACTTATGAAGTCCATCTACAAAATTTCTAGCACGGGTCAGTTCATTGAACTGAGCATGATAAGCACTAAACATTAAAATGATGTGCTTTTAGCTAACTATTTCATAAAAAGAACTCTTTTTTTTTAGGAACAATCCTGAGCAATACAGAAAGATATTACCAAAATAAATTACAATTCTCAAAACAAAGAAGGAGATCAAAAGAGATTTTTCCAAAACATGAGTAAGGTTAAGTCCTAACCACATAAATTATATAGGCCACTGTCCTTAATAAAAGGATGCAAAGAACAATAATTCAGATAAGAAAACTTCAACTAAACTCAATAATATTTTCATTTTTTTCACCTTACAAGATTTCCCATTCATTGAAATCCTTTTCAATAGAGAAGGTAACTTTTCTTTCTAACCTTTAGGCATAAATATTTAGTAAATCATTTTAACAATATTCTCTAGCATGCATTTCTTGTTCATAAGTTCATCCTCAATCAGAGATGTCAATAATCAATAATATAAACTTAAGAAATAGTTTAGGATACTTAAAACATCATAACTTACAATGTGCCTCCTAAATGAATTACCTAAGCTTAGACTCAGCATTAGGATTAGGTAGAAATTAGGTTGAGAAAAATACGACATGCCCAACCAAGAAAGAGAGAGAGAGAGAAAGTAGAGTATTTTTCATTTCAAACAATCAAATAAAACCCTCTAAGAACTTCATCCAACAAACATGTTTCATCCAATAAAATCATCTACAACTGAACTTCCTAGCAATTTTTCAAAAACTATACAAACCAGATAGCCAAGAAACGGTGAATAACACAATCATCAAAGAAAAAACATATTTTCTAGAAGAAACTTAAATTGATAAGAAAAGAGGAGAGGAAGAAAAACCACTTCCATTTCCCAAGACTAACCAAAAGAGGTTCACAAGCTTCAATCAATCAAATTGAAAAAATCATTTGCAAGAAGTCATAGCCTAATCTTCAAAGAGATAAGAGGTCAAGTCCCCAAATGATCAAACAAGTCTACCTAAGAGAATGAAGAAGCCACAAGAGTAAAACTCTTCAACACATCATACTAATCAAGATGGAGAATCAATATAAAATCCACTAATACTTTAGCATGAAAAAAATACATCTTCCTAAGTCACATGGTGGAGAAGAAGAAGTATGTATATAAGAGTAATTCATCCACATCTCCATACCATCCAAAGGGAAGAAATAATGAAATCACAAACCTAAAAAAAAAAGGTGTATTCACGTAAGAAAAGTTTGAAACAACAATGTCTCAAGGCTTCCCATAATTAAAGAAAACAAAAAGTATGGGGGACTGAATTTATGCCTCCCAACAAATGAATAATAGTTTATTACTACCAAAAAGTGAAAGGAGTAAATGAATCCCAAGCTGTTAACACTTCATGTGAGCTTAAACTATTTCAAGATCACAAAGGAAGTTTACCCTTTCCCAAAGAACCCAATGGCATAACACTTCATTAAATAAGTTAAACAAAGTTCAAGAAAAGGAGAAACAAAACAAACTTCATTTCCTATCAAACTTGTCCAACATGAAACACTACAACCATTAGTTCTGTTAAGGAATCACTCACAAATTTCCTTTTTCCATAGAATAATGTTTTGATAAACAAATGGTTCAAACAAAACTTACCACAAATCCCATTCAACTAAAACCCATAATCAAATCACAACCATAAATAAGAATCCCATCATGTTTTTCACTAAGGTGTGTTCAAAACAAAACTTAAAGGAACATGCTTATAATCACAAGGATTGATTCTGAAATTATCATTAAAAAAAATTTAATACATACTATATTGGGTAATACTTAGAAGTGATTCCATAGAGGTGAAACGAAACTACCCGAACCTATTCCAGAAATCCAAACAACCAAGAAGATCACTAGTTACACAACCCTAAACAAAGTTGAAACCATTTAAGCCATCAACACAAGTTCTCACAGTAGAAAGAAGATACAACAACTTAAACTATCAAACAAGTACACCTAGAAGAAAACATTCAAGGGTTAACATATTTCAAAACATCAAACTTAGAACAACATTAAATAGGTTGATTTGAGTTCACAAAAACTATCTCGAGAATCAAAGATCAGAGAGAAAACTCAACATGCAAAAAAAACCAGATCAATTCAATGAATAATAGAGTTGTTTTTATGAATCACTTAAGTAAAAGAAAAAAAATTTAATGGGTAGAGCCTATCATGCCTGATAGAGCTTCTTCCTGATTTGCAGAAGATTTCCAAGAAAACCTCAATAGCCTCTTCTTCTCCATGCAACGTCAACCAACTTCCAATACTCTATCTTCTTTTATAACTTCCACAGAGTCCAAAATAGCTCAAGAAACACAAAAATAACTAGTCAAGAAAGATTCAAACTAGAGATTCGATGAACAAAAAAACATCAAGTAGAGCTCGAGCTCAAAATGAATTGAAAGACCAAAACAACCATGCAAAAACCCGCCATGCATTTTCCTAGGCGGTTTCTTTTGCCAAAAATGAAGTCATTAAATGTAAAGGACAACAGTTCCCTCCTTTTTCTCCATGCCACCACCATCTATGTTTGGTGATGCCTCTATTTTCAAAATTTTTCATGCAACTTAAACTTGGTGGAGATGCCAACTAAGCATCCCTTAGTTTCTTTATGCCTCTTCCAAAGTTGGCAGTCCTTCATATTAAAACCAAAATCAATTCCCATTTAATTCCTTGAAAATTGATGCCACTAACAATACAACTTTCCATGTCATCCATAGGTACCCCTTAGGTTAGCAATGACTTAGGTTAGATCAACATTAGGTTAGAAAATCAACCTAGGTTCTTAGGTAAGTCTTTAGTTACCTTAGTTTGTTTTCAAACTTAATAAACATAGAACATACCAACTTAGGTTAGATTTAACCCTTAGGCTAGGGTCTCAACCTTAGTGTTATATTATTAGGTCCAAGGTCCCTATACGCCACTCAACACCTTAACAATAACAAGAATACCCAGGCCTATCATCAAAATCCTGATGCTAAGCAGGATCCCGAAGAAGGGTCCTTCACAACTATAACCAAAACAAGGTCCAGTCCATCTTTGTCTTTCCTTTCAGAACACCAAGACAACAAGAATGAAAGGTAAGAAGAACTGAAGCATACCTTGGATCAATGGAATTGATCCAAGGTGTTTTTGTTTACACTAAATAAGTTATGAAATTGAAATACAAGTTCATCATCTTTAAAAGTGAATTTAAGATGAACAAAGAGATGAATGGCCTCATTTTCAAGAAGAAAAAATCACAACAGAGTGAACCTTTTCAAAAAATGATTCATTATCCATCAAGAGAGGAAGTCATCACAAGAATAATCATGCCGAGATGTTACAATAGGTGTGATTGGTTATCACAATATAAGGCAATGGTTGATTGTTATGAAAAAAATAGTGTTTGGATGACCTAAAGAAAACAACACTCATTCAGGGCATTAAAAGAGACGTAGTAGTGAGGTAAATCTCTGCTATATAGCTTAAAAGGCCAAAAAAAAGGTTGCATGCTTTATGTAATCAAAATTTCTAATTTCAATGAAGAAGGTAACACTTCTTTGGTTGATTACCCATTGTTATAAGAGTACATTGATGTCTTTCTAGAGGAGTTACATGGAATCCCTCTAAAATGAGAATTTGACTTCACAACAGACATAAAACCTAGAACATAACCTCTTTCAAAATCTCCTTATCGCATGATGACAACGAGAACTTGTGGAACTCAAGGAAAAAGCTGAATGAGTTTTTGTCCAAAGGACTAATCGACCGAGCATGTCTCCTTGGGAGAACATGTCATTTTTTTCAAAAGGAAAGATGTCACAATAAGGTTATGCATTGATTACCACATGCTAAACAAAGCCATAATAAAGAATAGGTATCCTTTGCCAAGGATAGATGATATTTTTAATTAAATGCGTGATGCATCATTTTATTCTAAGATTGATCTAAGATCAGGATACCATCAGTTGAGAATTAAATATGAAGACATACATAAAATAATCTTTAGAACAAGGTATGACCATTATGAGTTCATGATTTTACCATTTGAACTCATGAATGCACCTACTACATTCATGAATTTAATGAACAACATATTCCAAGAATACTTAGACAAGTTTGTCTTTGGTTTTCTTGGATGACATTCTGATCTACTCCAAAAACATTAAAGAGCATAATGAGCACTTAAGAATAGTGCTAGACATACTTATAAAAAGGAAATTGTATGGAAAATAATCTAAGTGTTCCTTTTATCAAAATGAGGTACAATACCTTGGACACATCATAAAAAGGAAGGAATATATGTAGATCCATCAAAAATCAAGGAAATAATAGAATGGCCAAAGACTCCAAGAATGTTCATGAACGTATAAGCTTCATGGGAATGATTGGTTACTACCAAAAATTTGTAAAAGACTTTTCTAGAGTTGCTGCTCCAATCACATCACTGTAGAAAAATGATAAGAAATTTGTTTGGTTTGAAAAATGCAAGAATGCGTTTAATTTACTTGAAAGATAAATTAACTACAACACCAATTTTGAAGGTTCCATACCCCAACAAAAGCTTCACCATGGTAACAAATGCCTTAAGTGAAGGTTTGGGTGGAATTATTCTCCAAAATAACCTTGTGATAGCATATGAGAGCAGAAAATTAAATGTACATGAGATGAACTATGCTCCCCATGATCTAGAGCTTGCTTCTATAGTGCACACTCTCCAAGTTTGGAGACATTACTTATTAGGAAAGGCTTTTGAACTAAGAACAAACCACTTGGGGCTGAATTATATCTTCACATAACCCAACTTAAATAAAAGATATCGAAGATGGATTGAATTTATATAAGTTACATAAAAGGAAAAGGAAATAGGGTGGTAGATGCACTAATTTTTTGGAAGCATGTTTCGCATTGTTACCATTAGAACCCAATTCAAGGACGAGGTAAAGAAATAAATGATGGCTAGTTCTTATTATTAACATGTTAAGGATGATTTAATAATAGATCATAATGAAATTTTTTATGAGGGATTCAATTCAAATTTTACAATGAGGGAATCTTGAAATACAAAGGAAGAGTCTATGTACCTTTGGGAAATGACTTAAGGATCAAGGTTATGAAATAATTTCATGATTCACCATACTCTAGGCATCCTGGAGTAAAAAAATGTTTGTTGATATAAAACATCAATATTTTTGGAAAGGAATGAAAAAGGACGTGATGAACTATGTTTCTCACTATTTGGAATGTCGTGAGTAAAAGATGAGCACCTAAACTCTCTGTTGGCTTGCTATATCCACACAACATTCCACAATATAAATGACAAGTTATTAGCATGGATTTTTTGCAGGGGCTACCTATGTTGAAAAATAAACATGACACTTGTAGTTGTTGAAAAGTTAACGAAAGTAGCTCAATTTATGCTAGGAAATCTGAAAGACAATTCTCCCATGCTTACAAAATGATTCGCGCATGAGATTTTCAGATTTCATGGAGTTAATAATTTTGGTTTGGGATGCAAAAGGAATTCTAGATTATGGTAGACTTTGAATTCAAATTTGAGGACAAAGTTGAATTTCAATTTAGCATACCATCTAGAAATAGATGGTTAAAATGAACGGGTCAACCAAGTTATGGAGGATATACTCATGATGTACTACATGGATCAATAGTACAAATGGGAAGAATAACATCCATTGGTTGAGTTTACGTACTATAACACCTATCATGCATAGATGAAAATGGATCCTTTTGAAGCACTTTGTATGGTAGAAGGTGTAGAACACCCATAAGATGGGATAATATGAAAGATAGGGTGTTAGTGGGACTGAAATGTTAACAGAAATGGAAAATAAAGTGAAGCTCATCTGTGAGTGATTGAAAGAAGCTGTTGATAGTCAGAAGAGCTACAAAAATCTGAAATGAATAAACATGAAATTTGAAATAGGATACAAATTATTCTTAAGGGTTAAGCCCAAAAAGAGTTCTATAACATTTGGCAAGGCTGCCAAGTTATCACTAAGATATGTTAGACCTTTTGAAGTTCTATAAATCATAAGTCTGATAGCATATCATTTGGCATTGCCTCTCGTATTGTCTAAGATACACGATGTTTTTCATATTTCCTTATTTAAGAAGTATGTTTTAGATGTATCACATGTGCTTAATTGGAACTCTTTGCAGGTTCATGATTCGGGAATTGTGGTAGTTGAACCAATAAGAATTCGAAATTCATATATTACGAGAAATAGAGAATTTTTGCAATCCAAGGTTTAATGGGACCAATATTAAGAATAAAGTGGAACCTATGAGAATCTAGAAGAAATGAAGACAACGTTTTCTTATTTTTTTAGTCATAAAAGTTTATATTTTTAAAAGTTATACTTGAAATTATTTTATAATTTTGGAGTGCTTGATATGATATGAAATTCTATCACATTTTAGAAAAAATGGAAAAAATGGATGTTTTATAAGGTTACTACAACCAATAACTTGATGGAAGATAAACTAAAATCTGAATAAAATTCAAATTTAGATGAAAATGCATGATTGATTTCTCTTGCTGTATGATATAAATCTATTTGTGGTTTAATTTTGATGCTATTAGTGAATAAAATAATTGGGACAATGATTCACTAAGGGGGAAGTATGTCACATCCCACATTTTCTTTTCATGATTGTCACAACATAGTGTTATTAGCTGAAGTGAATCGCAAAGGTTTGGGGGTGAGAGGCATTACCCGAATAGTATCATAGCTAGGTGTATGCACGTTTACCCTAAAAAGGATAAACATAATTACGTGTAGTTGAGAATTTAATCACATAACAATGATCATCACCAAGAACTTGCGAGACACCTCATGTTAATACCATATTTTGTTGCTTGGTTGCTGAGTTGTTTATCTTGTTGAGTTTCATGATTTCCATGTTGGGATACTTTTTGTTTGTTGTACATGTTATTGATACTATAGTTTAATTTTATTAATGGAAGTAATAACTTGTAAAAGTATGGTTGAATTTATTCATGGTTTCAATATATTATTTCATTATGTAAAAATGATGATAAATTTTGAAAGGACTAACTCTTTTGATACTAATGATCATTGATCAAACAACAAAGAAAGGACCTTCAATCGAGACAGGTAAAAATATTGGTTTTGATAAGGTACAAGTATAAGTATCTTAATTATGATTAAATGTTATAACAATTTATTGATTAAGATTACTTATTAATCTGCTTTATATCATGATCATAAAGTGTTTATTATGATCGTATTTCATCCGGATTCAAATTGTTAAGTCGGTTAATTATCTTGGATCGATCGGTACTCCTTTTTGGATGAATAAGTAATTATATCGACCGCTTAACATAATAACATGATTGGTTTAAATGGCTTGATAATACACCCTTAGTTGGGAAGTCAAAATTATAATTGTTAAAAGATAACATTGCATGGTTTATTAAAAAGGTTAAAATATTATGGTCCGAGACAATATTCATAGGTTTGGATTAGAAGCTAATGTGAAATGGTTATATGCAATTGTTTTGTTTAATTTAAATGGGATCACCAACCTTATATAAAGGATTTTCTTTGTTTATAAATTTAGATGTAGTCGAATGGTCATTGGTTTGAATGCTTAATATATTAAATCTGGTCGAACCACGACCTATGCAAATTATATGGTTTATATTTTAGTCTTGGACCGCTCAAAATCTCCGAGTTGGTATTTGGGGAAACTTGAAGTTGGTGGAAGGAGGAAGATAAGATTAGCCACTAAGTGGCACCTATAAAAATTAAATGCATTTAATGAAATCCCCATAGATCTTAGGGAGTGGGGGAATCTTTTGCGATAAGAAATTATGAGGTTTAAGTCAGCTTACATTCCTCATTCACCATTTTTCTTGCTTCCTTTTTGGAGCTTTGCATGTGGTATTTGGGCTATCTATTGTTATAGTTTCAGATTGCTTATTTTTATCAAATATTGCATGTTGGTAAACATGGGGAAAAGGCATTTAAGTTTTTAGGTTGATAGATTAATGTTCTTAGATGTTTTTGTGTGGAACGAATTCATGGAAATCATTACAAAGGTTATTGTGAAGATTTTTCAAAGGCTTTTCTTTCTCCGAGCATGGATTCACCCCTCTTTTTGGTTATTTCCTTTGGAATAACAGAATGAATTATGTATGATTTCTCAATGGTTTTAGTTGATATTATGTAATAGTTAGCTATGTCATTTGGGTTGTGTTTGGGTGTTCGATTTTCTACTATTCTTAAGATTTGTCTACATGTTTATACCATTTAGCTTATGGTTGAAATATGGGGATTAAATCCTTAGGGTAACTAAGTTTAAATGTTGATTATCTAAATTGAAATAGTTATACTAGGTCTGTGAAACTTTAGGAAATGATACCAAGTCAAGTTTACCCAGGTTGTTATGGGATTATTATGTTTTGGGTTTGAACAAAAATTGACTCTAACCAATTTAGATATGTGGGTAATTTTTTATTCACGATTTTGAAATTTAATAGCCAAATTTGGCTTTGTGCTTGAGTTTGTTATGCATTTAACCTAGACCTAACTCATGGGTTCTAATTAGTCAATAAATTGCGCAGAGCTTGAATCCTTATCATTGAGTCGAGTATGTGGATTTATATAATTATAAATGAGCTTTTGGAGATCAAAACCATGCATTGATTCAAGTTTGTTGTACCTAGCATTGTTTATATGAGATTGGGTTATGTATTGGATTCTAATACTTTAGATCTGCATGTATGAAAATGGTAGAAGTTTCTTCCATTTTATTTTGAATGAATGAATTGTTAGTATATTCTTGTTTCATTGAATGATCTTGAGGAGATACAATAGGGTATGTTATACACAAGGCCTAAGGCCTCGATGGGTCATAGACTTACCTTTAATTGTGTTGATATGTTTAGTCCTTTGAAAGTGATTTTTACTTATCCGGTTTAACATGTTTGAAAGGTAGAAAAATAAGAAATGTTATGAATGATGCTATTGAGCATGGTTGATAGCATAATGTCGGTGAAATTATTATGTTATCATTAAATATAAAATGATCTGTATGCCATGTATGCGTCAAGGGAATAAAATGGAATTTACATTTTATAAAATATGCCTTTGGGACTATTATCTTAATTTAAATAATTGGGTGATGGTAGAGAACTATATTGGTAAGTGAAATGAAAACTTTAATTTGATAACTAGAGGATGTGCTCAATTTGATATTATAATTTCTAGGAAAGTTACTATTTCTCCTTTTTGTTTTCAAAGTTGCAAATCAACCGGGTATTATGTAATGTGATAGTTTGCCTCAATAGATAGTTGAAAAAGGAAGATTGTATTGATTTGGCGACTTTAATTTTATGATACATCAAATAGGGTTTGTATTGAGGTCTATGATGTTTAAAGTATCAAGATTATCACTTTACTGTGTTCTTTCGTTATTCAATATTACAATAAGTACATATACTTGTTATTCGATATGAACTAATGTCATTAAATCAAGCTTTAGGTACTCAATTATTACATAAGGAAGTAACTAGGAAAAGAGAGGTTGATCCATGCCGGTTCTGGAGTTGATCATGTACATTATAATTTTTATTGACGCTTAATGAGATGCAATAGTTAGTTCATGGATTTTTTTGGATTTTTTACATGCATTTTGTTTCCTACGATAAATTGATTATCCGATTCGTAAACATTGATTTTATGTATAAATTAAATTGGATCATGTAATCCATATGGAGTGAAACATTGCTCACAAATTGGTATACATATGTTGGCCTACTATATCATTATAAAATTAATGGTGTACCTTTTAAATAAGGATTTATCCTAAATGAGTTTATGACTCAATTTATTATTTGACTAAATCCTTATGTTATGTAATATTGATGTACGGTGATTTTATTAGTGGTCATACTTGAAAATGATTAGGAAATCAATTGAACTTGATTATTTATTTGTACTTTATGATATCATTTAATATGATTTATTAAATTTTTAGTGGTTGAGGAAACCTATGGTACCCTATTTTTTCCCCAAAATCCAGATTCTAGCCCTAGTATTGGTGAGCAATATGTTTGAATTTATTGGAATGGATGAAATAGAAACATTGGAAGAAAAAATCACTCCAAAATCAATGCCACAATCATAGCCAAAGAAGATCCAGAAAATATCACTCCTATGGAGGATATGGGAGAGTCCAAAAACAATGTGGGGAGGCCCCCTCAAAGTGAAACCTGAGAACGAACAACAAGGAGGGAGGTGGCTGCAGGAATTTAGAGACCCTTGAGCTTTAGTAAGAATAATTCAAAATTGTCAAAATGATAATACAATCATGGAATATTAGAGGGTTAAATAACCCTAGTAAACATAGGATCCTTAAAGACATTAGAAAAAGACTCAAGTTGATATTCTCATGATTCAAGAAACCAAAATGAAAGATGATAAGTTTAAAGATATTATGAAGACTTTTTGAAAGAGGATGTTTTTAGATGTCTTGACTCTTTAGGAGCTTTAGGAGGACTAGCTGTATTTGGAATAGGTATTTTTTTGAAGGTGATGTTTTAATCCAGAATAGGCATCATCTAGCTATATGTTTCATAGATATATGTCTTAAAAAAAAGAGATGTATTTTTCAAATGTTTATG
Organism: Taxus wallichiana var. yunnanensis; assembly: GCA_018340775.1. Taxonomy (NCBI): domain Eukaryota; kingdom Viridiplantae; phylum Streptophyta; class Pinopsida; order Cupressales; family Taxaceae; genus Taxus; species Taxus wallichiana. The sequence continues at coordinate 636,015,595 of CM031237.1, read as the reverse complement.
CACCTAACTCCGTGGTTGGAAGGAAAACCTTTGGAATGATATGAAAAATTTCAAGATGGCATTTAAGGACTAGGAGTGGATGATAGGAGGGGATTTTATCACTCCCCTTATTCCTTCTAATAATAAAGTGGGGCTCACTTACTTACTCTAAGATCATGGAGGATTTTTCCATTTTCCTTCATGACAATGGTTTATTTGATCTTGATCTTATAGGTACTAAGTTTACTTGGTCAAATAGGTGTATTGGGACTGATTTAATTCAAATAAGACTTGACATATTTCTAGTAAATATTCATTGGGTTCAAGAACATGTGTACTCTCTATCAGTTTTGGCCAGAGTGGGATCTGACCACAATCCTCTTATTCTTAAGTTTGATGAAGCCTAGATTGTTAAAGGGAGACCATTTAGGTTTGAAAAATGTGGATGTTGCATCCGGATCTAAGAAAAAAATATTGAAGAGTGGTGGAATATCCCCACCTGTGGGAATAATATGTTCCGTGTTGTGTCAAAACTGAAAATATAAAACAAAATATCAAGAAATGGAACAAGGAGGTTTTTGGAGACATTTTTCTGCAAAAGAGTAAAATTAGAGAAGACTTAAGATTGTTGGAAGAGCTCATGGAGGAGGGGGATTGGAGCCCACATGACAAGGATCAAGAAAAAGATATGCTCTCAGAATACCATAATGTGCTAGCTAAATAAGAGATGTATTGGAAGTAAAAATCTTGTATAAATTACTAAAGGATGGGGATATATATATTTTTTCATGTTTCGCCACTATTAAAGCTAAAAAAACTAGAATTTTGGAAATAAAAACCGGATGACACCAAACTAATGAAGAAGACGGATTTAACGGATACCATCATAAGATAATTCAAGAACCTCTACTCTAAAGGTAATCAAGCTAACGGGAGAAAAATGGAGGAAGCTTTGTCACTCTTTGATAGGACATTGAGGAGGATGAGAATCGTAATATTATGGCGGTTCCGAATGAAGAAGAGATTAGATCCATCTTACTTATGATGGAGGGAAACAAATCCCCAAGCTCGGATGGGTTCCTAACCTTTTTCTTCCAAATGTTCTGGGATATTGTTAAGAAGGAAGTGGTGCTCGTGGTCCATGACTTCTTCTCAAGGGGAATGATGTGAAGCAGGTTAATCATACCTTCCTTGTTATGATTTCCCAAGGTTAATGGTGCTAAGGATCTAAAGTATTTTAGACCGATTAGTCTATGTAATAATATATATAAATTATGCTTAAATATTATAGATTTTAGACTAAGAGAAGTTTTGCATAATTTTATCTCACAAAATCAGGGAGCTTTCGTCCTAGGGAGACAAATTTTGGACAATATCATATCTATCTATGAGACGGTTCACTCGGTGGAGAAATCTAAGAGGAATGTTATGTTAGTTAAATTGGTCATGCATAAAGCATATGATAGAGTGAATGAGACTCTCTCAAGCTCATTCTTGGTTAAACTGGGATTCCATCCAAAAGTTATCCACTTGATTAAGGAATGTGTTTCTACTTATACTTTCTCGGTGATGATCAATGGTAAGCCTTATGGGTTTTCAAAGTGGAAAGGGGTATACGATAAGGTGATCCCCTATCCCCTTTTTTATACATTATAATGGTAGAAAATATTAGTAGAATGTGCCAAAAATACATGTTGGAGAGAAGGATTGTAGGTATTCAAGTGACCAATGGGGTGGATCCTTTAAGCCTCCAACATTTTGTAGATAATAATTTCTTTCTTGGACAAGCGAAGGTGAATGAAGCCCAAACTTTCAAGGAACTAAGGATTATGAGGAAGTTTCTGGGAAACTTATCAACTTCCATAAGAGCTCGTGTTTCTTCATAAATGTGCATCTTGATCAATAAAAAGGATTAACAAACATCTTGGGATGCAGGATCAAAAAATTATTGGATAACTACTTGGGAATGCCTCTGTGTGGGAATAATATGGATATGGAAACTTGGAATTTCCTTATTGAGAGGTTTCAAATAAAATTGGCATCTTGTAAAGAAGATTTGATCACCTAGGAAGGAAAAACACAACTACTACAGATTTCTATGCAAGGGGTGGCCACTTATATAATGTCAATCTTTATAATTCTATGTTAGGTGAGAATAACCATTTAGAAAATCCAAACAAGATTCCTTTGGTTAGGGACGGAGGATAAAGCCAAAAACCCTCTTGTTATGTCGGAGAATGTGACTAATCCCAAAAGGAATGGTGTCTTAGGCTTAGAAAATATCAAAATTATGAATGATGCTTTGATTGCTAAGATAGGATGGAGGATATTCAAGGAACATGGTTGTGGGTTGATATCTTATAGGAAAATATTTGTGGACCGTTGGTGGAAGTAAGGCCATATTCTCTAACAATGATTTTCCCAAAGGATCTATTTTTGGGAAAAATTTTGTCATAGCAAGCATCTGCTACATAGTGGGATTAAGTGGAATATTGGAGATGGGAATGAAATTAATTTTTGGGAAGACCCTTGGCTTGATAGAATACCTCTAAGTCTAAGTGAACCCTGGGACATTCTCAAATATTTCTATAAACAAGAGCTAGGGGAGAAAGTTAATAACTATTGGATACAAGATTCCTAAGAGGATATATGGGTTACTATCCACCCCCACTAGGACTACAATGGGCCACTTGATCCCTTTGAGAACCTTAATAACAAATTAAGGAGTATTATTATCCCAAACAAGTCACTATGGATGAGATTATTTGGAGCAAGACTACCTCGGGAGTATGAAGTCAGATCCGATTATGGTATGGCTTTTGAAGATGAGGAGAACAAGGTCTGCTCTAAGGTATGGAACAAATATTTGATTCCCAAAGTTAATTTTTTTCTTCTGGGGAAGTTGTTATGAATAATATCCTTACCATGGATAACTTAAGGAAAAGGGGAATGATCCTAATTAACAGATGTTATCTTTGTGGGGAAAATGTTGAATCTGTGTTCCATCTTTTTATAGAATGTAAGTATACTTCCTAGGTGGTGATGGAATTGATAAGTTTTTTAAAATTCAATTTTTCCTACCGGGTAGTCTTAGCAATATGATGGATCAATGACATGTTCCTTACAAAGAAAAATTATTAAATAATTGTGGAAATGTACCCTCCCATACATACTTTGGAATATTTGGATTGAACAAACAATCAAATCTCCAGAAAAAACTACTAATTGTTCAAAAGTTGTAAAAAAATTAAATAAAGCCTGAAGGAAAACATTAGAATTCATAAACATAGGTGGGAGGAGTCATATTCTAGTGAGGAGACTAGGATTTTGTAGACCTTCAAGATCAGCTTGGCTAAAAATGGTTCCAAAGTTGGGGTAAAGAAGGACAAAGATAATTCAAAATGGAAACCACCTCCTTGGGACTAGTATAAACTAAAATTTGATGGATCGAAGAAATCTAGGGAAGGAAAATCAGGTGGAGGAGGGTTGATCAGAGACCACTTAGGTAATTATATTGTGGCTTATGTTGGGCCATTGGGAAAAAATTCCAATAATTACGCTGAAGTGGTTCTTGTGGTAAAGGGAATAAGGATAGCTAAATGACTCAATCTGAAAAAGATTATTATTGAAGGAGACTCACTTCTTGTTATCAAAGCTATTGAAGGAAAGTGTAAGGTGAGTTGGACCATCAAGAATATAGTTAAGGAAGCCCAAAATATTATTGAATCCTTTGATGATGTGGAACTGTGCCATGTGTTTCATGAATCCAATTCCAGTGCGGATGGATTGGCAAATCAAGGAAATTATTTGAATGTGTGGGAGGAATGGAATAAGGAAGTACCATGGAGACATGTTGGCATCATTATTAATAATGAAAGGAGTTGGTAAAGATAGTCACACAAGCCTCAAAATATTGGGGTAGAATTTGTTAAAGGAAATGATGAATGAAAGTGGGGGAATTGGTCTTAATTCGAAGGTTGAAGGGAAAATTTTGCAGTAGATTAAGTGGCGCCAAATTTTTGAGAAAAGAAAATAAAATATGGGGGTGAGAGGGTTAGGACTGAGCCTGACTTCCTACCATGCTATTAAGCAAGATGCCATGATTTGGAGGCTAATGCGGAAAGGGGGTTTTACCGAGTTCATAAAGCATATCAAAGGCTGGGATCCAGATTTGGATTTGGATTTTGCTAAAGCATGGGATCATGGTCATGTCAAGATCAGAGGGATGGAGTTTCATGTCACCGAGGACTATATTGCTGAAGCCATGGGCATGGAGATAGAAGGTCTGAAGTTGTTCAAGGATAAGAAGAGGAGGAATCAAGAAATCTCAATTTTCTTTGGCCCTAATGAGAATGTTCATATTTTTTATGATGGAATTGCAAGAATGTGTTTTTCAGAAAGATGGGTCAACATGTGCAAAGTGGTCATGAAATATCTCACTCTCGAGGGAAAGTTCAAGAATATTTACACTCATCACCTTTCTATTCTGAACTATTTTAGGTGCAACCAGGTGATGAGTTTTCCATTTTACCTTTTAAGGTCTCTGTCTGTGTCAATTATTGAATTCAAGGAAGAGAAGGTGGATTCTCCTCTCCACCACGGGTTGATTCTTTTTATTTTTCAAAAGGGAAAACCTATCCTTTCTCCCATCCCTCAACCCATGGATTCTGATAATGAAATGTTGGCCAATAGGTTGCATAGGAAAAATAAGCCCCCTGAGATGTTAAATAGGGAATAAGTGACTGTTGAAGCTCTCTCGAGACATGAAAAGGGAGATTCTTCTAAGGGAAAGGATGTTTTGGAGGATTGTGGTGGTTACCCCAAAAAGGATGCCAAGATTGCTACCATGGAGGTGGACATTGAAATGTTGCTCAATGTCACCAAACATTTGGTTGAGGACATGAGGGAATGGAACATCAAGGTGACCTTATAGGAAAAGTGTATAAATGGTCTCAAGGATGATTTTATCATGTAAGAGAATAAGATATCAATCTTACAAGATCAAATTTCCAAACAAGATATGAAGAGGAGTGACTATAAGTTGGTCTTGAGAAGCTTGGATGAGGAGGAGGCTATGGAGGGAAATAAGGAAGTCAAATAGGTGCATTCCCGGGGTCCACTTCAGAATTTAGATGGCGGCCGAGCTATAAAACCATTAGCAACTAGAAAAAAGGAAGCGTTAATGAACTTGTTTGTTGACTAGTCTATGCCCATGTGTCCTATGTTTCTTTTATGTTCCCCTTTGTTTAGTTACTTCTTTCATGGAATCACGGTGGTTATGTATAGGCATAATATAAAAAAATTTATATGTAGTTGAGGATTTTCTTCTTCGCATCCTTGTTGGGCTCTATGGTTGGTCAAGTCATTTTGTCCTTTTGGAGTCCTGATGGTGTTTGGGTTGCTCTCTCACCCTTGTTTTGTTTGGTTATACTTTTGTATTGTGGGTTTTTTGGTCCCCCCAAAACCAAATAGTTATCTAATCTAAAAATTTATATGGTTTATTAAATGGTAATTATAATAATGATAATCATGACATTATTAAATAATGAACATAATTAATGAAGCAAACAATTAATGTTGTTTTGGAACAACAATACTAGAGCTATGATCTAATGTATATTTATAGACTCAATCATAAGAAGATAAATTTAATAATTACTTTATTATATAGTTCAACCAATTAATACTTGAAATTCTAATTCTATCTGGTTATGTTAACTAGCTAAGATACATAATGATGTCAAAATACAATAGTATAACATCTACAAATCACTAAATAATGACTAAATAAGAATCAAGCATTGTGGATCAATGCTGAAGTTAATATTATACAAATGTCTTAAAAACATACACATCTCTTGTTGAGAGGTACTTCACAATAGAAATTTTTATGATAAACACAACATTTTCTAATCAATATTTGGATGATTACTTAGTCTTAATATGATGATTAATCTAAAACTAGTCTTGACAACATAAGTCGTAAGGAGACACTAAGAGTTCAAAAACATAGAATGACATTAGTAAATGTGTTATTAATAACTTGTCATCAACCTTATAATATTTCTTAAACTCTTATCAATATATGTAACTTATAATCATCTTATGTGTTAAGTCGACATGGAATCTAAGTCCCGCCTAATGAGTTGAATGTACTTGGACCGTACCATATTAGGATGGCTATGGGAAGGGTAGTGATTACTTTGATGGGAGTCATAAGTAATCATTATATTTCCCATAGGGGTCCTAAGCTAGGACTATTTGCGTACACTCAAGTCGAGAGGTGAGACCTAGATTTCAAACCTTCTTAATACATTAGATTAAAACATTAAATTGATTAAGATGTGATCCAAATAACTATGTGGAATGATGATGTGGTGAAGGGAAATTTTTGAGTGACTTATGTGTAGTCATGAAACTAAGCATGCAAATCATAGCTTGAAAACTTTGGCCTAAGTAGTGTACTAGTTGGTTACATTGTTAGTTCACTGAGTTCTAATAAATGGTGTGAGATACCATATGAAACTCGATGGCCGATTTTTAGGTAGACACTTGAAACCGAATTAGTTCATAAGACCTAAATAAAATGGTTAAACAAGTACATACATGTTATGTACACTTGGATAAAGTTATGATTAAGGAGATCCAATATATCTCATAATTAAGCACACTCAAAATATTGATAAAGGGGATCGGCTAGATCTAATGGACATTTACAACTGCACATGGTTATGATGTTATCAGATAGATCAGTAAAACTAGATTATTTGATAGATTATTATTTCGAATTATAAAATAATTGAAGGCATGTTTTGGGGATTAAGGGGTTTGTTTTTAAAAATTTTCCCTCAATATGAAGTTGTTATAACATTGGTTGTTACATTTATAGACCTAGAAACTATAAGATATTCCTATTGTATCTTGAAAGTAGGATAAACTGTAATTGAAGAAACAATGGTCCAGAGCTCATAATGAAGATCATGAGAGCCAAAAAATGGTAATGTAAACCTATTCATATAGGAATGGAAAATATATGTTTTAGCCTAGTATAAAACCTTTATGAGGACAATAAAATATATTAAATCAGTTAGAACATAATGGTTAAGTGGGCTAGCTTCCCCTTAATTAAATATGGGTCCAACATTATACTATAGGTTAAATATTTAATAATAAGAAATATTTATATTTATATTATTAAATATTCAAACCTAGGAATATACTTTAGGTTAAATATTTAATAATAAGAAATAGTTATATTTCTATTATTAAATATTTTAAACCTTGGTATATGTGTCAACCGACATGGTTAAAAAGGTGAGTTGGGAGACATACCCAATCACCTCATATAAAAAGGACTTCGGTCCTCATTTGACATATTGAAAAATATATATCAAAGGTGTTTTTACCCTTGTGATTAGGATTTATAAAGCGGTGGTAATTTACTGGATGTAAAAGGGTTCTTTATGATAAATGTTACTTTTCACGGTGGTTTTTATATTTGGGTTTTCCACTATAAATTCTCGTGTCATTTTTTATTTACTTTATGTAAGTATTTATTTATTTATCATGCAATATAGTGTAATGTTTATTGATTTAATACTTGCATAGTTTAGTAATTTTGTATAATTTAATTTATTAAATCCTTAGTTAATAGAATCCCCAAATTCTAAGATGGTAACCGAGCAAGGTAAATTAAATAAATTAGATCAAATGTTGTTGTATTTAATTTATTTAATTTTGTATAGATTTTTTCAACCAACCTAGTAGAGTATTTAAAAATCATCGAGCCCCTTCTCCTTTTTTTTTTTTGCAATCTAAAATTTTGAATGTTTTGTGAGGAATTAATGTGAGTGTGCACATGTGAAAGGGGTTTACATGCGTGTGAAAAATCACATACATGTAAGGGTAAATTAATATATGAAATATTTCTATTTCTCTATAGTTTTAAATGTGTATAGGGTAAATGTTTTCAAAGGTAAAATTTAAGAGTAAATGAAGGGAGGAGACAAGTTTCATGAAAATAGGGATTTCAAATTATTTCATTGGCTAGGTGAAATTACTTGTCCCCTCTATAAATCTCCAGGTTAATTTGTACTCTCATGTGATTCGAAATCTCCTTGCACCTGGTAAAAATTCTCTTACTATTTTTACCTTATTTTTTTCAAAATAATATGCCCGTGTCCTTTAGACCCCCCTCTAATAGGGATTGATTTAAAAATATAAGTTTATAGTTTTTATAACTATATTCTTTAAATAAAAATTTACTATAGAATAAAGATCATTATAGTTTATATTATATAAACTATTCTCAAAAAATTATATAGTTGTTTACAAAATTTGTCTAAAATCGTACAGAAGAAGAAATTATGAAATTTCATATTCTGGAAATACATAGGAAATTTTCACTGTGTTAAATTTGATGGTCATATGATTGTCACAAGACCAAAAATAAGGCGAATAACGGTCACTTATACGTCAAAATTAAGCGGCGATCCCAGGAAATTTTCACTATGTTAAAATTGACGGTCAAATGACCATCTCGGTAGACCAAAAATAAGGCAAAATGACGGTCATTTAGACATCAAATTTAAGTTGGCCAGATCTTTATCTACATTAACACTTTTTAGAAATTTGAAGTTGTGCGTTCTTAGGGGTTTATCTTCTCTTCTATATCTTCAATTTTATTTTATGATAGGTATGGGGTATAATGCAGTGCCCTTTATAATGCGGGTCATTATTTGATTATGGGAAGTTAATTAGTATGTATTTTTATGACAGAATTAGTTATGGTCAAATAGTTTCTTTATATTTGGTTCTATTAATATTTTTATGATCAGATTAGTTATTTCTTTATAATATTTTATTTTTAATGAAATAATACAAGTTTTTAATCATAAAATATGGGTATTGTTGTTTTTTTGATTAATATGTTTCTAACTCAGTGGTGCATTATATCATAATGGGGTATGCTTTTCAGGTTCAAGAAATTTGAAAGAAAATGGCGTCTAGTTACTCTTGATAAATCCTAGATCTTAAATGGAGCCAATTACAATATTTGGAAGATCAAGGTCAAATCAAAACTTATGGCAAGGAAACTCTGGATGATTGTTTCAGGAATTGAGCTTGTGCCCACCGGTCATCAAGCGATTGTAGAAAATATGAATGCATTCTCACAGCGTATGCAGGAGGCCCTTTTCATGATTCTACGCAATGTGAACGATGAATATCTTCTACACATTGGTAATATCAAACATCCTAAAGAGGTATGCATACAATTAGAATCCATGTATGAAGGTACATGCTTATCTAAGATTATTAAACTTGTTTTAGAATTTCTTACGACTCCTATGAAAGGAGATGAAAAGGTAGTTAATTTATTAGCCAAGATTAAAAATATCAAAGCATAATTAGATGGATGCAATTGTGACTTAATTGGTGAAAAATTAATCTACTTTATTGTTCAATTGAATATACATGAAAGATTTAGGAATTTTATTTCTATCTTAAAATCTAAATATCGAATGAGGATGAATTACTAGACTTAAATACTTTGAGTTCTCTTCTGATACAGGAAGAGAAAGTGATGATGAACTTAAACTCTAAGGAGAATACCTCTCGAAACTTCTTGCTAAGAATTCGAAGTCCAAGCCTCACAAGCCTTTCTCTGATAAGAAGTTTAGATCTAAATATTCATATGTTGCTAAGAAAAGTATTACTTCTACAAATTTATGTGTAACCTTTACTGGAAAATGTCACAAATGTGGAAAATTTGGGCATAAAAAGGAAGAGTTTAAATCTAAGAAACCTATCCATAAAAATCAGAAATAGACTGTCTCATCTAAATATAATTTAAGGAAAAAGGATAGTTCTAATGATGCTCCTAAAACTATTGCATTATATGATACTTTATACTCTTCCTCTAATTATGAATGGATTCTAGATTCAGTGCTTCAAATCATATGACTGGTATTTCCAATTCTTTTCTTAATGTTACTAAATTAATGAACATGTGTATCTTGGTGATAAATAATCTTTAGAAGCAATAGAGAAAGGAAAAGTAAAATTTGCAAATGGTATTTTGAATAATGTTTTATTTTCTCCTAATCTTAAAAATAATATTTTGTCATGTTCACAACTAACTAATGATGGTTTTTTTATTAAATTTTTAAGAATACTTTTACATCAAGGATAGTAATGATAATATAATTGCTAAAGGAATTTAAAGAAATGGTTTGTATATTTTTGATGATTTTTCTTCTGCATCTTGTTTTGTATCTCAAAGTTTGAATAATTCAAAACTATGGTATGAAAGGTTAAGATATGTGAATTATTGAAGCTTATACTAAATGTATATAAATAATCTAGTGAAAGGTTTTCCTGTGTTTTCTTCATCTCACGATGCTTGTGAAGGGTGTTTACGCTCAAAAAAAGTGCCTAACCCTTTTACTTACATCCTGAGGAGAGTTCCTCTTCACCACTAGAACTTTTCATAGTGATGTTAGAGGACCTCTTGAAGTAGCTTCGTTAAATTGTTCTTTATATGTTGTGACTTTTATTGATGATTTCACCAGGATGATTTGGACATATTTTCTTTAAAATAAATTTGATGTATTTGGAAAATTTAAGGAATTTAAAGCATCTGTTGAAAATTCATCAAATTATAAAATTAAGAGGCTTAGAATAAATAATGGGGGTGAATATGTTAGCAAGGCATTTGAAAAATTCTGTATTGATTGTGGTATTAAAAGAGAATTAACTTCTCCCCATTCTCCCCAGTCTAATGGTGTTGTAGAACGGAAAATAGGACTATTTTAGATATGGCTCGCACTATGCTTCATTCTCATTGGTCTTCCCAAATTTTTGTGGGTAGAAGCAATGAACACGAATTCTACATCCTAAATAGGGTCCCTACCAAATCTATTCACCTTTCAACCCCCTTAGAGAAGTGGTCAAATAAAAAACATGATGTATCACATTTAAAAGTCTTTGGTAGTCTTGCCTCCTTATATATCCCTAAAAAGAAAAGAAAGAAACTTTATATGACTTATTTTTATTCTATTTTCATTGGATATGGTATTAACGCTACATTCAAAAGGATTTACTACCCTGTAAAAAGGGAAGTACCTGAAAATCGTGATGTTATTGTTTTAGAAAAATACTTTTGTGCATCTACAAATAGTTATGAGACTCTTAATCTTGTCAATATTTCTAATGATGGTTTTGATTCTGATAATGAAAATATGGTAAATGATCATGATGATGTTTCTTGTGTTGATGCTATGTATGTGTCTGAATCTCTTATCTCCCTAGCTAAGAAACCAAAATGGGCTCAAACTGTGTTAGAAAGTTCTAATCCTATTGACCTTAGGAAAATGACTAGAATCCATCATATGTACCATGCATTAATGACCTTGTATGAACTGAGCCGCAAAGTTTTGAAGAAGCTTCTCAAGATGAGAAGTGGATCAATGTAATGCAGATGAATATAATGCCTTGATTCAAAATCAAACCTGGGAGTGGGTTCTACCTCTAGAAAAGAAGCATTATAGGGTCTAGATGGTTGTGCAAAGTAAAATACAATACGATGGTAAGTCTTGAAAAATATAAAGCTATACTTGTTGCTAGAGGTTTCACTCAAAAACCTGGGATAGATTATGTTGAGACCTTTTCCCCTGTAGCTAAAATGAGCACAGTTAGGACCTTGTTTGCTATTGTTGCTCAGTTTGGGTGGGAAATCCACCAAATGGATGTGAAAAATAATTTTTTGAATGGTGATTTAAAGGAATAAATTTACATGTCTCAACCTAAAGGATTTGAAGAAACTAGTAAAGAAAACTATGTTTGTAAGTTGAAAAAATCTTTGTATGGTTTAAATCAAGCTCCTAGAGCTTGGTATGCAAAAATTAATGCTTTCTTTAAACAATTAGGTTTTGTTAATTATTCTTCTAAAAATGATCTATTCATTAAGAAAGAAGGTTCTCACATTATCATTGTATGTCTATATGTGGATGATTTTCTTATGACTGGTGATAGTCCTGCTTTAATTCATAGGATTAAAGAAAAATGAAATAGTACTTTGAAATGACTGATTTAGGTCTCTTACATCATTTTCTTAGCATGGATGTATTTAAAGATAAACATTTTATTATTGTTTCTCAAGCACAATATGCAACCAATGTACTGAAAAAGTTTAATATGATTGATTGTAAACCAATTTCTACACCTATGGAAGTTGGACTAAAAATTGATCCTAAACCTGCATGTGAAAAAGTTGATCCTACTTTGTATAGGTAGTTAGTTGGTAGTTTGATTTATCTAACTATAACTAGACCAAATATTTCCTATGCAGTAGGAATTTCTTCAAGGTTTATGTAGGAACCTTATAGAGATCATTAGAATCTTGTAAAAGAATTCTTAGATATATTAAGGGAACAATCAATTATGGGTTGCATTATACTAAGGATGAAAATGCTAACTTGCATGGATTTTGTGATTCTGATCATGTTGGTGATGTATTAGATAGAAAATCTACTTTTGGTTATGTGTTTAAATTTGGTGCAGGTGTCATTACTTGGTGCAGTAAAAAGTAGCCAATTGTTTCTATCTCTCCATCTGAAGTTGAGTATATAAGTGCAATGGAAACTACAAAAGAGACTCTGTGGCTGAAGAGGTTATTCGATGAGATAAAGATGAAGGATCAAGGTAGTGTTCCTTTGTTCTATGAAAACTAGAGGAACATATCTCTTGCAAATAATCCAATACAACATTAGAGGACGAAGCACATTGAGATACATATACACTTCATCTGTGAGAAGGTGTTAAGTGGTGCAATAGATCTCAAGTTTGTTTCGACTGAAGAGAAGATTGCTGAAATCTTCACAAAACCCTTGAGTGTTGCAAAGTTTTGTCACTTTTGTGAAAAACTTGGATTGTCGAGTTTCCATTGATGGGGAGTGTGCATGACAAATTCATCTCCTAATGGAACTTGGTATTTTGGTATTTGTAAAATGAAAAATGCATTGTAATAAAGACCTTCAAGCATGTGTATACCTCCTCGGCTTCTTTTTCAAAAAGAAGTGTAGAAAGACCTTAAAGGTGGTCTCATTAGGATAAATTAATTATGCATTATATGATTAATTATTTAATTAATTTTATTAATTAAATAATAATATTATATGGTTATCTTATAAACCATATTATAATTGTATGTTGTTATATGGGTTTAAACCATATTTGTATTTTTATTTCACAGGGATAATTGTTACAATTATTATAACAATTTATATGCTTCCCGGATGTATTATTGGAATCAGTTGTGAGTATGGTTTTACTTGTGTAACATATTTCTTTGTCTGCACATGACTATACAATACCTATAAGTATTGAAGTCCTACTATTGTAAACTGTTGATTTCACATTAATATAATTCATAGGCTATTATCCTGTTTTGTGAAATTACATTTGGTACCACAACGAGAATCGGACTGTGTGAGCATGTGAAGGTGTGGAAAGAGGGAGAAACTAAGATAGAGGAGTTTTGGAGAAGCATTTATAACATCTAAGAGCTTGTGCACCCTCCTGCAACCTCCCAACCCCATCCCTTCCTCCTCACATCCTCCAGTTTGTTCCAGGTGATTGGAATGCAATTTTTTTGCAGACCGGTGCACCCAAAGACTGAGAAAAATTTATTACAGGTATTGAAAATTAAAATATATATATATTTCTCCCCATTAGGGGTTTTGCATCTAAATTCGGAAGTCAGTTTAGTTTCTACTGAATTTAGCATCCCTGCTACATTTGGAGGGGACTGTGTCTCATTTGAAGAACATCAAGATCTTAAGAGAGCTATTCATCAAGTCTGTCTGAGTTGCATTTAGAATAGGTAACTCATTGACATACGAGCTATCACTTTGTGAATATCGGTTGAGTCTTGTTCAAGCCATTTTTCATGCATTGATACGAGCTATTTGAAGTGGTCGAGCCAAGCATACAGACCATTTTTTTGTCTCAAATCAAAAAAATTTGGAGACTCGCACACAAAAGGCCAAGCCATCCTCTTCCAAATGAGCCATCCTTTGCCAATGGTGGATCCATGTCCACCCCTTCACCCTACAAAGATAAGGAAAAATCAGACCCTGCAAACAAACAAAGGTGAACTCCAATCTTTGTCCCTTGCACCATTCACCATAGCCATCCTCCTCCACACACCATGAATGACCTCTTCCTCCCGAGTAGCCACGACTGTAATGGCCAAGGTATTTGTAGCGGCCACAAACCAACCTGCCTCCATCTCATCTTCAAAGACTTTGTAGCAAGTGAGCCATCTTGCACACAAGCAAAAAAAGGTGAAAAATACACAAAAGCGGAGCTAAAGCAAAGTGACTTGCACAAAAGAAAAGGAGGCCAAGAAAAAAACAATAAAAAATGACGGAGAAGCGGTGAAGGAGAGAAAAGGTCTTCAAGATCCAGTTTCTATGCAAAAAGAAACCCTAAATCTACCACGCATGTAGCCATGCAAGCTCCACGCAATCCTCCACTCATCCAATCCACATTTTCAAAAGGTTAGATCGATTTCCTTTTTGGTAAATACAATTTTCTCCTTTTCTTATGCCAAGCGCTCATAGAGCCTGAGTGGATAGTGGAAAAGTCTTGGTAGAGGGAGGTTTGAGGTTCAAATCCCACCCCCAATATGAAAATTTTCAATTTTGAAATCGAAAATTTAGAGAAATCACCAAACTTGGAGGAGGTTTTAGCAGAAAAACCTTGACTAAACTGCTTAGTCATAACTAAACAGGCATCTAATTTTTAGTGAGAAAATCCCTAAATTAGGGTAAATTATTTTTTCTCCACTAGGCCTATTTTCCCATTTCGGGCATTTTTTCAAAAGGAAGACCATCCAAAAACTTCATCTTGGGCATTTTTTTAAAGGTTTATGGAATTTTGGGTCATTTTGGGCTCCGGAGGCCACCAGGGCCCGCAAAACAATTTTTTTCCTGCCATTCAATTTTTCCAAATTTTTGAATGTAATTTGTATACTGCATTATATTGTACTAATTTGCAGGTTTCCATAGTCAATTGCAAACTTTGTAACTGCTCGAAACCCGGCGAATTGCAATAAAAATGGGATTCACAACTAGTGCCCCCAAATTTTTTCTTCCGATTCACAACTACTCAGAGGAAACAACTATGTTGTATGGAAGACAAAAATCAAGACACAACTTGAGTTTGAAGAAATTTGTCCTGTTGTGAATGGTAATCTAACCGGATCACTCGATACAACATAACAATGACAATTTGATAAAGCAGATCGAAGGCCAAATTCATCATCTTGTTTGGAGTGTTTGACGATGTGCAACCCCACATTCGAGATGCCAAAATATCCAAAGAAGTGTGGGATAAGTTGAGCATAGTATATGAGGCCAAGAACAAGAATGTGATATTGAATTTGCGAGAGTCGATTACACGTGTTAAAGTTTAAGCGAGAATGAAAATATAGAAGCTTTCTTAAGAAGATTTACAAAATTAAGGGCTTCTCTTCTAGCCACGGAGAACCGGTCACAAATGATGCTCTCGATCCCATTGTCTTTGAGAGCACTCCCCTCTTATTACTTCATTTTTGTCACAACACTAAACGTGTCGATACGGCGACGTTAGTTTTGACAACTTGGTAAACCTCTGCAATAAGAGGAAGCAAAGCACAATAAGGATGATGAAGAGGAGAAGGCATTGTCTTCACATAAAAAATGGAAAGGAAAAGGTAAAGGAAAACCTAATTCCTATCAAAATTCTCAAAATCAAAATTAGTATCAAGGAGATAGACAACAGAAGAAGCAATGTCCAATCTGTAAAAGAGGACATAACCTACAATATTGTTGGTATAATACTTACAAGAAAGGTTCATCAAGCAACTTTGGACCTCCACAAAAATCTAACAAGGGAAATTCTAACTACAATCAAGGGTAGAAAAAGGGGAACTGGAAAAGAAGACCCCACCAACAAGGTAATATTGCTAAGCAACAAGAACAGTCAGATAATGAAGACTTCTTGTTCACTGCTTAATCAAGTGAACCATCCACGTCATCTAGTGATGTTTGGTATGTTGATTCAGGGGCCACTCAACACATGACCAGCCATAGAGACTGGTTTATTTCAATGAGGGACACACCATTGAAAAATCATGTTTCGTTGGGAGATGATTCTTCATATATAGTTCAAGGGATTGGGAACATTTCTCTACCCCTTGGTTCACATAAATACAGACTATCAAATGTCCTATATGTCCCTGGGTTGACTAAGAATCTTATTTCAGTCAGTCAACTCCTAGATCAAAACCTAAAAATTGACTTTGATAGTTAATCCGGAAAGAAAACATGTTTGATTTGAGACAAATCAAGAGGCTCAAAAATAATTACAAAATCCTCCAATGTGGGACGCATGTTCTAACTTGATTTTGTTCACAGAGATGATCAAGAACTTGTGGCTAAGAACTCCACCTTAGCATAGTTGTGGCATTAGATATCTGTTCATGTAAGTTTCAAATATCTCAAAACACTTCACCAAAGTAATATGGTACATGGGATATCATCTCTTCAAAAGGATACAGACAAGTGTCCTCACTACCTAACAGGAAAAAAACATAGAGCCTCATTCCAGAGGAGTACATTTCGAGCTCATGGTAAACTTGACCTGGTTCATACCAATATTTGTGGACCGATGCAGCCAATTCATTCAGGGTTCCAATACTTTGTGCTTTGTGTTAATGATTATTCGAGAAAATGTGGATTTTCTGTTTTCACAAGAATAGTGAAGCATTTGAAACCTTCAAAAAGTTTAAAGTAGTAGTTGAGAACAAAACCAGTCATCACATCATAACTCTCCACTCATATCAAGGGGGAATTCACCAGTCATGAGTTCGAGAGACTACCTAAAAACTCATGGGATTCATCAACAAATGCATCCTCCACACACACCACAATAAAATGGTGTTGTTGGGAGAATAAATCGTACTATTATGGAAATGGTGTGATGCATGATCGATGATTCCGGACTTGCAAAAGACATTCTAGGTAGAAGCATTAAAGATAAAAGTGTATTTTTGAACAAAGCACTCACTATTGCTCTTGATAGAGTAACACCACAAGAAGCATGGTCAAAATGGAAACCATCTATTGTACACCTTAGAGTATTCGGCACGTAACAAGCACAAAAGAAATTGGACATGACAAAAACTCATCTTCATTAGGTACGGTGAAGAGACTCTTAGGTATAGATTAATGGATCCTAAGACCAAAAAAATCTACACCAGCAGAGATGTTGAGTTTTTTTAGAAGAAGGAAGCAGAGACTCCTCCTTCGGACTCACAAGAAGTAGATTTTTCACTAGTTATAAAAATTGAAGTTGATGTTCCCTTTGAAGATGAAAATGATGATGGGGATGATGGTTTTGATCAGATAGAACCACGACCCATGGGAATAGTTTAGCGTATGCCCAAGTGGTGTACAAGCACATTATGAGATGTAAGAATGGATGATCCACCGAGATACATCCACCCCTATACCACGAACCACAAAGTAAAGTAAGAGAAGAAGTTAACTTTGCCTTGATGAGTAGAGTTATTGAATCAGATGAGCCCTCAATAGTCTAGGAAGCCCTATAGTCAAAAGCTTGGAAAGATGCCATGGATTTTGAATATCAATTAGTGATGAAGAATAACACTTGGCAACTTGTCGATCTTCCACCAGGGAAGAAACCCATTGGATGCATATGGATATTTTAAAAAAAAGTACAAAGTAGATGGGATAGTGGAAAAGTATAAAGAAATACTTGTAGCAAAGGGGTATGCACAAAAAGAAGGCATTAACTACAAGGAGACATTTTCTCCCATAGCTAAGATCAAAATGATCAGGATGATCTTTGCTCTAGTTTCTCAGTTTGGATGGAAAGTCCACTAGATGAATGTAAAAGTGCCTTCCTAAACGGATATTTACAAGAAGAAGTCTATATGACTCAACCTGAGGGATATGTTGTACCTGGTCAAGAAGCAAAGGTATGCAAACTCAAGAAATATTTGTATGGCCTTAAACAGGCACCCCGGCATGGTACATCAAGATTGATGAGAAACTCGTACAACATGGATTTTTTAGAAATCCATACAATCCCAATCTTTACCTCAAAAATCAAGGGGGGAGATTGTGATTATCATTGTTTATGTCGATGATCTAGTCATCACTGGTAGTTCAGTGAGGATGATCGATGAAATGAAGAAATATATTAATCAATCATTCGACATGACAGATCTCAGGCTGATGCACTATTGTCTTGGATTGGAATTGTGGCAGAAAGAGAATCATATTTTTGTTTCTCACTAAAATATACCAAGACTACACTCAAGGATTTTAGGATGATGGATTGCACACCAATTACTATAGCCATGGAGAACAAATTATAGTTATCTCGTTCGATCCATCTCCGAGGTAAGTGCCACTCTCTATCGACACCGATCGGGAGTCTCATTTATCCGACCTACACTAGATGAGATATCAGCTTTGCAGTGAGCTATTTATCTAGGTTCATTCAAGAATCCAAAGTTTTCATCTGAAAGTAGCAAGGCACATTTTGAGATATCTCAAAGGATTAGTGGATCTTGGTCTCGAATACAAGAAGAATGACAACTTCTTCTTGATCGGATATTCGGATTCGATCATTCGAGTAACATTGATGATAGAAAATCCACTTCTTGATTTGTATTCTTTATGGGATCTAGACCAATATCATGGGGAAGCAAGAAACAAAACTTCATTTCTTGCTCTTCCACGGAGGCTTAATAGTATCGTTCAGAGGAGAATATTTAAGTGAAGCGATATGGATACATCGCATCTTTGGAAGGACTTGGAATACCACAAGACAAACCGACCACCACCGTATGTTAACAATGAAGGTGTTCTCAAACTTGTTTGCAATCATATTTTCATGAGAGAACAAAACACATTGAGGTTCAAGTTCATTTCATACACAAACATGTGTTGAGCGCAACATACAACTTCACTTGATATTGTCCAACAGATTAAACAACGGGCATATATCTTCACAAAGTCACTTGCATGTGACAAGTTCAAGTTTTTCAGAGAGTTCCTCTCCTCATCCCTTGAGACAATGCACAATTAAGGGGGGGAATGTTAGGATAAATTAATTATGCATTATATGATTAATTTTATTAATTAAATAATAATATTATATGGTTATATTATAAACCATATTATAATTGTATGTTGTTATATGGTTTTAAACCATATTTGTCTTTTTGTTTCATAGGGATAATTGTTACAATTATTATAACAATTTATATGCTTACTGGATGTATTATTGGAAGCAATTGTGAGTATGGTTTTACCAGTGCAACATATTTCTTTTACGCACATGACTATACAATACCTATAAGTATTGCATCCACATTATTGTAAAATGTTGATTTCACATTAATATAATTCATAGGCTACTATCCTGTTTTGTGAAATTACATGGTCTTCATAAACTCTTTAGTGCTATTGAGTTTACTAGTAAACATCCAATGTAAGCATATTGTTAAGGAGGTCCTTGGTTATAAAAGGATCTTATATGCTTGGTTTCAAGTAACCTTTTACGAGAACTTGTGAGAACATGTAAAACTCACAAATCATACTTAGCCACTGATCATGGGATGATATTTGGGATTCCAAATCCTTTTGTACCAAAAGGTAACTTGAGTATGATGAAGGTGTTATAATTCTTTCAACCTATATGCTATCCTAAAACCTTTATGGTTTAAGGATTGTAAATCATGTAGTGTACCATGGGAAGGTAATCTATTGGCATATGTTATCCCACTTAACATTAAGGGGAATGTTGGAACATAATGGTTAAGTGGGCTGGCCACCCCTTAATTAAATATGGGTCCAACATTATACTATAGGTTAAAAATTTAATAATAAGAAATATTATATTTATATCATTAAATATTTAAACCTAGGAATATACTTTAGGTTAAATATTTAATAATAAGAAATAGTTATATTTCTATTATTAAATATTTTAAACCTTGGTATATGTGTCAACCGACATGGTTGAAAAGGTGAGTTGGGAGACATACCTGATCACCTCATATAAAAAGGACTTTGGGTCCTCATTTGACATATTCAAAATATATATCGAAGGTGTTTTTACCCTTGTGATTAGGGTTTATAAAGGAGGAGGTAATTTACTAGATGTAAAAGGGTTCTCTACAATAAAGGTTACTTTTCACAGTGATTTTTACCTTTAGGTTTTCCACTATAAATCCTGTGTCATTTGTTATTTATTTTATGTAAGTATTTCTTTATTTATTATGCAATATAGTGTGATATTTATTGATTTACTATTACATTGTTTATTAATGTTTTATAATTTAATTGATTAAATCCATAGTTAATAGAATCCTCAAATTCTAACAAAATCCTTAAATTAACCTCATTTATTATCACTTACAAAAATATCATTTGGAAAAATAATTCTTTTGATTATGTTTTGATGGATGTCCTTACTTTGTTTTAAATCTCCCATTTTTTCACAAGGTGGAAGGATGTTGGAAAAGGTTGTAGGATACAAATTGATACATGGCTATACATGGTAGTTGCATTTTTGTGTAAAAGTTTCAGTTGATGGTGAATCAAAACACCATTGAATGTCTGCAACTCGATGGGTTGAGACTCTCAGTGCGATTGCATAACATAGAGCTTTTCCCAAGTGTGGGACCTTGTGAATCGGAAAGCTCTCCGAGATGAAGGCCGGTTCCTATTCCTCTATTCATATGCACACATAAAAATGCAGAGGGTTTACTCAAAAACCTAATCTAACTTTCCAAGGAGATAGGGTAAGAAGATGCATAAAAATAAACCTAAACTAAAAAGGTGATGCACCGAGGAATGATGAACACCTGTCTTACCAATAAACACAAACCATTAAAATGCAATGCAAGATCATGCACAGATAACCAAATTTGCAGTGAAATATCAGGAGGATGCAAATGAACATAGAGAGGGTTGAGAATCATCCACAAACATGCATTATTTTCTCCAAAGATTGACACAATACACTACAAAATGCCAAGAGGCAAAGTTGCATTACAGTTTTATATGAGAGGTTTGAACTCCACAAATTCACCTGCCAAAGAGAAGAAGGGAGGGGCAAAAAAATAATGTCCAACCTTTAGAAAGAAGCCCCTCCTTACAATTTATAGGAAGAATGAGAGAGAAAAGAGAGAGGAATTCCAAATCTACCCCAACCACCTCCAAGTTGCATTTAATTCATCTCATTATGGCGGTAGGTGAGAACCCTAGCAAACCCAAAAAATGGCGAATTGTATTTTGAATTTTTGAAGAACTTGTTCTCACCCAATTAAAGATATCTAGTTATAGTTGGATAGAGGACCTCGTAAGCTTTCTCGAAAAGTCCAACCTTGCGTGAATCTGAGCTCCCTGTGAAAAGTTATGGCCATCTGAATATCTGCACTAGGGTTTGCTTCCTGTCGGGGTGTCAATGCTCAAAATGTTGCGCCTCCTGAAGATGCGCCTTGGTGCATCCATCCTTATGTCGACATAATCTTACATGCACCTTGGGTGTAAATTTTTTCATGTCGGCACTCGTGTTTGCGCACCTCCAACTTGCCCCTTGGGCGCGAATTTTGTCATGTCGACACTCTGTGTTGCACACGTCCAACCCGCCCCTTGGGCATGAATTTTGTCATGTCGACACTCTGTGTTGTGCGCCTCCAACCTGTGCCTTGGGTATGAATTTTGTCATGTTGACACTCTGTGTTGTGTGCCTCCAACCTGTGCCTTGGGTGTGAATTTTTTCATGTCGACACTGTCACGTTTGTGCGCCTCGAACTCATGCCTTGGGCACGAATTTTGTCATGTCAACACTCTGTGTTATGCACCTCCAACCTGCGCCTTGGGCACGAATTTTGTCATGTTGACACTCTGTGTTGTGCACCTCTAACCTGTGCCTTGGGCGTGAATTTTGTCATGTCAACACTCTGTGTTGTGCACCTCAAACTCGTGCCTTGGGCACAAATTTTGTCATGTCAACACTCGTGTTGTGCGTCTCAACCTGCGCGCCTGGCGTGAATTTTGTCATGTCGACACTCAGGCCGTGCACCTCCAACCTGCCCCTTGGCACAAATTTTTCATGTCAAGACTCTATGTTGTGCGCCTCCAACCTACGCCTTGGCTGTTGGTGATGTAATAAATATCGGGCTTTGAGTTTCTTTGATTTCCATATTCTTCTGTTTGTCTATATTTACCCGGGGGAGATATATACAACAGAGTTTCCTAAGCCTACTTACATTTTTGTGTAAAAGTTTCTTAAGTCTGGTTACTTTTTTGCATAAAATTTTCCTAAGCCTTATCAAAAACCATTTAGTGCACATCATGCAATCATCACAATCCAACAAACCAAATCTGTTTGAGGTATTTATTTTGATAGATTTAAAGCCTAGTCAAGATAACTTGGTTACATTTTTTTGAAATAGTTTTCTAAGCTTGGTTGTATTTTTGTGTAAAAGTTTTTTAAGGTTTATCAATAAACCCATTTTTTGCATATCATGCAATCAATACATTCTAAGAAACCACTTCTTAGGGTTATTTTTACAAACTTTAAAGCCTAGTCAAGATCATTGTTTTGTTTTTATCTTGTAATCATATCAATCCATTATATTATATTTCTTGAGGCACTTTTCCAACAATTCATGTGTCATGTATATGCTTTTACCTTTTTCATACATGTATACATAGGCACTTTGCAACATCTCGAACATTTTTTTCCCTTTATACTTTGATAGATGTCCATAACATGTTCCAAAGCTCTTATTTTATCATACATTGAAAACATATGAGCACATGTGAACTAACTTGGCTAGACACATGCTTATTGTAATTGGTGAAAGATCGTCATTGCCACCAATATCTCTAGTAAGTTGTAATTATGATATTCTATGACAATATGTTTTGTTTTGACAAGTCATCGAACACCTTATGATCATACATGAAACACTTGAAGGTAAAATTTGCTTACACCTTCAAAACAATATTTTATATAAGTTAAGAGATAAAAAATCATTTGAATGGAAAAATGTTGGTAAATGTGAGTTGACCGTGCCGGACACTTGTTAGATGTATTTGGTGAAATATTATTAATGACACCCATGTTTTGTGTAGGTTTTAACTATGATATTCTATGAGAAGATGTTTCAATTTGTCAAGTCATTTTTTACACCCTAATTAAATTCTAGGTGCTATATGAATGCATAACAATAAGAAGGATGTAAGGGTTTGAAACAAGGAGACTATTCTAATATAACTTCCAACTTTAATAATTGAAAATAAGAAGAATGATTCATACATGTAAAAATTGATTAATGATAATTATAGTACTTAAATACATGGGGAGATAAAATTAGTTGTACATGGCGTAACAAGGAGGATCTGGATGTGCAAGATGATGGAAAGTGAATATTAGAATATGGAAATGATTTTGTGCAAGTTCTAGAAGTAGAAACTAATTAGGGGTATGCCTATGCACCTACCATTAAATCTAGACTAGAATTGTATGATCATGACATGGAACTGGAAAAAATCTTGTTTGAGAAGAAATGAATGTATGAAGTTTGGGGCGATTTTTGGAGAATTTTTTTCTATATATAAATCTTTACAAGATCTTGTTTGAGAAGAAATGAGTATATGAAGTTTTGAATGTCACATTCCAATTTATCACAAATGTTTTGGAGACATTAAAATGACTAGGTGGTAGCTACCACATCCGACACATACTTTAATTACTTTTATTTTCTTTAGTTAACATTATGGCATGTTTTAGGAGTATAACAACTATTATAAGTTGATTTAATTTTATTATATGATATTTTGAATTTACATTATAGCTTTAGGATTATTATTTATATATGTTGATTTCAATTTAGTTAAATTGATTTGATTATATGAAATGGATAATGTACTGGGTACTCTTGTTTGCATGTGTACATGTGTTCCCTAGCTTGAGAAAGGGTATCATTGGGGAGAGGCATAAAGATGTAGAAAATGAGTATGGATAGATATATTTACCATGTGTGGTTCACTACATGAGAAATGGTGTAAAAATCATACGTTGAGGTCATAGATTCCCTTTTGTAATTCAATCTTGTTTTGTGTGTTACTTTGTGCAACAAGATTGATTTGATCACATTGCAAAAATGAGATAGTGTTGTGTTCTCTAGTTGCAGCGAGGAGAATAATGTCGTATCATGCGTTATACCGACCGATGCATTATCGCTTTATGAAATTGACACACTTGTATTTAATTCATTGTACTATGTTTTACGTGAGTATGCTATTAAGAACTAAGAAATTATTAAGTGTTTCATTGAAAAGGGTATGGGATTGAATCCCTAATGTTATTGTTTGAGATCTTACAATTAACACACATTTGCATTGTTATAACCGAGTTGCATTAGAACCAAGTTGCATTGCATTAGAATAAAACCAACTCATTGGATGACTTATATGGCATCAATCTCGTATTCTTGTTTACTAAGTTATCTTGCATTGTCAAACCATTTAAGTTGAACTCATATTGCATATACCGAGATCGAGTTGAGCTAGCTCACTTTGTGTGACAAATAATATTTCGAGTTAGCTCGTGAAGTGAGTAAAGCACAATCAAATAGGTAGCAAAATGCCTTATAGGGAAGCATATAAAATTAACGTGAAATTTTACAATGAGATGAACCATTCTACCCATTGTGCATGTGGATTTAAACATGGAAAAGATTTATGTAATAAGGAAACACCAATGTGTGTAACATGTTACAAATCAATGCACCCAAACTTTGACCACACGTCAAGTTTGGAAAGAGAGAGGGATGTAAACAAACTGATTGGTGCGATGTGGCACCAATCGAGATAATCTCAATGTGGGAACCAAGACAAAAAGTGTAGGATGTGAGGACACTAATGGCCCCACGTGGCACCAAATGGTAGACTCCCACCAAGCTAAAATTCCACCAAATCTCGCATGAAGATAAATTGGCTAAGTTTAGCCACGAGGAAATAGACTTGGAGGTGGAAAATATAGAATTATCCACAAAGAAATAAAGAAGTAGTGGAAAATTAAGTGATAGGAGTTAAACAATTGCATGAGTTAAAGAAAAATGTTGTAAAATAAGAAATAAGAAAAAAAATCTTTATATATATTTCTAAGAGTGACATATAAACTAGAGATCCAATGATCAAGTTTAACAGAGAGTTTAAATCCAAATTTAGAAAAGGTACGCTTAAAATTAAATCATGAAAATATGAGGAGAGGTGAAAAATCTATTCTTAGCTCAAGACAAGTTTATAAAATAATGTCATAGTAAACCATAAACAGACACATCAAGACAAAAATTTGAGCTTGAAAAGAGAGAACAACATCCCAAAGTTTGGATACACAGGTTTATTCAAAGAGTTTGATGGACACAAAGGTTTAAAGTGGAAATTTGAGTCAGAGAGTGACATACCAGTGTTTAAGATCTTCCAGTCATAGAGAAAACAGAGGTAGAGCATGAAGGAATTAAAATCACTTCTAGGCTCCACTTTATAGCTCTTCTCTTTTATGATTTTGTGCTCCCTACGTGTAATTAGGTGACTTAATGGTTATTAATTAAAATATTTTAGGTTAGAAACCCATATACTTTTGTGTTTTAAATTAAGAACTAGATCATATGGTTATAGATAACTTTCAGGTCACAACTCAATTGATCAGTGAACATCAACACCTTGGAAGGAGAAGGCTATTGTAAGTCGGGATTATGTGTTTAACTCCGTCTACTCCCTTTAGTATTTTATTTTAACTTAGAATTAGACCTAGGAAGATGACTGTTATAAGATCAACACGGCTTTAATAAAAATTAAGGAAACCATTGAGGTCACATGGATATAACAACACAATAGTAAGGAAGTCGTCTTAGGTTCAACCCCTTCCCAATCTAATTTTGAATTAAAAAGATTAAAATTAGGTAAACTTATTAAAAATGAGATACAATTCTTTTACCCATCTTAGGACTTAAAAATGACACTTAAATACCCATCAAAATAATGAAAAAAATTGTAGGGTAGAATTAGATATGATTTTAAGGATATAAACCTAATGGTTCTAAACTATACAATGAGCCTATAGCCTAAGTATATGGAACTTGAGGAGAAACATAACATAACCTTGAAGGTTTACTTTGAAATTAATAAAACACATATAACCTCATGATAAAATTATACATGGTACATGACCTTAAGACTTATTAAGGTGATAAATATAACAATTCTTAACCATAGAAGAAATTAAGGGATAACTAAATTATGAATGATTGTATTGTATATTAGATCTATGACAAGGATAATGGTCGTATTATCAACTTGGAAACTATAATATATTCCTATTGTATCTTGAAAGCATGATAAATTGTAAGTGAAGAAACAATGGTCTTGAGGTTATAATGAATATGGAGAGATCTAAACAAGGGCTACATAAAACTATTCATATATGAATGGTAAATATATGTTTTTAATCGGTATAAAAGTTTGACGAGGATAATAAAATAAATTATATGTGTATGACTCATTAACTCTTGAGAAGGGTTATAAAATTGAAAAATCACGTAAAATAATATTATTATGATAGATAAACCTAGAAATAATATTTGAGCTTGTCAACATTACTGAGCTTGATCATGATTTTTTTATTAAGGATAAAGGTTTTTTACCTGAGACCCTACCCAGTTACATAGAGGCCATAGCCCAAATATACAATACAAAGCAAAAGAAACCAAAACAAGACTAGAATAATTGTTCAACCAACAAGCAACCCAAATACAACATAATGTCAACAAAATTATAACACAAATATAACAACTTCGCAGCATAAAGACATAAACGATCCAACAAAATCATGAAGAGCAGGAAGCCACACAAAATTACTTCATGAACTTCTAGAAGTTATTCTTGACATTGTCTAACCCCATTTTAATATCTATGAGGCTAGTTTCTTTCTTGATTTTTCTTTCCTTTTTGATCTTCAAATTGGGTGGTAATGAGAGAAAGGAAATTGATAGTTCTCTTAAGAATGGTGAGAATATCACAGTCCTTGGCCCTAATATTTTTCAAATACTTTTAAATTTTAGTGACATGCTTGTAGATGTCCACCACCATCTTCTTGTTAATATTTCCTTCATCGTTCTTGAGCCTGTATGCTTCAATATTGTCTTTGTGTTCTTTGATCTTGATCATTATTGATAAGAGAGATGAAAAACTTATAAACATAACTTATAAAAAAAAGATAACTATACATTTTAATTGATGGTTAATAATATTGTGGGAATTGTGAACTACAAAATGTAAATATCTTATTCTAAAAGGAATGAATTTAGGAAAATAAAAGGATATATGTGTGTTTTAATGAATAAATACAAAAGGAGCCAACAATATATGACAAACCTTATGAATATTTATTTATGCCCCCTAAATTAATGACAAATATGTGAAACCATAGAATTTCTACGTTTTATAATGATATATATGACATCATAATTATAAATTTAAGTTAGTTATGATGGATATGTATAGATGACATGTTCTACATGTATAACATGTATGGGGAATGAATTTTGTTGTTGAGAGAATTGATAAGATTATTATTTACGAGTTGGATTAAAATAATGGAAAGCATGATAATAATGCAATCCAATGAAGGATGATTAATGAAAATTACAAATATGTTATAAATATGAGGATATGGATATAATTGAGTAAAATGAATAGAATTAATTGCATGATTAAGTTTTGTGAACAACTTATGAAGAAATTTGTACTTCGTAGAAATTATACTACAACTTTAACCATTGTGATAGTTTTAGGAAACTATCACAATTGAGAAACTTGAAACTTGATAATTTTAATGCTCGTTATACTTGAACTATGTGTTAGTTGGATTAAAATAATGGAAAGCATGATAATAATGCAATCCAATGAAGGATGATTAATGAAAATTACAAATATGTTATAAATATGAGGATATGGATATAATTGAGTAAAATGAATAGAATTAATTGCATGATTAAGTTTTGTGAACAACTTATGAAGAAATTTGTACTTCGAGAAATTATACTACAACTTTAACCATTGTGATAGTTTAGGAAACTATCACAATTGAGAAACTTGAAACTTGATAATTTTAATGCTCGTTATACTTGAACTATGTGTTAGTGGAAATTAGATAGTTATGAAATTAAAATCCATATGACTTAGATATGATCTGGTGGAATTCTATGACACACATGTCTTGCGATTGGAACCTAGCTCTCAAAGACAAACAATATATTGTAATTTATGAATTGGTAGAGTCAATAACTATGGAAAATAAAATCGTTTATCTTGATTTTTATTTTGGTAGAAATTGGAATCTACTTCTTGATATGACCACATATATGGCATATTTTTCTAGATCTTGCATGGAGAAAATCTAGTGATTATATTTTATGAATGAGATGATGTTTTGGATTATGAATATGTTGAATTTTTGGACTTATCTATGAATATATTTTCTGTGTGGAGATGAATATGGTAAAATAGATTTAGGATTATTGTAGTTGTGATTCTCATAATTGGTATTGGAAAATTACGAGATTTGTGATTGTTTGAGTGTTATTCTTAGTTTAGAAAGACGTGAATGTGAGCAAACCTAGTTCATATTCCTTGTAATCATGGAACCTGTAATTAGTATGGGATGGTTATGGGTGGTATTATTACTTGGATTATACTCCCGGTTTGATAGATTTTTATTTGTGGATTTTCATTTCTTATTGCTTCATTAAATTAAGGAAACATAATGCTACGACACTATTTTCTAAACATGGAAACCATAATTTTGGGAAAACAAAGTATGAGTTAAATAGTTAAAACAATAGACTAGAAACTAATATGGATCATGATTTAAAATATGTCGGGATGATTACCTAATCTTAGAGGAAACTGAAACACGTAAAACTACAATGTGTATTATAAGACTATATGAGACGATATAATTTATTTGTGCTGATTTGACTAACTAGGGTTAGGATCCTTGTAATGGTAATGTTTTTGGGAAGTATTAGACATTCAAAATGGTTTCTAATTACTTGTGTGCCAACTCTACTTCATCTTTATTTCATGGCATAATGAAACAAAGATCTCTGTTGTAAGGTGTGAATGAGAGTACTTAGAGAGATGTGTTTATGGACTAGGGAGTGACCTATATGGATGTGTTAGATAACCTAATGTAGTGTATCAAACATGACAAGTGCTAGTGGATTCAAGTTTAATTATGAATAGAATCAAATTATTCCCTTATGATTAGTTAGTATGGGGTTATTACATGTCTTGGTATGCTTTTAGATTTCATTAGGAATGTGTACCTATTGTTATTCTAAGTCTTTTTTTTTCCCATAAAATATATTCATTGCTACTATTATATCTAGCATGTTTTATTCCTACCTTGTTCACATGTCTACTACTTTTAGGGGTGAATGTACTTACATGGTATTTTTTTATCTTACCTTATTGATTGCTCATATATTCCATCTTGTGAAGGCTAGGACCACTCTCATTTTATGAGAGGTGTGTAGGGATCCATAAGGCTTGTGGTTGGGACGTAAACACTCTTATGATACTCTTTCTCTCATTTACATGACTTCAACATTCGACGGATCTATGACGAAAGGTGAAAATTGTGTCGTAATGTAACCAATATTTGTAACGTATTATTGTATATTTGTAACCTATTGTAATTTGAAACACCCATCATGATAATTGATTGTAAGTGATTAAGAAATGGAGAATTATGTATATTAAATCCATATAGACCCTTACATATTGGAAATGTAAATTAAATCACATATCCTTTTGTAATGAATTGTAATGTAATAGTTTAGATGTAAATCTAAGTAATGTTGTAACATGCGAATTGTGAATGAATGGAACTATCTACTTTTGTATCACTTATCATGGTCATGTATATATGAATAAATCTATATGCTAACAACATGTATGTATTATGAACCGTGTTATAAAATAATTGATCATGATGGAATTATTAATTTTCATGTTTTTACTAAATTTTATTGGAATGGATTAAAATGGAATGCAAATTTTATGAATTAACTGCAATGCCTTAGTTTAATTGGATGAAAAATTATATGTGAAAACATATAGGTAATTGTATTTTATTTTTACACATAGTTAATTCGCTTATATTATGATGGAAGAAAACTATACAAGTTAAAATGAGTGACACAAATTGATCTACTATGTTAGTTATTTATAATTACTTGTATTACTTATATATTGATTCTTGTATATGTTGTATGATTAAGTGTAGGAATAGGAAATTGAGAGGAATTAATTTTAATCCTTGTTTGTATAAGGATGATTTGAAACTCTAGTTCAAATAATTTTTCCAAAGTGTTTTTATTGGTCTCCAATTGAGGGTTGATAAACCTTGGTTTTAAAGCGTAGGTTCAACATTATGGACCTTTTGAGTTTGCTACATTTTAAAATTGTGCTATCATGTCATGTAATGTATAAATTAAGTGGTACAAGTGAAAAATTATTACCACTATTTGAGTTATGTATGATATGTAACATCACTCAACATTAGGCAAAGTCTAATTTGAGGCATTATATGGAAACAAATTTTCACATATCTATCGGATGAGGATTAACTAAGGATATAATTTTAATTGGACCTAATATAATTAAATAAATGTAAGAACAATTAAATTTCTAATAAGAAACCTTGTTGAGGTTTCAGATTTACATGAGATTTATGTGAATAGGAAGTGGATTCTTTGAGAGTTTGAGGCAGGGGATAATTTTTTTTTCCTAAAAGTAAAACTTATGATGAGAGATTTATCAATTTTGGAAAGCAACCAAAACTATCCTAGTGTTACATTTCAACCATTTGATGTATATGAAGTGGTTTAGTTTCATATATACTTGCATTAAAACCCTACTCTCTCTCCAGTACATATTTTTTATGGATGTTTTTGAATAAACATTATCTTGTTGATGTATACCATATTTTTGGTTGAGGCTTATATTTTGATCCCTATTAAGTACTCATTTTAGATTGGTTATTTTTGGAACCATGAATCCCCATTATGAGGGGTACACTTTCATCAATTGAATCATCATTGTTGATTTGTATAAAGAAATTTAGAGAGAGAAAATATTAGTTTTTAAAGTTAACATTATGAAAAAGGAAAAAGTAAAGCACCTAAGAACCATGAAAAATGAAAAGTGAATGGTAATGGGAAGAACAAGAAAATAAAGGTGAAACATCTTATGAGAAACTAATACCAATAAAAGGTTCTTAATATGTAATGGTGAGTACTATGCTAACCATTTTCCTCAAAGTTCAATAGGAAACAACATTAGAGGAGCACCATTATTGTTTTCATACAAAGAGAATTTTCTATAGTTTCTCTTTAGTGGATGATGACCTTTAGGATTGAGTTCTTGACTCCACTATGTAGGTTACAAGTGAAGGATTCATGAGTGATTGTAGTATAATTAT
Organism: Taxus wallichiana var. yunnanensis; assembly: GCA_018340775.1. Taxonomy (NCBI): domain Eukaryota; kingdom Viridiplantae; phylum Streptophyta; class Pinopsida; order Cupressales; family Taxaceae; genus Taxus; species Taxus wallichiana. Next base: position 635,983,969 of record CM031237.1, on the reverse strand, counting down.
TTGTATATTTAACTTTTAAGGCTCACAAGTTCCACTTATGAAGTCTCTAAGTGCATGTTCCAAATGGGACCCATATATTTATAGAAGAACACTTACCTATAAGGACTAGGATAATGTATATGAGTCTAATTTGTGTTACTTTAGTAGTTTTATTGCTTAACTAATTTATAATAATCATTGGAATGATGATTCCTCTTATAGGTGAAGGATATCATATCCCAATTTATCACATATGTTTTGGAGACATTCGATGACTAGGTGGAAGCTACAACATTTGTTAGAACACACTTGTAATTAATTTGATTTGATTTAGTTATAATTATGATATGTTAAATGGGAGTAAAACACCTATTGTCATTCGATTTAATTTTAGTAATTTATCCGTGGATTTACATTAAGTTTATATATTCTGTTTTAGTGGAGAATTTTCGTAATTAGACGATTATAGGAATTCTGGAATATGCATTTGGATATTTTGATGACTATTTAATTTCCCACAGGTTGTCCAAAATAACCTCCCAAGATATTTTGAAAACTTCCAAAATCAATTTTGGACTTAGACAAATTTTGTGGAAAAAAATATGTGGAACACTATTTTTAGTATTCCGCAGAAATTAAAGATCTTAGTGTTCCACGGATTCTCCTAACCCATGGAACAAAGGAGAGTAGGTAGTATTCCATGAAATCTCTAAATATACATAACAAAGGGAATTTAACTCAAGGTGTTTAGAGGTTTTCATGAGTAAAGGTCATGATACACAAGAGGTAGGAAGAAAAATAGTATTGTCTTTGCATAGGAGATAGGTTCAAAGTGGCCAAGGTTTAGAATCCACAAAACACTATCCTATTTTTTCACAGGCTTCTCATGAAATAATTTTTCACAAAATCTACAAGTCCATGGAACAAAGGAAACAAAGTCTTAAGGCCACGTTAAAAAATTCCGCTAAACAAATGGAAAAGCCACGAGATTATTTCAAAATTGAAAAAATAAGAGAAATTCAATGTAATAAAGGGAAATTTATGAAACATTGCAAAAATGAATGAACACAACAAAGCTACCAAACAAAGAAGAAATGGGTTTTTAACCATAAATTTTGTTGTAGAGCTCTAAATTTGATGAAATTGGTGGAATTGGAAAGGTATCTCCAAGGGTTTCATTTTGGCATCAAGAAAATCATAAATGGATTGAGTTTTGGGGGTAAAAAGTACAAACACATGTTTAGAGGAGAAAAGGGTAGTTTCACTTATTTAAAGTACACAACTACCTTCAAACACCATATTTGATGATGAATAGTTCCCATGCCTTGTTTCACAGATCAAATGACATAGAAGGGCCTATGCACAAAGATGGGGGGCCAAAAATTGGACACAAATCCAATTTTAAGAAAAACACAAGTGCGTTACGAATTATTCAGGTTTGGTTGTTACCAAGCCTAAAATGCAAGTGTGTTATAGCGCTTGCGCATTCTTGTGTGCTATGTAGTATATGTGGTTGAGGTATGCTTCTATGTAAAAAAATATGTGGTTGAGGCATGCTTCCATGCTTATATGTAGTATTAGTCACTTCTTGGTTTGTCTACACTTTGTAAACTCTTCAAGCAAGCTAAAAGCATCCCTAAACACCCTTCTCAATGTCAAGAAGGTATGACAAGTTTGGTTAGCATATATCCACTTGTATGGGGTTTCTAGGAGAGGTATTCGTAATTATGGGAGGCTTTAAGGAGTTGCATCAACCATGCCACAATAATAATTGTATTCTCATGAATAAACCTGACAGTGATTTGGTAATCTCAAAAACCCACTTATCATAATAATGGAAAATAAATCTAACTAATAAAAATTAATCATCAATAAGTAAATATGTGGTAGGAAAATTTGTGTCTACCACGTGCCACCTACAAATTCCAAATTTTATTTTGTTTAAATTTGCTTCAAGAAAGGTTGGGGAAATGAACTCACTATTTTATTCACGATTTTAGAGGTCTAGAATGAAAATTTGACACAAATTTGGAAAGCCAAATTACATTTATAAATATAAGCTTGAAGCGAAGGAATGCATTTCGTAAGTAATTCCAATCAAAATTATTTTCTTTTTCTATTAATACCCACTAAAACTAGCCTTGTTATTGCATCCTGATAAAAATAAGTTCCCAAGAGCTGAGGGAGATTTTAAAATTATCACACAAGCATGGGGAGTTCTCTTCAATAATACTAGAAAGGCTACTAATGATGCCATGAGAAAAAACCAACAAGGGCACAACCCCACCTTCCACCAACCAAATTCCACAGCACTGCCACTGCCATTAACATTTCCAACAATCTAAATGGGAATAATTATTCAAGTGTGGATTCCTTTCCTGAAACTTCCATATTTGATGACCACAACTAGAACCAGAACTCAAAATAGAAATAGGACCAGGAACACGACCTAGACCAGGACCTAGATTAGAAATTTGAGAGGATTTATGAGGTTCAATTTTATTTTCCAAGATGCATTAATCCAATGTTTGAGAATGTTTCTCTAGATGAAACAACATTCTAATTCAGACACTCAATGATTCCTAAATGTCCAATCCTACCACAGACCCTAGTAGTCCTCGATATTTGGATATAGGGAGACACCGTTACTTGGATTCTATTTATAACGATAGAGATATTTGTAAATTCGTGTTATGACCTCTAAATCTTTTTGCATTTCAAGTTGTTTGAAATAAATTCACTCCCTTCACTAGGATTGATGACTACCCCTATATTTTTGAAGGTGATTTTGAAAGCATCCATGGGTTTATCATAGAAGGAATTATCAATGAATAGAAGGTCACTAAGCCATAGGCCAGCTGACTCCCACTCAGAACTAAACAAGAAATATTTACTAGGCGATTGATAACCCCTGTGTGTTCTTAGTCATTCCCATGTTGTTATGCTTATTTTGTAAAAGCAAACTCAATGATGGTTCTAGGAACGAGACTAGGAAATATGGTCCTAACATTGTCATGCCCTCCTAGTCGAGTAGTCGGAAGCCATATTAGTCTTGTTGATACTTAGTACTAATTACCCATGAAATATAATTCTCCATATTTCATTTTCTTTTCTCATCTTCCACATCATATTGAATAACTAATTTGATAGGGGAGTTTCCCTCTTTGATGGTGATACACCAAATATGAATATGATCCTCAAGATTTGACCCTCATCTAACCATAATACCAATATGAACTCCTTTGTTGGTAATTTTACACGGTTAAGGGTTGAGTGTTTAGGGTTAAGGGTTGAGGGTTTAAGGTTTATGGTTTAGGGAACTTAGGGATCAATGTTCATGGTTTAAGGTTTAGGTTTTAGGGTTTAGTGTTCATGGTTTAGGGTTAAGGGATCAATAATTAGGGTTTAGGGTTTAGAGCATAGGGTTTAAGGTTTAGGTTTAGGGTTTAGGGTTAAGGGATTAATGTTTAGGGTTTAGGGTTTAGAGCATATGTTTTAAGGTTTAGGTTTTAGGGTTCAAGGTTTAGGTTCCATGATTTAGGGATTAGGGCTCGGGGTTAGGGTTTAGGATTTAGGGTTCAGTGTTTAGGAAATAAACACTCTAATGGTATTGATCTTGAGTACTTGATCTTCAGTCTATTGTAGTGATTACAAAGTGAAAACTACTCTTGATCTTTTGCACTATAAGGATTGACAAACCTTATATATTACACATCTTTTCCAAACATGTTTCTCCCCACATATACTTGCAATATTGAATGTTTCTTGATCTTCTGCATATAATTGCACTATTTATAACACTCTTGGAGCTCCAAATATTTCACAAGATATAGAAAAAGGACATACCTATATTAAGTAACATTTCTTTGTACCAAATTAATCTTGGATATCTGGCATTTCCCGCCTTCAAAATATCACTAGATGAAAGGCATCAAATTGTGATGACTCTCTTTGAATGTTATGCCTATGAAGCAAATGAACCCTTCTCGCTTAAATACTCTCTAGAATGGGTAAGACACAAAACATTATAGTGAGTGAAATATTTTCCATGCGATGTGAAAAGTTAGATAGCTTTATTGGGTACCATTTATTTATGTAAGCTTCTGTAGGGAAGGGGTTACTTAGAAAAGGGTTGTACCAAATTTTTCTTGGATATCTAAAATTTCCCTCCTTCAAAATTTTTGTACCAATTTCAATCATTCTCATTAGTATCTTTTTATAGAAGTATTTCCAAAAAGTATTTTTAGTGTTCAAGGTTTAAAATTTAGGTTTTAGTTTTTAGGGTTTACAATTTAGGATTTAGGGCTCATGTTTAGGGTTCAAGGTTTAGGGTTTAAGGTTTAGGGATTAGGACTTAAGGTTGAGTGTTTAGGGTATATGTCTCAAGGTTCAAGGTTCAGATTTTAGGTTTAGGGCTCAAAGTTTGGTAATTAGGGTTTAGGTTTTAGTGTTTAGGGTTAAGGGTTTAGGGTTTAGATTTAGGGCTCAGGGTTTAGGGTTCATAGTTTAGGGTTTAGGGTTTAGGGTTTAGGGCTCCAGGTTAAGGGTTGTTGGAGGAAATGAACTTGCCATTTTCTTCACACCTTCAGAGGTCCAAAATGTCAATTCGCCCTAAATTTGGCAAATATGGAGAACTTGGAAATCCAGATTGCATTTATAAAGATAAGCTCGAAGCAAAGGAATGCATTTTGTAAGTAATTCTAGTCAAATTTGTTTTCTTTCTTTTTGTTGATACCCGTTATAGGACCAGAACATGACCTAGACTGGAAATTTGAGAGTATTTATAAGGTTAAATTTTATTGTCCAAGATGCATTACTCAAAAGTTTGAGAATGTTTCTCTAGATGTAACGACATTCTAATTCGGATGCTCGATGATTCCCGAATGTCTAATCCTACCACAAACCCTAGCGAGTCCTCAATCATTAGATACAAGGAGACACCATTACTAAGACAAACCAAGGAATTTTAAGGAAGAATAGGTTCTTGTGAATATATAGTTTTGACACATCACATCACAACCTTCATTAGGCTTGATGACTACCCCTATCTTTTTAAGGCACTTTTGAAAGAATCCATGGGTTTATCATAGAAGGAATTATCAATGAATGGAAGGTCACTAAGCCATAGGCCAATTGAATCCTATTTAGAACTAAACAAGAAAGATTTACTAGGTGATTGATAACTCCTTTGTGTTCTTAGCCATACCCCTATCACTATGTTTATTTTGCACAAGTAGACTCAATGATGGTTTTAGGCATGAGACTAGGAAATATGGTCCTAATATTGTCATGGCCTCCTAGTCAAATATTCGGAAGCCATATTAGTCTTGTTAATGCTTAGTACTAATTACCAATGAAATATAATTCTCCGATTTCATTTTCTTTACTCATCTTCCACGTTATACTAAATAACAAATTTGACAGGGAGCTTCCTCTTCGATGATGATACATTGAATATGAATATGATCCTCAAGAGGGGAGCTGCACCTATAAAGGTATCGTTAAACTCGAGCCCTAAACCCTAACCCTTAAACCTTAAATCCTAAACCCTTAACCTTAAACCCTAAACCCTAAATCATGTGCCCTAAACCCTAAACCTTAAACCTAGATCCCTAAACCCTAAACCCTGAGCCATAAACCCTAAACACTAAACCCTAAATCCTAAACCTAAAACCCAAAACCCTAAACCCTCAACCATAAACCCTAAACCCTAAACCCTGATCCCTAAACCTTGAGCCTTGAGCCCTAAACATTTATTTTTGTACATAAAAGCATGCCACAAACACATATACCCCATAACACTTTGAAATGCGAGTGTGTTATAACATGAGCGTGTTATAATGCACTCACATTTCACCTTTTTTTGGGTTTGAAATTCCCAATCCATAGGCTTGGATTTTCCTTGGATTACCAAACCAAAGGTTTGGACTGTTCTGCATGTTTAAAACTGTGTTTGACAAAAAACATCAAAATTTCACGTGCACACCCCGATATTTTGTGCATTAAAACATAATATTCAAAAATAAATTCTATTAAAATGTCAAGCTAATTTTACCTTGATGATGATATAATTCTTTCTAAAATCTGATTAGTTTAAGGCTTTCATCCATATTTTCTTTTACTAGTGCCTTGTTTTCTTATAAAAACCTATGCATACATTTTGGTGCACAATTTACGATTTTTTCATCCAAATTAAAAAAAGTTGTTTTTTCTAAACTCCATTCTACACACACTAAAAAAACTAAAAATGGTTTTTTTCTCAAAGTTATGGGGGTGCACACACAAATATTTCATTTTCAAGATATGTGCACTTTGAAAATTAATAAAAATTATACATTCATCCAAAAATTATGAAAAATTAATGGGACCTCATACATGGTCTTAGCTAACTTTATACTAAAGGGATTTGAAAAAAAAATATAGAACTGAAAAAATGGGGGAACACACAAGTTCAGTTTTTCTAATTTTAGGAAAAAGGTGTCCTTTTTGTTCCCCTTTTTCTCCCCATCTTTGTGCACTTACCTAGAAAGTGACCTTGTCGAGAGATCCGTGTGTCGATAGGAATTGATTGGTCTTTAACACGATGTTTTGGTGCATCTCAGTCTCTTTTCCCTCTTATTATTTCTCCCATTTTCTATAAGTATGAGGCTCACTCTCATTAAAACGAATCCCTCTTTCTTGTAATTACACTATGAAAAAATGGTGGTTGACTTCCCACAAGTTTTAGACCTCAAACTTGGTCTCTATTATCACATCCCTCTTATTTGGATTTTAAAATTGATACTTGTTTAATCATGATGATTAAAATGTTACGGTTGAATTGGATAATTATTCATTATGATCATTTTATAATGAGGAAATTAGCAGGCTTATTATCATCATGTTGGAATTTAATGTTTTGGACTAACTACCATTTTTTTGTGATATGAGGTGGATGTAGGAGAAGATACACCCTAGTTGAGATAGCGAGGGAGGGCATCATCGAGAGAGAGGTTTTCAGATTAAGGTATTTAACTTAAAACATTGAAAGTAATGAGAACTAGCACACACCACGAGATTAGGTATCTTTTACTTTAATTGTGTGATGTGTGATTCCTTAATGTTTGTTTAATTTTCATTTATTTAGTTAATTGGAATTATAAATATTCATTATATTGGTGACTGTGGTATGGTTATTAAAATAATATAATATGATATTTATTATATTTAAATTATTGCATGAAACACAAGTTGGGTTGTTAAATGGTAAATAGAGATAAGTGTTTTGATTTTTATTTGTTTAAAATAAAAATGTGCACTAATATTTAATTAATGGGCATGTTGATTTAATTGGGAAAAGGATGCGTTTAGGAGTGAGAGTTAATGAGGTGCATTGCATTTTAATTGTTTTTAAATTAAAACATGTAGCAAAGTGGAAGAAGGAAAATACGTGGAAGTGAGAGTAATGGGAAGTTAGGATTTTTAATTGATTTATGATACATGTGTTTATGGGAGCAAGAAAAATGGGAAGAGGAAGTTGAACTGGAGTTTGAATGAGAGAATGTAGGAGGATGGTTAGGGCAGATCTATATCAAGATGTTTGTTTTTATTTTCTACGAAATATACGAAGTTTTTTACTTTGGGATCTTGGAGCGTGGAACATTGGAAGAATTTATGGAGAGAGATCAAGCTGGTTTTAACAGGAATGGGTTTTATTCTTGTTCCATTGCTTTGTAAAAATAGTTGTTAAGTCATCCGAATCATTATTGATTTATATCTATTTCCTGTCTAAAAATATGAAGAAAGATTGTTATTATTTCATGGAATTATTTTGCTGATTTACACCCATTTGGGTCTCTGATTTTGAAATATTATTTGTTGTTTGAAATCTGGAATTATTGATTTAAAAATACACCCTTTTGGGTCTTCATTTTTGACAGACAAATTACTATTTTAAATATGGAAATGATGGTAAAAATACACCTTTTTGGGTCTATGTTTTTGAAGTAAAACTATGGTTAAAATATAAATACTTTGTTGGATTTTCACCCTTTTAGGACCTTCATGTTTGTGCATTATCTTGGTATGAAAACACATTTTTGGGTCATTATGGGAACCCATATTTGGATCTGTGTATAGTAATTATTTTTATAGAAATTTATACCTTCTTCTTTGGGTTGAATCACACCCATTTCTAGATCTACACTTTTGTATTTTTATAACACTCTGTTTTGGGTCAGTTTCACCTATAAGAGTCAATGCAAATTGATTATTTTATCAAAACCTTGTTGGACTTATATCTAGGTATGAAACAAGAAAGAACTAATGTGTAAAATAGGGATTACGCGATTACACAGTTGTGTGAAACAACTATTGATTTTTAAACAGATCTATACCTTACGGTAATTGATTTTTTGATACTGTGATGTTTATCGTTGTTTGTTGTTGGGAATGAAGATATATTGGATATCATAATCCTTTAATCACTTTAAATGTGTTACAAGTTTAGTAAAGTAAGGAACAACATATGAAGGAATTTATCCCTGATCTTCTGATCAAAACTGTGCATTTAATTTGAGTAATAAATTCAAATGATTTCTAGGTTTGGTGCATCTTGTTGCAATATTTCCAGAACATTTTGAAATTCTAAATTTCATTTAGAAATGAGGAAGTTATCATCATTTTACTAAACCTGCATTTTTGTTATATTTACCTTTCCTCAACCTCATTCTCAATGAAACTTAAAACAAATATATCTCCTTGATTTTTGTTGCTGTGTAAAAATAGAGAGAAGTTTTTATTCATGGAAATTAGAGGAACAAAAATCTCTCCTAGTTTCTCTTTTTGATATCTTTAACTCATATTAGAGACCATTTTATGTGAGACTCGTGCTTTGCAAGTCCAGCGTTATGAGATCTAAGTCCTGCGGTTTGCGATCTACAAGTCTTGCACTTTTTCTAATGTGATTCATGTCTTTGGCTGAAAAAAATCTAAAGATTAATGTTATATTTGTGTAAAAGGAATTAATGTATGGGTTTATGGTAAACCGAGATATGAAATACTTTTGAGGGATTGTTTTCTTTATGATTATAAAATATGAATTATGGTTTTAAAAATGAAATTAATGATTGTTCTACCTCTTTCTTATTGAATTGAAACATTGTTTGAATGTTGTTATGGATTGCATCTTGACGAGGATTTCTGATTATGGAAGTGGTGTACGAGATAGTTGTGTTGTGAAGGATGAAAAATCTTAGTTTGTGTAGACTATAAGATTAGCTTGCATTAGCATAGCTAGAAAAAAACTTTGGCCAAAGTAATGTATCTAGTTGTATGCATTTTCAGTTCACTTATCCTTATTCGTAATAGTCAGGAATCATATGAGGGTATGGGATTACCGTGATCTTATGATGGGATGTATTTTAGAATTTGGGTATATTACACATGGTTCTCAATTACTATTCTCTTTTGATAGTTGAATATCTCTATCTGCCTTCCTCATGAAGGGTCGAGCCCCTCTTGCTTACAAGAGGAGTGCGGGGGAACCGAAAGGTTATGTGGTTAGAGGAGTATCACTCCAATGATGTTCTCCTCTATAAATTTACATGAGAGATACACATGTACAGGAACTTCTGGAGATAATGATTTGATATTAAAATCTAATTTATGATGTATGGTCATATTGTTATACTTGGCTAGGGACAAGCTTGTTGTCTCAAGTATTGATATGGAATTTTAATTAAATATGATATTCTCATTGTATTATGAAATGATTGTAGATCATACTTTGTATGGAAAATTGTGGAAAAACAATGTATAAAGTTTATATGGCATTTAATGTATCAACTCTTATTTGTCAATTGGAAATATAGTAACTAATGGATGTTTTGGACCTCAGTTTTAATTTAGAGGTATTACTGCGATAATTATTTATATACTTGGTTATATCTAAGTTATCTAAAAAGAAATTAAACTCTTACTTTGTAAAAAAAATCCACTTTTAGGTTTGTGATAACGAAGGGTCATTACATCGGTAATGTATTTTCACCTTCTATTAATGAATGTAATGGTTTGTGTATATTTTTATCAATAACATCTTGTGTTCATGGATATTTTATATCCCATACTCTCTTGAGACAATCCCATGTTAGCCAAAAGTATTAGTCATTGATAATCAAATATAGGGTGCTACATTTGTGCGTGAATACTATGTTTCACCCAAAAAAATCCACAAACATTAATTTATCATGCAAATAACCAAAAATATATAAGCCCAATGTATATTGGATCACCGCATAATTGATGGACATGGATTTCAAAACATTCTTGGATTACCAAGAATTCTATGGAACCTTTGGTCTCAATCACCAACATTTTAGGGAGAAAATTTTAGAGTTTGAATAAATATATATATATATATATATATATATATATATATATATATATATATATATATATATATATATATATATATATATATATTATACATACATAGATCTAAAGACTAATCAATAAGCAAACAATTTTTCTATTTTTTCCGATTTGTAAATTTACAAATTTACAAAGTAGTAGAAAAGGATTGAACATATTGCTTACAAAATTCAAATAAATCAAGATATTTTTGGCTATTGCATTGTAGTTTACATCCTACAAGCACTTAGTGTAGGTAAGTCTATTCAATATTGATCCAATTTAAAACATATTTTCTATCATGTCACATTGCTTTATTTTATTTTTAACTTAGGCTATTATTAATGATGTAATATATTAAAATATGTCATTTATTGATTTTACAATGATGTCGATATATTTACATCATTAAAAGTGTCGCTTTTTTCCATGTCACGTGACACTACCATAACTTAGTCAATTTTCATCTCATCATAACCAACTCAAAAGTTATCCTTAAAGGAAAATGGCAACTAAAGAGAGAACTTCATGAAAAAGTAATTGTAACATCTGTTAGTATTGGTATATGAAAAATCACATCTTATTTTTGAGAAACCATCTACAAAATCCCATCCTTCTCTAAAAGGACCAACACTATTAAGGGATAATGATTGCATTTTAAATGAAACTCAAAATGATTTCATTGATGACTTGATGACTGACGTTATCAATGAAAATGACAATGAAATGCCTCCCCTTGAAGACATCCCATTAAATGAAGTTGAAATTGCATCACTAGATGATTTAAATTTATATTCTAGTGCTTTAGGATGTCATCACCTTCCCAATTTAATGTTGGATTTGAAACTTCCAAATAGCTTTAATGAAATTTAAATTCCACCATGACAAATACTCAAGGGACACTTATTTTGGAAGAAAGATAAAGGTAAGAAAATGGGACTTGAGAAGGAGTTTTAGGTTAGAGTGGGTTTCTAAGTTTCCATTTATTGAACCTGTTGAAAATGAAAATAAATATGAACCTCCCAAATAATTCAAATGTAAAATTTGTAGTTGGAAATTGGGTAGGGACAAGACAATGCAACTTAAATTGGATATTATTGAGAAAAACATAAGAAAGATATATGGAAATAAAATTATAGACGAAGTTGTGAAGAATGTTGTCAGATGGAAAAATATGGATGGTTTTTTACATATTAGGTAAGAAATTTTTTTGAGGAGCATAAGATAACTGAAATAATAGTTGCAGAGAATGGAGGGACAATCACATCTCAATTCAACAAGGTCATTCAAAACAATATTTTAGGTAAAACAATTCAACTAACTACTATTTTTCACATTATGAAAAGAGGTCATCCTATAACAGATTTTCCTAAACATAAGAAGATGTTGTCTTTTATTGGTGTCTCACACTTTCCTCATTCTCACTAGTTTGAAAGTAGTGGTCGATTAGGAAAAATGCATAGCTATGGTTGAGAAGGAAGACTTGAAAGAGAAACTTAAGTCTACATGATACGTGTCTTTGTCTATTCATGATGTTACAACAATAGATAATAATGCATGGGTCGAAATAATGTTAATACTATTGAGATTCATGTGAGATAACCTCACTTAATTTTTATTCACAAGATGAGAGAGAAATCCAATGCTAAAAACCTTTGTGAACTAGTAATAAGAAGTTTGAAGGAGATCGGTTGCATGGATGATACTAAAATTACAACAAATATTGTATGTGTTGGGGTAGATGGGACATCTATAATGTAAGGTTAGCGTAATGGTATTTGTGTAATAATTCAAACATATTATTGTAAATATATGATTTCCATTCATTTTATGGCTCATAGTATGAATCTAGCATATAAAATAGTCAAAAATTTAAACCCGTAACAAAATTTAAAGAAATTGTTTGAGAGGTGAATGCTTATTTCTATCATAGTTCTAAAAGTTTCATAGAATTCCAAATATTTATAGAAGGACTGAAAAATGGACATAAACAATTAAAATATGTCGACACTAGGTGGACCTCATTTTATCAATTGATTCTTAGGGTGTACGATGAGTATCGATCCTTATTGAGAGTAATGTGGAAAAATCACATGGAAATAGACAATGCTTAGGATTTGATACATTGTTTTCCGATATAGAGACATTGGTGATGTTGTGTTGTATCCTTCTCATGTTGGAAGAAATTTATTGTTTAATTAAATGTTAAGAGGGTTCTTTATCACATTTTGGATAAGCCTTGAGCATAAGCCGATGAATTTAGTAAATAGCCGTGAAGAGTTGGATCAAGCCGCAAAGGAAAAAGGAAAGTCGTGAGAAAAGGAATGAAGTCACAGAGATAAAGAAAGAAGTCACAGATAAAGGAGGAAGCTGAAAATAAAAGGAAGAATCCGCACATAACTAAAGAAATCCATAGAAGACTAGAAAGTAGCAGGATATGGGAAATATCTGAATTATACTCTAGGAAGTCACGGAAGCCGACATGATGCCATGGAATGAAGACAAATTGAGCCAAGATGCGTGACAAAATCTAACATAGGTGCAAATCAAAAGAAGTGACTTTTGGATGTTTTGTATTTTGTATATTTATTGTAATTAATCCATTGTATAAGGCATGTCACAAGAAATGAATATGTGAGTGCCATATTGAGATAATTTTGTAAAGAATGAATTGTATAATATAGAAAGTGAAGAATATGAATGTAATTGAGACCAATGTAATGATTTATAAGAAATAAATAAATATTGAAGTTTGGGATGAAAATTGTTATGTGTTTTATACTTCTATTAGTAGTTTAGATCCATTTTACTTTTCTTGTGTACATCCTTAACTTAAGGTCAAACGTCCTAAATCCCACACTGTTGTTGGGGTTTTAGGTCAACATTTGGTGTCTAAGCCCAAGTATCCTTTTGTTAAGTGGATGTCAAGAAAAATATCACCACCAAGATATTGGAAACCTGCTTTGGAAGAAATTGAAGATTGGTGGGAAGTGTAAATTCAGAATTTTGTTAAAGGAGAAGCCAAAATATTGAAAATATCTTACAAAGTAATGGAATTAGAAGTTCTTAGAGAATATAGAGAATATTTTTGGTCACAGTTTCCTCACCTTTTATGGCCTTGCTTACTAGCACATACCAAGAGAACAAAGTGGTCAATATTACATTTGAGAGGACCCTCTGAGTGGACTGCAACGAGACTAACTATACTAAACCATCTTGATAAACCTTTGATAAGATATATTGACTACTGGTATGATAATACCTTAGATTCATACATAATTACTTGGGCCATACAAGGTTGGACAAGCTTTGACCACAAGAAAGGTGAAGTACTAAGTAGAGAAAGAGGACGATTTCTTAAATTAGTTCCATTTTTAATTAATATTTTGATGGTAGAAAAAGGCTTAATCAAAAGTGTGGAGAATTTCATTTATGGGATATATACCATGGGATGGCCCATGTGAAGGGGGGAAATCCAAGAGACATAACTTATCAAAAATAATGGGGTGTTGGTTGGGGTGGAATAAATATGAAGACCCGAGGAAAAGAAAAAGAGAAAAATTAGATAGTTGGAAAAGAGAAGATTAAGAAAATTAAGGAGAGTTAGGGATTTAAGAAAAATAACTAAAATAAGGAGGATGGAAGAGAGAGAAAGGTTAGCCGTAGAAAAGAAGGAATTAGAAAAGAAGGTAGAAAAACAAATATTGGAAAGAGAGGAAAGAGAAAAGAAGATAAAGGAAAGGAAGGATAAGTTGAATAAACCTTAGAAGATAGGAAAGAAAGAAACACCCACTTCAAGTGGAGGCCAGAAATTAGCTACCCCAAAAAGGGAGGTAAACACATAAATTCTAGCTCTAATACCCACACCAAGTAGAGACACCTTGAGTTAGTTACACCACAGAATCCAATAAGAAGAATATCTATAGATAACCCTATTCAGCAATCAATATCTAGAACAACTATTTTGATGACCGAGTTATAACAACTAGTAGGAAGTTTGGAGCCAACATTCAAACAAGTAGTAGGAGAAGAGAAATGGGAAGAAATAATGATAGAAGGTCCTTTACTAATCAAAGAAAAGGGAGAGGAAGAAGAAAGAGTTAATGAGATAGAAGAGTTAGTTGAAGAATTTAGAGAAAAGATAAGTATAACATAGAAGGAGGAAGGAAAATTTGATGAGAAAGAAGAATTAGAAAAGAAAGATGAAGAAATAGAGAAGCAAGAGAAACAAGAAAAAGAAAGAAGAAAAATAAGAAAATAAGAAGTGATGAAGGGTTAGAGGATAATCATAGATTTAGAAATAATAAAGGAAGGAAGATATGTGTAGAAAAGAATAGTTATGAAGATTCACCAATTAAAGACGCATCCCCCAACCACCACACAAGCCCAAAGGAGATGACCCCCTAGAATGGTCGCCATTCCATGTGCCGCTTGAAACACCTATTCGAAAGATAGAAAAGGGAGAAATATTGGAAGAAAGATATCACAAATTGCAAGAAGAGAGTCAGAAGAGACATGAAATTGTGAGAGAATTTAGAGAATTGTTAGGAGAATTATATTTTGATATCGAGTTATCTAGAGACAAAGGATGAAATAATAACTTAGTAAAGTTCCAAAACCAACCAAGGAAGGTGAAGCCAACAAAATAACAGAGATAGTTAACCAACCTCAAAAACACTCTTAACCAGTTGGAAGGATGGCACAAAAATTCAAATTACCAATGTTTGATTCAGACAAAAACGATGTTATGGAACACTTGTTCTTATTAGAGACTCTCTGGAAGAATAGAAACATCACGGATAATGTTGTCAAACTAGGTGAATTCGTTAGCACTATGAGGAAGACTCGTTGAGATGTTATGTGAAAAAAATGCTCAAAACACTAAGGAATGGGATACTATTGAAAAGGATTTCAAGACATTTCCATTTCCCGTAAGCACAGATCGAATGGGTGAGCAAGATGAGAGACCTAGTTCAAGGAAGAAAGGAAATAGTTAAGGAATTTAGCCATTGATTTAAAACTACTACTAGGAAGTTAGATGAGCCTCTCATAGAAAAATAATGGATTGAATGGTTTACTTCAGGACTCATTCCTTATCTTAGAGGAACATTGGATGGAAAAAACTTTAACACTCTCGTGGAAGAAATAGAGATGGAAATTAGACTGGAATCACAACCATGGCGTAGAGAAGGAGAAACTTCCCTAAAAACATAACTGGAAAGAGTACAACTGGAATTAGAAAAATTGAAACTTCAACAAGAAATCTAGAAGAATGAAGGACTTAGGAATAGTTCACCACTAAGGAGTCACTTAAAACCCAATATTTGGTGCACAATAGAATGGAGTGTCCTCACTTAGAGAGTAAAAAAGAGAAACCACGGTTAGAAAAAACTCCTCCCAAAGATCATCTTCTAGTAATATTTCAACATCAGAAAGAACATGGTGTGGAATTTGCAAACTCTGGGATCAACACACGCAAGATACATGTCCTTTATTAGAAGTAGCACCTCCAACTAATCAATTAATGTATTGCAGCATGTAGATCATACAACCATTACCATCACACTTTCCCCTCTGTAGAGGCACTAGAAGATTTAAAATATTATAATACTAGAAGAGCAATGGCCACGAGACAAACTACAACACCCAATCCTCCCCTTACAAAGCAAAAGATGATTACAACACCCCCACCACCTACACAACCAGCAATAACTACACCTCAATACCCAAACCAACAAGGAGGATAACCACAATTCGAAGGTGGCTATCAAGGTAATAATTATAACCCAAATTACCAAGGATATAATGATGGAGGATACCACGGAGGTTACAGAGGAGGATATAGGGGAGGCTATAGAGGTGGTTATCGAGGAGGATACAAAGGCAGCTATGATAATTACCAAGGAGGATAAGGTTATCAAGGCTACAATGATGGGGGTTACCATGGAGTCTATAGAGACAATTGAGGAGGTGGATATCAAGACAGAAGACCACTAAACTGCTATAAGTGTGGTCAAGATGGACACCTAGCCAAGAAATGTACAAAACCTGATCCTTGCAGATTTTTTCATGAAAGAGGGCATGATTCATTCAGTTATCCTAAAGCTACACAGCTTCTATATGATTGGAGGAAGAAAATAATAATATTTAGGAAAGGATGCTCAAAAACATGTACAACATCTTACTAGAATTCCTTGGGATGAAGAGACAATAGAAAAAGATAAATCCGTGAGAGCATCAGGCTCAGTAAAATAGATCAACAAAAGAAGATAAGAAAGAAGAAGCAAAAGAGAGTTATTTGAGAAGGAAGGAAACCAAAGTAGGAAAAAGCATTGAAGAACCTAGATATAGAGTAATAGTCACTACCAAAAGTACCGCAAGGAATGAATTTGTACCCAAAAATAAGAAAATAATTAGGTTACCACAAGAAGAAAATTCTTCTAGTGAAGAAGAATGGAACCCTAAAGAGATTAGACCAGACCTCTATATGAAAGAAATTGAGAAAAGTAGGGCATTGGTAAAAGAGGCACAAGCCCAGGAAGAAAAGGAGAAAAATTGTTTTGTAGAAGAAGATATCATTTCCTTGAAGGAAATAGCTAAATTGACAATCAACCATGGTCTGGTGGAAAAATTAAAACAATTTAGCAAGTACTGGAATAAAGAGGAAAAGAGTCTTCATGTCCTGGAGAATTGAAACAAGACATAATAATAAGAAATTCTGAACCCGATGTACATGGTGAAATACACTATATACTTGGACACTAACATATTTGACACCACCATCACAAGAGTGCTACTAGACCTTGGCGTAGACATAAACATGATGTCCAAGACTACTTGGGAGAGGCTAGGTATACCTCCTTTGGAACCCATTAGGTACTTCATTGGCTTAACAGATGGATCATCCAAAAAACCTCTAAGAGCATTGAAAAATGTTGAAGTAAACGTCATGGGAACAAAGAGGAGATTCAATTTTGAAGTGGTAGAAAATGTAATGTTAAATCCTTTGTATAATGCTATCCTAGCCCTGAAGTGGTTTGTGGATTGCAATGGAACCCTTAATTTAGAAGAAGTGACACTCTAAGTAGATGACATATGTGTACATGTACCCTTACATGCAGGAATGAGTGTTGCATGGGTGGAAGAAGTATGACACAATCTTGAAGAAGAAGAATTTGATGATATTCAAGGGGTATACGCTTTAAATAAGTTTTCCAGTATTGATAAGGAATTTGAGCCAAATTCAAGGGAGAAATTTTAGTCAAAAGTGAAGCTAACAGTGACACTTCAGATAATGTTATTGAATCTTGGATACATGGATTTCCAAAATCAAGGACAAGGAAACTACATTATGTAAGAAGGATCCCACCATGAATAATCACTTTGGACAATGATACCGCAGATATTGATTTAGACATTTTCTCTTGCACTAGTGATAGATTTGAAGAAGATGATGGTATTACTCTACAAAATAAGAATTCAGATTTGAAGATGATGATGAATACTATTATGTAGAAGAAGAGTTTAGACTTAAAGACAATGAGGTGTATTATCCTGCAAAGAAGAATTTGAAGACTTACCCATTAAACACGTGTATAGGTTAAGCCATGGGGTGTCCCACTAAACCCTACCAAAGTATTTAGGATTTAGATATTTAGAAGGGTATATTAAGATAATGGAACAAATATTTCCAAATGAAAAGGCCAGAATGGAAGCCTTGGATGATACCATAACCAAAAATGCCACGGGTTGGTGGGTGGACCAAAAACACAACATATCTCACTAGAATTCATTGACTACATTTCTTAGAATAAGATATTTGGAGAGTGAGGGTTACTATGCAACAATACCTGAATATACCGATGAGACTGATCCACAAAGACACATTCAAAATTGTGAACGACATTGGAAGATATGTGGAGAAAATTCACCATTGGTATGGATACAATTGTTTGTATGGACTCTAGGACCCATACCACGGTCTTGGTATACGCACCAAGAAATTAGATGCAAAACAAGGGAGTGGAATCAGATTGTTAAAGACTTTTGTCATACATTTAATTTTTGGGATGCATATTTGAACACCTTGTAAGCACTACAAAAGATAATAATTTTTTTGTTCTTAACTCTAGAAGAATCAAAATATTATTCAAAAGAAAAACTAGAAACTAAAGTACTAGAACCACTAGTAAGTTTACACAAAACTCCATAAATGGCGGTTATTTTGCAGAGAAAAAAAAGAGAAGGAATAAAAACCAGAGAACCTGAGATACAAACAATAGAAGGAGAAAGAGAAGTTGTAGAAACCAAGGAGAAAGGAGATCAATATTATTACCAGCCTTTGAAACTCGGATTGAAAACATTGGTATAAACGGAGAGGAAAAACTTGCAAAGATTGGGGATTACTGGTTAGATGAGGAAGTGGCTAAGGTAGTAGAGTTACTACAATAATTTCAGGACTTTTTCCTAAGGATTTCAGGGGAATTGAAAGACAAAAATAATAATTGGGTACAATGAAGATCCAAATCAAAAACGGATTCAAACCCTTGAAGAAAACACTTTATAAACTCAATCCAAATCTAAAAGTTAAGGTGAAATCAAAGATTGAAAAAATGTTAAATGATGAAATCATCAAACCAGTAGAAGATTCAAAATGGATAAGTCCAATGGTTATCCAAAATAAGAAAACTAGAGAAATACACATATGTGTAGATTATAGGGAATTAAACAAAGCTTGCATTCATGACCCATTCCCTACACCTTTCACAGAAGAAGTCTTGGAGAATGTGGCAGGAAGGGAAGTGTATTATTTTACTGATGGTTTCTTTGGTTACCATCAGGTTAGAATTACACCTAAAGATCAGCCAAAGACTACATTTTCCACAGAATGGGGGTCATTTATGTATACTGTGATGTCGTTTGGCTTAAAGAATGCACCAGTCTTCAACAGAATAATGATCAATGCTTTTAAAGAATTTATCCATGATTTCTTGGAAGTATATTTAGATGACTGGACTGTATGGATTGCTGAAAAATCACATTTAAGTACTGAGGATGATGTTCCAAAAATTTAGGGCATTGCAAATTTCCCTTAATTTGAAGAAGTGTATATTTTTAACCCCATTTGGCACATTATTGGGGCATATAATTTGCAAAGAAGGGCTACTAATTGATCTAGTAAAGACCACCACCTAAAACAAAAATGGATGTAAGAAAAATTCTAGGGTATACAAGCTACCATAGAAAATTTATAAGGAATTATGCAGAAATAAGTGCACCATTGGAAGAACTATTGAAAAAGAGGACTAATAAACATATTCCATGGTCAAAAGAATGTGCTGATGCCTTTGAAATTTTGAAGGACAAAATCCTACATGCACCTATCCTCATTTTTCTATATTGGAAAGTACCTTTTCACGTTCATGTGGATGCATTTGACACTCGTAATTGGAGCAAGACTAACGCAGCCTAGAGAAAGGATGGACCATCCAGTTGCTTTTGCAAGCAGAAAACTAGCCAAGGAAGAAATAAATTACTCAAAAACAAAGGGAAGCTTTAAGTATGGTGTATGCTCTGCAAAAATACCAACCATGAGCCATTGAAGTATTTTTTGAACAAACTAGTATTGCAAGGAATAATTTGTAGATGGTTGATGTTGTTTCAAGAGTTTGACTTCACTATAGCAGTTAAGATAGGAAATTTAAATAATGGACTAGATTACTTATCAAGAATAGAGAATGGAGAGGATGAAGGTCCAATAGATGATGATTTTCCTAGGGCTCACTTATTTAGAATTGAAGCTATTCTAAAATAATTGGATGAGATAGCTTAGTTACTTACA
Organism: Taxus wallichiana var. yunnanensis; assembly: GCA_018340775.1. Taxonomy (NCBI): domain Eukaryota; kingdom Viridiplantae; phylum Streptophyta; class Pinopsida; order Cupressales; family Taxaceae; genus Taxus; species Taxus wallichiana. The sequence goes on along the minus strand of CM031237.1, from coordinate 635,963,760 downwards.
ACAGAGAATTTCCAGCAGACTACACCAAACAACAAAAGATAATTTTACTAAGTAGAGTGTTCCCATTTACCTTGATTCAAGGTCAATTATATAAAAATGGATCGATGAAATATTTTAAAAGAAGCACATGAAGGAATTGCAGGAGGACACAATGGCGGGGATTAGACAACATGGAAGGTATTGATGGTTGGGTTATGGTGGCCCACATTATTTAAAGATGCACACAAACATGCAAGAACCTATGATATTTTCAAGTGAGTAGTAAAACCTAATGCTAGGGATGAAATGCCATCGAGGCTTGTCTCTAGCCTTAGCACCATTTGAAAAATGGGCAATAGATTTCATTAGACCAATTAAACTAGCGACTAGACACTCTCGAGCCAGTTCATCATCAAACCTACTTTGAATATTTGACAAGGTGGGAAGAGGTGGTCCCTACAAAATATTGCACTACTAAGAATGTAGCAAGGTTCCTCTATGAAAATATCATTACAAGGTTTGGATGTCCATTAAGCATTACTAGTGACTAGGGGAAGCATTTTGTAAATGCCACCATAGAAGAATTTTGAGCCAATTTATGATCAATCACAATAGGAGCACACCATACCATCCACAGGAAAATGGAACAATAGAAGCCTTTAATAAAGTTTTGGAGAATATTTTATTCAAGATTTTTCACTCCAACAGAATACTTGGGTTTAAAGATACCAACCGCTCTATGGGAATACCACACAATGTATAAAAGGCTCACCAAATACTCTCCCTTCCAATTGGTTTATGGATTGGAAGTCTGCAGTACCTATAGAGTTTGTGCTCCCAAGTTTGAGAGTTGTAGTTACCTTTAGAATGAATGAATATTCATCATTGCATGAAATATTGATTGAATTGGAGAAACTAGATGAAAAAAGATTCATAGCTACATACAACCAAACACAAGAGAAAAGAAGACAAAAATCATGACATGACCACCACATAAAGAAGGAGTTTGATGTTGGAGATAAGGTCCTTTTATATGATAGTAAATGGAAACATCCAGGGAAGCTTAAGGTAAGATGGCTAGGACCTTACATTTTCAAAGATATATTATCTTCAGGAGGCAAAAATTGGAGACTTTACAACAAAAATAATTATCAGGCTTTGTAAATGGAGCCAAATTTAAAAATTACAATATTGAAGCACTAAAAAACAAAAAACAAATAAAAACGACCTATCTGAAAACTAGAAATTTGGTGGATAGGATGAGGGTAGGATGAAAACCCCAAGGGCATCCTTACTCTAAGAAACATGAGAAATAAGTAAAACAAGAAAAAGGAAGAGTTGTGGAGGAAGAATGCCCACACAATAAAGAGAATGTAGAGTCACGGAGGGAAAATACCCACACAATAAAGAAAAATAAAAAATAAGAAGGGAAGAAAAGCCACAAAAAGAAGGAATAAAAAAATGCGAATGAAGAATTGAGGGAAAAGCCGTGACATGTAGAAAAGAGAAAAAACCTCAAAACAAATAAATAAGAGAAGCCACATCACAAATAAATAAAGATCCACGACATGAGTAAATGAGACCAAGTAAGTCATGCAATGAAGGATAAACCACACAATAAAGGCATATCCATGGGATGAAGAAAAATCCACATAATTAGGAAAAACACCAAACACGAAAAATATATGGGGTAAAAGTTGTAGCCAAAATCGCCAAAAATCCAATAAATGGGGTAGGTGAAAAAGGAGGATATAAAAGGTGTCGAATTGGAACAAGCTAATGCACAAAAAGCTAAAAAGAGATCGGATGATTCATCAATGAAGGTGCGAAGAAAAAAATAGGGAAAAATAAGGCGAATTGCGAAGAGAAACAATGGATAACCCAATTAAGATCACACAAAAGGAGCTCCCATAGCCGAAATTCCTCAAGCATCCTACAATAGCATAAAAGCATGATCTAGAGGGTACATTTTCACATATTCCATACAAATTCACACATACAAGGGATTTGTAGAAGTATAGCCATTCGCCCATTGTTGACTATGATCACACACCGCTTGAAATAGAGGAAGTGTTGCTCTTAGAAGAAGACCCTAATACAAAGGAAATAGGGTACAAAAAGAATGCTAAAATTAATAACGAGTTAAAAATCTATGCTTGGAGTCACATTCCCTATTTTCCTAGGGAAGATCTTGCAGTTCAAGTTCTTTTTAGCCAATTCCACAATCAAATGTTGTACTTGAACCAACCATACCAGTTAATCTGGGACAAAGGATGCTCAACAATTACCAAGAAGAAGATGACACTCAAAGAAATGGCCTTAGTGATGTTATGTTATGAAATCAAAGTGTGGGGTAAAAATTTTAGACATCTCCAATCATACACTAAGGTATGCTGCTAAGGCCATCTATTTAAAAATTTATCACACCAATAGAGAAGATGGTGCCCACGGACTTAGTGCACAACTATCCCTAGATATGGTTAATTTGCACTCAGAATATAACCTCGCTAGAATTGTTAGCCTCAAAATTTCATGAAAATACAAGAAAGATAAAAGAAGGAAAGCATACATTTTGCTATGGCTCAATATTGATATGTTTAGTAATGTATTTTACAAAAACCCTACCCCATAAAGTGGAATTGGTAGACTGACAAGAAGATAAACCAATAGTGGAAAAAAATTGGAAACATATGAATAATCTAGATGTTGTCACCCAAATTACATCATTATTAGGGTGGATAAATAGAATTAGGCAAATAATTGGGAATAAAGCAAGGGTTTTGTTGATGCAAAATCACAAAGACCCCTGACGCCGATCGATTTCTAGTTTGATCATTCGAAGCATCCAGTGTGATTGCACAACATTGAAACCTCTCTACAAGTGTGGGACTTGTAAAATGAGAGAGGAATCTCCAGAGAAGGCTGGTTCCTACTCCTAAACTACCTGCCACAAGCTATTCCAGTGCAGGCAAGCTAATCTAATCCTAATCTAACCACCAAGGGGACAGGGAGAGAGAGAAAAGAGAAAAGAACAAAAGCCTACACTAAAACGGTGATACACCAGAGAAGGAGAATGCTTGAACATCTATCAAAACTGCCATGGAACAAGGAGAGGTGAGTAATGGGAAGGATGGATAGATGCATCACAGGCCCAAGGATAGATTTCACACAGAAAATGTCCCAAAACTCCATGAACACAGCTCCATACCTGTAATAAGCATTAGGACATGCACAAATACCTGCAATGAAGAGAGGCAAGGAGAAAACAAGCAAAAAAACGAGCAAGGATGGACAGATGCATCACAAAACATGTTTTTTGTTGCTCCAGAAGTTTGCACAGAACATCATTTTAATGGTAAAAGGCAAAAACGCCATTACAGAGCAGGGGAGGAGGTTCAAACTCCATTTTCAACCCTGGGAAGAAAAAGAAGGGAGGGCAGAGCTGAAAGGATGAACCACCCTTTAGAAAGAATCCCCTCCTTATAATTTATAGGAAGAAAAAGAGAGGGAGAAGAGAGGAAATCCAAAATCTGCCCCAACCACCTCCAGACTGCATTTAAATCATATCATTATGGTGGTAGGTGAGAACCCCAGCGAACCCAAAAGTGGCAAACTATATTTTGCATTTTTAAGAATTTGTTCTCACCTAATTAAAGATATCCAGTTGTAGTTGGACAGAGGACCTCGTAAGCTTTCCAAAAAGTCCAACCTTGCATGAATCTGAGCTCCCAGTCAAAAGTTATGGCCATCTGAATATCTGCGCCAGGGTCTGCTTCCTGTCAGCGCTCAAAATGTTGCACCTCCTGAAGGTGTGCCATAGGCACATCCGTGTGTGTGTCGACATCCTCTTTTATGCGCCAAGGGTGCACCATTTTCCCTGTCGAAATTCATTGTCGTGCACCACTTCTGTGCGCCTTGGGCGCACCGTTTTCCCTGTCGACATTCATTGTCGTGCGCCACTTCTGTGCGCCTTGGGCGCACCATTTTCCCTATCGACATTCATTGTCATGCACCACTTTTGTGCGCCTTGGGCACACCATTTGTCCTATTGACACTCATTTCTGTGCGCCACTTTTGTGCACCTTGGGTGCACTGTTTGCCCTGTCGACACTCATTATGATGCGCCACTTCAGTGTGCCTTGGGCGCATCCTTTACCCTGTCGCCGACACTCATTTCGTGCGCCACTTTTGTGCGCCTTGGGTGCACTGCTTTGCCTGTCGAAACTCATTATCCTGCGCGCCACTTCATGCACCTTGGGCGCATCCTTTACCCTGTCGACACTCATTGTCATGCGCCTCTTTCAGTGTGCCTTGGGCACATACATTTTAGTGTCAACACTCGTGTCATGCACCATTTCGTGCGCCAAGGCTATAAATGTCGTGATTTGAGCCTCTTTGATTTTTATATTCTTTCTGTTTGTCTATATCTACCCGGGGGAAGATATATACAACAATTTGGCGACTCAACGGGATCACCTGCCTACTAGGTAGAAGATCAGTGGCCTTTTAGCGATCCATTGGGCATGGAGTCATAAGAAAGCCTGAAAACTGATATGAACTTTGAAAACTTCCCTCTGAGCCACTAGAATTCCATTGAACTTAGAGTTGTTCTCACCAAAATGCCACTGAAATGAACTGTGCCAGAGCAAAACCAGCAACACCAAAAACTATGTACAAAACTGAAAATCATACATGCTCCAAAATGGAACATGCAGAGTGTGCATAAGCACTTCTTCTAGCTAAAAGCAAACCTACCTACTCTGCTCTAGCTGGAAACAAGGTGAGCTAAACAAACCCCAGAACCTATGATTGGTTGTGCAAAAATAGCTTCCTTTCTTTAAAATTGGCAACCATGCAACTGATTTGGTACTGAACATGGCTGATTGGATGAGTGGAAAATCAACAAAAAGCTGGTCTCCTACCCAAATCATCAAGGTATCAGCTGAAGGAAGATTCAATACCTCTTTTATTTGTTCTGCATTTGGATTGGAGAGGTATGATAGCTGATCCTTGGTTCTTTTGTAGCTCATCCTCATGCTTAGAAGCAAGCATGACTGGTTGTGACTTCTCCTTTGACTCCAATGAAGTCAAATACCTTATTGGGCAAGGTATGATCCGTTTGATATGTCCATAGCTCTGATTTTCAACTCCAAAAATGAAGTCTTCTTGTAGACCCTCTTGGGTGGGTGATGTGGAAGAAATGGTGAAATTATTTTTCCTTTCTCTTCCTCCAATGAAGGATATGAAAGATTAAAATCTTCCAATCTTGGTTCCAAAGAGCTGCTATAAGATGCGTGGATGCTGCAAATGAATGTTCTCCTTCATGACAAAGACTCAAGTGTTTGGAACGTGGATGATGAAATAGAGAATGGTGGAAACTCAACTAGTTCTTCTTCATCAAAAAAGTCCTCCAAATTTGACAGATAAATTTCCTCATTGTTGTCCTGCTGCAAATGCTCCACTCCCTCCATGGTGTCTTCTTGATCTGTAACTTGACCACCATGGTTTCTTTCACCCTCCAACATTGAGTTTGAGAGATCAAACTCCTCTTTAGTACTAGAACTTGAGAGAGATGAAGTAGAGAGAAGAACTGAAGGTTCTCCTGTAGCCTGCTTTGTGCTCAAAGCCCTTGGATCTGCAATTTTCTCCTCCACAACTAGAATGTGTTCCTCTTCTTTTGGATCTAGAGCAGCTTCTCCTCCTCCAATGTTTGAAGACAACCTTGTTCTTGGTTGAACTCTTCCTCCAGCATGAAGTTTTGTCAAGTCAAACTCTTCAATCTGTTACTCTAGAGGACAAGTTGGGACTGCAAGATCTTCTTCTTCTGCTGCAACAAAATCAATCCTGACCACCATTTGTTCTCTGACTTCAACCTCTTCCGTAGGTTTAACCATCAAGGGGATCTTTGTCATCCCAAACTTGGCAGCCCAAACCTTCAAGTTGTCTGTCATTTCTTTTCTTCTTGGCTCTTCCTCTTGCTGTCCTTGATGACTGATTTTTGCAATTTCTTCTTCCCCGCATGGAATTGGGAATGCAAGAGGAGGGATGGGTTGTAACTCAATTGATTTGGCAATTTTTTGTGGTGGTAGGGGAGGTGAAACCTCTTGTTTCTTTGGAGGAGGGGGTATTTCTTTTAGCTCTTGTGGAGGGGATGACTGTCTGGAAGGAAAAAGGAAAGAAGAATCGAGATGTGGTGGAAGACTGAGAGGTGGAGACATGGGATCAACATTTGGGACAGCAGATGGAGAGTTCAAAATTTGCAATTCCAAATGAGATGATGCTGCTTGAGTAATGGGAAGAGAAAAGCCAGATGATGGTGTAGAACTTACCCATTGACAAGGTTGTTCAACAACAAGTTTATAGGCCTCTATCTCTGCTGTCCATTGTGCAAGTTGGGGCAACATCTTCATCATGAAGTCCAGCTTCTCCTGAGGGCTGAAGTGTCTTGGAAAAGGGCCTCCCCATGGACAAGAGAGTCTTGCAACCAATTCTGAAAGCTCTCATTTGAGCTGTTGCTCTGGACTGCACCATCTTTACCTCCATCTTTTAGATTTTCTCCAACAGACCAGCATCTTGCATCTGATTGTCTTCATTATATGCATACTCTTGCTCTTGGAAAGCTCCATAGCCAAACTGATTTTGGCATTGCTGCTCATATGGGTATGCATACTGATCTTGAATTTGTTCAAAATGCTGATTTGAAAGAGTTGTAATGCATGTTGGAGGTGGGAAACATTGCTGCTGTTGTAAATGTGAGTTCCATGATGGAAATGAAGTCATGATTGCATAATTTCATGGAATGGAAAAGAATGAAAGGGATGGAAAGAAGGATGGATGGAAATGGATGGAAAACGGTCTCGCAACTTCGAGAAAATGGGTTGTTGATCGATGGAGTCGCCAGATGTGTTTGTAAGTGCCTCCAAAGGATGAAATCTTCACAGAACACACCACCTGCAAAAGATGAAGTGGAAGACCTCTAAGGTCCCACCAGGCGTGCCTAAACTGATGATGAAAATCACAAAGCACTCCCTGGACGCCGATCGATTTCTAGTTTGATCATTCAAGCATCCAAAGTGTGATTGCACAACATTGAAACCTCTCTACAAGTGTGGGACTTGTAAAATGAGAGAGGAATCTCCAGAGAAGGCTGGTTCCTACTCCTAAACTACCTGCCACAAGCTATTCTAGTGCAGGCAAGCTAATCTAATCCTAATCTAACCACCAAGGGGACAGGGAGAGAGAGAAAAGAGAAAAGAACAAAAGCCTACACTAAAACGGTGATACACCAGAGAAGGAGAATGCTGAACATCTATCAAAACTACCATGGAACAAGGAGAGGTGAGCAATGGGAAGGATGGACAGATGCATCACAGGCCCAAGGATAGATTTCACACAGAAAATGTCCCAAAACTCCATGAACATAGCTCCATACCTGTAATAAGCATTAGGACATGCAAAAATACCTGCAATGAAGAGAGGCAAGGAGAAAACAAGCAAAAAAACAAGAAAGGATGGACAAATGCATCACAAAACACATTTTTTGTTGCTCCAGAAGTTTGCACAGAACATCATTTTAATGGTAAAAGGCAAAAACTCCATTACAGAGCAGGGGAGGAGGTTCAAACTCCATTTTCAACCCTAGGGAAGAAAAAGAAGGGAGGGCAGAGCTGAAAGGATGAACCACCCTTTTGAAAGAAGCCCCTCCTTACAATTTATAGGAAGAAAAAGAGAGGGAGAAGAGAGGAAATCCAAAATCTGCCCCAACCACCTCCAGACTGCATTTAAATCATATCATTATGGCGGTAGGTGAGAACCCCAGTGAACCCAAAAGTGGCGAACTGTATTTTGCATTTTTAAGAATTTGTTCTCACCCAATTAAAGATATCCAGTCATAGTTGGACAGAGGACCTCGTAAGCTTTCCAAAAAGTCCAACCTTGCTGAATCTGAGCTCCCAGGTCAAAAGTTATGGCCATCTGAATATATGTGCCGAGTGCTCGCTTCTGTCAGCGCTCAAAATGTTGCGCCTCCCGAAGATGCGCCATAGGCGCATCAGTGTGTGTGTCGACATCCTCTTTCGTGCGCCAAGGGCACATCGTTTTCCCTATTGACATTCATTGTCATGCACCACTTCGTGCGCCTTAGCGCACTGTCATTTTACTCTGTCAACATTCATTGTTGTGTGCCACTTCTGTGCGCCTTGGGCGCACCGTTTGCCCTGTTGACATTCATTGTCGTGCGCCACTTTTGTGCACCTTGGGCGCACCATTTTCCCTGTCGACACTCATTTCTGTGTGCCACTTTTGTGCGCCTTGGGTGCACTGTTTGCCTTGTCGACACTCATTATCGTGCGCCACTTCATGCGCGCCAGGCGCATCCTTTACCCTATCGACACTCATTTCATTTCACCACTTTTGTGCGCCTTGGGTGCACTGCTTTCCCTGTCGACACTCATTATCGTGTGCCACTTCGTGCGCCTTGGGCGCATCCTTTACCCTCGTCCGACACTCATTGTCATGTGCCTCTTTTCCGCACACCTTGGGCACATACATTTTAGTGTCAACACTCTGTGTCGTGCACCATTTTTGTGCGCCAAGGCTATAAATGTTAGGGATTTGAGCCTCTTTGATTTTTATATTCTTCTTTCTGTTTGTCTATATCTACTCGGGGGAAGATATATACAACAGTGTTTTAGAACAAATTGTTTCCTGGGTATGAGAAAGAGATATACTTTATGGAAGATATTGATTACACATTTATCCGGCCCACAATTTCGTGTATAGAACATGTGCCTCCATTGCCTTATGAGGCCTCAAATGAATTGGTGGCCACATCAGTTCAAGCAATTAAGAATCTTCATGTGGACCCCAGAAAACCTAAATTTCCTAACTTTGATGAAGTTATTGAGGAAAATTTTGAAGAATATGGGAAAAAATATGGAAAAATGGAATCAATTAAGGGAGGCCCCTAGACATACAAAAGGAAAAAAATCCTTTCCAATACAAAACATATCACCGAATGACATAAAGCCTTAGTAGAAAAAGGGATCTTAAAACAAGCCGCGAACAATATAGGACAAGAAGAGGTGGAATTTGAGGACTTAAGTGCAAGAGGTTTCTAAGTCATGGGAGGAAGAAGAAAGCACCCCATTTCCAAAACATCTACAAGAGCAATCGAACCTCAATTTTTAGAGGAACCAGAGCTACGGATAGAAACATGGTTGGAAAAAATGACATATGCATACTATAAGAAATATATAACTCCAAGCGACATTTCCTAGGTAGCACAAGAATATGAATCCAGTTCAGAAGAGAAAAAATGGCCATAGCTAAAGCACTCGGTATACTACTCTGGACACATTTTCATTGGTTATTGAAGATATTAGTCGGGCTACTCCTAATAGAGCTCGTGAAGGAGATACAAGAACACATAGAAGTAGAAGAGACAAGATGCCCAAATATCTCAACCAAGAAAGATCATAATTAAAATAAAATAAGAAGACTAATGAGAAAAACCACATAAAATAAGTAGAAAAATTAATAGGCTTGTTGATTAAACAAAGGAGAGAAAGAGAAGATAAAACCACAATAAATACTACAATTCATAAATCTGAAATTTCAAAAACAGAGGAGGAGGAAAAGAAGAGGAAACATATAGAAGAAGAAAAACAAAAATCCATAGATGAAGCTAAACAAAAGAAAATAAAACAATAAAAACAAAAATAACAAGAAGAAAAATAAAAAGAGTTAGAAGTAGCTAAAAAGATAGTTGAGGAGGAACAAAATAAAAAGGCTATAGAGGATGCAGAACAAAATAAGAAATAAGAAACAAAGAAAAAAAAAAAAGAACAAGAAGAGGCAACACGAAACATGCGAAGAATTAGAAAAGAAAAAGAAAGAACATGAGGCACAAGAAAAATAGACCAAGATAGAAAAATATGAGATAGAGTAAAAGAAGAAGGATGAAATAGAAAAAAGGAAAAAGAAGAGAAAGATAAGAAGGAAAAGGAAGAGAAGAAAAAAAGAAGAGAAAGATAAGAAGGAAAAGGAAGAGAGGGAAAAAGAAGAGAAAGCCAAGAAGGAGAAAGAACAGAATGATAAAGAAGAAAGAGAAAAGAAAGAAAAAGAAGAAGAACAGAAGAAGAAGGATCAAAAAGAGGAGGAAAAAGAAAGACAAACAACATCCTCCTCTACCGAAACATCTACAAGTATGGTAACAACACAAGCACCTGTGACTCTTTGGCAAAGATCAAACAAGCACTGCAATAGAGGAAAAAGGAACATTCAATACAGTTGCAATAAGGGGTTGTGGAACAAACTACAGAAGGCTACAAGGTGCACTTAGAAAAACTACCCCCTTGCAAAAGACAACTTGTGGTCAAATTTTAGAACAGAGTGCTAAACAAGATTGGATGCAATGGTGTGTAGAGCTAGAAGAAACTATATAGAAGATGTTATCTTCCATCCAAACAAAAAAACCCCACATCACCACCGATCCCAAACTATAAGTGGAAGTGGCTACAACAAAAGTAGTGAATGACATTTTACAAGAAGGAAAAGTCAATCTTGAAGTAGAAAAGAAAAAAATCCAAGAAAATGCAGTAGAAGACTACAAACAACAAATCCTTAAACCCCGAGTGTATAAAATTAGAAAATAAGGATACAAATACAAGCGAAGTAACTAAGTTAGAGGAAGAATTAAAAATTTCGTGCCCTATTATACATATACCATTGGGTGGCCCAATGAAACTAAGAAGGAAAAATCAGAGCTAGACAAGATGGAACAACAAATTCATATAGAGTCCACAACATATGATATCAATAAAGAAAAGGATGGTACACAAAGAAGGAAGATAGTTGAATTAACTGAAAACTACCAAACATAACAAAGGGCGTAGAATGAAAAGATACTAGATATGCAAGAATGCAACACACCACTCGATAGAGATACGATTCGGATACATTCAAGTACAAGAAAAATCAACACCATATTATATTATCTAGTTAATCTAGGAGAACACACAACTACAAGAGTGGACCAAACAAATAGAGGCACATATACAATTATGGTATACATTTGAGAAGAACATTATACCACAAATCACTAAGTACATCCTGTAGCCACACCATAAGGAATAATACGAGGCGGGCATCCCACATACCCATCTAGATAAGTCAAGCGAAGGAACCTTTCCTTATGCTAGACTTCTAAGTTCCTAGGTGGTTGATGTATTTACCCTCCCAAAATTGGTGTCCCATAAATCTAGTCGGGTGAGTCGAGCAAGGGAATCCTTCCTTACGCTAGAGATCTAAGTTTTGGTGGTCGATACCTACATAATATATTTTTGAAGAAAACGTTTTGGAGGAAAGAACATGGTTCTTCATCAATTGTTGTCTCAAGGAAGAGACAAATTTTTAGCAGGGGGTGATGTTAAAATTCTTCATCACATTTTGTATAAGTTGTGAGCATAAGAATGAAGCCGCTGAAGTCGGTAAATAACCGTGAATATTTGGATCAATCCGAGAAGGAAAAAGGAAATCTGTGAGACAAGGAATGAAGCCATAGATAAAGGAAGTAGTCGTGGATAAAGGAAGAAGCCACAAATAAAAGGAAGAAGCCACACATCACTAAAGAAAGCCATAAAAGACTAGAAAGCTGCAAGATATGGGAAAAATCTACATTATACTCTAGGAATCCATGGAATGAAGAAAAATTGAGCTAGTATGTGACATAAGCCGATAGAGGCACAAATCAAAAGAAGTGACTTTTGGATGTTTTGTATTTTTTATATTTATTATAATTAATACATTATATAGGGCATGTCATAAGAAATGAATATATGAGTGCCTTATTGAGAGAAATTTGTAAAGAGTGAATTGTATAAGATAGAGTGTGAAGAATATGAATTTAATCAAGACCAATGTAAGGATTTCTGAGAAATAAATAAAGATTGAAGTTTGGAATGAAAACTATTGTGTTTTATACTTCTATTAGTAGTTTAAGATCCATTTTAATTTTCCCGCATACATCCTTAACTTAAGGTCAAATGTCCTAAATCCCACACTACTGTTGGGGTTTTAGGTCAACATTAAATAATCCCAAGAAATAACTATATGTATTTCTCATTTTTATAGTTTGAGGAAACACATTTATCCGGAAATAGAATATTTTTTTCTCAATGAGATTCTTTTTCGTGTCCAAAGTTTGATAGTTGGAATAATTTGATAAATATTGGAAATCCAAGTAGCTTTATGAGGTTCAATCTTTTTGGAGAAGTTTTGATTTTATACATGGATATGCGATACCAATATATTTCTTTTAAATATTAATTGGTAAGGTTGAGAAGTTAAATGTCACAAGGATAAAATTTAATAACAAAGTGTATCATCAACAAGGGTAAGGTTGAGAGAAATTATAGCATCCCTACTAGAAGAAATAAGGGAACATTTTAGTATGGATGATTTACATAAAGTAATGACTTTAGTAAATCCCACCTCTTGGAATAATGTTCAAAATGAAATATCTTTGTAGGAAGACTACCACAAGAGATTGACTATATTGATTCAACATTTTTGTAAGCATGTTAATATAAAAAAATGAATATATAGGTATTTTCCTCTATAATGATTGAGCAATTAATTTGTTTGAATAATCCCTTAGAGTAAGGAGCAATAACTCGATTATGAAAAATGGGTTAAGTACTATTTTACAGGAAACCATGACCAAGTTTTTCTTATTGGTGATCTTTGTCAAACAATGATTTTGGGTTCAGTTGAAGATGAGAGAGTTTTCATTTCATTGACCTTTATAAAGTTAAAATTATGAAATAAGCTTAATTTTTTTGTGAAAAAACTATTTGATAATTTACACATCACATTACGAAGCGAATAAATTTCCCTACGAAGTGAATAACCTTCCTATATATTATAGTTGTTGAAACTTGAGTAGATTGTGTTATAAAGCTCGAGAGTGAGGGAAGAATGGAAGGGATAAAAGTGGCTAATGGTGTTGAAAACCAATGTCTAAAACAATTTTTTGAAGATACGGTCCTTTTGGGTCAAGCTAATGTTCAAGAAGCCAGGACCTTTAAAGGTATCACCAAGCAATATGAAAGGGTTACTGGGTAGAAAATAAACTTTAGAAAAATTTCATGTTTCTTCATTAATGTTGGGGAGGACCAACATAATAGACTGGCCAAAATTCTAGAATGTAACATAAAAAATATTCTAGATAATTATCTAGAAATGCCTCTCTGTGGGAAAAAGCTTGATGAAGTAGGATGGAATAAATTAATAGAGATTTCATAAGAAATTGGCATCTTGGAAAGGTTCCTTGCTTTCTCAAGCCGGAAAAATCAACTCCTTCAGAGATTCTTACAAGGCATCATGGTCTATATCATGTCCTTATTTATTCTACTAGGCAGAGTCAAGAAATCCATTGAAGGAATTTAGAAACGGTTTCTTTGGACTAGTTCGGAGGATAAAAATAGAATACCTTTGGTTTCTTGGGAAAAATTCACTCAACCTAAGGACATGGGTGGTTTAGGACTAAATAATATTCAGTTCATGAATCATGCCCTCATAGCTAAGGTGGGATGGAGACTCCACAGAGAGGAAGGCATCTAGGTGAAAATTCTGAAAGTGAAATATTTGCTTCCCTTTGGCGGAACGTTGGATCTCTTTATTGATATGGAGTTTCCTAGAGGATCAATATTCTGGAATAACCTGTGCCAAACCAAAAAGTTTCTAATTAAATGTTGCAAATGGAACCTTGGAGTTGGGTATAAAATTAAATTCTTGAAGGAACCTTGAATTGAGGATGAAGCCCTTAATAAGATTGCTCTGTGGAGCGAGGTCCTGAATTTTTTTATTCAAGAGCAAGGAGCTCTTTTTGTGAATATTGAGATGAAGGGCGGAGATGGATCCCCATCCTCCCTCCTCCCCAATTTAATGGGGATATCCAACCCTTTCATGACTTAAACAGGAAACTCAAGGATTACCACATCCCTCTTGATAGATCTCAGGATGAGCTAATCTAGAGAAACTCTGACACAGGGGATTACAAGGTCAAGTTGGGCTATTTGATTAACTTCGATAAATTGTAACCTACTCTCATGTGGAGGAAGGTTTGGAATAAGAATATTATTCCCAAGATCAATATCTTCTTCTAGGAATTCATCAAAGGTAAGATCCTAACTGTGGATAAACTTAGAAGAAGAGGAATGATCATTATTAATAGATGTGGGTTGTGCAAAGACAATGAAGAATCCATTAAGCATCTATTTATGGAATGCTCCTTAACTTTCCAAGTCTTTGCTTAAGGTTATTCACATATTTAAGGTGTAAATGGTCCTTCCGAGGGAGGTGTCCCTCCTACATGAATAATGGAGTTTCAATTCCTAGAATGCTATGGTCAAAGAAATATGGATAATGACCATGCCTCATGTTTTTTTGGGGAATATGGATTGAACGCAAGAATAGAGGATCTTCAGAACAAGTTGGCTAGGTCAAGCTAGGTGGTGGAAAAAGTGAAAAACTAGGTTTAAAGGATAATACTCGGATCCTAAAATACCAACAAAGTTAGATACTTTCCAAAGTGGAAAAATGACATCCTTAGGAGCATCAATATTGTTCTTACCAGTCATGTGTAGAAGATTTTGAATCAGAATGTCAAATGGTCAAAACCGCCAAATGGTAGCTTCAACCTTAATTTTGATGGCTGAACTCATTTGAAGGACAATGTGGGTAGTGGAGGGGTCCAGTAAGGGATCATAATGGAAGATGCATTGGATTCTATAAGGGTCCCATTTGGAATCATACTAACAACGTTGTTAAAGCTAGGGCTATGCTATGGGGTGTTAGGATGTGTAGAGACTTAGGTCTAAAAATATTATTATTGAAGGTGATTCCATGTGTGTGATTAACATTCTAAAGGATCAGAAAAAATGTGGCTCGAAGCTTAATAAATTAATCATTGAGGCTCGTGGCATTCTCACATCATTTGATCAAGTAAATATTCAATATACTTACCATGTTGAAAAAAATCTTGTGGATGTATTGGCTAATAAAGGTATTGACATGGTGGAACTTGTGACATGGCCAAGGACACATATACACTAGGGTCATGTTAATAATAGCATTAATGAAGACATAAAAAATGAGGTTGGGTAATTATGAATCCCATAGCTCCCACGCTTGGGTTTTCGAAAGGACTTTTATTTTTTTGGAAAATGGCCAAATTCATTTCATTTTGTTTTTTTTCAAGTTCTTCTCGGATGAGGTGTTCGTGGGGTAGATGAAGGCAATACTGAAGGAGCCATGGGGGGAGAAAGAGTGTGCATCAAACCTACTAATTTTCTCCATCTCAAAAATGATAATGCCCTCTGGAATTTGCTGCACAAAGGTGGTTTTACCAAGTACATTTGCCACTAAAGGTAAGGTAATCAATCTGCCCTTTATGTGGATTTTGTGAGATTGCTTTGATTCATTAGGGTTTCATTTTTAGAGGGGTCTAAATTGAGGTTTCATAGGAAGCCATTGCTGGGATTACAGGTTTGAAAATTGATGTGATCAAAAAATTTAAAGACAAAACCCGAGAAAAACATGAAATTGCTACTTTTTTGGAAGTCGGGGAGAATATTATTTCCTATGATGATGGTATCACTTGCACATGTCTACCTAATAGATGGGCTGATGTATATTTGGTGGTCATGAAATATCTGACCTCAAAAGGAAAATTCTGAAAGATATTTTCTCACCACCTTTCTATCCTGATTTTTTTTTCGTGACTAGACCATGAGTTTAGTCTTTTTCCTCTATAGGTCTTTTCTCACTACTATTGAGGATTTCAAAAATAATAAGGTGGATATCCCTCTTCACTAGGGCCTGATTCTCATGTTAATTCAAATAATAAAACATGTCATTCCTTCCCAACCTAGTCATGACACTAACTTGGACCAAGAGATGCTTGCTTCTCATCTCAAAAACATAAGGAAAAGGAAAGAAATTGACCCTTTAAAATGTATCATAGATGACTTGTGCAAATTAAAGAAGGGGATTCCAAATTTGGGAGATAACTCCATCAAAAGGGATTCAGAATTTACCAACTAGGAGGCCAGACTTATGAGATCTGAGTCTACATCTGATACCATCCTCACCAGTAAACACAAACCTCATCCAGAACTCAAATATTATCATTACAGGATTAAAGCTCAAAACATGACTATTAGAGGTATTCAAGAGGATTATGTTATACGGTATAACATAATTCCTTATTACGTGAAATTAGGTTTCCATGGAGGAGTGCAATCCCAACATGAAGCTTATGCTAAGTTCTTTCGATAATGAAGCCTCAGATATTGGTGAGATCTCGGGCATGGTTGCGGTGTCCACCCAGGTCAAGGATTAGGAGGAGGCTAATGTGGAGACCCGAGATTGAGAATAAGGAAGAAAAATGACCTAAGAGGGTCATCATTAAAGTGGTTGGTAGGAGATATGGTGGGACGATTACCGGGATCATAGTAAAGCTATGGAAAATTGTTAGTGAGATTTTGGCTAACCTTTTCTTCCTGTTTTGTGGGGGTCTGTTGTCAAGTTATTTTTACTATGCCTTCATGGCTCTGTGGTATTTTTTTGTCCAAAACTTGCTTCTCTTTGTATGGGTTTTTGTCCCTAGTTTAAAACCAATCTTTTTATCTCATCTAAAAAAAACTTTCCCTATGATAGGGATTTAACAATATGAAATTTAATTAATGAAATGAGAGGGGATGCTAAAAATGTTACAAATACAATAGATGAGCCTATTAGAGATGGGTATGGATCTATTACACCAATTTAATATCAACAAAGTTATCAAACTAGTCAAGAAAATGATAGAGATGATCCACCATCAATACATTGGAAGCTTCCATTTGTGGATATGTGATATAAATGTTAATATAATATATTCAAATAATCAATACATTGTTATGATATTATCTTTTTCTAAATTTGTATTTATCAAAAAACATAGTAGAAGTATTTAATTGATTTGTAGTCTTCTAAATGAAAACTTGAAATACATTATTTAAAAAACTTATGTTTCTCATACACCTACAAAACATTAATATTATCACCAAAAATATCACCCTATGAATTTGCATGTATATGTAGATGAGAAATCAATGTTTTTGGGTAACATGGGATTGTCTCTAAGTGTGGGACCTTGTTGTTGAGACAATCCTCTAGAGAAGGCCAGCTTCCTCTTCCTAATCCTAATGCTAAACTACTCCTAAAGAGGGAAATGTAATTATCCAACCCTATTCTATCAATCCAAGGACCAAGGAGAGAGGAAAATGTAAAAAAAAGGGAAATACTACACTAACAGAGTTTATAAAACCAAGAAAGGGTAGAGAGACACTCTCAAATGAGGTAAAATGGAAGAAAAATGATGAAGGAGAGCGAAACATGAGTGCTACAGTCCAAAACAACCTTCAAACATCCATTTTCAAGGAGAAAAATAGATTTAGATCCTACAAGGAGAACAAAATATGCATAAAATACCTTTAAATGCAATGAAAGGAAAGAAATTACAATAGAACACAAGCTATGATGGATAAATAGCCAAAAAACAAGTATTTTATTGCTTTCAAAGATGCACAATCCATTACATTGAAGGAGAAAGGGAAATGATCACCATACAAGATGTCCAAATCGAGGCCTGCCACTCAAATGAGAACACTTTTTCATCACCCGTGTGATGCCTTTACATTCCAAGAATGTATGAACTTTACAAATGAGTCTCTTTTTACAATATATAAAAAATAAAGAGAGACAGAGAGGGAAATAGAGGGAAATTCAATTTAGGCATTCACCCACCAACAACATGCATTGATTTTATGAAAATAATCATGAGAACCATTCCAAACCCACCCCCATGTTAGTTTGCTTGCTGGAGTAGCTAAGGCACTATATCTCCCCATATCTAGTTGTTGAGCTACCTGGGATTGCATATTTTAATGCTAAGGATGCTTTCTTCTTTATCTCCAACTTAATCTCACCTATCTCCAAATTTTATGATTCCATGATGAAGAGAGTGAAAATAATTTTCCAAAAATTTCAAGTTTGTGAAAATCGACTAAAAATTCAAAATTTAAGGCCATTTTAAGTTCGGGGGTCAAGGGTCACGACTAGTTTCTTCTGTGACTCCATAGTGACATTAATCTCTTTTGCCTTTGTTTTTAGAAAAATTAGAGATGTGGAGAAATGAGGGAACTATAGAACTGGTTATGTGTGTATTTGGTTCTTCCACACCTCATTCTCCCGCATTCTTCACCTTTTTGATCTTTCCCTTGACCTTTGTTTTGCAGATCGTTCAATATTACGGGGAACTAGTTTTTCCTGACCGCCGTTCTCTCGACGCCAAATTTACTCGCACTCCACTTTTCCTTGCTTCACTTAGCCCCCATAATTTCCTTTTGTTTTGAATCACAAACCATTGGATAACTCCATCCCATAGAGAACCTAAGTTCATATGGATTTTTTTTCACACACCGTTAGTTCCTCTACACCCCAAACTCTTCACACTACATTGAAACCCTTTTCCCCTTGACTTCTCTTTCTTTCAGGTCAAAACTATGTATAGGGAACCTGTGACCTCTAGAAATTGGTTCCATTTTGACTTGGTTCCTCCACATGAGGTTCCACTTGACATCTCCATGCCTACAATGAACTATACAATTATCCAAATTTTCTTTTTTGTAGCCCGAGAAGGGATGCATGGAACTTAGAGCCACGAGGAAGTGTTTCGTGAGTTCCCTAAAGACCTGATCCACCCACATTTAAATACTTTCTTTGTTTTTTCCCCTATGATCCTTGCAAGGAACTTGGTTTCTTGGGGAAATAGTTCTATCCGCACACCAAAAGTCCGCAATACACCACAATACTTCAATTTTCCATTTTTTCTCAAAATTTTCCAAGTGTTGTAAAATTTTTGAGCTTGGAGAGAAAGAGGGAAATTAATCAAAGTAATCCTAAGTGCCCAAAACATGAAAAATAGTTGATTTTTTAGATTCTTCACTAAGGTCCCATGAAATTTCCCAAGTCCAAATTCAAGTTAGCCAATTCGCTACGGGAAAAAATTGGATAACACTTTAGCGACTCATGGGGTAATCTGCGCTTAGATTGAAAAGATCAATGACCTTGAAGAATCCACTCGGGCATGGATTCATCTTGATAATTTGAAAAGTAATCCACAATTGAAGAAGACACTCCTGAATCTTCCCAAGAACTACTTGGACCTCAAGTGATCTTTCATTAGTTGAATTGGCCATTCTCATTATAAATTTTTTCAATTAGGTTTTATGCGAGTGGAAAATTGTTTTAATTTAATTATTTCATAATGGTTCCCTAAAAACCATGAGGAAAATGAGGAGCAACAACCCCAATTTTAAATGCATTATAACTTGACTTGTAATCGATCTGTTGGGTTTGAACGAATACACTTGAAGACTAACCACAAATTTGATTTTTCCAAGTTTGAAGAAGTTAAAAAAATTGGCCCCTAATAAGAGTGGAAAACTGTTTAAAGTTGGTCCCAAATACTGATTTCTTGACAAATATGAAGCATTGTGGATTTCCAAATGTCATGTTGTTGACAATAGATTACATGCCTTGAAACTTCCCCCAACACCTCGCTTACGCACAAACATTGCTTTCTCAAATGAAATGTGCAAAAACAACACGGAACAAAAACTATATAAAAACATGAAAAATAAAACATGTTCTAAGTGGAAACATGTAGAGTATGCACAATAACTTATTTTTTCGAAAACAAACCCATCTTAACCTACTCTAACAAGAGGAAAAGGAGGCTCAAACAAATCATGTAAAAGGCAGGAAAAGTAGTTGCCTTTCCTCACAAACTAAGACCATGTGAGTGATTTGACACTTTGAACATGGTCAATAATAAGAATTTAAAACCATTTTAAAGCTTATTTTCCACCCTTTTTTATTAAAGTATCGATTAGAAATAGAAAAAATACCTCTTTTAGTTGTTCTGTATTTGGATTTGAGAGGCATTGCAGATCCTTGGTACATTTTAGCTCTTCCCTTGTGCTCTAAAGTGAGCATGATTGGTTGAAACTCCTTATTTGGTTCTAGACTAGCCAAATACACCGATTGGGAAATGTCCGATCCTCCGAATTTTCCCATCTTCTCTGTCTGTATCCCTATGACCAAAGTCATAAGAAGCACTTTCTTCCTTTCCTTGGGTGTTTGTAAAATAACTTTTCTCTGTTCTTGATGTTATTTTATAAAGACCATTGTCTCCACACTTGTATTCTGATTTTATTCCTTGAATGAGAAGTGTCATCAATTATGTCATCATCTTCCTCCATTTTCTCATCCACAAAGTTTAAAAGATAAAACTTCTCTCTTTCTTCCTCATGCAGATGATCTGGGAAATTTTATTTTATTTTATGTTCTCCTCTACAGATTGAATTTTGGGAGTTTTTTGTAGTAAGACGATTTTTGTGTTGGAAAACAGATGGCGAAACCAAAAAGTAGTGAGTTCAATGGGTTCTTCCTCACCAATGCAATCTTCCAAGTCTGATAAGAAATCAACCTCTTCATGATCAAAGTTTATAGAACACTCTCCTTGGACCTCATCTTCCTTGTGTTCCTCTTCTTCCGAATTTGATTCCTTCTCTTCGATTTTATAGGATGGGATGAATAAATAAATTTTGTGAATATGGTGCCATCATGCACACTACATTTAGAGTAAAGAGATTTTTGGTCATCTTATTCTTGTGCTTTCTCTTCTACAAAATCATCTTCATCATTTTGTTCTTCAGTCCTAACCTCTATTGAAGGCTTAACTCGATGTGGCATTTGATTGGTTTAAAACTTTGAAGCTCAATTATTTAAATTTTTTGTAATTTCTTCTTTGTTGGGTTCTTCAATTTGCTACCCCCTGACTGATTTTCTAATTTGTTTCTTTCAAAAATGGATTTAAGAATATCGAGGAGGGGTGGGATGGATTTCAACATGATTTTTCAATGTTTTCATTGAAGAAGAAGGTGTGAAAACTTCTTGTAGGTGAAGGGGAATGGAAGGAGAGGCTTTGAGAAATCTAGAAATATTAACCTTGGGCTTGGGTGGTTGATAAGGGATGGGCATTGTATACTGATAGGGGAGGCATATAGGAACATCCCATTGATAGGGATATTTGACCTTAGATTGATCAACCTCTAATGCTTGCAAAGATGAAATAAAATCAACCATTTGAGTGAAGGACTCACTCATTACCTTAAGCCTTTGTTGTGGACTAAAAAAACTTGTTATAGGACCTCCCTTGGATAGGGCTACCTAAAACTAGGTTTTTAGCTTACAAGATTAGTAGTTACTCCTTTAAATCCTACAAGATCTACCGCATTCTTTGATCTCTACCTCCAAAATCTAAATCAGGTGTAGAATGAACTCTAAAGTGTGCATACTTCTGCTCTTAAATAGATCCATGGTTTGATGAATAGCCACATTGATTTACATTTGGCTTATAGGAGTACACATTTTCAATCTGGTTTTGTCCATAAAATTAATCTGGAGGTATGTTATAGTGTGTTGAAGATGGATTTTGGAGCGATTGTGGTGGATATGAATGGCACTGCTGCTTCTACAAAGGAGGATTTCTATGAGGAAATGAAGTCGTGATTGGACAACTTCATGGGAAAGAAAAAATCAAATGATTGAAAGAAAGGAAATGGTTTGCTGATTAAGAAAATGGGTTAATTAGACAAGTGGAGTCACCGATGTTCTTAGAACTACCTCCAAAGTCTGAAATATCACCAAAAAAACATCAAAATTGATGAAATAAAATATGAAGCTTCCAATAGTTGTCCCACCGGGCGTGTCAGAACTATTATCACAAAAACACCCTCTGGTTTTTCATGCATGTGTGATGAGAAATCAGTGTTTTTGGGTTTATGGGATTGTCTCTAAGTGTGGTACCATTTTATTGAGATAATCTTCTAGAGAAGGCCAACTTCCACGTCCTAATCCTAATGCTAAACTACTCCTAAGGAAGAAAATGCAACTATCTAACCCTATTATGTCAATCTGAGGGACCAGGGAGAGAGGGAAATACAAAAAAAGAAATCCTACACTAACCGAGGTGATAACACCAAGAAATCATAGAGAGACACTCTTAAATGACGTAAAAATGGAAACAAAATGATGAAGGAGAGGGAAGACATGAGTGCTTCAGTCCAAAACAACCTTCAAACCTTCATTTTCAAGGAGTATAATAGATTTAGATCCACATCCTAAATCCCACACTTTTGTCGGGTTTTAAGTCAACATTAAATAATCCCAAGAAATAACTATATGTATTTCTGATTTTTATAGTTTGAGGAAACACGTTTATAAGGAAATAGAATATTTATTTCTCAATGAGATTCTTTTTTGAGTCCAAAGTTTGATAGTTGGAATAATTTGATAAATATTTGAAATCCAAGTAGTTTTATGAGGTTCAACTTGTTTGGAGAATTTTTGATTCTATACATGGATATGCGATACCAATATATTTCTTTGAAATATTAATTGGTAACGTTGAGAAGGTAAATGTCACAAGGATGCTATTTAATAACATTGTATCATCAACAAGGGTAAGGTTAAGAGAAATTACATTTTCCCTACTAGAAGAAATAAGGGAACATTTTAGTATGGATGATTTACTTGAAGTAATGACTTTAGTAAATCCCACCTATTGGAATAATGTCCAAAATGAAATATCTTTGTAGGAAGACTACCACAAGAGATTGACTACATTGATTCAACATTTTTGTAAGCATGTTAATATCAATAAAATGAATATTCTAGGTATTTTAAGCAAGGAAAGGTTTGATTTATCAATCCCATGAATTTTCCTCTACAATGATTGAGAAATTCAAATGTTTGAATAATCCCTTAGAGTGTGGAGCAATAACTCAACTATGAAAAATGGGTTAAGTACTATTTTATAAGAAACCATGACCAAGTTTTTCTCATTGGCTGAGCTATGTCAAACAATGATTTTGGGTTCAGTTGAAGATGAGAGAGTTTTCAATTCCTTGTCCTTTATAAAGTCAAAATTATGAAATAATCTTGACAAAAAAAATGGAAAACTATTTGAGAATTCCCACATCATGGTAAGAAGTGAATAAATTTCCTGTGAAGTGAATAATCTTCTTGTATATTATAGTTGTAAAATTTTTGAATAGATTGTGTTATAACGCTCGAGTGAGGGAATAATTGAAGGGATAAAAATGGCCAATGGAGTTGAAAACCAATGTCTACAAAAATTCGTTGATGATACGGGCCTTTTGGGTCAAGTTGATGTTTAAGAAGCCAACACCATTAAAGGTATCACCAAGCAATATGAAAGGGTTATCTGGGCATAAAATAAACTTTAGAAAAAGTTCTTGTTTCTTCATTAATGTTGGGGAGGACCAACAAAATAGGTAGCCAACATTATGGAAAGTAACATAAAAATCTTCGAGATAATTATCTCGGGAATGCCTTTCTCGTTGGAAAAATCTTGATGAAGGAGGATGGAACAAATTAATAGAGATATTTCATAAGAAACGGCATCTTAGAAAGGTTCCTTGCTTTCTCAATCAGGGAATACTCAACTCCTTCGTAGTCACTTACAAGGCATCACGTTCTATATCATGTCCTTCTTTATTCTACTAGGTAGAGTCAAGAAATCCATTGAAGGAATTCAGAAATGGTTTCTTTGGACTAGTTTGGAGGATAAAAATAGAATACCTTTGGCCGCTTGGGAAAAAGAATTTTGGAGGAAGGTCTCGTATAAAAATCTTATTCCCAAGATCAATATATTCTTCTGGGATGTCGTTAAAGGTAAGATCCTAACTGTGGACATACTTGGAAGATGAGGAATGTTCATTATCAATTGATGTGGGTTGTGCAAAGACAAAAAGAATCCATTAAGCATTTATTTATGGAATTCCCCTTCTCTTTTCAAGTCTTCGTTGAGGTTATTCACATATTTAAGGTTCATATGGTCCTTCCTGGGGAGGTGGACCTCCTACCTGAACAATGGAGTTTAAATTTCCATAATTCTATGGTCAAATAAATGTGGAAAATGGCCCTGCCTCACATTTTATGTGGAATATGGATTGAACGCAATAACATGATCTTTAGGAATAAGTTGACTAGGTTGGGCGGGGTGGTGGAAAAAGTGAAACATGATTTAAATGATAATACCTAGATCCTAAAATTTAAACAGGGTTAGATACCTTCTGGAGTGGGAAAATGGCATCCTTAGGAGCATGGATATTTTTCCTACCAAATTCTATGCGAAGATATTGAATCGAATGTCAAATGCTTAAAATTGCCAAATGGTAGCTTCAAGCTTAAATTGTATGACTCAGCTCATTTGAAAGAAAAACATGGTTGGTAGAGGGTGTCTGGTGTGGGATCACAACATCAGATGCATTGGATCCTATGCAAGTCCCATTGGGAATCATACTAACAACATTGCCGAAGCCAGAGCTATGCTATGGGGTGTTAGGATGTGTAGAGACTTAGGTCTAAAAACTATTATATTGAAGGTTACTCCATGTGTGTGATTAATGCTCTAAAGGATTAGAAAAATGTGGCTAGAAGCTTAATAAATTAATCATGGAGGCTCGTGGCATTCTTGCATCATTTAATCAAGTAGATATTCAACATACTTACCATGCTGGAAACAAGCCTACAGATGCATTGGCTAATAAAGGTACTGACATGGTGGAACTTGTAACATTTCCGAGGACATGTATACCCTAGTTTCATGTTAATAATCTCATTAATGAAGACATTAAAATAGGATGATGGGTAATAATGAATCCCATAGCTTGCACATTTGGGTTTTCGAAAGGACTTTTCTTTTTTTGGGAAACTGGCCATATTCATTTCATTTGGTTTTTTTTCAAGTTCTTCCAGACGAGCTTAGGTGTTTGCGAAGATTGATGAAGGCAATACTAAAGGATCCATGGGGGGAGACAATGTGTGCATCGAACCTACTACTTTTCTCCATCTCAAAAATGATAATTCCCTATGGAAGTTGTTGCACAAAGGTGGTTTTACTAGGTACATTTTTCGGCTAAAAGGTAAGGATCCTTCCCTTTCTGTGGATTTTGTGATTTTTTGGATTCATGGAGGTTTCATTTTTAGAGGGTTCAAAATTGAGGTTTCAAAGGAAGCCATTGCTGTGATTACGGGTTTGAAAACTGATGCGAGCAAAATTTTTAAAGACAAAACCCTAAAAAACATGAAATTGCTACTTTTTTTTAAGTCAAGGAGAATATTATTACCTATGATGATGGTATCACTTGCACATGTCTACCTGATAGATGGGACAATGTCTATTTGGTCGTCATGAAATATCTGACCTTGGAAGGAAAATTCCGAAAGATCTTTTCTCACCACCTTTCTATCCTAATTTTTTTTCACCATGACCAGACCATGAGTTTAGCCTTTTTCCTCTATAGGTATTTGCTCACTACTATTGAGGATTTCAAAATAATAAGGTGGCATCCCTCTTCACTAGGGCCTAATTCTCATGCTTGTTCAAATAAGAAAACATGTCATTCCTTCCCAACCTAGTCATGACACCGACTTGGACCAAGAGACATTTACTTCTCATCTCTAACACATAAGGAAAAGGAAATAAATTGACCCTTCCAAAGGTATCATGGATGCCTTGTGCAACTTTAAGAAGGGGATTTAGAATTTGGGAGATAACTCTACTAAAAGGGATTAGGAATTTACCAACCGGGAGGCAAGACTTATGAGAGTCGAGTCTATAATCGACACCATCCTCATCGTCAACCGAAACCTCATCCAAGAACTCGAAGACTTCCATCATATGATTAAAGTTTAGAACATGACTATTAGGTGTATTCGGGTGGATTATGTAATGCAGAATAACGAATTTTTTTACTGCGCAAGATCAGGTTGCCACGGAGGAGTGCAAGCCCAACATAAATCTTATGCCGAGTTCTTTCGATAAGGAAACCTTAAATATTGGTGAGAGCTCGGGCATGGTTGTGGCCGCCACCCACGTCAAGGATCAGGAGGAGGCTAATGTGAAGACCTAGACCGAGAACAAGGAAGAAAAATGCCCTAATAGGGTCATCATTAAAGTGGCTAGCAGGAGAGATGGTGGGCCGAGTACCAAGGCTCGCAACAAAGCCATGGAAAAATGTTAGTGGGTTTTTGGTTGACCTTTTCTTCCTGTTTCTATTTCCTTTTCTTCTGTGGTATTTTGGCAAAAAATATATGTTTAAATATGAAAACACTTTGTAGTTTAGCCTTGTTTTGAGGGGGTCTATTGTCAAGTTCTTTTGACTATGCCTCCATGGCTCTATGGTAGTTTTTGTCCAAAAAAATTCTTCTCTTTGTATGGTATTTTTTGGTCCCCGATTTAAAACCATTTTTTTAATCTTATCTAAAAAAACTTTCCCTATGATAAGTATTTGACAATATGAAATTTAATTAATGAAAGGAGAGGGGATGATAAAACTGATACAAATACAATAGATGGGCCTATTAGAGATGGGGATGGATCTATTACACCAGTTGAATGTCAAGAAAATGATAGAGATGATCCACCATCAATACATTAGAAGATTCCATTTGTGGATATGTGATATAGAGTTCATATAATATATTTAAATAATCAATACATTGTTATGATATTATCTTTTTTTATTTGTATTTTTCAAAAACACAATAGAAGTATTTAATTGATTTGTAGTCTTCCAAATGAAAAATTGAAATACATTGATTTGTAGTCTTCACAATAGAAATACATTGTTTAAAAACACTTATGTTTCTCATACACCTATAAAACATTAATGTTATCACCAAAAATAGCACCTGTGATTTTTCATGCATTTGTAGATGAGAAATCAAGGTTTTTGGCTAACATGGGGTTGTCTCTAAGTGTGAGACCTTGTTATTGAGACAATCCTCTCGAGAATTCCGACTTCCTCATCCTAATCCTAATGCTAAACTATTCCTAAGGAAGAAAATGTAACTATCTAACCCTACTCTATCAATCCAAGGGACCAACAAGAGAGGGAAATGTAAAAAAAAGGAAATACTACACTAACGAGTTGATAGAAACAAGAAAGGGTAGAAGAGACACTCTAAAATGGGGTAAAATGGAAGAAAAATGATGAAGGAGAGGGTAGACATGAATGCCACAGTCTAAAACAACCTTTAAACTTCTTTTTCAAGGAGCAAAATAGATTTAGATCCTATAAGGAGAACAAAAGATGCACAAAATACCTAAAAATGTAATGAAAGCTAAGAAATTTCAATAGAACATAAGTTAGAAAATATCAATAGCCACAAAACAAGTATTTTATTTCTTTCAAAGATGCATAATCCATTACATTAAAGAAGAAAGGGAAATTATCACCATACACGATGTCCAAATCTTAGGCCTGCAACTCAAAGGAGAACACTCATGTAGCACATGTGTGATGCCTTTGCATTCCTAGAATGTATAACCTTTACAAATGAGTCTCCTTTTACAATATATAAAAATGGAATAGAGACGAGGGGAAATAGAGGGAAATTTGAATTTAGGCCTTTTCTCACCAACAACATGCATTAGTTGTCTTAAAAAATCATGGGCACCCATCCAAACCCACTTCCCATGTCATTTTGCTTACTAGAGAATCCAAGGCACCATATCTCCCCATATCCGGTTTTGAGCTACATGGGATTACATATTTTAATGCTTTGAGGAAGATTTATTCTTTTTTTCCAACCTAATCTCACCTAACTCCATATTTTATGATTCCATGATGAAGAGCATGAAAATAATTTTCAGAAAATTCCAAGTTTGTGAAAATCGAGTAACAGTCAAAATTTAAGGCCATTTTAAGTTCAGGGGGAGGGTCATGACTGGTTCCTTGTGCGACTCCATAGTCCACATTAATCTCTTTTTCTTTTGTTTTATGGATAAAGCAAATATGTGGAGAATTGAGGGAACTTGGGAACTATTTCTATGTGTATGTTGTTCTTTCATAGCTTCGTTATCCCACATCCTTCACATTTTTGATCTTTTTCTTGGCCTTTGTTTTATGGATTGCTTTATACTACGGGAACTATTTCTACCTGACCTCCATTCTCTCGACGCCAAATTTACTCGTACTCCACTTTTTCTTTCTTCACTAAGCTCCATCCACCTTCCTTTTATTGTGAATTTGAATCCATTGTGTACAAATTCTTCCCAAAAATAACTTAAGTTCTTGTGGAATTTGTTCCACACTTTGTTAGTTCCTCCGCACCCCGAACTCTCCACACTATATTGAAACCATTTTCCCCTTGACTTCTCTTTGTTGTAGGTCCAAACTATGTGTGGGGAACCCATGACCTTTAGGAATTGGTTCTATTTTGACTTGGTTCCTCCACATGAGGTTCCACTTGACATCTCCCCGCCCGCGATGAACTAGACACTTAGCTAAAATTTCTTCTTTGCATCCTAAGAAGGCATGCAAGGAACTTAGAGCCACGCGGAAGTATTCTGAGTTCCCTTAATACCCGATCCACCCAAATTGAAATATTTTATTTGTTTTTGGCCCCAAGATCCATGCGAGGAACCTATTGTCATGGGGAACCAGTTCTATCCGCACACCAAAAGTGCGCAATACACTATAAAACCTCATTTTTCCATTTTTTCTCAAATTTTTTAAAGTGTTTTCATTTTTTTGAGCTTGAAGAGAATGAGGTAAATTCATCAAAATAATCCTAAGTTCCCAAAACATGAAAAATACCTAATTTTTCATATTCTTCACTAAGGTCCCATGAAATTTCCTAAGTCCATATTTTGAAGTTAGCCAATTCTACTTGGGGAAAAATTGGATAACAGTTTGATGACTTACGGGTAATATTCCCGTTAGATTAAAAATATTAGTGGTCTTGAAGCATCCATTAGGCATGAAGTCATCCTGATAATTTAAAAAGTGATCCATACTTGAATAACACACTCATGAATCTACCTAAAGTGTTGCTTCAACTTGAAGTTGATATGTCATTGCTTGAATTGTCCATTCTCATTATAAGTATTTTCTGAATTAGGTTTTATGAGAGTGAAAATTATCTTAACTTAATTATTTCACCTTGTTTCCCTAAAAACCATGAATAAAATGAGTAGCAACAACCCCAATTTCAAATGTATGCTAACTTGACTTGTAACTAATCCATTGGGGTTAAATGAATACACTTGAAGACTGCTCAAAAATCTGATTTTTCCAAGTTTGAAGAAGTTGAAAAACTTGTCCCGTAATAAGAGTGGATTTTTTTAAAAATTTGGGCCCAAATATAGATTTCTTGAAAAATATGAAGCATTGCAAAGTTCCAAATTTCATGTTTTTGACAACAAAGTGCATGCCTTAGAACTTCCCCCAACACCTTGCTTCGCCACGAACACTACTTCCTTAAATGAAATGTGTAAAAACAAACACACGAGCAAAAAAATTATGTACAAACATGAAAAATCATACATGTTCCAAGTGAAAACATGGAGAGTGTGCAAAAAGAACTTATTTTGCTGAAAATAAACCTATCCTACCCTACTCTAACCAGAGGAAAAGGAGGCTCAAACAAATCCTGCAAGAGGTAGGGAGAAGTAGCTACCTTTCCTCAAAAACTAATACCATGCCACTGATTTGGCACCGTACATGGTCAATAATAAGAATTAAAAAATATTGTGAAGCTTGTTTTCCACCCTTTTCATCAAGTATCAAATAGAAATAGAAAAAATACCTCTTTTAGTTGTTTTATTTGGATTTGAGAGGCATTGTAGCTGATCCTTGGTACATTGTAGCTCTTCCTCATGCTCTAAAGTGAGTATGATTGGTTGCAACTCCTTATTTGGCTCTAGACTACCCAAATAGCTGATTGGAAAATGTCTGATCCTTTGAATTTACCCATCTTATTTTTGTATCCCCATGTACGGAGTCACAAGAAGTACTTTATTCCTTTCCTTGGGTGTTTGTAAACTAATTTTTGCTTTGTTCTTGTTGTTATTTTACAAATACCACTGTCTCCACACTTGTATTCTAATTTTATTCCTTGAACAAGAAGTGTGAAAACTCAAACTTAATATCCACGATGACCTTTGATTTAGCAATTGTGTCATCATATTCCTCCCTTTTCTCATCCATGAATTTAAAAAGATAAAACTTCTCTCTGTCTTTCTCATGTAGACTGATATGGGCAACAAAATTTTCTTTTATGTTCTCCTCTACGGTTGAATTTTGGGAGTTGTTTTGTAGCAAGAGGATATTTTTGTTGGAAGGTAGACAATGAAACTGAAAAAGTAGCGAGTTCAATGGATTATTCCTCACCAATGCAATCTTCCAAGTCTAATAATAAATCAACATCTTCTTGATCAAATTATTTATAACACTCCCCTTGGACCTCGTCTTCCTTCTCAGTTCCTCTTTTTTCAAGTTGATTCCTTCTCTTCGATTTTACAGTGGGATGAATCAACAACTTCTATGAATATGGTTCCAACATGCACATTACATTTAGAGTAGAGATATTATTCGTCATATTCTTCTTATGCTTGCTCTTCTACAAAATCAGCTTCATCCTTTTGTTCTTTAGTCACAACCTCTATTGAAGGCTTAACCCAATGTGGCATTTGATTAGTTTCAAATTTTGAAGCCCAATTCTTTTAATTTTTTTATAAGTTCTTCTTTGTTGGGTTATTTAATTTGTTACCCTTTTAACTGATTTTTTGATTTGTTTCTTCCAAAAATGGATTTATGAATGTGAGAGGAGGGGTGGGATGGATTTCAACATGATTTTGTAATGTTTTCATTGAAGAGGAAGGTGTGAAAACTTCTTGTGGGGGAGAGGGAATGGAAGGAGAGGCTTTGAGAAAGCTAGGAATTTTAACCTTGGGCTTGGGTGGTTGATAAGGGATGGGCATTGGATACTTATAGGGGAGGCATGTTTAGGAACATCCCATTAATAGGATTATTTAACCTTAGATTGATCAACCTCTAATGATTGCAAAGATGAAATAAAATCAACCCTTTGAGTGAAGGACTCGTCACTACCTTAAGCCTTTGTTGTGGACTTAAAAAACTAGTTATAGGACCTCCCTTTGGATAGAGATACCTAAAACTAGATTTTTAGCTTACAAGATTTGTAGTTGCTCCTTGAAAGCCTGCAAGATCTACTCCATTCTTTGAAATCTTCCTTCAAAATCTAAAGCGGTGTAGAATGAACTCTAAAGTGTGTATACTCCTACTCTTGAATAGCTCCATGGTTTGATGAATAACCACATTGATTTACATTTGGCTTATAGGAGTACACATTTTCAATTTGATTTTGTCCATAAAATTTATCTAGAGGTGTGTTATAGTATACTTGAAGATGGATTTCAAAGGATGGAGGTGGATATGAATGGTAGTGATGTTGCAAATGAGGATTCCTGTGAGGAAATGAAGTCATGATTGCACAACTTCATGTGAAAGAAAAAATCAAATGATTGAAAGAAAGGAAATGGTTTACTGATAAAGAAAATGGGTTGATTAGACAAGTGTAGTCGCAAAATATGTTAAGAAGCGCATCCAAATTCTGAAATCTCACCAAAAAATAAAACTTGATGAACAAAAATATGAAGCTTCCAATACTTGTCCCACCGGGTGTGCCGAATGTATATCGAGAAAAAAAAACACCCTCTCGATTTGTCGGGCATGTGCGAGATGAGTAGTCATTGTTTTTGGATAATATGGGGTTGTCTCCAAGTGTGAGACCTTGTTATTGAGACAATCCTCCATAGAAGGCCAACTTCCTCATCCTAATCATAATGCTAAACTACTCCTAAGGAAGAAAATGCAACTATCTAACCCTATTATATCAATCTAAGGGACCATGGAGAGAGGGAAATGCAAAAAGATAAATCCTACACTAACAGAGGTGATAAAACCAAGAAAGGATGGAGAGACACTCTCAAATGAGGTAAAATGGAAGAAAAATGATGAAGGAGAGGGAAGACATGAGTGCCACAGTCCAAAACAACCTTCAAACCTCCATTTTCAAGGAGCACAATAGATTTAGATCCTACAAGGAGAACAAAAGATGCACAAAATACCTACAAATGAAATGAAAGGTAAGAAATTGCAATAGAACACAAGCTAGGATAGATTAATAACCACAAAACAAGTATTTTGTTTCTTTCAAAGATGCACAATCCATTACATTGAAGGAAAAAGGGAGATGATAACTATGTAAGATGTCTAAATATGAGGTGTGAAACTCAAAGGAGAACACTTATACAACACTTGTGTGATGCCTTTGCATTCCAAGAATTTCCAACCTTTATAAATGAGTCTCTTTTTACAATATATAGAAATGGAAGAAAAAGAGAGGGGAAATAGAGGAAATTCAAATTTAGGCCTTCAACCACTAATAAAATGCATTGAGTCTTTGAAAACAATCATGGGAACCCTTCCAAACCCACTCCTCATGTCATTTTTCTTGTTGGAGAAGCCAAGACACGATATCTCCCCATATCTGGTTGTTGAGCTACCTAGGACTACATCTTTTAATGTTGAGGATGATTTATTATTTTTATCCTAATGTATCTAAGCTAACTCAATATTTTATGGTTCCCTGATGAAGAGAGTGAAAATACTTTTCTAAAAATTCCAAGTGTGTGAAAATCAGAGTAACAGGTCAAAAGTTATGGCCATTTTAAGTTCGGGGTTCAAGGGACATGACTAGTTCCTTGTGTGACTCCACAACCCACATAAATCTCTTTTACCTTTGTTTTGTGGGAAAAGAAGAGACACAAAGAACTAAGGGAACTTATGAACAATTTTTTTGTGTATTTAGTTATTCGTAGACTCATTCTCCCACATCCTTCACCTCTTTGATATTTTCCCTAGCCTTTGTTTTGTGGGTTGTTCAACATTATGAGGAACTAGTTCCCTGACAAAACTAGTTTTGCCTGGCCTCCGTTCTCCCAACACCCAATTTCCCCATAGTCCACTTTTCCTTGATTTTCTTAGTGACCCCCTCCTTCCTTTCATTGCATATCCAAAGCCATTGCGGGGAACTCCATCCTGCAGAGAACCTAAGTTCTGAGGAACTTGTTCCATGCATCATTAGTTTTTCCACACCCTGAACTCTTTGTAATACATTGAAACCATTTTCCCCTTGACTTATATTTATTGTGGCTCAAAAATAAGTATGGGGAACTGTTACCTCTTGGAACTAGTTCCATTTCAACTTATTTCCTTCACATGAGGTTCCACCCAATGTCTCCCTACCCACAATGCACTAGACACTTAGCCAAATTTTCTTCTTTGTGGCCCGAGAAGGGATGCATGGAACTTAGAGCCACGTGGAAATGTTCTATGAGTTCTATAAAGACCAAATATACCCATATTGAACTTTTTAAATTGTTTTCTGCCCCAAACCCATGCGGGAACTCCGTGCCACTGGGGGAACTAGCTCCATCCCCAAACCAAAAGTTCACAATACAATACGAACCTCATTTTTTCATTTTTTCTGAAATTTTTCTAAGTGTTTTGAATTTTTTGAGCTTAGAGAGAAAGAGGGAAATGCATCAAAATAATCCCAAGTGCCCAAAAATGAAAAGTACCCGATTTTTCATATTCTTCACCAAGGTACCATGAAATTTCCCAAGTCCATATTATGAAGTTAGCCAATTCTGATCAAGGGGAAAAATTTAGATAACAATTAACATAAAAGGTTTGTCAATTGTCTTGTGAACCACTATGTATTGAAATGAAAAATAACACTATTCCTCATTCAACTTTCTTGAGACATGCCTTGTATGAAACAAATTGAAAAGTGCAAAAAATGGAACAATTTTCAAAATTAAATTACTCTTAATTATATCATCCTCTATAGCACGTTCCACTCTTCATCTGTTGGAATTACAAATTGTTATAAGTTAGAGTGAATGGCATGTAAATTTTTCAGCAATTCATAACTGGGAGTGGAGATTTTATTTATTGTTTTATGCAAACTTACTGGAAATGTTATCAATGGTTAACAAATCCAAAACAGTTTCTCATCTACCTTCTCATGAAATTGATTCTTCTCTTGCATCATTTTTTCCTTCATGTTCTTCTAGAATGCATCCTTCTTAATGAATTGGTGTGTTTGTCAAAAGGCATTAACAAACCAAGCTTTGTGAAATCTTGTACCTTTCCATATAGCTCCCGTAAAATTTTTTGAAACTTAATTAACAATTCATGTGCTTCACCTAACATCTCACTCTTCTTAATATTAGATGACTATTTTATTGAGGAATCATTCTTGGTTTGAATTCCTCTAGATCCTAGTTCTATGTCATTGAATTTGTAGATAACTTCCAAAAATTTCTTTGTTATATCCTCTCTTGAAGCCATCAATTTTCTACTATCAATTACATATTTGTGGAGATTTTCAGATATTACATGCAGAACATCCATGAATTCAAACATCCTAATTAAATAATCAATTTTTAGTTTATTCCCTCAAAACGTTATCCCTCATATTAATTACTCATGTTTATTTATAAAATTTGAATAGTTTGGTGTTGGAAGACTGTATTTCCTTTTGTGCTTTTGCCAGCTCCTTTTGCAATATTTCATTTTGTTTTCTCTCTTCCTTTTATAATTTGTCCTTGAGTTTTATCTCTTCCTCTAGGCTATGTTCCCATTTTTATTTTTTCTTTCTCTTCTTTCGATCCTCTTACGAATTCTCCTATCCTCTGCTCTAAAACTATTATACTTACTTGTCATTTGTTGTATATTTTTCTTCACTTCTTCCAGTTCCACCCGTGCCTATTCATTCATAATGACCACAATCATAAAGGCAAATAATTTTATCCTCTTCTCCAACTCACCGGTCTTATTAACTACCACTTTTCTGTTTGTTTTCTAAATTTTCAGATCTACCTATAACTTTTGAAGTTTATTATTTAAATTATTTTTCTCCTTGTCTATATTTAGCAATGTTGTGTATACCAAATCATTGTTCATTTGTGATACATTTATTGTGTCACAAGGTTTCATAATGGTAAAATCCATTTGAAGGGTAGTTACTTCGTAGTCACTGTAAACCATTTGATCCACTTTGGTTTTTCAACTTTAGGTATATCATACATGTACTTAATGGTATATATGTCTTGGTTATATGTAGGAAATACCTTAATTGTGGCAGGATTTGAAGTTATAATATCATATAGCATTTTCTTCTTATTTCTTTTATCTCTTTCTAATTTGTGAGAAAAATCAGTTTAGTAATCAAAACCCGAGGCTTATGAAAGAATCCATTTCTTGAATGGAGGAGAAATTGAAGTTTTGGGGGATTTCCTTATGGGTTAGAAATTTTTAATTTGTTGAAGGGTGGAAATACCTTCGTAATTAATTACCTTGAGTCAATGATACCCTGCACAAGAGTAACTATATTTGTCCCTATCTTTTTCCTCTTCTCGGGTCCTTGTTGGGTAGTAGGAACTGTTTGTATTGGCCTCTTTTGAATAATATATTGTTGTGGCACTTCCTAACCACTACTAATTCCATCACTACCATCATCACTTTGGTAGTAACAAATTTTATGCTAACTACTCCTTTTGAATTTTCAACCTATGGCTATAACATATATTGAAGATTCGAATCTAGAGAAAATGCATTAGACTACCACTTCTTGTATGTAGTGGTCCTTTCTCCCAAGCTCCAAGGCCTAACCTATTGGAACCTCATCTAGGATGTACCTCTAGTGGAATTCAAATGCATTGTCTTGTTGAACCCAAACCACCACCAAGTAAAACCCATATTTTCAGCTATAAATACCCATGTAGTATACGTTTGTTTTGTTATATCCCCCTATAGGGTGTGTGTGGGGTACTAGTTCCACTTCTTCCTCGATGTCAGATTGTTCATCACTACTTTCCTATGTGGGATGCACTTCATTCCACAATCTACTAAAAACTACATCTTCTAAAATAAAATCGTACTGAAACAAGTTTTGGATTTCCTAGGTTCCACCTCATAGACCAAAAGGAATTTATTTTTACCTTTCCCAATTTTTATCTCATAAAGAAACATCTAGATGCTTTGACATGTTTTTAAGAAGATGATTTTTTAGGATATTTTACATAAAATATTTCATCTTGATCTATCTTGACTATTGTGTTTGTCTCTTTCTATGGATGGAATCCTAAAATTTTTATTGACAACTCTTGAAAACTAATTCCTTAATAGAACTTCCATCCATTAGTTTTTACCTCATCCCAAGAGTTCTTATTTTTCAATTTTTCTAGTAGGGTTTACTTTCATGTTGAATTTTAGTGGCATAGTTATTATTCGCCACTACCCTTGATTTAATTGTCTCACATCGTTCATATGAAAAGTGAGAGTCAACATCAAACTTTTTATAAAAAAATCATGTGCCAAATTGAATGTTTTTCTCTAAAATGTGGACACTCTACATGAAAATGTTAAAGAAGGAAATATGTTCCTATTTTGCTTTGAGTAACAAAATATTATTTATTTTTGCTCTCTATTTTTCGTATATATTACAAGGAAAAAATCCTATTTATCACATATATTGGAAATTTGTAAGGTTGTACTACTAATCCATAAAACTATAGCACAATATATTCCTCCATGAACTACTAGTCAACCAACTATATTTCGATCCCAGTTGAATGCAATCTCTATAGGTCATAGGAATCTACGCATTTTAGTTTTTGTAATTTCCTGATAAAGTGGAGCCTAAGAGTAGTTCAAAAAATTATTTTAGTCCCTTCTATTATAAAACATCCTTATCTTGGGGGTTGACTTAGTTAATGAAAGAAATAATTTTGGTTGGACCTCAACATTATTGTAGGCCTAAATTATAAGCTATTTTCTCACAAACGATTTTAAAAATACCATAGGAATAAATAAAACAAGTATTTTTGATCCTAAAGGTCTTAGTTTTAGAACCTTATTTAATTATTACTAATTATTTATGCATAGATTCTATAATGTTCTCAAAAAAATTGTATGCACAAGTTGGGGTACTAAAATGGATATTGTATACCATTTCAAGGAGGGTTCCATCCACTTTCTCATCACTATAAAATCCAAGGAAAAATGCTATCATAGAAATGGTATCCCTAACCCATAGTTTAAAGATCACAATTGGATAAGGAGGCCTCCCTTTTAGTACCATTCCATCATGTGTTATTTTTTTGTAAAAAAAAATATTTGGCATCTTGATTGGTGGCATGATAATTGTTAGCAATTGTTTGTAGGTGTATGCAGATTGTTCATAATTATTTACTTTTAAACCCCATTTCATGAACAAGACTTTCCTCCGTAATGGACAACATTTATTGTTTGGAGCCATTTGCAACAATTTTTTTTCTATCGTAATTCTAGACACAAAGCATGAAAAAATCGGGATAGGGTAAAACCTCATGGAGCATCATGTGTCCTAATCCAATCCCCTTGTTGCCCAACCCAATGAATTCCTAGGATTATTTTCTTTATTAAAAAACATGTATGTAAGATATGAGGTTTGTCTGCAAATTACATGATCATATATATCATGATATTCATTAGTAAAACTAGGGGTTTTAAGTAGTTTGATGTATGGAATTGGGGTTGTAATTTTGTCTTGTGTGGAAGTATACATATTTAAAATTTTGGATTCTAGAAACCCTCAACCCTAAACACTAATATTGAATTTTTTTAAGTAGAGGCTTATATAGTGCTACTTATACAAAGACTCAATATGCAGTTGACACTTACTCAAAAAAATGAATATTCGAGTTTTTCATGACCAAACTTCTATGAATCTACTCATCCTTCAAAGTGTAGTATGCCTTAGAGAATAAAATGGATGTTAAACATCACCTCATAAGAAGAATCACATCATGATCACATATTTCAATGTAAATGTCAAATTTAGTCACTTTTAAAATTCCATTAAGTGGATGACAGATTGTCACTTCTCTAGGCCTATTATGGGGACTTCCATTTAAAATGTGGGTGTGTTATACCTTCATCTTGGAATAGATCATATGCCATTAATCCTCATATATTGAATGGTGCATAATTTTTATAAATAATTTAATAAAACATACTTTATATCACATATCCATATGTGTAAACATCTCGACGTTGAAAATGACACCACTCAATTTTAAAATTTAATTGAATATTTGAGTATCCCAAGCATGAGTAAACAAGATTAAGACATGTAGTTTACGTGGCTTCATCATGTTTGTCTAACTACCAACACATTGATGGACATTTTTATATGGACCTGAGATACATGAGCAAGATAAATGAGGACATGTGGCGGGATACTATTACTAAAACTTCCACCTAATAGTCTAGGCTTAATGCACAAAGGTGTATAGTGTAAGAAAACAAGATTTCAATATGTGATAACATATCGATCAATAATATGCCAAAACATCACATTTTTTAAAGGGTACATAACATGGGGATGCAAACGAACATGATTATGCCATGCATTCGGTCAACAACTCAACATCCAAACTTAAGGGAAACATTAAATGTAGAATCACATTCATCATTGTTATATACTTTTGAATCATGAGTTGGATTGTGTGGTTAATGCAAATGAATAGTATTGTGCCATGTGTGTGATGAGTGAGTTAGCATCCTTAAATGTAACCATTGGATGTTTTTAAGTAAAAGTTGGTCATTGGAGTGGATGGTTACATTTTACATGCCATTATTTATTAAAAATTTCTAATTATTGTAGACAAAAATCACACACTTGGGTACATTTATAGGTTCTAATCACACACCACTATTCATATGATTCCTAAGCAAGAAAACTAGTAATTGACATCTATCTTTGGCCTCTTTTCTATCTTTCTTGTTTCCTCTTTGTTTTACACACCCCACAACCCAGTCTAATCTTTATTGCTTTATCTGTATTTACTCTAGACACTAAAGCACCCAGTACCCTCATCCCCTTTGGGTGCCCCCAAAATATTTGTATCTTACTCACCTCTTTTAGGCATCTTTTATCTTTTGGGCATCTTGTTATCTTATAGGCTGGTCTTTTAGTTGTCAATTACAAAATTCAAACAAGAGAATCATATAAATATAAAGCTATGTGACCATAATAAAGGACCAATCTCTAAGCATCTACTATCACCACCTAAGGTTACATCCAAAGGCATTCTAAGATCATCAAGGCATCCATCTAGCACTCACTTAAGGGAAAAGGGACTACATTTTTGCATACATGCATAGAAGGGAAGTTCATTTTTCCATCCAAACATCTATTTACATTGCTACATCTATCTATCACTCACTATCAAGTGCATATTGCACAAGAACTTCCTCAGACATGATTTATACACACACATAAGAACTACATGGAGTTTGAGATGTAGTGCAATGATCGGTCATAAGTTCACTCTATTGGGTGACCATGTTAGGGTTAGTTTGAATCCCCATTTGCATATTTATTTTTAGGATTTTATGCAATTTGGGGTTTTACAGTTACATGTGAATTATGCGATCATCAAGCAATATAGCGATCATCAAGCAATATACAAACAACTAATAATGAAGGTTAACGACACAACAAATATTAGTTTCGTGGTCTTGGATGGTCACATGTGCATACTGGTGGTCTCTAAGCACCTAGGTGCCCCTATCCTATCCTAGATGCTTTAGTCCAGGATCATTCAACAGCTTCTAGGATTTTCGAGTTCGATTGCAAAATATCCTCCTCATGTTCATCAATTTTCTAGTTTAGAAAACTTTAGGATTTATGGTGAAATCAACTAGGTCTTCTACTCTCTCTCTTACACCTAGGGTTTCATATTTATTTAGCTTATTGCTTGTGTCAAATATGTATTTTGGTCTTTGTTATCATACATGACTTTGTAATTAGGGTTTTACAAAAATATATATTTTTGTTAAATCAATTATGAAGTAAAATATTAAACCCTTTCCAAACATAGGCATATAAAAATCGAGAGATAAACACCGAGAGATTCAAGTAGTAATCCATTGTAATGAAAAATACAAACATAAAGTCATCGATCCATTAACACAAAGAACAAAAGAGATAAGACATAGTAGTTTGAAGAAGGTATTCACATAATCATTTCTTAAGATATTTATTGCTTTGGTGTAAAAATATTTAAGTAAGAAGGAACACATGTCGTGATAAAGGCAATGCAGAAGGTTATAAACCATACAATAGACAATTTTAGGGGAAAACTTTGTTAAAATGTCCTCTGTAATTAGAGATACCCATTACACCAAGTGCTTAGGAAGCAGGCTAAAGAACTAAAATGTCATATTTTGGGAGATTGAAAAATGTGATCAAGGTCCCCTTCTATCTAACATTGATGATGATTTAAATAATTAATTACAATATTTGGAGGCTATTAAGAAGTCCAATATTAATCTTGTTTCTTTTAGGCCTAAAGATTTTGCATGCTATGATTTTCTTATCCAAATCCTCACCAATACCTTGCTTGATAAAGTAAAGATGAAAAATAATGCCAACCGTAAAAGCTCCCAACTCCGAATATACTTATACACAAGAATCAACCAAGGAATGGCTTGCTAGGTTCAAATTTATGGATATAATCCATGAATGGGAAGTATAAGGAATCCATTTAACTTAGAAGGAATAAATTAAGTATACATTTATTTCATTTAGAAATGGAATAAAAGTGGAAATGATCCTTTTGAATCACTTATATGGTAATGAAAATGAGACTCATGTGGATAAATGATGGGTTCCGTTGTTGGCCCACATTCTAGAAGCGGGAAAACTTAATTTCAGAAATATTGTAGTATATGATTTGAGGGAGTATTATCATATATTTAGAGTATGAACTTTAGGTTTCATTTGACATCCTACTTACTTGAAAAAAATTGTTGTCATGAAATTCAACAACAAAATTATACCCAATTGGAACCCTCTATCACCTTAGCCAATCTATGTGTCAATTCATAATATTTTCAAACACAGATTATAAAAGTTTTTGTGAGAGGTGTGTGAAATTTTCTACCCTATTAATATTATTTTTATATGATAGGAGATCCCAAGAGTGATTGATCATATCGGAAATCAAATCATTCATTGGTGTATATTGGTTCTATAAAAAGGCACCTTAATCGGGGTCGAGGGTTGCCTCACTAGACCATGTTAACTCCCATTACACGTACCTAATGATATTGTATCCATGGAAGTGGAAGATCAATATGTCCATGGCATAGGAGAATGAATAAAAAGTAAAAGATAAAATCCATATCCATTTTTTTCATTTAGGATTAGCAGACATGACTTCCAAACCTTTCCCCAACTTGTTAAGTTATCAAGGGAGTGGTACCATTTTGTGTTGGGCCCCAAATCCAACTTCGTGGGTTGGTACCCACATGGTTGCATGGAAAATTATTTATTATCACTTAAAGGGTTAATTAATTAGACATACAAGCATGAATATGTTATAGATGATGATATCTACCTAAACCCTCATGATGAATAAGATATGAGGGATGAATTGAGAATATGCAAGGAGAAGTAGAATGATAAGGATCCTGAAAAAACCACTTCACCCCATCTTCAAAGGAATATTTAAATTATTATTCCACCCACTTCCTTCCAAGCCCCATCATTGGATGTTTCAATTAGTTATGTCACCCAAGATTCCTATCCATTAGCTCAAGTGGGACAAGCTCGACACAAGGAAAAAGGAAAGCCCCAATTAGATCTTCCACCACCACTCCTCTAATATTGCAAGTAACAACTTCTTAAGGATAGTGTCCACTTATTTCTTCTTAGTTTCTATAGATCTTAGGTATTCTCGATATTCAACTATTTCTTTTATTACTTACACAATAATTGGAGTATCTACTAAAGCAATGTTAGTGAAATAATTTGATATATAAGCTTCAAGCATAATTGACTATCCCTCCGACCTTGAGGATGATCATGACAATTTTTCCACAATTTCCTTCACAAATTATTCCCCTTCTTCTATCATTTCTCTCACAAATTCTAAAACAGGATGTAAAACTCTCTTGTGTTATCCTCATGTCATCAATGAAAAGAATGATTATGGAGGAAAGGTCACCTATATCTCCCATCTTAGGGCCATTATTGCTTGCTTCTCAATCACCTTACTCTTTTTTTGTAGAACACCTTCCTCATCCAAGAGGAAGTAACATCAATTTGTCATTGAAATAATTACAATAGAGGAAGATACTTCCCAAACTATTGACCCTTTATCAATCTATTTTTGTATTCCACCTTCCTTTTCTTTCACGTCCACTAGTCTCCCTTACAGAGTAAATTATCTAGATCCTTCCTCTCCAACTTCATAAAATTCCTCTCAAGATAATCCTCGGGGGAGTGCTATTGTGGTTAGTGATCCTCAATATGATATGCATGGATCCATAAATAAAAATGAAGGCTACAACTCAACTTGAATACAAACCACCCACCTTCGAGCTAAGTTTTTAAAGGGAAAGTAAAAATTTGAAGAAGGTAACAACTCACCATGTTAGGTTTATAGGCCAAACAACTATTATAAGGACATAGGAATACCTCGTATCGGTAAGGCTAGCTCAAAGAAATCTTATGGTTGATGACCAGAGTAAAATTTATTGGAAAATAATCAATAATTCATGAATACTTACATTTTTAAAATTTACATTTGGTGATTTTGAGGAGTCATACAGAGCATCATTTCACCTAAAATTTTGAGATGCAAGTTACTTTTATGGGCTGGATTGCTAGTGCTTAAAATAAATTTCATACTTATGTATGTATATCACCGCTATCTTGAAACACCAATTGTGTAAATTTACCAATTTATACTAATAAAAATCTAAGCATCTATAAAATTCAAAGGATCTTACATAAAATATGCCCGATAAATGAGCTTTACCACATAGTCTAGCCACCCGACTACGAAAACCCGTCGGATGAACTTGACCATATATTTCATATGCATGACTACATAATGATTAACTAGAATGTACTAAACTAGGAGAAGCATAATGATAGTTAATCTAATCTTGGAAGACATAAACATTGTAAATAAATTCTCTAAAGTAGTATAAATTGAATAAATAAATGAGACTAATGGAAATAAAACCCTAATGTGCAAGAATAAAGTGAGGAAAGAACCCATCCGATTATATGTGGCTGTCATAGGTATTAAAGGAAATTATAGAAGTATTAACGACAACACGAGAGGTCTTAAAAAGGGTGGATATGGAAGATCTGAGCATAATGGAGTGCCCAATAGGGTACTGGGGCACCCTGAGACTCCTAGTATGGCATAACAGTGCCTTGTTCTCCAAAACATCCCGTAACTTGATTCTTTTAGGGTCAGAAGATGACTTGTAGGCCTCGTCGATTGTCGCACTAGCTTTTCTAAACCGAGTCGAATGTACAAAATGAACCAAGATGATGTTGAAGACCTACAAAATCTAGAAGAAGTATCGAGATCCCTAAAAATAAAAAATACAAATGAATGGGTCGGAATGACCTTAGCTGCCACAACAATGGGCTTACTAAACTGATCACTACACTACATTTTGAACCCAAATGTAATTCTTGTGTGTGTGTGCATGTCAT
The DNA here is from genome assembly GCA_018340775.1 of Taxus wallichiana var. yunnanensis. Taxonomy (NCBI): domain Eukaryota; kingdom Viridiplantae; phylum Streptophyta; class Pinopsida; order Cupressales; family Taxaceae; genus Taxus; species Taxus wallichiana. The sequence goes on along the minus strand of CM031237.1, from coordinate 635,920,131 downwards.
GCCCTAGGTGCTCTCTTGTTAGTCACACTATATGAAATAATGAGAAATAACTAAATGTAAAAATGTAATAGCATATGTGCATGGAATAGAATATAATCCCTCCCTCTATGAAGTGTGTGTTGATGCATATCTCCTAGCCTTGATGCATAGAACTATGTGGATGCAAGTGATGCAATGGATGTAAATATAGATGAAGTGATAGTATTAAGTGATGTTAGGACCCTCATTATGGTCTCATAACTTTATATTTATATGGCTCTCTTGTTCTAATTTCATATTTTACCTGGCATGGCAGACTAGGAAAATGATAAGGATGAAAAATGGATAGAAAGAGCCCAAAAAGTGGTGGGAAAGTAGAAAAAGGATCAGTGCTCCTTGGGTGGGACAAGGGCACCCCAATTTAGGCTAAAATAATGGGAAAGTGCCGAAATAGAATAGGCATGCAAATAAAAATGTGTTGGAATGATGAAATAAAAGTAAAATAAGATGGCCAAAAGATGGGATTAATTAGTATTGTCTTCACTCTAGAACCTTCTAAATAGTAGTATGATACCTGGGCTAAATAATGTCTAAAGTGCATGATTTTGTGACTACACATACTCTAAACACATGAAATCATAATATAGATGCCTAAATACATAATTTCAAACATGTGGCCTTATGATCCATATTCCTAATTGCATATTCTAGATGCCCAACTATTTAACCCAAACACCGGACTACAAAATCCATGTAGTTGGACATCTATGTATGTAGGTGCATTGTAGTGTATGCACTTAGGGAAGAATCACATAGGGGAGAGAGAAGGGGATAAAAATTAAAAGTGGGGACAAATACATAAATAATGCCTAATTTAAATTAATTATTCTCATTCTCTTTAAGGATCATCATATCTAATACATATGTATTTAATGTGGTTTTAATGGGCATATAAAATTAATCTATTATTAATAAATAAGAGGAGAAAACATTGTAATTAGGGTTAAGGTTGTTTTAAAATTAAAGGTTGGGGTTTACTTGAGGGTTGTAAAGGATTTTATTAGGGTTTAATCTGGAAGATTGAAATTTCACATTCATTTGTTAAGTGTGAAGGAAAGGGAAGATAATATATTACAAAGGTCATGACACATTCAAGTGAAAAATGCTAACCATTTTACTTCAGACCTTGAAAACAATATCTCAGTTATGTTGTCTTCATTATAGTCTAAAATTAATGTATGCTAGATAAATCTATATGCAAATGGGTGGTTGCATGCATAGAAACCCAACTTCTAGGTGTATATACATGCATCCACCCAACTACATGTGTGGACAAAGCGTATGACCATGCAAACACCCATCTGCATATGTAATTGAGTGGCCACATGTATAGACTCTAGGGTTTTCTTGAGGGTTATAAAGGAGTTTATTATGGTTTGAGATGGAATGTTGAAAATTTTCATTCATTTGTTGTGTGGAGGAAAGGGAAGCTACTCTCTTACAATGTAAAACATTTAAGAAAATAAGTACAAGGTCTTTCTTCATCTGTGAAAACACTTTATCAGTTGTGTTTTCTTCATTATAGTCTAATATTAATGTAATTCCAAATGTGTCATGCATAGTTTATATTCATGTTTATTTACTCTATGAAGTATTATATCATTTGATATGGTGACTAGATGCTACCCCCATTCATATTTGGGAAGTTTCAATTACAAATTTATTTGTGTTCACATGTCACTTGGTATTATATGCATTCACTTGATAGTATATGCGAGGCGAGCATCTATAGGCAAAACCATTGGGTGACATATGTATATTGGTGTCTTCATGCACATAATCCCGATTACATATGCAGATAGGCACTTGTATGTGTAGGTGTCTCTGCTGCCTAGTAATTTTATATAGACGACTAGTTTGTACTTGTAAATGCTTGCTTACTTTGGGATTCCATACGGAGGATGAGTCTCAGCATTTTTACGGTCAATCCTTGTAACCATCCCTGACATGCCTTTTCTCGGATAAATTATTCGCTTGCATCACTATATACATTTTTCTCATATTCTCCATCAACATGAAATCTATTTTTACAAATTTTCCAAAAAAATCGAGTTGGAATTTGGTAAGGGGTCTTAAAATTTTCCCTGTGATCACTTTTAGCAGACCCAAAACACTTTTGAAGATTTACATGATAAAACTAAGGCCTCTAATCTACGAGATGAAAGAGGAATAAATCAAACATTATGGAAACATAACCATTCCTTTGACATTGATCAATGAAGTGAAATTGAGTTTAGAACAATTATTTAATAATTGCATCACATTTGCAAGTTTGAGAGCAAAGGAAGATGAAATCTAGAATTTTTGAACTCTTTTATTTAGGTTTTAAATAATGTAAATGCCAAAATAAATGCATTAATTGATATTGTTCGGGAAATTTCCTACCAAATGCAACTTTTATGATTTTCTCTAAGTTAGTAATGATAGTGGACTTGATTTCCAAGTCTAGGAATAAATAAAATGATGCATTATCCTTGTTAAAAATATATTACACAATTATATGCATTTAACAATAAAATAACTTATCTCTTGGCTGAATTTGGAATTCCTACAATACTTTACCAATTTGGGAATCTATTCTCAGTAGCTCAGTTCTCCAATATCCTTCAACAAAGCATACGAGCTTCTTACAAAAAAATCAAATCAAAAGGAGGAGGGAACATTGTGGCGCATTAGATAATTTTGGATGCCTAAAAAGGATAGAGAGCTAAAGTAATAGATGAGTTTTTGAAGATAATAATAAGTTAATTCACTTCTAGGTGGAGATTATGAGGACAATTTGTGTGCCTCTTGTAATAGATGTCAATCAAATAAACCAAGATTATCAACTATTCAGAAGTGTTAACTAGGGGTCCTCTTCTTATCTTCTCATTAGCTACATGCACTCTATTTTTAGAGGTGTCAGTTTTGTAAAATATATTAGATCAATGAAGATGGAGATTTGTATCTTTCAAATTTTTAGAATTTTCATTTTTATTTCATTTTGATGGATATTTGTCTCTTTCCCTCATGGATGATTGATGTATGACTTAATATCTCAACCTTAGACTCATACAACTAGAAAAATATATTGACTTAATATGGAATGACTATTATATAATATAATAATTAAAAACTTTGAATGGATATAATCCTAATTAAGCCTAATTAAGCATGCTGAAAAATATAGTCCTTCACATCTCAAATTTTGAAGGCCCTAGAGACTCTAAACCACTTTCATCATGTGAAGGAGGCCATTTTCCAACTAACTACCAATTTTTAACAATTTTGGATAGTTCATTTAGGTTTTATAGAAATTTTAGTGAACCAAACCCTAAGAAGAGAGTGGTTCAGGATGTGGGAAAGAAAATTTCATAACTTGAACAAATAATTATTTCATGACCTCATTCCAATGCCAAGAGTTTTTTTCTATGCTCTAACTTTTCTCTTCATACACCTAAGGTTAATCATGTATGAATTTTCCCATACTATCTTTAAAAATTTCTTGAAAATACCCTTCTACAGATGTTTATTCATGAAAAACAACTAATGTATGCATGAAACAATGATGGAAATAATTCAAGAACTCAAATATATCGCTATAATAATACTGAATATGTTCTTTCAACCCTTAAACATTCATGAATTTATGTTTGAGACACAAAATTACAAGTTTTTCTCTCTCATTCCAATATTCACCAATGCAAGATCAAGAAGTAGCCACAATCACACAAATAAAATAGACATTCAAATATGGAGAATACCTTGAAAGTGTTTCAAAACAACTTTATTTCCCCATAATTGATTACAAACATACATCCTTGGCTTTCAAAATCCTTGGATTCCACTTATTCCTCACATATGCCTCTTCATCTCTCACCTAATTTTCTCCCCTTTTTATCATATTCCTAAGATTCTTCATAGATGGTCAATCTCTATCCATACTAATAAATGTCTTTTCTTATCAATATCCTAATATTTTCTCACCAAACTTACAAACTTACCAAACATGTCAAATTTATCCTCTCCAACGTTGCATATAATTTATCATAACTTATAAGTAGTTGAGGATTAATAAAATATCTAGATAATAATTACAATTAGACTTTCACATGATTGAATACCTTTCCAACTTGAAAATCCTCTTAACTATTCTAGAGGGTATGCAAATACAAGAAGATTGGGTGAGATAAATAGAGAAAGACTCTATAAGGAAGGAAGATTTCTAATGAGATTATTACAATAATAACTGAAGTTTAGAGGTACTTAGAAGGTGTTGGTGCCTAGTTTCATCTTATTAAAATCTTGGCAAGTTTTATGATTTTTCTAGAATGTGTTGAAGTAACCTCGTTGTTTCATTTCTGTTCATTTGTTATGTGATTTGTTTGATGGCTCCTTGATCTTTAATGTCATGATTGTATTATGGTTAAACCTTGTAATGTGGATTTATACTTACATCTTAACGTTTCCTTTGATTTTGATGTCTTAAAAAAGTTATAGGTTTAATGGTGTAAGGAATGTATTTTGAATCTTTATTAAATTTTTTGAATTGGATCCTCCCGTAGACACCCCAAAAAAACCCAATACCCATTATAACATCCAAAAATAATATTAAATTCATTATTCACCCATATACCACTTCTATAATTAATTTAATCTATTCTATTATACTCACAATATACCCTTCAAGCTAATATAATTATTTATTTAAATAAATAAAAAATCAATTATCTACTCACCTTCCACTCATCTCCACTTCACTAGCCAACTCACTCAAGTTGACTAGTCACCCCACTCAAGTTCTAGAACCCTAAAAATATGGAAGTGATTTAATCTAGTTTCAGAGTAACTACTATAACATATGATATTATGATAATTATGTACAATATGCACAAGCAATAAGCATTTAAAAATGTAAAACCCTAAGAAAATGAAGGGGCAAAGATGACTTAGCTAGTTATGTACAATGTAGGAGTGATCCAGACCGTATATATGCTAGAACAGAGACTAGGAAAAATGTTGTAAAGACTTGATGAAGATTCAAAAAAACAAAAATATGTAAGACATAAGTGCCCACAAGAGGACATGAACATACCAAGTGTTAGTGTCTGATTTGGGTGCTAGTTTATTCTTAGGTTCTCGGGTTATGCATTTTTATAGGTCAAAAGGTAATCTCTCCAATATTCTCTTTATCACCGTGAATTCATTGTTAGGTTTTTGATTGCACTTGTAACCTGAAAAACAAATGTCTACCTACACATGTTCACAAACCAAATCAAATATAATAAAAAAATATGCCTAATGTGGAATCGGATGACCTCGGTGGTCTCCCGAAGAGTGAACTTACAACCAAGTACTGAGCTACACCTTAGACTCCATGTAGTTCTCTCTGTGTGTGTATACATGCCCTAGGTTTCCCTTATGCAAGTTACATGATGATAACGGATATATATAGATTGTACCAAGTATGCTAAATTATGTGATGGAATAAAATGAACTCCTCTCATATGTTGTTTATTCGATCAATGTAACCCTTATACCTTGTATGAATGTGTTAGATGTATCCTTTGAAGTTTTTTTGTGCCTTTTTGCAAGCTTAGGTGATGATAAATAATGTTTATAGTGCTTGGACCCTTAATATAGAGGAGTAAATAAGTATATATATGATTCCCTTGTTTTAATTTTGTAATTGAAAACTGAAAGGCTGACCCAAAGTGTTAAAAGGTGGCCACAAGGAGAAAATGACCCAAAAGAGTAAGAAGAATAAACAGAGGGATGGGGGTGGTCAAGAGGGATGAGAGCACTGAGAACTTATATCCTAACTAGGTGCTAGTTTCCAGGCCATCAAAAGATAAACTAGTCAAGTGTTGGTAGAGTCAGTAGGATATGTAAAGCCAATAACATGCAAGATAAAGCAACCAAAATGCTAAGACAAGTTATCAACCACTAGTTTTCTTACTTATGAACCATGTATACATTAATATGCTTTATGACCTAAAAATGTATATATTTCATGTCTACATTTTCCCCACTTCATGTTGTTGAATGAATACTCAATGACATAAATTAGATATAAAATGCATACCTTGTGATCTAAAGAAGAGTGTAGATGATATTGTGTCAGTGGAAAAGTTACAATGTGAATCATGGTAACTAGGAATGAGACCCTATGAATAAAGTGTATGTGTAGTAGCATGCATTTGGAGCTTGTGATTGTTGATGTGAGCTACTTCTTGTAAGGATGGACCTATAAAAGAAGAGAAAAATTTAGTCAAAGTCCTATATGTGAAAAATCAGAGTAATATATGTATGAGTAGTAAAAATTTGTAGAAAGTAAGAGTCAAGGAAATAGTGCACTTGATGTATAAGAGAGTATAGGATAGAAATTTATCTTGTTTTCTTTGTATATGTTGCTATATTTGAGTGTCTTGTTGCCGAAGGTGAGGTTTTTGGAAATCTCATGCCAAGAGCAAGTTTTTGGGTGATCACATGCTAAGAGCGAGGTTTTGGGAAATATCATGCCAAGAGAAAGTATTTTTGGTGATCTCACACCAATAGTGAGTTTTTGTGTGATTTCATGTCATAGAAGAGTGTTGGGGAGAGAGGTATGTTTTTCTTTACTTCCATGATTCTTCTCAAAGTGCCATTGCAAATTAGAATGTACGGATTTATAACCAAATTTTATCTAATTGAATGAATTCTGTAATTGAAGGAAAGTTCATGATATTGTAGATTCGTGTTGTAACTCGCTATAAATTGTTTTGAACTGAAAAACTATTTTTTTTCCCTAAGGATATAAGCACCCGGATGGGACACAAGTTCCTAGGTGGTACATAAGCACCCATTGTTCCTATCCGATACTAGGTGCTAGTGATGGCTATGAGTTTGTGATCTAAGTCTGATTTTGCACCACTCTATAAATTTTTTCCTTTGTTAATTATATATTGTGTTGTTTTGTTCTGGAGTTGTGAGCTATTAGAAAGGTTGTTTCTTCATCTAATAGTTACTCATCATTTAGGTGTATGTGACAAATGTGGGAGGATTTGTCCCAAATGAGAGGACTTGATTCGATATGCATATATGAGTGTAGATACTTGCATGGGGTATGGGATGTGCATGGTACAAATAAAGGCACATGAAAACAATGTAGGATAGAAACAAGTGTTAGTGTAAAAGAGATAACATGTAATAGAATATAATGTAACAAACAACTATGAAGATAAGAGGGACCAAAAATCAATTTTTAAACATGGGACATTGCTCACAATGTCACAACAAAATCAAGGCCATAGTGGCCATAAACAAACAATGATAGAGCAAGATATAAGGCATAGCCCGCAAAACAATAGAAAACAATAACAAGCAAAAGTGCTAAATACCAATGGTTGTATAGAGTGCGAAAGGAAAATGTTATACATGAATCACACGTTAGCATGTTAGAAATATATGTAGTATGTCTAAGCATGTATAGATTAGTGAAAGGTAAGTGATAGTGACTAGACGTAGTAAGTATTGTAACAATAGGACTGTGATGTGTGGAGGATGAGAGTAGAAAAGGAAAATGACATTGGGAGCCTCGGTGTGACTAGAAAAGAAAAGTTTCAAGAATCATACATCGTGTAAGAATATGTATAAGTATTGCAGGTCATATCAAGATACCATGTGAACACACATGTGTATAGAAAAAGATAATGACATACTAAGTATCCATCTTGTTGGATCCCAATATAACACCCCATTGGGAGAAGGAAATATATGCACAAGGAGGGAAGACCCACCTAGTTTTTTTATTTTGTAGTGGGATGGGGCTCTTCCCCTACTTACCAAACCAGGTTTTATTTGGATTGACAGGAGGAATGTGACAAAGGTTTTGGTTATCCACCTACTACTTCTAGATCTACCTAGGCTAGGGTGAGAGACCTTGAGGTGTAGCCGAGAGAAGAAGATCTTGGGAATGAGCCTCAAAACCTATAAAATTAGGGGAGGTCAATCGGAGGCCAATTGTAACCACCATATTAAATGTTCACTTGAAAGAGTGGTCAAGAAATAATGCAAACACTTGGAAACTATGAAACAAGCTGCTAGAGACAGATCTTAAGTGGTCTCAAACATTACTCCAGGAGAATTTTACATGTACCCTTGTTGTGTTAGTGCTTAATAATATTTTAGAATGAATGACAAGGTGGACACACTTGATTTATGCACATATGTGTGTGTGTGTGTGTGTGTGTGTATCACTGGAAGATATCATAGAGGATATGTGATGGGCATGAAATGTGTGGGACGTATATTGTATACATGGTAATTGTTTGAGAAAGGTAATGCGAGATCGATCTATAAAGGGGGAGGGTCAAAGGATAAAATGATGTAGGGGATCGGGAAACTGTGCATACCACTACATCATAACACATCCCTCATCTCTTGATACGGAAGTAAGGTAACAATAGCTTTCCAAGAGTCATCTATTACAAGGAACCTCCATGGAGGACAAACAACACAACAATCCCAGGTGCTCCATCTCGTGCCCTTAAGATTGGAACCCCATGCATGAGTTAGATTAAATTTTCCAAAAACAAAGGACCCCCAGAGTAACAAAATCTCACCCAACCGTGATTGATCTAAGGAAATTTTATAGGTTCAAAAGGACAATACCCATTAGAACCACTAAAAATATTGTTCTCTTTGTAACACCTCTATATTACTCTTCATAAAAACACCAAGGGAATTTTTATATATATAAAATCAATAATTACTTTATTAATGCCTTCATTGAATTTAACACATAGCAATTAAATTCCAACATACAAAGTTATCTTACACCAAGTGAATAACATCATTTACAATAATTGCTAAATTATTCCAATATTAATTAATGTTTAGAATCCAACTAGATAATCTATGATAACCATGTGCAATTGCGGGGTTTATAGATCCTACCCAGATCCCCCTCATACACTCATTACAAGCCAATATACCCATTATATCATTTGGTTAAGCCTTATTACAGGTGAGAGAACTTGTGATGTCTTCTTAGCATCCTATGGAAATTCACTATTGTAACTATCATCTGAATCTTAACACCATAACAAGAGGACTTGGTGAATAGACAATGCATCTAGTTACATGTACTACTATATGCATATTTTTGGCATTGTGCTAGCAATCTTGGTTTTGTGACTGCACATAAACCACTTGAAACCTATTTTCCCTTCACCTCACAACTGTTCCATTCATAGACATCAAGATTCATTTCCGTTTATTACTTATTAAGTTTACAAGTAACCTTTATAGTTTAATCATTTAAAAACAATGTAAACCTTCATATTATGTTTAAGTTATTTGAGTTTAAGATGATATCCAAACCATGCTATAGGTATGCAATGATCTCCACGAGTCATTGCATAAGTATGTACCCACTACCACGTGATAGTCAATCATTAAAGTTTCCAAGTAAGAGACCGGTTCATTCATGTATAAGACTTGAAACCTTTCCACAAAATTAATTAAGCTTCAGTAAATGCTTATTAGTTTACTTAGGTCAGATCTATATATATGTACCTTTTTTAAGTGATCACAAAGTACCTTAAATGTACTTCATTTATATTTTCATGATTGTATCATACAACTTCGATACTTAATCACATTATTATGTGTCACTACTATTAAAATACACCAACTTGTTTAGTGTTACTTCCATCATTAAGATGATTTAAAAATTTCATCTTAGCATCTGTTATACTTAATTCTTTTTAAGTGTAAATTACTTCCATTTAAATATCAGCATAAAGATCTTCCTTGATTCATTACATAATTTGAATTATGACATCTTACTTGTTGAGATTTGACAGGATTATAAGTTCATCACTTATGATTAACTCTTAATTTATTCATTCTTATTCTCTTGCTTACATTATTGTTTTTTATTCATTCATTGATTATGATGATATCATAAAATAGATATCATTATTCTATTTATGCATCCACATTATCTTATATCTTTACTATTTTTAATAAACAATTATATACTCATAAAGACATCTCATACAACAATATTATTTCTCAAATAGATATTTGTAATACTTAGCTTATAAATGTAGTACCAAAATAAAGAAATGAACACCATCATAATGATATAAGAAGTCAAATTTATATTCATAATTTGACACAAAAGTACATAGTCTTGATAAAGAATATCGATGTTGATATTTTAATACAAGAATCACATTTTATTTATATATTAGTGAAGTAATAATTTCAATTTAAAAAAATACAAGTTCATTTATTGCATTCATAAGAAATAGTACAACTTTATCACAAGGTGTCATAATCAGTCCTTTATCCAATTCAACATACTTTACAAATCTGAAAATGATAAAGTACAACATGTACATGGTCAATTCGTAACAATTGGCATGACTACATATCCCTTAATCTATTTGACACATCACAAAACATTTGAGCATTCAATTACATGAATTAAGGGTAAAATATCAAATATCATTTACAACAAGGCTTATAAATAAACCAAGTGATTTAAGGACATTTCAAGTTCCTTTCATGGCCAAATTCAAACAATTTTCCAATACAAGAACACAATATAACTTATATAAAACCAGCTAAACCAATGTCCCATTATAAAAAAATAAAAAGATAAAGAGGATAATCACAACACTCATTATGCATGCTCTTTTTGATACAAATAAAAAGAAATAGAAGATACCAATATTTATTTTTACCATTATTAGTGAAAAATCACACCCCCAAAATGACTAGTTGCGAATTTAGCATTCATTGTAATTTGTATAACATGGAGTTATCATGAAGTTTGGGACCTTACGAATCGAGATAAATCTCTCGGAGAAGGCTTGTTCCTCTTCCTAATCCTACCTGCCAAAACTAATCCTAATGAAAGAAAAAATATCTAAACCTATTCTATGATTCCAAGGAGACAAGGAGAGAGATTGCATAAAGGGAAATCCTACACTAGAAGTGGTGATACATCAAGAAAAGGAGTGTTAATCAATTTTCCCAACCCTGTAAAATAGATAAATGGGTTAATTTGGAGAGGGTGGAAAGATGTACCACAAACCAACTTCACCAATGCACCATGGAGAGGGCGGATAGAAGTACCAAAGGCCATGATGCAAACATTCCCTATTCATGTATAAGCACAAAACACCAAAACCTGCAATGAATAAAGAGTTTACATGGAACACCCGGTTTGCAATGAGAGGTTAGAAGGATTAAAAATGCACATTTTATTGCTTGTAGCCTAGATTTTAACACCAACAACACAAGGTGTGTTGGCATATCACTTTTCCCCGAATTGAGCACTCAACCAAAATGCACAAGGGTAGTAGGTTCCTCTTTTATGTCAACTTGTTCCAGAAGTTATAATGATGATACATATATTTCAGATCCATCAAATATAATTAAGTATAATAAGGTACATAAACCAGATCTAGATCATAATGTGAGAAAGAATAACTTAAACAAGTATCAAGATTAATTCCACCATGCAATAACCAGTAAGAGACATGCTTACAACCAATATCCAGTCACAACGATCCATTATATTAATTAATGCAACATAGAAGCTTCATACATATACCATAATGTCACCATAAGCTATGCGTACTCAAGATCCCGCAGCATAACTCTAATACAAAAGTAGTGATGATCCCAATATGTGCAAATCAATACATATTTATAGGGGTGGGGAATTTCCCTTCACCACCTATGCACCTTTCAAAAATAGGCTACATGCTAATAATAGCCATGCACCTTTACATAATAAATACGAGAGCATGCAAGCTCGCTAATAATAGATTATCTAATAATACAACTGTAGTATAATCCTATTATTAGCTCCAAAACATTGCATGGCGCTTGATCTTCTACTCATCCAAAATAGCCTTTGTGTGCTCTTTAAGTCTTCCACAAAATGTGCACTGCACTCCATGTCCATAATTAGCCCCAATCTGCAAAATGGATAAGTCCTAATTTAAAACCATCATAGGCACCCCCATTCTATTATAGTTTCATGCGCATTCACACGCCCTATGCCTGCATGCCCAATCCTCTTGCGCCTTCATACTTAAGTTGTATTACATTAGCTCAACATTACCCCACACTAATTTCATTACTACCCCTAGCAATGGGTAATCACAACTTATCTCTCCATGAATAAAGAATAATGAATGATGAATGAAAGAATAAAGGAATTACTGCACCCAAAGAATGAGAAACTATTCGGCGCTCTTCTCTTCTACCTAGTAGGATCAACTATGGATATTCAATATTAATCTCTAAATCTAAAGCATTCCAATCACTTAGCGCTTTATTTTTTTATCTAGGACGTCTACAAATATGGCTTCCATTTCATCAAGATTCATATTTTCACCTTCGTTCTACAAGACCCTAAGAACATTAGCCATGTTTGAGACCATTCCCTCCATTATATCCATCCTTTCCATGATGCGTTTCCCAATTTCCTTCATTCTTTCCTTGTGTGGTATTTGGGTTGCTTAAGTGCATTGCGATTTTCCTCCACCAAAGGTGTAAGTATATCCATGTGCCCAAGTGTTTCATTCTTAATTTCCCGAAGGGCTTCATCTTCAACTCCTTCTTCTTCAACAAGGGGCGAGACTAGTTCCTCATCTTCCAAAGTTCCAACTGTATGTTTCCCCTTGGGTGGTCTAGGAAGCTTGAACTCATTCTCCACATATCTTCCATTTTCCAATCTAGGCTTGAGTTGGATATATACCAAGGTTGCTCCACTTTTCCCAATGGCCAGACTTATAACCTTCATGTTAATATCATCTTAAATTAATCTTTCAATGTACGTAGACTTACTTAGATAAACGTAAGTCTTCCTCAATGTGTGGTAGTCAGTCTACCTTGTTTGCATTGAAAATCAACCAACATGTGTCTAAAACCCTATGTACAGATGCCTAGAAAGAATGCGCGGTGAAGGCGTAAGGGAGCTTACACTAAGGGCTCCACTTCCTTTCCTTCATCCCAAACATGCAATACAAAAATGTTGATATACTAAAAACTATACTTGTTTATCTAATATTGAAGGTAAATCCTTGGGTATTCTCCATTCTTCCTCAAACGCGGCGCAGAGTTTCTCATTCCAAAATTATGCCCTCTATTTAAAGGGGCCACTCATGGTCCATGTTGGTGCTTGGTTTTAACCTCGCCCCTTTCAAACCAGTTAGTTTTTTCAGTCTACGTGGCTTGAGTTAATCTCTATCTTCCTGTGTGGATGCTTGAAGTTTTATATTTACTAGGTTGTTGTCGTTAAACATTTCTCAATGGGCGTGAATCAAGTTGATCTCAATGTCATTTTTGTTTATTTTTCCATGCATACCTATTGGTTGTTTGGTCGTAGATGACATGTTTTCCCCTTATTTTATTTTCCATGGTCATGCCTTATTTGTTATTTTGTCCTAGCATCCACGGACACGTGGTCATCTTTAATTGGACGTGGTAATGGAGGGTCTATTTGGTGAACTTGTCACTTTTTTCACAATTGTAAAAAATGCCAAATTGGTCCCGTGGCCCACGATAGTTTCTAATTGGCTATTCAACAATGTGAAGCGGTAAAGCAATTTTCTTACTTTGACCCCGAAGATGTACACATGTCATAAGATGAGCGGTTATGGGAAAGCGGGCCTTGTTGGAATTTTGAGACATTATGATGAAAGGCGTAAAAGTGTAAAAGGAATGCCTAGAGCCCGCAAATGGATATGTGGCCACTTTTTTAAGTTAAAAGTGGGGAGGTGGGTTTCCTGGAGGAATTTGGAAATTTTAGCCTTGTTTTGAAAAAGGAGTAAGGTATAAAAGTGAAGCATGACCCCGCAATTACCCAACTAAAGCGACATGTTAAGCCAACATCAAAAGAGGATGTGTAAATTTCTTGGACCCTAGACACATGGAGGGCACGTGCTTGTTTGGGTACCTACCCCTAGATTTCACATTTGAAGTTGCACTAAAGAGACACATGGATGTTTCCATTGGCTCTACCCATGCTCGACTTTTTAACTACTGGTGCAACTCTCTCAGGTTTTGACCATTTGGAGTGCCCGTGTTCATTTGGGGACCTGCCCCTAATTTTTACTTTTGAAGTTGTCTGAAGAGACACATGGAGGGTTCTATTGGCTCTTCCCGTGCTCGACTTTTCAATGGCTGATGTAACTCTGTCAGGACCCTAGACACATGGAGGGATAGCGCTCATTTGGGGACCTGCCCCTGAATTTTGCTTTTGAAAGAGCACTGAAGAGACACGTGGAGGCTTTCGTTGGCTCTTCCCATGCTCAGAATTTTCAATGGCTGATGTAACTTTCTCATACCCTAGGCACGTGGCACCTTTCACTATTGGTTCTTAAACTTTTTCAATGGTCGGTACAAATTTTCTAGGCTCGAGACATGTGGAGAGCCCATGCTTGTTTGGGGTCTCCACTTTTGGGCACCATATCAAAAGTGCACCAAAGAGACATGTGGAGGCTTCCATTGGCTCCTCTTTATACTGAGACTTTTCAATGGTGAGGCAACTTTCTTGGGCCCAAGGCATGTGGAGAGCCTGTGCTCATTTGAGGTCCCGCCTCTAGACTTCACCTTTGTCGTTGCACCAAGGAGACACGTGGAAGCTTCTACTAGATCTTCCCATGCTAGTACTTTTTAGCAACCAATGCAACTCTCTCGGAGTTCTAAACAAGTGGAAGGTCCACACTCATTTGGGAACCTACCTTTGGACATCACCTTTGTAGTTACACCAAGGAGACACATGGAGGTTTTCATTGGCTCCTTTTACACTTAGCCAACTCGGACTCAACACACGATATGTGGTATAATTCATGCGAGGACACTCATTTCTGAGAGGCATGAATGTAGGTATCTATTCCTCAAGGTGTATTCATGAAGGTGAAAAGGATTTCTTATCAGATCAAGCCATATGGAGCCACTTGAGAATTATTAAAAGGGGATTTCTTGCACGAAAAAATAAAAGATTGATTAAAAATACTATCAAAGGTTATGACATGGCATCCCAGTCATAGTTGAGGAATTGAGAAACTTGATCAATTCATGATTTATCCGCATGGAAATAGAAAGCAAGATATTTTCAAGGGAATAAACATGATTAAACGGTATGTTGTAAAGAGTAATATTCTCTTGAATATTTAGAATTTTGGGGGAAAATTTAGGATGAGTGAGAGAGTGAAATTGTATAAATGTAATAAGAATACTCTTGCATAGGGGGGTTAATTTTTCTGACAAAGTTTGAGAAAAACCATTTTCCCGAGAGACCGTTTGAGAAACCTGTTTATTTCCCAATGTTTGTAGATTTAGTCATGTCAAGATGATTGCAAGTGTACAACCATTGACAAGCTCTGAGATTGTTGAAGAAACTCTCCCCGTTGATGAATCTAGTGAACCTTGAATGAATTTGTGTTGATCATGAGCATAATTGTGTTTGCTTTTATTTCAAAATGTTTTCTAATAGTTTTTCATGTTCCTTTTGCAATCTTATGCTAAAATCCCTCTGAATCACACAAGATTTTATCCATGTGGTAGTATTGTGGCATTTGTAATTTCATTGTGAGGAGAACTTTCATCTTGTAATGAAATAAACAATTTAAAATCACTTTACTTTCACTTGTGTTGACAAAGATTGTTTGTTATCCTATGAGTGTATCTTAGGTGTGACTAATCAGGGATTTCCAACATTTAATTGAGTCTTTAACATGAGCCTTTGTGTTGAATTCTTGAAGAGTGTATGAAATCATGCATCTTTGGGCCTCCATTGATACACACCTTCTAGTTGAAGGAATATTTTGGCTATTTTGAAGCATTTTTTCTATGAGTGTTCCAATATTTGTAAAGGCTCTCAAATATCTGGTATAATCAAATTTATCTTGCTTAACTTCCCACCAAAAACTTCTCAAATGATAAATCCTACATGAAATACCCTTGTTTGTATTGTGTATCCACAAATATTTAACAAATTTCACTGCTAAAATATGCAAAGACAATCAGGTTTCAATTATTATCTTTAGTAACCCAAACCTTGTCCAGAAACATCTCCACTCTCTAGTGTGACAACTCGTGAGAGTTAGATTGTGTTGTATTGATCATATTTTCTCAAGTTTTTCATGAAAATTGTGCAAAGAAGGATCTCTTGATATCCTTCACCAACATGGGTTACAGAACGGGTCCTCTCACCCTAGTTAAAGGCACATCCTAAAGTAGTGAGGGTAGATCAAACCCTTAGTAAGGTGATATCATTTCTCTAATGCCTGAGTGATAAAGAGTCAATTGAATCCCCTCCCTGGCTATAAAATGACTTATAATGATTTGTCTATCTCTAAGCATCTTGTCAGTTTCATGATGTTGCTAAACCCTCACAGGAGAATAAATTTGGATACCAACAGTCCCATCACAAGTATACTTCTCAAATATCTCTACAAGAGATTTATTTTCCTCGGGATATTTCCAAACTTTATCCTTAGGCCCATCAGGAACTCCAATTTCTACAAAAACAAGGGATAACAGGATTGCGCCAAAACTTATCTTCTCACCTTCATGTGCTTCCTCAATGATGGTTTCAGCAATGAAACCCACTAAGTTATAGACTACACCTTTAGCCATTTCTTTACGATGTGCAGCCACAATTTATTCACCTACAACCATTGCTCTTGGTAATTAATCTTTGTGAGAAGGTGTCTACATTCTTTGAACTACTAGATATTTCTGCACTTGTTGATGTCCATCTCGTGCCCTCCCTTGGTGTAACCTAATGCCTTCCTTAGTGCAATTATCACCTCTTTATTTGTGAGGTTGCTACTCACTTCAGTTCCCAAACTCCTAAGTCTTTTCAAGGTCCCAATCAATGGCATGGTGATCCTCATCCATCACCCAAAAATAGAAGAATTCCTCATGGAATCTACTCATTAAACACTGGTATAATTTTTCTGGTTTTCAAAAATAAGGTATTTCATACAACTATAAAACTCCCACCTTTACTAACAAATTTCTTCTTACATCATCATACACATCCATGTCATCCGCTATTCTCTTATTTTTCTTCATAACAAATAACTTATCCATTTCATCCTTGTTATCCTTCGTTCTATGATTGTAATCAATCACCTAGCACCGGATAATGTGTGAGTCCCGATCGTGACCCATGTAAAATCATTCGGTATTACATTTCAAAAAAATTCTCTCGGGAGCATCTTTGACTTTGATTTCAACTTCCTTTTTCTTCTTCCTTCTCTTCTCCACTCCACATGTTGGTTTTTGTGCCATTTCCACTATAAAGGTGTGTTATTTCAAATGATTCAATCTCTGCAACTCAAATCCACATGTCATAGCTCAAAACCATGTGTGCTAGCTCAAAACGAAACCATAAATATCAATGTTCTTCCTTGTATGCCTTTTCTTCACTCAAAAACTTCTCCAAATGGAGTGGTAATCGCCCTGGTACACAAATCTAATGAATTAAACTAGTTTGTAGCTCTACATAATTCACATCTCGCTTGCTAGCTAGCTCATCAACAACTCACTCAAATTATCTCAATCACAAAGGTGAAAATGACTTCACAAGCACCACCTTATATATTTTTTCAAAAAAATCCTCATTTATTGTTTGCCACTTACCACCGTACTTTTCATTAAATTGACATTTATTAAATTTTCTGCATTGATTTCTTCATGCCACAGTCATAACTTTTTGGCATACCTACTACTTTTTAGCCATAGACCTCCTTTCACACATGTCTATATGCTAAAGTACTTCACCACTACACCTCTCACTAAGTAGTTTCCACCGATATAGCCTACATCGTGTTACAATGTGCATCCATTCAACCATACATGGTCTTCATCCATGATACAATTTCCTCTATCTCGCACCTTTTTTCAAGCACCTATAGAGAATCTCTTTATACATATCCATATTTGAATAACATTCAAACTTGGTCCATGTACCCTGTATATACTCCACCCCACACTAAGGGTATGCACGGTCCTCTGCGCATGAAAACACTTACATAGTAATCAACTTCTGGTGCACAAGCACGCTTATTACACAAAACACTGAACTAAATTGACAAAGCATAGAAATGATGAAGGAAACACATATAAAGGAATTACATTAAGGAAATATAAGCTAAGTGGAAATATTGCCTTATTACAAACACCAAGAAGACTTATTTATAGTAGGGCTTCAGCCTACTCCCATTAAAGTAATCGAGAAATTGTGTTCCATCCAACACCTCTAACTAGAAAGCACCGAATCAAGTATATAATTTGTAACATACAAATTCCCAACCAATGCACTTTAATCTTTATAGGTGGAAAAAAAACTTTGAATCATAAAGAAGAACCATCTCATCCGCCTTCAAGCTTTGTATCCTTAATATGTCTATCATGCCATGCCTTCTCGCCTATATTTTCTTGCTTCCGACTTCATCTAGTTATATTGTACCTTTCTTCAAACTACATCAGTTTTTCAATACGATTTTCAAGTGCTTTCTCATCATCCAAACCTTCTTCATGTGCAATACGTAGAGAAGGTAGCATGAACTCCACTGGTAGAGAAGCCTCTGCGCTAAACACCAATTGAAAAGGTGTTTCTTTATTCAACTTCTTATAGGTTATCATGTATGACCAAAGTACAACAGAGACTTTATCATCTCATTATTTTCTTCCAACATCAAAAAATTTAGTCAAGATATGGCTCAATATCTTGTTAAAATATTCAATAGTTCCATTTTCCTAAGGGTGATAGGGTGTTGTTTTATGGTGTACAACCATAAATTATACCATCAATATCCTAATGGTCTTATTAAGAAAATGAGTACCATTATCACTTTTCAAACTCAGTGAGCATCCATACTTGTTGATAATATTTTCCCATAGAAACCTTGATGTTGTGTAATCCTTTGTACTCACTGCTTTTGCCAACCTTATAAGATAATATGTACAAGTTATAATGTTGTGTGATCCAGTCTTATGTGTGGGTGGAGATATAGGACCAACAAAGTCAATTTCCCACTTCTCAAAAGGTTTTACGCTAGCAATAGGCCTTAAAGGCATCTCATCTCTATGCCTAGGCTTTCCAAGGCACTGACAATGGTCACATGCCTTACAATATTCTTTGCAATCCTTGTATAATGTTTCCCACCATAGACCAACTAATAAAATATTACACACAATGACATCCCCTGCATAGTGTCTACTTGCCATTATCCCATAAGCCTCCTCCATAATAGCTTTTCACTCATGCTCAAGTACACACCATTACAAAAATTCATCCTAGCCTAGTTTTTATAAGTCTCCACTAATCAACATATAAGGCACAATGCGTATAGCAAGTTGTTTCTTTTCTAAGGTCTTCATTCCTTTGTGTGCACTCCTATTTGTAAAAAAGAAAACAATATATTCTAAGTCGGATGACACATGGTTCAATCTAAAAATTTGTGCATCTGACATTTTTTCCTCAATTCTCTGTGTGTCCTCACCGTATTAATTCGTGATAAGTGATCTGGTCCAGAATTACTCTCGCTTGGCTTTACCACAATCAGTAAAGTAAAATTCTTGAAATAACATAATCCAATAGCATATGAAGCCTGTAAGGCGATATTTTTTACCAAGTACTTTAATGTCATGTGATCTATATAGAAGATAAAAGGTGTTTCCAGTAAGTATTATCAAAAATTATGTAGCGCGTAGATCATGGACAATGCCTCGCACTCTATAGTAGTGTAATTTTATTTTGCTGGAGTTAAATTCCTACTTACAAAGAAAATAGGATGATCAACAATCCCTTCTCTAGGATGGGCTAATATTTCTCCTATATCCATGCCAAAGGCATCCACATGCACATGAAAAGGCTTATTCCATGAAGGAAAGTGCATAATAGGTGTTGTAGTAAGCCTTTCCTTCAATGTCTCAAATGTGCGTTGTTGCGCCTCACCCCAATATAACTTGCCTTTACCCTTCAATAACTCCTCCAAGGGTGTGGCGATCTTGGTGTAACCTTTGATGAACTTCCTATAATATCTAGTGTGTCCCAAGAATCCATACACCTTGCTCTGGTTAGTAGGATCCTATAAACCCAAGATAACAACAACGTTAGCAAGATCTACTAACAAGCCTTCCTTACAGATGATGTGTTCCAAGAAAATTTCCAAAGGGTGTAGTAAAAACACACTTCTTAATGTTTAAATAGATGCTCAACTACTGACATATTTTAAACATAAGCCTCAAATTATCACAATGATCGTTCATGAGCCTATAGACTATTCAATCATCCAGATAAACCTGTAAGAACTTATGTATAAAGTCCTAGAAAACCTAGACAATAATGTGCAAAAATAATGTAGGTGTATTCTTTAATCGTGTATGCAAAACTTCCCCACTCAATGGTGAAATTTTTATTCTCTTAATCCTCTTTAGCTATCCTTACCTGATGATATCTAGAAAATCCATCAGTGAAGGAGTAGATCTCACACCTGCAATGCCTTCCAAGATTTCTTTAGTAAATGGTGTGGGAAAAGGATCAATTACACATGCAACATTTAACTCCCTGTAATCCACACAAATTATAATTCTGCCATCTTTCTTTATATTGATAACCATAGGGATAACCCATTCTGACTCCTCAATGGGCTCAATGATTCCAAAATTCAGTATCTTGTCAATTTCTTCTTTCACCTTGATGCGTAGGTTAAGATTTATCCTGTGAGGCCTCTTTCTAACTAGGCATACACCTTCCTTTATCTTGATTATCATCTTGCCCAAAGATTCATATACCCCTTTTAATTCATGATAACCCCTAGGGAACAGTCATTGAAGTCGTGTAAAAACTCAATTATCTTAAAAACCTCAGATTCAAACCAATAATCTCCAATGATGGCCTCCTTAGGTTCAACATCTATTCCAATGTTGACCTTTTTAGTTTTCATCAGCTCATGGTAGGTGTGTGCCTTCTCATCTACATTGTTTAAGAATTTGCGCATACCCTCCTCTGTATTCTCAACATCCGATTCTCCACTTCTTCATCATTAATGACATAGACCATCTTTCCCTTTTCTTTTACTAAGCATACACACCCAAGTTATTCTACACCTATCTCTTATTCTTCAAAGGGCGCCCAAATATGAATCACGTAATAGTTCCTAAATAATTTCCTTAGCCTTTACAATATCACCCATTATCAAGTTATTCATAACTTGTAATGCCTCATTCACCAGAGGTTTAGTGGAAAAATAGTCAAAGGTTTAAATCATACCTGCAATCAGTTATTGCTAATTTCTAGTCTCTCTATTCAACTCGGCATAGACATACCATGTGTGTGCAACCTCACAAGGTGTAGTAGAACTTGTGCACCCATAGAAAAGGTGGTAAAGCTTCATGCCCCTCTGTCTAGAGTATCTCACACTACTGAACATGGTGCTGAATAAGATCCTTCCCATGAAATTCACATATCTGAGTAGGCACATTACTCCGAAAAATCTAGTAGAGAAGGTGATTCTTACTTCTCTCCATTCTAAAATATTATCCCCATGAACCATCCACTAGTTTTTGTTATCCCACATAGTATATTCCTTCTTTTCATTTGATCTATCCATTAAAATTCCATAGCGCACATGAATACTTTAGGATTTCCTTCCTAAT
This sequence comes from Taxus wallichiana var. yunnanensis, assembly GCA_018340775.1. NCBI lineage: Eukaryota > Viridiplantae > Streptophyta > Pinopsida > Cupressales > Taxaceae > Taxus > Taxus wallichiana. The sequence continues at coordinate 635,898,426 of CM031237.1, read as the reverse complement.
TATACCTTGGTACATGGTTGCTTTGCCCAAACACCTAACATGATGTGGCCTACTTATGTGCGTAGCTGCACTCCTTACTGCGTACCTAGTCATTTCATAAGTTCCATGTGCCCAATTATCACATGAAACACTAGTAGTATCACTCATGGACTATGCATCATCCCACTGGAGAACTCCTTCCTTTGATGGCTCAAGCACTTTCGGATCTCTAATGGTGCACACATAATTTTTTTCAAATCCTCTTCACTTAAGGGCTCTACATAAGGTGTAACTTTTCCATCTGCCAAAGGAATGATGACGCGCTCTTCCTTGTTTTCAAAACTTATATATCCTTTATTGAAGCACATGATTTGCATTGTTTACATAACACTAAGGGCACCCAAGTAGTGTTGGAAAATTGTCTGCTTCTATAAGTGCCAAGACCTCAAAGTCCCCAGTAAACTTGGCCCCATGTATAGTAATAGATGCATCCTTCAAAACCCCAACAGGTGTGGCTTTAGTCCTTTTTTCCATAAACAATAGATTTGAAGATGGTTGTAATGGTGGTCTGCCCATCTGAATCCATGCATCCAAAGTGAGTACATTCACTTCTACATGTGTCAATCGAATGTTACTTAAAATCCATCCATCAACAACAACATTCAAAGTGATCTCCTTGTCATAATCTAGACTATGAGGAGGAAGGTTAGCATGCAAAATATGTCTTTCACACTCAATTCCAAAGTCGTGGGGTGTTTCCTTTTAACTAGTTCCCCAACAAAGGAATGATGTTCTCTTGTCACAACATCTTGCAAAATTCCTTTAAATCATCAACATCCGTCAGATGGAGCTTAGTTTCCTTCTTCTATTATAACTTATGTGACTACTCTTTCAAACATTGTATCTCACCCTGTAAATTCCTAATCACCTCCATGGTTTCTTGATAAACCTCCTTCTGATGCATAGGGTCTGGATACTTTGCATGTAGTACCTCCTCCTTTGTAATGGCGAGGCTTTTGTTTTGAAACTTATTTGGCATGTGCGGCCTAAACACGTGCGGTAATTTTCACAGTACCAACTCAAGATCTGGTATTAACTTCAAAATCCACGATCTTCCACAAGTCAATGTACTATAGCCATTCCTATGCCCTTGTTTTAATTGTGCTTCTTAATCAAGTGTTAATACAAGTCCGGCATTCTTCATAATTACGGTTCTTTCCACAAAAATAACAAATAATGTTACGAGGGTATTTGTATTTGTAATGATTAGGGGATCCACATGTATAACATGTTCCATGAGGGAGCTCACTTCTTCCACCACCACAACCTTTGCCTCTGAATCCTCCTTGGTACCCTCATCCTTTGCATCACCTCCATCGAGAGGCCTTCATTATGATCATGACCACGATGCTCACCTTTCTCCTTAGAGTTATTTGCAATGCTAGTCTTACACACATCAATATTAGTGACATCATGGATCTGATCAATCAACATGTAATTTTAAGTATCATGAGTCGTAGACCTACAAATATTGCAGTAGTAGGACACATTCTTCCCTTATCCCACATTGCAATAGTGGGCGCGACTTGAATCATGATCCAAGTGACAAATCTCACAATCTAGCAACATAGTGCACACTGAATTATGAGGAAAAATATCCTTAGTATGCCCTTCTACTTCATAATATGTGCACCAAATTCCACTCCACATCTCATGTGCCGAGTTATTTGATAATTTCTCTAACTATTTTGCCATCGCTGTAATCTAAGCCTCTAAAATTGGGCTAACTCATATGTCTACACTCCCAACTTCCTTAGCATGCAAAGCTACCTCAAGTGCCTTGCGCGGATCTATATAAGTCTTATGTGAAATATATCTTCTAAAAGGCATGATAAGTCCTCCAAAAACCATTGAGCATGTTGGCTTGGGTGAATGTCATAAGATAGCTTTGATAAAAGGATCTTGAATTGTGCATCATAATCCCAAACACTCTCAGTTGTTCCTTTCTTGATGTCCTTCAACGTGTTGATGCTCTTCTTCTCAAACTCAAGGATATGGAACTCTGCTAAGAAATCATCATGCAGTATGGTATATTCTACACAAGTTTGGTTTGGATCATATTTCATGTACCAACTATGCGCGCGCCTTTGTAAAGTAGTTACAAATTGGCTTGCCTTGTGCTCTAGAGTTGTAATCCCCTTCACGCACCATAATATTTCATACATATTCATGTTCTTAGCTTCATCTTCTGTCCCTTTGTATTCTGGAAGATGAAGAGACATCTCCATATAAATATTCTGGGGCTAGTACAAACCATGCCCACTAGATCCAAAACTTGTATTTCCTCCTGTGTTTCCTCTTCCCCTAAAACCATGAGATCCACAAAATCCCAAGCCACCTGATCCTCCTAATCCCACTCTTGAAGTAGGTAACAGACCAAAGGATGCACTACCTTGTTCTCCTATAAGTAAGGAAAATCACCGTAATGAAAGAAATAAACAAACCATGAAAAAATTTCTAGTAACCTTTTATGCAAACCTAAAATAACGGTCTCTATAAGACCTTAAAAAATGGATGTCATAAATTATTTTGGATGCTCTTGAGTACTCTCCAAACATAGAATGCAAATTCTATCAACACAAAGAATTCAACAGAGTTTTTCTACTTCAAATTCAAGAGGATTTGAAAGGAAGGTAAACTTGTAATTTATAGAAGCAGAAGGTAGTTGAAATCAGTTACACACGGATAAATGAGTATGATAAAAATAGCATTGTGGGAAGTTGCAATAGTGTCGGGGTAGTAAATAAATTAATTGCAAAAATCTGCATCTAGAAAGGTGGTTGTACATGCATTTTAATTGCCCCCACCTTTCTAAGATTCTAGAAGTGTAGTTAACTAGGGTAAGGATATGAAGTCCAAGTGGTAGATGATTAGGATGTGCACACACTTAATTATTTAATTATTTAAATAATAAATAACAATTAATTTAGCCAAAGGGTACACGGGATTAATTTAATTAATCCAAAGGGGTACAATATGTATTAATTAATTAATTTAATCAATTAATCACAAATGGGTGAATAACAGGGCATACTAGGATAACACTGGGAACAAGTGGAAACATAAGTGTAATTTTGGGGTGTCTACATTTTTCCCCTCTTTAAAGTGTTATTGCAAAGTAATAGTGCTTTAAAGATAGTAGATGCATGTAGATCGGTGAGCGGAAAAATTGTGAAGCATTGAGATGCCCCAACAAGCAGAATGGTAGAGGAATGCCCCCTCAAGTGGGTGGATGATGCAGCAAGGCGGTGGAAAACCATTTGATAGGAAGGAAAAAAAGGATTAGAATAAGGATGGGAAGGGACTGTGTTCATAGCATGAACATTATTTGGAGAGTAATTTTAGAGCAACCTTATTTTTGTTGTTGCACAATAGAGTTGTCACCATGATTATGAAAGAACCAAGATGGTTAACCCAAATACGCGCAAAACAAACACACACAACAAAGAAAAGATAAAAAGGAAAACAAACCCAATATACAAAGTAGGTGTTGGCATCATGGGTTATAAAGGAACCAAGATGTAATCACACTACTTGTAAGTGGTCTAAAAAGAGTAAACATCAACAATGCAACACAAATTCGAAAAAAAAAGACAATCATCCATGCCCCTAATGCATGCCATAATGATGATTAAGTAGATAAAAATTCTCTCAAGTGGGAATAGGATCAGACTAGAAGAGCAGAGTTAAAGTGACTCCTTATGACACTCTTTTTGAATCCATTGTGCAAATGATCAAAGTTGAAATTTCCCCAAGTGAAGTTATATCGTGAAGGAAAAACAATTTGTGTGACTTGCCCCAAGCAGAGTTAGCATATCATGCAAAGGGAAGAAAATGATAGTTGTAAGATTGGAACGAGCACTAGGGTAATAGATAAATGTGCGATGTTTATCAAGATTGTATTGAGATATTGAAGGATTAACTTCAAGGGTTTTGTAATTGTAGGATTTCTGTGACAAGTGAATGTTTGTTCAAAAAATTGTAATTTTTTTATTTTTGAAATATTTGATTTTTTTGGATTTTCGCAAGTTTTGAAATACAAATGAAAAAAATGAAGACATTCCATGGCTTAAATAAACCAGGAGGAAAACACAACACGTGTAAATGACAAAAAGATATAAAAGAAGTAATAGAAAGAAACCCAATATGAACAAGAAGAACCACACCAAAGTTATATGTGAACTAGGATGTGAATAAATTTCTTGTAATTGGTCCATGAGCACATTCCAGATACACAAGGTTATTCAAATTATCAAACATAAGAAAATAAGATAATAATATACAATACAAAATTCCATATGTACAAATGTTAAACAAGTAAACAAGCTAGTGAACAAAAATTAGGCTAAAATTTTCCTGTTTTTCCTATGGTTTAGTTATGTTCTTTTGATTTTCCTTTAGGAATAAATCACCGATTTCAAACTCTTGAAGTTTGATCTTGTGATTATAATTATAGCATAGTCTATTCTAATATACCCGCATCTGATTTAAGGTGCAAAGTCGTCTCTCATCTAGTAATTCTAGTTATGTAAGGCATGCAACATGGTAATCCTCTTCATGAATGAGATGTTGGAGGGAGACACGAAGTGAAGGTAATTAAAATTCGATAGGTAATATGGCTTCAGAGCCATATACTAGGGAAAAAGGAGTAGCTCCTGTAGGTGTATAGAAGGAAGTGCGGTAGGCCCAGAGGGTAGGATATAACTGCGTATGCCAATTACATCTGTGTTTATTGACTGTCTTTTCTAGAATGGACTTGATAGTCTTGTTTGATGCTTCGATTGGCCATTGCATTGTGGATAATAGGGTGTAGCCCATTTTAGGTGGATATTATATTTCTTAGCTAGGGCTTTGAGATCCTTATTTTGAAAGAACCACCATTTTCAGTGACAATGCAACGCAGGATGCCAAAACAATAGATAATATGGTTGAAGATGAATTTAGAAATATTGCACCCAATAACATTAGTAAGAGGCATAGCCTCAACCCACTTAGTGAAATAATTAGTGGCAGTTATAATAAAAGTGTGGCCATCAAAAGATGTGGGATTTATTTTTCCAATTAAATCGAGTCCCCATTTTGAAAAGGGATAAGGTGAAGTAATAGACTGCAAGGAGTGGGATGGTGCATGAATGAGATTATCATGTTTTTAGCAAGCCTGAAATTTCTTCGCAAAGTTTTATGCATCTTCCTCCATTGTGGGTCATGAGTATCCAATATGTAAAATATGCTTTACAAGACTATTCCTCTAGTATAGGTACCGCAAATACCTGAATGTACTTCAGCTAGCATTTGATTAGCTTCATCCTGATTGAGACATATTAAGAGATTCCCATCATAGCCTCTTCGATACAAGGTGTCAGCAAGAAGGGTGTAGCATGAAGCACGTTGTGCTAAGGATATTTTATTAGCTAAATTAAAATTAGGAGGATATGATTTAGTTTGAATGAAGGTGTATATATCGTGGTACCAAGGATGATTAGGACCAACAATCTCACAAACCATGGTGGACTCTAGCAATTCATATGCGGGCACCAAAAGATGTTCAACAAGGAACTCGTGAATTTGATTAGTGTCAAATGAAAGAAGGGAAGTGATACTTGTCATGGCATCCGTTGCTTTGTTTTTTATGCAAGGAACTTGTTCAAAATTGATAATCTGGAAATACCCTCTAAGGCTATCAACCATTATTTTATAACATAAAATCTTTTCATATTTTACTTGATATTCTCTATTGACTTGATTAATGACTAGAAAAGAATCACCAAGAACCGCCAATCAATTCTTATAGGCACAATGAGAAAGAAAACCCTAAGCTTACTATCGGTGCTTCATACTCTATTATTTTATTTATGCAAGGGAAGTTGATATGATAAGATTTAGGTATGAGGTCTCCATCTAGTGTCGCAAGACAATTCATGCTCCATGGATATTGCAAAATCCATCAAATAATAATGTCCATAATGGTGTTGATTCTATGTACAAGTCTTCATCTGGAAATTCAAAATTTAGCAGTTGTGAACCTGGTAGTGGTGTTGCATCCAATTGATCTGCCAGTGCTTGACCTTTCATAACCTTTTGATTGACAATTTCAATGTTAAATTCACTAAGTAGCACAATCCAACTAGACATGCATTCATTATGACTTGTCTCGAAAGTAGGTACTTAAGAGGATCAACCCTTGAAATTATCTTGGTGGTATGATTTAGGAGATAGTGTCATAGATTTCCTTAAGTATAAGAAACTGCTAAACAAACCTTTTCAACCTATGAGTACTTGGTCTCATGCTCAAGAAGAGTTCTGCTCAAGTAATACACAGTTTGTTCCTGAACTTTATCATTATGTTGTGCCAATAATTCCCAAATTGTATGCTCCATTGTATATGTATATAATAATATAGGCTTATCTTGTATAGGTGGCATGAGTACCGGTGGAGATGCTAGGCATTCTTTCAATCTTGCAAATGCATCTTGACAGTCTTGTGTCCATTTGAACTGGACATCCTTTTTAAGCAGCTAGTTGAAATGATGGCACTTATCTACCAATTGAGAGATGAAGTGATGAATAGAATATATTTTTCCTTGTAGGCCCCTTAGTTGTCGAATATTATGAGGAGGTGGCATATCTATTATATCTTTGACCTTGGTAGGATCCACTTAAATTCCTCTTTGTGAGACAATGAATCCCAGAATTTTCTTGAAGTGACACCAAAGACACATTTTTTTAGATTAAGGTGAACCTTGTACTCCCTTAACTACTCAAATATACACCTAAGAACTACTAGATGATCCACCCTAGTCTTTTATTTAGCAAGAATATCATTGACATAATCTTCCATTATGTCATGAAGAAGGTCATGGAAAATAACAGTCATAGCAAATTGATAAGTTGCACCACTATTTTAATGCCAAAGGGCATGACCTTGTAAAAAAATGTTCCCCATGGGGTTGTAAAAATTTTGTATGTTGGTCTTCTTCAGCAATTTTAATCTGGTTATACTCATAAAATCCATCCATCAGAGATAACATCTCATGGCCCACAGTAGAATTGACAAACATGTCAATATTAGGAAAAGGGAAATCATCCTTAGGATATGCCTTGTTAATGTCATGAAATCTATACAAATACATATCTCGGGGTCTTCTTCACAACTAGTACCATATTAGATATCCACTCTGAGTAGTCAATGCACCGTATGAAGCCTACATCCAATAATTTTTGTAGTTCAGGCCTTAACAAGCAATGCAACCTTGGGATGCATTTTACGTAGTTTTTGCTTTACAGGTTTAACATCTGGGTGCACCACAAGGTGATGAACCACAAGAGAAGGATCAAGACTAGGCATATCTTTGTAAGACCAAATGAATACATCCTGAAACTTGGTTAGAAGTGTTGTGAAGGCTTTGATTTCAGTTTCTGATAAACTGGCACCTAGTTGTAACAATTTGGTTAGTCTTCAGTTCCAATGTTAATGGTTGTTGTCTCTTCTACCAAAAACTTAGAAGTTTCATTATCTTAAAATGATGCTAGAGGCTTGTGTATATTGTCAGATATTTTTGATCCAAATCTCCTCTCTCTAGTGCCTCTGAAATGTTTTCACTAGGAGATGCATCCTTTTCTTTCTTTTTCTTTTTCATTTTTATTTCTCATATAATGCCTCAAAAAGGTTTTCACTATGTGAGATATAATTTGTCTTTTTATGTGTTTAATTTATTTTTCTTTAGGACTAGATATTTTAAGTTCTTCTCCGAAGTAAGCGGTAGCATCAAGGTTTATATCGAAACCCTTCTTGTGATTCGACAAGGGAAAAGGGTTTCAATCCTTGAGGAACTCCTGGATCGCCTCATCATTTTGAAAGAGATCCATAGAAATATGACACTGTTGGTCCTGATCAATTTGGGAAGGATAAACAACGCCAAGGGTTTGAATGGATAAGTAGTCTAGGAAAAGTGTAGTTTTGGCTAGGTCTTCGAAGAGGCTATGTGTGGAACTAGTCTCAATTTCAGAATCTGAGTCTGCATTGCTAGATAATACATCAAAGACTATAGGCCTCTTCTCATATGTCTCATATCCTAGACCATATGTGTAAAGGTTAGACTTGATATTCATAGGTTTAAGAACATCATGCCCTTGTGGACCAAGGCATCTTCCTTTCTAGTTCATGTTTTCATCATTTTATGGCCCTTGGTGTAATCAATGGATTTATAGCATTCTACCATCATGTCATCGTATAGCCAAGATTTGTCATAGATTAGAATATGTTCATATTATAGATATCCATATTGTCTCCAAAGAGTGTTTTTGAGATAGTAAGTTGGAGGTTCTTGTAAATGAGGAGCATTAGGATGCCCATAGCTGTGAGGTGATAATGGGAGTTTTCCAACAAGAAATGCATTTTCAAGTGTGTACTTACCTAAGCCTTTATTAGAGAATGTAACTTTAGGTGACACCATAGATTCTTCAAAAGAAGACGTGGAAGCATGAGGGTGTAATATTACATCAGGATCAATACGGTTGGTAACAATAGAAGTTGTGCTAGATCTAGTTGTGCTATCAGTAGATGGAAAATAGTTTTCCTTTTTGCACCTTGCTTCAAAAACTTACAGTGTTCAAAGGGTTCAATATCACCACGCAAGGTGAACTCTCTTCTGTTATGTTGAAAATTTATGCATTGATGGAAATTGGAAGGTATTGTGTGCATTGCATGCATCCAAGGTCTACCCAAAATAAGGTTATATGATGTGTCTACGTCAACTACATGACACAGTTTCAAGGAGCTAGGGGCCTGCATATATGGGAAGAGTGATAGTACCACATGACTAGCGCTCAGTATTATCATAACCATGAATGGTAATTATATTAGCATCTAAGTCATTTATTGTATGATCAAGGCAACAAATCATTTTTATAGAACATATGTTAAGATCCGCTCCATTTTTGATAAGAACTCTCTTGACTTTATGATCTGTAACATAGGCTTTGATGTACAAGGAGTTATTTTTTAATAAAATTTGGGTTCAACATATCTTGAGGGCCAAAAGATAGGATAGGAGTTTTAGGCATAAGGTTCACTATCATAGCCTGAAACTATTGAACATTGAGAGTATGAGGAACATGCAATTCATTTAGAGCACAAGTGAGAATATCATGAAAGCCAGGTGACTCTTTCAGTATTTCCATGAGAGAGATATGTGCTGGTGTGTTTGTTAATTGTTTGATGAAGTCATACTGACCGACTGGTGTGGAAGATTTGGCATTAGAATTTGACTTTTGATTTGAAGGAGCTGTTGGTTTAGACGTTTAAACATCTGCATAAGACATAGAATGTTGGTTTTTTTAGGAACCCATATCTTTCATTGGCGTGTGGTCACAACATTACTCGAAGGTGTGAATTTAATGGTCGTCATTGTAGATGGTACTTCCTCAATAAATGATATAATTGAACTAAAATCAATGTTATTGGAAGAGCGGCCTTTGTCGGTATTTTTACTTTGTCACCGCCGTATTTGGGAAATGGGTTTGAGAACACCTTAATATTGTCATTAGGTGTTCTATTTGGTGATGGTTCTTCAATAATGATATCTCCACTATCAATGAGGTCTTGGAAAAAGTGACGTAAGTGAAAGCATCGATCATTCGGGTGACCGTAAATGCAATGAAAATCACAATAAGTATCAGCCTTGTACCAAGTAGGCTTGGGTTCTCCCTCAACCCAAGGTCTAGTGATGGGATAAGTAACCATGTTTGCATTAACAAGTTGTTGAAGGAAATTTGATAGAGGTTCTCCCAAAGGAGTGAAATGACATCGTTTAGAATTAGGAGAGGAGGAAACCTCTTTGCTAGGAATAATAAGAGGTTGTTTACCTTTGTTTGGTCTAGTCTGAGTGTTTTGGACATTGTGGACATTGTGGTTGTCTGTAATACCATCATTGACCATATTACGATTGTGGTTAACATGTTTAGATTTGTCTTGGTGAGATCTATTAGGATGATTACTATGTTTCCCATTATCTTTTGAATGAGGTTTAATCAAACCTTTTGCGATAAGGGATTTTTCAATCTGCAATCCTTTCTCAATAACTTCTTCAAAAGTATTAAGGAAATGCATTTGCATGTGAAAGGATAGCTCACTATTGAGATTGGGTACAAAGATGCTCACAAGCTACTTCTCAGGCATGGAGCATGGGAAACGGCTAGCAATCCCATGCCATCTTTGTAGGAATTGTGCGAAGGTTTCATTTGTTCATTGTTTGGCATTACACAAGTCCATCATTGTAATTTCAGACTCTATGTTGAATGATAAATGTTTGACAAACTTCTCTGAGAGGTCTGTGAAAGTTTTTATAGATCCCTTAGGAGGTGTAGGAACTAGTCCAAGGCTTGTCTTCCTAGACTTCGTGGAAAGAGACGCATTAAGAATACATCACTATAGGCCACCTATTAGTAAGCCATATAAAACTTCTTGATATGCTCTCTAGGATCATCCTTTCCCTTGTATTTTTCAAATTTGGGCGTCTCAAAATATTTTGGAAAAGGAAAATGTAAAATGTCCTTTCATTTACCATTATGCTAAACTAGACTCCCATAGTCTAAAAATTTGTGCTACTTCCAGACATTATGCCAACATTTTACGTGCCCATGTTCTATTCTGAAGATGAAAAGATACCTCCATCCCGTCCCCCAAATAACATAGATGATGATTGCGTCGCCATAGATGAATAAGCTACCTAATTAAATCCTAAACTTGACTGCAAGTTAACTCTATCTACTACAACTCTACTTCCCACACTAGCTTTGTTACTGTTAATTGTCATAGAATCTGTAAAACCAAGTGCAAAGGATGGGTCATCAGGTAGGATCAGATGCACACCCACAGTTCTCAAACTTTCTTCACACGCACCTTCATCTAAAGTGGAAGAGGGTTCTCTCGCCTCTGCTTTCTCAAATGGGGGATTTCCACATGCTCTGGCTCCACATCCTCTACATGAGCTCCAAATCCTTTATGATCCATCTCCCTCTGCAACACCAGTCTTTCCATGATCTCTCATTTCTTCTCTAAGTCCCTCTCGCACACTTTATTAAACTTAATCTGCCTTTCTTCTCTTTGTCCCTTTGCTGATAGATCCGCCATCTCACATGGTGGAGTTTAGCTAGCCTTAGATTTTTCTTCCAAATCCAGGGTCATAATCAAGATCTTAGTTGCCAAAGGAATTCCACACAAATAAGATCCCATGGGATCACGTAAAAATTTGAACTCAACAACCTCAGGACAAGAGTAAGTAGAAATTACATACTCCGAATATAGCTATTCAAAGCACCAAAGAACCAATGATCCACACCATGCGTACACATCATATCTCGCATCATAAAATTCCTAGAATTCTTCCAAAGCATCTAAAAAAGTATGCAAAACCTCAAATTTCTCTTTGATTCATAAGAAACCAACAACTTGTACAAATCTATATCAAATATGGTGAAGAATGTCTCATACAACTCATCATAAAAATTCAGCTTAACCCACGAGTGAGCATTAAATTTAGGTACAATGCTAAATATTTGAGAATACTCTTCTTATAAATTCTCTAACCACTCTTTAATACTTGCCAAGGTCAACTAAGATGTATTCATCATACAACATCCCCGCAAAACAATTGAAAAAGAGGTCCTGCCACGGAACCAAAATGTAGCCTAAATTTTACCACCAACAACCCAATGCATGTTGGCATATCACTCGAATGAACCGAGCACTCAACCAAAGAATGCAAGGGTACCAAGTTCCTCTTTTATGTTAGATTTTTCTAGAATTTAGCATGATGATACGAGATATTTTAGATCCATCAAAGATAATTAAGTATAACAAGGTGCATAAACCAGATCTAGATCATAACGTGAGAAAGTATAACTTAAACAAGTATCAAGATTAATTCCACCATGTAATAACTAGTAAGAGACATGCTTACAACCAATATCTAGTCACAATGATCCATTATATTAATTAATGCAACGCAAAAGATTCATACATATACCATAATGTCACCATAAGTTATGCACACTCAAGATCCCACAACATAACTATAATACAAAAGTAATGATAATCCCAATCCATGCAAATTAATACATATTTACAGGGGTGGGAACTTTCCCTTCACCACCTTTTCACCTTTCAAAAATATGCTACATGCTAATAATATCCATGTGCCTTTACATAATAAATACGAGAGCATGTAAGCTTGTTAATAATAGATTATCTAATAATACAACTGCAATATAATCCTATTATTATCTCCAAAACACTACATGATGTTTGATCTTTTACTCATCCAAAATATCCTTTACGTGCTCCTTAAGTCTCCAATAAAATCTTCACTACAATCTACGTCCATAATTATCCCCAATCTATAAAATGGCAAAGTCCTTATTTCAAACCATCATGGGCATGCCTTGTTCGTTATAGTTCCGCATGCGTTCATGCACCCAATCCACATGCGCCTTCATACTTAAGTTGTATTACATCAGCTCAACATTGACCCTTTGAATATACATAGTACATTGCATGTAGGGAGAGGCAAGAAGCCATCACATATTTTTGGAGAAAATATTAAAGCCCCAAGAAATTCACAATAACCCAATCAAGGAATGGGGAATAGGGGTACAAAAGGAGAGAAATGACCAAACTTTTTTTTTGTGCAGCCCCATTACAATTTATAAGAGAAAATGTGAGAGAAAGGGAGAGAAATCTAAAAGCTTGCCTCAAACTCCAAAAAAATCCATCATTATGTATGTTTTCAAAGCCCATACCCTTTTGTAACCTACCTTTTGGAAGAAGGAATGACCTCCATACCTTCAATCATTTGAGTCTTGCACCTATAATCATGTAGCTTCATCATCATTTTACTCTCACCCCCATAATTTTTTATTTTTTATGTTTCCATGCTAAAGATCTCCGAATTACCTTTCCAAGAACATTTTTCTTAGATCGATACTCTATGAAAAAGTTATGGAGGTTTTGAAGGGTTGATTTTAGTGCTTGGATCCATCTCCTTACACAACCAAGCTACTCCCTTGGGTTGCCCCTCAATGTTTCACTAAACTTTTTATTGCTTCCACCTAACTCAGCAGTATTTTTTGACTCAAAGCAGGACATTTTGGAGGCGGGGTTTAATCTTGATTGCATCGGGGTGAGTCATGCATCATGTCGATGCAAACACCATATCGCACCTGAGGGGGATCATGCATCATGCACCTTTTTCTCTTATTTTTATCCCCACGGATTTGATATATTTCCTTTTTGTCTAGTTGACCGGGCTCTCGACATGTATTCACCCCCATGGACCCTAAAAACTCATCCCTAAGTTCCTTACCTTGTGATTCGGGTTCGAACCTAACTCACCATCTAAACCATTCTGACCATACGAACATGTTGTTGTGACCCAAATCCCGCACCTAATGTCTCATTGACCCCGATTTGGATGTGTGTAGCCCTCGAACTCATCTTTTAACTTACTTGACATGAGAGTCACTCCTCCTACCAACCAATCATGTGTCCGCAAATATCCACATTTCTCTGTTTCCTCACCAACTCGGCACACTACCCACTAATATAAATCCTTGTGAGCTCTTGTCAATCTTGACTAATGCAGCCTGTCAAGCCCATTTATTAATATCATTCATATGATTGATAATTTTTCATTTAAGCATGGTTTTCTAATGCATGGGGATGCTTTGTATAGGTATATCCTAGTGAGTTTAATGCATTTTCCTTTCTTTTGTTCATGCAACATGATTAACCATATAACTTCCTACTAACTTCCTTCATGAGAAAAATGTGGTGATGTGTGCAGGAAAATAGTGAACGATTATTGCCAATGTAATTAAGGAGCCCCGAGTTTGGAGTTGGAGTGTAGAAGAATAAGAATTTTTCTATCTATCGGCCTATACGTATGGGTCTTGTGTCTAGTAGTCTTATAGGAATTTATGAGTCTTAATTAATATTGTTAGTGGAATACATTAATGTTAATTAATTTTGGAATATTTTGTAACTACCTTTGTCTATATAGAGACACCTCCATGAAGAACAATAGTAGCTTTAGTAATATATTTTACATCTGCGGTATAACTTGTTACATTCGTACTTTTCCTTTCTACACTGGATATGGCATGGAACTTATTTGAATTAATATAAGGAGACATCATTTTGAGTATCTTGAGTTGTTAAGATTTCCTCTGTCCCAAGGAAGAGCAAGGGCCCACTCGACTATGGAGACAGAAGGTTGTTTACGTTTACATACGCATATGGTTTTCTGATAAGTTATACTCACTCAGTTTCCTTACTTGTAATTTCTATTTCAGTCCATCTCATGCAATCCATGCTCAAGTTTGTTTACTTTCCTTATTGAAATTTCCATTCAAAATGTGTGTTTCCTCTTATGAAAATTCTAGTTAACGTGTGCTTTTACTTTTACTGCAAGTTTTAATTATGAGTGTGTAATTTCAATTTCATTCTTTCAATTCTGTGTGTGTGCATTTCCATTTGAGTTAGAAGTATAGCTTTTAGAATTCATTTTATTACAAGTAACTTAATTCTGTAGATTTATATTACATTTCCATAGATTATTAGCAAATCCAAGAAGATCTAACAGAAACCCCCAACAAAGGACCCAATGGTAGAACTCCATTGCATACAACCTAGAAAAATAACCCTTGTTTGATAATGACACTAGTAGATTAATATATTAGTTAAATGATTGGAAAATACAACAACCCATCATTTTTGGCACCATTTTTAGGGAACCATAAGCACAACACACCATTTTATTCACTTTATATGTTATGGGTGTTAATGGAGTTCATCTATGCAACCAATGTAGAAGTTATAATCAACTTTGATGCATAGGCCATGGGACGATCAAGGGAGATTATACCACACAACATCTAACAAATATCTCCAAATATAATATATATATGAGCAACATAGATAGTGACACTAAATATAATCAACTGATGATGCCCTTCTAAACATTCTGCATCATCCTATTTGGAACCAGAACAACATTCTGAAATGGGCGACAACAGAATAATGAGAACCGACCCTTGGGTAGAACCTTTACTTATCCCATTGTCTTGGATGAATATGAGGATGCACCTATGAAAATATCTCACCATCCATCCTCCCTATCTTTCAAGGCATGTCTGCAGAAGACCCCGATCATTTCTTATTTTAATTCAAAGTTCTTTGCAGAGATATGACTACTAAATAGACAACCAAAAACTCAAACTCTTTCCTTCCACTCTCAAAGACTCTACCATGAGATGGTTCATGGATTTTCCTCTAACTCCATTCATTTTTGGGAGGCCATGGAGACAATATTTTTGATAAATATCAGACTACTACAAGGGAAGGGATAGGAAAGAAGAGTTCTTTCAGATAAAGCAAAAAGAAGATGAAAACCTAGAGGATTATCTAGATAGATTTCTCTTTCTCCATCAAAGGAGTGGTTATGAGTTACATGCAGAAATCACTAAGAAAATTTTCCTTAAAGGGATTGATGAGGAAACCAAGGATTCCCTCCATCTTATGGGAGGAGGTGATGTGCACAAACTTAGTATGGAACAAATCACTAAGCTATGCCAAAGTTACTCAAGAACATGAGGAGGTCTACAAAAAAATAACAACATCCAAACTTTCCCTAGGAACCTCTAAACTTCTGGAGGAAATGGCTAACATGAAAATAGACATCTTGTCACAATTGACATCAACCATTGATGGGATAAAAGCCAAAACCATTGTTGCAAAAGAACCATTGGACATATATTTCCCTAAATGTAAGAAAGTGACATCCTTTGAGAGAGTGTCCTTTAGGGGTCATGGACATGTGTTTGATCTGTGATGTTGTTGATCATGATACTAAGCATTGCACTTTCTTACCTCAGTTGAAAGGAGGATTGAATGTTGTCTCTCAAGCTGATGCAGAGGTAAACTTTGTTCAAAGGCCAAATAATCAGGTTGTGTATGCTCCTCGACCTTTCAAAACCCCTGGAGGATGTCATGGCCAATCAGGCTCCTCAGCCTACTTGGGGACAACCTAAGTGGACACCACCAAATTGATGGCTTACCCACATCCACCACCATGGATGAGTCCCTATAATCAGCAGGGTTGGGCACCACCACCAATGCAAATCCATGGAAAACCAATAGTGGGCACCTCAATAGAATCCAAACCAAAACCAACAATGGACACCAAAACAAAATACTAATCAACAGAGGAGGTTCCAACAACCACAATAGGATTTAATGCCCCCACCAAAAACTATCAACAACATGGACAAGTAACACAAACAAAACTTCCATCCCAACCTGTAGTGAACCCTAAAAATTAGCAGATAACTTCACTTGATGAAGCAAGATAAAATGATACAATACAGTTAATACTATCAGTAATTTGAGACTAAGGTTTGGGAAAATATTGAATCCTCCTATTGTTATCACGGAAATACCTATAGATAATGAGAAAGAAGAGACACTTAATGATGATGAAGAAACTACACATACTCCACAAACACAAGACACTAGGAATCAAGGAAAGAATCAACATGTTCATACAACTCCTTTTCCTAAACGATTGCAGGAAACTCAAACTGCAAATGAAACAATGCTAGTTCAAGAGTTGAAAAAGGTGAACATTGAGGTCCCACTTCTAAGAGAAATAAGGGATATTCCTTGAATTAAACTAGACCATTCAAATGAGTGTATAAAGACACTAGGGAGGAAGAAGAAATACCCAAAAATAATCAAGGTGGAAGGGAATTTAGCTGATCTTGTCATTGGCACACTTATTTCACCAAAATACGGGGATCTTGGGAGTCCAGTCATTACTATTTATATAAATGATTAGTCAATATCTAACATGTTGGTGGATCTTGGTGTTGCTATCAATGTTATAACAACATATATGTTCAATTTGTTGTCTTTAACAGATTACAACCAACCAACACGTGCTTCAATTAGAAGATCAATCTATTTTCATACCCGATGGGGTGATTGAGGATATAATGGTCATGGTTGAATCTTGGGAGTACCCTGTGGATTTCATGGTCTTACAGCCTAAATCTCGGAAGTTGGGATACCCAGTCATCTTAGGAAGACCCTGGTTGGCCACTATTGCCACATATATCAACTGTAGGTCAAGAAAAATGACTATTTTAAATGGGAAAAAATCTAAGCATATTTCATTATACCCTCCTCCCAGTTGTATGTGTATGATTGTGAACATGTATGGGTAGATTCTTCGGATACTAACTCTCTGAGTCCTTCTTATCTGGCCACCATTGTAGTAAAAAATCACATGACCGAAATTGTTGAGTCATATACACTGCTGATGAAGAAGGCTCTGTGGCTATGGAAATCAACACTATGGCTACGAAAATTGAACCTAAGGCTATCAAACCATCTATTCTGAACACTTCCATATTATTACCTTTGGTAAGTGACAGTTCTAATGAAGATTGTAAGGACATCTATGCTTACAATGCACAATGCACAGCCACTGATTTCCATTGTCCTTTAACCAAGATTATGTCTCTTGATAATGTAACTATTTTACACATGCTTCAGCCTCATGTTTGTCCCTTAAATTCCTTAATCACTGATGTAGAGCTCACTATTTTGAAAGATACCAAGCAGGTGACAGTTGACATGGGAAAAGAACTGACCATTGAAATAATTTAGAGGTCATTCAAGAGGCTAGGGTTTTTGAAATTTGAGGAAACATTCCCAAGATTTTTCTTGGGATTATACTAATATGAAGGGTATTCATCCCAACATCTGCACTCACCATATCTACATTGAGGATGTTAAACCCATAAGATAGCTACAACGAAGAATTAACCCAACACTTAGAGACATAGTCAAAAATGAGATAGAAAAATTGTTGAAGGTAGGGTTCATCTATCCTATATCTAATAGTCAGTGGGTATCACCATTAGTTATAGTTCCCAAGAAAAATGGTAAATGGAGGATCTATGTAGACTATAGGGAACTTAATAAAGCCACCAAGAAAGATTACTTTCCCTTATCATTTTATTGATCAGGTTTTGGACAATCTCACAGGTAAGAAATATTTTTCCTTCTTAGATGGGTTTAGTGGGTATAACCAAATAAGTATTGCACTTGCTGATCAGGATAAAACCACCTTTACCTACCCTTGGGGTACATTTTCATATCGGGTCTTACCATTTGGGATTTGTAATGCACCTGCTACTTTTCAGAGAGCAGTCTTAGCCATTTTTGCAGATCTCACAAATGACTGTGTTGAAGTTTACATGGATGACTTCACTATCCATGGATCCACTTTTGACAAATCTCTAAATAATCTTGAAAAATTATTAAGTAGATGTGAGTAGCACCAACTCTCCCTAAGTCATGAAAAATTTCTGATTATGGTTTATCAAGGAATTGTTTTAGGCCATCATGTTTTTGCCAAAGGAATATAGGTTGACCCCAAAAAGATATTGCAATCATCACTCAGTTGCCTACACCAAAAAATCATACTGACATCAAGAGTTTCCTTAGACATGTAGGGTATTATAGGTGATTCATCAAAGACTTTAGTAAAATTTTGCACCTATGTTTTCTTTTTGACAAAATATTGTGTTTTTGAATGGTCCCCTCAGTGTCAGCAGCATTCGATATTATCAAGGAGAAGCTAACCACCACTCCAATCTTGAGAGGACCCGATTGGGGAAACCTTTCCATATTCACATTGATGCCTCTAACATGGCCATGGGAGTTGTTCTTGGACAAAAATGAAGAAGATAAGATGTATGCCATTTAATTTATCA
Organism: Taxus wallichiana var. yunnanensis; assembly: GCA_018340775.1. Lineage (NCBI taxonomy): Eukaryota > Viridiplantae > Streptophyta > Pinopsida > Cupressales > Taxaceae > Taxus > Taxus wallichiana. Next base: position 635,879,550 of record CM031237.1, on the reverse strand, counting down.
ACAAGAATTTGCCCCCTATGGAGAGAAACTACACCACTACGGAAAAGAATTTTTAGTTGTTGTTTATTCCCTGAATAAATTTTGACATTACATTACTGGGTATAAAATATTTGTTTATACTGACCACTCGGCCATATGGTATTTGATGAATAAACCAATAGTCGAGGTCGGATTATTAGATGGTTACTCTTGTTACAAGAATTCAACTTGACCATTATTGATAAGCCAAGGAAATCTAATGTTGTTGCTGATTTTCTTTTGAGATTGAATGTTTTAGGTGATGAAGAAGCAGTCCAAGATCATTTTCTAGATGAACATCTTGTTTGTTGTATCAACTCAACCTCCATGGTTTTCGATCTTGAAAATTATTTGACTATAGGGAAGTTTCCTACCTATTTTACTCATAAAGAGAGATGAAGATTAGTCAAAAATAGTGCAACATATAAGTGGTGTAATGAAATTTTATTCAAATGTTTTCTTGATATGGTTCTTCGTAGGTGTGTTCGGGAAGATGAAGTATATGACATACTGAGAGCTTTTCATGATGAACCTGGAGGAGAATTACTTAGTAAAAAGGAAAATTCACAAGGTCCTTGGAGTTGGATACTATTGGCCTTCCCTCCACAAGTATATAAAAAAGTATGTATGGCAATGTGATGCATGTCAAAGAATGGGGAAACCTACACTATCCATGGAAATGCCTCTCAATCCTTAGTTGGTCTTAGGACCATTTGAGAAATGGGGAATCGATTTTGTTGGACCTTTTGATCCCCCATATTTTGGGAAAGCATACATGTTGGTGTGCACTGACTACATCATGAAATGGGCTGAGGTTCAAGCACTAACATCTACCACTGAGGACTTTGTTGCTGACTTTTTGTACAATCACATAATGCTTGAGATTTGGTGCTCCTCGAGCACTTGTATATGATCAGGGACCTCAATTTGTGTCTAACATGATTGAGGCTTTTTTGGAAATCTACCGAATCAAGCACCAAAAATCATCACCATACCATCCCCAATCCAATGGGCAAGTGGAGGTGAAAAACCGAGAAATTGAGAACATTTTGACAAAGGTGGTCAACTCGACAGGAAAAATTGGGTACCAAAACTCCCCGAGGTAGTTTGGGCCTATAACACAACCTGGAAAACCACTACTATTTTTTCCCTTATGATTTGGTATATGGAAATAAGCCACTATTACCTATAGAGTTTGAGTTACGCACATGGAGAACAACACTGAAATCGGCATCAATTTGGATGAAGCACAACGAGAACAAGTGATGCAATTGAATGAATTGGATGAAATGCGGATGGAAGCACAACAAAAATAGAAATTATTCAACATCAGAGGAAGACATGGCATGATGCACATATCAAATACCAAAAATTTAACAAGGGAGAATGGGTCTTACTCTTTGATTCCAAATATCAATAGTTTAAAGGTAAGCTATGACATGCTGGTTGGGACCATATCGATCGACAAAGTATTTGATAATGGTTTGTGAGACTATTACCAATTGATGGTGACAAAGGACTCTTCTTGTGAATGGCCACAGACTTAGGATGTATCAGTGTCCTCTGGACAAGGAAACCTTCACTAATGACATCATGCTTTGAGTGAAGAACTAGATGTGGAGGAGGCTCTTAGCCCCTCTTATCATGAGTAATTGTTGTTTTTTTAATTTAAATAAAGGAGGATGATCATGAATTTGATCTTCTTCCCTTAGTTAGTTGTCTTGTTTTCAATAAAATCAAAAATATTCATTGTTTAAAATGCCACTAATCACATTTTTCTCATACTACGAATGTGGAGATCTACGGAAATCAAAAGCTGAATTGGTATGGGTAAGTGCATTCTAATTCACTACGGATATTTCCTTATAAAGAACTTTCCCCATTGCATGAAATTATTATAATTACACCCCTACACGATGTTTGATGCATTTATTGAAGATATCATTCCAAATATTATGACATGAAGTGGGGGATAATAAGTCTTAATTATAGAAGGTACCACTAGTATGAGGATTCCAAGAAGGATGCACCATTTTCTAGGTGGGACAGGTGGAAATACCAATTTTAATGATGATTATGTGTGATACCACATAATAAACCTTCCCATGTATGACCGGTCTTATCAACTTTTCCACCACCAATTTGCATCGACTTCATTTGAGGATTTAGTACATTTCAAATTGATCCTTACTAACTACTTCTTATCATTTCCTGGTGAATTTAAACATACCATTATCATTGCCATTACACTGTGGGTTCAAGCACACACTTTTTCTTATTTCTCTATTGTTTGGATTCACCTTCACCATGGGACAAAAAAAAAAGTCAGAGCCCATTCTCTAGACCCATTATTAGAATGCCATGATTTCACAAGTATTTCATGATTCCGGCTGGCTTGAATTCATACGAAAATTTTAAGGTTTTGACGAAAGTGTAGTAGATGAATTCTTGGAGAATTTTGAAGCTACTTGCTCCCACGTTGGCAGAAAGAGAGTGGAAATCACCAGCCAAGTTGTTTCTGAACTATCTGGCCTGCCATATTTTGGTTTGAAAGTAATGACAAATGCACCCTCAAAGAATTGTTTTGATTTGTTTCATGTCGATGATGAAGCATTTCCCAAAGTAATCCTTACCTCTCAAGGTACTCAAAAAGGAGTTAAGAGAGAAATTTTCCGATATTTGGAGTGAGGTGGCCAAATGGATTAACAGATACTTCATATGTGATGATGGCCAGTCATCATGCTTTTTAGGTGAATATTCCCTCAAAATTCTCATTCATTTAAGAAAAGGTTGCATCAACCCTATCCTCAGGGTAAATTTACTAGAATATTTGGTTGATGTAGTTATCAAAGTAGGCCAAAAATACAAGAATGGAGGAGGAAAAGTAGCACTCAAACATCCAGGGCTCATCCAACTACTCTACTCGCATCAATTTTTTTCAAGCCAAAGAGAAGGCTCGAGCGGATGAGCATGGGGGAAGGTTCCAAGCCAAAGAAGCTCAAAAAGGGGTCACCTTCCATACCTCGACCTACTATCAAGTCATCCTCTCGCCCTCTACATGAGAATGTGGAGGAACCTGTAAGTCAGCAGCGGGTGGAGGACCCTAGTACTCAAGAGAATGTGGAAAATTCTGGTAGTCAAGTAAGCCCATCTTCTATGCCTTCCAGTTTCTAAGGGTAAGAATACCTTTCCTCTCTATTCTTCTATTTCACTACGGCCACGACGGTCTTGTATACTGCATAAACCTAGAAGTTCTCGACTGAGGGTTTTGTTGATGATTCTGCTCTATTCGAGAAGAGAAGGAGGCCACAACCTTGGATGCTCCTACTAAAAATTCTCCAGACGTTATATTCACTACAACTATCCCTATCTCCCACAAATCTCGGATGTGCCCACATCTTCAGAAAACAACTCAGTAGCTCTAGAACCATCTTTTGTACCTACAACATAGATTCCCACTCTGGAATCAATTGTAATGGATATTGGTAGCCACATGTTATGTGAAGCTAATGTACCACAAAGTTATTTGGAGGATATTGCATTCCTTAAGGAACAATTAAAAGGTATGAATGAAACAAATTTGTCTTTACAAACTGAATTTACCCAACGAATAGTAGAAAAGGTTAGAGAAATTACAACTTTACAAGTAGAAGTTAGCAGCCTAAAGCAACAAAGGGATTTAGGTCTTAGCATTTTGAATGATATCAATCAGTTATCTCTTCAGAATTTAGAATTAAAGAAAGAAAACAAAAAATTAAAGGGAGAAATTGAAATCAGCCAAAGTGAGAAACAAAAATTGCAATCTCTTTTGGACTTTGTTTGTCCTTTAGCCTGTAAGCTCCTATCTTGTAGGAAACCATCTTCAACCTACAACATGTTTATTCAAGAACAATTTTACTCTTGGCAGTTATTGAGGTTGTGTTGTCAAGAGCCTTTTGAAGCTCCTGATGGTAATACTTTTCTATCCATTTACAAGAACAATACCCCTGATATTCAAAATTTGCTTTGTGAGTTCTACCTCCATAACATGTTAGTTCCAAATGTCCCTGAATTTTTCATTAACTTATTCATGGGGGATTTTCAATTAAAATATTTCTTCTTCAAAATCATATTGTGTGGGTGAGGAGATGGATATCTTCAATCAAATAGCTCAAATGATAGGATTCTATATTCATCCTACACATCACAATGATGTAGCTATGTGTAAAAACTTCATATCTCTTTACTACCAAGCTGGTATTGGAGAGAATACTTCAAGGATACTACTGAAATGTGTGGAAGACTTTGAAACCTATAGTCAACAATACTTTGGGGCAGCAAGGCAAGCCTGTGACAGGAGGTGGGACACCTTGAGTTTACCATTAAAAAGAAGAGAGGTTATTTCACCTCAAAATTTGAGTTGGAGTATCGAAAAGGGGATGCACTCATCACCATAATTCATCAATTGTCAGAAAAGGATGATAAATAATACAATGACGAATGGGTGGGACTGCAGGTAAGGCCACCACTTCTTCTTAGCCCAAATACAACTTGGAAAAATAATGTTTCCCAATCCAATGAGAGTTTCACACTTGGTTGAGGTAATCTCAAATACTCAGGGATGTAAAGGTACACTGGAAGCAATATGCTGACCAATTTGAAGAGTATGACATGGCCCAACAACTTGGTCACAGGGCAGGGTAGATGAGTTGCATTAGGACATGCAATAGGTAAAGTGTAGGGGAAATGATGAGTACATTATTTGGCTTATTAATATCATTCATATGATTGATAATTTTTCATTTAAGCATGGTTTGTTAATGCATGGGGATGCTTTGTATAGGTATATCCTAGTGAGTTTAATGCATTTTCCTTTTCTTTTGTTCATGCAACATGATTAACCTTATAAATTCCTACTAACTGCCTTTGTGAGAAAAATGTGGTGATGTGTGTAGGAAAATAGTGAACGATTATTGCCAATGCAATTAAGGAGTCCCAGAGTTTGGAGTTGGAGTGCAGAAGAATAAGAATTTTTCTATCTATCACCTATATGTATGGGTCTTGTGTCTAGCAGTCTTATAGGAATTTATGAGTCTTAATCAATATTGTTAGTGGAAGACATTAGTGCAAGTAATTTTGGCATATTTTGTAACTATCATGTGTCTATATAGAGACACCTCCATGAAGAACAATAGTAGCTAGTAATATTTTACATCTGCGGTATAACTTGTTGCATTTAGTACTTTTCCTTTCTGCACTAGATATGGCATGGAAATTATTTGAATTAATATAAGGAGACATCATTTTGAGTATCTTGAGCTGTTAAGATTTCCTCTCTCGAGGAAGATCAAGGGTCCACTCAATCGTGGAGACAAAAGGTTGTTTACGTTTACATACGCATATGGTTTTCTGATAAGTTATACTCACTCGTTTCCTTACTGTAATTTCTATTTCAGTCTATCTCATGCAATCCATGCTCAAGTGTGTTTACTTTCCTTATCAAAATTTCCATTTAGAATGTGTGTTTCTTCTTATGCAAATTCTAGTTAACGTGTGCTTTTACTTTTACTGCAAGTTTCAGTTATGAGTGTGCAATTTCAATTTCGTTCTTTCAATTCTATGTGTGTGCATTTCCATTTGAGTTAGAAGTATAGCTTTTAGAATTCATTTTATTACAAGTAACTTAATTATGTAGATTTATATTACATTTTCATAGATTAGTAGCAAATCCAGAAGATCTAATAGAAACCCCCAACAAAGGACCCAATGGTAGAACTCCATTACATACATCCTAGGACACAACCCTAGTTTTATAATGACACTAGTAGATTAATATATTAGTTAAATGTCTAAGTCTTATCCCGTTGTTCATTTTACCAGGGGATAAAAATGGATAACAATTTTGGCAACTCATCGAGGTCACCTTCCCGCTAGGTGAAGTGATCGGTTGCCTTGTAGCATCTATTGGGCATGGAGACACTTTGTTGAATCCCAAAATTGGTAAAAACCTTGTTTTTTTATCTTTAGTCCACTTGAAGCACTCTATAAAAATGAGCTAACCTCCTACCTGCTTGAATCTCCAAATTTTATAAGAAAATATTGAAGTTTTATTCAAATGGATAATTGTTTTAAAACTTGAAATTTTATTTTCCTTGTTCTCTACAACTCGATTCGTGGGACTAAAAATGGACTTCTAAACCTGTCCCAAAACCTTATTGAAACACATTACGAGTCTTGATAAAATCCTTTGTTGACCTGGAACATCATGGAACTCTATTAAATTCTAATTTTTCCTTCTCGGGCTGCTTGAAACACTTGCGGGGCCGGAACACCCGAAACTCAACTGCTGACTTATAGGAACAAGAAGATGGAATATGTCCCTGTCGATTTTAGTTGCTCTGCATTTGTTTCTCTTTTGACACTTCAACTATTCCTTTTGATATTAAGCTTCTTTAACATGGCTTGTAGAGGCATACCAAAATGGTGTACTATGATGAAATAATGAATTACCAAGAGAAACACGAACCGAAAAATATGTACAAAATGATAAACCATATATACCCCAAGTAGGATACAGTGTGCGAAAGAAATTTTATGCAGAAATAAAACCTACTTTACCCTACAATAATGGGAGAGAGATAAGAATTCAAACAAAACCCGAAACCTCGGTAGGGAAAAGTAGCTTCCCCTTATCAAAACTTATATCCATGTAGATTATTTGTCGTTGGACATAGCTATGTACATGAGTGAAAAATATCATAGCATCAACCAATTTGGATTTTGAAGGATCAAAATATTATTCTTATTACTCTTGAAGGTTGTTGTGTGCAACTAGGTATTCAAGACTCCTCCTGAATGGATTCATTCGTCAAGAAATTTTCACCAAGAGATAGAGAGGAGGGAGATCTTAATTCTCATCAACACATGATAACAAGAAGCTCTCTATGATCTCCTCCTCTTGTAGAGTCTTTGGAATTGGATTGATCTCTTCCATGGTGTTCTTTGGATTCACAATTTGTTTTTCATGGTCATCTTCACCCTCCAGCAAGAAATTTAAAATTTAAAATTCATCCTCAAAATTAGAATCCGGGAAGGATGAAGTGAGAGAAGAGCTTGGAGTTTCTTGCATAGCCTACCTTTTCCCGGGTCCTTTGAACCTATATGTTCTTCCTCCTCATTATGAAGCTAATCCTCTTATCTTGGATTTGGAGCTGCTCTCTTTTATTCCCCTACTGATTTTGCAGCTTTTTACTGGTCAACATCTCTCAAAACAAAATTCCCTCATGGACACTACACTCCAAACATTCAAATTGTTGATCATATTCATTCTCTTCTTTCCTTTCTTCCACTATTGCAGCTTTATTTTTCACCACCTGTTCTTTTCCAACCTTATCCTCCTTCGAGGCTTAACTATCAAGGGGATATTATGAATTATAAACTTTGACACCAAATTTTGTACAATTTTTTCATTTCATCTCTATTGGAATCTTCTCTTTCTGCTCTTCTTGATTGGTTTTTGGATTTCTTCCCGATATGGGGTCGAGAATGTAAGAGGAGGGGTGGGTTGGGGTTCAATTGATACGTACACTATTGGTGGTGGTGGAAGGGGTTTAACATACTACTCTTGTGGAAGGGATTTGGTTTATAAGGGAAAAGGGCATAAAATTCAAGGTGAGATGGAAGATTTGGAGATGGAGAAATGGGTTCCACACTACGGGTATCGGAAAGAATCTTGGATATTGTGGCTTCAGCTAAGATGGAGCTGATTGAGGAGTGGGGAGAGGGTTTGGGATGATAATGCAAGGGTCTCCCATTGACAGGATTTACTGGTGTTGTCTACAAAAGTTTCTATCTCTTGGATCCACTATGTGATCCTTGGAAACATCTCAACTATGAAGTCAAGATTCTTTTGTGGGATATAATTTATTATAATAGGGCCCACCTATGAACAAGGGGTCTTGTAACCAATCTTACATTCTTTTATATGAGACACAACCCTTGAATGCACCATCCTTGCCTCCAATTCTTGAATTTTCAAGTGTAACTCAAGATTCCCAGTGGAAGATATCCTTAAAATTTTACATACCCCTACTCTTCTACAAATCCATAGTCGCATATAACCAAAATTATTTGTGTCTTTTTCATAGGGATATGCCCACTACTTGATTTCCATCATAGTATGTATCCAACGGTGGTTGATAGTAACTCCGAGATTATATGTTGTAAGTGTGGAGGTAGGTCTGAATAGCTTTGTTGTTTTTATAAGTGTGAATCACATGATGAAAATGAAGCCATGACTACAAGACTTCATAAATGGAAGAAAATGAAAGAAATGAAAAAATGGATGGAAATGGGTGGAAAAGAGATGATCTCCAACTCGAGAGAGATGGGTTGTTTGGAGCAATGGATTTGCTAGTTTTTCTTTAGATGTGCTTCTGAAGGTTGGGATTCCACCAAGAGCACAACAAAACTTGATGAAATGAAGTGTATATCTGGATGCACACCTTGGAGTGAAAGAGACCTACTTTCGGGATCTAAACCCTATTGTGTGGCTGCCAATTCATTAAATACACTAGGTAGAACTTAGGTCATGTAATGTAACCCGTGAAACCCGAATTGCCTTATGTCCGAACTTGGGGCTTGTTTTACACTTTTCATAACCTGAAATACATTTTTGGGAATATACCCATGTAATGTAACTCCTGAAACCTGAAATTAAGGATTTTGGGATCTGGGACCTTCTTCAAGCTCTAAAACTCAAAACACTAATATCGGGACTTGGCACTTGTTTTTCATGCATGAAATCTGAAATGAAATAACTGGTATTTTTTATGCTTTTCAATGTTGAACTCCCGAATTTCTTGTAAATTCCTCCAAATTTGTAATTTTGTGATGGAACACCTAAAAATGTAACGCTGACTTCAATGGGATCCCACCGAGTGTGCCAAAACTATTAGCGTGGTCACATGATGGCTAATATATTATAATGGGATGCCTCCAAAAGATAGAACACCGACTTCAACGGGGTCCCACTTTGCGCTCCAAAACTATTAGTGCAAAATCAAAGCACCCCCCCAAATGACCAGATTGTAAATTGGGCATTCAATGTAATCTGCATAACATGGAGTTATCATGAAGTGTGGGACCTTGCGAATCAGATAACTCTTTAGAGAAGGTTAGTTCCTCTTCCTAATCCTACCTACCACAACTACTCCTAATGCAAGAAAAACCTATCTAAACCTATTCTAACATTCCAAGGAGATAGGGAGAGAGATTGCATAAAGGGAAATCCTACACTAGAAGCATTGATACACCAAGAAAAGGAGTGTCAATCACTTTCCCAACCTCGTAAAATGAATAAATGGGTTAATTTGGAGAGGGTGGACAGATGTACCATAGACCAACTTCACTTATGCACCATGGAGAGGGTAGATAGTAGTACCATAGACCATGATGCAATCATTCCCTATTCCCGTATAAGCAAAAAAACCAAAACTTGCAATGAACAAAACACTTGGTTTGCAATGAGAGGCAAGATGAAAACACTAAACCATGAGAGGCTAGAAAGATTAACACAAACACATTTTATTGCTCCTTTGAATATAAATAGTACATTGCATGTAGGAGAGGCAAGAATCCATTACAGGTTTTGGATAAAGGATTGAAGCCCAAATAAATTCAAAATAACCCAAATTGAAGGAATGGAGAATAGGGGTGTAGAGGAGAGAAAATGACTAGCCTTTTATTTTGTGCAGCCCCATTACAATTTATATGAGAAAATGAGAGAGAGAGAGAGGGAGAGAAATCCAAAATATTACCTCAAAATTCCACCAAATTCCATCATTACATCTTCAAGAGTGATGGGAAAGTTTACAAATCCCATACCCTTTTGTACCCTACCTTGTGGAAGAAGGAATGGCCTCCATACCTTCAATCATTTCAGCCATGCACCTAGGTATGGACTTCATGATGCTTCGGCTCCATCTCCTTACACTACCGAGCTACTCCTTGGCTCGCCCTCAATTTTTCACCAACCACTTTGATTTCTTCCACCTAACTTAGTAGTCTCTTTTTTACATAGTGAATCATTTCACACATTTCGTAGGTGGATTTTAACTTTTCACTTGCATCGGGCAAGTCATGCATCATGTCAATACAAACCCCATTCCACTTCCTCAATGGCTCCCCTAACTCAAATGACTAATTTGCTAGTGATTTGGGGTGGGATTTTAGTTTACATTGCATGGAGGGGGCTCATGCATCATGCACCTTGTTCTATGGTTCCACTCCCGCCGACATGTTAGCTCTCCTTTATGTCGGCTTGACCGGGATCTTTGACATGTATTTTCCCCATGCACCCTAAAAATCTCATCCCCGAGATCCTTACCTTACGAGTCGGTTCAAAACTCAACTTTCCACTCGAACCATTCCACCGACCATACAACATGTTGTTGTGACTTGAATCCCGCACCCGATGCCTCATCAACCACCACTTCTAACACGTGTAGCCCCACTTACTCTTCGTTTAACTCACTCAACCCGAGAGCGAGATCCTCCTACCAACCAATCTCATATCACCACGTGTCTGTAGTAAACATCCTCAATACTTTGTCTCCTCACCAACCTAAAACACTACCTACTAATGCAAATCCCTACGAGATCCCACTGCACCGATAATTGCAACATGCCAAGTTGCCAAGCCCACTCAGTAAAACCATGCCCGTCAATGAAAAGTATAGCTCGTTGAGTTATGAATAGGACTCGCCCACTTTTGTATCACATGATCTCACCAAGTAGCTCACCGAGCTACTTGGCAAGCTTATTCTAGCTCGATCACCCTTTAGACGCCCTTTTTGGGGCATTTTTAATCCTTTTTATTTTTTATTGATTTATTTTTAGATTTTTTGGATGTCGAGGCCATGGAGGGGCCATAAAAGACCCCGAAAATAATTTTCTCATTTTTTTCCACTTTTGCCCAATTTTTTTCCTCAATGTGGGTCCCTAGGGCCTGATTGAGTCTTCAAACTTCCTCAAGACCAAGAAGAGGAAATTTCTTCGAATGATTTTGAATTCTCCCAAAATCACCCGTAATTCTCGTGAAACTTTAGATTTCACATGTGGTGGCCCCGTTATGGTGCCTTGCTCGGCCTCTTATCCTATTGTCCATTTTACCTGGGGTAAAAATGGATAACAATCATATTAGAAAATAAATGATTACTTCAAATTTTAGTTAAGAAATCATCTTTACTACATTATCAAACCCCAAAACATCAGTCCCAAGGGCCAATAATTTTGATGGTCTTAATATACATACCAACATTATCTTTTCAAAAGAGGAAATTCTTCATCAAACTCAAAGTCTATTGGTTCTATTTTAGAATAGCAATATTTTAATAAACCAATTTATTTATTTCCCCATTTTCCCATTCCAAGAAAAATGTAAATACATAAAAATAGATGAGAAGCAAGAACACAAATATAAACAATACGTGACAATCATAAAAGCCTTCGAGAAGAACATGTCGAGTTTTAATTAATCATAATAGGTATTTAAATATTCCTCTTAGAAAAGACGTATACCTTAAAATTTTCTGTAAGACACATTTTGTCTATAACTATAAGTGGGCAGGGGTTCATGTTGAACCCACCTTCTATCCAAGCATGGTAAATAGGATATCATAGATTTTGGAAGAGAATATCCATGCTCCCTCACACATGAACCCACTGGAACAAATATATATCAATTACTAAAGATATACAACCATGTTAATATGCTCGGTGTCCACTAGAAGCCCCCAAATGGATTATAGCATGCAAGGTTTACTCCTATGGAAGGGTTTTTAATTATGGGTTTCACACAACAAAATTTTAAAGAACACGTAAATCTAAAAATATAAAATATAACTTAGCAAGATTAAGAAACACCTAGGAAATATTTACCCAGAAATACTCAAATATTTTGAAATATAACAACCAAAGTAAAGGAGATGTAAACCATTCTTGGGTGTATAGAGTCCTGTGATCTTCTTAGAAAATTTCCTATGAAATTGTTTCACTTTTTGTGTAATTCAAGCAAAAATTTCATAGGAAGTTCGAACTCATAAATCCCCAACCATACGAACTACCTTTTCCTCAAAATACGTCTCTACTCTTTTTAAACAAATTTTATAAGTCGTTAAATAAAATAAACTTGTCCATTGATAAAGAAAGAAACCCAGAAAGATCGACTGAAACTAGCTCATCAAATCACATGTAGAGTTCAAGGTCAAACTCGGGATAGAAATCCCATTTTTGCATGGCTTTTCCAAAGGGCCCAACTGGGAACATGCCTAAAAGAATACAAAATGAAAATATGCATGCAAGATAGCTTCTTGAAGAAGATTCAAGCTTTCTAAGGATTTTAATGCCATAAATCCACTCCATGCCACGTAGTGGCTAATTAAACTTACAACCACCCACTATGTTTTTCTCCAATTTTAGTGGGACTTACCAGAGCTAAATAAAACAATAGTTTAAACCTTTAATATTGCATGGTCATTTGACCAATGGACATTTAACTATAAAATTTACATTATGGCATGGTCATTTGACCACTTGATCAAACAAAAATCAAAAGCCTATTATGAATTGCATAGAGCTAAGTCACGATCGATCGAGACCAACAAATTTTAAACAATCAATACCTTACCATGCATGGTGTGGACCGTAAGGTCAAAGATTATATCTCTTTTATTAATTGTCTAAGACCATATGATAATCATTCACAATATTCCATGTAATCATAATGAAAATGGGGTAAGGTGTATAACCTTTTAATTAAATAATGAATTTTCAAACCCCCTTATTAATTAGATTTCAAGGAGTATATACCAAACCACATTGCTATTATACAATCAAATCATTGACCCCCTTACTAAAGAGTCATAATCGGTTAACAAGTTTTGATCCACTATATAGTGCAATTGTCAAATATATAAATAACACATTTTATAAACTATGATCAAGCTTATCATAACAATCATGCAAGTAATAAACCGAGTTATTATTTTCTTGCTATAAAAGGAATTGCATTGAACTTATAGATTCAATATCATTAAATCAACTTAACCTTTACCTTGATGAACCAATGCTTTACCTATCTCAATTGAAGGCCATCTTACCATTGTAGATCAATGACCATCATATAGCCAAAAGGAGTTAGAAATTTTAAACATTCAATTCCAAAATAATACTATACAACCAAGTATAAGTTTATCATAATTGCAAATCATGATAACCATCAAGATAAATATCCATTAAATCACTCCAATAAAATATCCAGCAATATATATCAATTCATTAAATTATTACTTTCACCAAGTAAGTGACCCATAACATACTCCATTATTTATGAAGTATACAAAAATAAAATAGTACATCATGTACCCAATCATCGCATACAATATGGTAAAATAATTCTTACCATTAAATGCTACAAGAATAAGTTATAAACGTTACATAATTTACAAACGCTAGACAAAGTGGTGTTGCGTGGTTTTGCATACAACTACGTGTAAGTGTGTATATCCTTTTCGTGATAGACATACAAATGAGTAGCTGCATACATAGCTATGCAATAGGGCTTATCCCCTGCCCTTTTAAATCAAACCTCATTTTACAACTTATCATTTCAAAAAAATAGATTGTAATTATAGGATGTGACATACTTCCCCCTTAATGAATAATCATCTCGATGAATTTTTACTCATTAATCGTGAATCGAATAATCAATCATACAGCTTATATCTAATAGCTAAGGAGAATAGTCATCAATTTCATCAAAAAACTTGCAATTTTCTAGATTTTATCTCATCTCGAACTTAATCTTATTGGTTGTAACATCCTTTCAATCAACAAAAACTCACACATAGTTAGCAATTTGACATAATTTTTGTCATTACATCTAGTCATAACATGCAATATTATTTAGTATAAATAAAAAATAGTAAAAAAAAGATATATATTTCTAAAATAAACAAGGAAAATGCCATTTTTACTTCATCCAATCTTATCAATAGGTTTTTGTTTCATTATTCCACTTGTCTTTCCATACTTTTCCTTGTGTAATTCCCAATTTATTTGAAATGTGCCCAATGATTTTTCCTTTTTCTAGCTGGTTTTACAAAAATAATTCCATGGCCTTGCTCTTTCAATTATTTACCTACAAGAAATGTGTTTCATTCTAACTCTTTTTATACACAATGGTATGGAATTGTTATCCATATTTCGCCCCAGGGCAAAATATTGGATCGGCCATGACCCTGTGTGAGAAGAAAGAGAAGAAATGACTCTGTCAAGCCATTTTGTGTCTTAAATCTATTTTACAAGCTTCAAGCATATTCAACAATGGAATTGTAGGGTCAGAGAAGAAGGGGCAATGTCGACGAAAGGCCAGGACCAAGAAGGGGAAAAAATAGTGTTGATTCAAGGATTAAATAGATAAAGGGTTTTCAAACAAGTGTGGTGTCGCCACATGTCCCAGGTCAAAGCAAGTCATCGGGAAAAGGTTAGGTTTTTTCCTTACCCCAAAGGGTGTAAAAGTTGCAAAATGGGCCGCAACTCCGCCAAGAGGAAAAATTCAGCGTTTGAGCCCGAGTCAAACCAAAGCGGGAGTTGGAGGAAAAGGTGAAAATTTTCCTTTTGACAAAATGGCACAAAGGAAAAGATTGGAGTGCACCTCCCCAACCAACAAAAGGGTGCCACATGTCCAAGTGGAGCAATGGGGCCATGGGAGTTTTTTGGATTTTTTGATTCTCACGGAAAAAGGAAAAGATAAATTCTAAACCCACAAACCTGATTTTTCCCTAATCTGGCTGCCACATGTCCCACATTATCAAAAGGGGACCCATTTTTCAAGTTTTTTCCCGTCCTCCTGTACGGACCCGATATAAACTTTGAAGGGGCATATCTTTTGACTCAGGCGCTCGAAATATTACAAATCTGACACCATTGGAAAGATCTCGGTCTCTCCTATACCATGGAGGTATGATACTTTAATTTTTCAGGAGGTTAGCTAAAGGAAAATGGAGGAAACGTCTTTAGGCCTTCAATGCAGGATCCATCTGTCTCAACAACTAGATCGGATTCGATCTGTTTCCATCGTTTCCTCTTCTTTCAAGGTGCTTTGAATCAAGGAATCATGTAGTAAAGACAGATTTGGGGCATATTTTATCAGAAGCATTAACAGCAGTGGTTGAGCTTCAACCCACTTTTCTTGTTTCCTTCTCTCTTTCTTCTCTCCGATCAAATCTATAAATACAGGGGCAAGATTCATCAGTAAGGGTTGTTCATTCTTCTTCCTTGCCCTCCTCTCTTTCTTCTCCAAGGTCAAATGTGGAGTTTAAGTCTCCTCCGTTGGCTTTGTAATGGAATTTTCTTGCCTCTTTCCCATTAATGGTGTACTGTGTGAAATCTTGGAGCAATAAAATTTATTTTCGTGATGTGTTTTGTCCATCCTTTTCTCATTTTGTTGTCTCTTCTCACCTCTCACCATTACAGGGTATACTATGCCTATCTTTGATGTCCATTACAGGTTTTGGGAGTTGTGTTTAAGGAGTTTGAAATGGTGTTTTGTGCAAACTTTATCCTTGGTCTGTGATGCATCTGTCCATCCTCTCCATTACTCACCTCTCTCCATTTCAGGTAGTTGGGTTTGTGATCAACAATTCCCTTTTCTCGATGTTATCACCTCTATAGTGTAGTATTTCTTTATTTTCATGCTCTCTCTCTCTCTCTCTCTCTCTCTCTCTCTCTCCTTGGTCCTTGGAAACACATTTCCTTCCTTAGAAGTAGTTTAGTGCTAGGACTAAGAAGAGGAACCAGCCTTCTCTAGAGGATCATTTCTATTTGCAAGTCCCACAGCTTGGGAATGATTTAATGTTATGCAAATCACACCAAATGACCTTGCCTTAGAAAAGAATATCCATAACTCATTTGGGGGTGCTGTGATTTCACACTAATAGTTTTGGCATACCAGTGGGATAGGTTTAAATTACCTTACCACTTCACTTCATCAAGTTCAATGTGCTCTTGGTGAAGATTTTAGCCTTTGGAGGCACTTTCAAGCACATCTAGCAACTCCATCTGGTCAACAACCCATCCTCTAAGTTGCAGACCTTCTTCCCATCCATTTCCACCCATTATTTCTTCCATCTCCTTCATCTTCTTCAATCCCATGAAGTTTTGCAATCATGACTTCATTCCCACCATGGAATTCACATCTACAGCAGCAACAGATGTTCCAACTTCAATAAGCTTTACAAATCCTTCAAATCAACATTTTGAGAAAATCCAAAATTAGCATGGTTACCCCTATGAGCAGCAGTGTCAAAATCAGTTTGGCTATAGAGATTTCCAAGAGTAGGGGTATGCAAACAATGAATAAAATCAAATGCAAGATGATGGTCTCTGCATGGAGAAGATTTAAAAATAGAGATTGGAATGGTGCAAACAAGGGGCATAACACAAATGAAGGCATTCAAGATTGGTTGTAGGGCACCTTGTCCATGGGAAGGCCCTTTTCCAAGACATTACAGCCCTCAAGAGAAGCTTGACTTCATGGTTGAAGTGTTGCCTCATCTTACACAGTGGATTGAGGACATTGGGGCTTATGAGAAAAGTGTGGGACAACCTTGTCAATGGGTAAATCAATCACCATCTCCCGACTTTCATTTTCTCTCCCTCAATCTTTATCATTTCAGTAGAGGAAAGATTCAAGCCCCTCACTTGTTTCCCCAAGTGTTGATTTCATTTCTCCATCTCCTAGTCTTCCACCTCATCTCATTTCTTCTATCCTTTTCCCTTCCAAACAGTCATCCCCTCCAAACAAACAAGAAGTTGTACCTCCCTTCCCACCACAAACAATTGTAAATATGGTTGAACCTCAACTTGCCACTCCTCTTGATTTCCTAAGCCCATGTTGGGAAGAGAATCAGAATCCACTAAGGAGAACAAGAAGAAGAGGAGCCCAATAGAAAAGAAATGATAGAAAATCTGAAGAGTTGGGCTGCCAAATTTGGGTTTACAAAGATCCCCTTGATGGTCAAGCCAATAAAGGAGGTCATGATTGAAGAACCAGTGGTGGCTAAGGCTGAGTTTGTAGTAGAAGAAGAGCAAGAACAAGAGGAGGAACAATCAGTCCCAAGCCCCATTGAAGAGGAGTAGATGGGAGAGATCAGATCAGTGTTGAGGCCACTCAATGAAGAAGGCATCATTGAATATTTTTTGCTTTCATTTCAAGGGCCTGATTTTATTGATGAACCCATGATGGAAGAGGACCATATAGTTCCAGAGGCTTTAAGTGTGGAGCAAGCTATAGGGGAACCTTCAGTTCTTCCTCCCACTTCATCCCCTTCAAGCTCTAATGTTGAAGAAGATTTTGATCTCTCAAACTTCATGTTTGAGGAAGAGAGAAACCATGGTGAGCAAGTTGTAGATCAAGAGGACACCATGAAGGAGGTAGAGCACTTGCAGTAAGACAACAAGGAGGTAGACTATCTCTGTCAGACTTGAGAGATTGCTTTGATGAAAAGGATCCCATGGAGATTACATCATTTTCTCCTCCATCCATATTCCACGCACATGAACTTTCGCCATGAAGGAGAATATTCAAGTGCAAAAGCCTGCACTCCATAATGGCCCTCTGGAACCAAGGTTGGAAGATCTTGATCTTCCATGTTCTTCAAAAGAGGAGGAAGGAAAAAGGTAGGAGGATGTCATTATTTCTCTCATGCCATTCATCCAAGAAGGTCCACAAGAAAACTCCATTCTTGGAGTTGAAACTCAGAACAAGGGGCGCATTCAAAAGATCGATCATGCAAATCGTACTTGGCTTCATTGGAGCTAATGGAGAAGCCAAAACCAGTGATGCCTACTTCGAGCATGAGGATGAGTACCAAAGTACCAAGAGTCACCATCAATACCTCCAGAGTCCAATGCAAGTCATCTTGAAGAGGTAGTTTCCATTAATGTTGATACCTTGATGATTTGGGTGGAGATCACTTCTAGTTAGTTTTTCACTCATCCAACCAGCCATGTTCAATGTTAAATCAGTTACATGGCTTCCATTTTTAGGAAGGGAAGTTATTTCTCCTCGCTAGTTGTAGGTTTTGTTTGGGTTCCCTTTACTCTTGGTTAGAGTAGATTAGGTAGGTTTGTTTTCATAGAAGAAGTGATTTTGCACACTCGCATATCCCACTTGGGGTATGTATGATCTTTAGTTTGTACATAGTTTTGGTATTGTTGTTTTGCTCTTGCATCCATTTCAGTTAGATTTTTGTGAAGTTCAACTCCAAGTTTAGTGGGTTTCCCAGTGGCTCAGGATCAAATCTTCAAAAGTTTAGATCAGTTTCATGTTTATCAGGTAGACTCCATGCCCAATGGATGCTTCAAGGCCACTGGTCTCTTCATCTAGCAAGTAGATGTCCCCATGAGTCACCAAATTGTTATCCATATTTCACCCCCCAGGAAAAATATTGGATCGCCATGACCCTGTGTGAGAAGAAAGAGAAGAAACGACTCTGTCAAGTCGTTTCGTGTCTTAAATCTATTTTACAAGCTTCAGGCAGATTCAACAATGGAATTACAGGGTCAGAGAAGAAGGGGCAGTGCCGCAGAGAGGCCAGGAGAAAGAAGGGGAAAAATGACGTTGATTCAAGGATTGAATAGATAAAGGGTTTTCAAACAAGTGTGGTGTCGCCACGTGTCCCAGGTCAAAGCGGGTCGTCGGGGAAAAGGTTAGTTTTTTTCCCCTTACCCCAAAGGGTGTAAAAGTTACAAAATGGGCCGCGACTCTGCCAAGAGGAAAAAGTCAATGTTTGAGCCCGAGTCAAACCAAAGCGAGGAGTCAGAGGAAAAGGTGAAAAATTTCCTTTTGAAAAAATGGCACAAAGGAAAAGATTAGAGTGTGCCTCCCCAACCAACAAAAGGGTGCCACATGTCCAAGCGGAGCAACGGGGCTGCAGGATTTTTCAGATTTTGTGATTCTCACGGAAAAAGGGGAAAAGATAAATTTTGAACCCGCAAACCTGATTTTTCCCTAATCTGGCTACCACGTGTCCCACATTATCAAAAGGGGACCCATTTTTCAAGCTATTCCCGCCCTCCTGTATGGACCCGATACAAACTTTGAAGGGCATATCTTTTGACTCAAGGCTCAAAATATTGCAAATATGACACCATTGGAAAGATCTTGGCCTCACCTATGCCATGGAGGTCTGAGACTTTAATTTTGAGGAGGTTAGGTAAAGGAAAATGGAGGAAACATCTTTGAGCCTTTAATGCAGGATCCATCTGTCTCAATAACCAGATCGGATTCGATCTGTTTCCGTCATTTCCTCTTCTTTCAAGGCGCCAAACCAAGGAATCATGCAGAAATGTAGAGCCCACTCCCTTTGACACCTTTTGATGCTTATTTTGATATTTTGATTACATTATAGACATTATTATGTTTTGATTTAGTATGTTGTTAGACATTGATCATGGATTATCATTGATCTAGATTTTATTATGATGCATGATGTTTATTAGAGACACCTTATATCCGGATGATGATATATTACTTGACATGTATGTTTATGGATGTTGTTCGACATGTGATTTAGATATTAGGAGTTGATCTAGAAAATGGATATTATTTGACGAGGATATAAGTTGTTGATAAAAATGCAATTGATGTAGTTGTGATTTTGTGATTTTATTTGTATCATATTAGATGTTCTGATATGGCCACAAGGCCAAAGGAGGTATTTGTATTTTGCAAGTTAAAAATATCACAACAAAACATCGGGGATCGAGACCAACCAAAGTGGAATTCTAGGTGAATTCAACAAGGTCACCATGGTAACTTGTTTTGTGTTTGTGTGTTGTTTGTTAGGGATTCCCATGGGGGGATTTCCTTTATATGTGACCATGGGTTTGTGTATTTTATTAATGTGTTTCTTTTATTATTGTTGTATGTATTTTATTTAGTAATGTGTTCCCTTCTTTTAATTAATTAAAATTGTGATAGATTAATGTGAGAATCATATGATTAAAATTTAAATAAATCAAATTGGGATATGGGAAAGTAATTATAAGAGTTGTTGGTTGTTTGTATTTAATTTGTAAGTGATGTGTAAGTTGTGTAAGAGCTTGTGTAAGTCAGATTTTGGAGTAAGAAATACTCCACCTCCATAGAAATTGTATCATGTAATCCTTTCCCACTTGTTGTGGATGAAATTGTATCATGTATTTGTGAAGGAAAGATGTGTGTAATTTGATTATTAAGTTAGATATTGGAATTGTGAAAGACATGTACATTCTATATTGTTATTGGAAAGAAATAGAACTCTGTTAATTGCATTCAAGGAATGGAATATGTAAAGATGTATCTCCTTTTGATTTAATAAAGAATTGCAAGTTTACCTCTTATTGCATTGTTGGGTGAGTTGGAATGTTAAATTATGATTGGAATCATTGTTTTGAAAATTGAAAGAAGAAGAAATATGTATGAGGGAATTATATTGTATTGTTTCTTTCTTGAAATATATTAAAGTGGAAATCAGATTTGTAATTTAGCTTTGAAATGGTTTGTTATAAACAACTAGAATGTATTGGACTAGTTTAGGAATGAAGTGCCATATTTGAAGGATGAATTTGATAAACAAATTTCTAGAAATGGGATTTCTGTTACAAACTTAAAACTAGCAATTAATTTTAATAAAAATGTACAGTTCGGACCTGCACACATTAATTAACTTGGAGAAGTTAAAATTTAGTATGTTGTTTCATAAATGAACTCAAATTGACAAAGAAAACTTAAGAAAACAATTTAACCATTGCAAAATCGAATCAAATCCCTTCCTCAGTCGTTTTTCTGTCAATTGTTGGAAAAATACAATTTGAAATAAATTAAACAAATTTACTTCCTAAACCTTTCAAAATCCTCTATGTTTGTTTGGCATGTTGAGTGAAGGAGGAGATCCAATTTAATCAAATTTGAAAATTGGAAATTACCAGTTGGCTTTTTGAAAGCCTGCATATCATTTTTGTAAAATTTACCCCTTAAACTTTATCAAAAAGTAAAATTTAGTATTCTTGTGCAAAGAGGGAATCGAGAGATTTCCGAAAGTCCTTGTTTTCCCAAAACTAAGCTTTCTAGCTCAATTTATGGCACTTTGAAGTTTTTGTGCCTTGGTGGGAAAATTTGGGAAAATCTTCCCTGGCAGGCCCGTAACCCAAAAAAATTTCCGTCGAATTGCCTTAGAAAATTTTTTTGAAAAATTTTGGCTCGGGAAATTTTTCATCTTTTCCTCTCGCTAGCCTATAGCCAATCAAAGGCTGCCACATGTCCTCACGGGGCAGCGGTAGAGGCGTGAAATCTTTTTGCCCTTTGACTTTTTTGAAAATTTTGGAAAAAATTTCCTTTAATCCCCACCGGCCCGCGGCCAATCACAGACTAAAACGGGCAGCGTTGGGTGCTTGTGGAGGGACATGGACCCTTTTTTATTTTGAATTTATTCCTTTGGAAATTTTTGAAAAAAATTCCCCGCACCCCCGCCCTCACCTTGGGATTTTTCTCCTTCATGGATGCGCGGACTCGAGCGCCTTCCGCCCTTCTTTCCCCTTTTGGCGAAATTTGCCAAATCTCCCCACTCGCTCCGCACCCTCCTTCATGATTCTACTCGCAGCGAATCATAGAGTGCCAAGTGTCTCTGGGCAGACCCACGGCACGCAGAAATTGTTTTGTTTTCTCTCCCCTTGGGCGAAATGCCCCAAATTCTTCTGTCAGACCGCCTTTCCCCTTTTTCCCCAAAGAATGTCTCGAGAGGCCTCTACGTGTCCTTGGAGGACCCATAGAGGGGCGGACACAAATGGGAAATTTCTCCCGTGTAAGGAAAATTTTCTTAAGCCACCCGCGACCCGCCAACCTACCAAAGGGGTTTTCCTCTCCTCTTGACATGTGTCCCCTTGGGGAAAATTTGACCCCTAAGGTCCGCTTGCTCATATCTTGAGTTTCTAGAGGAGTTAGGAGGACTTCTTTATATCACCGGAAAGGTAAAAATTTCCTATCCAATGGGAATGATTTAGGGAAATTTTGAATGTGTTAAGTATGAGAAAAATCAATTTGAAACTCTGATCTGTTAAAGAGTGGGTAAGGTGATAATTTACCCCCAACCTAATCCGAAACTTCTAACCCTAAATTTTGTACCTTGTGACCTCTGAGAATTGTTAGTAAAAGGCAATTATGTTCTAGCAATCTAGAATTGTTCTAGAATCTATTAGTGGCATTGTGTGCCTTACGCAACTCAAGTTATGTACACTCTAATCAAGTTATGGGAGTGGGTAAGTAGGACTTTACTCTGCTGATTTTTTAAAAATATGTATTTTGTTCCTCACTGTAATTTAACCCTGCTCTTGTCTTAGACCTTGTGGAATTAAATACCTTGGGTATTTAATTTTTTTGGGTCCCTTAACCCTAAAATTTTATTCAAGGAATATTTAGTTAAATTGTCAATGTAATCAATGATTAATTTAATCCCTAAGGATATTTGAGCTAGGAGTGGATTATTACACTTGTTGCTTTATAATGTGAAATTAGTAATTATTATAATGGGAAAAGTTATCAGTTGAATTTAATTATCTTTGAGACTTTGGTCGTTAACTCCTAATCAAAAAAAAAAATTATTCCATAATTTTCTAACTAAACCTAGGTTGTTCATGGGTCTTAAGTGGGTTGTTTTAAACCGGCATCACAAAACATGGATTTGGGGCATATTTTATCGAATAATTAATAGCAAGTGTTGAGATTTAACCAACTTTTCTCATTTCCCTCTCTCTTTCTTCTCTTCGATCAAATCTATAAATACAGGGGCAGGATTCATTGCAAAGGGTTGTTCATTCTTCTTCCCTACCCCCTCTCTCTTTCTTCTCTAGGGTCGAATGTGGAGTTTAATTCTCCTCCCTTAGCTTTGTAATGGCATTTTCTTGCCTCTTTCCCGTTAATGGTGTACTATGTGAACTCCTGGAGTAATAAAATATGTTTTCGTGATGCGTTTTGTCCATCCTTTGCTCATTTTGTTGTCTCTTCTCGCCTCTCACCATTGCAGGGTATATTGTGCATATCTTTTATGTCCATTACAAGTTTTTGGGGATGTGTTTAAGGGGTTTGAAATGGTGTTCTGTGTGAAATTTATCCTTGGTCTGTGATGCATCTATCCATCCTCTCCATTGCTCACCTCTCTCCATTTCAGGCAGTTGGGTTTGTGATCAGCAGTTCCCTTTTCTCGGTGCTATCACCTCTGTAGTGTAGGATTTCTTTATTTTCATGCTCTCTCTCTCTCTCTCCTTGGTCCCTTGGAATTGTTAGATTAGGAGTAGATACTGCATTTCTTTCCTTAGAAGTAGTTTAGTGCTAGGATTAGGAAGAGGAACCAGCCTTCTCTGGAGGATCATTCCCATTTGCAAGTCCCATAGCTTGGGGAATGTTCCAATGTTATGTAAATCGCACCAAATGACCTTGCCTTAGAAAAGTAGATCCATAACTCATTTGGGGGTGCTGTGATTTTGCACTAACAGGAACATTATACATTCTAGACAATTCGAGTGTAAACGCTAACCTTACAAAGCTCTGGAATTGTTTCTTTAGGATTTTCAAAGGATTGTATGCATCCAAGTGATAATTTTTGCATCCCTACCACACAATTTAGTTCTCCTTTCGGGTTTCACCTAGTCAGCAGTTTCATTATTTCCCTTACGCCTACAATATGCTACATAAAACAGCTCCTTCCCGATTTATATTTTCTTATCCATGTTTACAGGTACTTATACTCTTTATGTATAATAAGACTTGTTTAATTTTTCTCCCTAACATTCCTCTTCTTTAGGAAGTTAATGTTAGGAATATGTAGATAGTGCTCACATATTTAATATTTACCATTCGGTAAATGTTTTTGTTATATGGTTAGATCATATATATTTTGCATGTAACTATATTGGTTTGCATATTGTATGGTTATCCCAGAAAATATTTAAATGGGTAAGTTGTTTGAAGCACTTCCGATTTCATAAGAAGTGGTTATCCCTATGTATTAGCCGTGTATTGAGAGTTTTTAAAATTGAGATTATTTTATGTTTATTAATCTCTATGTATTTCTCTCTGTACTCGATCCTCAAGAATCTTTTGCATGAGATAAATCTTCATATAATCTCTTCCAAACACTATCAATGGTATCGAGTAGTGTATCTGTTCAATGGAATCCTAATATAGATTGGTAGGGGCAATACCAATTTCTCTGTTGCCCTGTTTGATGATTCAGTTTATGCATTTATCATGGGTCAATTGCATTGTGGAATCAGATCTTGTTAGCTTTCAACATTGGATCAAAGGCATGATTGTCATTGCAATTCATTGTTTCCTTGAATCTTGAAATTATAACTTCTAACACATCGTTCCACACCAACAGATAAATGTCCCCACAAATTCAATATTTTTACATGGTTGTATTGAGAAATCCTGCTACAGCGTGGATATTTTTCCTGCATGTCATTTCACCAATTGATCAAATCCGTTCTGATTTTAAAGCGTGAGATGGGGTGTTGATCAGAGTAACATTCCTTTGGGTCTTTTCATATTTTCACGTTGTTTTTTTGGACCTGTATTATTCACATTGCATCAAATTTAGGTGGATTACCTTTCTTCCACATTGATTGCAACATGTGTTGAGTGCATTCACGTATTTCTAATTTGTTGTTCTATCGACATGCAGATCTTGTAAGATAGCATATCACATTTTTTTTCTTGAAGAGCCCCTCAAAGAATAAAGTTCCAAGCGTGAGCCCTTGGAAACTATTGTGGGATGTTCCTCTCAGCGAGTCAGAATCTCAGTGGAGTCAGAAGTTGGCATTTAAATCTTCATTGAACGTGGTGAGCTCCTCTTAGAGTTAGAATCTCCTCCACGAGATTTTATCAGTTGTGTTTAATACTTCTCCAATTTGGATGCTCTCAAAATATTCGTAGATCCCCTTGATTTGTGCTGCTCTGCATTCATATGGTTTTACATCAAACTCCCCAATGATATTCATACAACAACAGAAAGGATTACATGGTATGGAAAGGAGTCATTGTTTAAGGAGTTGGATTTTCATTGGCATTTTGGGTGTTTCCACAATTCTTGTTTCAAATCTAGTCCCCACTGAGCGTTACCTGGGCTTAAACATTCACTCACTTATCAGGTGGTCCACATGGATTTTTGGTATTATGCAGTTCTCTTGTACTGTTTGTGGAGTCAATTCCTTAGTATGAGTTTTTAGTATGAGTTTGTTACATAGTCTAATTAGAGTTTATAGCTATTTTTTATGGGATCACTTTGCGGGCTTATTTTAGTTACTCTAGTGTCTTCAATGTGTCCAATAATAATATTTGGTTATAGTTGGTTTGCAATACAGTTTTAGAAGTTTGAGAAAATTTTTAATGAGTCAATTATTCATGAATAGCCATGTCATTCATTAAAAATGTATTGTCGTCGTCAAAAAATATTTAATGTTATTTATTGTTTAAAGATAACATTTGTGTAAATTAGTTGGTTATCCTATTTTCAAAGTTAAAATTGTGTCAATAAATGTCATTCATTATAAAGTCTTATGTCATCCAATAAGTCTCATCACTTTGTAATAGAGTTGTCATTAAAACTTGTGAGTCATTAAAAGTCTCAAAATAAATAAATAAAATCCTTATGGACGCATTTTTGGTGGTACCCGACGTCCGAAAAATAAAGTGTTTCACATATCATGAGAGGATAAAAATAATAAACAATGTGGAAATCATGTTGAGCTTCATATACAAAATAGGTTGAGCTAGCAATATGACACTTTGGAGGATGGAGGCATCAAAGATGGAGGTCGATCATTGACCTCTCGCATTCACCAACAACGAGGCCACACGAAGTTGTGGTGGCACTGTGCGTGTGAGTTTTCTTTCTTGTTAGAGTTGCAGTTGATTTCAATTGTGTGCAATATGATTTTAGAGTTCTTGTTTTGTGTTGAATAAGTGAAATGTTCACATTGAGGGGGAACATAGTCTCAATGTTCCATTTTCATTTTTCCTCTTTTTTCAGTTTGTATTCAGTGAACAGTGTTTCCTACATAATTCCCTGAAGGAAAGACATAGTGGACCAATAAAAGCACAAGGAAAAACAACATCATGATATTTGGTTGTCGGTTGTCCTGTAAAACCATACTTTGTTGAGTTTATTGGTTGTCCTCTAAAACCATCCTTGTTGAGGTTGTCGGTTGTCTTGTAAAATCCTCCTTGTTTAATTTGTTGGATATCATGTAAAACCATCCTTGTTGAGGTTGTTGGTTGTCCTGTAAAACCATCCAGATCATGAGCACGCACGAGCGGCAGCAAGTGTGAAGGAAGTGTGATTGTTTTTCTCACATGTTCGCACTAGGGGGATGTTAAGAATATGTAGATAGTGCTCACATATTTAATATTTACCATTCAAGAAATGTTTCGGTTATATGGTTAGATCATATATATTTTGCATATAACTATATTGGTTCGCATATCGTATGGTTATACCCGTAAAATATTTAAACGGGTAAGTTGTTTGAAGCACTTCCTATTTCATAGGAAGTGGTTATCCTATTGTATTGGCTATATATTAGCCATGTATTGAGAGTGTGAAAATTTGAGATTATTTTGTGTTTATCAATCTCTGTGTACTAATCTCAAGAATATTTTGCATGAGATAAATCTTCATACAATCTCTTCCAAATACTATCGCTTAACATTTTCATCTCATAGTGGGACAGATCTCCACCCGACTATATTATCTTGCATCAAGATCCGAGTGTGTGAAGATATTTTCCACCCCAACTAGTTGTTTCCAATTTTCCTAGAAGCTTTCCTTGTAGACATAACCTTAAGTATTACAAGTCATATGTTATGACAACAAGTTCAATGTGGTCAAGAGCATAGTTATGTCCATGCCCTTTCAATTTTATTCTTTTAAGCAATAACCACATGTTGTTTTACTGTAATTCTTCCACCCAACCCTCCTCGCTTAAGGAATTCCGTTACCCCAACGGAGTTCCTATTGGGTTCCGAACCTTCAATACAAGTGTTGATGTTAGTTTATCATCAACATAAGAAATTACATTTCTAACTTTTAAATTTTCACAAACACTTTCCACACCAAAATTTTTTTAGAAACAACATATCCTTGAACAAGTATACTTGATTCTTTTAACCTCTTATAAGTAGTTATTCATACCTACTTCAAATGATCAAACTTTTATTCAATATTAAATCAATGATAAAAAAATATCATGAGGTGATCCTTACCTCTGAACAATCTTGATAATGAATACTTGAAAACAATATTGACATAGAAGATTTGCACAGAAACAAGACGATGCTTGTGTATTTTATTAATATCAAAATCAAGCATTATAGAAAAATGAGAGAGCTGCAATATTTATAGATATTGGACAGCTTCTATCTCATCCACAATATATGGATACAAATCATCTAATCTGAGAAAATATGCAGAAATAGCATATTGCCCCTAATCGACCCTATCAGCCCCTCATGGAAATCATCCAGAACAAAATATGCAAGATATAACATGATCCCACAAACATTGGGATGAGAACACTATCACTTAGTTAACTAACAACTAAGGACAACTAATATCTATTGACATAAGTTTAAAGTATTTAATTAAATACTTTAACTTATTACATTTATTCAAATATCAACTAATGATGAATTAAGCTAAGTTGTATTCATAACAAAAACTATAGTCATTCATTCAATTCATGCTAAGTAAACCTTAATTAGTAACATCTTGTGAAGGCTGCATTTAATTCATACAAAAATCAAATCATTTCTCATTAAATTTTGAAGGATCAAACATCCTTACTATGTTGAAATCAATGTAGTTCTGAAATCTTTTTCCAAATAATAATGATCTCATACAAAAATCTTCAATAACAATTTATTACCCAAGCCAAACATTACTTGATAACAACGTTCAAATCCTAAAGGGTATTTATATTCATTAAGTCACCTCCTCCTATTAGTTGATCTTAATTTCCTTCCATTTCTTAATGGTACTTTAATTAATATAAAATGCATTTATACATGGATAGCATTCATGGTTTATTCCCAAGTAGATATTGATCTTAATACTTAAGTATGCCAACATCATCAACCACTTTATCAAAAAAATATCACCAATCTGGAAATTTGTAACACCCTCGACAATTGTTGACATGTGATTTTCTTGATAAAAATGTGTTCTTTTCGATCACAAGATCATGCTTGAAATGGATGAAACATATATGCTCTTTGATCAAGGGCTAGTTTGTTGATTCCAATAATCTATTTCACTTCTCATTGGATAAGTTGCAATCTGATTTTAAGAGTTGCAACTTACTTTTCACAATTGGACTCATCCTTGGATCAATTCCATTGATCCAAGGTATGTTTTAAATCTTCTTCTCTAAACAGAATGAAAAACTGACATACATTGGTTAAAATACTTAACGAACTGAACTTTTAGTTATTACAAATTCTTTATCATCTTGGAAACAATGCTTGCATTTTGTTTTGTGTTGTGCTTGCTCTTCTTGATTGACCCTTGCAGGTGCTTATGGCGTTAAGGGAAATAGAAACCCTACT
Source organism: Taxus wallichiana var. yunnanensis (assembly GCA_018340775.1). Lineage (NCBI taxonomy): Eukaryota > Viridiplantae > Streptophyta > Pinopsida > Cupressales > Taxaceae > Taxus > Taxus wallichiana. Next base: position 635,850,848 of record CM031237.1, on the reverse strand, counting down.
TTTGGATTCTTGAGAAAAAGAGATTGTTATGTACCCTTTTACCTATATGGTCTACCCTAATAGATACAGGACTCAGGTAATTTACCTAACTATTACTACACCACTTTACGTGGGATGACATTCTAACCTAAGTTGTTAGCTTGAAAGGAAATAACCTAGGGGATGCTAAGTTATTTCTAAACCTATTGTTTTGGTTAAATCTACATCCTATCCTAAGGTGGAAATTTATTATTGGGGGTTATATCCTAAGGTTATTTATTTAAACTAACCTAAGATAAATTCTATCTATCCTAAACTAATGGGATATGAAAGGGGACCTAAGGGCCATTAGCAATGGGGGGAAACTAAGCGGCAGTTCCTAAGCTTTTATTGGGATTTGATTTTGATTTGGTTTTGAATGCATGAAAGTACTGCCAGTGTGGCAGGGGTTAGTGAAAGTTTAGAGGAACCTACGTGGAGGCATCTCTAAGTTTGGAAATGCATTATGAAGTACAATTAGGTCTCGCTAACTATGAATGGTGGTGGCAAGGAAAGATAAGCGGAAAATTAGATTTAATGGCATTAATGTGCCTCGGGTTTGGTGAGCAAGCTATCTTGGAAGGCATGCTGGCAGATTTGTTGGGGGTTGTTTTTCTTTGCATGCTTCATGATTTTTGCTCCACATGGAGCTATCTAGTTTTTCAAACCAGTAGTTTGATCTCCACTTTGTGGCTATTTTTGAACTCTCTGAGCTATTTTCGGTTCGAGGAATATATAAGTGGAATTGTGAAAAAAGATTATGGTTGTTTGATCTTGTTTGGAAAAGAATAGGTGTTACAAACTCAATCGAAGTCTTCTTAGAATTGGTAGAGGCACTATCAGGCATGATAGGCTCTACCCATTAAGATTTCTTACTTTCTTCTAAATGATTCATTAAAACAATTCTGCTCACTGGAAATTTTATATTTGCACGATGTATATGGTTATTCACTTGCATGCATTCTTGGAAATTATGTGTGTTTTGGAATGTGAATTATTTTTTGTTATTGATAGTTTTGGGAACTTACTCTGTACTAGTTGTTAGAGGTTTGCATGCAATTTGTTATGGAACTTTGTAACCTGTACTTGAAGCTTATTTGAACTCTGTAATTTGAACTAGTAGTTCTATTAATTATATTTGAAGCTTGTAGCTTGTATTCAAAGCTTTGTTTTCTTGCATTCAAAAATAATGTGGAAAGATCTAGCTTATTGCTGTTGGGTTCTAAATTTGTTGTTGAGTTGTTGTGTTTATCATCTGCTCTAAGCTCGTTGAGTTTGAAGTAGAAGCTCCTTGGCTGTTTTGAATTGACAGTGTTGTTTGGATGGCTTTGTATCTCTATTTAAGTTTGTGTTCGGGTAGTTGTAATAGAACTCCATGAATGTACTAAGCTTGTGTGAGGCTTTGTGTCTGGTTTGAGCTTTTTTGGGGCCTTGTGAATGTTTTGGATTGAATGGAACTTGGTAAGATCTGTACTTTAGGATGAACCTTCGTATTCAACACTATACCTACATATGGTTCTTATGATGAACTCGTAGTCGAGTTGTGAGTTTGTTCTGTACTTTTACTTCGAGATAGGGTTTTATTCTTTTATGGAATTATTATCTCTTGAATCACTTTGGATTTATTTTTTTATCTAAACCAGTAATGGAATTTTGTGGGAAACCAGAATTTAGGTTTGATGCTCATATTTGTCTCTGAGCAAGTAATTTCATTTTTGTAATCTTTATTCTCTACCTAGTTGTGAGTCGGGTTCTATTGTTTTGTCTAGTTTTGGAGACTTCGTCTCCTTTTGAACCGTCTCGCTTGAGGGTGGCTTGAGATTTTTCTTCGGTTGGATGCCAAATGAAATATCCTCACAAATTCCTTTGTGTTGCTCCTTGGGTGTGAATGATCTTATGGCTTATGCCCTTGGACTATATAGTTTTCCTTGAACCCGACAGAGTAGGATATATCAAAGAAAAATCTTTCCCTCTCTACCCTGAGTGAATCATGTGTCTTGTGGGAAGACTTGACTGGTTTGTTCTTTGAAGTAATTGAAACTAGAATTGTGTTCTATTATGGGACATCTGTATCGTGGGTAGAGGTTCATTGAATGAATTACTTCTTCCTTTCTGTCTTTTATGTTGAACAAACCCTACCTGTCATATGATTTAAAAGGAACTAGAGAGGTTTGTGGTTATTTTGTTTTGACGAGTTGGAAGAAGGTAGGACAGAACTTGTCTTATCGAATCACTTAACTATTTACTTCCATCTGAGTAGTGGGTTTTTGTAGAATGCTAAATTCAAACTTGTTATTTTGTTTGTGGTCCAAAAAGTTACAGTATCACTTTTATGGATGTTGGTAATGTGGCTCTTGCTTGGAATTTCAAACTGCCTTCTCATTTGCAGTTTGTTGTTAATGTTTATAATGGGGATTCAGTCTTCGAGTTGAGAGTTGTTGTGACTTTCCAATATTTTTCGATTGGAGGACTTTTACTCCACTATTATATCCTTGTTGAACCACCATGTATTAAAGAGAGAGAATTATACTCTCTTGGGGGCATTCTATAGTTTGGGACTATACTGTGTATTTCTTCTAAGATTTGATATGGATTTGAGCTAGGTGAATGAGAATAGGTCTTCCTGGAAAGGTTGTATGGAAATTGGAAGTATGCGGGCTTGACTGTGCATTCGGTTTTGAGTTCTCTTTTGGAACTAGCTTAAGAATTTCTAAGTTTGTAATAGATGATGGACTTCATTTCATAGTATAAATGAAATGAAATATGGTTTGGGGTCCTTGTTGGTTTGAGATCCTTTTTGTTGACTGATAAGTTTATTGATTGAACTTCTCATTATTCGATTTCTCTTCTTTGTCTTTATGGAGGGATGAAACTTATGAATATCAGTTATGTTGTAACTAACTCCTTATAGATTGGGAAAAGTTAAATGTGTCCTTCTAACCTTACGAATATATGAAATAATTTAATGATAAGACTTGTTGACTATTTAAAAGTAATTGATAGGATCAATTAAGTCTTGTGGTATAATTCTGATGTTGCATAGATTATAAAATGTTCCTTTCTTAAAAGTAAATCCAGATTTCTTAATTATCTTCTTTCTAGATGTTATTACTTATGATTAGTGCATGATGTTTTTCAATTGTTTCATGAAATCAAAGTTTTTTAATGAAGAAATGAGTGGAATGCACTTTACTTTAATGATTAGTGCTTATCATGCTCAGTTCATTAAACTAACCCGTGCTAGAAATTTTGCAGATGGACATCGTAAGTGATTAAAGAAGATAGGAACTTTCATGTTGTATTGGGTTATTTAATTTTGAACCTTATGTAAAGAGTTTTGATTCATTCTTGAATTGTATTTAAAAAGAAAATTTGTATTCTTTTTGGAATGAAGGTTGATTTTTTTACTGCAATTCTAAATACATAGTCTTGTATATGGATAAGTGTTAATGAGGAATCGAATGTTGGAGATTTACTTGTATTGGTTGTGTAAACTATCTTATATTTATGAAGAAGATGGAATTATTAATTGGATGATATTATTCATATATGTTATATGCTTAATTCGGATAAACTTGATAAGTTAGATAAAAGGGAACTAGTTTAATCTCCCTTAATAGGATGCAACTTGTTAAGTTGCATAAGTAATCAATCTTATCTAAACAATCCTAATATAGTATTTGAATGTGTAATGAATATGTGATAAAACTATATAGCTTGTGAAGGATAAGTTAGATAAACCCAAAAACTTAATCAAGTAGAGGAATGATCTTCCTCGCTAAAAGGAATGTAATCTAAAGAATGGTGATATGATTGTAAATCATTAGACTTCTTTTCCCTAGAAATTCTACTCTAGTTGAACTTAATTGGTTGCTACACCTTCTCTGAATGATTGAGTTATATTTAATGGAACTTATGATTTTTCTGTCCTATTTTGGTTAACTGTTGTTAAACTAAATAATTGTACATTAAAAGTAATCATTAGTTAAAGGAAGTTCTTTAATGCTTAATTGATTCAAGTATAGAACAAGGACTTAATGTTGGATTAGGGTTAGCATAGATGTTGTAATCTGTTTTATAATCCAAATTAATTAAAAATCAATAACCTCCTTGGGGTATGTACATCGTGATGAGGCAGTTTCTGTAGGATGTTGGCACATGCCAACTACAAGGTTGTACCTTCGAGAAGACTGGGTTTTCTCGAGGATACAACATTGTAGTTGACATGTGGCAACACCCTTCTGCATTGATCATCTAGATCTACACACAATAAGGAATTGAACTTAGTTTCTCTTTAGGTCAATTTAGTGGCATGTTTAGGATAGGTAGTAGCTCTCAATGGCTCAAGGTACCTTGGCACACCCAGTTGACTTAGGTCAACCGAGTATGCCCATATACCCTAAGTCATTGTGAGCGTCTTCCTATAATGATTTATGTTTCTAACCGGGACTAGGGTTAAACTTTGGGCAAGTGGACTGACGGTAGTCAGTAAATACCATTCATGATAATAGAGGAGTGAGGTGAAGGACATATTCCAAAATGATGAATATGTCATCTAGGAATAGTGACATACACAATATGTTGTAAATCTTTGGCCAAAGTATTGCAAGTTGCTGGTTGCGTTGTCTTATGTCACCAAGTTTAAATCAACATGATATTAGATGAATATTGGTAAAAATATTCAGATATGTTCTTTAAACAAGATCACTCGATGCACACTGTAAGGGTAGGAAAACCAAGTATACGAGGTATACGATAAGTATTGAATACTTAAAGTTAAACATGATTAGATCAGTAGGGAACCGAGTCATGGAATGAGTAGATCGGTGTATCACCGAGTCATTTACAGCTACACATGGTTATCTGTTATGAGATTGATTGGTATGGAATGTGTGTTCTAAATAATTTTTTATTTAGAACAGAGAACATTATGAGAAAAAAAAATCCCTTGTTTCTAAAGTCTTAAAATGGGAATGTTACAAAATTAGAACTGCACTTATCATTCAAATAATGCCTTTTCAATATCCAATAATGCCAACCAAGACAAAGTATTACATTTTAGAATTACATACCTAGGAACAATTTTTGAATCATCCTTGGTTAGGAAAACATTCAACAGATATACTAGAACATCTATGAAACAAATACTTCATATCTTTATAAACTCATATTGTAGCTTCCTTAACTAGTTCATTTGAGTCAAAATGAGTGATCCCAATGTTCTCTCACAAGATCCCTCTATAGACGATATTCTATTACTCCCATACAAAATAGGTCGGCACATATTTATCCTATGAAGACACAAGTAAATGAAGAAAGAGATCCTCTGCTTCTACAGAGGCAATACTTTGTTAGAACATCCCAACCCTTCCTAACAAACACAAATTTCACTGGGAAATATCAACTGATTTGAACAACCTCGTTATCCCCAACCCAAGTTGTAAAGGAGATACATAGTGGTATGAAACTCTAATTGTGTCCACTATTAAAGGAGTAAAATATTTTAGATACAAATATCCCATACTTAACTCACAGTCACAATCATTTTAACAAGGTTTCTCAAACTTGAAAGCATTCTTCCTATAAAGGTAGTTCTCACTCAAACGGTGAGGGACAGTCTAAAACTGGCATGGAAGATCCCCATTAACAACTATGTTCATTCACATATCCAAACACTTTTCAAACAATGAAAACTAGTTCATAAATCCACATGTTTGCAAGCATACAACAGATAAACATAAATCCTTCATCTATCCTCATCCAATAAATATTTTATTGTTTAAAATCAGGATACTAGGGAAGGATAGTTACCCATGAAACAACTATCAAATCTACCTATTCAAATCAAACAGAAGATTTTTGGTTAGGCATCCATGATAAATAATGATTACATAATTATTAGCTTAATCCCTAAAAATCTAATAAGACTTACAATAATAACTCAATTCTATATTTTTAAAATCATTGGTAAAATTAGTCTTACATTTTTAAGAGAAAGTTCCTTTCTATGCCACGCATGCTTGTTGTTTTTGCATACCTCCAAGGAATTTATTTTCTTTCTGAACCAATAAACCATTGATTCACATCGAAGCAGCATCATATTAATCATTATGTTTAAGTTATTTAATGAAATCAATTACAACTCCAATTTATGTGATGAATTGTAAGCAACATCAATGTTGCATTGATGGATATTGGTTTGTAATTTTAAACAAATTTATTTTTGTATGGTAAAGAAAATCATATTTCTAATTATATTTCTAGCTAATCACTATATGGAAAGAACTCAACCGTACTAGTATCAAATTTTAAACAAGAATAGGAAGTCCTTCATAATTTATATGTCATTTCGTTAGGAAAAACTTATTCTTTTTCCTTAACCACCGCAATGTTGTTCTAATTTTTTTTGCTTGGAAATTACAGCAAATCTTTCTTGATTTTTTCATCCTAACGTAACACATTTATCAGTAAATATCATTTCCACCACTTTTCCTAAAGTTACAGGTGAAGGAGAGCTAATGCTCTTGTATACTTTTTCTCTTTTCGAGTTATAATTTATTGTAGATCTATTCTAGCCTTTTGGATTTTCTCGAGCATTTTTCTACAATAGATAGTTCACACAAATCTACCTCATCTACCCAATTTGGGTTTAATTTAATATTTTATTTAACATTTCAAAACTTATCATCAAAAGACACTCCATGCAATCCAATGATTCCTTCACTGATCGCCACAAATCGATTCAAGTTATTTTACCTCGAATTGATCATTTTCACACATTACCAGCTACTCCAAGAAACTTTCCAGTCTGAGTGTCATGAACGAATGTTAGAGTTTTATCTAACTTATTTACTTCGCTGAACTCAAGCATAATTTGTTCAGGTTCATTCTCCATAATTCATCCTTCATATATCCACTATATTTTTTAAATGAAATAATCTATTTAGTTAACATAAGTACCCATTAAGTCCAAGAGTTACGACCTCGCTTTAATACCCAAATGCAACACCTCTATATTACTCTTCATAAAAAAACTAAGGGAATTATTTTATATATCAAATTAATAATTACAATTAATGCATTCATTTAATTTAACATGCAACAATTAAATTCTAGCATACAAGAGTTATAAATCCCTTAAGTTATCTTACGTTGAAATGAATAACATCATTTACAAAAACTGTTGAATTATTCCAACATTAATTAATGTTTAGAATCCAACCAGACAATATATGATAACCATGTGCAATAACATGGTTTACACGTGATCCTACCCATATCCCCTCAAACACTCATTATGAGCTAATATACCCAATATATCATTTGGTTAAGCCTTATTATAGGCTGAGAGAACTTGTGATGTCTTTTTAGCATCCTATGGAAACTCATTGATGTAGCTATCATTTGAATCCCGACACCATAACAAGAAGACTTGGTGAACATAAAATGCATCTAGTTGCATGCACTACTATGCACATATTTTTGAAATTGTGCTAGCAATCCTAGTTTTTTTACCGCACATAAGCCACTTGAAACTTGTCTTCCCTTCACTCACACATTGTTCGAGTCATAGACCTCGAGATTCATTTCCATTTCTTACTTATTAAGTTTACAGTTAACCATTTTAGTTTAATCATTTAAAAATAATGTAAACCTTCATCTTATGTTTAGGTTATCTGATTTTAAGATGATATCCAAACCACACTAGAGGTACGTAATGATCTCCACAATTCATCGCAAAAGTATGTACTAATACCATGTGATAGTAAACCATAACAGCTTTTCAATTAAGATATCGGTTCACCATGTATAATACTTGAAACCTTTCTGTAACATCAATTAAGATTCATTAATGCCTATTAGTTTACTTAGGTCGATCTGCTTTCTCCCATATTTACACCTTGGGGAGAGAGGGGGCACGGATTCACAAGGGACAAGGCAAGGGGGACAGATCTGCATGAATTTTTGTTATGTTGTAGCACCTCTTTTTACTTCATCAAATTATGGAATTTTTTTATTAAAACTCATTTAATACCATCATGCCTTCAATGAACTTACTACACAACAATTAAATTCAAGCATTATGAATTATAGATCCCTCAAGGTTTTTATGTTGAAATGAAAACATCATTTACGGTAATAGATGATCTATACCAGCATTAATTAATCTTTAGAATCCAATCAGATAACCTATGATAACCATGTGTAATTGTAATGGTTTATAGATCCTACTCGATCCCTCTTAACACTCATTACAATCCAATATACAAGTGTATCCTTTGGTTAAGCCTTAATATAGGATGAGAAAACTTGTGATGTATTTTTAGCATCCTTCATAAATCTACCACCATAACCATCATCTAAGTCTCGAAACTAGTAGCAAAAATACTTAGTGAACAAACAATGCATCTAGTTACATGCACTACTATGGCCATAGTTATTTGGTGTTACACTAGCAATACGGATACCTAGACTGCACATAAGCATATGGAACTCCGTCTATTATGTTTGTGGAGCCTATTTTCATGTTAGAGTGTGGTACACCTTCTATGTGTTACACTCGGGTATTTTTACTTTATACTCTGCTCACCTGAGCGGGTTTGGGGTTTGGGGGCGAAGGCCCCAAGCAAATTTTCATGGGTGGTTTATTAACCCATGGGTAATGGGTAACCATTGTGGGTTGTTTTTGGGCCCATGTTTTTTTAGTACCCATGGTTTTTCAAGACCCATGGTTTTGATACCCATGGTTTTGATACCCACGGTTTTATATCAAACTGCTTAAGCAAATGTCTATATATATGGTCTTATGCATATGATGCATAGACAAGAAAATGTATCGCAAATGTGTTTTGAATTCGGGTGTGAATTTTTTAGAGTTTGTTGAGCATAGCTCCAAACGGATCTGGGTATTGTATTGAGAGAGTAGAGGCTTGTAATAAAATATGAGCAAGTGATTCTTGGTGGACGTAGCCTAAATTGGGTGAACCATGTTAAATCTTGTCTCTTTGTGTTGTGTTATTTATCCCGCACTTTTATTTGAGATCTGTAATATTTTTTGCATATTAGTTTCTACTGTTGCGATTGTGTAAGGGATTATTCTCGCATATTTTATCTCTTATTTCCTAACAATTGGTATCAGAGCCTGGTTTGATTTGTTGAAGTGTTGAATCGTAGGGAAATTTTTATCTTAAGTGGGAGCTATGGTAGATGATGGAAGATCTAGGGTTAATAAATTCAACAGTAGAATTTCATTCTTTGGAAGATGCGAGATGGAAGATTACCTTTATCAGAAGGATCTTTATACTCCATTGTCTGAGAAGGTGAACAAACCCTCGAGTATGACAGATGCGAATGGGATTTTTTGGATCGGAAGGCACTTGGAATGATCTATTTGTGTCTTGCATCTTCGATATTATTTAATGTTTCAAAGGAAAAGACTACAAAAGAACTGAAGGATGCATTAGGAAAGTTGTATGAAAACTCTCTCCTCTAATAAGATATTTTTAATGAAAAAGTTGTTTAATATGAAGATGTCCGAGAATAGTTCAAGAGCAGATCATTTAAATGATTTCAATACGGTTTTGAATATGATAGCTTCAAGCTACAATAGAATTTGATGAAGAAGTTAGGGCTTTATTAATTTCAGTTTCTTTACCTAAAAGTTAGAATAGCTTGGTAATGGCGGTAAGTAACTCGGTTCCAAATAACTCGAGTTGAAGTTTGAGGATGTTGTAGGGATGATTCTAAGTGAGGAAATGTGAAGAAAAAGCTCTGGGAATCTTCTACTTCATGGAATGCTTTGACAAAGTGGAAACTAGAGGGAGATGGAAGAATAGAGAAAATCGTGGAAAATCGAAAGATCGGGCAAGGTCAAAATCCAAGAGCAAGATTGTATGTTGGAACTGTGGAAAGTCCGGGCATGCAAAGAAGGACTGTTGGGAGCTTCGAGACAAGAAGAAACAACTGAAGAAAACATGGAGGCAAATGTAGCATCGGGTAATGTATGTCGATTCTTTGATTCTTTCTTTACATAATATTACTAAATCTTCGGTTTTAGATTCAAGGGCTTCTTTTCATGCTACTCCACATAGGCATTATTTTGTTGATTATGTGCAAGGGATTTTGGGCATGTTTTTCTTGGTGATGACGAGCCTCAGTAAAGATAGTTGGAAAAGGTTCTGCTTCGTGTTAAGATGCGTAATGGGAATACATGGCTATTGAAGGATGTCGATATGTGCCTACATTAAGGAGAAATTTGATATTGGTGGGGCAATTGGGAAGTGATGGTTGATCGTGATATTTACAAATTGACTCTTAGAAGGTTACCAAGGGTGCTCTTGTGGTGGCAAGTGGTAAGAAGGTTGGAACCTTGTATTTATCCACTAATAGTACTAATGATTGTAATCTTGTGGCTTCGTATGCGAATATACAACATTATGGCACTATAGGCTTGGTCATATGAGCCATAAGGGCATGGACATCATAAAGAAGAATTTTTCGGATATACAGAAACATGTTTGGAGTTCTGTGAGGACTGCATATATGGGAAACATAAGCGAGTAAGGTTTCTCAAGGTTGGACCTACAAAGAAAGAGAGTAAGTTAGAGTTGGTGCATTCTAATGTGTGGGGCCACTCAGGTATCATCTCTTAGGGGTTCAAGTTATTATGTTACTTTTATTGATGATGCAACAAAGAAAGTTTGGGTTTATTGTATTAGAAACAAATCTGATGTATTTGACAATTTTGTTAAATGGAAAGCCTTGGTAGAGAATGAAACAGGTCTTAAGCTAAAATGTCTCAGTCGTATAATGGAGGGGAGTATTACATAAATGAATTTAATGATTACTTGTTCTAAGAATGGAATCCACAGTAAAATATGGTTCCAGAACTCCACAAAGATAATGGGGTATCGTAAAGGATGAACATAACAATAATGGAACGTGCTACGAGCATGAGGTTACATGCAAGACTGCATCTTTCTTTTTTAGTAGAAGCATAAGCATAGCTATGTACTTGATAAATAGAGGACCCTCAAGTGTTTTGGATGGAGGCATACCCGAGGAGGCTTGGTATGGTAAGAAAGTTGATTATTCATTTCTTATAGTCTTTGGATGTGAGGTGTTTGTTCATATAGACAAGGATGATAGAACCAAGCTAGAGGCTAAATTAGAAAATGTACTTTCATTTTGGTTATGGTGGTGATGAATTTGGATTTAAATGTTGGAGTATTAAGGACAAAAAAATCATTCGGTCTAGGGATGTGATCTTTAAAGAGAAAGTAATGTATAAGCAAATGCTTAAAAGAAAACAGGAAGAATCCAAGAAAGAATATGCAAGTGGTAGAAGATCTTCCGGATGGGACAAGTGACCCATGAATCGGTTCAGAACCAACTCAACAGAACCCCAAACTACTACAAGGAGGAGGTCTTCTAGGGTAAGAAAAGAACCTAAACGTTTTTCTCCTTCTCTTTATTATTTATTACTCACTAATAGTGGAGATCCAAAGAGCTTTGATGAAGCAATGCAGGTAGATGCCAGTAAGAAGTGGGAGCAATCCATGGATGAGGAGCATAAGTCTCTCATGGAGAACCAGACTTGGGATTTGGTGAAGCTACCGGAAGGCAAAAGAGCATTACAGAACAAGTGGGTGTATAGAGTTAAAGATGAAGGAGGAAAGAAAAGATATAAGGCCCGGTTGGTGGTCAAGGGGTTTGCATAGAAACAAGGTATATATTTTGATAAGATCTTTTCTCTTGTAGTAAAAATGACTTCTATTAGAACTGTTCTTGGAATAGTGGCAGCAGAAAACTTGCACTTAGAACAATTAGATGTAAAGACTACATTTCTCCATGGTGATTTTGAGGAGGAACTATATATGTAACAACCAGAGGTCTATGAGGTCAAAGGTAAAGAGGAGATGGTGTGTAAATTGAAGAAGAGCTTGTATGGCTTGAAATAAGCTCCACGTCAATGGTATAAGAAGTTTGATAGCTTCATGATGGAGCAAGGTTATATTAGATGTCATTCTGACCATTGCGTGTATACAAAGAAATTTGAGGATGGAAGTTATATTATACCGTGTTTGTATGTTGATGACATGTTGGTTGCACAGGAAAAACAAGTAGGAAATAAAAGTACTCAAGAAATAGCTAAGTGAATCCTTTGATATGAAGGATTTGGGGGCAGCCAGAAAAATCCTTGGTATGAGGATAACTCGGGATAGGAAGGAATGAAAGCTAACTTTATCTCAGGAAGAGTACATTAAGAAGGTATTGGATAGGTTTAACATGCAGGATGCTAAACCGGTTGGGAATCCTTTGGTAGGTCGCTTTTAAGTTATCAAAGGAGCAGTATCCCAAGACAGAGTAGGAAAGAAACCAAATGTCCAAGGTACCTTACTCATCAGTAGTTGGCAATTTGATGTATGCTATGGTGTGCACTAGGCCTGATATTGCCCATGCAGTGGGAGATGTGAGTAGATTTATGAGTGATCTAGGTAAAGAGCATTGGCATGCAATAAAGTGGATCCTTCGGTATTTGAGAGGGACCATGGGGACAGTTTTTGTGCTACAATGGATCAAAACCACTTTACGTGGTTATGTAGATTCAGACATGGCTGGAGATGTAAACAAAGCAAGAGGAGCACGACATGTTATATTTACACTTGTAGGTGGGACAGCAGTGAGCTGGATTTCACAACTACAGAAGCTGGTGGCTTTGTCAACCACGGAGGTTGAGTATGTTGCTACCACATAGGCAAGCAAAGAGATGATTTGGTTACAACAATTGCTTGAGGAGTTGAGGCATAAGCAGGAGGAATGTAAGCTACATAGTGATAGTCAGAGTGCTATACACCTAGCTAAGAACTCTACTTTCCACTCCAGGACAAAGCATATACAATTGAGATATCACTTCATCAAGATAGCTTTGGAGGAAGATAAGTTGAAGTTGGAGAAGATTCATACCAGTCAGAATCCTACAGACATGATGACCAAGGTGGTCACAAGGGATAAACTAAAGCTATGTTCAGCTTTGGTTGGCCTTCGCGGATGACAATGAAGGGTTGAGAAGCTTGCTCAATAGAAATTAGTCTCCAAGTGGGAGATTGTTATGTTTGTGGAGCCTATTTTCATGTTAGAGTGTGGTACACCTTCTATGTGTTACACTCGAGTATTTTTACAGTGGTCCCGCTCGCCGGTGAGCGGGTCAGGGGGGTTCGAGGGTGAAGCCCCAAGTAAATTTTCATGGGTGGTTTATTAACCCATGGGTAATGGGTAACCGTTATGGGCTATTTTTGGGCCCATGGTTTTTCGGTACCCATTGTTTTGATACCCACGGTTTTGTATCAAACTGCTTAAACAATTGTCTATTTATATGGTCTTATGCATATGATACATAGACAAGCAAATGTATTGCAGATGTGTTTTGAATTCGGGTGTGAATTCTGTAGAGTTTGTTGAGCATAGCTCCAAATGAATTTGGGTATTATATTGAGAGAGTGGAGGCTTGTAATAAAATCTCGAGCAAGTGATTCTTGGTGGACGTAGCCCAAATTGGGTGAACCATGTTAAATCTTGTCTCTCTCGTGTTGTGTTATTTATTCTTCACTTTTATTTGAGATCTATAATATTTTCTCGCATATTAGTTTCTACCGTTGCATTCTGTAAGGGATTACTCCGCATATTTTATCTCTTATTTCCTAACACTGCCTTCCCTTCACCTCACAACCATTCTAGTCATAGTCATCAAGATTTGTTTCATTGTTTAGGTTATTAATTTCTCTATTCAATAACTTACTTAATCACCAATGTCATTTATTTGTTACTAAGTTGATTTAGCTTCATAATATTGTTAAGTACATTTGTACTTACCAAAACAACAATCATGAAGTACCCTTGTACTTCATTCCATACCATTGTAATTAGGTTGTTTAGTAATGGTACTCAACCATGTAATTGTACGTCTCTACTAGTAGAAGGCAACAACCTTTATTAGATTGTTTCCATCATATAACATAGTTATAAAATCTTGTTTAGCATAAGAGGTACAAATTAGAGTAGGTATTTACCTTAGCTCATGTTCACCTAGGTACTTTATTTACCTTTATTGTATTTATCCTCACCCACTTATGTGTGTTGATATTTATTTTATTTTATTTAGATATTAGGAGATATTATCTAGTTGTTAGGTATAGTTCTTTCCTTAATCTATGGTATTGACTAGTTCTTTCCTTGATCTATGGTATTGGCTAGATCTTTGATGTCTAGTTCTCTTTTAAGTCTATGGTTTTGACTAGTTCTTTGATGACTAGTTATTTCCTTGATTCATGGCTTGATCTACGACCTTGACTAGTTCTTAGATTGTTATTCCTTGCCTATTTAAGCAAGGCCCATTCTCAATGTATTGCATTGAGTTCCATAATAATATATGATATTGCTACTCATTTGTTTGCAAAGGTTTTATGTAAAGCTATTCTAGCAAATTGCTTTCATCTTATTGATCATGGTGTTTGATTAGCATCTGTGTTCTTGGCTTGGTACAATTTGGTTATCATTCCTTTCATGGTATCAGAGCTAGAGATTGTTGTTGACATCCGTCTGTAAGTTTTATTTTGCAAATAAATTATTTGTGTATTCATATATTTGGGATTTGGTCGTATTTTATTGTTGCGTGCATTTTTATGCAAAATAGAGGCTTCTATTGGATCCGAAGGCATGAAAACCCTAAGATCGACTGTAAACTCGCCAATTCTGGAGGCAGTCATTTTTGGTGGTTTTTTAATTTTTGCAGAGAAGCACACAGTGTGCCTTGGGAATCGAGCCAAGAAAAAGAAAACGTGGTTTTATTTATTCAAGTTTGTTGGATTTCTCAAGATTTGTACTGATTTTTTCTTCATGCAGCAGTATCTATCTCATTTTTTCACGCGTAGTAAGGTTTTCGATCTTTCCTTTTTTGGCAGGGGTCCACGGATGTTGTGCACGCTTTTACTATTTCGGGAAAATCCACAGGTTGCTATTTTTGGCAATAAAGGTCACTATCTACACAGTCCAGAAATAGTAATTTTTACCAGAAATGGCTGGGATGGTCATATGAGGGCTTAAAGCTTGTGATTCCTACTAGTAGGTGCTTAACTTCAGCCCCCTTTAATTTTATTTGTGTGGTGAAGGCAACAACAATTTATTTTGTTTTAGTGGCAACTAAAATAAATAACAGAGCAAAATATTAAAAATCTTGTAACTTTTGATCGGTAACTCGGTTTTGAGTGCCATTTTTGTGAAAGTGCTTGTTTTTTCGTGTTATTTCCATTGGAAATATTTATTTTGAGACTTGCACTATAATTATAAAGTGCCAAATATGGAGGAGTGTTGTAATCAATTGTGGATGTAATTTCAACTGAGCCCGACGTCCTAAATTTTTAGGAGTTGCAGTTTGTACCTATCATGGATTCTGAGAATGATATGCTTTTCTTTGAAGTATGTGGACTTCAAGAGGATATTGTAAAATTTGTGGAAGAAAATAGATCACTCAAGAAGCGAAATTATCTTCTACAATCACTCATTCATGATAAGGATACAATAATACACTCCCTACAGAAAAAACTTGCTAGCCTACAACATCACCATCATATTTTGGACAACCATATCCATGCTCCTAGTCCACTTATAGTTGTTGCTCTTGTACCCACTAACATTGATCCGCCGCTTTGAGCCTGAACTCCTTTGATGCTCAGAACCTCGTGAGGCTTTATACTGCATGCTTTCCACATCTGTGCCTATTACAATACCACATTTTGTGTATCCTACTTCGCTCACCGCATGGCTTTTTTGAGAAGCATACCACTGCATTCTGTTCTCGCATGCTCCGTTCTATGGGTCTCACTAGCAAAGTCATTGGCAGACATTCACAGGGTATTGTTTCCTCTATTCCACATGTTAAGTGGAATTCTCGTCATGACATTAGTTTTCGAGCAGATATTTCATTGGGATCACACATTGACAGAGCTCTTTTTTTGTTCGCTCACTCTTTCTGAGGATCATGAGCAACACATGAGTTTTGCACCTTCACTCAGGCTTGAGAAACCTGAGATTTCAGCTATCAGACATGATCAACCTGACACACATTCTGATGTTCTTTTGCATGCACCCATTGTGCATTTTACACCAAGTCATATGCAGCATCTTCTTCATCCATCCATGTTGATTTGGGGTGGATATCTAATCACTCATGGAGGCGACATAGGCATTCATTGAGAGGACTTTACAAGTGTGGCTCCTCCACCATTCGACCTCTTGCTCCACTTTCTATACCTTATGCATTGTGATGCTTCTTGTTTTGAGTATTTTTCTTTAGCAGGTGTAGTGTATCTCTCTTGTTTGTTGAGAGATTTTGTATCTGTATTTTCGAAACTTTTGGCATGTTGACAATATCTCTTGTGGGGGAGCTATTTTGGTGGAGCCCAGTGTTAGTTTTTCAGTGTTTGAGTAGTTGTTTTGACAACTCATATAGATTTGTAGCGCCACTCCACCCATTCAACAGTATGGGAGGGTGTGGTGTTGATCCTGCTTCTTCGGGTTTCGTGTCCTTGCCTTGTTACCTTGGCTTTTCTTGGATCGTGACACTGGAGTTTACGTCCTTGCCTTGTTGCTTTGGTTTTTGTTCTTGGATCGTGGCACACCTATTTGCAGCAATTGATCAAATTATGTTTGGTGTTTTTTTGTACTTTCGACATCACTCCATTGATAGTCTCCTTGTATGGAGCTATTCTGGTGAAACCCAGTGTCAATTTTTTTTTTTATGATCGAGCAATGGATTCAAACCATAGTGCACACCAAAATTCTTCAACATTGTACAATTTTTTTGAGCCGAGCTTCTTGGGATGCCTTGGAGTGGGTTTTTACTCTCTTTACTTTGTTGTTATTGGTATTGGGTACCTTGCGATGTCCCATTTTCCCAGTTATTGTACATGAGTACCTCATCGACCTAGTTGTCGAGACTCATACTGTGGACATGCCACTTCTATTTTAGCCCCTAGCTTCACTTGAGGGGGGGTGTTAGAGTAGGTATTTACCTTAGCTCATATTCACTTAGGTACTTTATTTACCTTTATTGTATTTATCCTCACCCACTTATGTGTGTGGATATTTCTTTTATCTTATTTAGATATTAGGAGATATTATCTAGTTGTTAGGTATAGTTCTTTCCTTGATCTATGGTATTGACTAGTTCTTTCATTGATCTATGATATTGACTAGATCCTTGATGTCTAGTTCTCTCCTAAATCTATGGTCTTGACTAGTTCTTTGATGACTAGTTATTTCTTTGATTCATGGCTTGATCTACGACCTTGACTGGTTCTTAGATTGTTATTCCTTGCCTATTTAAGCAAGGCCCATTCTCAATGTATTGCATTGAGTTCCATAATAATATATGATATTGTTGCTCATTTGTTTGCAAAGGTTTTATGTAAATCTATTCTAGTGAATTGCTTTCATCTTATTGATCGTGGTGTTTGATTAGCATCTGTGTTCTTGGCTTGGTACAATCTAGTTATCGTTCCTTTTAGGTAGTAAGTCCTTTAACGTGCAATCTACTACTATACAATCGGTGAGTTGATTCTCATATAGTTTCATGTCTATTCACCTAGCATTTCCCAACTTGTTTATTTCAAGATATCCAATTCTTCATGTCTACATAAATCCCTTTTAGCTTTCTTCCTTATTATAGGGTTAGACTCAAGGGGTCACAATATCCTTCATAGTTTTTCCTAGATAATGCAATTATTTACACTAGGTTATTACAAACATATCATTATATTACAATGTATAACTATGTTTCATTACAAGGACTATAATGAAGGATTCTTACATGGTATATATATATATATATATATATATATATATATATCATTGATTGTAAAACAAGACCATTATGTTTCAACACATTCTTAGCTTTGTTCAATGTCATACGACTCTATTACATTATTGTTTTGTGAATCATTTATATGCTCAAAAGACCCTTTTATATGATAATACATGTACTAAATTTTAATATAAACTAAATACTTGATTGATATCAACATTCCAAAATTAAGTCAAATACACAATCTTAATGATCTCGATAACTTCTTTATTTTCATATCAAGGTCTATAATCCTTATCATATTATATCCTTATCGCTTGACAAGCAAGTATTTATATACATGTATTTATGAATATTTAAGTAATAATTCCTTTGAATACTTGATTGTAACAAAAACACTATAAGTCATGAACACATACTTAAATAATCATTTCATCGATTGATATCATATTTGTTACAAAGATACACAAATAAAGAGAGAGACCAGTAAGCCATATGGCCTTTCTTTTTCAAAATTAATTGAATATTTTATTTCCAATCAAAATTAATTACATTATTTTCTTTTATAATAAAAAGCACATCAATAATCACGATATGTTGGAAACTGATCCTTATCCTTTTCATAATATTCTATCACCCGCAAGCTGAAATATTGTTTACACATGGTCAACTCTATAATAACCGGCATGGAATTTCAATTATAATCATGTTGTTGTATTTTGAAAAGAAGGAACATAATAAGGATTAACTCCAACTCAAGCACATAATCCAAATGCTAAAGAAAGTTTCAATACACAAATTCAATAAAAATAACCTAAGAAAGTAATCAATGTTTTCCTATTTAAAAATCTTAAACAACTCATCATATGAATACTAATGGGTTTCCAAGAATTTATTTCATAAAATGGGGTCATCTCAGCCATTACGTAAAAGATACCAACCGCATATAGATCTTGCTTTTACTTGCTATAACCTTTTCCAAACTCTATTATTTTCCATTACTATGTTTAAGATGGTTATTAGAGAGACCACAGATAATAATTATCTTATTCTATAACATATTAATGCACGATCTATATATCAAGCCTAAAAATAATAGTTACTAGTAACTATTAGCACAACGCCCTATTATTACCAATCAAAAGGGAAAGATAAAGTATTTATTCTTATGGTAAAAATTATTAGAAACTCATTTTGAGTTGAGGAACATTATACACAAAATAATAACTAAACAGCTTAAAAACTCATATTCACACATTCATCATCTCATCGTAGTGGCCTATCGTGGAACGTTTTCATTCTAACCAAACCAAAAGAGAAAGGGGTTCATCAATATTATTACACATGAAACAGTCCTTTGAATCACCTATTTTGTTCCGTGAGTAAAATTTTATTCTGAGGGAACAAATTACTTCCTACGTAACCCTCGTGAGCTCCCGGTTCGAAATGTGTTTTCACATTTTAGGTAAAACATGAGTATAGGAATATCGGTCACCCCTCTTCCAAATTACCTAAAATTTTAGAACCCAAACAATCTAATTCCAAAAAAAATGAATAAGGTAAGTCTTTGATTATTCAATCATATCGATCAAATTTTTTCAACCCGTGATGAAACAAACTCCCCTAACCCTTTTTTCTAAATTTATAAAAAGAAACACACAATTAGGGAAGACAAATTCAACCCCTTTTTCATTTTTTATTACCAAATAATATTTTCATAAAACACAACACGATAGGGAAGCAATCCAGATAATCTTCATTATTTTCAAAAGAAAACAAGGTGAGAAATGAGATTCCATGTCTAATTACATGCACCACTCGAATCCAAATGTTTCTTCACCAACTATTCACTTAGTTGCTTCAACAAAATCGGAAGTTGAAACACTAAACCCCCTATCCCCTATCTCCTCTTTATTTTATACAAGCCATATATTCTCACACAATTCCCATAAAAATAATATTATCTTGGAAGACCAAGTTAACTCCAATGTGTAGATTCAAGAAAGGCATTCTTGCAGAGCTCAAACGGTGGAGAAGGAGTTTGAGCAGAAAAACAAAGGAAAATAATGAAATTACCTCCTTGCATGTTGGGTTAGCTTCCTTAGGAAGCTTCACATTTTCCCATAATTGGTCATACACTAAATGCATTCAATGTTCCAATGCCATGTAATGGTTTGTAGTTAACTCATCTCCCAAAATTGGTGGTAGTGTTGGGCCACTTCATGGTAAATTAAAACTAGCCGCCACCCTCTAATTTTGGCAGACTTGCTAAGGATTAAATTCCTCATTAAAATTAACTCCAATTTGTGTGGCGTAGATAATCATATCAACTTGGAATCGCATGAGAAATCAAACAAATCTAAGGACATGCATGGTATTTGGTTTAAGAGTCCCAACTATCCAAATATTGCAAGGATTGGTTTAAAAACCAAGATTAATAATTTACTTAAACAAAACCATATTCTTGTGAACCATTCAAATATGGTCTATACCTTATAAGTTATCGATAATTTAGACATATAATTATTAAACCTTATAAGGTCCATCTACTACAAATGAACTCCACTAATTAGCCTCTCTCGCGTGTCATGTTAATGACTTCACTTAATAATTACAATAGCTTCCATTACTAACCAAAGAAGTATAAACATAACACTTGGCCAAGGAATATATATATACAGCAATAAAAGGTTGTAAACACCGGTATTAAGTTTTTAACTTTATCCCTTAATCAATTTTTCCATGGTGAGATTTAAGACCATTGCACAAAAATGATGATAATGATCCATTCTTGTTTAATAACAATGTCCTTGCTAACTTCAAGCCTTTTACCTTAATGAAACAAGCTTAGACTTTACCTTGACAAGCTCTTTATTGTTAGTGAGAAGGATCCTTCTAAGCCTAACAGCTTACAACCGACATTTCACAAAAAGGTTAGTACTAGAAATCACCATAGTCATTAACAACTATCAATCTATGGTAAGTGAAATAAACCATAAGATGAATATAATATATCATAACCAAGTTCAAAGTTATTAATAGAAACAACCAACATAGGTAAAATAATACTATCAATGACAAGTACAACCGCAAATAAAAACACCCAAAATCATCATACTTATAATGGTAAGTGTATTCATATAGCTGAACTATCTCTATTGTAAAATCATCATGATTAGTAAACAACATAGTCATCCGGGATAGTTACAACAATTAAGTAGCCTACCATTATAGTGTATCATTACCTTCGCCAAGTAGATAACTCAATAATCTTCAACATAGTAGGGTACACCTCAATATCTACTATTGGTACAACAACTATACAAGTATCTCACTATTATAGGTCATCCACATACAATGAGATGAAGAGTAAGCATACCATCAAACACAAAAATAATGAGTTGTGACTCAATAAATAGTCTCGATTAGAAGGTGATGGGTGTAGGTGCAGCATTGGATATGTGCCTATGCATACGTACATACTTCCTTATGGAAGTATGTGCATATGTATAACTACATATACATCCTTAAATTTTCTCACATCAACTTTATTCTACAAGCATTTATTAAACCATAACCCATTTTGTCTCGAAAACAAAATGACAAATATGGGTGTGACATATGTAGCCGAGGATGGGGTATTCCTCCTCTCACCTGTCCACTCTCTCTCGAGGGAGTGATAGGGAGGCACCTTAATAAAGGGTGTGGCCGATTTCCTTGCTACTTTTTACTCTATCTAAGTCGGGGTGAGATGACCCAAGATGCGACTCAAGGGTACAAGAGAGGGAAGTTAATCATGATTCTGCTTTCGATTCTACCAGGGAAAACAATTGAGGGTCAAATGTAGCCACCAAATTCAACTCTCACTCTAAAGAGAAGTCACGAAGCACTCCAGGCACCCAAGAACTCTAATACGGGTTGCTAAAGGTAGGTTTACAATGATCCTAACATTAACCCACAAGTATTTACATGAATTACTTCAGCTTTTAATGTTAAGGATTTTAGATAATGAGTGAAAAACTTAAGATATGTGCATTAACAATGTATTTTCAAAATCATATCTATACAAAATGAACAAATGAAGTGAGATTCACACAAACACTTATGGGACTCAAGAAGTAAGTGTAAATTTGTGAGGTGGAGACAGGGTTGCAAAGAGGAAGAAATGAAACTTCTATATGAACTAGAAGGGTCAATAAATATATCAACCATTTTGTAACCATGCCCTTGTCATTTCACAAAGATAGGGGATACATAAAATGGACTTCTCACAGAAATTGGCCACGAGGAACCTCTAAGAAAACATAAAATCCTAATCCTTGATCATTTATCTCAGTACCCCTAAGACTAAAACACCATGTGCAAATTATGTTGAGTGTTATATATCAAGGGACCCCCAAGATAAATAAACAAAACACCCAGTATTTTTTAGTTAGTAAGGAATTTTATGGGTCTAGAAGATAACATCCTAAAGTATCCCCAAAGGAAATTAACTTCCCACATGACCATTCTAACAAAACGTAAACAAAAACAAAGGTTGTCTTCATATAAAATTACAACCCTAACATGCACAATATCTAAATGAAAAGACACATGTTATTTTACCCATAAAATCATTCCAAAAGAAAACCATGACCAAAATAATCACAAAGAGGGCTATTTAGGATAAACCCATTAAACTTGGAAAGAACAAGGAAAACATATATATATGCTCTCAAATCTTGTTAATGACTGTACATGAGCAATCACCTTAACATGAATTCTAGGCGAATGGGAAACACAACAATGCCTACATCATGAAAGTGCAAATTTCAATGTTCGACTATGTTCCTAAACAATCTCAGAATCCCCCTTAAGAGTCTTCCCTCAAAAAGAACCATATCCCTCCCTTTTTTAAAACATTAAACCCTCATATATATCCTTATCCATTTTAGGGTTTTACAAAATATCCCTCCATATTGTAACTAACTCACGCTTAGGCCACCTCCCAAGATTCCAAAGAATATCAAGGGATATTTTTCCACAAAAGCCCTTAATTTTTCTCATCGTCATCCTATCACCATCATGCCAATAATGACGAGGCATTATCTTTTCCACATCACATTAATTTAATATCAAATTTTCCACATGTGAATAAATGTGACATGGCTAAAAATTTAAATTGACAAGACATTCTTCAAAGGCACAAACATTTAATCCATCTCTAGTGACATGCTTCACATAAATAATCAATCCTAATCTAACTCCCACATGTGCCTACTAATCCGGGTAAGATATGGCATTGATGGCGATATGATTTTCCCAGACACGTCATCATAAGAGACATGCCTATTTAAGTGTGGTTCACTAGACCACCAACTTACCATTCAAATCCCATAGAGCCTCCCGCATCCTACTTCCATCAACAATCCATCCATCATGGCCTCTTCATTTTTAGGAGAAAATCCCACTAGGAAGAACTCCCAATCTGGGTGAATTCTTCCAACTGAATGGTCTTAATAAATCCTTCATCCTGCATGTTTTTAGTGTGCCTAATGCTTGGGTGAATCCCCCTAATAACTCATCTCAAAATAACTTGATCATGTCCTTCCTTAATAGGTTATCTGAAATGTGTGCATCATTCCCTCTTTTTCAAACCCTTCATCATCACCTAATCCACCCTAAACATTGTCTGATACAGGATTCCTAAAAGAACTATGGTTTCATCATTGTCCTCATGTGTATGATGACCACTGGCATATGTTGAAATTATTTTATGATCCCCTTTTATTAAATGTAGAACTACCTGTGTAAAACTCATGTTCATGCATAAAAGAAGAAAGAAGAACCCCAAATCGTAAAAAAATGAAATGAAGAAGTGATTGTCATCCCTCAAGACTACCCTCACTTAAATCCATTATATGGTAGTATATGCCCAAGATTTCTCCTCTAAAGAAGAGAAGAATTATTAGAGGTATCTCGCCCAACGAGAAACTCAATTTCCCATGGCTCGACCCTCCACCGGTCGAGGACTAAAGTGTACATAAGAGGGAGGATCTCCCTTTCTAATTGGGTGAACTCACTCGAGAAGAAAATGAAGTTCACCTAGATCCTAAATGGGCCTTGGATGGGAGTTCCTAAGTGGTTAGAGAAGGGGATGTTATGCGAGGGCCTAGCGGGGGACATTCAATTTTTTCAGTGTATATCCCATCAAGAAATTTTTTATAGGGGCCAGGGGACCATTGTTTTTTGAAACGTGTGCCAAACCTTCCCAAAAAGATAATAACTATTAAATATTAATTTCTCTGTTGTAATATAGTTTCTTATATTTTCATATTTTTGTGCATATGTATATTTTCGAGGGAAGGGGCCTCAATAATAAAACCCATTTTCTTATAAGATACATTATTCCAATTTATTTATTTCTCTTTTCACTACATGGAATGTCTCTCTTTCTTTTGTTTGAACATTGTTGAGATATGTCATTTTTCATGTTTATTGCACCACATACAAGTCCATACACTTGATTCCTTCACACAATATCCACTATTGTATGCACACTTCTTATAAATACAAAGTCAACTTGTAAGAGGAAACCAACCTGCTCACTATTGAATTGCTCCTGGGTTCTTTAAAATGGAAAATAATAAGTAACTTTCCCCTTCTTTAATATACGTTAGAAAAATCACAAATACATACCGAGCACCCACCCATCACACAACCACACCGGGCCCTCTGTGGGAACTTAAAACATTTCCAAACAAGGTAGAGTGTAAAGTTGATTCTGGGACCCCAAAGGAGACTTCACCGTACATTAAGCACACATACCTCCTCGGTCTCGGGGTCAAACCATGACCTTGCACATTTTTAAGCATAAAACAAATTTTGACAATGTTTGTGGCTTCCCTCAGGTATTCATTTTTTTTCTTTTATATCATGGGTTCAAGTACCACCCATGCCTCATGAATTTAATGTTGAGGAGAATAAAATTACACCTCATAATGCCTTCACTATTTCAAAACATTTCCTCATCTCGAGTACCATGGAGAAATAACTTTTCACACCCGATACTCATACTTCAAAAAATAGTTGATTGTTCCCAAAACATGCCAAAGTACCTACTACCTTCACTTACAACACCCAAAAACATCAAAAACAAGGGCTAAACCAAGGAAGCACATGATTTTTAATCAAATAAAAATGGTGAAAATTATGGGCACCAACATTGGCTCCAACTCGGGATGGATGCCCCAATAGTGTCTCAAAGAACACCAAAATCAACACCATGAAGAGAAGGCTAGCTACCTATCCATTAGGGCAAATGAGTTGAAACAAGTGATCAAAACTGCAAGCCACCACAGATGAGAGTAAACAAAACCAACAAAAACCAAAACAAGAACCAAAGGAAGGAAGTAAGAAACTATACACTTTGTACAAAATGAACCCCCGAAGTAGTAGGACCCAAAAAAATTCCACTAGAAACCACTTGGATCCCACACAACATGTACTTGTCCAATCAAGAAGCACAAACCAACAAGCCAAATTCTACGGGTGGGGAACTCAACCACTTCAACCAGAACATAGATCACTAACCATCCGCCACTAATGACATCCAACTCACCCTGTAGTAATGAAAATACACCATCATTCAACCAAAAGACCTTGTGCACCAAACAAGACACATATATGTACATCTTCATCTTCACCACATACTCTAAAATATAACAAACTTAAGAACCTGAGGTGCACCCCAAGATGTTTGACACATTCTATTCTTTTAAATTTAGACAAGTCTCCATTTAACCAATCCTTTTAAATTCAAGGTAAGCACCAAGACACAAGTATACATACCCATTTTTACTTTTATTCACTATATCCATGCTTGGAGGGAAAGCCATATATCCCTTTACGTACCATGCTCAACAAACAAAGGGAAAACATCAACCCCAAACACATTTTTTCTCATGTCTCAATGAACAAGAAACTATCTATGACCAAACACCACTACCAACATATAAAGCAACTTGTTCCATCCCTAGAGGTCAAGTGACAACTGATGTTCAACTAATTGATCAAAAGATAAGGGATCACAAACATTCGTGCCTGATTCCTTATAGGAAATTCAGCACACATATTTTGAGGAAATAGAACCACACCACCATCCTCTTGTCTTCTTCTGCCATTTGGTACAAAATTCTTAATATAAATGTCACTAGAGAAAGCCTCCTCAACGTCCATAGCCACCTTACATCAATTTTAAATCAGTGGAGGAACTGAATCACATACATCTAGGTCTACAGAACATGTCTAATCTATCCATGAATGCCTCATTACGTATTTACTTGATGATTTACACCACATTTTAAACCTCTTCTCTTGCTCCACCACTACATCAAGTAACCAACATCTATCTTCCACTGAGGGAATACCCCCATCATATTTAGTAATCATTTCATCCTTTAACCAAACAAAGTCATGACTGAGAAAACCACAACCTGAGTCTAGCCCTGTTGTATCACTACCTTCCATAAGAGAGCAACACACTCCTGAGGATATCCCAAAATTCATTTGTTGTTTTAGAACAGTAAAATATCAGTAGAAGATGTCCCACCTCCATAGTTTGTCTTGGAAATGTAACACACAATATTTTTCAATGCCTAACTCCATTTTTCAACATTAAGCACACCATCTAGACCACAGGAGCATGAAGCATAAAGCATTTATCACACCATAAACTAGTATAACCAACATGGTCATTCTTTTCAATATTTCTCTCAGTTAATAGCTCTGAATCGATACTTGTTTTATAGTCCCAATTTATTCATTCTTAAAACCCATGATCTTCCTTTCTTCAACCAGGTCCACATTTTTCTATCATGCTCATGAAGAAGAAAACCAAGATCATCACTGAATTGATCTCTAAACATTACTACCATTTTATTCCATGAACACAATGAACCTTGAGGTAAGGAGTTAAACCAATATCTAGCATCTTCTTATAGTGTATACACAAATAAATTCATGAAAAAATCCTCATATCTCACCTCATATTCATGCATCATATTCTCAAACAAACCAAGATGTTGTTCCACATAGGTACTACCATATCCCTAAAAATAGGCAATTTGAGCCTGATTCCATTAGGGATCTGATGCGGGTATCCAAGTACTCCCCCAAAGTCTATAGGCCTAAAAGAATTTGATATAAAAGGTACTTTAGGAGGAAAACACACCATACCACCATCATATATACCCATGGATAGGTTCACATAAAAATCAATTCTTACAAATAAATACTTACCCCTTAAAACCTGAGGAACACAATGATATAACCTGAGCACAGACTCAAATATAACACAAACAATCAATTGCATCACATTAAATGAAGAATACTAGTCCACTACAACCAAAAGGATAATAGATTCACCACTAGATTCATGACCCTAGAAAAATAAATCACATGAAGCCCCAAAGGTAGACTATTCCAACACGTGATTCCTAATGATTACATAAAATAGGATAAGAAGATCAAAACTAAAAACCCAAGTGATCAATGAACTTCATTTGTCCCTAGAAACGATGCCGATGGGTGTTAGCTCCTCGATTTACACCTCGGGAAGAGGGGGCATGGATTCACAAGGGATGGGCAAGAGGGATGGACCCACACAAATTTTCATTATGTAGTCGGGATGGGTCTTCCTCCACTCACTTGTCCACTCTCTCAAAGGGAGTGATGGGGAGGCACCTTAACAAAGGGTGTGGCTGATTTCCCTACTACTTTTGAATCTTCCTAAGTCAGGGTGAGAGGACCCAAGATGTGACCCAAAGGGTATAATATAGGGAAGGAATCGGGATTTTGTCCTTAGTTTTTAGGATAAACAATCGAGGGTCAATGTAGCCACCGAATGCAACACTCACTCTAAAGAGTGGTCACGAAGAACTGTAAGCACCCATGAACCCCGATACGGGTCTAAAGGTAATTTTGACATGATCCACACATTAACCCCAAGGATTTACATGAATTATTCTAGGCTAATGTTAAGGATTTTAGATAATGAGTGAAAACACTTAAGGTATGTGCATTGAAAATGTATTTTCACAAGTGGATCTATATAAAATGAACAAGTGAAGTGAGATCCACACGAACACTTATGGTACTCAAAGAAGTTAGTGTAAATTTGTGAGGTGGAGATAGGGTTGCAAAGAGGAAGAATTGAAATATCAAAGGGAACTAGGAGGGTCAAGAAACATATCAACCATTTTGTCACCAAGCCTTATTATTTCACAAAGATAGGGGATACATAAAATGGACTTCTCACATAGGAAATTGGTCATGAGGAACCTCCAAGAAAACATACAATCCCATTTATCCTTGATAATTTAGCTCAGTACCCCTAAGAATAAATCACCATGTGTGAAATTATGTTAGTGTTCTAAATCAAGGGACCTCAAGATAAATAAACATAGTACCCAGTCTTGTTTAGTTAGTAAGGAATTTTACAGGTTCAGAAGATAACATCCTAAATTACCCCCAAAGGAATTAAGTTCTCACACCACCCTAACAAAACCTAAACAACAACAGGGTGTCTTCATATAAAATTACAACCATAACATATACAAGATCTGAATGAAAATACACACATTATTTTACCCTAAAATTGTTCCACAAGAAAAGCATAACCAAAATAATTACAATAGGTTGTTTAGGATAAACCCATTAAACTTGGAAAGAACAAGGGAAACATATATGTATGCTCTCAAATCTTGTTAATGACTATACATGAGCAATCACCTTAACATGAATTCCAGGTGAATGAAAAACAACAATGCCTACATCATGAAAGTGAAAATTTCATGGTTGACTATGCACTTGAAAATCTTAGAATCCTCTCAAGAGTCTTCCCCCAAAATAACTATCTCCTCCCTTTTAAAACCTTAAACCCTCGCATATATCCTTATCTATTTTAGGGTTTTACGGAATATCCCTCTAGATTCTAACTAACTCACGCTTAAGCCACCTCCCAAAGATTCCAAAGAATATCAGGGGATATTTATCCAAAATAGCCCTTAATTTTTCTTACCACCAGCCTTGTCACCATCATGCCAATAATGACGAGGCATTATCTTTCCACATCACATTAATTTAATATCAACTTTTCCACGTGAGAATAAATGTGATGAGTCTAACAAATCTAAATTTAAAATAAATTATTCAAAGGAGTAGACATTTACTCCATCTCCAATGAAACTTTTCACATAAATAATCAATCATAATCTAACTCCCACATGTGCCTACCAATCCAAGTAGGATATGGAATTAATGGCGATAGGATTTTCTCGACATGTCATCATAAGAGACATGCCTATTTAAGCATGTGGTTCACCGGACCACAAACTTAACATTCAAATCCCACAGCCTCCCACATCCTACTTCCATCAACAATCCATCCATCATGGCATCTTCATTTTTAGGAGAAAATCCTACTGAGGAAGAATTCCCAAATCTAGGGAAAATTATTCCAACCGGTTGGTTTTAAAAAGCCTTCATCCCGCACGTTTTCAAAGTGTTGATTTCCAGTGAATCCCCTCATAACTCATTCTAGAATACTCTAATTATGTCCTTCTTGAATAGGTTGACTAAAATGTGTGCATCGTTCCCTCTTTTTCAAACCCTTCATTATCACCTAATCCTCCTTGAACATTATTTGGATATAGGATGCCTGAAAGAAATTTGGTTTCATTACTATCCTCATGTGCATGATGACCACCGACATATGATGAAAGTCTATTATGATCCCCTTTATTAAACATAGATCTCATTGTGTCAACCCCATCATGCATATCAAAAGAAGAAGAACCCCCCAAGCTTTCATTTAAACGAAATAGAGAAGCAACTATCATCCCTAGAGATTTCCCTCATTGAAATATGGTCTACGGTAGACACTCCAAGATTCTCCTCTAAAGCGAGAAGAATTATCGAGGTAGCTCACCCAAAGTGGAGCAACTCAATTTCCCATGGCTTGGCCCTCCACTAGCCAGAGGACCAAAGCTTACATAAGAGCGGGGTCTCCTTTCGAGTTTGTGAACTCACTCGAGAAGAAAAGGGAGTTCACGTAGATCCTGAATAGGCCTCAGGTTGGAGTTCCTAATCTGTTTGAGAAGGAGATGTCACAGAAATTCAATTTGTTTTTAGGGTTGTGACCCATAAAGAATTTTTTTATCATTACGGTGAATAGTTAATGAAACGTGTGTCAACCCTTCCCAACAAGATATTAGCCATTGAATATCAATTTCTTTGTTACAATATAATTTATTATATTTTCATATTTTTAGCACATATTTATACTTTCGAGGGCATGGGCCCCTATAATAGAACCCTATTTTTCTTATAAGAAACATTATTCCAATTTATTTATTTCTTTTTTCACCGCATGGAATTTCTCTATTTGTTTTGTTTGAAAATTGTTGAGATATGTTATTTTTCATGTTAATTGCACCACATACAGTCCATTTTTTAATTAACCCAAAAGGTTGACCACAAGAAATATAAATATGCCAAATGGATAGAAAGATCCCAAAAAGTGTTAGGAAAGTATAAAAATACCGGGTGCCTCTGCGGGTGGGACCAGGGTGCCCACGGCACCCCAAGATACTAACGTGAAACCCCAAATTGAGACTAAAATGATAGGAAATAACTGAAATAGATCGGCATGTCGATGAAAAGGGGCAATAATAATGAAATAAAATAAAACAAGATGTCCAAAAGATGGGGTTGATTAGTAATTTCTTCACTTTATAACCTTCTAAATAGTAGTATGAGACTAAGATGAATATTGTCTGAAGTACATGATTTTGTGACTACATTTTTCCCCCACTTTATGTTGGTGAGTGGAAATCTTAGTAACATAAAGTAGATAGAGATGCATACCTAATGTCCATGAAGAGTGTAGTAGAAATGCATCGAAGGACTAGATAAAAGCGTGGAATGAAAAAATATGGAGGAGCGTGGAAAATAAAGATGAAAAATGCACAAAGAAAAAGTGATGAGAGTGAACCTAGGGTGGAACGCGTGTGTAGTTGTTACGGTGTGTAATGTACCGCATGGTTAGTAAAGCATGTGCTTCGCAAAAGTGTTGTTGTTGACATTGTTTGTTGTTGTTTCCCCAACTTGACTTCTTGTTTCTCATATAGCTTGACTTGTAAGGATAAAATGATTGAGTAGTCAAATATGTATGTATGTATGTATGTGTAAAAATGTAATGTAAAAGACGCATGTAAATGTAAAATAAGCAAATGTAAATAGAAAACGTAAATGGAACATGTGCACCTAATCCATGTTGAGAGAAAGAGTGTAGAAGGATATCTTGTACTGCGATTTTTTTGGGTGATCTCACACCACTCTCACCGAAGAAGTGTAGGGGGAAATTCTTTGTGTCCTACAAGCTCTAATTGCTTCCCTGAATGTGTGTGAAGAGATATCGCATTGTCCTACTTTTTTGGGTGAACCAACGCCACTGGCCAAAGTAGTGTAGAGAGGCACACCCATTGTAACATCCAATCCTCGTAAATACTTCCCAAAATGCTAAGGAAATAGTATCCTGTAAAATCTGCTATGTATGGGGTTCATAGACTAGTCCAACCCACTCACTAATTATAATCTAATCGAACCGGTGTAGAATATCATGTGTTAGTATGTGAAAAACCCAAATTATTCCCCCCTATTTGGGGGCACATGCAACATCGCTAATAGGAGAATGTGGCCCCAAAATAGGACCAACTATGTGTACTTTGTAACTCTAACATGTAGGGGAAAGGGATTGCACTTGGTAGAAACGAAGGTGCACATAAACAAGGATGGCTATCCAAATACAAGTTGGTAAAAAAACACATGCATGTAGAAAACAAATGTAAAGTACATAGATAATGTAAAAACTACCAAGTAACATAGTGTAAACATGCAAGAAGAAAAGTAAGCCACACAAAGTGGGGTGCAAACATGGGACATCTCTCATAATGTCGTAAGACACACAAGGCCATCATGGCCACAAACAACAAACAAGTGTGCATACCAAACATAGGGCAAGGCACGCATACAAGAAGCAAACAATGGTAGACAAGTACAAGCAAGAGAAGTAGTCATGGAAACATGTAATCCTCAGAAACAATTTACTACATATGGAGCACCCATTAGCATGTTAGAGAAATAACTAATATGTCAAAGTGTGAATAACCAAGGAATGTAAAGTGATAAGTACAAAATGAAACAATAGCACCTGTGAGAATCGAATGTGGATGCCCCTAGTGACCAATGTAGGAAGGGTAGAAGGCGAGCATCCATGTTGTGTGTGAAGGATCTGTATATGCGATCACAACTAGACAAAGAAATGAATGCACATGTGTGGATGGTATAGATAATGACATATAAGAAATAAATCTAACATGTGTAGTAAAGTGATCATGTAAAACACTAGTAAACAAGATTAAATGCCCCAAGACAATGCAAAATGTTGTGGATGGATGGAATGGCATGCAAGATGGAATGATAGGATCCACGTTTCCCCAAGTGAATGGAAATTAATGCAATGAGGTTCATTTTGTTTTCCCCCTCAATAGTCAATAATGAACCGTAAATGAGAGTGCATCATCGAAATGGTTGAAGTGTATGTTGTTTCTAACACGTTGGGATGAGTATGTAAGTGTAGTGGTGAGATGCAACCTAGAAATGACTTTGCGTATGAACCCTATAGCCAAATCATATATCACAACCGGATGAACATATAAGTGATGATTTATCCTAAGTGTATATCACTATAAGATGAATGGAGGAGTGATGATTTAGCCCTAAGCATATATCACTACAAGATGAAATAATAGGTGACGATTTAGCCTAAAGCGTATGTCACTACAAGATGAAAGGAGGGAGTGGTGATGTAACCTAAGGTGTATACCATTACAAAATGACATAATAGGTGACAATTTATCCTAAAGCATATGTCACTAACCTAGGATTGTCACATGTGTGATGAGTGTAAGGTCCATTTGATTTGTAAACCCTCGATAGTTGAGTATGGACCGAGGAACTAAAGTGTGTCATAGAGTAGTGAGTGTAGTGCATAGAAGATTATGTAGTATATGTAATGATAAAAGATAACCATGTGATGAAGAGAATATGGAAAAAATTGTTGTATAAAATGAGATGGTAGGTAATGTAATGTATAACACGTAGTGTAACACATGTAGATGGATGAATAATGTAGTATGTAGGGATGAATGTAATGCTAGACTCATATGTTATGAAGACTAGTATAGTATGTATAAAATGACATAAAGACGCACAATGTATGATGTATTATATATGACTATGTATAGGGTGTGAGGCAATATGCGTAAATATCCTAATAATGTATGTAATTCTAGGATGAATAGTGTACGATAGTAAACATGTGCATGATATAAGTATGGTATATGTAAGATGAAGACTAGTATGATGTGTGATGTGAAAATGTGAAAATGTTGAATGTATGGTGTATGAAACGCGACATGTGATGAAACGCAATGTATAATTCCTATAGTGCAGTGTGTGGGGTTTAGTGTAATAGTAATCCCTTAACAGTCAAGTGTGAACCAAAGCACAAGACTACGTCATTGGGTAATGACGATGCTAGAACGTGTGAAGAGTATGCCTATGAATGTATGATAATGCAAAGATGAGAGTCGTTACGATAAAATGGAAAGGGTTGTATTGCGTTTTATGCCCCCAAGTATATAGAAATGAGTAAACTAACCAATGATAGTGAAAGACGAAGGTCCTCCACCCGATGTCTGTGAGGATGAAATCATAGGACCATGATCTAATAGTGGTGGTATGGTAGACAAACACTATGTTGGTGAATGAATTCTATGCGCATGTGATGGATGAATATATGATGAAGGTTGGGGTGTAGTAAAATGCATCAATCATGGAGATATATGTGATTTTGAATACAAAGGTGATGAGAAAACACATGGAATAAAGTGAGGCATAAATCAATGCCGAGACACAATGACTTTGCTAGGAATAGCACACGTCGATGTGTAGGACTAGCAAAATGATGCGGTCGTGTAGATGGTACTCGAGTAGGTGAACTAGGAGTAGATGTGCTTTGAGAAACATAGAATGAGACATGTTAGAATAAGTAGATGACACGCGAATGATTATATGAAGGGATGATTGTTAGGAAATAAGAGATAAAATATCGAATAATAATACTTACGAGAATCGCAACAAAGAGAAAATAATATGCGAGAAAATATTACAGATCTCAAATAAAAGTGCAAAATAAATAACACAACACAGAGAGACAAGATTTAATGTGGTTCACCCAATTTGGGCTACATCCACCAAGAATCATTTGCTCATATTTTATTACAAGCCTCCACTCTCTCAATACAATACCTAGATCCGTTTGGAGCTATGCTCAACAAACTCTACAGAATTCACACCCGAATTCAAAGCACATCTGGAATACATTTGCTTGTCTATCTATCATATGCATAAGACCATATAAATAGACAATATATTAAGCAGTTTGATACAAAACCGTGGGTATAAAAACCATGGGCAAAAAACGTGGGTATCAAAACAATGGGTACCGAAAAACCATGGGCCCAAAAACAACCCATAACGATTACCCATTACCCATGGGTTAATAAACCACCCATGAAAATTTGTTTCGGGGGCTTTGCCTCCGAACCCCCTTGACCCACTCACCGGTGAGAGAGACCACCGTATAAATACCCGAGTGTAACACATAGAAGGTGTACAACACTCTAACATGAAAACAAGCTCCACAAACATAACAATCTCCCACTTGGAGATTGATTTCCACTGAGAAAGCTTCTCAACCCTTCACTGTCATCCACGAATGCCAACCAAAGCTAATCATAGCTTTAGTTTATCCTCAGTGACCACTTTGGTCATCATGTCTGCAAGATTCTCGACCGGTATGAATCTTCTCCAACTTCAACTTATCTTCTTTCAAAGTTGTCCCGATGAAGTGATATCTCAACGGTATATGCTTCATTCTGGAGTGGAAAGAATATTTCTTAGCTAGGTGTATAGCACTTTGACTATCACTATGTAGCTTACATTCCTTCTTCTTATGCCCCAAATCCTCAAGAAATTGTTGTAGCCAAATCATCTCTTTGCTTGCCTCTGTGGCAGCAACATACTCAGCCTCCGTGGTTGATAAAGCCACCAGCTTCTGTAGTCGTGAAATCCAGCTCACTGCTATCCCACCTACAGTGTAAATATAACTTGTCATGCTCCTCCTGTAGTCAACATCTCCAGCCATGTCTGAATCTACATAACCACGTAAAGTGGTTTTATGATCCATTGAGCACAAAATGTCCCCATGGTCCCTCTCAAATACCAAAGGATCCACTTTACTACATGCCAATGCTCTTTACCTGGATCACTCATAAATCTATTCACATCTCCCACTGCATGGGCAATATCAAGCCTAGTGCACACCATAGCATACATCAAATTGCCAACCGTTGATGAGTAAGGTACCTTGGACATCTGGTTTCTTTCTTGCTCTTTCTTGGGAAACTACTCCTTTGATAACTTAAAATGGTCTGCCAAAGGATTCCTAACCGGTTTAGCATCCTGCATGCTAAACCTATCTAATACCTTCTTAATTTACTCTTCCTGAGATAAAGTTAGCTTATGTTCCTTCCTATCTCGAGTTATCCTCATACCAAGGATTTGTTTGGCTACCCCCAAATCCTTCATATCAAAGGATTCACTTAGCTGTTTCTTGAGTACTTTTATTTCTTACATGTTTTTACCTACAACCAACATGTCATCAACATACAAACATAGGATAATATAACTTCCATCCTCAAATTTCTTTGTATACACACAATGGTTAGAATGACATCTAATATAACCTTGCTCCATCATGAAGCTATCAAACTTCTTATACCATTGATGTGGAGTTTGTTTCAAGCCATATCAGCTCTTCTTCGCCATTTGCACACCATCTCCTCTTTACCTTTGACTTCATATCCTTCTGGCTGCTACATATATAGCTCCTCCAAATCACCATGGAGAAATGCAGTCTTTACATCTAACTATTCTAAGTGCAAGTCTTCTACTATCACTATTCCAAGAACGGTTCTGATAGAAGTCATTTTTACTACAGGAGAAAAAATCTCATCAAAATCTATACCTTGTTTTTGTGCAAACCCCTTGACCACTAACCGGCCTTATATCTTTTCTTTCCTCCTTCATCTTTAACTCTGTACACCCACTTGTTCTCGATTCTCTTTTGCCTTCTGGTAGCTTCACCAAATCCAAAGTCTGGTTCTCCATGAGAGACTTATGCTCCTCATCCATGGCTTGCTCCCACTTCTTACTAGCATCTACCTGCATTGCTTCATCAAATCTCTCTGGATCTCCACTATCAATGAGTAATAAATAATAAAGAGAAGGAGAAAAACATTCAGGTTCTTTTCTTACCCTAGAAGACCTCCTCATTGTAGGAGTTTGGGGTTCCTATTGAGTAGGTTCTTGAACTGATTCATGGGTCACTTTGTCCCATCCGGAAGATCTTCTACCATTGCATATTCTTTCTTGGATTCTTCCCTGTTTTCCTGCAATTGTTGCTTATACATGACTTTCTCATTAAAGACCACATCCCTAGAATGAATGATTTTCTTATCCTTAATACTCCAACATTTAAATCCAAATTCATCACCACCATAACCAATAAAAATGCATTTTTTTTATTTAGCCTCTAGCTTGGTCCTATCATCCTTGTCAATATGAACAAACACCTCACATCCAAAGACTCTAAGAAATGAGTAATCGACTTTCTTACCGTACCAAGCCTCCTCGGGTATGCCTCCATCCAAGGCACTTGAGGGTCCTCTGTTTATCAAGTACATAATTGTGCTCACCAGCTTCGCCCAAAATAAATAGCGAGTCCTACATGTATCCTCATGCTCCTAGCATGTTCCATTATTTTTTGTTCATCCTTTCTGACACCCCATTCTGCTATGGGGTTCCTGGAACCGTATTTTGCCTATGGATTCCATTCTTATAACAATAATCATCAAATTCATTGCTGCAATACTCCCCTCCATTATCTGATCTAAGACATTTTAACTTAAGACCTGTTTCATTCTCTACAAGGCTTTCCATTTAACAAAAGTATCAAATACATCAGATTTGTTTCTAATATAATAAATGCAAACTTTCCTTGTTGCATCATCAATAAAATTAATATAATAACTTGAGCCCCAAGAGATGATACAGAGCCGCCCCCACACATCGAATGTACCAGCTCTAACTTACTCTCTTTCTTCATAGGTCCAACCTTGAGAAACCTTAATCACTTTTGTTTCCCATATATGCAGCCTTCTCACGAAAATCTAAACCTATTTCTGTATATCCAAGCAAATTCTTCTTATGATGTTCATGCCCTTATGGCTCCTATGACCGAGCCTATAGTGCCATAATTTTGTATCTGCATCCGAAGCCACAAGATTACAATCATTAGTACTATCGGTGGTTAAATACAAGGTTCCAACCTTCTTACCTCTTGCCACCACAAGATCATCCTTGGTAACCTTCCAAGGGTCACCAAAATATCACAAGACAACCATCACTTCCCAATTGCCCCACCGATATCAAATTTCTCCTTAATGTAGGCACATGTCTGACATCCTTCAATACCCATGTATTTCCATTCTACATCTTAACCTAAACATAAGATTTTCTAACTATACTTCAAGGCTCATCATCACCAAGAAAAACATTCCCAAAATCCCCTTAAACATAATCAACAAAATAACGCCTATGTGGAGTAGCATGAAAAGAAGCCCCTGAATCTAAAACCCAAGATTCAGTAATATTATGCAAAGAAAGAATCAAAGCATCCTAGCATACATTACCCGATGTCACATTTACTTCCTTGTTTTCTTCCTGGTGTTTCTTCTTGTCCCAAAGCTCCCAACAAATCCTTCTTTGCATGCCCATACTTTCCATAGTGACATACTATCTTACTTTTGGATTCTGACCTTGCCCGATCCTTTGATTTTCCACGGTTTCCTCTATTCTTTTGTCTCCCTCTAGTTTCCACTTTATCAAAGCATTCCCTGAAGTAGAAGATTCACTAGAGCTTTTTCTTCACATTTCCTCACTTAGAATCACCCCTACAACATCCTCAAACTTCAACTTTGAGTTAGCAAGAACCGAGTTGCTTACCACCATTACCAGCTATTCCAACTCTCAAGTAAAGAGCACGAACTAATAAAGCCCTAACTTCTTCATCAAATTCTATTGTAATCAAAGCTAGCATATTTACAACTGTATTAAAATCATTTAGATGATCTGCTACTGAACCATTCTTAGACATCTTCATATTAAACAACTTTTTCATTAAAAATATCTTATTAGAGGCAAAGGGTTTTTCATACAACTTCCCTAATGCATCCATCAGTTCTTTTGTAGTCTTTTCCTTTGAAACATTAAATAATACCAAAGATGCAAACACAAATGCCGATCATTCCAAGTGCCTTCCAATCTAACAAATCCCATTCCGCATCTGTCATACTCGAGGTTTGTTCACCTTCTCGCAATGAGTATAAATATTCTTCGATAAAGGTAATCTTCCATCTGCATCTTCCAAAGACTGAAATTTTTCCCATTGAATTTATCAACCCTAGATCTTCCATCATCTGCCATAGCTCCCACTCAAGCTAAAAACTTTCCCTATGATTCAACACTTCAGCAAACCAAACCTCACTCTGATACCAATTGTTAGGAAATAAGAGATAAAATATGTGGAATAATCCCTTACAAAATCGCAACAGTAGAAACTAATATGCAGAAAATATTACAGATCTCAAATAAAAGTGTAGAATAAATAACACAACACAGAGAGACAAGATTTAATGTGGTTCACCCAATTTGGGCTACGTCCACCAAGAATCAATTGCTCAAATTTTATTACAAGCCTCCCTTCTCTTAATACAATACCCAGATCCATTTGGATCTATGCTCAACAAACTCTACATAATTCACACCCAAATTCAAAGCACATATGCAATACATTTTCTTGTCTATATATCATATGCATAAGACCATATAAATAGACAATTGCTTAAGCAGTTTGATACAAAACCATGGGAAAAAAAACTGTGGGTATCAAAACAATGGGTACCAAAACCATGGGCCCAAAACTGCCCATAACGGTCACCCATTACCCATGGGTTGATAAACCACCCATGAAAATTTACTTCGGGGCCTTCGCCCGAACCCCCTTGACCCGCTCACCGATGAACGGACCATCGTAAAAATACTCAAGTGTAACACATAGAAGGTGTACCACACTCTAACATAAAAATAGGCTCCACAAATATAACAATGATGACAATAAAGGAGATGGAGGGACAACATCAATAGAAATGACTTGTGTATTGTAAATGAACTTGGCTCACAAACGACTCATAAAAAATGATAGATTGAGAGTGAAAAATCCAATTGAGACCAAGAAGCATGTCGCATCCCTTAACTTTGTTTCTAATGAGGAAAGGGACAAGAATACTAATAAGACCAACTATGACATGTAACTAAACAACACCAAAGGGTTTGTGGAAGGGATACTCAATTTGTGATGTAGGATAATCGATAGCCTTAAGGAGTGACATAGAACATGCACTAATGGGCCATGATGGGTCAACCTTAGTATTGTTGATGGAGGTCGAGCCAATAGATGCATGGATGTGTAAATGATTAGATGTAAACTTAGCATGATAATTGACGTTGGAAAAATAAATGATTGGTGATGAAGTATCAAGGTTCGAAACTAAGAAATCAAGATCTCCTAATCCTGGAGGTGATACCGTGTGATACACATGATTTTCAAAAGATTGTGTTGTATGTTTGTCACATTGTTGAGATTAATTTTTAAAGAGATTGAGTTTACCCTTATTGTTGGTTGGGGTAGAGCTAGTATACTTTGGGAACTCGAGTTTATTGTTATCAATTAGATCTTGGATGATTTTTCAAAGTTTTAGGCATCTATTTATAGAATGTCCCACACAACTGATGATAATCACAATGAAATTTTTCATTATAGTTCCTACCTTTTGGTCACGACGGGTCTAATTTGAGTGGTGGGGAAGGGTAATAAGATTTCTCTCAAGAATTTGTTTCAATATAAGATGTGGAGCCATGGGAAAGGTGTTAAATGTGCATCATTTTTTTGTGATGAACCTCCCTAGTAGGAGTGATGGTGTTGATAGTGACTTTAGCGTCGATTGGTTTAGTTGTGGAAGGCTTAAATGGTGGCTTTCTAGGTAAATGAGTGGAAGACAAAGTCTATTCTTGATACTTAATATTTTCTATGGATAAGAGTTTACTCTTAAGAAGATTGAGAGTATGAAAAAGTTGATCACATGAAGGAGGATTCTCAAAGAGCACACTCTACTATAGAGTTGGTAATAGGGTCTAAATAAATAAGTATTGAAGCTTAGAGTTGGCAAGGATGTTGGTCATCTTAACAAAAAAATTCGTATACCTCAAAATGTAATTGGATAGGTGCTCATTGAGCCTTGTTTAAGTTGTGCTAGTTGGGTGTAAGAAATCTTAGAGCCAATATTGATGGAGAAATGAGTAAGAAATGCATCAGCTAGATGTGTGAAAGAGGTTATCGAGTGAATAGGTAAGTCATAGAACTAACGCATCGCATAATCGTGAAGACTACAAGGAAATAGCTTAGCTAAAAGTGTATCGCTATGAAGGACACATGGATGGAGGAGCTCATGGAAAAAGTTTTCACAGAGGATTTAAAGGTCAACGCAATCACAAAGGCAAAAGAGGTGAATTCCCTTATGGAACTTGTTATAATTGTGGGTCCATAGATCATTACAAGCGTGAATGTTCTGACCTACTACAGTGCTCATGGTGTGGGAAGAAGCACAAGTATGAGGAGTGCTGGATCTATTTGAAC
This sequence comes from Taxus wallichiana var. yunnanensis, assembly GCA_018340775.1. Classification (NCBI taxonomy): domain Eukaryota; kingdom Viridiplantae; phylum Streptophyta; class Pinopsida; order Cupressales; family Taxaceae; genus Taxus; species Taxus wallichiana. The sequence continues at coordinate 635,809,989 of CM031237.1, read as the reverse complement.
ACATGAGCCAACAACAACGGAAAGACAAGGGTGTTGGGATGGTAAGCGTTAAGAAAGTAGACTCGTAGTGGATGACAAGGGTGACACGTGAGTCATAATTAGAACCAATATTGTGACAACGCGATGAGGCTACACATACCAAGGAAATACCAAAGTAGAGACCACTGATTACAAGAGAAGAGGTGGTGTATGGGAAGTATCCAGACCCTACCCATCAGAAGGAAGTCTATTAAGAGACCATGGATGTAATCAGGAGTCTTTAAGGGGAAATTCAATGTCGGAAGGAGAAATCTAGGAATTTGGAGTAGAATAAAATCACTGAGGTCCCTCAGTCAGATATAGATGATGTCAGAGAGGTGTGTAAGATGTTGCACCAAGAGAATATCATTCCTTTGTTAGGAGAATGGTTAAGAGATAAGATACCAAGCACTGGAGTAGAGCGCGAGAGGAATGTTTTGCATGCTAACCTTCCTCCCCATAGCCTTGACTACGATAAGGAGATTACCTTAAATTCAATTGTTGATGGATAGATCCTAATTAATATTCTGATTGACACAGATGATCACGGAAGTTAATGTTCTCACCTTAGATGCCCGGAAGTGAACGGACGCTGATCTGAAAATCAAATTTAACTAGCAATTGTGCACACACATTTCTTTACTTTGTATTGATTTTCAATGTAAAAATTGAGCATTATATCCTTTTGTATTTTTAATAAAATAATTAAAACTGAAAGTACTATGTAAAAATAGAAGATAAAGAGATGAATCACCAGCAATTTGACACAAGAATTGATAACGGAGTTCGGCACTTGTGGCCTACGTCTCTGGGTCCTGGTTGAATGGGACCGATCTATTAAAATCTTGAAAATAAATCTTTACAAATATTTCTACAAGAATATGATCTTCTCATCATGTTCCTCTACCAAAAATAATAGTATTCACTTTTTACTTCATCTCAAAATTCCCTCCCTAGCTCAAGTTATGAGCATTTCAATATTTTACACAGACTGAATGCTCTTCAAATACAATAACACTCCTTATATAATGTTTCCAAGCGGTTGGCTCAATGGTTAGGTGCCTAAACTTTTACATGGGAGGTTAGTGGTTCAAATCCCCTCCACTTCCCTCTCCTTCTCCTTAGGTGGATTTGTAGAGATTTATCCCACATTGTGGGTGCGCAAAAGGAGGAAAGCATTTAAGATAAGGAGCGGTGCATGTATTGATTGGCTTAAGAGCCACCTTATGTTAAGCGTGGTGGTTTGTATTGCCAATTTTTGGCACATGGAGGATATTTGGCCTTGTTTTGTGGAGTTTGGCGCCTCAATTAGTAATATTTAATTACTTATTGACTTGGTAATAGCGTATAACTTGGGATTTAATGCGTGGTATATGGAAAATGCGTGGGATAAGTATCTATTAATTAATTGCATAGTTTAAATGGCATATCAATTAGTCCCACATGCATAGTAAAAATGCATTTAGAGGCATATATATACACAAGTTGGTATAATGATAATATGAGAAGGAGGCCAAGACACCCCTCCATAATCAAGTGTGTCAAACCTGGCTGAGGGCCCCCAGCCAGTAAATAGCGGGTCCATTTGTCCACAAATGAGTGTCCAAGACCGGCATCCCAAAACCACTTTTAGTTTGTCACACAAATTTTCCACATGTCGCAATATAATTGAAACACTTGGCGAGCGTGCACATGTCCAACTTGCACAAAACTCCAAATTTTGCCAGTTGCTGAAAATTTCAGCGGGCTATAACTTTTGCAAACGAGCTCTGTTTCCTACAAACAAGATATCAATGAAATCATATAATTTTTCTCCACGCTTTAAAAATGACTGCAACTTATTCTGAGAAGATCTTAGATTGGTGTTTCTCTGTGAGGATCCTTTGGATCATTCCTCCCCACTGAGAAACTTTTGGACCCCAAAAGTCAACTTAATTGGTGAATAGGTGAGGGTATTTCTCCTCACCTTTCCAGTTTCCATCCATTTAGCCTTGTTTGGATGCATGCCTTTGAACCCAACATGAAGATACTCAATATCACCCCTTCACGAAGTTCTTACTTTCTTGTCCAAAATGATGTCTTCCTGCAACTCATCAAGATACTCAGGAGCAAAATCATTAATGGAAGGCATTATGTTAGCATCATCATGATCAACAATCATAGGCGGTTCATACAATCTTAAATTCTCAACATTTACAACTGAGTAGATTTGCATATATGGAGGTAAATCCAACCAGAAACCGTTGTTACCAATTTTTTCCAATATTTGGAACGGACCATACCATATAGGTTTCAATTTTTTACCTTTACCTGTTAGTCTTTCTTTGCTGATGTGAAGCCAAACTGAATCACCAACTTTGAACTTGTGATCAGTTCTATGTTTATCATGCCTAGCTTTGTACTTAGCCTGACTTTTCTCCAATTGTTCACGGACATACTGATGAACCTATTGTATTCTCTACACAAATCTTTTAGCCTTGTCAGAATCACTTGAACCATTAACAACAGTTTCATGTCCATAATATACATCTAATGGAGAATTAGGCAGATATCCATAACAAGTCTCAAATGGAGACTTCAAAGTAGAAGAATGTAAGGCACGATTATAAGCATGTTGCACATAATATAGATGTTCATCCCATAACTTAGGATGTTTTCCACAATAGCCCCTAAGCAAATGTACTACTGTGCGGTTTACAACCTCCATTTGACCATCAGTCTATGGATGAAAAGCAATGCTCTTTTTCAGTTTTGTGTCCATTAACCCCCACAATGTTGACCAAAATTCCCCAAGAAATCTAGAATCGCAATCAATTATAATTGAAGTAGGTAAACCAAAATGAACCCAAACAAACTAAAAAAACAAATGTGCAGTTCCCTCACCAGTTATTTGTTTAGTACATGGAACCAACACACACATTTTGCTAAATCTATCCACTACCACATATAAGTAATCATGTTTCTTCCGTGTCATGGGAAAGCCTCCTACAAAGTCCATGGAAACACTTTCCCAAGGCCTTGTTGGAATAGGAAGAGGAGTGTAAAGTCCTAATTTCTGATTACTTGGCTTGCTTGTGGCACAAAGAACACATCCCTTAATATACATGTTTACATGTTCATGCATTCTAGGCCAATAAAAATATTTCTGTAAATGTGCAACTGTCTTATTAACACCAAAATGCCCCGAAATAAGAGAAGTATGTGCTTCCCTAATCATATGCACACATTCATTTTCTGGAATACAAATTTTACCAAAATGATATAACAATCCTTCATGCAAATGATAATATTTTTCTCCTACTTGTTTCCCACTTACTAGATCCTCATACACTTCTCTAAAATCAACATCATTTACATATTGTTCCTTATAACTAACATGAGCCAAAGAACTATGCTGCAAAAGAATAGATGCTACTACCACTGGTGGTCTAGATAACATGTTGGAAACCTTGTTTTGAATACCTTTTTTATACCTGATTACAAGATGAAATTGTTGCAAAAATCCCATCCACCTGAAATGTCTAGACTGCTACAATTTGGTTTGTGTTTGTAAGTATTGAAGCGGTTGATGGTCAGTATGTATAATTTTTTCTTTTCCTATTAAATAATGCTTCCACTTTTTAACACTTTGAACCAAAACATACAACTCTTTTCATAAGTTGGATAGTTTCTTCTTGCACTTGTAAAGGTTTCGAATGGTAACACATTGGTCGTTTGTTACGCATCAAAATCGCCCCATTGCGTAGTCACTAGCATCTGTCTCAATCTCAAATGAATGTTGTAAATGCGGAAGTGCCAAGATCGAGTGGTACTTATCTTCTCTTTTCAATGTGTATCAAGGCTTTCTGTTGTTTTCCTCCCCTACTAAAAGACTGTTTAATACTTGTCAAAGCATGCAAAGGAGATGCAATCTATGAGAAGTTAGCAATAAATTTTCTCCAATCTTTTGCGCACCTAGAAAACTCCTAACTTCTCACACATTAGTGGGTCTAGGCCATTTCACAATAACTTTGTATTTTTGCAGGATCAATTCTCAATTCTCCATTTCCTACAACATAACCCAAGTAAATTAAAGATGTTTTTCCAAATTCACATTTTGACATCTTCAAATACAATTTCTCTTTCCTTAATGCATCTAAGACTTTTTGGATGTGTTTAACATGTTCATCCCATGACTTACTGAAAATAATAATATCATCTAAGTAGACAATAATGAAATTATCAATGAATGGTCTAAAGATTTCATTCATAACTCTCATGAATGTTGCTAGTGCATTGCACAAACCAAAAGGCATCACTAACCATTCAAACAATCCTTGTTTTGTTTTAAAAGCAATTTTCCAAACATCACCTTCTACAATTCTTACTTGGTGATAACCACTTCTTAAGTCTAACTTAGTGAAATAAATTGCATTCTTTAATTGATCTAGTAAATCATCTATTCTAGGAAGAGGGTAACGATTCTTTATGGTAATCTTGTTTAAAGCACGGAAATCAACACACATTCACCAAGTTCCATCCTTCTTAGGAACCAATATAATTGACGAACCACATGGGGATGTACTTGGATGAATTATACCTTGAGCCAAAAGTTTCATTACCTGTCTCTTGATTTCCTCATTCTCTACTACTGACAACCTATACATTTTGATATTGGGAAGAGGTGCATCCTGAAGCAATTGTATCTCATGTTGAACCCCTCTTTTGGGAGGTAGACCTTGTGGATCCTGAAAACATCATCAAAATGAGAAACAATTTTTACCAATTCATCCTTATGTTTTAGATCACAAGTCTCAAAAGCCATCTCATGTTCTTTTTCTTTGGCTTTGACCACCATGAGCACAAAACTTTTTCTTGAGTTTACAAGCCTTTTCATTTGACTGCAGCTTACTGAGGATGATTATTCTTTTCACGGTGAGATCTAACAATAAACTCAATTCCATCCTTTACAAGCAAATATTTATTTTCTTCCCTATAGAAGATTGCTTTACGATCATACAAATAAGGACTTCCCAAAACCACCCCACAAATATCCAAAGGAACTACATCCAATTCAACCTCATCTATAAACTTGTCTATAATGGCAAATCTAAAAGTACAAGTTTTAGTTACTTGCAGTTTTGCATCATCACAAACCCAGCCCAAAGGATAAGGCTTAGGATGTGGTTTAGTTTTGAGTCCTAATTTCTTAACAACCTCCTCAGAAATTAGATTAGCTTGAGATCCACTATCAAAAAGAGTATCAATTTTCGTATGCTTTGAAATTACTCTAATGTGGAAAATCTCATTCCTTTTCTTATCATCATGTATAGTTTGTTTACTAGAAGAAGATGCAACATTTGTAGTACTATTGTTGGAAATTGAAAGAGTTGATTTACCTTGAAAACTCATAGCTGTGATTTTGGTTTCATCACCTGAATCAGAACCAAGATCATGCACTACAGTGTTTGTTTTCTTTTCTTTTCCTTTCTTAACCATCCATTTAGGCTTCTTTTCAGGATGTAATTTCCAACATTTAGACTCATCATGGTTTTTTTACAATGATTACAAAATGGTTTTTCATCTTCCTTCTTAACAGTAGAGTTTGTTTTATGCTTACCCTTTCCTTTTCCTTGTTCTTTCGAACCTTTTCCTTCAGATTGCTTGTTCTTTTGATTAAAAGAAGAGAAAGAGGACTCCTTTGTCATTTTCCCTCGTGCTTCCAAATGGGTTGCTTGAACACATACTGCATCAAGATTAGTAGGACCTAAAACAAGTATCATATGCCTTAGATAACTATGCAATCCACCAATATATTTGAGCAGTGTTTCTTCTATGTTTAGGAAATTCCCATAATTAGAGCCCTTTTCCTAAATTCTTGTGTGTATTATTGAACACTTTGTCCCTTATTTTGTCTTAATGTTTGCCAATCCATCATAGCTTATTGTTTATAACCAAGAGGATAAAATTGTTGCCTAATATTTGAAACAAATTCAGACCAAGAAGTGATTTCTATACCTTTGGTTTCTTCCACTTCCTGAAGCTTACTCTCCCACCAAATGAGTGTTGTGCCACCCATCCGAAGAGTTGCCAAATGAATCTTTGCTTCATCATCAACAATTCTCTGAACCCTGCAATATACTTCTATCTGCTTGACCCAGTTATCCAACTTCTCTGCATTTAGCTCTCCAGTATACATTGGCAATTCAAACTTTATATCTAACTTTAATGAAGGAAAATCAGATTTTAAAGGGTCTCTTTTAGGAATATCAAAACTAGAGATTTCTTCTTTCTTACCTTCTCTAGTTCCCTTTTCCCTTTGTCTATCTTGGTACATTTCTTCCACCATTTCCTTCATCTAGGAAATGATTGACAAAGTTTTCTTCCTCCCGATCTCCATTGTAGGACTTTGAGATCGTCTGGTACCAATTTTGGGATCTCCTTCAACAAACTCTCCTTCACCCTTCTTAGATCGAGACCTTGTTAACATCCAACACACAACTTGCAATCCAAAATAGTTAATCTAAACCAAAAATCAGTCAAAACCAGCTCTGATACCAATGATCTGAAAATCAAATTTAACTAGTAATTGTGCACACACATTTCTTTGCTTTGTATTGATTTTCGATGTAAAAATTGAGCATTATATCCTTTTTTTTTTTAATAAAAGAATTAAAACTGAAATTACTGTGTAAAAACATAATATAAAGAGATGAATCACCAGCAATTTGACACAAGAATTGATAACGGAGTTCGGCACTTGTGGCCTACGTCTTGGGTTTGGTTAAATGGGACCGATCTATTAAAATCTTAAAAATAAATATTTACAAATATTTCTACAAGAATTTTATCTTCTCATCACATTCCTCTACCAAAAATAATAGTAGTCACTTTTTACTTCATCTCAAAATTCCCTCCCTAGCTCAAGTTATGAGCATTTCAATATTTTACACAGACCCGAATGCTATTCAAATACAATAACACTCCTTTTATAATGTTTCCAAGCGGCTTGCTCAACGGTTAGGCACCTAAAATTTTTCATGGGAGGTTAGCGGTTCAAATCCCCTACACTTCCCTCTCCTTCTCCTTAGGCAGATTTGTAGATATTTATCCCACATTGTGGGTGCGCGAAAGGAGGAAAGCATTTAAGATAAGGAACGGTGCATGTATTGATTGGCTTAAGAGCCACCTTATGTTAAACGTGGTCGTTTGTATTGCCAATTTTTGGTACATGGAGGATATTTTTCCTTGTTCTGTGGAGTTTGGCACCTCAATTTATTGACTTGGTAATAGCATATAACTTGGGATTTAATGCGTGGTATATGGAAAATGCATGGGATAAGTATCTATTAATTAATTGCATAGTTTAAATGGCATATCAATTAGTCCCACATGCATAGCAAAAATGCATTTAAAGGCATATATATACACAAGTTGGTATAATGATAATATGAGAAGGAGGCCAAGACACACCTCGATAATTAAGTGTGTCAAATTTGAGAGGGCCCCACCAAGAAATAATGGGGTCCATTTGTCCACGAATGAGTGTCCAAGACCGGCATCCCAAAACCAATTTTAGTTTGTCACACAAATTGTCCACATGTCGCAATATAATTAAAACACTTGGCGAGTGTGCACACGTCTAACCTGCACAAAACTCCAAATTTTGCCAGTTACCCAAAAATTTCAGCGGGCTATAACTTTTGCAAACAAGCTCCATTTCCTGCAAACAAGATATCGACGGAATCGTATAATTTTTCTCCGCGCTTTAAAAATGACTGCAACTTATTCTAAGAATATCTTATATCAGTGTTTCTCTGTGAGGATCCTCTGGATCAAAGGCCCCTATTACAGCCATCTTTAAATGTGTTGTATATGGCTAATAATACAAAGGCAATACCCATTGGTGTTTTAAAATATGTTGTTATCACTATCCAAGGAGTGAAATTCACTAGGGACTTAAAATTCTTAGCACTTGTTGAGGAAGAAAATTTTCCAACGTTACTTGGGAACCCCTCGTGCTATAGGAACAATGTTGACTTACGTTTCAATAAGGGGTATATAAGTTTTGAGAATAAAGAGGAACGTGTTATCATTCCTTTGACGGATGGGAAGTCAATGCACCTATATTGAGCCTTTAGGAGAAGAATACCTAGATAGAATTTACGTGTGCACTATCTAGGACCCTGAAGTTGTGCAACCAATAAAAGAGGGTGTTATTCAGTGGGAAGACGCTCAATCTATAAGTGATAAACCTAAGGTGGTATGTGACAATTGGGTGCATGGAACATATTTTGAGTGGATGAAAGTGGAATACTTAACGAGACGGAACACGAAGGTTCGTGTAAGAGAACAGGGCATAGTCAAAGGTGTGGAAGGATAGGGGAGAATGCATGTGGGAAATATAATGGTAGATTTGGGACTTAGCCATTTTCACATGTATGGGCTATTTTTGAGATAGCATGCCAAGCACACAAACCAGTAAAGACTTGTGTGACACGCATCGGCTATTTTGGAGGACCGCTACTCAAAGACTTTGCATGGGTGTGAGCTAAGAATAGATTTTTACTACCGGTTAAATAGACAGTCTATTGTTAGTGCACTTGCATGTGTGGTTGTGATTGTAAAGGCACATGGCTCTTTTCAGCATGCAACCTATTTTTGTACTTATCAAGTGGTGAAGGAAAGTCCCCACCCTTATAAATATGTAATGATCTACGTAGTATAGAGGGTGTGTGAGAACCGAGTTCTTGTGAAGTTATCTTTGCCAAATCTAATACATGCATAATCTATGGTATTATCTATTGTAATAAGCTTCTGTGTATTTATCATGTTTAATATAATGGCGTGTATTGGCTGAATCAGAGTGTTAATCCTGAGTATAATTGGTTCTTGCATGCTTGATTTCATTATGGCTATCATTTAAATATGTTACTTTTGAGATCTAGATCTAAACATGCTCTGTAGAATGTTGTATTAATTTCAGATTTGAATGCATTAAGTCTTCATCATGCTAACATCCTATAACAGAAACCCTAAAGAGGGGCCTGGTACCTTTGCGCACTTCTGGTGAGCGCTCAGTCTAGGCTGAGTGATGTGCTAGCATGCCTAGGCTTTTACTGGTAAATTTTAGGCTGCATCATTGATTCCATTATACTGACCTCTTTTTCAATTGTTTTTAGGATGGTTCACAATGAAGACCTACCGCATACCATAACAAGTGTTGAGGAGTGGATACATGATCTAGAAGAAGAATACGCACGGAGGTGCAAAGATCGGATTTGATTTTAACACATGCACATGGGTGGAACATAATCAGTATGAGAGCTTCTTCGTCATTTGTCCAAATTATATTTATGCGAGTGTTTGATTTCTTATGCATATAAAAGGACTTAGAGGTATCGCACAATTGTTTGGAGGCAAGAAGAATTTCAAGCCCTCTATGATGCTTTGATCTAATTTGGACACGCATTATGGATACTTAAATTCTTGGTGTTACGAACAACTATATTTTGGAGTACTCAATTTCCACTTATTCTTTCCCAAAGGTAGCAAATTCCAATTTTACGATATCCTAGGGGAACTTACCCGCAAGGCATTCCACCGCGATCGAAATCTTGATGGTAACCCCAACTTGGAAAGCAAACCAATGGCTAACTAAACCCTACCACACGCGGTGTAGGAGTAGGTTTGGTGAAAGATGGCAGACCTAGCGCTAGATTGGAAGAGAGAAGAAATGCGATTAAGTATAATGAGGTGTGTGAGAGGGAGATAGAGAAGTAGTGGGATGTTGCAGAGAGAGAATGACATTGAGGAAAGAGATAGATCATGAAGGATTTGGAGCTCACACGAAAGCGTAGAGTTAGAGCATCAAGAACTCCCCCATTTGGGCAAGCATGATAGGGAACCCTCCTCGGCCTCACATGTAAGTGCACTAGCAAAGACGACCTGGGCCACGGGCACGCATCTGAGTCTACCTAAAACCTTGCCCTTGCACTTGGCTTCCATTATCTAGTACAAAAAATATTCAGCAAGCTAATTTAGGTAGTAGGAGAGCAGGAGTAAGTCATATAAAAGGCACATTGATGGTAGCACAAACATCTTCATTGGTGTTTGGGGGTACATTTTCAGGTGTATCTTCCGCACAAAATTCTGATGTGTAGAATTTTGGACTCTCTTCTCGGATTAGTAACACTTCACAAACTATAGGGGTGCAATTCAATACTACTATTGGGACACATGGAAGTACATCTTCTGGTCCAAATTTGGCTATAGATTTAGGATCGGGGGTATAGGTGGTTCTACTTCCGGTGGATCTGGTGGTTTTAGAGCAGAGGAGGACACACGGAGGTTTTGGATCGGGGGGCGTCATTCGTACCAACCACGAGAATATTTACATGGCTATGTCTCTTCGTATTCTAAAGTATAGGGGCATAAACAATGTTATGGAACACGTGCACATGTGTGAAATGTTATGGCGCGCAAAAGGGAATCACGGCTTCGAGCACAAGGCAAGTCAATTTGCCACTACATTACAAGGACGCACACACACTGCAGTACGAAAGTTTGACCACGATCAAACTTGCGTGAGACTATGCAGACTTTAAATAATTCTTTCCTTAAAGAGTTTCACATCCCGAGTTCAAACAAAAGAGTATAAGCGTGCTCAAGGATATTAAGCAAGGCACTACTGAGAGTGTCAAAGAGTATGATGCTCATTTCAAAATTTTGTTATGTAAGCTTTCTTATTATATTCATGTAAGCCAAGATGTTTTGTAATGGTTCATTGGAGGTCCGATTACACCTTTTAGAAGGAACTATCACATAAGAAATATAGTGACCCATGTGAAGAACTTGAAGTATCACATAAAGAAATATAGTGACCCATGTGAAGAACTTATGCGCCGAGGCGGTTGGGAGTATAGACACCGGGGTGAGCCCATTTTTAGAAGCACGGATCGTAGGTATAGCGAAATAATTGGAAAAGCTATCGAAAAATTCAGTACATGAGTCGCGTGACGGGGATTTAGTGCACGAGTTGTGAAGTGGAAGGTCACACAAATAATAGTTGTCCCCTCATATCAAGTGCGCTTGTTGCTTTTGGACTATGAGATATGTCATTTAAACCATGATGCTAGCCAGGTGCCCATTATTACAACGCGCATAAAGGAAGAACTTGTCTTGTTACTATAAAATTTGCAATTCCATGACTCATGGTATGAAATATTTCTAGCTAATTGGTCATATCCATGATGCTTTATAGATATCGGTGTATGACAGATGGGATTATCGAGATAACTCTAAAGGCAATAACGAGCATTAGGATCGGGATCACAATCAAGCCTGCTATGAACGAATGAAGGGCATTTTGAGGGAGGTCATGGCGGAGGTCGAGGATACATTGGTGGATTCAAAGGATGAGACCATGGTGGTGGACAAGTTGAGTTAGCTCGAGGAACATGTTATACATGTGGATCTCCTGACCACTACAGGCGCAAATGTCCTCAAAATATTACATGTTCTTTCTGTGGAAAGAATCATACTTATGAGGAATGCCCAGACTTATATGACCATCTTAGCAAACAACATAAATAAGAAAACAAAGGCACAGGGATGGTTCGGATATAATGCGTTGTGTAAAATAAGTGGATACCTAAGATGGAACCATAATCCAAGGCATTATAGGTAAGAATCACTACCCACGCCCGAAGCGGCATGCGCCAAAGAAACATAACAGTAGAAAGCCTACCATCACTAAGGAGGAGGTTCTACATGCACGATCTCAAATCCTATCCATCAAAGGTTTTTTACCAGAAACCACGGGGTACTCTGAATCTTTAGGGTGAAATTAAAGGAGTAATCACGAGAAGATGGAGAAAAATAAAGCATCAGAAATGATCCAATCTTATATGGATGACTTGAAATAAGTGTGTAAGATGTTGTGCCAAGAGAATATCATTCCACTATTAGGGAATTGGTTAAAGGGAAACACTCTACGTGCAAGTATTGAGACTGGATGGAAGATCCTGCATGTAAATCTTCCCCCTCATAGCTTAGATTATGATAAGGAAATCACTCTGAATGTTGTTGTGGATGGGTGGCTTTTGAGTAATATATTGATTGATACAAGTGTGGAAGTCAATGTTCTTACTTTAGATGCATGGGTACAAATGGGGAGACCCCCATTGTAGCCATGTTTTAATTTATTGTTCATGGCTAATCGGACTAAGGCCACTCCCATCAAAGTTTTAAAAGATGCATCCATTACCATACAAGGAGCCAAGTTCACTGGAGATTTTAAGGTTTTAGCGTTGGTAGAGGCAGATAGCTTCGCAGCTCTACTGAGGCGTCCTTAGTGCTATGCAAATAATTTTGATCTTCAGTCCAACAAGGGTTATATCAACTTTGAAAACAAGGAGGAAAGAGTTATTATCCCTATAACATATGGCAAATATGTTCCCTATGTTGAGCCTTTGAGTGAGGAATACCTGAATAGGAGTTATGTACATGTCCTCCGGGACCTAGAGGTTCTTGAGCCATCTAAAGAAAGAATTCTTTAGTGGGAAGATGCACGATCTTCTATCGATACCACAAGTGTTTCTTGTGATAATTAGGCTCATAGTAATTATGAGTTAGTAGGGCACGAAGTCAAGATTATAAGAAGGAATTCTTCAATGGGAAGATGCACATCATTATCGATACCACAAGTGTTTCTTGTGATAATTAGGCTCATAGTAATTATGAGTTGGTAGGGTGTGAAGTCAAGAGTATAATTTCTAGGGATAACGACCATGTTGTATCAGGAGAATAGGTAACAACTTGGTACCTCGTTACACTGGAGAAGGAGATCCCATGGTATTTTTGTGCCATGGAGGAACAATCGGTAGACCAATTAGAGAGATGGAATATGCTAGCATATACCCTATGCAGGATAGTAACGCATTGGTGGGTGGTTCACAAGGATAATCTTGTAGGATGAAATTAAATTAGGATTGCTCTTACTACTAGGTTCTACAATAGCAATGCACCTACTCAAATCTGCACTTATCATGGTAATCAACCTATTCAACACCATGTTCAATAGTGTGAGAAACTCTGGATAGAGGGGAAAGAAGCTTTACCACCTTCGCTCTGGGTGCACAAATTTTATTCCACTTTATAAGGTTGTGCGTGTGCTTGATATGTATATTGGGAACTCCATAGAGAGACTTTAAATTGTTAGGATTTAATTACAAGAATGACCCAAACATTTGAATTCTTCTCTACTAAACCTCTGGTAGAAGAGGCATTAAAGGTTATAAAGCACTTAACTATGGGAGATAGTTCCAAGGCGGAAGAACTCATTCAGGATTTATTTGATGAGGGAGACTTAGGAGTGTGATTTGACGAAGAAACAGAGACAAATGCCACACTACTAAAGTGCACTTGCCTTGAGAAAGAAAAAGGAAAGATGAACTACTTAGTGGATGATGAAGAAGTAGAAAATCTGGATGTAGAACATTCAACATTAGGCATGAGGTTCTGGACAATGCGAGATAAGACCACGCACACCTATCATGAACCTATGAAGACAAAGAAAGGGAATATTGGATCAGATGTTGAGCCTAAGGAGGTAATAATTAGAGACTATTAGATTGACTCTGAAGTGGCAAAAATCATTGAGTTATTATGGGATTATCAGGACTTATTCCCTTAGGGATACCATGAACTTAAAGGCATGCATGAATCATTAGGAGAGATGAAGATAAAGCTTAAGGAAGGTGCGCACCCGATCAGAAAGATACCCTATAGGATGAACCCCAACTTGCGTGAAAAGTTCAAAGAAGATATTGATAAAATGTTGAAGTCTTGAATCATCAAGACCTTTGGATGAGTCGAATGGGTTAGTCAAATGGTGATCGAGTGATCAAGAAGGATGGTCGGATTAGGATTTGTGTGGACTACGGGGAGTTGAATGTTGTATGTGTGACTAATCCCTTTCCTATTCCATTCACAAAAGAAATACTAGAAGGCGTTGCGGGGCATGAAATCTATTCATTTACTGAGATGGATTCTCTGGGTATCATTAGATTAGGATTACACAGGGGGATTAGGAAAAGACTACTTTTACTACTGAATGGGACAAATTTTCCTACATTGTGATGCCCTTTGGTCTGAAAAATACACCTATTGTATTTTCATGCATAGTTATTCAAGCATTCAAATATTTTATTCACAAATTCTTGCAGGTTTATTTAGATGATTGGATGGTGTATGGGATTTTTAAGAATCATTGTGACAATCTGTGCTTAATGTTTGAAAGATGTAGACAATTGAGTATTTCTTTGAACATCAAGAAATGTGTATTTTCTATGCCATTTGGAATATTGTTAGGACACATCATCTGCAAGGAAGGTTTGTTTGTTTATCCAAATAAGGCTCGCAATCATTACCACCCAGAGAATCTACCGATCAAAGTGAGGTGCATGGATTCTTGGGTCACACTTTGGGTATTATAGAAAATTCATAAAGGGGTATGCTAAGGTTATCACACCTTTGGAGGAGTTACTAAAAGGAAAAGGGATGTTCTACTGGGGATAACCACAACAGTGCACATTCGAGACATTGAAGGAGAAACTTACTACCACGCCTATTCTGTGTTTTCCTTCGTGGGACCAACCATTTCATGTACATGTGGATGCCTCTAGCATGGCCATTAGCATGGTGTTGGCTCAGCCTGGAGAAGGTATTATAGATCATCCTATTTGTTTTGCTAGTAGAAAGTTGACTCCTAATAGCAGAATTACATAACTACAAAGCGCGAAGCTTTTTCAATGATCTATGTGCTACATAAATTTAGACAGTACCTACTAGCAACACCATTTTTATTTTATACAGATCACATGGCATTGAATTATTTGGTAAACAAGCCCATTTTACAGGGCGCATATGCAAATGGGTACTCTTATTTGAAGAATTTAATTTCACAGTTGTGGTAAAAGTAGGGAAAAGTAATTACTGACCGAGACCATTTATCCGTAATACGATTAGGAGAAGAAGCACAAGAAATTAAAGATACCATGCCCGATGCACAATTATATAGGTTATAATGTATGCCATCAGAATTAGAGGATATTGATATCTTTCTATGAACAGGTATGGCACCAGAAGGAATGAAATCCTTAGAGAAGAAACAACTTGTTATATGCACGACACCCTTTATGTTGATTAGCAATGACCTATAAAATTTGAGCTTGAGATGAAGTATTGTGTTGTTGTGTATTGGAACATGAGCACATAGATATCATGGAGGAAGCTCATGGTGGTATTGCAGGTGGGCACTATGCAGGTGACACCACTGCATGCAAGATTTTACTCATTGGATTATGGTGGGAGACCCTGTATAAATATTGTAAGGCATATTGCAAGGCTTGTGATCATTGTCAGCGTCTTGGGAAACTAGGTCAATGAGATGAAATGCCTCTAAGACCTATTACTAGTATAGAACCATTTGAGAAATGGGTTATAGATTTTGTGGGTCCTATTTCACCAACCACACACAAGACTAGATTATGTTATATCATTACTTGCACATACTATCGACATGGTGGGTAGAAGCGGTGCTACAAATTATTGTACAATGGCTACAAAGCAAATGTGTTTCTATGGGAAAATATTATTATAAGGTATGGATGCCCTTTGATTTTGACCAGTGATAGGGGCACACATTTTCTGAATGAGACAATCAAAATTTTACTTTGGAATGAATTCATGATTGCACACCATAAGACTACACCATATCATCCTCGGGAAAATAGGACTGTTGAGGCTTTTAACAAGATTTAAAGATAGAAATTGACAAAAAAAGTGTTGTTGGAAGAAAGGATTGGGATGATAAAGTTTCGTAGTACTTTGGGCATATAAAAAACATACAAGCAGCTAAACAAGGCCACACTTTTTCACTTGGTGTTTGGTGCGAAAGTAGTTACGCTTTATGGAATTCATGTTACCTTCTTTGTGTATCACGCATCTTTGGAGGTCTTTCGATGAGCGAGCATTAGAAGAACAAATTGACAAGTTGATTAAGTTAGATGAGCGACAAGTAATAGCACGTTGGAGTCAGAAGCAAGAAAAATCTAGGAAGAAAGCATGGCATGATAGGCACATTAGGGACAAGAAGCTCGAGATTAGACAGATGGTGCTTCTCTATTGTAGACACCTATAATTTAACCCAAGCAATTTAAATACTTAAATTACACTAATTATATCATTTCCGCAAATTGATGACATATCGTCAATAAATGCTCATTTTCTCTTTTATCACCATTAATTAGCTACATTACGCTAATTAATTATCTCTTCCATCCAAAAATAAACCAATTAATGACCTTCCGTTAAATAATCCCCTTTCTATCTAGACTAATTAATTATTATTAATTAATTAGATTCCTCTTCCATTAAATTAATAAATCATCATTTATTTGATTAAAATCCTCTCATAACATAAATCATGCTAAGTATTCCTCTAAAAAGCTTATATAAGCTTGCACAAATATTAATTAATCACTTTGGTTAATTAATAAAGCCCCTCAAACCCCATGAGTCACTAAAGGACAAAATAAACTCTCCTAAGGTTGACTCAACCCTTTCTAAACCTTCCTTATCCACAACTAACCCAACCTCTCCATTTATCCCACATGAAGAGGGATGTAGAGATTCTTCTATCCATTGGGCTATATAAGGAGCCCTCCTCCTACCTTTCTATTTACACCTACATTCCTAAATGAGCATAGAGCATACACTATAGCCATTTATCATCTTTGAGAATTCTTCCATTAGAATAGCTTGCCTTCTCCATTTCTTGTATTCATCCACCCAAGTTTTGAAGTCATATGGAGATATGTCAAATGATTTGACAAGAATCCATTCTTACAAACTTTGGGATTTCAAGCACATAATCAACTCTTTGATTGCTATAGATCTACATAGGTTCAATCTCATCTTATTGTACCATTCAATAAGAGATAGAAGTTAATCATTTTAACATATTAGCTTAAAATGTTCATTTCATGTTTAATGTAGAAATGTTGATAGGTTAGACTTTTTAAGATCTTAGCATGATGATGCATATGTTTAGTTTAGCATTATATTGAAGCTACTAGGTGTTAGTTTCAACTCTACTTACATTACTAACTATTTCATGAATACATATGGCACGCCCGGTGGGAGGGTCCTTAGTCCCTTAACATTCTAGTTCAAATTTTATTGTTATTTCAAGTTTTTGGCTAACCCTTGATATACACATATGGGAAATCATTATTTTCTAATATTACATGTGTAGGATCTCATTTAGAGCTTTAATTCTAATGGGTTGTTGTCAATTTTGAGCTAACATACTAAAATTTGGAGTATTTTGAGATTTTTGGTGTCATTGGCCATATTTTGACTGCAGGATAGGTGCAGGCACACAAACCCCGACACAGGCACATTAAATTAGGCGAGGCACACATTCCGGTGCGTGCACACTCTACTTATATTGTACCTTCACTTTTTTCGAAAACCTATCGATCGCACACATACACTAACCCTAGCACACATACCCTAACCTTGCGCAGACACTCTAACCTTGGCGCAAACATCTTGTGTTTATACCCTAGTGCACATGCCCATATATTGGTGTAGGCATCTCTCATGTGGCACAGTGTACTGCGGATCTAGATTTACATAGAGGGGCATAACCGGCCTAACCCACGTGCACATGCTACCAACCCACGCACAGTGCTTTGGTCCGAGTTGGCATATTAATGTTGGGTTTCTAAAAATTTGTTTCCTAAGGTGCTAACATCATTGCAGGTTTTAATTTTGCATGGATATGCTAGACTAGATATTAGATAAACCTTGCATGTTTAATTATAAGACTAAGGTCATGTATGCTCTTCCCTCGCACCTTTTGGGGTGATCTTGGGAATCATAAATGATTTTTATGTCTTTTAGTACTTTTAGAATGTCTTAAATGTCCCAAATTGAGAAAATATATATTTCACATTTGAATTAAGTGTTTCCATTTGTTGATTTCTTAGATTTTGTGTCGCGTATGCTCTTCTCTTATGTCTTAGGGTGATCTTGAGAATCATAAATGATGTTTATTCTTTTCATGGAAAATTACTAATCCATTGTGCTAGAACCAAAAACATTTGTCAAAGAAAAGGTGGCATTGAAATAAAATTAAACTACTAATACAGTTTCCATGCAGGTTGCCAAAAGGTGTTCAAGCAAACCACATCCAATTTAAAAAGATAAAAAAACACACCACAATCATCACATTGTATTTACAAGTTCGGATAAGGGTACGTCCCATCTCGCTTAAAACTAGGACATAACCCCTTTGGCATAAGCCTTAAGCTACAACAATGGGGGTGGTCCTAGGAACCCCAAAATAGTCCATGCAAGAGGGAACCTTGTGGACAAAATGGGAAGTTCTTTGCACAACCTACTTGACTAATATTACCATTTGTGATATTTAGCATCACAAGTCGTTTGTATCGTGACCCCAGTGAGAGTACACGATGGATGCATTTATTGCCCACTATGCTTGAAGGGCGTAAAGTAAAGCTGAGATACTCCCAAATTAGTCAGTTTGACTTTTTGGGTAAATTGAGCTCACTCTTAGATGACTTGTTACACCTAGTTGATTGAACCACCTAGGAGGTTATCTTTGACTAGGAGCCCACTTGGACCACATCAAAACCAATTTGAGTTGAGAGCTATTGTTCATCACAAAATGTGTGAAGCATTACTTAGTCTTAGTTTTTCACTTGCCCTAAGGTGAGGCGAAACTCTTCCGAAGTGAGGCTAACATTTTTCAACCTCAATTGATCTACTTCCTTCACTTTCTTTTGAAACTTTGTTGATCAAAAGAAGAGTGGCTACCTTTGCATTATCAATTGATTGTTTCACCACTTTTTTGTCCGTTTACACCCATCCATGTTTGCTTGGCTGAGTTGTTAAATGTCTAAAGTGTGGGGAGACATTTTTATATCATTGCTAGCCTTTTTTATCTTGATACCCAAGTCAAGATCATCATCGTAGGTAGGCTTGGTTCATCACTTTGATTCTCCTTTAAACGGTTATCTTGTTTATATCGTGTTACTACAATTTTGGTATTTACATCTTGTTTCTTGTAAACTTGACTTAAATATATGTATTGTAAGGTTACTCTATATACATGTTAACAATTCATGGGTATACTATCACTTTAGTTTTATTTCAATTATTACCTCGATTCTGAAAAGTGTTAAGTGTTACCACTTGTGCATGTTATATCAATATCATCTTGATAGCAATACCTTACTTTCTCATAAAGTTTGGTTAACATATCTTGGTGGAATTTTTGTGTCACTCACAATCATAACTAACACCCTTTGGAATATAGGTCTTGATTGAATTTGGGCTTGCTTCTAGTATACTTTGTTTAGAGGTCACGTTAACTTCTTGTTATTACTTACACCTTGTTCATTCCTTTGAACTCAACATAAGTAGGGACATTTTGTTAATCATCATACAACACCAACTACCTTTCCAAAAACAAATTTAGGAAGTACTTCATTTAATTATTTGGTTTGAAACTCAACATTGTGTGATTGATTCTTTCTTGGCTCATTCATTTAAGAGCAATCATTGTGTCACGTTGGTTCTTTGACATTCATAACATACCTTGATTTCTTGACATTATTTTTTTCACTTAGGTTTGATAAAAATATTTGAACACATTCATAGATACCTTAGTGAACCTATTACACATCATGGCTCCTAAAACAAGATTAGGACTCAAAAGCAAGCTTTAGAAGCAAGACAAATGCAAACTTGGGAAGCCTCAAACAAGAAAGGTTCAAACCATTTTATTGGCCATGATCTTGGGATTTTATTATCCATTGAGAAAGAAGTAGAAGAAATGATAGGTCATATCAGGTGATGAGTTGGAATCACCACATGCGGATTTTGACTTCAACCCCACCTTGTTAGATGAATTCCTTTTTAGAAACAAGGATCAGGTACTAGCACGAGTTGTGGAGTTGGGAGCCAGAATGCCTATCGAACAAGAGGAAATCCCACCTACAAATGATGTTAATGAAGAGGAGAAACCTCTTATTAACATGGATGATATCTTAACACATGGACATGCTTCTACTTCTAACGTGGGAAATGATAATGTAGTGGGATATAGAATACCTTTCCTTAAAGTACCACGTAAAGTCAGAATAGAACATGAAAATGTTGAACAACCTCTGCAAAGCATGAAGAAGAAGAGGAACCTCTCAAAGAAGAATTCACTATTCAAAAATATTAGCAACCTTAGTCAACAATTAGCTTTGTTAACATCTCATGTACAAAAATAAACAAACAAGAATGTACAAAAGACAAAACCTAAGGTCAAAATTAGTGAACTTTAATTGGACAATCAAGGAGAAGACAATATGGAACATCATCGTGTATATATCCCTGCTTCTCCTACCAAAGAACAATTACTCGCTCAAGAAATACAATCTATGAAAGCAACACTTACAAGCCTCCAAGAGAGCACTATGGGGAATAGCAGAAAATATCAATATGAAGAGTTATGTCCCTATCCATTTGAAAAAACTATGACGCTTCAACCCTTCCCTAAAAAGTTTAACATGCCAAAATTTAACCAATATAGAGGAAAGGTGACCATGAGACCATGTAAAATATTTTTACACGGCATGCTAAGAATTAGCCTACAAAGTGAAAATTACCTCATACGACTCTTTCCAAAGAGTCTAGGGGCCAAGCCTTTGAATGGTTCACTCACTTACCCCATGGGTCTATTTTCACATGGCCTGAACTGAAAAAAGGTTTGTACGATACTTCTCGTACAACATAGAAAGTGACATAACCATGGCGGACTTGTGTGGCACCAAACAACATCCTAACGAGACATTCACTAGCTTCCTACAAATATGGAGAGGGGTAGCCAGTCACTTCCCTTTTGCATTCCCTAAAAATAGCCGGTGATTATCTTTGTGCCCTATCTCAACCCGGATATCACTTTTCATTTGCAAATTCATTGTTTTCACACCTTCAAGAGGTTATGGAAAAGGGCATTCAAATAGATAAATCCCTTATTGCCAAAGGAACCATTAAATCACACTCTAAGGATAACCAAAATACAAAACCTACTTGAATGGTGAAAATATTTAACAAAAATGAGAATGTGGTGGGAGATAGAATCATAGATTCCAAACACATACAAACGGTTCAAACTAGTCAAACTTTTAAATAGACTAAAGGACCTATTCAACCACCACCTAAATGTATAATGTTCACTCCTCTCAATGATCCTTTGTTGGCCATATTGAAGCAATTGGATGTAGCTCACATGGTGACTTATCCCATGACACAATCCTTTAATGACAATGCTCTAAAACCATCATGGTACAAAGAGCATGACTATTGTGAATTACACCGTGTCAAGGCACACAAAATAGACAAGTGTCTACGACTTCGTCACTATATCCAAGACCTCATCGACAATAGGGAGATAGAAGTGGATACCCTGGAGAAAACCCAAATGCCAAACAAAAAGATGGGAATATTCAAGGAACCATTCCCTAAACACGATAAGTCAGATGAGAAAAATCCAGAGCAAGGAGAGTAATCCCGAGTTATAAAGCAATGAATTATCTATATACCAAGAAGGATAATAATCATTACGATTCACTCATTGGATGTATCCACTCTCCTAATGACCATGTGAACACCATTCGAATCAAGGGAAAGGATTGCGTTGCGGTAATAAGGTGCGCTTGCCTCATGATTCATGAACCCTCTCCATCGACCCCACAAGATGGTAGGTACAACCTCTTAGAACAACTTGAGAATACATCTACCAAGATTTTAATCTTGGATCTTCTCAAAATATAAAATGTACATAAGGACATCTTGTAAAAAAATCTTTAGAGGTCGAGTGCCACTACTGATTCGACCATTTTCATCTTTAAGCTACATGGATAACATTATACCAGCTAATTATATCTCTTTTAATCATAGGGAGAACCCTATTGAAGATTCAATGCATAATCTCCCCTTATATATTGAGGTATTCGTTACTCTTTGAAAGATAAAACGGGTGCTTGTGGATAATGGATCAGGGCTGAATATATGCACATTGAAATTAATCAAGCAACTGGGACATATAAAAGAAGATCTAGAGTCCCACATCATTACCATAACCACTTACGAAAACGCAAAAAGGGAATCAGTTGGCAAAATCACATTACCAATGGAAGTAGGACCCACTTGTCATTAGATGAAGTTTCATGTCTTGGACTTGGAACTTCCATACAATATGATTCTTGGTCGACCATGGATTCATGCCATGTAGGTTGTGCCATCAACGTTCCATCAATGCATCAAATTGAAACATAAGGGACACACTTTCATGATACAAGGAGATCCAGAGCCCTTCTCTCACTCTGCGAGCTCTAATAGTTTTGCATGTAAGGGTTCCTATACGTGTTCCTCTGCTTTGATATAGTCATCGCCCTTCAACTGATGCCATGGAGTCATGAGTAAATTCAAATTCCCTAAGTTCTTGCGCCCGTGAGGCTTATACATCAAATTATCCTTTTGATTCATGGGAGATGAATATTCTAGAATATGGTTGTGGAGAGTATAATGTGCAACAATCTCTTTTGGTTTTAGACCTATCATTATCACCTAAAACTAGAGGCCAACTCAACTATCATTTCAGACGGCCTAGAGATGAGCGAACTATCGGGTCATTTTTACCTGGGGGTTGCTTGCTAAAGAGAAATTATTGGACCCACCTACAACTTGGGTCCCAAAAGATACTCAACCAACTTGTTACCAAAACCCTGAGTATGAGAAGTCTAGTGAATAATGTATTCCATGGGCTACAAGGGTCTAGGATGCGAAAGAATGAGCAAGGACCGAGAGAACCAGTTCCTCTCCCACATTTCAAGACAGAAAGATATGGTATCGAGAATTCAACCCTATGGATCACACCCCAATGATCAAGATGCCACCTATTCTGAGCATGAAGATAGCTCTGATTATTTAGATAGTGACACATATTCCCACTGTAGCCAATACGAGGATATTTCCTCCACGAACCTATTCATGGATATTGTTGTCCTTACCATAACCCCCAATGAACCTAAAATTGACCTTGTTTACCCTTGCCTTATTGAATGGGACCAAAAACGTCACATACCACTAGATCTCTTTGAAAATTACAAAGCCATTGTAGAATTCATGGGAATTTGAGATACAATTCTGATTGGAGACCATAAGAAAGGTTTCTACATTGACTTAGATACCTACACATACTTTAGTGAGGAATCTGAGCTTCATGGTCAGCAAAACTTGAGAAAAAGTGAGGGAAAATATTCCAACAAAAAGCCTCAAAGCAAAAACAAAAGTCCAAGTCACACAATGAAAACCTCTTTGAGGCACTGGCTGACAAACAAGTGAAAAAATCAATGGACAAGAAAAGTGACCACACCAAGGGTGAAAATATCATAGAGACACCCTTGGAAGAAGATATCAACCTTCCTCCCGATCCTACACGTATGGAGGATTTTTCAAAAATGCTAGTGGAAGAAACCATTGATGTGAATATTGGAACAGATGATAATCCAAAGATAGTAAAACTTGGAGCTTCACTCTCAGCACGAGAATAGAAAACATTCTCCATGCTTCTGTAGAAATTTATAGCTATATTTGTATGGTCCTATAAGAATATATTGGGCTTGGATCTAACTTTGGTAGTGCATAACTTAGTAGTGCACGTAAATGTTAAGCCCATCAAACAAAATCTCATAAAAATGCATCCATGGGTGGCCCTTCTAGTTAAAGAAGAGCTAGAAAGATTCTTAGTAGTGGGATTCATTCGACCTATTGATTACTCAAAATGGATATCAAACATAGTCCCCATACAAAATAAACCTGTCGAGATAAGAATCTATATGGATTTTAGAGACATTAATAAGGCATGTCCAAAGGATGATTTCCCATTGCCCAATATTGATATGATTGTTGATTCAACTACAGGATATGAAATGTTATCTCTTATGGATGGATTTTTAGGCTACAATCAAATCAAAATCGCAGATGTGGATCAACACAAGATGGCCTTCAAAACCCCCTGGGGACTTTTTGTTATCAGGTAATTCCATTTGGCCTTAAAAATGCAGGTGCGACCTATCAAAGGGAAATGACCATGATTTTCCATGATATGATTCCTGACATCACGAAAGACTATGTGGATGATATCCTTGGGAAATCCAAGACAAGAGTAGATCACCCTAAAATTTTGTGGCGTATCTTTAAACGTCTGCAGGAATATAAAGTCAGATTGAATCTAAAAAAGTGTGTGTTTGTCATATTATCAGGAAATTTGTTTGGATTCATTATATAACGAAGAGGGATTGAGGTAGACCCAACTAAATTTACCACCATTATTGAAATGCCTCCTCCCAAAAACATCAAACAACTACGTAGCTTGCAAGGAAAAATACAATCCATTTGCCACTTCATTTCCCAACTTGCTAACAAATGTCATTCGTTCACCCATCTACTTAAAAAGGATGTTGCCTTTATTTGGGGACTAGAGCAATAGTAGGCCTTCACCTTGTTTTAGCCAATCCACATGTCCTCATGCCTCTAACTCTCGGTGAGCCACTCCTATTGTATATTTCTGCTACTCAATTTGCTATTGGTGTGTTGCTCACCCAATATGACCTTAGCCATAAATAAAAAGTTGTGTACTATCTCAGTCGTACTCTCATTGCTTATGAGCTCAACTACCCTCAAATTGAAAAAGCTTGTTTGGTTATAGTTTTTACCTTCCAAAAATTTTCCATTACCTGTTAAATACTAAAACCAAGCTTATATCCAAAGTTGACCCACTTAAATACTTGTTGTCAAAACCCGCCCTTACAGGTAGAATGGCTAATTGGATCATTCTACTAAGTGAATTTGACATTGAGTATGTACATAAAAAGTCGGTAAAAGGAAAAGTACTCGTCGATCAGTTAGCAGAAGCACCATTACCAAGAACAGAGCCTATGAGTCTGAATCTTCTAGATGCTTCATTAATGTATATTGAGGAATTTTTCATGTGGCAAGTGCACTTTAATGGATCTTTTACTTTTCACAATTCGGGCGGTGTGTGGTATTAATTACTTCTTCAAGCGACCCTATACCTCAAGCTTTTTGCCTTGGTTTTCCTTGTACAAATAATATTACGGAATATGAGGCGCTCATCGGTGGGATGAAGTTGGAAATCAAATGGGATATCCATCATGTTAAGATTGTTGGTGATTCACAATTGATCATCAAGCAAGTTAATGATGAATATAAATTCAAGGATGAGAAACTCATCCCTTACAAGAAACTGGTGGAAACCTTGAAAGAGTATTTTGTGTGTATCACATTTGAGCAGATTCCAAGAGCAAAAAATAGATCCGTAGACGCTATGAAAACCATAGGCTCTATGCTATGAATTCCACTAGAGAGCAATGGCATGGCGTTCTTTGTTGAGAATCTATGTTAGCTGCGTATGATATGTCAAAATCATGTTTGGCTTGTGAAGTTGTTGGTCCTTATTCCCCATGGTATGTGCACATTCACACCTATCTTAAACATAACACCTTCCCTCCTAACATCTCCCATTCTAAAAAACAAAGCCTCATCCTCCAGATAGCCTATTACACCCTCTTAAGAGATACTCTCTATCGTTGTGGCCATGATGGGAATTTGTTGTGTTTGTCTAGATTTAGAAGAGTCACTCCAATTGATTAAAGATTTACATGAAGGGGTATGCGGTGCTCATACAAATGGAATTGTTCTAGCTAAGAAATTGTTGAGAGTAGGCTACTATTGGCCTACTATGGAAACGTACTGCAGCAATTATGTAAGGAAGTGCATACTATGTCAAAAGTATGGAAATTTCATTCGTGCACCATCACAACCGTTACATCCAATCACAACCCCGTGGCCATTCTCCAAATGGGGACTAGATTTACTAGGAAAGCTTACACCTACCTCATTTGATGGTCATACTCACATCATCAAAACTACAGAATATTTCACTAAGTGTGTGGAGGTTGTTCCTTTGACTTATGTTACAGAGCTCGATTTTAAAGTTTATCATGAATCACCTTATCTCGGTTATGACATTCCTATGGCCATAATTCTTGTGATGGAAAATCATTCAAGAACAAAACAGTGAAGGACCTTTGTCATCGATTTTAAATAAAATTTAAGTGGTCTATGCCATATTATCCACAAGGTAATGGGCAGGCTGAAGCCACTAACAAAACATTGGTTCGAATCATGGAAAAGATGGTGAGTAAGACAGTCGTAATTGGCATTTGTAAATTCACCCAACCCTTTGGGCTTATAGGACCTCCATTTGCACTCCTACTAGTGTGAAACCCTATTCCCTAGTATTTGGAACCGAATCCATCATCCCATTGGAAATCGATCTTCCTTCCCTGAGAATATCTCTTAGGGATTACCTGGATAAGGATGAGGATTACATAGTGGTCAAGCTCAGGCAGAATTAGAACTCCCGAATGAAAATCACATCTACGCCCTTAACCATCTCAAATTGTATCGAGCAGAGTCTCCGAAATTACAACAAAAGGATGATACCTCGTCGGTTTGAGGTCGAGAGATTTGGTCATGAAGGAAAATTAGTTCAACATAAGGGAAGAAAGAGAGAAAAAAGGCAATTTCGAACCGCAATGATTAGGACTTTATGTCATTATGGCCAAATATGGTACAGAGCATACAAACTTGCCCATCCCAATGGTGATGAGCTTCGTGAACCTATGAATGCCATGCACCTTAAGCGTTCTATGCTTAAACATGGTGCAAAAATTAGAAAAGCAAACCAAAAAAAGAGTAAAAATGATCAAAATACAAAAAAAATAAAATAAGAGAAAAAGAAAAAGAGAAAATAGGTCATCCATATGTGAAAACCATGCAATTGTGGCATGTTGGATAGGTCCCTTGGTGAAAACCGGTTTCCGGTGCCTTGGGAGGATTTATTGTTCACAAGCATCTTATATCTAGAGGGTACTTTTACTTAGCCTAGGGCTAGTTCCACACTGCATCTCGAGATTCCCTATGAACCTATCCTATCAAGCCTTGATCCGGATTTTTCTCCTCTTGTTAATCTATGAAGGGATGGTCTTTGCATATTCCCCATCTAACATTGGGGGCACTTCTGCGACTTCACCTTCTTGTTTATAAACATGTGATGCCTGCCCTTGTATATTCTCTGCTAACACTAGGGGCATCCACGTTTCTCGGTTAATGCATAGCTTCGAAAACCTTAGAAAATCGTAAAAACATTCAAATATGTTTGAAAATCACAAAAACATTCAAATATGTTCAAAAATCGCAAAAACATTCAAATATGATCAAAATCCAAAATAATAGAAAAACACAAAACACAAAAACAATAGAAAATTGTTTCACAAAAGCAAAATAACAGTAGAAAAGTGTTTCGTAAAACAATCTTGCAAAAACATAGCTTTAGTTTACTTACTTTATCTTATTTCTTGCTTTATTTGTGTACATTGTTTGTTTGTATAGTTGATGTTTGTTTATACATTTGTATAGTTTGTTTCTTAGACATACTTTGATAAGATTCATATTTTCTTGCTTAGATTAGATTCATTCTTACTTGTACATATGGAGTGTGTTTTACATGCTTGTAAATAATTGTACATAGTTGTGTTAATTTGTGTTGGTTGGCACTGTGTATTTTGTTAACATTTGATTATGTTTGCTTTTCGAATGTACATAGTTTTGTTATCACATCATCATATCTACATCAATATCATCACATCTATACATCATATATAAATAAAATGCTACGTGCGTACATCATACATATATGCTATGATAGTCATCACGTATCGTATCATCAAATGGGGGTAAAAGGGATCACAAATATCAAAATCTATCCCCTCGCACCACTATCATCTTGTCATGTCGTCCACCATAGTAGAGCATCACATGTACAATAAAATTGATATCATCTACGAATATATCATATCAACATCAAACACATGTGGTACAAAACATCTCAACTATCATCATGACACATACACAAAGTGTGAAATCAAACCATATAACATCACACGCTAATTTTTCTTCTACTCACCGTGAATAATTATTTTATTTAAATAATTATTTTCTTTCATTTTTCATCGTCTTTGGGAAATTATTTTCCATCTAGTACCCCTTTCTTATCACTACGATAATTTTATTGCTCTTAGACGATATCCTTTCTTCTACTCACTCCATCGAATAATTATCTTTTTATTTTTATTAAATAATTATTTTATTAATTTTTCCGTTATGTTGGGGCATTATTTGTCGCCTCATGCTTTCTTTCTTCTCCCTGGAGTGTTTCTTTTACATCCGGGAGATTCTTGCTAATTCTTCTATGTTCTTCTACGCATCTAACCCATCCAAAAATTGAAAAAACAAAAAAATATATATCCATCCAAAATCCTAAATATTGTAAAACTCACAAAACTAGGTAAACCAACACATAGCGGCTGAAATTTGTGTCTTGCACATGATATTATTTCTGTATCTTGTTGGAAATTTCACATCTTTACAGATCAAATGACTCACAGATCATCATATTTATAACCATTTACAAAGCTAGCCTACTTGCTTCGTTGGTACTCTGGGGCACATATAGTTTCTGCATCTTTGTTTCGTAGTGCACTATGCTTTCTCATTGGACCAAGTGTCCTTCATCATCTTCCCTTGCATGTATCCTTTCTTAGGGGATCATTTTTAACCCTTGTCATTGATCACAAATATTTTGGGATCCTCATCTTGATAACAAAACATTTTTACAACCATCTTGACCATTGTTGGTTGGAATATGTGTGTTTGTACTTGTTTTCCTATTAAATGAGCTTTTTTCCTTCTCATATTGCATTACTTTTTATATGTTGCATTGATTGGGTGTTTCAAGGAATGGAAAATTGTTCATAGTATGGATTTTCATGTCATCCTACTTTTTTTTTGTATGCTTATATTTTTAATAAGGACCGATGACATAGATCTTTGGCAATATGATGACAATAAAGTTGTTTCAATACACTGGATGAAAGCTTGCTCTTTTCTTTCCATATTCATTCCTCTTCTACATCATTCTCCTATCAACACTATTCTTCTGATTCACCTAGGTAATCCTTCTCTAATCATTCTTCTATTTCCTTTCTCTCACCTTTTTTGATTGTTGATCACCTTCTCTCATCACCCCATCGACACTCGAGGGGGCATCTCTCACTTCTACTAATTTTTCTTCTACACCTTCAAAATTTATCTGTCTACTATCTTTGAAGTGGCGTCACTTACACCACCCCAAAGAGGGGAAAATGTAGACACCTATAATTTAACTTGAGCAATTTAAATACTTAAATTGCACTAATTATATCCTTTCCCACAAATTGATGACATATCATCAATAAATGCTCATTTTCTCTTCTATCACCATTAATTAGCTACATTACACTAGTTAATTAACCCTTCCATCCAAAAAATAAACCAATTAACGACCTTCTATTAATTAATCCCCTTTCTATCTAGACTAATTAATTATTATTAATTAATTAGCTTCCTCTTCCATTAAATTAATAAATCATCATTTATTTGATTAAAGTCCTCTCATAACAATCATGCTAATTATTCCTCTAAAAGCTTCTATAAGCTTGCACAACTATTAATTAATCACTTTGGTTAATTAATAAAGCCCCGCAAACCCCATGAGTCACTAAAGGATAAAATAAACTCTCCTAAGGTTGACTCAACCCTTTCTAAACCTCCCTTATCCACAACTAACCCAACCTTTCCATTTATCCCATGCATGAAGAGGGATGTAGAGATTCTTCTATCCATTGGGCTATACAAGGAGCCCTCCTCCTACCTTTCTATTTACACCTACATTCCTAAATGAGCATAGAGTATACACTATAGCCATTTATCATCTTTGAGCATTATTCCATTAGAAGAGCTTGCCTTCTCCATTTCTTGTATTCATCCACCCAAGTTTGGAAGTCATATGGAGATATGTCAAATGGTCTTGTAGCCATGATTTGACAAGAATCCATTCCTATAAACCTTGGGATTTCAAGCACATAATCAACTCTTTGATTACTAGAGATATACATAGGTTCAATCTCATCTTATTTTAGCATTCAATAAGAGATAGAAGTTAATTTTTTTAATATATTAGCTTGAAATGTTCATTTCATGTTTAATGTAGAAATGTTGATAGGTTGGATTTGTTTAAGCTCTTAGCATGATGATGCATAGGTTTAGTTTAGCATTGTATTGAAGCTACTAGGTGTTAGTTTCAACTTTACTTACATTGCTAACTATTTCATGCATACATCTATGATTCTAAGTTTCTGCATCATCCAGGACAACTCAAAGTACATTGGTTAGGACCATATCTTATCACTCACATACTTGAAACATGAGCTTGTCAGTTAGAAACACTTGATGGAATATGGTTACTGGTTACTTCAATCGAGTGGGTTGAAGCCCTACTATAAATAAGTCTTCTTGGTTTTTGTAATAAGGCAATAATGCCATTTAGATTAGGTTTTCAATTATTATTCCCTTAATGTATTTCCTTCTTTGTCGCTATGCTTTGTCAATTTAGTTATTTTTTGAAATAAGCACGTTTGCGTGCCATAAGCTAATTACCATTTGCAATATTTTTATGCGCAGAGGACTGCACATACCATTTGTGTGGGGTGGTTATTGAGAAATGGGTACACATAAAGGAACAAACTGCTACAAGTGCTATTCAAAGTTTGAAGAGTTGGTGAAAAGAAGATTTCTTCCAAATGAGGACCATGGATGGAGATAAATGAAGGAATAGTATAACGTAAGGTAATTAGTGGTCATGGAGACTACCAGGAGAAGGTGCAGTGATGAGGTACTCAAGCACATAGAAGCACGTTGAAGAGAAGCTTGTAGCTAGAAGGTAGGAAGGCACGCTAAAAGGTTATGGCTGAGGCGCGAAGATGTACCGCACGGAAAAATGTGAAAAGGGTAACTTAATGAGGAATGTTGGTAGGTGAAGGAACAATAAATGCACCAACTTTTTGGAAATCTATATAAGGAAGGGATACAAGTTCATTCTTACCATTGTAAATCACAAAAATTTGAAAGAGTCAAGTGCGATCGAGCTAAGAAAAGAGTATTGAGGTGCGAAGAGTGTGAAACCAAACATGAGGAACATATTTATAAGTAGGATAAGCTTACGTCCCCATTAGTGAAGGGTTTGAGCAAAGTAGATTGTTTAAAAGAGCTAGGGCATGTAATTTCAACTAGGGCACGCGGATTTGAGCTAGGGTTTGAGTTTTCACATTGCAAAAGCTAGAAACCAAACATTTGAGGACAAAGAGTTGTAATTCATAGATGGCACCAAAGAAAGCACCTGCCGTATGAGAAAAAGGGAAGAAGAAGGTGGAGGCGGAGGTTGAAATTGCTCCCGAGAGCAATTTTTCAAAGATTCAATACCTAGAAGGCGTGATAGTGGGACAAGAATTAGATTCCCACGTCTCAAAAAGTAAGATAAGTGACTACAACCAATGCACATCGGATAATAAAAAGGAATTAGACGCGTTATTGAATACAAAGAAAACAAGCGCACATCCAAGGATATGTCATTTTATGACGATGCGAGAGAGAAACTTGCTAAAGCAAATTGGATTTTACCAGTTGTACGAACTCCCATACTTCGGAAAGTATGAACCTTTGTACTAGTGGCTGATGAGTAGGGTACATGAATATTTCTTCTATTTCGTAAGACACAGGTAAGGATTATAGCCGCTCGATTTCCATTATAACGAGGATTGAGGGGCACGAGTTGGACCCGAACAAGTAACTTAACAAATAAAGCAGCCATCTTGGAGATGCGGAAGGAGTTAGGATACACAAAAGGTCCGTGTGGAATGGATATAGATAAACTGAAGAAGTATCTAGTGGTACAGGTAGCTACACATCTGGTCACCAAATTAAATGATCAAGAAAGATGGTCCCAAGTGAACACAATGTGGTTACACATTGCAAGGAGAATGTTGCAAGGAATAATCTACAACATAATAGGCTACATTGTGGACATTATAATCGAGAAAGTGTGCATAGGTAAACTACCATATTCATTCACAGTGCACTATTTCTAGGCAGCAATCCATCAGTTCAACAATATGCAATGCCTGAAATTTGTTGCAGACAAGGTATACTGTGACTACCATACACTTCGTAAGACCTATGTGTATCCAAGGTAGACCGCCTACATAGAGAGGCTGATTTCAGACATGATAAGCATGAAGCCCGTGAGTTTGGCGATTGGAGATAGTGGGGCTGCACTTATCTACCTTGGCTCAAGCCCAAGCCGGAGGGAAAACAATATGTGGAGAATGAGTTCGCACTCCCAGGGCTGCCTAAGGGAAAACATACAGTAGAGAATGTACTAGCTCTAAAGCCCACTAAAATTGTGGAAGTAGATGATGAGGAGGAAGAGTGCGAAGACAGTGGCGGCTTGGTGCATAGAGGATGAAGGCAACCCTCAAACAAGGTAGAATCTGAGCGCGCGCAGGTACTCCACCTAGACATAAGAAGAAGGTAATGAAGAATTTGAGGTAAGAGCATACCCTAAGGAATGTCACTTTAAGAGGGTGTTCAAGAGAACAAGGACTCAAGGCGCTACTCCCGAGTCAGTGCGGAGATCACCGCGACTCTCTCCACAGAAGGAGACAACTGAGAAGAGAAGGAGAAAATTAAAGCTGGACGAGGAGGCAAAAGAGTCTAAAGAGAGCACACCTGGATCTCCTACACCACTAGAGGACATGGAAGAGCCAAAAGATGAAGAAATGAAAGATAGAGATGTGAAGAATGAAGGAGAAGGGGTAAAGGAAGGAGAGATAGAGTAAGATACTACTCAGGAAACTAAAGATCTAGCTCCAAATCTTGGCACACCAGTTCCTAAGGGGCCAAGAAGTAAAAGGACAAGTGGAGAGTTTATTGTTCCATCTTTGGGTTATGTTGAGGACACAAGTAAAATTTTCCACACATTTTTTCAAAGCACTGTGAGTCCTAAGGAGTTATATGGATGGGAGCTGATGGATGAGGACATGGCAATCACATGCACAAGAAAGTAGTTATCTTGGTCTATGCACACACACATGGACGAGCCAGACTTTGACATATGCAAAAGAATCCTTTGTGTCAAGAAGGTTTAAGAAGGCACCTCGGACAAACATATAACCATGAAACCCACTATTATGTCTGATGAGCAGGAAAGTGATGCCTTGGTGAAGGTATCTACAGAGGTGGTGTGGAGGAACATAGAAAAATATGCCACTATCAAGGCATTGAGAGAAGAGATGAAGGTCAAGGATGTTGAGATTGCACTCTTGAAACAAGAAAAGGACATAGAACATAAAAATAATGGGGTTCTTATTGGCATGATAGAGGAGATCGGGGATCATGTCCTCCAAGCAAGACCACACTTAGAGCCCAATGTACCCAAAATTTTCCCTTGACTATCCAATATATGTGAACATTAGTTGATTTGGTGTTTGAAGAGGGACTAGTTAGGATGTTAGCCCCAAAAGACCCCGAGCGGGAACTAGAGAGGGTAAAGGCTGCGATAGTGCAAAAAAATTTCATCATACAAGGAATTGCTTGAGCAAACTCTGCTGAGGAGTGAAGAAAGTGGATCAAGCATTGAATATCTGTATAGCTCCGGAGGTAGTTATCATAATAAGGACAATGGTAGAGGATAATGAAGTCCTAAAATATAGGAAGTATGAAACTTTGGGGCACACGGAGAGAGACGCAAGGTGGTGAAGCAAAAGCGTGAGGCCCTTGCAGCGGCCCAGGAACCCCACAACAATAGGTTGGATGAACTTGGAAAACTTATAGCACAAAAGATGGATCTGCTTGAAGGGATGATATTTGCAATGGATAATATTATGTTAGTATTACAAAATGAGAAGGGAGAAATTACACATGATGAATTAGAGTCCATTGCAGTGAATATTCCAGAAAAGGCAGAGGTCAAAGCTAAGTGAGTGTCGGACATTAGAGGCGTGATAAAAAGAAGAATATCCACAACTGATTCTTCCAGTTGAAGTAGAGGGTGATGCAGAGCAAATACTTATTCTTTGTATAGAAATTATTTTACATTTTTTTCATTACTTTATTTTTTATTGTTCAAGTAGCCATTTCTAGGGTGGCAATGTATTTTAGTTTGGGGTAATGTTGAGCAGATGAAAGTGGAATACTTAGTAGAAGGCACACAGAATTTTCACGCTAGAGAACACGGAGCAGATCAAAGGGGTGGAAGGATAGGAGAGATCACGTGTGCAAAAGATAAGGGCGGATTTGGGACTTAGCCATATTCACGTGTACATGCTATTTTTGGAGATAGTGTGTCAAGCACACAAACTGGGAAAAGACTTGTGTGACACGCATCGACTATTTTTGGAGGAGCGGCTACTAAGTGCTTTACATGGGTGTGAGCTAAGAATATATTTTCTATTGTCAGTTAACTAGAAGAGGTCTATTGTTAGCGCACTTGTATGTGTGGTTGTGATTGTAAAGGCGCATGGCTATTTTCAGCATGTGACCTATTTTTGGAATTATGCAAGCGGTGAAGGGCAAGTCCCCCTTATAAATATGTAATGATTTGCATAGTATAGAGGGTGTGTGAGAACTAAGTTACTGTGAAGTTATGCTACCAAATCTGATACATGCATAAGCTATGGTATTATCTATTGTAATAAGCTTCTTTGTATTTATCATGTTTAATATAATGGCATGTATTGGCTGAATCAGAGTGTTAGTCCTGTGTATAATTTGTTCTTGCATGCTTGATTTCATTATGGCTATCATTTAAATCTGTTACTCTTGAGATCTAGATCTGAAAATTCTCTGTAGAATGTTGTATTAATTTCAGATCTAAATGCATTAAGTCTTCATCATGCTAACATCCTGCGAAAAGCAAACCTAAAAGGGACCTAGTACCTTTACGCGCTCCGAGTGAGTGCTCGGTCTAGGATGAGTGATTTATCAACGCGCCTAGGTGTTTACTAGTAAATTCTAGGTTGCATCAACATATGAGTTAGTCGAAAGGTAGTTAAGAGGATCTGTGATGAGAGTAACAAAGGCATGCTCAATCAAGCACCTAAGAGGAAAGAAGTTATCAAGTTATTCAGGGAGAGTCGACCTCGATGTTTTCCTATGAGAAATGGAGACCCAATGGATCAAAAGGAGAAGGATGCTTAGTTATACCTTTCTCGGGACCGTAGTACGTTGGTGGGTGAACCATTATGATAACCTTATGGAGTGGCACGAAGTGAGAATCGTGTTCTCTATTAAGTTTTTCCGGAGCAATGCACCTACTATCAAACAAGATTATTATGGGAAGGAACCCACCTCATTTCACGTCCAAGTATGTGAAAAGGCCTAGATGAGAGGCACAGAAGCCTTGTCACCTTATTTATGGGTACATAAGTTATACTCCACCTTACAAGGTTATGCAGGTGCATGGTACATTCACTCAAAGATGTAATATTAGACAGGAAATTGGCAGGATTTGACGAATAACCTCCTTCAAGCTTTTGAATATCAAAGTACTAAGCCATCGGTGGATGAGGCATTACAGTTGTTAAGCACCTAACTATGGGAGATAGTGTCATCGCGGAGGATAGAATCTTTGGAATTATTGGGTGAACTTAGCTTAGAAGTGTGCTTTGATGAGGAAGAATTAGAGGAGATACAACTTGAGCGCGCATGCATGGAAAAAGAGAAAGGAAAATTGGTCTATGTGATTGATGGTGAAGAGGTGGAAAATTTGGATGTTAACCATACGTGGGTATGTGTGAGGTTATGGATAGTGTTGATGAGCAAGCGTACACCTACCATGAACCCCGAAAACCAAGAAGGTTAATATTGGTTCGGAGGTAGAACCTAAGGAGGCTACTATTGGATATTACTAGACAAAAAGGAGGTTTCAAAGATCATTGATTTATTGCATGATTTTCAGGACATATTTCCACGTGAGTACCATGAGCTTAAAGGAGTTCACCACTCCTTGGGAGAAATGAATATCAAGTTAAAGGAAGGTGTGCACCTAATTCGGAAGAGACCTTATCGAATGAATCGAATCTACGCATCAAATTCAAGGAGGATATTGACAAGATGATCACATCAGGCATCATTGAGGTTGTTGAAGAATTAGAATGGATAAGTCTGATGGTCATCAACATTAAGAAGGATGGGAGGATAAGGATTTTTGTTGATTATAGGGATCTAAATGCGGTATGTGTTATTGACCCTTTTCCAACCCCCTTCATTGAGGAGATCCTGGAAGGAGTATCTAGGCACGATATCTATTCTTTCACAGACAGATTCTCAAGATATCATCATGTTAGAATTACAAAGGAGGACCAAGAAAAGACAACTTTCACCACTGAATGGGGAAGCTTTGCCTACATAGTCATGCCTTTTGGACTGAAGAACATGCTTGTTGTGTTTTTCGTGTATTGTGGTGCAAGCATTTCAAGACTTCATCCATAAGTTTCTTCAAGTCTACCTTGATGATTGGATGGTATATGGATTAGTGAGGGACCATTGTGACAATCTAAGGCTGATGTTTTAAAGATGTCGATAGTTGAGGATATCCCTCAACATTAAGAAATGTGTTTTTGCTACTCCATTTAGAACCCTTTTGGGGCATATCATATGTAAGGAAGGCTTGTTGGTGGATCCTGCCAAAGTTGTCATTATTGTGGGATTGGGGAGCCTACCGGCTAGAGAAAAATATGTGTATTCCTTCAACATACTAGGTATTACCAAAAATTTATTAAGGGGGTATGCCAAGATCGTCATGCCATTGGAAAAGTTTATAAAACACAAAATTACATTTCACTAGGGAGAGGCGCAATAGATGGAATTTGATACATTGAAGAATAATCTTATCATTGCACCCATATTACACTTTCCTTCTTGGGATAAGCCAATCCATGTACTTGTCGATGCTTCAGGAGTGGCGATTGGGGCAATCTTAACACAACCTAGAGAGGGAACCGTGACCACCCCTTTGTGCTTTGCTAGTTGGAAGCTATCCCCAGAGAATGAGACTTATACTACTAGTGAGTGTGAAGCATTGTCAATGATCTATGTGTTGCAAAAATTTAGGAATTATCTATTGGAAACACCCTTTATATTCTACATGAACCACATGGCATTGAAGTACTTAGTAAACAAGTTTGTTTTATAAGGTGCATATGCAGGTGGGTCTTGTTGTTTCAAGAGTTTGAGTTTACGGTTGTTATGAAACCGGTAAGATTAATTTGGGACCTAACCATTTATCAAGGATTGACTCAAGGGACGACGTGCAAAGCATTGAGGATACAATGCTATATGTGTAACTTTTTAGATTGCGATGCGCACCCTTTGACTTGGAAGATATTGTTGTGTTTATCAAGACGGATGTGGAACTGGAGGGAATGAA
Organism: Taxus wallichiana var. yunnanensis; assembly: GCA_018340775.1. Classification (NCBI taxonomy): domain Eukaryota; kingdom Viridiplantae; phylum Streptophyta; class Pinopsida; order Cupressales; family Taxaceae; genus Taxus; species Taxus wallichiana. The sequence continues at coordinate 635,772,395 of CM031237.1, read as the reverse complement.
GACTTCATAAAGGAAGCGATTAGCCATACATTTTGCACCCTACATGTTAATTAGTGGATATTTATACAAGCTAGACCACGATGAGGTGTTGCACCGCAGTGCATGTTAGAACATGAATGCATTGCAATCATGGAGGAAGCACATGGTTGAATTGCAGGAGGACACTATGTAGGGAATGAAACCACGCGTAAGATCCTTCTAGTAGGTTTTGATGGGAAACAATTTACAAGGATTGTATTGAGTATTGCAAGGCTTGTGACCACTACCAACGCCTTTGCAAACCAAGGAAAAGAGATGAAATACCATTAAGACTGATTGTCAATGCAGAACCATTCGAGAAGTGGGCAATTAAATTCATAGGCCCTATTTCCCCAAACCACACGAAGAAAAGTTCGCGTTATATCATTACATGCACATATTATCTTACAAGGTGGGTAGAAGTGGCACCTACAAGGGATTACACAATGATAACATCAGCTAGGTTCTTATGGGAAAACATAATCAACAGATATGGATGTCCTAATTTTAACAAGTGATAGGGGTACTCATTTCTTGAATGAGACAGTTAGGATCTTATTGGCAGAATTCATGGTAGCCCACCACAAGACTACCCCTTATCACCCATAAGCTAATGGGACTACTGAGGCATTTAACAAAATTATAAATCACACGTTAACCAAGATTTTTGATGTGGGAAGAAAGGATTGGGATGATAAATTTTATGTTGTGTTATGGTCATACCGACTACTTATAAAAGATTGAACAAGGCCACACCTTTTTAATTGGTGTTTGGTGTGGAAGTGGTATTACTTTTTAAATTCATATTATCATCGATGCATATAACGTGCACAAGAGGATTAGATGATGAAAAAGTGCTTGAGGAGAGGATTGATAAGTTAATGCAGTTAGATGAGAGGTGGGATATTGTTATTGAGTCGAAAAATAGAAAAAGTTAGGCAAAAGGAATGACATGATAGACATATCAAGAACAAATAGTTTAAGGTTGGGAAGATGGTTCTATTGTATGATTCTAAGTTTCTACAACATCCTAGAAAATTCAAAGTCCATTGGATGGGCCCATACATTGTATCTTATATACTTGACTCGGGTGTTTTTCAGTTATAAGTGATGGATGGAACAAAATTACCAGGCCATTTCATTGGGAATAGGTTGAAGCCCTACTATAAATAAGTCTTCCTTGTGTTTGTAAATAAGGCAATATTGCCAGTTAGCCTAGGTTTTTCTTTGTTGTAGTTTCCTTTCTTTGTGTTTCCCTTTCTCGTTGTTTTTGTTATGCATGTTTGTGCGTTGGTAGCCACTTATTAATTTTCAAAAAAATCTATGCATAGAGGACCATGCATCTAGTTTTGTGTGGGGTAGAGTGATGTGACAAGTACTAGAAGCTATGATTGTGGATGGCCTGGGTTGAAAAATCAAAAAAACATGGATTGGAAGATCACACGTAGAAAAGGTGAACATGAAGGAAGGATGGTGTCAAAAGGATTTGAGAAACCACGTATAAGGGTAAAAGTGCATGAGCAACATGAGATAGGCAATGGAAAGAACTTGGTCTAATACATAGAATAATAATTTACTTCGGTGTCGAATAAAGTGTGAAGAACTCTATGGTCGAGCGCGAGTTATACGTAAGAAGGTTGCGGAAGTGTTCGTGTAGGATTAAGCATGGAGGAAAAGTGCTAAAGGTTGGCATTAGAAAGAAAAAAGTCACCTTTATTGCAAAAGTATGTTGGTAGGTGGCATGACATTTATTGTGGAGAAAATTAAAAGTTATAAATAGAAGATCGAGGGTGCGTTATTTTCTACCTTGCATTTTAAAAAGAGCTCTTGTGAAGAAAGTTTGAGAAGCTGCTGTGAAGATTTGTGTGCATAGCTAGTTTTATTAGCAAACCAGAGTGGAAAGAAGTACATGGGCATAAGCAAAGAAGGTTGTGTGGAAGAATCTCGTGGGTGCTTATGTCATCTTGTGGAAAAAGGGTTTTCTAGGTTAGGGTTTCGTAAGCTAGGGCACATGGTTTGAAGGAATTTTTGCAAAGGATTGGAGCTGCAAAGTTGAGCTGAGCCAAGATCAAGAGAAAGAAAGAAATTTAAAGGACCTGATGAAGAAATGGCACCAAGGAAAGTATCAAATATTTCACCAAATAATGGCAAGGGCAAGGGGAAATAAGCTTTCTCCACCATTTTCAATGAATAATGGTACGTGGAAATGTAGTACCCAAATGACATATTTCTTGGTAAAGAATGGGCATCTCACGTCAGGAAGATGGCCATCGGTGATATATAACCATTGAATGAGTACCACAAAGAATGAAATAACAAATTGGTTCGCCCTACGGAGAAGAGTACACAAAATGGAATGCTCGTCTATGACAATGAGGTAAAGGTAAAAATGGAGAAGGCTAGGTTGTTGCAACTCTAAGAGTTGCCATATTTTGGCAATCCCGAGTGGCTATACCAATGGTTTATGTCGCGCGTGCATGAAGACCAATTCTATTTCACAGGCTGGAGGATGCACATAACCCCCTAGCTAATTTCTAAGTTCACCTGCCTTATCTGTGAAGGATATTCATTAGATAATGAATTAGAAGACAAGAAAGCCATTAAGAAGACCCTTAAGGCTTATGACTACAAGAAGGGTTTGCATTACTTTGACATTTCTGTAATTACTAACCCGGTGATGAGGATGGCCACGTACTTGGTTACAAAGTTGAATGGGTAAGAGAGATGGACACAGATCAATACGCCTAGTTCAATGTGTGACGCAAAATCTTGGAGGGAACCATCTATAACCTCTCAGCTTTCATTGCAAAGGAGATCATAGACGTCATGTGCGATAGAGAAAATATCATGTTTGGTAACATCCTCCTCACTAATGTATTTTTAGATATTGGAGTTCTCTATGTGTCAGACAATTTTGTTTGGGAGTACTCATATGAGAACCCTCTCCCACCAAGAGGTTTGAACAGTATATATGTGGAACCATGATGGTTGCTCATAAGGCGTGCTGGAAAAGTGGTATAAGCAGATGCACGATGCATTTGGGGCTAAATGGAGAATACCCAAACAATTTCCTTCACTAGTGCAAGGAGAAGTTGATTTTGTCGTATACCAACATTTTTACATTGGTAGATTTACTTTGGTAGATGGCACCAAGAGTCCTTGGTGTAAATTGTCTTTCTCCTTCACAACGTAGTACTTCCAGTTAGGGTCAATCGTTTCAAAGAGGTGAAGAAACTCATATTTGATCTAAGTGTAGTGGATCAAGACTACCGCGAGCTGCACAAGAACTAATATACCCCAAGAAGCGCACCTATGTGGAGAAGTATGTCTCCCATGACATGCACATGTTAAAATCAGTAACATTACCTATTACAGGGAGGACAACAACAAGGGTGTATTTGTGCATAAGGCCTAAGTATGAAAAGGGCGCTTATGTTAAAGATGATTTCTCCATTCTTGAAGACCCAACCACACGGGAGAATATTGAACTAAGAAAAGTGATAGAGGAGAAACTCTTGAGAAAATGGTGTCAAGCGCGCAGACAATGCAAATAATATGGGCACAGAATTCAAGCCCGGTCACCAGTACTTACATCCGTTGGAAGAAGTATCCCATGAGAAAAGAGTCACCACAAAAGGAAGAGTCACTACAAAAGGAAGAGTCCCCGGTGAGAGAAGAGTCACCAAAGAAAGGAGAAAGAGAGAGATCCCCTGAACTAGAATCACTAGTAAGGAAGAAGCAAAGGGTGACTAAAGGGTCGGACTCGAGACAAGACAAAAGCATGGAAGCCGACAAGGGTTATGAAGATAATGAAGAGTGTGATGAGTCTTAAACCATCCTGTGTATGATGTACATGAGTCATAGGAAGAAAAAAATGAAGAGAAGGATGAGGACAAAGGAGGAACTCACGATAAAGGGGGAGCGAGGAAGTAAACATGAAGGATTAGAAGACCCCAACCCCGACCAAGAAGTAGATGGATAATACCATAGAGAGGGAAGTAGAAGGAATTATCCAATAGTTGGTAGAGCATGAAGTCAAGCAAAGCACTGAGGAATTTGTGAAGGAGATGGAGGAAAGCACAAGTTGGGAAAGGAGTATGGAAGCATGGGCAAAGATCCCATCTTAGCAGTAAGTTTCCCAAAGGCAGTTCACACAGGTGGAAAGGGCATAGTAGCGGTAGAGGAACAAGAAATTAATTACATTAATGATCCAAAAAAGGTACTTCACTTGCATTTCCAAAGTACCGTGCCTACTGAACCAACTCCTTATTTGGTCTTCTTTGATGAAGTGTGTGCGTACCCAGCGCACGAGGAAAATGCTATCTTGGGATTTTGAGTCCCATGTTGATGAACCTGAATTCAAGGTCAACCAAGATGCATTGATGAAGATACTAGATGCCAAGGGAGTAAACCCTCTGGTGAATTCCCAACAACTATCCTCGATGAACAAGTTTGTAACTTACTCAATAAAGAATCGATGGATGTAGAAGCAAAACTCTTCTGAAAAAATGACAGAATAAGGGTCTTGGAGGAAGAGCTTGAGAAAAAGAATGAGGAGATCAGTGAGCAGGACAAAGAGATAAAAAAAAAGGAATTGATCAATGCACAGTTAAGGTGCAAACTGATGGATGAAAAAGGTGCATGAAATCCATAAGAAGATAGAGATCATTTCAGACACCATAATCTTGAAGCACCTAGACCTAGCCTTGCCTAAGCAAAAATATGAGTCAACCATGCAATGCTTGGAATACTTGACCCACATCCTCACCATGGAAATGTGACCACTTACATTAGAATCAGCAAAGGAGGTGATGGCATGCCAGAAGGAGGAGGAAAAGCTGAAGATTGGGGAGATAGTGACTCGGTACTCTGAGCTCCTTACCACAGTAAAGATCTACATAAATGGCTAAAGTCATGTATGAAAATTGTGCCAACAAGGATAGGGTAGCAAGCATATTGGTTGCTACACATGAGGTGGATCTAAAATAATTTTAGGAAAAGCACAAAGGTAATAGGGTGGAGCGCGACAAGATCTTGGCTGAAGTTGAGAAGAAATTGGAAGCAATCGAGACCTTACAAGGTTCGATTAAGAGTAAACTAAAGGAACTGTACCCCCAAGTCACTCGTAGGATGGATGCACTAGGTGATCTTAGCAAGCAAAATGGAGAACATTGTTGATATGCTGAAAGCTGAGAGCGAGGAACTTAGTTTTGATGAAGTAAGTGCATTGGTGGGTGACCTACTTCAGAAGGTGCAAGGAGAAGTAGATGCATGGGAGAAGATTGAGGCATCTGTGAAGAAGGAATTCCCACTCCTCATGCAATAGTAACACATTCTTCTATTCTTCCATTTCTTTCATCCTTCCATTCTTTGATTGTTTTGATACCTCTATTCTTTATTCTTTAAGGAAGCAGAATGTTTCCAAGGACTGGAGAACATGCATAGTATGGGGTGATGTTGGACCCTAAAATATTGGCTAAGTACCAAGAGGCACGGCACGCGAGGATCACTGCAGACATAAGGGTGCTTAGGAAAATCACACAAGAAAAAGGGATTTAAGAAGGGTTTAAGTGAAACCAAGGTGCGCACGGGAGGAAAAATAAGGGTTTAAAGGACTTAGCCATAACCGGCATCATGGGGTCACTTGAGGAAAAATGTGAGGACTCGACTAGGCGTGATGAGTGGATAAGGTGCCAATCTGGAACCTTGGAGGTCAAGAAAAGGATATTCCCTATAGGAATATTCCTAGAGACATCATTACAATTAGTGGAAGGTTTATGAAGAGGATAAGCATTCACCAATGGAGGACCACATCGACACTTGGCATGTGATTTGCTTAGGAGAGAAGTCACGGTGGTGGTCGATGAACCTATTTAAAGAGATGTTTGGATCAGGAACATGAGCAGAGATAGAAAAAAAAACACGAGTACAAATACATGGAGGCATGAAGGGGATGCGAGAGAGAATGCTTAAGGAATGCGAGAAATACATAGAGTAATGAAGTGTTGTAGTAATGCTAGGGTTTAGAGTACTTAGTGTTAGAGGGTGTAAGGGATGCCATAAGCATATGTATGGGTATTGGGATCTGTAATAAGGGATAGAATGGGAAAAATTATAGTTAGGGTCTCATATCAAAGAATCTTACAGGAGTTAAGTCTCTGTCATTTAATATATATGGTCTGAGATGACCCTTTTGAATGTAGTATGGCTACCAAAGATTCTGTTAAATCAATATACATGGATCTATTTTGTACATCTTGTTTATGGGTGTAAACCCTCATGTTATATGACTTATCATGGCTCATATCTAGGTTTATTATACTTCTTACAATGTCATTTAGCTTTTGTGATGCATTAATGTGTAGATCTGATTAGTTGCATCTTCTACCTTTTTAAGTAAGTGAATGTACTTTTGTTTCTACAAATAATCCTCCATTAATGGTAGAAATCTCTTACAAAGCTCACATAAAGGAGGGGCTTGGCACCCGCACGCACCTTGGGTGAGCGCCAACATATGTTGGATGATAGGTCGGTGCACTTGGGGTTAGAAAGAAGTATTAAGGGTAAAATAATGACTACAACACTCAAGCAAATTCAAGAGAACCCTGGTCATGGAAGTTATACTTTGATGGATCCGAGAAGCAAAAACAACACTTGGAGCAGGAGTTGTTCTCATCTCCCCTAAGGATGAGAAATTCTTCTTCGTGCATAGGTTACATTTCACATGTTCCAACAATGTGGCGAGTATGAGGTGTTTGTGTGTGGTCTTCTTATAGCTGAAAGAAGATATTTGAGAACACAAAATTGGCTAACCACCAAGTCACCAATAAGTGTGCAACAAAGAATAATTTTCTCAAAGCTTATAGACATAGATTATGGGATCTCCTTAAGAGCTTTGATGCTCTAAATCTGCAAGTGGTGCCACACAAGATGAACAAAGAAGTTGATCGGATGATCGTGCTTGTTCTGAGCTTCTCCCCTACTTGAGGACTTTATCGGAGGAAACACTTAGCACATCAAGATGGTAATTAGGAAATCCATTCCGAAAACAACACCAGCTATTAAGTGTTCGACAATGACGTGTAGATCATCCAATTCATCCGAATGAAGCCGAGATCACATCAAGCATACAAGCTGATTTGCATAATAGTTATGGTGACCAAGTGATACAACTGAAGACAAAAAAGTTTCCTAAAGGGCTAGTCACCTTAGAAAAAATGTTTAGCCCTGATGATGAGTTCAAGGGAGAAGAAAAATATATGTGTACCACATAAGAATACTACTCCCTAGTTACTATTGCGTGTAGAAAGGAGTTGTCTCTCAGTAAAGCTTACGTGCATGATGAAAGGAAGACCTTCATTTATCTCTACTAGAAATATAGTGATATATTTTTTTAGGAGTATGAAGACCTCAAAGGATTTGATCCAAGTTTTACTCAACACTCCATTGACCTTGATCCTCAGTATCGAAGCCGATTAGATAAAAGCAACGGTCGATCAATCTAAAGATAGAGCCCCTCATGAGCAAGGAGTTATCCAAACTCATTAAGGAAAAGATAATATTTTCGATCAAGTTTTTTACTTGGGTAGTGAATCTAGTTCTAGTACACAAGAAGAACAGTGAAATCAGACTTTGTGTTGATTTCAGATATTTAAACAAGGCATCATTGAAGGATCATTATCATTTGCCTTCTATGGAGAAGATTTTACAGACTGTGGCTAGTGCGTAGAGATTCTCGGTCTTTGGATGGGTATTCGCTTCAATCAGATCCTATTCAAAGAAGAGGATTAATTAAAAACAACGTTTACAACCAAGTGGGGGACATATGCATATCAGAAGATGCCCTTTGGTTTGTCAAACATAGGTGTAACGTTTTAGCGTGCGAGGATATTGCATCCAAAGGATATATCAATGAGTTCATCTTGGTCTACCAAGATGACATCACAGCTCTTCTCAAAGCAAAGCGTGGATCACATGGCACACTTGGAAAAAGTCTTTAAGAGATTCGAAAGTTTGGGGTATCTCTTAACCCCAAAAAGTGTAATTTTACGGTAGTGTAGAGCAAGCTTTTAGGCCATGTGGTCTCTAAGGATGGCATTGCAATTGATCCTGAGCGCATTTCTACCATCCTGGCCCTTTCCTTGCTAGCGCACAAGAAATCCTTACAATCCTTCCTCGGAAAAATCAACTTTGTTAGGCAATTCATCCCTAAATTTGTAGGACTGGTAAGGCCCATCACCCTCATTCTCAAGAAGGACACAACCTTCAAGATGGACAATAGAAGGAAAAAAATCTTCAACAAGATCAAGCAAGAAATTTCTTGTGCACCAACACTCATCAACCCAGATTACTCAAAGGATTTCATCCTTTATGCTTATGGTGCTGATGCAAGTGTTGTTGTTGTCCTGACACAGGAAAATGAACAAGTCTTTGGAGCATTCGGTGGCTTTCTTTAGCCAAATGTTGAAGGAATATGAGTTGAAATACAATCACATGGAGAAACAAGTCTATGCCATCATGTGCATGCTCAAGAAGTTCAAAATCATGCTCTCCACAAACCACATCAAGGTGTTAGTTTCACATGCAAGTGTTCGAGACTTCATCATGGGAGTAGAAATCAATGAGAAGAGAGCGCAATGGGTGACCAAAATCATGGAGTATTTTACGAACAATTTTATAGTGTTTTTGTATTTTTTTGAGATGATTTTTTTAATGTTTTTAATTTATTTTTTAGAATTTTGAACCACACGCCAAAGAAGAGGGAAAGGAAATTCCCAATTCAAAACCAACATGCTAAATGGAAGGTGAATAATGGTGGTAGACAATGGGCATGACAACCTGCCAAGGAGAACATGCAACACAGGTGAGGTGAAAAGTTACATGCGGGAAACAAAGTGAAATGACGAAACAAGTGGATGCACTGAGATGCCCCCAATACAAGAGTTAATCTTCATAGAATCATGAGTATAACTTCTTCAGATGAATGGCATTCATAGGATCCTTCAACTCTTTGTCATCCTCGATAGACAGTTTGTATGCACCATATCCAAATTTAACAATTATAACATAAGGACCCAACCAATTAGGCTCAAATTTGCCCTATTTTTCTCGTGGTTTAGTTGTGTTCTTTTGATTTTCCTTTAGGACCAAATCACCAATTTCAAATTGTTGAGGTTTGATCTTGTGATTATAATTACGGCGTAGTCTATTTTGATATACCTGCATATGGTCTAAGGCACAAATCCATCTCTCGTCTAGTAATTCTAGCTCTGCAAGGCGTGCAACATGGTAATCCTCTTCATGAATGAGATGTTGGAGGGAGACATGAAGTGAAGGTAGTTCAACTTCGATAGGTAATATGGCTTCAAAGCCATATACTAGGGAAAAAGGAGTAGCTCCTGTAGGTGTACGAAAGGAAGTGTGGTAGGCCCAGAGGGTAGGATATAACAATGTATGCCTTATTAACTCTCTTTTTCCATAATGGACTTAATAGTCTCGTTTGATGCTTCAGATTGGCCATTACATTGTGGATAATAGGGTATAGCCCATTTTAGGTGGATATTATATTTCTTAGCTAGGGATTTGAGATCCTTATTTTTGAAAGAACCACCATTGTCAATGACAATAACAACGGAGATGTCAAAATGACAAATAATATGGTTGAAGATGAATTTAGAAATATTGCACCCAATAACATTAGTAAGAGGCATATCCATAACCCACTTGGTGAAATACTCAGTGGCTTATAATAAAAGTGTGGCCATCATAAGATGTGGGTTTTATTTTTCCAATTAAATCGAGTCCCCATTTTGAAAAGGGCCAAGCTGAAGTAATAGGTTGTAAGACTTGGGATGGTGCATGAATGAGATTACCATGTTTTTGGCAAGCCTGACATTTCTTCACAAAGTTGCATGCATCTTCCTCCATTGTGGGCCAGTAGTATCCAATGCATAAAATCTTCTTTGCAAGGACTATTCCATTGGTATGGGCACCGCAAATACCCAAATGTACTTTAGCTAGTGTCTGATTAGCTTCATCCTGATTGAGACATCTTAAGAGAGTCCCATCATAGCCTCTTTGATACAAGGTGTCAGCAAGAAGGGTGTAGCGCGAAGCACATTGTGCTAAGGCTCTTTTATTAGCTGAATTAAAATTAGGAGGATAGGATTTAGTTTGAATGAAGGTGTATATATCGTGGTACCAGGGATGATCAGGACCAACAATCTCACAAACCATGGTGGACTCCAGCAATTCGTATGCGGGCACCAAAAGATGTTCAACAAGGAACTTGTTGTGAGTTTGATTAGTGTCGAATGAAATAAGGGAAGCGATAGTTTCCATGGCATCCACTACTTTGTTTTGTATGCGAGGAACTTGTTCAAAATTGATAATCTAGAAATACCCTCTAAGGCTATCAACCATTCTTTTATAAGGTAAGATCTTTTCATCTTTTACCTGATATTCTCTGTTAACTTGATTAATGACTAGAAGAGAATCACCAAGAATTGTCAATTCTTGCAGGTGCCATGAGATAGAAAACCCTAAGCCTGTCATTGCTTCATACTCTGTTATGTTATTTGTGCAAGGGAAGTTGATACGATAATATTTAGGTATGAGGTATCCATCTAGTGTATGCAAGACAATTCTTGCTCTATAACCATGGATATTGCAAGATCCATCAAAGAATAATGTCCATAAGGGTGTTGCTTCTATTTACAATAAGTTTTCATCTGGAAATTCAAAATTTAGCAATTGTGAACTTGGTAGTGGTGTTGTAGCTAGTTGATCTTCCAAAGTGCTTGACCTTTGATAGCCTTTTGATTGACAATTTCAATGTCAAATTCACTAAGTAGCACAATCTAGCTAGACATTCGTCTTGTTATGACTGGTCTCGAAAGTAGGTACTTAAGAGGATCAACCCTTGAAATTAGCTTGGTGGTATGATTTAGGAGATAGTGTCATAGCTTTCCAAAGTATAAGCAACTACTAAACAAGCCTTTTCAACTTGCGAGTACTTGGTCTCATGCTCAAGAAGAGTTTTGCTCAAGTAATACACAACTTGTTCCTAACCCTTATCATTGTGTTGCGCCAATAATTCCCCAATGACATGTTGTGTTGTAGATGTATACAACAACATAGGCTTATCCTATATAGGCGGCATGAGTACCATGGAGATTCCGGTATTCTTTCAATTTTGCAAAGGCATCTTGACAGTCTTGTGTCCATTTGAACTAGACATCCTTTTTAAGTAGCTAGTTGAAATGATGGCACTTATCTGCCAATTGAGAGATGAAATGATGAATAGACTATATTTTTCCTTGTAGGCCCCTTAATTGTCAAAGGTTCTGAGGAGGTGGCATATCTATTATAGCTTTGACCTTGGTAGGGTCCACTTCAATTCCTCTTCATGAGACAATGAATCCCAGAAGTGACACCAAAGACACATTTTTTTGGATTAAGGTGAACCTTGTACTCCCTTAACTGCTCAAATATACACCTAAGAACTATTGATGATCCACCCTATTCTTTGATTTAGCAAGAATATCATCGACATAATCTTCCATTATGCCGTGAAGAAGGTTGTGGAAAATAATAGTCATGGCACATTGATAAGTTGCACCAGCATTTTTAAGGCCAAAAGGCATGACCTTGTAACAAAAATGTCCCCCATGGGGTTGTAAAAGTTGTTTTATGTTGGTCTTCTTCAGCAATTTGAATCTAGTTATACCCAAAAATCCATCCATAAGAGATAACATCTCATGGCTGCAGTAGAATCAACAATCATGTCAATATTAGGCAAATGGAAATCATCCTTAAGACATGCCTTGTTAATGTCACGAAAATGTGTACAAATATGGATTTCGGAGGTCTTCTTCATAATGGTACCATATTAGATATCCACTCTAAGTATTCATTGCACCGTATGAATCCTGCATCTAATAATTTTTATAGTTCGGCCTTAACAAACAATGCGACCTTGGGATGCATTTTACATAGTTTTTGCTTGACAGGTTTAGCATCTGGGTGCACCACAAGGTGATGAACCACAAGAGAAGGATACAAACCGAACATATCTTTGTAAGTCCAAATGAACACATCCTGAAACTCGGTTAGAAGTGTTGTGAAGGCTTTGATTTCGGTTTCTGATAAATTGGCACCTAGTTGTAACAATTTTGGTTGGTCTTCAGTCCAATGTTAATGGTTGTTGTCTCTTCTACCAACAACTTAGAAGTGTCATTATCTTGAAATGATGTTGGAGGCTTGTGTAGATTGTTGGATATTTCTAGATCCAAATCTCCTCTCTCTAGTGCCTCTGAAAGGTTTTCACTAGGAGATGTGTCCTTTTCTTTCTTTTTCTTTTTCATTTTTTGTTTCTCGTATAATGCCTCAGAAAGGTTTTCACTATGTGAGATATAATTTGTATTTTTCTGTTTAATTTATTTTTCTTTAGGACTAGAGATTGTAAGTTCTTTGCCGGAATAGGTGGTAGCATCAAGGTTTATATCAAAACCCTTCTTGTGATCCAACAAGGAAAAGGGTCTTGAGCCCCAGGAACTCTGGATGACCTCATCGTTTTGAAAGAGATCCATGGAAATATGACACTATTGGTCTTGATCAATGAGGGAAGGATAAACAACGTCAAGGGTTTGAATGGATAAGTAGTCTAGGAAAAGTGTAGTTTCAACTAGGTCTTCAAAGAGGCTATGTGTGGAACCGGTCTCAATTTCAGAATCTGAGTCCTCATTGCTAGATAATACCTCAAAGACTATAGGCCTCTTCTCATATGTCTCATATCCTAGACCATATGTGTAAAGGTTAGACTTGATATTCATAGGTTCAAGAACACCATGCCCTTATGGGCCAAGGCCTCTTCCTTTCCAGTTCATGTTTTTCATCATTTTATGGCCCTTGGTGTAATCAATGGATTCGTAGCATTTTGCCATCTTGTCATCGTATAGCCAAGAGTCATCGAGAGATTGGAATATGTTCATCTTCTAGATATCCATATCATCTCCAAAGAGTGTTTCTAAGAGATAGTAAGATGGAGGTTCTTGTAAATGAGGAGCATTAGGATGCCCATAGCTACGAGGTGATAATGGGAGTTTTCCAATAAGAAATGCATTGTCAAGTGTGTACTTGCCTAAGCCTTTATGAGAGAATATAACTTCAGGTGACACCTTAGATGTAGATGCTTCATAGGAAGACACGAGGCATGAGGAATATCCTCTGGTGATGCTTCAGACGTAGATTCGTCAAAAGAAGACACATAATCATGAGGGCATAATATTACATCAGGATCAATACAATTGGTAACAATAGAAGTTGCGCTAGATCCAATTGTGCTATCAATAGATGGACAATAGTTTGCCTTTTTGTACCTTGCTTCAAAAACTTACAGTATTCAAAGGGGTCAATATCGCCACGCAAGGTGAACTCTTTGTCGTTATGTGGAAACTTTATGCATTGATGGAAAGTGGAAGGTATTGCATGCATCGCATGTATCCAAGGTCTACCTAGAAGAAGGTTATATGATGTGTCTACGTCAACTACATGACACATAGTGTCAAGGAGCTACGGGCCTACTTGTATGGGAAGAGTGATGGTACCACAAGACTAACACTTAGTATTATCATAACCATGAATGGTAATGATATTAGCATCTAAGTCATCTATTGTATGACCAAGGCAACAAAGCATTTTTATAGAGAAAATGTTAAGAGCCACTCCATTGTCGATAAGAACTCTCTTGAATTTTTGATCGGTAATATATGATTCAATGGACAAAAGTTGTTGTTAATCAGATTTGGGTTTAACATATCTTGAGGGCCAAAAGATAGGATAGGAGTTTCAGGTGTAAGGTTCATGATCATAGCCTAAAATTATTGAACATTGAGAGTATGAGGAACATGTGATTCATTTAGAGCATGAGTGAGAATATCCTGAAAGCTAGGTGACTCTTTCAGTAGTTCCATGAGAGAGATATGTGCTGGCATGGTTGCTAATTATTTGATGAAGTCATACTAACCTGGAGTGGAAGATTTGGCATTAGAATTTGACTTTTGATTTGAAGGAGTTGTTGGTTTGGATGTTTGAGGTTTTGTAAAAGACGTAGAAGGTTGGTTTGCCGTAGGAACCCATATCTTTTATTGGCATGTGGTCACAACATTACTCAAAGGTGTGAATTTAATGGTCACCATTGTAGATGGTACTTCCTCAATAAATGAGATAATTGAACTAAAATCAGCATTATTGGTAGAGGGACCTTTGTCAGCATTTTTATTATCACCGCCATGTTTGGGAAATGGGTTTGAGAACACCTTAAGATTTCGTTAGGTGTTCTATTTGGTGATGGTTCTTCAACAGTGATATCTCCACTATCAATGAGGTCTTGGACAAAGTGACATAAGCGAAAGCATCAATCATCAAGTGACTATCAATGCAATGAAAATCACAATAAGTATCATCCTTGTACCAAGTAGGCTTGGGTTATCCCTCAACCTAAGGCTCTGGTGATGGGATGAGTAACCATGTTTGCATTAGTGAGTTATTGAAGGACATTTGATAGAGGTTCTCCCAAAGGAGTGAAATGACATTGTTTAGAATTAGGAGAGGAGGAAACCTCTTTGCTAGGAACAACAAGAGGTTGTTTACCTTTGTTTGGTCTAGTCTAAGTGTTTTGGATGTTGTGGACATTGCGGTTGTTTGTAATACCATCATTAACCATATTACGATTGTGGTTAACATGTTTAGATTTGTCTTGGTGAGAGCTATTAGGATGGTTACTATGTTTCCCATTGTCTTTTGAATGAGGTTTAATCAAACCTTTGTAATAAGGGCTTTTTCAATATGTGATCCTTTCTCAATAACTTCTTCAAAAGTATTAAGGCAATGCATTTGCATGTGAAAGGATAGCTCACTGTTGAGATTGGGTACAAATATGCTCACGAGTTGCTTCTTAAGCATGGAGCATGGGAAATGGCTAGCAATCCCATGCCATCTTTGTAGGAATTGTGCAAAGGTTTCATTTGTTCGTTGTTTGGCATTACACAAGTCCATCATTGTAATTTCAGACTCTAGGTTGAATGAGAAATGTTTGACGAACTTCTCTAAGAGGTCCATGAAATTTTGTATAGAGCCCTTAGGGAGGAGTAGGAACCAGTCCAAGGCTTGTCTTCCTAGACTTTGTGGAAAGAGATGCATTAAGAAGACATCACTATAGGCCACCTCTTGGCAAGCCATATAAAACTCCCTGATATGCTCTCTAGGATCACTCTTGCCCTTGTATTTTTCAAAGTTGGGTGTCTCAAAATATTTTGGAAAAGGAACACGCAAAATGTCCTTATCAAAGGGGTAAGGACACAATTCTTCAAAGCTGAATTATTTGCATTGATGTTTCATACTAGAGATGGTGTCCTTCATCATTTTCCATTCTTGGGAAAATGGTGAGTTGTTCTGTAAGAAAGATAAGGAGCCATCACTTGTAGAGTTATTGTTATCTTTAATGTGCATGGTATGACTCTTAAATGAAGCATCACTAGATTTATTTGGTGCCTCATTGTCATGGGATTCATTGGTGAATTTGGAATTTAAGATAACAAGTTGTTTAGCCATGTCATTAATTTGATTCATGAGGGCTTGAGTAGGATCGGTGGCTGAATCAGTTGATTTTCCTTTGTTCCTTTCGTCAGATTTTTCTTTGTTTGATTCATTGCCTTTGGCATTGTTTGAGGTGGACTTGTTTCAATCATCATTATTCGTGTGACTAGGTCCTACCTCATCGTCATTGTTTGTTGAAATGAAAGGTTCACCCTTGTTAGGTGGTGGTTTTCCAAGTAATGTTTGTAAACTAGCTTTGTCGAAATCAGAGGGTAATTTTCTCCCATCTCAAGGAGACGAAGAAAAAATTGGTCTTTATTCATACGTAAAATATTTTCAACACAGGATTGTTCTTCGAGTGAGATTTCATTCTGATCATCCTCAAATTTTTGGTCATTATCACTATCAAAATTTCTAAAAGGATTTCATTCGCCCCTTCCAAAAGGACTATAATCTTTGTGTCGTGTTCCCACCATTTTTAAAAGAGGGAGGGAGCAAAAGAGATATGTGAAAGATAACTCAACCCATAGCAAAGTGAATGCAACAATGGAAGAGAGGTGTGCGATTAAGTTTGATAATAACTTGTCCCTTAACAAAGTGAATGCTAAGATGGGCAAGAGGTTTGGAAGATATGAGTGATGCAACCCTTAACAAAGTGAATGTCAAGATGGAAGCATGCAAAAGTGTTTGATAAACTTGACCCTTGACAAAGTGAATGCCAAGATGGAAGAGTGGTGCGATGTGATGAAGGTTCTCGTCCTCTAAAAAAGTGAATGCTAGAATGGAGGAGGGTTATAGTGACAAAATTTTGAATGTGTTCAACCTCTAACAATGTGAATGCTAGAGTGAAGAAGCAAGGATAGATTGATTGCAAATGCACTCTACCACCTAGCAAAAGTGAATGCTAAATGGGAAGAGGGTATGAAAAAGGATTCAAATCATATGTGATGTGCTCAACCCTTAACAAGAATTAGTTAAGAAGGAAGAGGCTAATGAAGAGATAAGACTCAAATACTGATAGTGTAAGTGTTGGAAAGAAGATATGATGAAGTTTCTAGAACACAAAAATATGTACTTCAACAACTCGTTAATGCAAACATGGTTACTTATCCCATCACCGACCTTGGGTTGAGGAGAACCCAAGCCTACTTGTACAAGACTAATCCTTATTGTGATTTTCATCGCATTGACAATCACCCGTCTGATCGATGCTTTCGCTTACGTCACTTTGTCTAAGACCTCATTGATAGTGGAGATATCACTGTTGAAGAATCATCACCAAATAGAACACATAATGAAAATATTAAGGTGTTCTCAAACCCATTTCCCAAACATGGTGGTGACAATAAAAATGCTTGACAAAGGTCCCTCTACCAATAACACTTGATTTTAGTTCAATTATCTCATTTATTAAGGAAGTACCATCTACAATGTGTGACCATTAAATTCACACCTTTGAGTAATGTTGTGACCACACGCCAATGGAAGATATGGGTCCCGCGGTGGTGTGACAAAATGTATGCAGAGAAAAATCACTATAATAGAAAGATAAACAAACCAATAATGCAAACCTTCCAACAACCTTTTATGCAAACCTCAAATAAGGGTCTCCTGTAAGACCTTGCAAAATGGATGTCAAAATGATTGTGGATGCTCTTGAGTGCTCTCCAAGATTTGAATGCAAATGCTACAGACACAATTCAACAAAGTTTTTGTATGTCAGATTCAAGAGGATTTGAAAGGAAAGTAAGCCTGTAATTTATAGAAGCAGAAGGTAGTTGAAATCGGTTACACATGGATAAATGAGTATGCTAAAAATAACATTGTGGGTAGTTACAATAGTGTCAGGGGATAGTAAATGAATTAATTGTAAAAAGCTGCATCCATAAAGGTGGTTGTACATGCATTTTAATTGCCCCCACCTTTCTAGGATTCTAGAAGTGCAGTTAACTAGGGTAAGGATAGGGAGTCCAAGTGGAGTCTAAGTGGAGTTAGATCAAGTGGCAAATGACTAGGATGTGCACACAATTAATTAATTATTTAATTAATAAATAACAATTAATTTAGTCAAAGGGGTACAAAGGGTACATGGGATTAATTTAATTAATCCAAAGGGGTACAATGTGTATTAATTAATTAATTTAATCAATTAATTGCAAATGGGTGAATAATAGGGTGTACTAGAATAATATTAGGAACAAGTGGAAACATAAGTGTAATTTTGGGGTGTCTACAAGTACGAATCCACATTCTACATATTTTTTACTAGATTTGATGTGGTTTGTGGACATGTGCGGAGTAGTTATTCTATTTTGTAGGTTATAGGAATCCTCGATGATCAAATAGTGAATATCAAGCGACAGACAAGAGCTAACAATGAAACCATTATGACCACAAAATAAATCAGTTTCTAAGCATTTGCACAACCAACAACGCCCATATCCAGTCCACTAGTGCCCAGCGCCTTTGCCCTCCTATGGGCACCCGTGTCTTGCCTCGTTTTTAGTTCTAGAATTTACGGTGAGGATTAATGATGTTGTATATAGTCCATTCAACACTTTTACTGTTTAGATCATGTCATGTCCACTCAAAAATCAACTAAGTCTTCTTATCTCTCATTTTTGGTTAGGGTTTACATTTTATATGATTTATTGCTTGCATATCATTGTATATTATCATTTTCACATCATTAGATATAGTAGTTACTATGAAAATAAGATTTAATCGATTCAATTTACATTAAATCATTTAGTGAACCCCACTCATGATCAAACATTTGGATCCTTATTTTTCCTATTCTATTTAATCTTCTTTCATGGCTCCTAAAGTCTCCTTGCATCAATTACTTCAAATGCACCCACCTTGCAAATATGTTCTCCAAAAATCCCTAGATACTATGTATCTCCCTCATAATACGCCACCTACACAAGTAAGTTCCATCTTCGATTGTCTCTTTGATGACTCTATTGGTCCTAACACCACAACCAATCAATCCATTTGCAAGTCAATTCAAGCTTTACATTGTTTATTTCAAGATAAAATTCAAGCTATGGAAACCATGATTACATCTCTCATAGCTGAAATCCAACATCTCAAGGCAACTTCTCAAGCCCATGTTAGTTATTCTTCTCCACTTCATTCTAATCCTATGTCTACTACATGTGCTCATATAAATGAAGCCCAAGTCTTACTACTACCCGTACCTCTCAAGTTTGATCTAAATGCTAAGCAACATGATATTCTTCTTGAGCTCCTCACTCACCAGTTGATCAACTTACCAACTACTCATTGCTACTCTCCATATTAGCTTGTCAAATACATAGGTCTCCTTTTTGTAATTATCATAGAATTAATAGAAATTATGACAATGAATGATAAGCTTTAAAATGAAAAATTAAGCACCTTAAGGATCAGGGTTTTGTTTCATTTACTACACAACATTCTACTACATGTTCATCTCCAATTGCTAAATCCCAATGGGCTCCCAAATCCAATCCCTCTATGTCTAATGAGCATCATGTACAATAGTGTTGGTTCGAAAATCTATCGAGGTGGACAGATCTATGGATAGACGAGCCAACAGTGTGCAGGGCATAGCCCCTCTTTGAGTCAACAAAGCGAAACTAGTTTATTGTTATTCTACCAGCAGGAATCTTGTGCAAGTCTCACAATATTCTGCCTTCAAGGGTTGGGATCTCATCCCAGTAGAGGTATTTCCAACTGTAAAAGAAGGGAAAGAAACAAGGTGGGGAGATAGGAAAAATCTAAAGGGAGAAGAAATGAATTCCAAAGCAGAAAGGTCAGAAGGTCTATGATTTGGGTTGGTAGTATACAGAGTCGAACCTACTTGCATAGATGAATAAAGCAATACTGATGAATAAATGACAACAAAGTAGAAGTAGATTCAACAAAACAATCATACAGATCTAACATAAGAAAGGTCTGATGTAAAACACATGTATTCAACACAAAGTCTAAATATTGTATTAATATTTGTTTCTGTTACAAAAAGTTCAAAATCTTTTCTTCTTACTTCTATTTCTCATCTGAAAAGTATCCACACCTGAATACAAACAATATTCAAGTATATATAGAAGAAGAGAAGAAGAGAAGGCAAAAATGAACCAACCACTTAATTACAAAATATCTTACAAAATAACCCTAAAGTCATTTGTTGACTTTTGACAACTTGGTGGATGACATCATCCCATGGTGCAACATGGATGATGTCATCATTTGTGTCAACATACTTTAGATGTTTACAAAGAAAAGGTCAAGAAGAATGAAACTATTCATCGTCGTCCCCGCAACCAAAGGGGGATCTGCTTTTCTTTGCTTGCTCGGGAGGCGTGATGTGGAATCTGGGCACGGTATTCCATGAACTTATTGATCATGGGCTAAAGTTGATCCTGGGAAGGATCCTTGTGACGATCACTGATAGCCTCACAAGTCTCCCGCTCGTCTGTGAGCTTTTCTGGGAGCTTGGAATATTCGTTTTCTGCATCTATCAGGTACCCTATGAAGTCACGACAGGTTAGCATGTTGTTGATGGATTCGGCGTCAAAAGTGACTTCTAGTCCCAGCCCTTGCGAAATGATCTCCCGAGCGGCAGCAAAGCGAGATCCCCCTTTCACCGCGGGGCGGCGATGAATAGTTTCATTCTTCTCGACCTTTTCTTCGTAAACATCTAAAGTATGTTGACACAAATGATGACATCATCCATGTTGCACCATGGGATGATGTCATCCACCAAGTTGTCAAAAGTCAACAAATGACTTTAGGGTTTTTTGTAAGATATTTTGTAATTAAGTGGTTGGTTCATTTTTACCTTCTCTTCTTCTATATATACTTGAATATTGTTTGTATTCAGTGTGGATACTTTTCGATGAGAAATAAAAGTAAGAAGAAAAGATTTTGAACTTTTGTAATAGAAACAAATATTAATACAATATTTAGACTTTGTGTTGAATACATGTGTTTTACATCAGACCTTTCTTATGTTAGATCTGTATGATTGTTCTGTTGAATCTACTTCTACTTTGTTGTCATTTATTCATCAGTATTGCTTTATTCGTCTATGCAAGTAGGTTCGGCTCTATATACTACCAACCCAAACCATAGACCTTCTGACCATCCGATTTGGAATTCATTTCTTTTCTCCCTTCAAATCTTTCCTATCTCCCCACCTCATTTCTTTCCTTTCTTTTACAGTTGGAAATACCTTCTACTGGGATGAGATCCCAACCCCTGAAGGTAGAATATTGTGAGACTTGCACAAGATTCCTACTTTGGTAGAATAGCAATAAACCGATTTAAGCTTTGACTCAAAGAGAGGCTATGCCCTGCACACTGTTGGCTCATCTATCCATAGATCTGTCCACTCGACAGATTTTTGAACCAACAGTTTTTTGCGACTCTACTAGGGATCGAATAGACCTAACGGATCTATGGTAGTGGTGTGTTTGAAAATCAAGAAAAAGTCAAAATCACTACACAGTTGCAATTTTAACTTTCTATCCGAAATCCAAAATTTTACGAAAAATGCTCCAAATTAAAAAATTTCTTCAGAGGTCCATGGATCTGAGTTAGATAGAGATCTTTAGTTCGCTAAGTTTTTACAAAAGTCCGTATTTTTCTGTAGATCTGAGTTTCTGACGGTTTACCAAAATTTTCAAACTCTTTGAAAAGTCAACTCTAGATCTGAAAATCAGCTTACTAAGTTTTACCATCATTTTATCCTTGTTAATCAAACAATAAACTGCAATCTGTTTTCAAGAGAAGGATAAAATTTAAATATTTAGAAAAGTACATGCTGCTGGTTTTTGTAAGAAAAATCAGAAAATCAGCAAGTACAATCAAAAAGAGTTCTTAAATCTGCTTCAAAATATTGCAGATCTAGAAGGTACACTGGTGGGTGAACCATTTACTCGAGGCAGAAGAGCTCGTGGAGAAGTTGATCTTACCTTCGATCTACTTCAAAGGCACAACTTCAGTATAACACCGGTGTGCTTCTCATCACTGAGCTCAGCCGACCGATTGTCCAGGAGTGTCTCACCTCCACGAAGGAAGCATCTCTCACCAGGGAACATCTACATCACTTTGCAGTGCCTTGCTACTCAGTGGAACTGTGCTTCCATCCCGCGTTCTTTTTCTGGCCATCCAAATGGCAGTACCATGGGGAAATGCTATGGGCCCACTTGCTTTACCACATCCTGTTCATGCGCTCCCTCACGGAAACCGAAAGAATTTTCCTAAATTTGATGGTAGCGGGAACCAAAGCATGGATTCACACATATCCGCGTTCATCATGTCATGCAGTATCCTGGATGTGACCCATGAAGATGTGTCAGTTCACCTTTTTCTGGAAACTTTGCAAGGGCTCGCAGTAGAATGGTTTCAGCATTTGCCAGCTGGATCTATTACTAGTTGGGCCACCTTACGGGTTGCATTTGAAGACAGGTATAAGCCTTCCAAAGACGCATTTGCATTGTTGTCAAAGATCACTCACCTAAAGAAGGAGGTCAATGAAACCATGCGTAACTTCATCGCCCATTTCAATTCAATTTGATCAACCGTGTTCCGCCTACCATGCTTCCAACACCGGAAAATCGAAGTGTTTCTTCAGTAAACGCTATGAGCTCGAAAGTAAGTTTCTTACTCCTGCAAGAACAAGTAGCTACTTTGATTCTCGCCTAGGCTACTACCATCCGAATCAAAGATAACTTGCTAATATCTGGCGAATTAAAAAGAGAATCGTCCAAGCTTAAAGCTTCGAGCTCTTCTCCCACCACTTCATCGGATCCAACATTTCAAAAGATGGCGAATGACTTGCTCGCATTAAAGAAGCAGTTAGCCCAAGCTTCCCCCAGTTCCCCATACCGGGATATTCCACGAAGAACTTTCACTTCCAACAGCGTCCCGCATAGGCCGCGTTTGCCTGCAACTGCTCCACGGTTGGTGCTTGAGGCTCCTCCAGTCAACGCTTTAGCCAAAATCGAAGAAGAAGAACAAAATTATGAAGAACCTTCGTCTCAAGGCGAAGATGATCAAGATGTCGGTGAACCGACTAGCGACTCTACTATCGGGTATATGGAATTTGACGAGGGGGAATCTGATGAAGAAGAAGGTACCCAAGGGTATGCAAGTGGACAGTCGTATGTTGTGTTCACCCGCTCGCAAGGAAAGGAAGCAGAGGTTGCTACCAAGATACAGAAAGAAAAGGCCGTGTCAAGCACGCCTCCAACCATCGCTAAATGAGGTAGTCCCCTTCCAGCTCAACCTATTATTAGATCTTTTTCAAAAAAATCTTTTCAGTCCTCTCGAGCTCCTATCAAGACCAGCAATCCTACCCTACCATTGCGAAATGAGGGACTCATTCCTTCATCAATCTGCACCCTTGGTCGCATTCGACATAATTGACCACGCCAAAAGACCAAGATCCAAATGTCCAAGCCGAGTATCTTGGTCAAACCCCGAACAACTTGTAAGGTTGATCGAATACATCCAAATTCAGACTGTCAGTAACTAATCAGGTTTCCCCAAAAGGAATCCTTTCCACCCCTCCTTCATCCCACATAAACATTGCCTCGACTTCCACATCAGGCAAGATAGAACCTTTCTACCTCTCCCTCCTAATCAATGGCCACAAACTAAGCAACTGCATAATTGATTCTAGAGCTTCCGATAATGTCATGCTAGCAAAAGTCGCCCATGCTCTGGGCCTCACCCTTACCAAGCCTTTTGGCAGATGTTATTCCTTGGAAACCAAGCAAGTTCCATTGATCGGTCAAATCAAGGGCGCATGATTTGCGTTTGTAGCGTTCCCGGAGAAAAGGGTAAAAATGACCGTCCTTGTTGCCGATATTCCAGCAGCCTATGGAATTCTGCTAGGAAGGAGTTTTGTAGTGAAGTTGGTGGAGAGATTCATATGGACTGGTCTAAGGCTAGAATCCCCATCAAAGGTGTAATGCAAACTTTGGAGCCTGAATCACAAAAGAAGTACCTAGTTACTAACTCCGATGACCCCAAAGCCCAAATTCTCTTCGAATCATCAGGGATGGGAAACTATTTCTTGTCTACCGAGTCTGACAAAATGGATGTCCTCATCCAAGCAGATGATCTTAACAAGATTTGGAATTTGCAGTTTGATGGCAGCTGTGCAACTAGTGGGTGCGGCGCTGGCGCCGTACTAATATCTCCCGAAGAGGAGATTATTCCTCTCTCTTTCAAGTTACAATTTTTCAACACAAATAATACTGCTGAGTATGAATCTCTGCTACTTGGCATGCAAGCCGCAAAGGAAAGAGGAATCAAGAATCTGAAAGTACAAGGTGATGCAGAGCTGGTCGTAAATCAAGTTAAAAGGATATACCAAGTGAAGAATGAAAGGCTCAGACATTACCGCAA
Organism: Taxus wallichiana var. yunnanensis; assembly: GCA_018340775.1. Classification (NCBI taxonomy): domain Eukaryota; kingdom Viridiplantae; phylum Streptophyta; class Pinopsida; order Cupressales; family Taxaceae; genus Taxus; species Taxus wallichiana. The sequence goes on along the minus strand of CM031237.1, from coordinate 635,748,374 downwards.
CACGGTGTGGGACAGCATCAAGGAGTTTGACACTTTTTCAATAAAAGCCATCCCAAGAGCTCAGAATGACATGGCCGATTCATTGGCCGTTTCAAAGCATCCCTCATGCTCCCTCGGCCCGAGTTTGAAAACAGCAGACAAATATACCATTGAGGTGGTTTTCCACCCAAGCGTGCCGGACAATTCTCAGCATTGGCAAGTATTCAACAATGACAATCAACTCATTGCCTTTCTTGAAAAGGTGGAAAATTTTAGTGAACTTCATTTTGAAGGATCCACTTCTACATGCCGCGAATCAGTTACCGATCAAAACGAAGAATCAAAAGGAAGTGACGGCATATGTCAACTCAAAGGAAATAAAATTCCAAAAGGTTTGGTTTCTCTAGAGCATTTGTTCGACAGGCATGATCGTTTTGTAAAAAAGAAAAGGCGAGATGATCCTGGCTCCTCCCCAATAGAGTCGCCAAAAGCTGTTGTTTCAAAATGCATCGTGGGTGGACAGATCTATGCACAAACAGAGCCAATAGTGTGCGGGGCATAGCCCCTCTTGAGTCGGCACGGTGGCTGGTTTATTGCTATTCTACCAGCGGGAATCTTGTGCAAGTCTCATGATATTTTTCCTTTAGGGGTTGGGATCTCCCCACCTCGTTTCTTTCCCTTCTTTTACGATTGGAAATACCTCTCTTGGGATGAGATCCTAACCCATGAAGGCGAGAATATTGTGAGACTTGCACAAGATTCCTGCTTTGGTAGAATAGAATAAACCGATTTCACTTTCTTGACTCAAAGAGGGCTATGCCCTACACACTGTGACGTTGGCTCGTCTATCCATAGATTTGTCCACCCGATGCATTTTCGAACCAACACATAGTTACTAATGTTCCTCATTTAGTAAGTGAAGTGCCTCCTATCTAACCCATTCCAACTAAGCAATCACCTCTCAAAATCCATGCTTCGTCTCATCCTCCTATCAAGTCTTCTATAACATTACCAATTCAAACTAAGAAACCACCTCTCAAAACCAGTCCTCCATCCTCTCCTCCTATCAATTTTTCTCAATTGTTACAATTTTCAAATCAACAACCACTCACCAACAAAGACCAACAAACTCTAGATGACCTCTTTAAGCTTCCTCCTATCAACCCAAAACCCAACACTTGTCATATTCTTTCTCCTACATGTCATTATGATGACCATGTGTTTTATGGTTCATGGCATGCTCCTTCTCACCTCATCACATAGATCCCCATTACTTGTACACTTGGGGGCATAACACTTCCCCCCTTCTAGCACTATTAGTTGTCTCTAGTCCCTACTACTACACTATACGCTCTGTGCTCCATATCTTAATTCTCTACACATTTACACCTCTTTGTACACACCTTATACCGTCATTACCCTATGACACACTCTAGTTCCACAGGTTCATACTCGATTATTGAGGGTCTAATTTTGAAATGAACCTCACATCATCTACATTCTACACTCTGTGCTTCATGGTACATCTTTCTAGCATCTATTTGCACAACACACTCATTACCCGATGACACACTCTTGTTATATGGTTCATTTTTAATTGTTGAGGGTTCTATAAATGAACCTCATCTCATACACATCCATTGGGGGGCACGCTGCTCCTATCATCTTCACATTTTACATACCACACCATCACACTCATACACAACATTTACATATCTTGGTTGCATTTACTCTTGCTAGCTTATTCTATTTACATGTTACACTTTATTTTCCATGCTAGACAGATTCTTAGTATGTCATCATCATCTCTCTCTCTCTCTCTCTCTCTCTCTCTCTACACACACACACACGTATGTATATATATGTGTATGTGTACACACACACATGTATATGTATATATGTGTGTGTGTGTGTAATGCATGTATATACATATACATACATACATACATACATACATATATATATATATATGTATGTATGTATGTATGTATATATATACACATACATACATACATACATACATACATACATACATACATACATACATACATACATACATACACACACACACACACACACACACACACACACACACACACACACACACACACACACACACACACACACGTGTGTGTGTGTGTGTGTGTGTGTGTGTGTGTATAATATGTATGTATGTATGTATGTATGTATGTATGTATATGTATGTATATATACATATATATACATATATAGATATGTGTGTGTGTGTGTGTGTGTGTGTGTATACATATAGATATCTATATGTATGTATGTATGTATGTGTGTATATATATATATATATATATATATATATATATATCTATATGTATGTATGTATATATATCTATATGTATGTATGTATGTATGTATGTATATATGTATATGTATATGTATGTGTGTGTGTGTGTGTGTGTGTGTGTGTGTGTGTGTGTATGTATGTATGTATGTATATGTATATGTATATATGTATATGTATGTATGTATATATATTTATATGTATATGTATACATACATATATATATATATATATATATATACACACATATACATATACGTATATATACATATACATACACATACATATGCATATACATATATATATGTATATATATGCATACATACATACATACATACATACACACACACACACATGCATGTTCACTTGGTCTTTTGAGGCGAATGCAAATCTCTTACAGGTTTTTACACATTACAATGATGTTTGGCATTATACCTTTTACTAGTCCCACCAAGGCTCTTAAGGGCATCTACTTTTACTATCTTTGCCACATTTTACACGCTTCAGTTCTATTGCTACATTTCTTCACTATTTCTCATTACAAGCTACCTTACTTTTCACTAATTTATACACGCTTTGACATACTACTTATCTTTCTAACATGCTAATGGGTGTTAAAAGTGTAGCATTTACCTTACGAGGACTATATGCAATCATGGTTATCGATACATTTTTCTTGACATTGTTTACTATTGTATGTTATTGTTTACGGGCTATGTCCTATGTCTTGTGTGGTCATTGTATGATTTTGGGCACTTTGACATTGATTATCTTGTGACTTTATGAGCGTTGTCCCATGTTTGAAACCCACTTTTGCAGTTTATCTTGTCTGCATACTTGCTTGCTACATTGTCTTCTTTTACATGCTAGCTACTTTTACAACTAACACATATTTCTAGCCCATTTTTTTTGTTTGTGTTGTGGTTTATACCATACACATCCTATACCCCTTTTAGGTATCCAATTCAAATTAGCATCAGTCCTCTCCTTTGGGCCGCATTCTCCTACTATTGTCACATGCACCCTAAATGAGGGGGCATACATTAGGTGAACAAATCACCCCTACAGAATCTCAAATCTACAGTTCAAATCAACACACTATAGAAACAACACAGGAACATAATCATAGAATGGCCCAAAATATGACTTGGGTCCAAAACACATAGGCGAGACCAATGCCCAAAATCAACACTAACATCCCAGGCACTAATGTCATTGGAGCGAGAGAGACAATCATTTTCTCGGTAAAACACGATCTATAATAGTTTTTAGAGAAGTTCCATAGTTACATGCACCTGGCCTTCGGTCACAAAATGCATTCTATCACCTATAATCGATCAATTGAAATAAATCGAACAAATCGGAAAAATGAACAACTCGAGACTTACCATATACGGTTGTGCTTATTGGGAAGAGTTATGGAAGGAGAGTAAAACCATACCTCTCTCCCCAACACTTGTTATTTTACTGTGAGATCGCCCAAAACTCGCATTTTGCGTGAGATCGCTAAAAAACTTCGCACTTGGCGCTAGATCGCCCAAAAAACTCGCTCTTGGCGTGAGATCGCCCAAAAACCTCACCTTCAACATCCAAATCAACAACTTCAAGCAACATGAAACTTTTCTATCTTTTACTCTCTTACATATCAGGTGCACACTTTCCTTTTACATGCTTTTACACTCTTTACATACTTATACACATGTTTCTATGATCTATCATTTACTGAACTGACTATTTTCTTGCTCTTCTTTTGTAGGTTTGTCCTTATAATAAGTAACTCACCTCAACAACACAATTACAATGTATACGCTTCACCCCTAGGGTCACTTCCCTTTTCCTAGTCTCCACGCTTCACTTTGTGATCACTTCACACTTCACTTGTCCACTCGACACACTATTCACCACTCTCTATAGGATCATAAGGTACGCATATTCTATCTACTTTATGTTATCGAGTATTCACTCAACAACATAAAGTGGGGAAATGTAGACACAAAATCTATGCACTTGGGTACATTTCTAGGTCCTAAAAGCATGCTAACATTTACATGATTCCTAAGCAAGAAAACTAGTAATTGACAACTCCCTTTAGCCTTTTGCTTTATCTTTTGCACTTTTATTGGCTTTATACATCTTGCACTCTTGCTAGAATTTGATTGTTTTATCTTTCTATGGCCTTAGACACTAGCACCCAGTTGGGACACTAGCGCCAAGCACTCCTATCCTCCAGGCGCTCATGTCCCTCTTTACCTTTTTCTTATCCTTTTGGACCCCTTTCGCTTCTTAATTACTTTTTACTACTTTGGGTCAACCTTTCAATTGTTAATTATGAAATTCAAACAAGGGAATCATATAAATACACAGTTATGTTTTCAAAATAAAGGACCAAGCACTAAACATTACTGTCATTACCTAAATTTGCATTCCAAAGTACTAAAGCACTTCAAAGGCATCCATCTAGCATCCATACAAGGGACAAGGGTTGCATCACTTTTACATACACTACATAGGAGGGGAAGTCTATTCTATTCCATCCACACATACTATACATTGTTACATTCTAGATCTAGCCCGCTATCATTTGTGCAACTTGCACAAGGGCATCCTAGGGCACCATTTCTACACACACACACAAGAATTACATGGGGTCTAAGATGTAGTGCAGTGCTCGGTAGTAAGTTCACTCTTTGGGTGACTTTGCCGAGTCGATCGACTCCACATTCTACATCTTTTTATTAGATTTGATGTGGTTTGTGGACATGTGTAGGTAGTTATTTTGTTTTGCAAATTCTAGTATCCTCGATGATCAAATAAAAATATCAAGTGATAGACATGAGCTAACAATGAAACCCTTGTGACACAAAAGAAAATAATTTCTAAGCATTTGCATGTTCACCAATGACAAGATCCAGATCGCCACACCCCAGTGCGTCTTTGCCCTCCTATGGGTGCCCCTGTCCTGCCCCATTTCTGGGTTTTAGAATTTACGGTGAGCATAAACAACATTGTATATAGTTTGTTCAACACTTTTACCGAATGAGTCTTATTATCTCTCTTTTTGCTTAGGGTTTTACATTTCACATGCTTTATTACTTGTGCTTCATTGTATATTAACATTTTCACATAATTAGGTACAATAGTTACTTTGCAAATAAGATTTAATTAATTCAATTTACATTAAATCAATGGGTAGTGGATAACAAATACGTGTACAAATTGAGTAAATTGAAATACTTATAATAAATACAACAACAGATGAATAAGGCTCATACTCTGAACCAGTAAAGGAACAATTTTTCTCCCAACTTTAACTTGGTATCTCTGCATGTTAACTATGCCCCAAGGATCTGAAAGAATCAATGACACCCAAATACTAAAACAAGTGCAAAGTTCACTGAAATTCTTGATTGCCCTCAACGGTTGAGGTATCTTGTATTACCAATTATTTTACTCTAATGAGCTCATCACTGAAAGTCTTGATTGCCCTCACATGTTGAGATAGGTTCAGATATCTTGTATTACCAACTATTTTACTCCAATGAGCTTGAACATGGCTTTTGATGAAACAAATGTTGTTTAGTAGATGGAAAAGAAGTTGTTTCCTTAGATGTTAAATAAGTTGTTTCTTTAGATGGTAAAGAATTCGGTTCCTTTGATGTTAAAAAGGTTGTTTCCTTTACAAGAGTTGTTGCATTAGATGTTCAAGAGTGGTTGCTTGTATCTCCTCCTCCCCTGCCAAAAGAAATAAAAATGAAATGATTAGAGTCCAAATTATCCTTGAATTGAGCAGTGCCTAGCTTGCACCTACAAATGCAATATTTGACTAAATAATCTCCATCCCTGAAGTAGAATTTTGGCACTAGTTGGTTCATATTAAAACAATATTAAAGAAAAGGCATGATCTACAATAATGGGTAATAAAAACATTAAATGACCTAAAGATCTTGAAACTTTTAAGTGATAGGAAATTGACAACAATTGAGACTTGTTTTTATCTCGGATACGACATGGCGAGAACATGAGATGACACGGCATGAGAAAACATGAGTTTTCCTAACTAATTAAGTTAAGAAGAACAATCGATATCATTGTCAAAGACCATTTTCAATGACAAGAGTAGGATAGTTAGAAATAAGAGAAGACCACTACAAAAATTATGTGAATGAGGAATCAAAGTGTAATCGTTCTAACCTGATCATCTACCTTTGTAAGTTTATCATAATGAGTAGTAGAAGGAATGAAAACATGGGAGGACAAGTTGTTTTTGTAACAAATAGAAATTGTTTATCTTGCATTAGATTACCAAGTAACTGAAAGGGAACAATATTATATCATTGTCAAAGTCCATTTTCAAGGGAAAGAGGAGAGTTAGCTTGAAATCAAAGAAGAGCAGTACATCAGGGTGAACCGATCAAGAAGGCACATGTTGGTTGCAATTGGTGAAACAATGGCGCTTTGTTTCTTAAGGATGCCCATACCCTTGTCCAAAGCTCCCATTTTTGCCCACGTTTTGTAAGCACTTGCAAACCATTCATACAACCACCGCATGTTTAACTAGCATGATGATGATAAGTTTGGAGCTTCCTCAAGATAAAAGGTGCGTCTGTGGACTACCAACCATCTTCTTGTGATTGGACGACCAACAGGAAAAATAAAACAAAAACAAAAGCTCACATGGTTTGGGTCATTCCATGAGACCATATTTTTAACATGTATTTTTCAAACACTCGCGTTCCTCATCCAATAGTTTGGCACAACATGTAAAATTGGAGACTTGCATATTCTCTATCCAAACACATTTTTTAGGTGCTTTCCAAATAGTTAATGCGCCTTGTTTAATCTTCCACGTTTTGCATCCAATCTAACAAGAAAAACAAATAAATTCCAATAAAATACAAGCCCAAACAATAAATAAATAAATCATTTGGCAAAGGTAAACTATAGTCCTCATGAAATATGGATTCTTACTTTAGGCAAAGCCAACGCAATTGAATTAATCAACCACTAGCAACCCACTGCCCACCGCATAGGAATTAATCAGCAAAGGTGAAAACGATAATATCTTGCGGCGGCATAATAAAAACGTATAGTATGAACCTCTTTGTTTTTTAAAGACAATGCTTAGGTACCTACCGGGTCAAATTCAAAACTTAAAGTTGAATAAATACATAGCAAGAGGAGACAGAAGCGAAGTTACCCGAACATTAACTTTGGCATTATAAATCAAGTTTATTTTAGGGAGAGAAGCGTGTTTGTTTGTTTTTGTTGAGGCGTGAGTCAATTGTGCGATATAGGCAGCGCCTCGCATACATCGCCCTTCACACTGCTGCTCCTGTAACGCATAACAATGGTAAGCTGCATTCTTTTTGTTTTGTTTTCTCTGTCTGCGTAAGGCACACATGATTTGGCTGTAAATCTCTTGGATCTGTATTATGAGATCGGTGCATCAATTCGCATGCTTTCTGGTCGTTAGGGTTTGACAAGATTTTGTCATTCCCATTTTTGTGCGTCAATTCGCATGCGTTCTGGTCGTTAGGGTTTGGCAAGATTGTGTTATTCCCATGTTTTTATTTTCTTGTTCGGATGATTTGATTTGATCATGACTTGGAATTAACCATTATCGTCAAATTTGGGAGTTTTTCTTTTGTGATATTTGTACTGCATTTGTGCGCTTTATTCTGCGACTGTGTCTCTTGGTTGAAATTTAGAGGCAATTGCAATTTCAACTTTTAATTTTTTGTTAGGCATGTTTGAGTCCTTGCTTTTTCTTCTCTATCTCTCTTTTTTATTAATTTCTACCGTGTTTGTCATAATGGTTTTAATTTCTTTGTCATAATTCCTTTAATTTCCTTGTAATTGTTGCTGTGATCTCGGTGATATGAAGATGTATGTGCTTTAGTCTTTACTGTGTACCATATATCTTCTGTTCTTTTGGTATCATGCTGTTAGAAAAAATTATTGGCTATTTAATTTTGTGTAATTTTATGCCCGATCTGATCTAACGACATTTCTAAGTATTCCATTCTATCTTCTCAGCAGTATCTTTTAGGGCATTTACATGATTTATTGCGAAGGGCATTTGCCAGAAGATATATAGGATTTGAGGTGCATTCTCTTAGGTCATAGCGTCTTCATAGTTTTGAGACTCATCCCAACCACCATCTGCTAGCCCAATCTTAAACTGATTGAGCTGTTTGGAGACCTAATATTTCAGGCTTCCCACAAAGATGTGGTTCTTAGCATATGTAATGAGAAATTACTGGCAAATGTGGGAGAAATTGGGAAAGTCTTCTCTGATACCATATTGTTCTCTCTGTTGTATAAATGCCACCACCCACGACTGTATCATCTAGTTAAAGTTAGCTTAACACTTGAAACAGAGGAAGCTATACATGTTGGGAAGTAATTTTGTGAGGGCATATTTGTGGATCTCAGAGATATAATGTCAGGCCTGTAAGGTTTTACTTGAGCTTTAACACCTTTTTCTGTTAGCTATTTATCTATTTGTGAGAGATTTTTTTCCTTTTGTTTGGCAAACATTTTTTTCGTGGGTATTCCCTGCCTTTAATAGGGTGCGGGTTACACACTCGGACCACATTGTTAAGATGTGTAATCTTATCATCCTTCAATGTACCCCTGGATGTATCAGCATAACATTGCCATATCATATATGCCCACCGGAGTAATGGGTTGCCTCATTGTGCTGTAGGTTTTTGGGGGACTTGAACCCGGGTAATGCTCTTAGTGTGTACCATTTTGTTAGGACATATTTGGTTACTCTTGGTTTTGACTATATTGTTGGTTGAAGATCTTTCATTGCCTTAAAAAAAATTCTGTCTCATTGGCAGGGTTCTTAGCATTATTCATTTACAGGAATTTTTCTAGAAAGGCTTGTGTTTTCTTTTGCCAGTGCAAAGAGGAGACAGCTGCAAAGTCTTTTTAAATCTTTTAGTTGGAGAGTATAAATATGGCTACCAAGACAGTAAACGTATGTAGAAATGTGTGCAATTTTAATAACACTTCTTTTATGCTATATGCTATAGCACTCTAAGACATGCTTATGGCAACATTTTCAAAGGCCATTACTGAATAGGTCCAAAGGGCGAGTGACCTGTCCCTTGGCCATTTGCTATCATGTCCATCAAAATCCTCCTTGGAGCCAAAGGAGTTTACTTGAGTTGTTGATCACTCCTCAGAGTCGCCAACCTAGTGGAAGGCGAGTTGCTTTTGGTGTTTTGGTTCACATGCAAAGTGCAGATAGAAGTTTGTGATGATTGTTGCAAGTCAATCAATCTGTTTTCAGACATCTAGTTACCAATGCCGTGTTATACAATTGTAGATTGATCTTATTGTTCGAAGCCTAAAACTATTGTCGACTTGGAAGTTTTTTACTATTGTCAATTCCACTTGTTATTGTGGAGAGAAATAATAGTGTTTTTAAACGAGCTATTTAAAATGTGGCTTTTATGGTAGATTTTAATTTTAAATTTCAATATCATGTTTTGGGAAGTTATGTGGAATATTTTGTTGGTTGATCTTATGGCTGGAAGCTGTATACTATTGCCAATTCCACTTGTTAGTTGTTATTGAGAGAGATAATAATGTTCTTTAAATTTGGCAATTTAAAATGTGGCTTCTATGGTACATTCAATTAGTAATTGTATTGTATTTCCTAAAATAATATTATTAAGAGATTTGATAATGATAGCCACTACCTAAAGGTGTTTGTTGGCAAAGAGCAGTATAAAGAAGGGCTGTGGTGTGTTATTAATGATTTCCTGGAAACTCTGATGAAGTGATTGCAGAGACATATAGAACTCAGGCTTTCATATCAAGACAAACAACAATGTTGAGTATAAAAATTTGTTGTTAACATGATGATTATGTTCTAGTGAATGATTGGATGACAATAAGGCAATTGCATAGAAATATCCTCTACAACCACCTACACTATCAAGGTAGGATGAAATTAAGCAGACCACTCTTTGTGGCCCTTTGAATGTTGAAAACTTCAATAATACGTACTCTAGAGTGAAGGCAGGCTTGTTCCTTGCACTAGAGTGATTTCTGCCTTAAAAATCCTGTGGAGTTTTTTTGGTAAAATTACCTAGGGAGAGAGCCCTAGGTCATTGTGGCATCACCAGCCCACACCGGCTGTGGAGCCATCCAAGGATGGAAGTTTAAATTCTCTTGGTTAGCCCATAGATTATAAACCACATTATCATGGCCCCCTATCAACAAGGAATCCATCACCAGTGGAGTGGGCTGTCTTAACACGTAGCCAAGATTTGAACCGTGGACCTCCCAATTAACAGGATACCCAAGAACCGTTACACCACTACCCAATGTATAAATCCTGTTGAGTTTTTACTCTGGTCTCTATTTGGAGATTCTGAATTTGTAGACACATTATTTTCTACATCATATATCTAGTGGTGGCCTAGTGTTCAAAGGTTTTACTTCCAGTAGGGCATTGTGACATTATCGTAGATGCAATCTTAGCATATTGTTTTTTTGGGATTTTGGACTAGAAGTAATGGTAGAAGTCCTCTACTCGTAAGTTAGGATAAGACTGACTGTCTTGCAAAATGCATCTGAAGTTTCTTCTTTTTCATTTGACTGAGGAGTGTGGTGGAAACGCACACCGTTTTTCTGATGGTATTAATAAAATCTATGTCACAGGGTTCTCCGAATTTTATTGAAAAAGCTAAAATTTTGCCGAATTGTATTCTTGTCAAATTTGAACTCAAACTTTATCCACATTTTTTTGCATGGGAAGTGTTTGACACAATTTTGCATTATTTTACAAATATGTGAAAGAAGTGGACAGCTAGTTTTGTCCACTCTGTCACTCTGACATATTTATGCATCTTTTTCAAAAATTAAAAATGATAGAAAAAAAGTTCAAACTAAGAGATGTTTTTTTCTTGAACTTTATCTCTTGGCGAACTTGAACTGAACTTTATCCTTGTCGAACATGAAGGTGAACTCGAACCTTGTGACTTGGAATAAAATTTATGAAGGGTGTATTGGAATATGTTTTGCGCCAATTTACATGTACCAATTTGCATATATGAACATCTTGATGCTTGCAAGTGTATTTATAGGAACAAAGAGTGTGCATTCAATGGATCCTCATCCAACTTTCTAATGAGTCAAGTGCTTAATGCATATCTGTGTCAAACGTTTGCTTACTGAGTAGTTTGTTTTCATGATTACAAACTATAAAGCATTCAATTTGCCTTCCATCTTCTAGCTGATTTATAATATAAGTTGTTGGATCCATTTATCTTCTGCAGACAACATCTAGGCGCCTTGCAGACAGGAAGAGTGCTAAGTTTCAAAAAAACATTATGAAGAGAGGTGCAGTTCCTGAAACAACAGTGAAGAAAGGCAGCCAGTATCCGGTTGGGCCAGTTGTTCTTGGCCTCTTTATCTTTGTCGTGATTGGTTCATGTATGTATCTGCCAGTGGCACTCTTTTTTAAGTTTTTCTGTACTGCTAAAGTTTTACAAGCACGGTATCTTTAAATGTTTGTGTCTTAACCTGCTAAATAGGTTTTTGCATGCAGTATTTTGTGCTTGAAAAAACTGTGGAGAATAAACACTCTATTTAATTGATAGATGATGTTATGAAAGACACAGCTAGCACAATATGCCTGCTTACTCATGCTAATGGCATTGTCAGTGGTTAGAGCTGGACTTAATGGCACTTTCAATGGTTTAGACTTTAGAGCTTTCGGATGACATTTCCGTAGTATGAGAACTACAAAACAAAGCGTTTTAAGTTAGCTAGGGATTCATTGAAATCTCTTCATAATAAATAATAAATATATGAAAATTCATTCAAAATTTTTGACAGTACATATGTTTTTTTGCTCTTCTTGTTTCCATCATCTTGTACAACTGTTTCTATGTTTTATGCAGCTATTTTCTATTTCTTCTTTTCTGGGCACCTCGCCATTCTTCCTTGTTTGTAGCTTCTTTTCTTGCATCGCTGCTATGTGCCCTTTTTTCCAAAATGTCTCAATTGATAGCTGATGTTATAAAAGACAGATGGCATGCCTCCTGTTTCTATGTTTTATGCAGCTATTTTCTATTTCTTCTTTTCTGGGCACCTCGCCATTCTTCCTTGTTTGTAGCTTCTTTTCTTGCATCGCTGCTATGTGCCCTTTTTTCCAAAATGTCTTAATTGATAGCTGATGTTATAAAAGACAGCTGGCATGCCTCCTATTTAGTCCTGTTAATTGTATTGCCAATGGTTGGAGTCAGACTCAATGGCATTCCCATAGTTTGAAAACGGAAAAACAAGCCCTCAAGTTAGATGGCAATTCATTGAAAACTTTTAACAATAAATAGATAGGAGCAAGGTTTTTATATACTTTTGTTTCCATCATCTTGTACCACTGTTTTTATGTTTTATGCTGTTTTGCTCTTATTTGCTTTCCTCTGTTACTCCAGCCCGTCCTTTTACTCCTCTCTTCCTTGATTGTAGCTTCTTTTCTTGCATTGCTGCTCTGTGCCCTATTTTCTCTTCAATGTCTTCATTATGTATTGTATATGGATTACGTTTTTGTACTTAGCTTTGTTATGCATAAAACATGTTTTGGAGTTTATTACGTGGCATCAATCATTGCCAATTGTCCCAAAAATTCTATTTTACTCGTGAATTGCTACAACCTTGTGAAACAGTCTTGACATCTGTCAAATCTTTCAACTCATATTTTCCCCTTGTAACTTATGATTGCATGCTTCCGCGAACAATGAAGTTCAGGTTTAAACACAAATGTAGAATCTGTCATGTTGAGGAGTTTTAACACTATTCTTGTTTGGTGTTCTTGACAGCCCTTTTTCAAATAATTCGAACTGCATCAAGCGGTGGCATGGCTTGATGCCGATTCATTGTGGAATGGACTGGTTTAGCAGTGGCGAATGAAATATTCAGTTATTCATCTTAAAACAGGAGTTACAGGAAGAATAGTTTAGTCTATAATCAGTCTATAGGACAATAATGTTTTTCTTACATTTTCTTATTCAACATGGTTTGTCCGCGAAATGCATGGATATACTATGGTTAATACTACATTAAGAATTATCATTTTAAGAATTTGATTCCGCTTTCTTTGGGGACCTGTTTACCTCGTTAAAGGGAGAACGCCGTAGAATATGAATTTTTAATAAAGGATATGTGATTATGTTCCCTCTGCATTGGAGTTATTGTCTCTGAGTTAAAAGATCTAATATATTCCATAGGTTTTATGAGATTATTTGTGATTATACTTTTTATATCATGTATATATTAATTGTGTATTCAAGCCTTGAATAAGTTTGAAATAATCATTTTATAAATTTGGTTTTGTTCTCTTTGGGAAATTGTTTATCTTATTAAAAATAGGAAGCAGTAGAATTTGAAACTTCTAATAAGGTATCTGTAGTTATGTTGTCTCTCTAGGGGAGATACTCTCTTAGTTCTACGATGCAATATATTATGAGCCAAGGTGTCATACTTTTTATATCATTTATGTATTTAATTGTATATGCATGCCGGAATAAGATTCGAAATAATTATTTTATAAATCTGATTATGCTATCTTTTGGGAATCTTTTTATTTTATTAAAAAATAGAATGCCATAAAATCTGTTTTTAATAAAGTATATGTGATTATGTTTTCTTTTATTGGAAATATATATTCTAGATGTTTTTATTAGATATTTGTGATTATGCTTGTTATATCTTGTATATTAACTGTTTCACAATAGAATGCGTCAGAATATGAAACTTCAATAAAAGATCTGTGATTATGGTCATCCTCCCCTTCCATTATTTGTGAGGGGATGGGGTATCATGATGAATCTAAGAGGACTTGAAACCTGTGAATGTGGCTCAAAATCAATCTTAGAACCTGGGCAAGTATATGCCTAGTGATAATCACCGACTTTCCTGATGTTTTATGAGATGTTCGTGATTATTTTTATTATATCTTGTATATTTAGTTTTACAATGTAATGTGTCAGAATTTGAAAAGTTTAGTAAAAGATCTGTGATTATTTTCATCCTTCCATTCGATTATTAGTGAAGGGTTAGGGTATCATGATGAATTGAAGAGGTAGAGAAGCCTCTGAATCTAGCTCAAAATCAATCTCATAACTTGGGCAAGTACATGCCATGTGATAATTATTGATCAACACGCTACAATGTGTGAAAGTTTGTGAGTCACTCGAGATTGTGAACTCTTGGCCCTAGTAGTGTAATTTGATGCATTGATGAAAAGTGGAGGCAATTACTTGAAGGTATGAATCCATGGGTGGTCGCGGAGAATGTTATATTGTAGTTCCAAAATGATGACATGAAATTGAGTTTCATGCGTGAGACGGCCAATTTCTACGGGTAAAGTGATAATGCTTGGAGATTGTCTTTCAATATTGTTATAATGGTGAAAATATTAGGTTCTAACTCTAGTTGGTAGGACTCAACTATTTCACAAGCCTCAGAGTACAAATGTTGAGGCCACGAATGTTGTCTACAAGCACCCATTTTATTTTATTTTATTTTGGGCGAGAACTATTTCAATATGAAAATGTAGGTTAAGGGAGAACGTGAAGGATTAATGTTTGTGGGAACGGGTGACTCATAAAGGCTCTTATAGAAGATTTCTTTGTGAACTACAAATATTTCTAAAAGATCTGTTGTTGCGAGACTCACGACTCTCTTGGGCGCCGATCAGATTTCTAGGTTGATCATGTTAGCATCCGGTGTGATTGCACAACATTAAAACCTTTCTCCAAGTGTGGGATTTGTAGAAATGAGAAAGGAATCTCCGAGAGAAGGTTGGGTCTTGCTCCTAAACTACTACACCACAAGCTATTCCAGTGCAAGCAAGCTAATCTAAACCTAATCTAACCATGCCAAGGAGGCAGAGAGAGAGAAAAGGAAAAAACAACAAAAGTCTACACTAAAACGATGATACACCGAGAAGGAGAATGTTGAACATCTATCAAAACCGCCATGGAACAAGGAGAGGTGAGCAATGGGAAGGATGGCCGGATGCATCACAGGCCCAAAGATAGATTTCACATGAAAATGTCCCAAAACTCCATGAACACGGCTCCAAACACATGTAGTGAGCGTTAGAACATGCACAAATACATAATGAAGAGAGAGCGAAGAGAACAAGCAAAAACGAGCAAGGATGGACGGATGCATCACAAAACACGTTTTTATTGCTCCAGTTTGCATAGGACATCATTTCAATAGTAAAAGGCAAAAACGCCATTACAGAGAAGGGGAGGAGGTTCGAACTCCATTTTCAACCCTAGAGAAGAAAAAAGGGAGGGCGGAGAGCGAAAAAGATGAACAACTTGTAATGTCCCCCCTTAGAAATGAGCCAAATCTGGGTTTTACATTGCATGGGTCGAGCCGAGAAGACAGAAACGTACAAAAACGTGAGAGCCCATTCCTCCTTGACTGCAGATGCATTAAAACGGCATGGGGACCTTACAAACCCATACCCTGTCATTTTTGACCGATTTGGAGGAGAATGCGACCCATTCGCATTAAATCTGGTCGTTGGAATGTCACTTCTGGCCATGAACACGCATCAGAGCCATTTCTTAACTTTCTCTCTCTAGACACCAAAATTCAAGATTAACCCCGGAATCATGTAGAGAATTTCATAAGCTTTCCGTTGATATAAAGAACGTGCAAATCCGAGCTCTGGATCGAAAGATATGGAGATCTGAAGATTTAGGGCACAAAACAGGCAAAAATGTGTTTTGAAATTTTTTCCCGCGCTCTGCCACCTGGACGACACGTGTCAAGCGCTGATTGGATGCGTAATTCTCTCTCCTTCCCTGTCCATGGGTTTTCCTTGAAAGTTGACCTTTTTGATGATTTTGGAACATTTTTCACTTTTCCTCCGCGCCCCGCCACTTGGGACACGTGGCATGCATTGATTGGAGGACAGGGCGCGGGGTCTTCCTTTACTTTTTAGCTTTTTGGCCAAAACTTGGCCAAATTTTCTAACTCCTCCCCGAGCTCCAGCGCTTCCTGTTCCATTGGACACGTGTCCAATTCCTATTGGCTCGGGCCAACGCTTGAAACCTCGCCCTTTGAACTTTTGGACGTTTTCCCTTGTGACACGTGTCATGATTTGATTGGTCTCCGGGTCTGCCGGCTTTTCGCGTCCCTCTGTCCCATTTGTCCCAAAGGCTGCTTTATGCAGGGACGAAACTTCGATCGCGCCTAAAATGGGCTTCTTTGTCCCTCTCTCGGCCGATGACACGTGGTGTAATTTGATTGGCTTTTGGCTCCTTCGGCTATCCGCGTCCCACACGTCCCTTTGTCCCAACTGTCCCAGTGTGAAAGTTCTCCTTTTCGGCCGATCCGGGCGGTTCGTGTCCTCACGGCCCATATGTTCCTTTGCTCGCAGATTTTCTTTTCTGGCGGCCTTTCGGCCGATTTGCGCTTAAATGTCCCTCATGTCCCTCTTATGTCCCTGCATTGGACTAAGACTTAGCCATTTTCATGATTTTCCCGGCCCAAGCTTGTTTTTTGCAACTTTTTCACCTTTTCTCAGAACTTGCTCTTTTCAACCTGGACAAGGGAGTTAGAAAAAATTTGAGGGGACCCTAGAAACATGATTTTTTTGCCACTGAATCAATCTATCTTACAGGACTTGAGAATTTAATGTATGTTATCAAAATTACCACGAGGGGAATTTTGGATAACAATTTGGCGACTTCGAGAGGGTTATCTCACTGCTTTGGATGAAGTTACCGGTTGCACGAAGCATCCATTGGGCATGGAGTCATGAGTTGTAGCTGTGGCCGATTTGAACTTTGAAAACCTCATCTCTAAGCCACTTGGAAACCCACTTTGAAATGGACATGATGCTGTGCAAGAGCAAAACCAGCACCACAAAAACTATGTACAAAACTGAAAATCATACATGCTCCAAATGGAACATACAGAGTGTGCACAAGCACTTCTTCTGCTGAAAGCAAACCTACCTACTCTATTCTAACTGGAAGCAAAGGCAAGCTAAACAAACCTGTAATTGGTTGTGAGAAATAGCTTCCCTTTCTCAAAAGTGGCAACCATGCAATTGATTTGGAGTTGATCATCATTGTTAGGATGAGTGGAAAATCAACAAGAAGGCTGGTCTTCCACCCAAATCATCAAGGTATTAGGCTGAAGGCAAATTCAATACCTCTTTTAGTTGCTCTGCATTTGGATTGAAGAGGTATGATGACGGCTGATCCTTGGTACTTTGTAGCTCATCTTCATGCTCGAAGCAAGCATGACTAGTTGTGACTTCTCCTTTGGCTCCAGTGAAGCCAAATACACGATTGGACAAGCTCGATCCGTTTGATATGCCCATAGCTCGATTTTCAACTCCAAGAATGGAGTCTTCTTGTAGACCCTCTGAATGGATGGTGTGGAAGAAATGGTGAAATTCCTCTGTCCTTTCTCTTTCTCCAATGAAGAACATGAAAGATTGAAATCTTCCATCTTGGTTCCAAAGAATCTGCTATAAGATGCGAGTGCTGCTGCAAATGAATGTTCTCCTTCATGACAATGAGACTCAAGTGTTTGGAATGTGGATGATGAAAGAGAGAAAGGTGGAAACTCAACCGGTTCTTCTCCATCAAAAGCAGTCCTCCAAATCGACGAGATAAACTACCTCATGGCTGTCCTGCTGCAAATGCTCAACTTTCTCCATGGTGTCTTCTTGATCAGTAACTTGACCACCATGGTTTCTTTCTCCCTCCAACATTGAGTTTGAGAGATCAAACTCCTCTTCAGTACTAGAACTTGAGAGGTGAAATAGAAAGAAGAACTGAAGGTTCTCCTGTAGCCTGCTTTGTGCTCAAAGCCCTTGGATCTGCACTTTTCTCCTCCACCGCTGGAATGTGCTCATCTTCTTTTGGATTTGGAGCAGCTCCTCCTTCCTCCAATGTTTGAAGACAATCTTGCTCTTGATTGAACTCTTCCTCCAGCATGAAGTTTGTCAAGTTAAACTCTTCAATCTTTTTGCTCTAGAGGATAAGTTGGGACTGCAAGATCTTCTTCTTCTGCTTTATGCAACAAAATCAGTCGACCACCACCATTTGTTCTTCAACTCCCATCTCTTCCGAAGGCTTAACCATCAGGGATCTTTGTCATCCCAAATTTGGCAGCCCAAACCCTCAAGTTGTCTGTCTTTTCTTTTCTATTGGGCTCCTCTTCTTGTTGTCCTTTTCTTTGACTAACATTTTGATTTTCATCCTCCCAACATGGATTTGGGAGTACAAGAGGAGAAATGGATTGTAACTCAAATGGCTTGGCAATTTTTCGTGGTGGTGGAGGTAGAAACTCTTGTTTCTTTGGAGTAGGGGGTATTTCTTTTAGCTCTTGTGGAGGGGATGACTGTTTGGGAGAAAAAAGGAAAGAAGAATTGAGGTGTGGTGGAAGACTGAGAGGTGGAGACATGGGATCAACACTTGGGACAACAAATGGGGGTTTAGAATTTGCAATTCCAAATGAGATGGTGTTGCTTGAGTAATGGGAAGAGAAAAACCAGATGGTGTAGAACTTACCCACTGACAAGGTTGTTCAACAAGTGTATAGGCCTCTATTTCTGCTTTGTCCATTGTGCAAGTTGGGGCAGCATCTTCATCATGAAGTCCAGCTTCTCTTGAGGGCTGAAGTGTCTTGAAAAGGGCCTCCCCATGGACAAGGAGTCTTGTAACCAATTCTAAAAGCTCTCATTTGAGTGTTGCTCGGGCTGCACCATCTTTACCTCCATCTTTTGGATTTTCTCCAACAGAGACCAACATCTTGCATCGATTGTCTTCATTATATGCATACTCTTGCTCTTGGAAAGCTCCATAGCCAAACTGATTTTGGCATTCTTTGCTCATATGGGTATGCATGCTGATCTTGAATCTGTTCAAAATGCTGATTTGGAGGATTCATAAAACATGTTGGAGGTGGAATATCTGCTTTGTTGTTGATGTGAATTCCATGATGGAAATGAAGTCATGATTGCACAACTTCATGGAATGGAAAAGAATGAAAGAGATGGAAAGAAGGATGGAAATGGATGGATGAAAAGCAGTGCTGCAACTTCGAAATGGGTTGCGATCGGATGGAGTCACCGAGATGTGTTTGCAAGTGCCTCCAAATGCTGAAATCTTCACGAGAACACACCAACTGCAAAAGATGAAGTGGAAGACCTCTCGGTGTCCCACCCGGCGTGCCAAAAGCTGTTGTAGCGGGCTCACAACACCCACTGGATGTGATCATATTTATAGGTTGATCATGCTAGCATCCAGTGTGATTGCACAACATTGAAACATTTCTCCAAGTGTGGGACTTGCGAAATGAGAAAGGAATCTCCGAGAGAAGGCTGGTTCCTGCTCCTAAACTACACCACAAGCTATTCCGGTCGAAGCAAGCTAATCTAAACCTAATCTAACCATGCCAAGGAGACAGAGAGAGAAAAGGGAAAAACAAGCAAAAGCCTACACTAAAACGATGATACACCGAGAAGGAGAATGTTGAACATCTATCAAAACGCCATGGAACAAGGAGAGGTGAGCAATGGGAAGGATGGACGAGATGCATCACGAGGCCCAAAGATAGATTTCACCACGAAAATGTCCCAAAACTCCATGAACACGGCTCCAAACTGTAGTGAACGTTAGAACATGCACAAATACACCTGTAATGAAGAGAGGTAAGAAGAGAACAAGCAAAAAGAGCAAGATGGACGGATGCATCACAAAACATGTTTTTATTGCTCCAAAAGTTTGCAGAACATCATTTCAATAGTAAAAGGAAAAAACGCCATTACAGAGAAGGGGAGGAGGTTCAAACTCCATTTTCAACCCTAGAGAAGAAAAGAAGGGAGGGCAGAGCGAAAAGATGAACAACTTGTAATGTCCCCCTTAGAAATGAGCCAAATCTGGGTTTTACATTGCATGGTCGAGCCGGGGGACAGAAACGTACAAAACGTGAGAGCCCATTCCTCCTTGATGCAGAGATGCATTAAAACGGCATGGGGACCTTACAAAGCCATACCTGTCATTTTTGACCGATTTGGAGGAGAATGCGACCCATTCTGCATTAAATCTGGTCGTTGAATGTCACTTCTGGCCATGAACACGCGTCAGAGCCATTTCTTAACTTTCTCTCTCTAGACTGCACCAAAATTTAACATTAACCCCTAATCATGTAGAGAATTTCATAAGCTTTCCGTTGATATAAAGAACGTGTAAATCCGAGCTCTGGATCGAAAGATATGGAGATCTGAAGATTTAGGGCACAAAACAGGTGAAAATGTGTTTTGAAATTTTTCCCCGCGCTCTGCCACCTGGACGACATGTGTCAAGCGCTGATTGGATGCGTAATTCTCTCTCCTTCCCTGTCCCGCGGGTTTTCCTTGAAAGTTGACCTTTTTGATGATTTTGGAACATTTTTTACTTTTCCTCCGCGCCCCATGCTTAGGACACATGGCATGCATTGATTGGAGGACAGGGGCGCGGGGTCTTCCTTTACTTTTAGCTTTTTGGCTAAAACTTGGCCAAATTTTCTAACTCCTCCCCGAGCTCCGCACTTCCTGTTCCATTGGACACGTGTCCAATTCCTATTGGCTCGGGCCAACACTTGAAACCTCTCCCTTTGAACTTTTGGATGTTTTCCCCTTGTGACACGTGTCATGCTTTGTGATTGGTCTCCGGTCCGCCGACTTTTCGCGTCCCTCGCGTCCCTCTGTCCCGGCTGTCCCAGTGCTGTATGGGACAAACTTCCGATCCGCCCGAAATGGGCTTCCTTGTCCCTCTCTCGGCCAATGACACGTGGCGTAATTTGATTGGCTTTTGGCTCCTTGCTATCCGCGTCCCAACCGTCCCGGTCGAAAGTTCTCCTTTTTCGGCCGATCCGGCGGTTCCACGTCCTTCGCGTCCTCGTGGCCCCGGATGTTCCTTTGCTCTGCAGTTGTCTCGCGGCCTTTCGGCCGATTCGTGCCCAGATGTCCCTCACGTCTCGACTGTTGCAAGGACTAGGACTTAGCCATTTTTCATGATTTTCTGGCCCAAGCTTGTTTTTTGCAACTTTTTCACCTTTTCTCAGAACTTGCTCTTTTAACCTGGACAGGGAGTTAGAAAAAATCTGAGGGGACCCTAGAAACATGATTTTTTTGCCACTGAATCAATCTATCTTGCACAGGACTTGAGAATTTAATGCATGTTATCGAATTACCACGAGGGGGAATTTTGGATAACAGATCCAAGATGGAATCTTGGGAGAGCCTTCTCAAGCTTCTTTAAGAGATTTTAATGACCATATGAAAGAGTAGGCGGACGAGGCTAGGGATAGTGACGTGAGTGCATTTCATTGTAGTGACACTCTCGAGTCTTGATTTTGATGGTTGAAACATGATTGGCAAATGTAGTGGATGTAGTTAATGAGGGAATAAAAGGATTATGAAGCCTTGGTGGCAACATGATTCGTATTATTACGTTAAGATGTTTGAGCCTAATCCATTTTTGTTCAACTTGTTTGTCTTTAGGTAAACAAATATTTGTAGATCCCTAGTTTGTTGTTTTGTTTTTGGGGGCTTCTTGAACATCTAGTTCAATGTCCCCACCATCCAATAGGTCCTTGATGTAGTTATTTAGTTTCATAAATCGATCAATGATAAGATCCATGATTGTCTTCACAATACTCATTTTCCTTATACTTTGCGTGTTTGGGTTTTGATTGATGAATAGTGTTGCATTTGGAAATATAATCATGTTTTTATTCAAGTTGATAGAATACAATGTATAAAGATTCACCCAATGGTGTGTAATTTCGAGGATAGTTAGTTATGCGTGTTTCGCACCAACTACATGTGCTTGGAGTTTGTGAATTCATTACCTACGACATTTTCTATTGAAAAATTTGATTTGTCATTAGGCTTATTGTTGTATTCTTTGTGAAAAATTTTGATGATCCCCTTTGTTAGAGAAATCTTCTTGATTTGATTGCCTTTTTCTATGACTTGCTCAAATGCATTAACATAATGGATGTGGAGGAGAAAGAATATTTCAGGATGTAAATTACGCACAAAAATGTTAACTAATTTTTTTGAGTAAAGGATAGGGAAATGACTAGCTAAGCCCCTCCATCACTTTAAGAATATATGGTAGGAAATGACGCTCTTTGTGATAATTTATTTTTCTTTTAAAACTTCTCATATATATATATATATATATATATATATATATATATATATATATATATATATATATATAGTGATTAACCCTTTGGGGAGATGAAGGAACCATTTTAGGGCTTGGCCTCCTAAACTCTATGAGAACAATTGTATAAATTATTGTTGTACATGACTTCTTGACAAGCCATAAAGAATTCTTTAACATGATACTTAGGATCTCCTTTTTTGTGATATTTGTCAAACTTGGGACAATTAAAGCTCATAAGAAAGGGGACATGCAACATTTTCTGTCAAAGGGGGTAGGGACATAGCTCCTCAAATAGGTAATTCTTGCTTTGTCTGTATTATTGTCTTGTAATCTTGACAATGCATCTTTCATTGATCGCCATTCTCGAGTGAACAACTTGTTGTGAGTGGGTGTCAATGGGATATCAATGTGATTTGATTTTGAGGCTTTACTACTATAGTGGTTGGTTTTAACATTTCACGAGTTGTCTTATATTTCTCCACGTGTATGTAATAAGCTAGAATCGATAATTGATGACTTGAGGCTTGTAGTTGATCATGGATGGTTAGATGTTCATTGTGATGGGTACGAGGTTGGTCTTTAACCTCTTTCTTTTTGTCACGTTTTTCCTTATGAAGGGTATTTAATTGTGTGCTATTTTCAATGATTTAGGAGGTATATTTGCATCGAATTCCTCCATATGTTGTTCTCTCGTCCCAAATGTAGACACACGGCGTAAGTTCAAGATATATTATTTGAAGTCAAAAGGTGCTTTGTTTTCCATGTCTTCCTTGTGAATCATGTTTGTAACAAATGGTGTATCAAATTCAATGAGAAGCTTAGCTCCTATTTCAACTAGTTGAAGAAAGACATTGTCTTTGTTTTGGACCATAAAGTTGTCTACTTGCCTTTGTATTATTCTCAAAGATGTTATGAGGCCCCCTTCTTCTTCACTATGGTCTAAAGGGATCAAGAGGTCCATGTGGAAAAGTGTTGTGTTTGTGATGTTTGAGGGTTATAAAATGAAAATTTTAAGAGCCCTTACCAAAATCCCCCTTGAATTTTTGGCAAATTTGTGAAAACGAGTTTAAAAATTGTGGTGAATAAGTGCAAAAATTGTATAGGCATGCGCAGCAAATCAATTTTTGAATCACAAAATGACAACAAAATGTGGTGATTTTTGTAGAGCATTAACAGAGGGTCGGATAAATGTAGAAAAACATATATACAAATAAATGTAGACAAGTGCATGTAAGAATTTGGATGATCATTTGTGACGTAGGAAATCGTTTGTATGGACACAACAAGAGACACACCCACAATCTAACCATTGTTTAGTAGCATTTTGCATTCATTCGGTTGTGTTTGCAATTGGACGGTTCTGCAAACACAATCGGCTGGTTGTAAATGTAGTCGTCTGGATATAAACACAACCAACCGAATGGAGCCAATACTTGATCGGATGCAAATGGAAATTAGATGTCCCCACATGTCCAAGTCGTTTGATAAATATATCCATAGCCCTCTATTTGTCATTTTTTTCAAAGTTTCTTTGTTGCACACTCATACCTTCATGACCTAGGCAACATGCAAACATATTCTTCACAAATTTTATTTTCCTACCAAAAATGGATGCCCCATCTATAGTCGACAACCAAAAATCTAATTTGAAAACCTTATGTTTCCATAAATTGTCAACCTCTGAAATTGAAGGAAACATTCGGTGATTGGGTGGGGAAATGCAATTTTCTAGCCCTTGCTTGCATGCCTCAATATGACACATATACTAGTTTGTCGAGTTTTCTATTAGCCAATTATGATAGTGTAGATTCAAAGTTTACCATCACGCTCTCGTCATGGAAGTTCTCATTTAGAACAACACCAAAAGACATCCACTGTTTAACATGGCTGCCACATACGAATTTGTACAATGTTATAGAAAATGTTGCTTTCAAATGAAGAGAAAAAGTATCTGAGTCCCACTACAAATTACATATTGAAGGTAATATTTTTAATTATAAATATTTTTCAAGGTTTTTCTTCCTTTTCAAAGCTAATGATTTTTTTTTTTTTTTTTTTAATACAAATAACACGAATTGATTAAATAGGGGACTTTCTATGTAAAGTGTAGCACATAAATTTCTACAAGCCATGGTTGAATTTTTAGGCAAGAATAGTCCTATAGGGAAGACCAACAAACATTCCATATTGGGTTGTTGTCTACATCCTCCATTCTCTTAGTGGCCAACAATACAATTGGTGTACATATTTATCGAACACGGTTGAAAATGATTTGACATATTCTATTTACATGGAATAGTGAGCAAACAACTTGATAGCGAGCAAACAACTAGATGTAGAAGATGTGTGCATGGAATAGAATGAACTTCCCCTCATATGAAGTGTATGCAGAAGAATGCATTCCCTTTCCCTTGAATGGATGTTAGAATGGATGCTTGAATGCTCTTGAATAGCCTTTAGATGTAACCTCAGGTGGTGATAGCTAATGCTTAATGCTTGCTCCTTTATTATGGTCACATAAATTTATATTTATATGATTCCTTTGCTTTAATTTTGTAATTAACCCCTGAAATCCCGACTACAAAAAAAAATAAGATGCTCAAATGGCTAGAAAGGACCCAAAAGATGTGAACAAAGTACAAAGAGGTCAAGGGCTCCCGGAGGAGACTGGAGCGCTTGGTGTTGGCATCTTGGTTGGTTCTTTGTGTCCATGATGAGAAATGTTGAGGTATGAAAAGAAATATTGAGCTAAAAAGAGTGTAAGAACAAAAGTGGCAACAAAAATAAAGCAAAGATGGTCAAAGACATGGGTTAATTAGTAATTTTCTTTTTTAAGAATCAATGAATAGTAGTATGCAATCAAGATTAGATATATACATAAAGTGCGTGATTTTGTGTCTACATTTTCCCCCACTTTATGTTGTTGAGTGAATCATCGATTACATAAAGTAGATAAAAGTTGTGTTTTGATAACCATGTAGATCGATGGTGAAAGTGTGCCGAGAGACAAGGAAAAGTGTGGAGTGATAAAAATGTGGAGCATGGAAACTAGAGAGGAGAAAGTACAAAAAGTGATGATGATGATGACCCTAGGCGCAAACGCATGTGTAGATGTTGCCATTGTACCTATTGTTGATGTTGATTATTATCGATGTGATGTTGTGATTGATTTTTTGTTGATGTATGATGATGTAGGTTGATGTGACAACCACTTCCCATAAAGACATACCTACAAAAGAGAAGAACGAATGATCACCAAATACACGTGTATATGAGTAAAAAGTATGTAAGAAAGCATGTAAAATTCAAAAATGTGAAAAAGGAATATGCGAACTTGATCCGTGATGAGAAAAGAGTGTAGAAAGGATCCTGAAGATGATGTAGAAGAACGAGTTTTTTGGGCGATCTCACTCCAATTGCGTAAAATGCAAGTTTTTGGGTGATCTCATGTTAAGAACTAGAAGAAGTGTAGGGATAAAATTCTAGTGTCGACCTCCAACCTTTAAATACTTCTGAAGTATGGAACACCACTTTATGAAATGGTGTGTAAAAATTTGATCGATTAAACAAATTCCCGATCCAATGCAAAAGAAGAACATTTTATATGGTGGTTATGTTGAGTGCTAAGGATTGTATTCCCTTTAAAAGTCAACTGTGTGAAGTTTTTTAGACTATGCTACATCAAGAATGTTGTGTAACTTCCCCCTGGTCACAAGTTCCTAGGAAGGGTTAAGGGCACCCGAGCGCTCTTGCACTAGTCAGAGTCACGAGCACTAGCGTCGTGTTATTATAAGGACCCAAGTCGAGATTTTGAGCCATGTCGAGGCCCGATGACTTCTGTAACGATAATTGAATTGTGATGTGTGATGATTGTAGATTGCTCTATGGGGTGAATGATTCACCCAAATGATTCCCCCTCGTTTGGGGTGCATGTGACGTCACTGAGGAGAATGCATCCCAAAGGAGGACCAACCGTTGTGGTGAAATTGTGCCCTGCGGGGGAGGGAGTGTGCTTGGTAGAAACCAATGCACACGAAAACAAAGTGGCTAGGAGAAAATTGTTAGTACAAACACACATGTAAAATGTAAGCTAGCAAATAAGAAGACAATGTGTAAGCTAAGACACAAGAAGACAATGTAGACCACAAAAAGTAGGTTTCAAACATGGTACATCACTCACAATGTCATAAGACAATCAAGGCCAGAAAAAAAGCATAAAAGTGTGTATTCAAGACAAAGGTAAAATTTCACAAACAATGGAAAAAATGACAAGAAAAAATAAAACAATGTAACTGACAACCATTGTAGAAAATAGGCTGAAAAATAAATGTTGCACATGAAGCACCCGTTAACATGTTAGAAAGATAAAAATTATGTCAAAGCGTGTATAATCTGATATAGTAGTGTTCTATGAAAAATGAAACAATAACACCTGTAATGTACAAAAGTGGATGCCCCCGGAGTCATTGTGGGACTAGTAATAGTCTTGCACCAAGCATCCGTGGTGCATGTATTGATCTGTAGAATCTATGATCACAACTAGAAAGTAATTAAATGTGCATGTGTGTATAGAAATATAATGACATACAAGATATCTATCTAACATGTGTAATAAATTGTACATGTAACAAGTAAATGTAAGCAAGACTAAGTGTGACCAAGATATGCAGTATGTTGTGGATGAGATGGAATGGAATGCAGAGTGAATGATAGGAGCAGTGTGCCCCCAAGAGAGTGTGAATGTGTATGCATGTGATGAAATTCATTTGTACATGCCCCTTAACAGATAAATAATGAATTGTAGAACAAGAGTGCGTCATCGGGAAATGGTTTGAATGTGTGAACTAGAAAGATATGATTGTTAAAGTGTATAGTGTAGAGAATGTGTGAGCGAGTGAGTGTGGTGGGGTTAATTTTAAATGTAAACCGTCAGTAGTCAATGATTTGTAGAAATAGAGTGTGTTATAAGGTAGTGTGTTGTTTCTATTTTGTGCGAGAGAGATGTGTTATGAATGCGTCGAGTGTGTAGTGTGTCATGAGTGTGTCGAGTGTGAAATGTGTAGTGTGTGAGGTTCATGTGTATAGGATTCCCTCAACAATCAAGTGTGAACCATAAAATGAGAGTGTGTCATTGGGTAATGATGATACGAACATGTATCAAGATATGTATGTTGTATGTGATATACTAGATGTGAAATGAGGAGATTATGAGACACATATTGATGCTAGAGGGGAGAGAAATAAGTGCAATGCCCCCAAATGTTTGGTGATGAGTGTGCTATTTGGTGAAAGTAAAAGATGAGGGTCCTCCACCCAATGCTTTGGTAGAGATAAAGGTGTGTGACCATGCTCTAAGAATGACAGTGTATGAGGCAGAATGTTGTATCAATGAATGTGCATGAGACCTAGGAGATAATGCATACATAGTTGAATAAGACCACAAAGGTGATGTGCACCTATATGAAGGAGACCGCAAAGGTGACGAATGCATATGTGAATGATATTTCGAGAGATGATGAAAACCTATGTGCAGGAGAGTGTGGAGGCGATGAACACCTATGTGAGATAGAATGCGGAGGTGATGGACACATATGTGGAGTAAAATGAGGCGGTGATGTATACCTATTTAAATAAGTTGTCCGAGTGCTGCTAGACCTAGACGATGTGATGGACTGTAAGATTGATGATACCATGTAGGTCATGTGCGAGTAGGTGAGCTAGGAGTAGATTGTGCTTTAGATTCGATGGGCCACGTGGACCTAAATGCTCTGGTTAATGTAATAACAACCTCAAGTGGAGGTTATGGCCATGGTGTAGATGGTGAAATGCCATTGATAAAAATAACTTGCTTGTTATGATGGAATTTTAGACATAAATTGGTCATGGAGATGATATCCTGAGTTTTGCAGAGCCAAGAGAGACCTAAGAGCATGTCACACCCTTCGATTGTTGGTGCCACAAGAAAAGAAATGAGCATGGTGAGAGGACCAAAAATGACCGGAAGCTTGACAACACCATATGATTTAGGGATTGGATATGAAATTTACGAGAGTGGATAGCCGATAATGACAAGGAATGCAATCGAAGACACATTGATGCACCATGATGGATCAACTCTAGTGTTATGTATAAAAGTAAATCCAATAGAATCACCGATGTGTAAGTGATCGAGAAGAGAATGTATCTTGATAATCACAATCGAGAGAATGTAATGAGCGGTGGGGATGTCTCAATATGAGCAACTAGAAAATCAAGATCCCCCGATGTAGGAGGAAGCGCTGCATGGTATGTATGGTTTTCGAGGAGTTAGCCATTTTTTTCATGTTTTGGCAGAGGATTGTTAAATATATTGAGCTTATGATTTTCATTGACAAGTGCAGAAGTAGTAGGCTCTGGCTCGGTTGCATTATTATCGATCAGATATTGAATGAGATTGCAAAGTTTGAAAAAATGATCTGTAGAATGTCTAACACATTTATGATAGTCGCATCTGATCTTTTCATTGTAATTGCGACCTTTTGGATGAGACATGTCTAAATTTAGTAGAGAAGGAAGTGTAATGAGGTTTCTCTTGACAAGTTGTGGAAGTAAAATGTGTGGAGTGAAATTCAATTTTGTGTTTGTACACTTAGGTGGCTGCCATTGAAGCTCTTTAGTGTTAGATACAACGTTGACAATGATTTTTTCTTTAGTAGGTTTAGTTGATGGCTTGTAAGTTGATTTAATTTGAAAGTGCGTAGAAGACAAAGCTTGCCCTTGATACTTAAGCTTTCCTATAGATAATATTTTTGTTTCGCGTAGCTTAAGAGTATGGCATATTTGATTGAATGATGGTGATGTCTCAAAGAGGACACTCTCTTGAAGAGACGACAATACACTTTTAATTAATAAATATTGAAGCTCAGAGTCCGCATGCACATTAGATATCCTAGCTAAGTTGTTTTTGTATCATAAGACATAATCCACTAGATGTTCATTAGATCCTTGTTTAAGTTATGAAAGTTGAGCATATGATATCTTAGAGCCGATATTGATAGAGAAATGAGCTAGGAAAGTAACAGATAGATGCATGAAATATGTTTCGAGTGTAAATGTAGGTCATAGAACCAACACATTGCATAATCTTGGAGATTTCGAGGAAAGAGATTTGCTAATAAAGTGTGATCATCCACATAATATAGGCATGCTACATGAAATGATTGAAGATGTTCTGAGGGTTGTCAAGACCTTTGAAAAATAGGAAACTTAGGAGTGATGAAATTGAGGGGCAGCGGATACATGGATATAGCGAGTGAAAAGGAGTATGAAGTAGCAAAGTGGAATCTAAATATCTTGATGCACAAGAGCGTAGCCAATTGTAGTTGATGAAATTTGGACTTACAAATCCTGATATAAAGAAGTGAGATTAGGAGTATTTGAGGAGGTGTCAGGCTATGCATTAGAGGAATGAGCTTGCATGATATGAGTTGTAGTAGTGGGAATGGAGGTGGAAATGTGAAGATGTTAGGAGGAGGCCATGGAAGATGAAGAAGAGCCAACGAGAGATGACGAAGTAGCGTCATGATATTTTTTAGCAACAATCAAAGCATGAAGAATATGTGAAATATAGGTAGGGTTTTACGTAAATCTTGACAAAATTTGTTGAGCTTGTCTAATTTTTCTTTATCAACATTTGTGTCCTCATCATAAGAATGCTCACTATCAGTTGCTTCGATGTTTTCAAGAGGAACTTGTTGAGCATTAGCAAAGGGATTATCAATTTCAGCCATTGCTTTAGAAGCCCTACGGGAAGAGGGAGGAAGCTCAAAATTCTCAAAAGACCCAAAATGACCACTACAAGTAACAGGCATATGAAGAAAACCCTATAAAGAAGGTGGAAGTTGAGTGAGGAGTTCACCAAATGATTAATAAAATTATAAATATTATAGATGCCTAAATATAATGCAATGTAGTACAAAAATGAATATATAAATAAGTACATAACATACCCAAGAAAATTAAGCTAGAAGAACATGAAACCCTAGTTGCAAAGGAGGGATAAAAAGACTTAGCTAATTCACTACCAAATTTGAACTGTGCTAAAATGTTGACTGATGAAAAGAGAGGAGAATTTTCACACGAGAACCTCAAAAAAAAAATGTGCGAGCTGAAGATTTGCCTAGGCCCAGGGTGCCTGGAATGGGTCATGGGCACCCGTGGACACCAAAAACCTGCTATGGGAACTGTGACTACTCAAACCCTCAGAAAACCTCCTTTGTAGGGTCGCAATATGTCCAATGTCCTTCTCTTCTTGTCACTAGTATGTCTCACAATGATCACCAATGTCACGCGATCACCCGAATGAAAGATTGACCTAGAAAACTCTCAAGAGTGCATCAAATCCCAAAATGAAATGCATGAAAATGAGGGTACGAGGCTATCCTCATTGTCAAATGAGTGAACTTACGACTAAGCGTTGCACTACATTTCAGATCCAATGTAGTTCTAGGTGTGTGTCTATGAAATCATGCCCTAGGTGGCTCTTGTGCATGTCACACTTGATAGCGAGCAAATAACTAGATGTAGAAGATGTGTGCATAGAATAAAATGAAATTCCCCTCCTATGAAGTGTATGTAGAAGAATGCAGTCCCTTTCCCTTGAATGGATGCTTGAATGCTCTTGAATAACCTTTGGATGTAACCTTAGGTGGTGATAGATAATGCTTAGTGTTTGGTCCTTTATTATGATCACATAAATTTATATTTATATGATTCCCTTGCTTGAATTTCATAATTAACCCCAAAAAGTCTAAATAACAAAAAGATAAGATGCTCAAATGGCTAGAAAGGATCGAAAAGATGTGAATAAAATACAAATAGGCCGGGCGCCCGGAGGTGACTAGAGCACTTGGTGTTGGCGTCCTTCTTGGGTGCTGGTGTCCAAGATGAGAAATATCGAGGTATGAAAATATAAACTAAGCTAAAAAGAGTGTAAGACCAAAATTGGAAATAGAAAGAAAGCAAAGATGGCCAAGGACATGGGTTGATTAGTAATTTTCTTACTTAGGAATCATATGAATATTAGTATTCAATCAGGACTAGATATATACCCAAAGTGCGTGACTTTGTGTCTACACAAAGATAGAGTAAATGGAGAAAACCCAATAGGAAAAAACTCCCCACCAAAAGAGAGAAAAATAAGAGAAGGTATGACTAGAAATTCCAACTCAAAACTACAACTATCAGTAGCCATCTGGTATCCTGCAAAACAACCTCCTATAGTAGTGTGGCTTAGAAGTAGATGCATCTAAGAGTGGATCATCATAGAAAGGTGAAGGTAGCTGCAAAGTGTCGATGGATCTCCCATAAAGGTGTGGTTCCTATCCAAGGAACTATGCTCCTCATATACAATATAAATTCCAACTGCTCCCACAAAGGAATGATGTATTCGATGTAAAAGTGAAGAAAGAATGTAAAAGGTCATGTAGCGAGTAGAAGACTTCACGATGTCGATGAGTCTGAATCAAGATGCATGTTCCCTAAAAATTCGAGGTGGAGCAGTAGGCAAATCAAGAAATAATCCTTTAAAATTGGAAGGTGACGAGGAGATAGTGGAGGTGGGTCCCCATCACTACTATAGTCATATGCTCTAGAAGAGAAGTTATCATCATAAATTTTCTCAAGCTCAGAAGTGTCATCAAGTACGGGGTGAATTTGAAGGAGGGACAAAGTGTCGAAGGAATGTATTTGATTTTGATGATCAACTACACCTTTGTAATGATAATGTCATGGTGTAGCTCTCTGGCATAGACTAAATCTAGAGTGAAATCAGCCCTCATGCCCTGACTAAGGTGAGCAATCTGGTAGACTGAAAAGAGATTAGTTGATAGTGACGAAATACTAAGAACATTATTAAATGTTTCTTGATTTATTTCAACAAGGCCTCTCCCAAAACCTATGCGTAACCATTGTCATCCAATCATATAGTAGACATGTCACATGGCTCTAATGAAGTGAAATCCTTGTGTGAAGAAGCCATATGATGTGAAGCACACGAATCAATAACCCATGTAAGAGTTGGTGATACAACTACAACAAGGGCTCTCCATTTTTTCTCCTTTCCCGATTCTTTCTCTTTCTCTTTTCCATTTGTATTTTCGTTGGAGGTTTTATTGATTCATGAATATTGTTTGGAAAACTTCGTGGTCACCTATCTTGTTCTTCTAAAGAAGACTTGTAAGGTAGTCAATCTTTTTTCAAACAATTTTTTTCAACATGTCTTCCTTTCCAATACCCAAATTCGATCCTTTCTTTCTTGGACTTAAAACTAGAAGAGGAATTTTCAAATTTTGATGTACATGTGGAAGAATGTTGATCCTTCTTACTTTCTTGATCCATGCTATTCTGTTTATACTCTTTGTGTAATGAGGCTTTATATTTTCCATTCTTGGAAATGAGAGCTTGAGGTTTGGAGGACTTCAAGGTTCCCATTTGGATTATTTTTATTTCTCCTTAGTCAAATCAGAAATAAATTCATCTAAGGATGACATAGACCATGTGGATCTAAGAGCCCTCTTGGTAGCATAAAAGGTAGAGACAAAGATAGAGTAGTCAAGACCTAGTTTGGAAAGCACTAAAAGAACTAGTTGTTCATCCTTATTTTTGTTCCACATTCTTTTAACTACAATCATAAGGACTTGAGATTGGTAAAGAAATATTCCAGGTGTCAAAGTTTCTAGGAATTAAGTTGATAAGTTCTATTTCTAGCTCATGACCCCTCATAGTGTCAACTTTTCCAAACAAGGTTTCTAAGGTTTTCCACACTTGATTGGGAGATGTGGATGAATCTATGTGAAAGAGGATTTTGGGAGACACTGAAAGACACAAAATACCAAAATATTCATCAAAATTATTATACCACTTAAATTTATCTACGACTTCACTAGGCTCAGTTTCTAACCCCATTGTGATACGATACAACCGTTTAATTCTAAGTGCAATGGTCAATTTTTATTTCCATTCATGGTAGTTAAAAGGTGTAAGTGGGTTAATTGTACTTAGATCCATTAGAGCAGAAATAAAAGTTGAGGTAGTTGTTGTAGAAAACAAAGAAATGTGTGGAAAGAAAGAAGTTTCGAACAAGAGAGGAAACACACTATACACCCCCAAAAACTATATCAAGAACCCCCACGGTTTGGCACTTTATAACTTAGTTTATTTTACAAAATAAATAGGTCCAATGCTTTGGGAAATGAAAAATATTTAAATTTTGCAAAAATGGCACTCAATATCGAGCTACCAATCAAAAATTTTACAATAATTATTTCCTGTAAATAATATTTTAAATGAATTTACACTAAACTTGAAATGCATTTTTTTCACTAAAATATAGTTTTAGCAAAATAAGGAGGTGGGTTTTGATGAATCTAAGATAAGTAACATTGATTCGCATGCACTGGGCATGACCAATGGCCAAAAATGCTAGGGGTCACAGGGAGGGTTAGTGTGAACCACCCTGTTACAACCAAAGGTTGTTCCAGCGAGGCCATTAGGCCAAGATAGAGATTTTTTTCATCTATAAACAGGCTATATGGCCATGTTGGATCAAGAATACATGCAATACAACTCTTTAATTTCCACATATATGCGTGTAGCAAAAAACTTTGTAGTGGGACTTAAAAAAGTAACTCAAGTTGGATCTTTAATGCATATATGGGTTGTTGGAAACTTTGTTTGTAGTCTTTTATTTCCACGAGGCTGCTATGTGCGCGACACCTCATTCAGACAAATCTGAATGCTCACCCAAAGCACATGAAGCTTCTAGATCCCTCTTTTGTGCTTTCTTGTCAAGATGTTAGCATACATATCCATGATAACCAATATCAAAGCATACATTTAAGTGCATATCATTACAAACATCATATCATGAGCTTATAATGGAAACACATGTAATAAGGAAACATAACAAATCAGATAACAACTAAGATCAATTACACCATGTAATCACCACATTCAAATGCATCAATGAACATGATCCAACCATAATGCTCCATTCATAACAAGAGTATTACATACTAGAATATGAATACATAACAATCAATATCAATGAACACATAGTCATGCACACAAGTGTAATAAAACAACATAACTCTATTACATCATGGGTCTCTCATACATGGTCTCTAAAACAATAACATACACACACACAACACACACACACACAGGGGGTGGGGACTTTCCCTTCACCACCCATGCACTTTCAAAATAGATGCGTGCTCAAAATAGACAACATGCATGCTTTTATACATCATCTAATAATAGACTATGCTATAAATAAGATTTTTTAAATCCTATTAATAGATGCATCCATGCATGACTCTTTGTATTCGGTCTACATGTGATTTATCCAAAAATAGACTTTCCGTGGTTGCCAAGTCTCCTTGATTTTCTCCTTTTCTTGAGCCACACTCCAACTTGCTTTTTTATTTTTAGCCTGTAACCGCAAAATTGGATAAACCCCAAGCGCTACTTTACTGGTCCTTGGGCGCATACATGCACCCCAATTACGTGCCTCACTTTCCTGCGTGCTCTTCATACTTCGTCATTTTGTCACCTCTAACACTACCCCACATTAATTACATTTCCGCCCTTGCAATGGGATTTCTCGACGTATCTCTCAAGGATATAATGAATAAAGAAGGAAAAGAATAAGGAATGAATATACAAGAATAAGGAAGAAAGAATAAATTCCTCGGGAGCGCTAGTCTTCTTCTCATTAATGGGCTGCAAAGAATAACTCTAGGAATTCATTAGTGAGGGCGATCTCCAACTCACCCCATTCCACTAATCTCGGTGACCATTTCTGGGATTGTACATGTATTCTCCACCATTTCCTCGGGGTCATGTTTTCACCTTTATATTTCAATTCCTTGTCGCCCCTGCAAGACCCGAGATTAAACCCTCCAAGTGATCTTCTTTACGCATGATGAGGGAGCCTATATCATTAATCCCATCTTCGTATGCATCCCAATTTTTCTTCAAGGATTCTTTCTTTTGTGTAATCTCTGCTTTAGGATCTCCGCTCGCCCGAGTTTCCCTTCCTTCTTTAAAGCCTATGTGCTCACCAAATCTTCCTCTTCCCAGTAGTATATGTTTGGAGGATTGTATCAAGGTGTTGTTTGTGTTCAAATTTCCATCTCGCCTTCATCCAAGTATCCTTTATAGTCTGTAACAAAGATTCAAGCTCCACAATCTTCCACGCCACAATATTCTTATTCTTCTCCCTCTCTCTTGCCTTAGTGTATTCTTGAGTTCCCCCTTGCACGGTCGACCTCTCCTAAAGTAGTAGGTGAACTAAATATTACAGAAAATGCAAGGCTGATGGGTACATCATCTATGTTCGCTCATCAAATTATGGATGTGCCTCCAAAAACCTTAATGTCATGTCGGCGAAAAATCTAGAACAACCTTTTTATGCCTCTCAACTTTGTCGTGCACAACAATCAATTATTGGATTTCATGTTCCTTATTTTTATTGTCTTTTAACAATGTTCGAGTGTGTCCCCCTTATCTAAATTTCTCCAAGCCACTTACATGCCACTTTTTCAAGGCATTATTGGCATGTTCATCCATAAACTCGTCAATTTTATTGTTACATGGGTCACTTGAGGCAAATTCTTCATTCTGTGCCTTATATATGCTTCCTCACTGACATCAAACTTAGGTTCATCCATGTGCATTTGCATTATCCAACTCAACATATTTATTTTACACATGTTTGTGCCCTTGGGGTTAATCATCTCCTACCCATATTATTTTTCAGTAGTGAGTGTACTTTGGAATCTCATGTGAATGATATTAGTTGGGTCATTAACATACCAAAGGTTTGGCATTCGCAAAAATTCTTCTCCCCTTTTTCTACCAGTCTGCCTACCTATGGGAATATGAGTTTCCCTATTGGAAACATACCTTTTCCTTTCTCACCCTATGCACCCTCATGCTTTCCTGATGGCTCCCCCTCGTTCTTTTCCTTCTCTTCACCTCCTCCAGGTGGGTCCTTCTTCCTCACGGTCACTAGGTACTTCTATTTTGTGATCGGTTTCTTCATCCTTGAGCTCTTCCTCACCTTCCACATTAATGACAAGTGTAGACTCTATTTCATGCATAGCCTCATTCGATAATTCTTCTTCCTCACTACAATTCTTCATCACGAGCTTGCACCTTCTCCTCATATTATTCTCTAGGCTTGGCTTGACCGACATATTCCTCGGTGACATCCTCACTACCTCGAAGGTCATGTGCCACCGCTATGTGTTTTGGTTTTTCTCCTCATCTTTCTTCTCGTAACCTTGGTCAAATGTGCCACTCTCTTCCTTTTATGTCTCCTCGACCTCAACGTCAATTTTTACCTAGTCTTCTTCCCCGCCTCGGATGAGTATCCTCATGTAGCATTTTGGTGCCTACAGTTGGTTGGTTTCTAGTGCCATGATCAAGCATGTTACTATCCTCCTTCTCTTCCTCTCCATCCATAGGTTTTCTTCCTTCTATGGCCTTAGGGGGTGACATCACATGCTTTCCTTGTCCTAAAAATTTTATTCCCCTTAGGTAGCTCCTCATCCTCAATGTATTTTCCATTAACCAACCTAGGCTTAAGGTAGATGTATACCTTAGCTGCATCTATCTTCCCGAATGCCAAATTCATAGAGTTTATGATGATATCATTTGATATCATAGTCTCAAAATAAGCCTACTTACTAGGATACATGTAAGTATTTTGCGAGTGTATGGTAGTCGTAGTCTACCTTTTCCGTATCAAAACTCAACTTCCGATTGTCTTAAAATATATTCACTGAGGCATGGAAATAGCACACTGTAAATGCATATGGAAACTTACACAAAGGGATCTTATTACCATCTTTCATACAAAAATATCCCAATTCACTAATGTAAGTAAACTATAAATTCCGCCTTCCCGTCAAAAATTACATGCACGTTGCTCTATATGTGCCACTCATGCTCAAATTCCTTGTGCACTCTCTTGTACCAAATTTCTAATCTAAGTGTATAGGTGCTTGCCATTCCATCACATGTGTATTCTACAAACCTCTCGACCAATGAATTCTTCTCTCATGAGATACTTCCACATCTTATCCTTAGGGTCATCTAGAACCCTAACCTCTGCAAACATAATAGATAAGAGGATCACACCCCATGTAATCTTGTCACCCATGCGAATTTTCTCAATAATTCCTTCTACAATGAATGCAACAAGATTGTACACCGTTCCCTCTGCCATTTTCTTTGCGATGTGGAGCCATTTCTTGTTTACTTGGCCCCATCTTTCTTGGTTATTTAACTTGGTCAAAATATGGGTGGTAATTTTAACAATAGGGTCAATTACCTTTGATATTTCCATCGTGCACCCTCCTTTATTATATGCCATCTCAATCACAATGGCCTCCACACCTACTTCATCATTTGTATCGGTGAAAATATTTGTACACAGCTTCAGATATCAGTAAGTCTTCCAATCAATGGTGATTCAAACTCGCCTTCCTGCAAAGTAAAATAATTCCTCATGGAATCTTGACATGAGCCATTGGTAAAGTCACTCTGGTTTTCCAAAATATGGCAACTCATAAATTTTCAAAACTCCCACTTTTTCCAAAGTCTTATACCCTTCGTCATCATAGATGGGTTTATCATCTTCAATCCATGAGATTGGTCTTATTTATCATCTTTCTTTCTATCTTCTCTTTTTCAAATTAGAGTTATGATTGTAATCACTCACTTTTCTTTTTGAACATGGAATTCCCAAACATGTCCCATAATTACACCCTCGGGATATTGCATCTCAGAAAATATTTCCTTGAGCACTTCCTCTACTTCCATTTTTGGTTATTTCTTATTTTTATCTTTTGTGGCCATTGTAGTTGCTCTTTTGGTTCCATGTCCAACTTTCACAACT
Source organism: Taxus wallichiana var. yunnanensis (assembly GCA_018340775.1). NCBI lineage: Eukaryota > Viridiplantae > Streptophyta > Pinopsida > Cupressales > Taxaceae > Taxus > Taxus wallichiana. The sequence continues at coordinate 635,709,907 of CM031237.1, read as the reverse complement.
TACCCTTACATTTTTCTACCTTCCTGCTACCTTTGTCTCCCCAAACTCACGTGCCCTAGATGTGATTTCTTCTTTCCAAACCCTATCTCTGAGAGTCGAACCCTCAACCCTACTCTTCTCACACCTTTTACTCGCTCTCACACTTCTCATGAAGGATCTCCACTTCGCCATGACCAGCTTCCCACAAGTTTGATGGATTCTCATCGCACTTTAACTTTGCACTCGTTTGCACTTCACACTCATTCACACTTCGATCGCTCTTCAATGCTCAAACACTATATCATGCAAGGTAAGGATGAAGTCGTTTGCATTCCTTTTATATATTTTTAAAAATTTCCCATATTATATGCTCCCCACCTACCATTGTACACATCTTTAATTATGTTTTTACACTTTTTCGAAAGTGTTGTGTGATTCTTTCTTTTGCTTTACCAGAACTTAACCTTCTCGCACGCCCACTACTTCAAAGACCATAAAACTCCTTACGCCTACCACTATTCATCATAGTACATAATCATATGTGCCTCATCCCAATTATTTTACCATACCGCTTCCTACCTCGCATTACATGTGTGAACCTTTCCTCATGTGTGGTCTTCATCCTGAGCAATTTACTTAAGAGCACCTTCATCCCTAACAATTGTAGTACCTTTTCCTTCTATGACAATACCTCATATAACACCCTCAAATGTGCCAACTTGTATAAATCCCAACACCACTAATTTTATCTTTCACACACTTGTACTGGTTTACCCCATACTAAAAGTATGTGTGGTTCTTTATGTATGAAATTAATAGATATTAATCACTTCCTACATGTAAGCACACTTATTAAAACAAAATAACAAAATAAAAATAACAAAGCATAGCAACAATTGGAAAGAAACACATGAAAGGAAAATCTAAGCTAAATGGCACATCTTTGCTTATTACAAACACCAAGAAAATTATTTATATTAGGGCTTCAACCTACTCCTATCAAGTAACCGAAAACATGGTGCCATCCAAAGTGCATGCAACGACATGAGTTTGATTCAAGTATATTGGTTACTATAAAAGGTCCCAACCAATGCACCTTCAATTTCCCGGTGGTACACAAACTTGGAGTCATAGAGAAGGATCATCTTACCAATTGCAAACGTATTGTTCTTAATGTGCCTATCATACCATGTCTTTTGTATTGACTTCTCATTCTTTTGGCTCCAACATGCAATGGTGCACCACTCATCTAATTGCATTAATTTTTCAATGCGCTCTTCAACATCTTATTCATCTAGTCCACCTACGTGCACAATACACATGGATGGTAACATAAATTCCACAAGAAATATAGCTTCTACGCTAAACACCAACTAAAATGGTGTGTCTTTGTTCAAACTTTTATAAGTGGTCCTATAAGCCCAAAGTACAAATGACACTTTATCATCCCAATATTTTCTTCCAACATCACATATTTTTGTCAATGTTTGTCCCAAAATATTTTTGAAAGCTTCTATCATGCCATTATCTTGTGGGTGATAAGGAGTAATCTTATGGTGTGCCACCATAAATTTTACCAACAGAATTCTGATTGTCTCATTCAAGAAATGAGTTCCCCTATCACTTAGTAAGCTTAATGGGAATCCATACTTGTGTTATCTCCAAATTACAACACCCTCTAATTGCTCGAGTTTGAGTGGGAAATTCAGTGTATTTTTGTTACATTGGGTTACCTCTCAAGATGTGGGACTTGCGGGCTTGAGATAACCCTCCAGAGAAAGTTGGTTCTTTCTCCTAAACTACCTACCACAATATACTCCTAATGCAGGTAAACTATCAAATCCTAATCTAACCTTCTACGGGACCAGGGAGAGAGAATGCATGAAAATAAAACTACACTAAGAACGGTGATACACCAAGAAAAGGAGGTTGTTAATCACTATCCAACAACTGAAATGGAGAGAGGTGAGCAATGGAGAGGGTGGAAAAAATGCACCACAAGCCAAAGATGAGATTCACACATAACACCACTTCAAACCCATTAAACACAACTCTCAAAACCTGTAATAGACATCAAGAAATATGCACAGTATACCTTATAATGGAGAGAGGAAAGAAGAAGAGACAACAAAACATGCAAAGGATGGACAAAATGCATCACAAAACATAATTTATTGCTCCATTAAGTTTGCACAATACAACATTAGTGGGAAAGAGGCAAGAAAATTCCATTACAAAGAAAGGAGAGGAGGCTTAAGCTCCACATTCAACCCTAGCAGAGAAGAAAGAGAGAGGGGGCAGAAAAATGACTAACTCCTCTACAAATGAGCCCAAGATTATAATTTATAGAATGAGAAGGAGAGAAAGAACAATCCCAAAATTTGATTTCTAGCTACTTGTAAATTGTAATAAATGAAGTGAAATGATGGAAATTGATTTGCAAAATATCCCTCATGTTGTCCCATAACCTCAGTTGAAGAAAATGATGCCCATGCCCATTAATTGTATCTTTGTCAACCAACTTCCAACAACCAAACTGAAATGGGTTCGCTTTCTATAAAATTCTCCTCCAAAACTTCATCAATTATGGAATTTCTTGAAATATGTGCGTGGATATTAGAATCATGGTTCCAACAAGACCAATTTTGCATGATTCCTTTGAGAATTGCTCAAGTTATGATTTTATGAGCAGAGGGAGTTGTTTTGAGATTGCTAGGATTCTCTTGTATTACACGGACTATGAATTAAATATCTACTGGAAATATCATTTTTAAATATTTTTCTTCTCCTTCTAATGTTTCACATCATTAAAATGTCTCGAGAATTTGAAAATGTGACCTGGGACCCACTATTGATTCACACCACTTTACGTTGAAGGGGGAGGTTGATGTTGTTTTTAAATGTTTATTGCCCTGACAATGAAGCGGCTCCTTTGTTTACCCATTTGGTATTTCCTTGAATGTCGCTAGTCTTATTTACATAGAAATCCTATTTTCCATCTCCATGCATCAACTAACCCACTCCCTTATAAGCCCTAGCTCATATGCATTGGGTCAACTTTCTACAAGCCCTAAATTTCCAATGTGGCATCACGCCATGAGTCCTCCCTTTAATGTGGGTTTATAACCGATGCAAACAAACCTTCCTCAACACATCCCGAACCATTGGAGCTGCTCAAACCCACTTTACCCACAACACAAGCATCGAATATCCTTCGCACCCGTATAGCTATCCCACTCCACTATTGACCGAGTCACTTCCCGCACACCTTTCTATGTGGCCATTTCGGCCCTTTTGGGCCAAAGATGTCCCATGCCATTCGGGCCAATATTCTCTCGCCTTACATTGTATGTGGGTGCTTCGGGTTTTGAATGCACTCGCAGATAAACTCGGTCAGACCACCCGGATCTATTTCTCCGACTTAGTCAGTAACTCATTTCTCTGCGACTATTTCGGCATATTTGCACACAAGTGGCTTGTGGGACATTCGGGCCCCTCAAACCCACTATTGTCGCAATGTTTATCCGTGAACCCAAACCATGGCTTGTCAAGCCAAGCTCGAACTCTTTGCATTGTATTATCATGCCTTCATGAAATTTTGTGAACTCTCGTTATTTAGCCAAGCCTTTGAAACACCTCGGTCTTCGTATCATGTGAGCTTGGTATTGAAAAATGACTCCCGGTTCTCGGCCTACGAGGAACCTCAATTTAGTTTATTTTGCATGAATTATCACTCGCTTCCCTTCCGAGTAGCTCGGCTCGACCTAAAGGCTAAAACTCACCTAAGTCCCCTACAAAATGTCTCGCCAAGGGCCTCTGCACAACCCAAAATGAGCTCGCTAGTGCTACTCGGTTGACCACGACAACATTACATCAGGTCTCCTTAGTGTGTCGCCATGCTTTAGTAGCATTCCTTTGAAATAGCTTGGTTAGGGAATGAGTGTTTGGCGACCCCTTTTTTCCTAATCAACTTTCCTTTCCTAAACTTGAGCTCCTAAAATTGAATAGCTTGGTCTAATATGTATGCCACCATGATCGCGCAAAACAAGATCATCTACCATTTCGCACTTGATCGGTTTGGGTTGTGTATTTTTGCATTATCATGAACTCATTGTTATCTCACTTCAACAAGGATATTACCAGCTCTATGTGATATTGTATGGGCTTGGTATTTGCAACAGGAGCTTAACTCCAATACAACACTAACTCCACTTGCTTCATAAACAGATCGCTGGGGAGGGAACATATAGCTCGGTGCACTGCACATCATAAATAACTTGACTTTCTTAGGATAGCTCGATCTTATTCAAATGAGCTCGAGTGTACAACTTAATGAGATCTCTTCTCTCAAAACAACTCACATACCTGACTAGCTCCTTCCGCACCCAAAATGCAAGCCTTCCAAAATCTATGTGTTTTGGGATTCATTGTGCTCACGTGGGCCTATACAAAGTGATCAAAGATGCTCCTAGACAAATTTCTATATTTTTCATTCCTTACCAAGTGGACTTATTAACCAAATGTCACAACACAAGCTTTCTCGTTGTCCAATTTCACCAGGCTAGTGAAATTGGACAACAACTTGCTAATAATATTTTCCCATAAGAACCTTGTTGTTGTGGATGCTCTACAATCCTTTGTAGGTGGTATTTTTTCTGACCTTGTCGATATTATTATGTGCACATAATAATGTAACATGCACTAGTCCTACGTGTGAGTGGTGAAATAGGACCTACAAATTCAATAGCCCATTTTCAAAAGGCTTTGTGCTTGTAATAGGCCATAACAACATCTCATCTATGTGGCCAGGCTTCCCAAGGCACTGACAATGATCACATGCTTTTACATATTCCTTAGTATCCTTGTAAAAATTTTCCCAACAAAGTCCAGCCATTAGAATTTTACGTGTTGTAGTATCACTAGGGTAATGCCCTTTTGTTATTCCACCATGAGCCTCTTCTATAATGGCCTCGTGCTCATGCTCCAGAACACAACGATGTAAAATTTCATCATGGCCCAACTTGTATAAATATCCACCAATCAATAGATAAGGCACTATGCGTATAACAAACTTATTTTTCTCCAATGTCTTCATACGTTCGGGTTCTGGACACTACGTAAAAACACCGTAATATCCTCCAAGTCTATGGGCATGGTTTAACCTTGAATGACTATACACCGACATAGTATATTCAATGCTCTACGCATCCTTTCCAAAATTGATCCCTGATAAATGATCAGGCCTGAATTTATCTTACCTGATTTCACAACAAATGTGAAATCAAACTCCTGAAATAGAAGTATCCATCTATATTTGTGTCCTTGCAAAAAATCTTATTGACTAAGTACTTCAACGCCATATGATCTATATAGATAATAAACGGGGTTTCTAACAAGTACTGTCTAAACTTGTGCAACACGTAGATCATGGATAATGCTTCGCGCTAAGTGGTAGTGTAATTTTTCTCTATGGTTGTCAACTTCCTACTTGTAAAGTAAATAGGATGATCCACAATTCCTTCCCTACATTGTGCCATCATTGTGCCAATCATCATGCCAAAGGCATCAACATGTACATGAAATGGTTTGTCCCATGAAGGAAAGTACAAGATAGGTGTAGTGGTGAGCCTCTCCTTCAATGTTTCAAACGCCTATTGTTGTGCGTCTCCCCAATAAAATTTCCCTTTAGCCTTCAAAAATTATTCCAAAGGTACAACAATCTTTGTATAGCCTTTTATAAATTTCCTATAGTAACCAGTGTGCCCTAGAGATCCATGCACTTCTATCTAATTGTTAGGATCTTTCAAACCCAAGATCATAGCTATCTTGGGGGATCTACCAACAATCCCTCCTTACAAATGATGTGTCCAAGTAAAGTTCCAAAAGGTGTAGCAAAGATACACTTTTTAATATTGAGAGATATTCTCAACTTCTTATACAACTCAAATATACGCCTAAGATTATCACAATGATCCTTGACTAAGCCATATACTGTCCAATCATCCAACTATACCTTTAAGAACTTATGAATGAAATCTTGAAATCCTCGCACAATGATGTGCGAGAACATTGCTTGGTGCATTTCTCAATCAAAGGGGCATGATTATATATGTAAAAATTCCCCATTCAGTGGTGAATTTTTTCTTTTCATGATCCTCTTTTGTGATGTGCACCTTGTGATAGCCCTAAAATCCATCTATGAAAGAATATATATCGCGCCCAACAACTCCTTCAGGAATTTCCTATGTGAAAGGGGTGGGGAAAGGATCTATAACACATGCACCATTGATTTCTCTGTAATCCACACAAATCCTTATCCTTCCATCCTTCTTAATGCTTATAACCATGGGGCTAACCCATTCAAATTATTCAATAGGCTCAATAATTCTAGACTTGAACATCTTATCAATTTCCTCCTTCACCTTCACACACAGATTATGATTCATCCCATAAGGCCTCTTCATGACTGTGTGCGGGCCTTCTTTCAGCTTGATCTTCATTTCACTTAAAGAGGCATGTACCCCCTTTAACTCATCTTATCCCTAAGGGAATAAGTCCTAGAAGTCACACAAGATTTCAATTATCTTCGCTACTTATTTCTCTAACTAGTAATCCCCAATAATAGCCTCCTTGGGTTTGTACTCGTACACCAATGTTAAAAATTTTATCTTTATTAGAGCATGGTATGCATGTTCCTTCTCATCTGTAGTATCCATTACCTCACATACACCTTCAGTGTGGATAACATCCAGTTTTCAACTTCCTCATCATCTATCATGTATACCAATTTTCCCTTTTCTTTTTCCTTCTAGGTGTAGTCCATCTGTACTTCGTCTATCTCCTCAAGATCAAGGTGCACCTCGAGATTAGGTTCTCTAAATAGATCCAAGCATGAGCTCTTCAGCCTTCACGCTATCTCCCAAAGTGATGTGCTTCATGATATGTAATGCTTCATGGATTGGAGGATTAGTAGAAAAGTAATCAAAAGTTTGGATCATACCTATAGTCATCTCCTACCAATTTTTTGTTTCCCTTTTTAACTCAACATGGACATACCATGCACACACATAGCCACATAATGTGGAGTAGAAATTATGTACCAAAAGTGATGTTGGTAAGGCCTCCTTGCTCAACACCCATAGTTTCTCACAATCATGGACGTGAAATGATGCAAGAGACTTCCCATGAAATTTGCATGTTTGTGTAGGTACATTACTCCAAGTAAACCTAGTAGAAAAGGTAATTCTCACTTTTTCCATTCCAAAATTCCATTTCTATGTTTTTTCCACCTTCATGCTGTTATCCCGCACAAAGTTTAGACCAATATGTTTCCTATCCCCTTCATTCTACCACTAAGTCTCCATGGCGCACAAGAATATATCAGATTCCCTTCACCAATATACCTTAGTACTTGAGTTTATCCTAGCCACCTCACCATGCGTGGCCTAATCATTCTAGTGAATCTTCCTTTGACTTCACACCCAACCATTTTATACATTCCATGAGCCTAGTTATCACAAGAAACACTAGTAGTGTCACTTACAGACTGCATGTCTTCCCACTGAAGGATGCCTTTGATGGTTCTACAATATTTGGATCACACACTATATGAGCATAGATTTGATTAAGTTCTTCTTCACTCAAGGGTTCAACACAAGGATATGCCTTCTTATCATGCAGGCGTATGATCACATGCCCATCTTCATTCTCAAAATTGATGTACCTTTTTTTAAAGTAGATATCAATGTTATTAGCATAGCACTAGGGCCTTCTAAGTAATGTTGGGAAGTTGTCTACTTCTGCAAGCTCTAATACCTCAAAGTGCCAAATAAACTTGGATCCATGTATGGTAATGGATGCATCCTTCAGTACCCTAATAGGCATATCCCTAGTCTTATTTTCCATATACAACACATTTTAAGATGGCTGCAATGTTGGTCTACCCATCTAATTCCATGCATCCAAAGTCAACACATTTACTTTTGTGCCTATGTCAATGTTGCATAACAACCACACATCAATTGTAATATCTTTTTCAAATTCATGATTTTGAGGTGGTATATTTGTGTGAAGTATTTGTCTTTTGCGCTCAACTCTAGAGCGTGGTACCTTTTCTCATAGTCATTCCCCTAGTAAAGGAATGACATTCTCCTATGTAACATCCTACACACTTCCTTTTGGTCATCCACATTATTCTATAGGATCTCAACATTCTTTATGCATTCCCTCTCATACGTTTCTCTTTTAAGCATTGTATCTCTCCCTAAAGGTCCCTGATGACTCCCATAATCTCTTAGTAGAATTCCTTCGATGCGTGGAGTTAGGATACTTAGCATGTATCACTTCCTCCTATGTGATGAGTGGATTATCCTTTAGAGGCTCATGCAGCCTCAACACATTTGGTAACTAATATTGTTTCTAAATTAGGATCGGTGTCTTCTTAGGAAACCACCGTCAAAATGACGTGTTTTACCTTTATCATCCCCGTGCCTTTTTCCTTCTTCTTATTTTTACTCATGTGCTCATATATATATATGGGGCTTCCTATAACTTATGTTGTTTCCCACCATGAGCATGTTAATAGTGATTAGGAGATCTAAAAGTGTAACAAGTTCCTCACATGAATCTGCCTCTTCCACCCACCCCCTAACCATGACCTCGATATCCTCCTCAGAAGCCTCCATTCATGTTATCCCCATTATTGTGCCCTTTATTATTTTTTTCCTTCCTTCTCCTTTGATCCACTCGCCACACTAGTCTGGCACACCCCTATCTTAATGGATTCATGGATATGATCAATCAATCTACAATCAACAGTGTTGTGAGTATGGGACTTGCAGATCTTACAATACATAGAAACATTCTTCTGAATAACACACTTTGCAAAAGAGGACAATCCTAAACATCATGGTTCAAGTGACATACCTCACAATCTAATAACAACGTGTGCACTGAATTATGTGGGAAACTATCCTTAGTATGTCCTTCAACCTCACAATATGTGCACCATATACCACTACGCGTCTCATTATCCGAATTGGTGAAATTTTCTCTAACTAATTTTTCATGGTTGCGATATGTGTCTCTAGTAATGGGATCACTCCAATATTAACACTTCCAACTACCTCACCTCACGTGATTCTAAGGCCTCATATGGATCAATATATGTATTATAAGGTAGAGATCTACGAACATATTCAACAATCCTCCAACAAACCACTTGTGCATGCTGAATTTGATGAATGTCATAAGACAATTTGGATAACAGAGTCTTAAAATGTGCATCATATTCCCTCACACTTTCAGATAAGCCCTGCTTGATATCCTTCAATGCGTTGATGCTCGATGCTCAAACTGCGGTATGATGTGGATCATACTTCATGTACTAGTTATGTGTGCACCCTTGAAGAGTAGTGGAAAATTGATTTGCCTTCCTATCTAGAAGTTGTAATTCCTTTAGCATGCCATAATATCTCACACTTATACATATGTTCTGTTGCATCTTCAATACCTCTATACTCTAGCAAGTGGAGATACATCTCAAAGTAGACTGAGGTGTCTACTGTGGTTATAGAGGTTGTTGATGTGGTTTTGTTGGTGTGGACATCGTCCACTAGATCTAGAACTAGAATTACCACTAGTATTTCCTTCCGATCCAGCCTGAGCCTCCCATGACCCCCATGCTTGCAGTCAGTGGGACCAGTTGACATACTCCCCTATGTCCTAGTTGTAGTACTAAACTGAACACCCATAGTCAACATGGTTGCATCACCCACAGAAGTTCTTCCAATGGTCTGCATACCCATACTCTCTCCGATGACATGCCTAAGAATACCCTTCAAATGTACTTCTAAAAATGGCGCTTACTTATGTTGTCATAGGTGTATGTGTTGTATGATGTACTTTTGAATCTAAAGAAAAATTATATCTACCTATCTTTATTTTCCTACCTACACTAGCCTACTTCTCAATAAATAACTTTGTATTTGAAACACCAACCGCAAGGGATAGGTGGCTAGGTGGGATCAGATGCACACCAACAGAGTCATTGTCCTCTCATCTTACGCACTCTCATCCAATCTGAAAGGGACTCTCTATATCAATTTCCAAAATTTGGGAGTACCCGATGTTGCGACTCCTCATCTTCCACGAGACTCCTCAATGTCCTTCATGAGTAATTCCTCAATATCATGTGCACGTGTCATTTCCCTCTCCACGCTTCATTAAATATGATCTATCTTTCTTCTCTATGTCTATCTAACACTAGGTCTTCCATCTTTCACCTCACTTAATCCTACCCCTACGCATGGTGGGGGTTTAACTAACCTTAGGGAGGCTCTCTAAATCCAGTTCTATGATCAATATCTTAATTAACAAGGGAATAGTGCATAGATGCGATCCTCTAGGCTCGTCTAAGAATCTTAAATCATCCTCCTTTACACACAAATAAGTAGAAATAACATACTTCAATGTATAATTATGCAACACTCCATCCCACCAATGATCTACACTCTAGTGCACTCCATATTAGCATCAAACAAAGTCTAGTAATATTCTTGCATCCAAAGCTTCGACATAGGACCCCAATGCTTCCCTAGTGCATATGCTACTAGCCACTCATACAATTTTCTTTGGAAAGAAGTTGAAGAATGTCTCATAGATTTCGTGATAAATATTATCTTCCACCCACCGTCATGCATTGAAATTAGGTCCAGTGTTATATCTCTATGTAAACTTATCTTGGTTGTCTTCTACCCAACTTTCAATGCTCTCAAGAGTCAATTGATATGCCATCTCGAATATAACATCCTGGTAGACAATTTAGAAATAGGTCCTAGAAATGGAACCAAAATGTAGTATTTTATTTCCGTAGAATTTCTATATGCGTTGACACCTCATTCAGATAGATCTGAATGCTCACCGAAGCGTCTTGAAAGCTGCCAAGTCCCTCCTTTGTTCTTTCGTGTCAAGATGTTAGCATACATATCCATGATAACCAATATCAAAGCATACATTTAAGTGCATATCATTACAGACATCATATCATGAGATTATAATGGAAACACATGTAATAAGGAAACATAACAGATCAGATAACAACTAAGATCAATTGCACCATGTAATCACCATATTCGATACATCAATGATCATGATCCATTCATAATAAGAGTATTACATACTAGAAGCTGAATACATAATAATTAATATCAAGTGAACACAAATTCATGCACACAAGTATAACAAAAAAATAACTCTATTACATCACGGGTCTCTCATACACGTCTCCAAAACAATGACACACACACACACACACACACACACACACACACACACACACACACACACACACATATATATATATATATGACTTTCCCTTCACCACCCATGCACTCTCAAAATAGAATGTGTTCTCAAAATAAACAACATGCATGCTTTTGTAGATCATCCAATAATAAACTATGCTATAAATAATAATTTCTTTAATCATATTAATAGTTGGATCCATGAATGACTCTTTGTATTTGTTATACACGTGCTTTATCCAAAAATAGACTTTCCTTGGTCACTAAATCTCCTTGATTTTCCCCTTTGCTTGAGCCACACTCAACCTTGATTTTCTATTTTTTCAAGTAACCACAAAATTGGCTAAGTATTGAGTTCTATCTTCCCGGGCGCGAGCCTTCTATGTGCCTTTTTACTTGTCCTTGAGCACGTACACATACCCCACTTGTGCACCTCGGTTTCTGTGCACTCTTTATACTTAGCCATTTTTCTATTCTAACATTGGAAACTCTATTGCAGGTCTTTAAATGCCTCTTGATCAAGAAAAACTCCCTTTTCAAGTCTAAAATGCATATAAAGCACTACCATAGGTGAAAACACCCTTCACAGTCCTAAAACACCTAGATCTAGATAAATCTTCTAGGGATCCCACAACAATGGTTTAGGTCCTGCAAAATGCAATCTCTATAATTGTATATGCATTATGCAGGCCTGTAAACCTCATAAGCCTTCAAATGGGCTATATACCCACAAACCAGCAAAACTAGCACCAAATAACACCCAAATACTTGCAAATAATGACCTCAAATGAAAATAAACTTGTATAATAATAACCAAACAAGCTTAATACTAGCATGACTTTGATGCCATATTGGAGAAGTGTCATGGATTTTTTGGTTCAAAGAATGCATAGGTTAATGATGCGAGATGTGAATTATTCTAAGACAAAACAATGCAAGTGTACAATACTAAAAATTAATAAGATACAAGAGAGATAATGGAAATAACATAGAAATAGCTCCTACTCAATCCAATCAAATAGAATAATGTAAGAGATGTACATATAAGAGGTGAATGTGTAACCTCCTCCTATAATCATGGCAATCTCCACCTAGAATAGTGGTAACCAACACCTAGAATGGTGTAGTCAAGTGGTAACCAATACATATAATAGTGTAGTCAAGTGTACACCTAATAAATCATATCCCATAAGTGTAGGGAAACTCTAAGTGAGGTGGAATATCTTGAATAGGATAATATAAATAAAGTGAGGAAAATAAATCCTACACTAATATAAAAAAGGTCTATCAATCCCAAAATTGATCCCCTCGCAAGAAAAGAGTTAACCAAACTCATTGAGGCAAAAATTATATTTCCCATCAAGTACTCCTCATGGGTGGCTACCTTGGTCCACGTTAGGAAGAAAATTATAGAAATTAGGTTGTGTGTGGATTTTAGGGATTTGAATGAGCCTCCTTAAAAGATCATTATCATTTTCCCTATATGGAACAAATTTTGTATACAATAGCAGAGTTGAAAGGTTCTCTCTACTAGATGGATATTCGGGTTTTAATCAAATTAGGGTTATATAAGAGGATCAACATAAGACCACATTTACAACCAAGTGGGGAACACATGCATATGATAATATTACCTTCGATTTGTCAAATGCAAGTACCACATTTCAGAGAGTCATGGATATTGCATTCAAGGGTGGCTATATAAATGAGTCGGGATGTAAACTTTCAATATTGAAAATTAACATGCAACAATTAATATGTTGTTCATCAATCTACAATCATTTAATTATCATACCTAGGGACATAAAATTTTAATATTTCTAGTGTTGTATGCACAATTATAGATGTTTGGGAGGTATAAAGGTAAATTTTTGTCACTATAATTAGGAAATAACAATGCTGGAAATGAACTAATTTAAAACTGAAAACAAATACTATGGCTAATGGCAAAGAAAATAAAAATATAACATAGATGAAGGAATAAATTGTTGCTAATCTAATCACAAAATAAATGAAAATAACAAACAAAAGGAGAGGGTTAGAAAACTACAAGTGGGCCCTACCTTGGGTGTTAATCCCTCCTAAGGCATGTGTCTACAAAAATTAATAGAACTCGATTCTTATTTCATCAGAATGAAGATTACAAGTGGAAAATACAAAGAAATGCTCTATCTATGGATCGATCTATCTATGTATATATATATATATATATATATATATGTATATGTATATGCTTCCACAACATTAATATTTCCTTTTTATATCTTTCATTATAGTAGAGGCATGAAGAGATAGAGTCCTACTAGGATTTCTAGTTGGATTAAGTAAAAATATCTTAACCAAACAATCCAGAAATTTGCATGCAATGTAACTATTTACTAGATTTTATCATACAATCACATAACTTAACTAACCGATCATTCAATCAACCAGTTATTAAATTATGAGTTAAATCAATTAGTTCTTTGTTTGAGTTGTAATGCATAATCAGGTGATGACGTTGAGTTTTCTCCTCATTACATAATTGCTTCTTCTATCAACACATGTGCGCTTAGGTACGCTTCCATGTTGTGCAAGCTCCTCATAATCGCAACTTCATATATGTATGTGAATTCCTTTGGTTGACATGCTCTGCTGCAGACGAGTCCCTTTGGTTGCATGTCAATTGTTTTGGCTGACCTCGTCACTGTGAATTAGTTCCTTTGCTACATGTTAGCTGCTGCATATAACAACTTCCTTACAAACAAGGATGGAATTTATACAAAGCATCATTTAACATCATCTTGCAATCAAAAGAATAAATGCATAATCACAATACTAAAAATAAAGTAAACTTTATTGATAATTATATTAACTAATATTTATGCCATGAGTTCAAGTCATAATGGAAATGTTCAGCAGTATCACTGGGAAATAAAATTTCAAGGGTACAAATGGCTAAATAGAATACAACAGATGAGGTGTTTCAACAAGGAAACAAAACAACTCATCACATCCCTAGACTTAACTTCTTGAATGACCTCATTCAAGTTTCCTTAGGTTCCTTTGCGGGCTTAGGGTCTTCTTTAATAATTCACCCGGACACTTGAAATCCATTGGTGTATACGTTCCCTCTGGTTCAGTGAAGAAGTACCCTGCATTATTTATGTACCTTTCCATGATCATGTCATATATGTCATCATTCAACTGAATATCACCAGACCAATGTGGTATAGGATAGTGGAAGATTGGTGGATAATAGCCAATTGGAAACCAAGATTTACCACATCTAGTTACAAATTTCAATATATGCATTGATCCTCTTGAAATTGGGAATAATGTTATGATAAGAATGCACCTCTTTCCTTTGCAACTCAAGGGACATCATTTGTCGCTGCATCCTACAAGCATATGTTATTTCATGTGAGTTGAATTTGATGTGGTTCCTAGCTTCTTCATGAGCCTCATTCCTCATCTGATATACTCTCTGTTTGATGTCTGTGTTTTTCATGTATTTTCCACACTCCTCAATTGTGGCCTTTGTATTTGGAGCTTCACCCCTTATCATTAATGGTTTCACTTTATATCAGTGCTTGTACTCAACCATCTGCTTCTCTTTGTACATCTAATTATTAAAGTAAGAACACATGGCCTTAATTTGAACATATCCTATGTAAAGTATTGGGATCTAGTCCCTGTCATATTCTAAGGCATAATTGTGCATATATAATTCACATAATAGCAATTAAATCTCATGAGGTATTTGTAGGTAAATTCTGAAGAAACTTTTGGATCCACTCATATCGAACCAAATGTTTGAGTTAATATAAGTGAGCTTCAAGTGTAGCATTTGTTCCTTTAATAAGATGGCATAGATGTTGGAAGGTGGGCTACATTTACGCATGTTGTTAGTTACATGTATTTTATCTTCCTACCTTTTCTTGATTCTCTCAATCTCCTAGTATTTGCCCTTGATTTGTCTATCCTTTATTGCGAGGTCCTACTGATGTTGGAAGATTAATTCTTCCCTTTCTCTCTCCCACTTTCCTAACAATCTATTGACATAGTTTTCAAATTGCTACACCTAGTAATCTAACAAGGTTATTTGAGTGGCCATGTTTCAACAAGTTTGTTTCACGGTTCTTTGAAAAATTCTCTCGACAATAACCTATGGTTATAGGCTAGTGTGTGGAAATAATGGGGAAGAAGGATCTAATATGATTTGAATTGTATCCTCATAAATTGTAGAGGCATTCCCCTATGCCTTCCCAATCTACTCAGTTTGGAGTTCCATTTCAAGTTCATGAACAATATTTTTTATATTCTCTTCAATATTATGGGGCCAATCTTCCCCAATTTCTATTTCAAGTTCAGGAACAATATTTTCCATTCCGGCGATCATGGTTCGGGCACTACATGGTCATGTGTTGTATCTTTAGTTTCCTCTATCAATCCATCTCCTTTATGTTTTTCATGGGTTTCCACAACATGAATTGCCTTTGCTTGAACTTCAATATGTTTAGTAGGGCCTTCTTGAAGGTTTTTCACCACATTTTACCCCTATATTCTTATCCATATCCTTCATGGTGTCCTCCAAGTCTTTTTTATCACATGTAACTTTAGCACCACCCTTTTCAATGTCTATTTCAACATCTTCTACATCACTGTCAAGTGTGATTTTGATAGGTGTCATATGCTTTGAGGTTTTGGGATTTTTGGTACGTAGCCTATGTGATTGTCTAGGCATCTTAGGGATTGTGTTGGAAGAATTTATTTTTCCCTTGGATGAAGATGATTTAGGTGTAGATATTCTAAGGAGGATTTTTACAACAAGAATCCTCTCAAGAGAAATGGCCGAGGGTTTTTCTCTAGAGATGGTGGTTTCTCATAAACATGGGTACCTGTAGGCTTAGAGGTGGAAGTTATGGGTTCATATGAAGGTTTGGAGGGACTACCTATGCTTCTTCATCTTTTATTCCCTTTTTGTAATAACTCGTCAATGTTTTTGACCCTTGAAAAATCTTCCCATTTCAATGCAGGGTGTTCCCTTTCCAAAGTGTATTTTTATAACAAAATTTATAAGACAATGGTGAGACAAAGATGACCTTCCCTCTCGTGACTCTCTACTCATTCTTTTCAAGCTTTCATTTAAGAAATTGGGAATATTAACATGTCTACCATTCTTTAAATGATTGAGCAAATTGAAATGGATAGTATTCAACCTGGAGTATCTACCCTCGCAAGTAAATTATTTGATAATTTAATTGGAAACATCAACCCAAAATGGTTTCAGAGAAGTGCAGATTGTACCTTGTTGATCGAGTCACAAATTTATCATTGTATCACCAAATTCACGTTGAGATTCTTCTAGGTTTTCCTTCTTAGGGAAAATCTCACCTTCTCGTAGGAAACTTGGTTACTGCAACTAGAATATTGTCATCTACCTTATCTACTAGACCCTTGATAGTATCCTCTCCATCCTTGAATGTGGCAGAAAATTTTGTCACCATGGATTCATTGAAACCCTGAAACTTATTGATATACTTCATCCATTCACATGTTTGAAAATATTGAAGTATCTATGATTGGATGTGGAGTTTTGAATGGTCTTTCATCTCATAGTGAATTAGATCCCCTCCCATTTTGAATTCTAAAAATTGCTTTATCTCTAAGAGGAAAAATCACATAGTTTGTAGCAATGATGTAAGCACTCAAGTAAGGAGAAAAGTTTAAAGTACTTGTGTTTCGAATTTGGTGATTGAATCACACATAATGCAAAAAGGAATGCATTTATTTGATTTGAGGGCTACAAATGTGTGAGGTGAGGTTGTGTGACAAAGTGGGGTGACATGGAGTGATAAATCATAAGGTGAAAGGTGGCAATGATATAATAGATTTTAAAATACATTTATGACATGGCACAAACATTAATTAAATATAATCATTCTATCAATACTTTATTAAAGTGAAATGAGTGCACTTATCTCAAGAAATGTGTCAGATGATGATGACATGTGCATTGTTATGATTTGCACCTTTTGCTGCATGTTGAATTATCATGATGTTGCATGTTGAGGCATCTCAATGGTGTGGATGTTGTTTCTGCAAGCATATGTGGAATTCATACTGTAGGCTCCTTACTAAATCAAATAATTCACGAAGAGGGAATACTTGACTGCTTAGTGCCGGTCATCTTCATCACCACTAGCTCTCTCATATTTTTCCTTATTTCCTTCATGCAATCATAAGTTCTCGCAACAGAAAACAAAGAAGAGATTTTCTACATGCTACTGCAAGTGGACATTTAGTCTTTCCACCATATCCTTTTGTCAAATATCATGCACTTTTTTGCAACAAATACATTAAATCCTGCAAAACAAAATTCTAAGAAAAAAAAAAACATGTTAGTTGAGTGTTACTAATCACTAAGAAGGATGATCACATCACTTTAATTTACCCTTTGAGTATTCATCAAGGTAAATATACTAAGGCCATTGAACATATCATTCTTCCGCACTTCAAAAATGAACCAACAGTTCAACTTCCGACCTTAACTCGATGCTCTCATATCCATCCCGATTTGACCTCCTCTAAACTTGCTACATAAAGGTGCTCTTGTAAATTGGCTTTTTATACAACCTCAACCTATGACCATTCACCAGTAATTTGAATCTCACAATATCTATGGTGGTGAGTTTTAGAGATCCATTGGGAAATATTTTCTCAATTTCATATGGACTTAGCCACCTTGTCCTATTTTTCCCATGTGGTCTTTGTACTTGGAGTCAAATAAGAAATCCCAATCACCTTCTTCAAATTTTCTTGTTTTTATGAATCTATCATGCCATTTAATACTTTTCTTTTATACCACCTCTATATTATGTACAACTTGTCTCCTCATTTCATCCAGCTCATTGAAGTGGAGAATCCTCTACCTTTGAGCTTTAGACAAATCTATGCCTAGTTCAAGTGTAGTCCTTAGTGTCTTACGCTCAAATTTAATAGGGATAACAACAATATTACCATACAAAATCTCGAAAGGTGTGAAACATTTTGTTGTCTTCCAAGTTATGTTGAATGCCCAAACTACCTCTAGAAGTCTATCTACCCAATCTTTCCGGTTGAGTGCAATATTTTTTGTCAAGATGGCTTCTATTTCCTGTTTGTCACATCAAATTGGCCATTAGAATGGGGATGATAAGGTATAGACTTCATATGTCTGATTTTGTATTTCTTAGCTATATCGAAATAACTTCGAGGAGTAAAGTTTGTACCTTGATCGAACAATTTCTCTTGGTACTCCATACCTTGTGAAGGTGTGGTCATATAAGAATTTGGTGACTCTCTCACTCTTTTGATTTGGTAATGCTTTCACTTCTATCCATTTCGTGAGGTGATTTGTGCACACCAAAAGGTACTCTTTCTGCTAAGATTTAGGATCTATTAGACCAATGAAGTCTAAACCCCAGTTGTTAAATAGTTACAATACTATATAAGGGTGCAATGGCATTCTCTTCGACTTGGTAGGCTTACCCATTCTCTAGCATTTATCACACCTCCTGGTATATAATGTTACATCCTTATGTAGTGTAGGCCAGTAATAACCATTTGTTAATACTTTCTGTGATGTTATTTTTATGAAAAGTGTCCTCCACATGGTTCACTATGGCAGGATTTGAGGACATCATAAATTTCCTCATCATCTATGCATCTCCTCATAACATTATCCTATCATGTGTGAAATAGAAAACCATTTATCCAAGAAAAATTCACAAATTTCTCAACAATGTATTTCTTTTTAGAATATAAATAGTGTGGAGGTGTCTTACCTGAGACCAAATAATTAGCTATATCAACATACCAAGGTGTCTTAGTGGAAATGGAAAACATGTTCTCATCTGGGAAAGAGTCATCCACTACTTGTTCTTCATTATTACTCTCCATTCTTGAAATAAATTCAGCTACAAAATTTTCCTTACCAGATTATCCACAATGATGAAATCAAACTCTTAAAAGAGTAGCAACCATCTAATTATTCTCGCTACTTACAATGGTTTGTTTATCAAGTATTTGATTACAAGTGTGGTCAATGTGAACAAATCTTGGGTAGCTTGTGATGTAGTGTCTAAAATTTTTTTAATGGCATACACAACTGCTAAAAATCTTTCTCTATGATTGTATAGTTAATTTTAGCGCATTGCATGTTCTTACCGACATAGTAGAATGAGTAGTTTATAATTCCATCCTTTTGTCCAAAAACATCTCCAATGGCATGATCTGAGGCATCAATATGAATGTGAAATGGAAAACTCCAATCTAGTCCTCTTAATATAGGTACAAAAGTCAACATTTACTTCAAAGTATGGAATGCAACCTCACATTTCTCAGTACTTTCAAAGGTAACATCCTTTCCCAAAGAGGAAAAATAATGGTGCTAAAATCTTACTAAAATCATGTATAATATTCTATAATATCCAACATGGCCTAAGAAGCTTCTCACATATGTATGATTCTTTGGTGTTGGAAGATTTATAATCACAAATATTTTTGTTGGATCTACCTAAATTCCAACAGTTGATAGATAATGCCCCAACACTATTCCTTCAGACATCATCATATAACATTTTTCATTACTTAAGGACATGTTATGATCCTTGCATCTCTTGAGAAATTTTTCCATATTCTTCATTGCTTCATCAAAATTACTGCCATATACTTGTAAAATCATCCATATATACCTCCATGTAGTCATTGGTTAGATCTAAGAAGATGCTCAAAACTACTCTCTGAAATGTAGCAGGTGCATTGCAAAAACCAAAGGGAAGAACAAAGTATGCAAATGTTCCCCATGGGCATGTGAATGTGGTCTTGTCCTGGTCCTTTGGTGCAATCTGTATTTGGTTGTAGCCACTGTATCCATCAAGGAAAGAAAAATATTTCTTACCAAAAAGAGTGTCAAGTACCTGATCAATGAAAGGAAGTGGAAAATGATCCTTTTTGTTGTTTTATTCAGCTCCCTATAGTCCACAAATATCCTCCATTTATCATTCTTATTAGGTATAATAACAAGGGTGACACCCATTGAATGTCGAAATTGGATATATGAATCGGGCATCCAATAATTTTTAAATTCTTCTTTCACTATATCCCTCACTTTGTTGGGTTCATTCTTCTTCTGGTTGTCTTATTGGCTTGCAATTTTCTTTAATGTATATATTGTGTTTACAAAGCTTATTATGGATCCCATGCATGTCTCCATAGTCCCACACAAACATTGTCTTTTGTTTATGCGAAAGAGTAATTAACATCTTCTCTTGCTACATGTTTAGTGTTTTGTTCACATTAAGTGGCTTGCCCGAGTAATTTGCGCTTGCTTGGAGAGCTTATTCATGGATCATATATCGCTACTTATATAATTCAATATAAAATCATGTGGAAGAAGTTGGTGGAGGATGTAATTCTTACCCTAAATTTTCATAGTGCTTTATTACGGCAAGATTTGATTCTCGGACAACTTATACACCGTAATTTTCAATATACTTCTTCATTCATTCCATAAATTTTTTGCAAGATGTTATAAAGAACAACATTCTCTTCTTGTCCTTCAATTTTGCATGACTTCTCCAACATCATGAGTTATTAAACTATGATTTTATCTTCTTCGCTCTTCAATCAAAATGGTTTTGTCTTCTTCATTGAATTGTTGTGCAGGGGGTAAAGCATGATATTTTTGGTGCCACTTCCATTAGAGATAATAATTTTACTAGATCCACATCCTATGAATGCATAAGCAATTTACAACCATGGTCTTCCTAGGATGATAAGGTATCCTCACAAGATTGCTTTTGGTGAAGACTAATAAAATCAGCAGGGTACTCCCAAGAGTCTACCACACTACTACGTCTTCCAAGACATCTTCAAGTTTAACTATTGATCTGTTTTGCAAGCTACAAGACTATGGTTGTTGGTATTAGTCCCTCTAACTTCAAATCATCCATAGTTTATTTTGTCATTACATTTATTATTTCCCCCAAATTAATCAGAGTGTTCTTGATCACTGTGCCATCGATTGTGACATTTACCAAAGGGCTGCTTGGATATATGTATTTGGGAAAAATGAAGTACCCAAGCATAATATCAGCTAGTTGTCTAATGACCTATACAATAGTTGGATCTTTCCTTTTCCTTCCTGGTTTTTTTATGCATAGGTATTTAACCAATTTATAATAGATGGGCACATCCTTAATAGCTTGAATCAATGGAATTTTGACACAAATTTCTTTCAACTGGTTGAAAAAATCATAATCAGATTCTGATTTGAGGTCAATATTCTTTTCTTGTAACCTTTCAAGAAATGGTGGCTCATTACCCTATGTTTTACCCTTGCTAGAATTTTTCTCAGGTTGTTGCAGATCAACATGCAATGCCTTCAGGCTTTGATGCGGATGAGCATGTAGCAATTGTGGTTCTTCTGCAATTTCAGTAATGGTGGGTCCAGTTGGTAGAGGAAGTTCTCTTACTAAGTGAAGATGAATATTTTTGACCTTAACATAATAGGTAGGGTATTGAGTTGGTTCAGTAGAATAGGCTAGCTAAGAAACTTTATTGTTAGGGTTAGGCATTGGTTGAGCTGGTAGTTGGGTAGCTTTTGGTTGAGAGCCTACTTGGGGTTTAGCATAGGAGCTTGCTGCTGCATGGATAGACAGA
Source organism: Taxus wallichiana var. yunnanensis (assembly GCA_018340775.1). NCBI lineage: Eukaryota > Viridiplantae > Streptophyta > Pinopsida > Cupressales > Taxaceae > Taxus > Taxus wallichiana. The sequence goes on along the minus strand of CM031237.1, from coordinate 635,687,939 downwards.
GTTCTAATAAGATTGTTCGTAATTTGGAGGTGGGTTGTTCTACTGATGTCCTCCTCTCCAAGGCTACTACCATGATTGAGGAGGTTGTTTCCATTATTATTGTGGTTGGCCTTGGAATTAAGGTTACCACTATTGTTTATATTAGTTAGGATATGGGGTCCAACATTAAGGGTTAGCTCAAGGTGGGGCTGCATTTATGGATTATTAGACCAATTTTAAAATGAGTGCATAGGGTCTTATGTCATACCTCCTCACCTCAGTGGCCATGGTTTTCTTTGAGCAACGTAGAAAACTTACCCATCCTCTATCTCCAACATCTTTAACTTAAGTGAAGCCTCTCTTTCTTGAGCTATGTTGGCTAATTATCTACATCTACAGATCAAATTTATTTCTTCCGCATGCATGGTATTACTCGTGAGTGTTGCTTCTTCATCTTCCTTTTTTTTATCATGTAGAGCATCTAATTTATTATCCATGTCATTGACAATCTCCTACTTCATGTTTTTAAACATGTTGATAATATCTGACTTAGATATGTCCCCAATGGTTTTGGTAGTTGATCCACCTCTTGATCTTACAATTCTTACCCTCTTCATAGTAGCTCTTGAGTAATTTTTGCAAGATTCATAGATTTATGCAAAAGTAGTTTTGAAATTTCCCCTCCTCCTATCGTATTCGAGCATCCATGTACTCTTCATCGAGTCCCTTCAAAAGGAGTAATTTGAGAGATTCAGGTGGTAGTCTGGTGTGCCTTAACTTCTTAATGTAGAACAGAACATTTCCAAATATTCTTCCAATGGTTTATCCTCTTTTTGCATCATTCTGTAGATTTCATCACCTCCTCTGATTACTTGGTTTGCAATAATCCTGGTACTTATTGAGAAATTTCTCCTTCATTTTTGCCCACGTAGTTACAACATTTCTTCCCAATCCCATGAACCATCTCAAGGTTACATCCTTGAGTCTAGTAGAAATAACTTCATTTTATGTGCATCAAGTAGTATAATCATAACTCCTACACAAAATGTCAAACTCAAATAGAAAGGTGTCTGGGTCTTCTGTCATTGATCCATGAAAATTGGGAAAGGCTGAGGGAGAAATATTCTTCATAGTTACAATTGCATTATTGTCAGTAATGGGGAACTCAAAAGTGGTTGCCCCATTTCAAACATTTTGATCTACTTCTTCTACCATCTATGGCTGCTCAGGAGAGCAACTTTCTTGTCACTTGGAGGATGATCTTTGAATAGTAAACCAAGGACATCTTCTTCAGAATCCTTAGAGGTATATGAAGAGATATGTGCTACTTGTGGATTAGGTAAAAATATACCATGGGCATCCCTTTGGCGGTGCATGCAAAGAACTAACTCAACTCAATCAACAAAATATTAGTTGGGGGTTGGTTTAGAGCTGAATTTCCTAAAACCTAAATTTTTCTAAGAAATGAAATCCTCTTAAAAACCTTATAACTTGGCAAGTATCCAAGGCAATGACACCAAAAATGGTGGTGCAAATTAACTTGCATTAATTAATATGTTGTTCATCAATCTACAGTCATTTAATCATCAAACCTAGGGATGTAAACTTTCAATATTGTCGATGTTGTATGCACGATTCTGATGTTTGGGAGGTATAAAGTTAAATTTTTATCACCACAATTAGGAAATAAAAATGATGGAAATGAATTAGTTTATAACCAAAATATAATACTGTGGCTAATGAAAAAGCACATAAAAACATAACATAGATGAATGAATAAATTGTTGCTAATCTAATCATGCAATGAATCAAAACAACAAAAAAGGAGATTGTTAGCAAACCGCAAGTGGGCCCTACCTTAGATGTTTTCCTACCTTGATGTTAATCCCTCCGAAGGCACATGTCTACAACAAATTAACAGAACTCGTATTCTTATTTCATCGGTATGAATATTACAAGTGGAAAATACAACAAATGCTCTATCTATGGATTGATCTATCTATCTCTATATATCTATATCCTTCCACAACATTAATATTTACTTTTTATATCTTTCATTATAGCAGAGGCATGAAGAGATAGAGTCCTACTAGGAGTTTCAATTGGATTAAGTAAAAATATCTTAACCAAACAATCCATAAACTTTAATACTACATAACTATTCAGTACATTTTCTCATACAATCACATAACTTAGCTAACCAATCATTCAATCAGCCAATTATTAAATTATGAATTAAATCAATTAGTTCTTTGTTTGATTTGAAACACATAATCAGTGCTGAAATTGATTTTTCTCCTTATTCCATAACTTCTTCTTCTATCAACACATGTGAGCTTAGGTGCAATGTCCATGTTGTGCAAACTCCTTAGAATCATGACTTCATTTATGTATGTGACTTCATTTGGCTACGGATTATCTTCTCGTGGATGATTCCTTTGACTACATGTCATTTTTTGTGGATGACCTCGTCACTATGAATGATTTCCTTTGTTGCATGTTAATTGTTGCATATAACAAATTCTTTGCAAACAAGGCTGACATTTATAAAAGCATCATTTAACATCATCTTATAATCAAAAGAATAAATGCATACTCATAATCCAAAAATAAAGTAAACCTTAGTAATAATTATATTAACTAATATATATGCCATGAGTTTAAGTTATAATAGAAATTCTCAATAGTATCACTTAGAAATACAAGTTCAAGGGTATAAATGGCTAAACAAAATATAGGAGATGAGGTGTTTCAACAACAAAATAAAATGGCTCATCAGTTTTCTTGTTAACAATTGTTATTAATATATTGCTTCATTGAGATACAAATTTGACATTGGATGCATGGTGTAAGGTATCCCTTCATTGGGAACCCTAGCCATGATTTCTTTAATCTAGTATCAAAGAAAGATTTTTTTAGTCATGCTAAAAATATTGTTATAGACATTAATCTAGGTTGTGTGAGTAATCTTGAGATTTTTTTCTTTCCATACTTGGGGTGTGGGTAGAAAGTAGTTATAGGCATCTACAACACTTGGGTCATTATGTAGAAGGTGTGATGTCACATAATCTTATTGATTGATAGGTTGTGAGAAAATATAGCACACAAAGTAAATAGTGCATCAATACTTGTGGATTTATATGATGTGGATAGAGGAATGTGAAACCATTTAGAGACTATGGAAACCAAATAACATAGAGGGGTTGTTGATGAAAATGAAAGTGAGGATGAACATGAGGTGATGTAACATCTAGATCACGAAGCTAAAGTAGAGCATGTGTATACGAAAGAGAATTGATTCTTATTGAAAATGATGAAGACTATAAGAAAACTATGAATAAAAGTTTCATATTATTATAGTAACTTTTATCCATAATATATTATGGATTTTGTCATAATGAAGCTATAAAAGATTAAAAAAATGTAATATTTATGAGTATAAAGTTAAAGATACATATATCTTTGTCATGGGATCATATGTATACTGCGAGAGTTCAAAGAGGAAAGGATAATCTTAAGAATTATGATCAAATGGTGAAAAAATTGAAGGCTAAGTTCATGCATGTAGATTATCGGTCCTATTTATTTAGATAGTTTCATAATTTGAGTCAAAAGAAACTGAGTGTGAAGAAGTACACCTAGGATCTCCATCATTTCAACATAAATTTTGGACATGTGGAGGATATCAAATAAATTATCTTGGAAAATGTTCATGGATTGCATATTTCCATTTAAGATGAACTTAGTATGGTTAAAATGAGATATGTTGAGGAATCCTATTATTTTACACTTAAGGTGGAGTTTTTCCCTAAATTAACAGGTGATATACATGGAAAGGAAAAAATCCCACACATAGGTGGAGTTTTACAGAGTGATGCACATAATCATGTGTACAAAGAAGAAACAAACATATCAAATGAGCATATTCATGTGTAGAGAGGTGGAGGTAGATTATTTTCCAAAGGAATAATATTTAAAATAGGAAAAGGATTTAGTTGAACCTTTTTTCATTACAGAGAGACTAGACAATGTGTGTTTGATCGTCCACAAGCCACATAAAATAGTGGTAGTAGGAGGAATGATGTCAGAAATCAAGTTTCTCATCATGTAGATGTAGAAATTCATGTTTTGAATATCATTATATGGGAACCAAAATACAAAGAAGTGTTCATGATGTAGAGGGTGTTATCAAATCCCATAAAGGAAGAGAATGTTCATGCATAAAGAAATAATATATTCAAAACTATTTTCAAGTCATGAGGTAATTTTTACGAGGTCATTTTTAATATTGATAACATTATTAATCATATTTCTAATGATATGGTTAAGAAACTTCATCTGAAGAGAATTGTGCACTTGGACCCATATAAGGTGTTATGGTTATTGAATTGGCATCATTTACTTTTAAATTATAGATACAAAGTGTATAGTAAAAATTTCATGTATGAAGATGAAATCATGTGTTGTTTAGTACCCATGGGTGTATGCACCATGTTTTTTTAGGGAGAACTTTGTATTATTATAGGAAAATAGATAATAATGGCCTTGTAAATACCTATACATTGGTGAAATATGAATAAAAGTACACTCTAAATCCCTTGAAAAAATCAAGTGTAGATGTTGAAAGGATTCTATAGATATTACTATTTTTTAGAAATGAGTTCTTGAATATGGAGAAATAGTATGGTAAATGATTTGCATTCATTCGAAGGCTTGGGTAAAAAATAGAGGAAGGTTAATTCATTCAAATAGAGTATATATTATAACATGTGAAATATATGATATTTGATTATGTGGCTATTACGACAAAGGATATTCCATATGGTTTATAAATTATATGCAGCATCATTCATCAAATGGAATTGATACCAAGGGTTACTTTACCAAGAAAGGCCACATATAGGTCAACACCTATGGAGAATGAGGAGATGAGGAAGCAAGTATAGGATTTTCTTAATGAAGAATTGATTAGCGAATATGTTATCCCATGTGAAATACATGAAGTATTGACACCGATAAAAGGAGAGTGGAAAATTTTCATTAATTATAGATCCATCAATAATATTACTATCAAATATTGATTAAATATATTTTTGAATGAATAAAATTACTTCACAAAGATTGATCTAAAGAGTGGGTATCATTGTATCAAAATTAGGGAAGGAGAGGAAGACTACTTTAAAAATTCATAATGGATTATACGAGTGGTTGGTCATGCGATTTTGGTTAAGTAAGGCACCAAGCACATTCGTGTGGTTAATGATTGAGGTTTTAAAACATTTTCTAGGTGAGTTTTTCATTTTTATTGGAATACCATTCTAATTTTTAGAAAAATGCAATAAGAGAACTTAGTCCATTTGTGCAAAGTGTTAGAGTTTTTATGAGAGGATTTATAAGTAATTTTTTTTTGGAAGCACAATCACCGTGGGGGGTGAATTAGTATCTTCAAAAATTTTAACTTCAATTATGATAACTTGCATGAACCATCAAAGCAATCATTCAACATTCATTAACCATTGTGATCTTATTAAGCATGAAATAACCATCCACAATAATATGAAACAAGAGAGAACACACATGAAAACAACATATAGGTGGAAAAACCTTAAGGGGAAAAAAATCCACTAAAATTTTCTTATATATATAACAAAATTCAAAATTTAGTAAAGCACCAACTCCACAAGGAGCACCAATCCCTAATTTATTTGGCATCAACTAGACTTTAGCAAGCACCCACTTGCAAGGAGGATACAACCCCATTATTTAGTGAAGAAAAAAATCCACAAGGAGCACAAACCCCTAAGGTTTTTGCGAAGCACCAACTCCACAAGGAATAATCGGCACCAAATCAACCACCTATGAATGTTTTCCACCTTCTTCTTGTTTATATCTCAATAAATGATAGAATTATTTTCTCTTTTATATCTTCTTGGTCGTCTATCTATATCATATGTACCAACATGCACCCAAGATTCTATCACACAATCTCATCCTCAAATAGAACTATTCTTCATACACAAGACGCTCAAAATTACCTCATTTGCTCACTTGTTTGTCTTATTCTTTACTAGGCCATATCCATGCACATATTGATCTTAATCACATGTAGGATGTTCATCATAACCTAATTGATATACTCTTATGGTTAATACGACTTTATTCTTTCCTTACATGCACTACTTAGCTCACTATTTTCTACCTACACACACAAGCTTCTCAAATGGGCCTTTATATACATGTCTTAAGAAAATATCAACATAGGTCAGTCATGAAAACATAACAACATATAGGTTAGACATACATATGTATAAAAACATCCAAAAACATGGATTAATCACACCTCAACCTCCTTTTGTCTTGCAAGAGCTTCATTTGTAATTTTACTCCTTTAGGACACAAGAAGACCTACAAGAACTACGTCTCGTCCACATAGCAAAACAACATGACATTTCTTGACCAAAATCATCATCTCCATAGAAAAAAACCTTTCAAGAACATTGTTCATGACCTTTTCAAACCTTGTCCATGCTTATTTAGCTCTGCAACATCATTTCACACTATGTAACCTCCTTGAGAACAAGACTTTCCTACTAGTTCCTCAAGAAAAAGACTTTAAGAATAAAGCATGAATAGCCTCAAACCGAACAACCATAACCAAATAAACATGTGAATAGTTACTACAAGACTTCATTAACATCACCCAATGCATTAAATGGTGAACAACTTCGGAAAATACCTATGGGTTTTCTTCGCTTCTTCCTTACCCATATAATATGATGAAGTTGTCAAACTCGTCATCAAATTTCGACGATGGAAGGGAAACTTCATTTCATCAATACCTACCATTTAGTGTTGTCGAACCATTTCAGAATAAATTTTCTAGTGAGTCTTTCATTTCATATATTTATGTCTCTTGAAATCTCTATAAAGGAAGTGTAATGGGGTAAAAGGGTATATCACCTTCATCAAGAAGTTATTCTTATCATTTATTTGCATTTCATGAATCAAAACCCTAGGTAGAATCCATCTCCCTCACTTCCCTCTACCTTTGTTCCTTCAAAAATAAGAGACATGGGAAGGATATCAGCTTGACCAGGGTTATTAGAAGCAGCTCAAACAAAGGTAAAAATGTTGAAGGCCCTAGCTCGACCTAGAATAACTCCCAACATAGTCTTGATGGGGATATGGTAGCTAGGTGTTTGTTGAGCCTTGGCAAGAAAAGTGAGAAGGATACTAATGTTTCTATCCAAAATGAGTTGGATTACCAAAAGGATGTTATTAAATGGATTAGAAAGGACATCAAAGCTATAAAGGTAAATATTAAAGATCTCAATGATACTAAGAAAAATAAGGACTATTAGAACTAGAAAGATGTGAAATATAAGATAGAGGAAGTGGAGAGAATGAAATATTATTTTTATGGTTTTACCCTCCAAACTGGCCTCTTAAGGGCTATTGTGAATGAGCTCAACAAGGGTAATAAAGGTAGCATCAGAGAGAATGAGAGGAAAAGGAAGTTGAGAAGAGAGATCAATATATAAAGGACCTTCTACAGCTCTCTAGTCAAGTGCACAATCAGAAATGATCAATGTCTTGTTTTACTATATTTTGGCTAGTTTTTGGCTACACTTGGGCTGTAATTTGACTATAATTTGACTGTAATTGGGTTGGTTTTGTGTTGTTTTCACTAGTTTTTTTGGATTTTGATCTACTTTTGTTTCTTGTATTAATTATTTCTATATATGGATGTTATATCCTCTTTGTAATAGGGTAGAGTCTCTGGAAAAACCCTATTTTTACCTATTATCTAAAAAACATCACCCAATGCATTAGAATCCTCAACTCAAGGTATAAAGACTCAAGATCAAATTTTCACCCGAACACCAAAATCGCCTTAAGGACCAGTCATGAGAAATTGACTTGGTTAGGAAACCTAAAGGATAGAAATTATATGGAAATCATCATAGGAATTTATTATGATTCCATGACATCCTTCGCAATCCATTTATTCTCTTTTTCCTTTGCAAAACTTGAGTGATACAACAGATTCTTTAGAAAACGGACATGTTCAATCACTTTTTCTCATTCTCATAATAACAAAAAACCACTTAGAGATAGATGGGAGAGTCTAAAACATTCTCCTATGATCAAACAAGAAAATCCAATCCATTATGATCCACTTAGAACAAAATCTCTCCTATCAACTTCAAACTAGGGTTTTATACATGTTTTGGTGTTAACAATTGTTCATAAAGATATATCCTTCAAACCCAAAACTAATGCCAAGAAATCTTAGCTAGGACACATAAAAATATCTCCTAAAGATATTAGGTTCCCATCCAGAAGATTCATGTACCAACATGCATCATAAAGTTAACCTTGAGCTAGGAAACACCATTTTCAAGAACTCATTTGACTAAAAATGCAATATCTTGCTTGTTCTTGCAAACTATGACTTGAAACTTGGTCCACACTTCTGAAACAACATGCCAACACTCCTCCCATGCTCAAATTTTCATATTGGTACTGAAAAATGATCAACCTACCTCATTAGGCCATGCTTTCTTCACCTTGTTTGGTCTTCATGCTAGAACTTGACCTTCATACCTTTTTTTATGAACTCTAAACCACATTCTCATGCTCAAAAAACCTCTACATACATGTATCCACTCATTTCATCAAGATACCATGCCCATACCTTCTCACAATACCTCTTTATCTTCACATTGTCTTCAAATTCTCTCTCTTTGTACTTAAAATGACCTCACAAGCAACTGAAATCCACCATGCAGACCTTGACATCATCATTAGGAATCATTTGACATCAATGACAACTCACACCAGACTCTCCACACCATTATTTGGCATCAACAAGATATAGCACAAAAACTTCACCACTTCAACTATCTCACCATGACATCAATGACCATACACACACCTTGACATCAATGAAAACCTTTAAATAATATCCCCTTGAAAAACACTCATTATCCAAATTTCACCCCCAGGGTAAATTTCGATAACATGCATCAGAGTATTCAAGTCCCAGGCAGATTGATTGATTCGGGGCCAAAAATCATGTTGCTAGAGTCCCCTCAAATATTTTCTAAGTCCCCTGTCTGAGAGGAAAAGAGCAAGCTCTGAGAAAATGTAGAAGGGTTGCAGAAGGCAAGTAGGTTGATCCAGGAAAAAATCATAAAAATGACTAAGTCCTAGCCCTAGGGGCAGTCGGGACATTTGGGACAAAAAGGCCCGAACCGGCCGGGCTCACTCGGCCAGTAAAACAAAACAGCCCGCAAAGCAACAGGGACATCTGGGACAAAAGTACGCGGTGGACGCGAAATGCCGGTTCGACCGAGAGGAAAAAATTGGCTAACTGCTGAGAGAGACGCCTGTGGGACAATCGGGCCAAAAAGGCGCGAACCGGCCGAACCGGCCGAAATGAGTCCAGAGGGTCCAAAATCAAATGGGACGTCTGGGACAAATGGACGCGAAATGCCCGAACCGGCCGAAATGAGCACAAAGGGCCCAAAATCAAATGGGACATCCGGGACAAATGGAGGCGAAGTACGCGAAGGAGCCGAATCAGCCGAGGACCAATCAGAAGCTGCCACGTGTCCTCACAAGAGAAAAGTCTAAAAGTCAAAGGGCGAGTTTTGAAGGGTCAGCCCGAGCCAACGAGAAGCTGCCACGTGTCCTCACAAAGAAATGTGTTGGAGGGGTTGGAAAACCCGATGCAAAGGGAAAGCGGGTTTCGAAGTCGGGAAAACACGGCGGAGAAACATGGTGCAAGAACATGTCGGAGGGGTCGGAAAGCCCGACAACAAAGGAAAATTTGGATAATCTGGCGGAAGCGGGTTTCGGGAAAACACGAGCATCAAACATATGTCGAGCCACCTCCCAAACCCGATGCAAATGCAAAAGAGAATCCCGAACCCGACAGGCTGAAGACCTTGCTCATCCAATCAACACATGACACGTGTCATCCAGGTGGCGAAGCGCGGGAAAAGCTTTTCAAATCCATTTTTGCCTGTTTTCTTCAAATCGTCGTATCTTTTGATCCAGAGCTCGGATTTGCATGTTCCTTATATCAACGGAAAGCTAGTGAGATGCTCTACATGATTCTAGGATCAATCTCGAGTTTTGGTGCAGTATGAAGAGAGAAAATCGAGAAACGGCTCTGACGTGTGGTAATGGCCAGAAGCGACCTTTCAACAACCCGTTTTAATGCTAATGGGTCGCATTCTTCTTCTGCACGGCCAGAAGTGACATTTTAGCGGCCAAATTAATACAAATGGGTCGCTTTCTCCTCCAAAATCGCTCAAAATGATAGGGTATGGGTTGGTAAGATCCTCCATGCTGATTTAATGCATCTGCAGTCAATGAGGAATGGGCTTGCACGTTTTCCCACGTTTTCGTCCCCTGGGCTCGACCCATGCAATGTAAAAGCCAGATTTGGCTCATAAAAAAAAAAGGTTGTTCATTCTTTCTGCTCTGCCCTCCCTTCTTTTCTTCTCTAGGGTTGAAAATGGAGTTCGAACCTCCTCCCTGCTCTGTAATGGCGTTTTTGCCTTTTACTAATGGAATGATGTTCTGTGCAAACTTCTGGAGCAACAAAACGTGTTTTGTGATGCATCTGTCCATCCTTCCTCATTTTTGCTTGTTCTCTTCTTGCCTCTCTTCATTGCAGGTATTTGTGCATGTTTGAATGTTCATTGCAGGTCTGGAGCTGTGTTCATGGAGTTTTGGGACATTTTCTGTGTGAAATCTATCCTTGGGCCTGTGATGCATCTGTCCATCCTTCCCATTGCTCACCTCTCTTTGTCCCATGGCAGTTTTGATAGATGTCCAACATTCTCCTTCTCTGGTGTATCACCGTTTTAGTGTAGGCTTTTGTTGTTTTTCCTTTCTCTCTCTCTCTCTCTGTCTCCTTGGCATGGTTAGATTAGGATTAGATTAGCTTGCCTGCACTTGAATAGCTTGTGGCAGGTAGTTTAGGAGCAGGAACCAGCCTTCTCTAGAGATTCCTCTCTCGGTTTTACAAGTCCCACGCTTGGAGAGAGGTTTCCATGTTGTGCAATCACACTGGATGCCTGAACATCAACCTAGAAGCCTGATGTGCGTCCAGGGGTGCTGTGATTTTGCATCAACAGTTTTGGCACGCCCGGTGGGACCTTAGAGGTCTTTCACTTCATCTTTTGCAGGTTGGTGTGTTCCTGTGAAGATTTCAGCCTTTGGAGGCACTTGCAAACACATCTGGCGACTCCATCTGATCAGCAACCCATTTCTCTGAGCTTGTAGACCTGTTCCATCCATTTTCATCCATCCTTCTTTCCATCCCTTTCATTCTTTTCCATTCCATGAAGTTGTGCAATCATGACTTCATTTCCATCATGGATTTCACATCAACAACAGCAGTATTTTCCACCTCCAACATGTTTTACAAATCCTCCAAATCAGTATGCATACCCATATGAGCAGCAGTGCCAAGGTCAGTTTGGATACGAAGCACATCAAGAGCAAGGGTGTGCATACAATGAAGACCATCAGATGCAAGATGCTGGTCTATTGGAGAAAATCCAAAAAATGGAGGTGGGGATGGTGCAGTCCAGGGCTCAAGCACAAATGAAAGCTTTTGGAATCGGTTGTGGAGCACCCTGTCCATGGGTGGGACCTTTTCCAAGGCATTACAGCCCTCAGGACAAACTTGACTTCATGATTGCAACGCTGCCTTTGCTTGCAAAGTGGATCGAAGGAATAGAGGTGTATGAGAGAAGTATTCAGCAACCTTGTCAACGGGTAAGCACACCTTCTCATGCCTTTTCTTTTCCTCTTTCCCAATCTGTTTCATTTCAGCAGTGTCAAGTTTCAAACCCTCCATCTGCTGTCCCAAGTGTTGAATCCATTTCTCCACCTCTCAGTCTTCCATCTCATCTCAATTCTTCTTTCCTTTTCCCTTCCAAACAGTCATCCCCTCCACAAGAGCTAACAGAAATACCCCCTCCTCCAAAGAAACAAGAGGTTTCACTGCCTCCACCACCACAAAAAATTGTAAAATCAGTTGAGTTTCAACCCATTCCTCCTTTTGCATTCCCAATTCCATGTGGGGAAGAAGAAATTGAAAAAATCAGTCATCAAGGACAGCAAGAGGAAGAGCCAGGAAAAGAAGAAATGATTAAGAGCTTAGTAAGTTTGGCTCTTAAATTTGGAATTGAAAAGATCCCTTTGCTGGTAAAGCCTACAGAAGAGGCTAAGGTTGAACAAACGGTGGTTAAAACTGATTTTGTGGCAGCAGAAGAAGAGCAAAAGGAAGAAAGCTCTGAAGAAGATCTTGCAGCCCCAACTTGTCCTCTAGAGCAGCAGATTGAAGAGTTTGACTTAAAAAACTTCATGCTGGAGGAAGAGTTATATCAAGAGCAAGATTTCCTTCGAGTAATAGAGGAGGGAGAAGCTGCTTCAACTCCAAAAGAAGAGGAGCACATCCTAGTTGTGGAGGAGAAAAGTGCAGATCCAAGAGCTTTGAACACAAAGCAGGCTACAGAAGAACCTTCAGTTCTTCTTTCCACTTCATCTCTCTCAAGATCTATTACTGAAAAGGAGTTTGATCTCTCAAACTCAATATTGGAGAGTGAAGAAAACCATGGTGATCAAGTTGCAGATCAAGAGGACACCATGGAGGAAGTTGAACACGAGCAGCAGGACAGCAATGAGGCAGTTTACCTGTCAGATTTGGAGGACTGTTTTGATGGAGAGGAGCCGGTTGAGCTTTCACCTTTCTCTCTTTCATCATCCACATTCCAAACACAAGAGCCTGCTGCCATGAAGGAGAGCTTTCATTTGCAGCAGCCTGCATCTTACAGCAGCTCTTTGGGATCAAGATTGGAAGATTTTTATCTTCCATGTTCTTCATCGGAGGAAGAGAAAGGACAGAAGGATTCCACCATTTCTTCCACACCATCCATTCAAGGTCTACGAGAAGACTCCATTTTGGAGTTGAAAATCAGAGCTGTGGGCATACTCAAAGGATCATGCCGTGCCCAATCAGATATTTGGCTTCATTGGAGCCAAAGGAGAAGCCACAACCAGTCATGCTTGCTTCTGAGCATGAGGATGAGCTACAAAGTACCAAGGATCAGCTGCCATACCTCTCCAATCCAAATGCGAGAGCAACTAAAAGAGGTATTGGATTTTTCAGTTGATACCTTGACGATTTGGATAGAAGACCAGCTTCTTGTTGATTTTCCATCCATCCAAACAGCCATGATCAGTGCCAAATCAATTGCATGGCTGCCCATTTTGAAGAAAGGAAGCTATTTTGCACAACCAGTTGCAGGGTTTGTTTAGCTTGCCTTTGCTTCCAGTTAGAGTAGAGTAGGTAGGTTTGCTTTCAGCAGAAGAAGTGCTTAGGCACACTCTGCATGTTCCATTTGGAGCATGTATGATTTTCAGTTCTGTACATAGTTTTTGGTGTTGCTGGTTTTGCTTTGGCACAGTTCATTTCAGTGGTTTTTGGTGAGAACAACTCCAAGTTCAATGGATTCAGGTGGCTCAGAGGGAGGTTTTCAAAGTTCAGATCAGTTTTCAGGCTATTACTTATGACTCCATGCCCAATGGATTGCTTCAGGCTATTGGTCTTTTCATCTAGCAGGCAGATGACCCTGCTGAGTCGCCAAATTGTTATCCAAATTTCACCCCCAGGGTAAATTTCGATAACATGCATCAGAGTATTCAAGTCCCAGGCAGATTGATTGATTCGGGGCCAAAAATCATGTTGCTAGAGTCCCCTCAAATATTTTCTAAGTCCCCTGTCTGAGAGGAAAAGAGCAAGCTCTGAGAAAATGCAAAAGGGTTGCAGAAGGCAAGTAGGTTGATCCAGGAAAAAATCATAAAAATGACTAAGTCCTAGCCCTAGGGGCAGTCGGGACATTTGGGACAAAAAGGCCCGAACCGGCCGGCTCGGCCGAAGTAAGCACAAACAGCCCGCAAAGCAACAGGGACATCTGGGACAAAAGTACGCGGTGGACGCGAAATGCCGGTTCGACCGAGAGGAAAAAATTGGCTAACTGCTGAGAGAGACGCCTGTGGGACAATCGGGCCAAAAAGGCGCGAACTGCCGAACCGGCCGAAATGAGTCCAGAGGGTCCAAAATCAAATGGGACGCTGGGGACAAATGGACGCGAAATACCCGAACCGGCGAAATGAGCACAAAGGGCCCAAAATCAAATGGGACATCCGGGACAAATGGAGGCGAAGTACGCGAAGGAGCCGAATCAGCCGAGGACCAATCAGAAGGTGCCACGTGTCCTCACAAGAGAAAAGTCTAAAAGTCAAAGGGCGAGTTTTGAAGGGTCAGCCCGAGCCAACGAGAAGCTGCCACGTGTCCTCACAAAGAAATGTGTTGGAGGGGTTGGAAAACCCGATGCAAAGGGAAAGCGGGTTTCGAAGTCGGGAAAACACGGCGGAGAAACATGGTGCAAGAACATGTCGGAGGGGTCGGAAAGCCCGACAACAAAGGAAAATTTGGATAATCTGGCGGAAGCGGGTTTCGGGAAAACACGAGCATCAAACATATGTCGAGCCACCTCCCAAACCCGATGCAAATGCAGAGGAGAATCCCGAACCCGACAGGCTGAAGACCTTGCTCATCCAATCAACACATGACACGTGTCATCAAGGTGGCGAAGCGCGGGAAAAGCTTTTCAAATCCATTTTTGCCTGTTTTCTTCAAATCGTCGTATCTTTTGATCCAGAGCTCGGATTTGCATGTTCCTTATATCAACGGAAAGCTAGTGAGATGCTCTACATGATTCTGGGATCAATCTCGAGTTTTGGTGCAGTATGAAGAGAGAAAATCGAGAAACAGCTCTGACGTGTGGTAATGGCCAGAGGCGACCTTTCAACAACCCGTTTTAATGCTAATGGGTCGCATTCTTCTTCTGCACGGCCAGAAGTGACATTTTAGCGGCCAAATTAATACAAATGGGTCGCTTTCTCCTCCAAAATCGCTCAAAATGATAGGGTATGGGTTGGTAAGATCCTCCATGCTGATTTAATGCATCTGCAGTCAATGAGGAATGGGCTTGCACGTTTTCCCACGTTTCTGTCCCCTGGGCTCGACCCATGCAATGTAAAAGCCAGATTTGGCTCATAAAAAAAAGGTTGTTCATTCTTTCTGCTCTGCCCTCCCTTCTTTTCTTCTCTAGGGTTGAAAATGGAGTTCGAACCTCCTCCCTGCTCTGTAATGGCGTTTTTTGCCTTTTACTAATGGAATGATGTTCTGTGCAAACTTCTGGAGCAACAAAACGTGTTTTGTGATGCATCTGTCCATCCTTCCTCATTTTTGCTTGTTCTCCTCTTGCCTCTCTTCATTGCAGGTATTTGTGCATGTTTGAATGTTCATTGCAGGTCTGGAGCTGTGTTCATGGAGTTTTGGGACATTTTACGTGTGAAATCTATCCTTGGGCTCGTGATGCATCCGTCCATCCTTCCCATTGCTCACCTCTCTTTGTCCCATGGCAGTTTTGATAGATGTCCAACATTCTCCTTCTCTCGGTGTATCACCGTTTTAGTGTAGGCTTTTTTGTTTTCCTTTCTCTCTCTCTCTCTGTCTCCTTGGCATGGTTAGATTAGGATTAGATTAGCTTGCCCTGCACTTGAATAGCTTGTGGCGGTAGTTTAGGAGCAGGAACCAGCCTTCTCTAGAGATTCCTCTCTCGGTTTTACAATTCCCACGCTTGGAGAGAGGTTTCCATGTTGTGCAATCACATTGGATGCTCGAACATCAACCTAGAAGCCTGATGTGCGCCCATGGGTGCTTTGTGATTTTGCATCAACAACACCATCTTCAACCAAACAGCATGCCACTCCGAAGCCTGCACATGGTCTCGATCCTCAACACTGATTGTGGGAACTACATCATCTAGGGACCGTTCAACCTATTAGATGAATACATGAATTGGGACCATTCAACCAATTCACATCAACCATCAAATCAATCTAATCAAGAACACTTCATGTAATAGTATCAATGGTACAAATCACCACATCATTATCATCATGGGGGAAACACAAACACTGTACTTAGGAACAGGGATGCTCATCTGTTCTTATTCATCACACAAAACACAAAGATGTCACTAAAGCGGTTTGTGGCCTCTGAGGTAGTGACGAAATCGAGGATGTTGATTTTCCTCCTACCTCTGTTGCCTCCATCCTCTAATAAGAGGATAGATGCTCAATACAGATAATATTCATCACTTGAATAATTAATAGGTTCATTGTCACTTGCAGGATTAGAATAATCATCCCAATCTTCTTCAAGCTAAAGCCTTTTGATCCAACTTATCATCTAAGATATCTTGAGCTGTTTTCTTACAATTCACAAAAAAATGTCCTGGTTATTTACAAGAATGACATAAAATATGTTTATTTGATGGTAAAAACCTTTTTTTACCTTTCTGGAATGGTGATTTATTGTTTGCAACCATGACAATTTCTTCTTCTGGTATGAACCTTTTGATTTTTTCTTCCTCATCAAGTAAAGAGGAAATTAAATTTTCCGAACTAGGATTGATCTTACTAAGAGTAAAAACAATACTTGAATATTCTTTTGGAAAACTATTTAGTAATATTTCTTTAGCATCTTCTCCATCTACCTCTTCTTTTATTCCTGCTAATTGATTTAAAATGGATCAAAACTTACTGATATGTTGAACCATATTTTCATTTTCTCCCATCTTTAGCCCAATTTTTTTTTTCTTCAGCGCCATTTCCACACTACCTACTTGAGATCAAAATAAATTTTTCAATGTCACCCAAATGTTATTAGATGAATTGGTTAGATCAATATGATGCAAATATGCATCGATAGACCAAGGCTGATAATTGTTATTTCTTTCTGATCCTTACTTTCCCATTTCACTGCTTCATTTGCATCATTTGGTTTTTTAATTTTTCCATTGAAAATGTCCCATAATTCTTTGTCAATCAATTGTAATTGGGTTTGTACTTGCCACGTGTGGAAGTATTTACCATCAAATATTTCAATTAAATTTATTTTTTCCATTTTGAAACTCCACAAAATCGAGAAACTTGAACTAGATAATAATAAAATCTTTATACTTGGTAGAGACGTGGAAGTTGAATTAAATACACATAAAATTGAAGCAAATACATATAAGAGTGCATAGACGTCTTCCTTTATTGACTTTAGGTGTCAAAATAAATGTGACTTGCAAGAAATACTCAAAAATATGACCTCGGAGACAACAATTTCAATTCTGAATCCACAATTTTCTATGTGTTGAAGGTGAATTTCCTCCTGCCACTTGTATTCTCCTTCACTAAAAAAACACATGTTTGTGTATCCATGAATAGAACATGTAGCATTACTGTCCAGGGGAGTTAATGCATGTTGATGACTTTGACTGTGCAGGGTCTGATCTGGAACTGTATTCACTGCAATCCTTTATGCGCCCAACAATGAAGATAGAAGTGACTATCTAATCACCAAATTTTTAACAAGCTCAGCCTCCAGCTACGTGATCATCACTCTACATGTTTTATCCTTATTCACCTTATGTCCAATGTGGCAAGTGAAAGTATGGATCTCCAGGGAGAGAGCTCAACATATCGATTGGAAAGGAGGGCTCCAACCCAATTCGATGCAAGGTCCAAAACTTATGCAGAATCAAACACAATATAACAAATCAAATTTAAAATGAAGGGGTCAACATTGAGATACTCAGGAGGATTCTATAATGGACTGCAAACAAATCCATGAATGGATGTTAGATGCAGAATTGATGGTAGATGGGCACATATGTTGTACGGGAATGTTAACCAACACTGCAACATCAATATCTTCCACTCATTAGAGAAACTTTAATGAAAATAAAGCTTCCCCTACACTCTCAAGGATCCATAATGCTCTGATACCAAATATTGGTACAAGCAGGCTTGTCACATTGGAAATTATGAATTTATATTATGTTCGGCATACATTACAATCAAAACTAAATAGCTAGGGAAATATAAAACCGACATCCTATAAACTAGGAAGTCACACAACAAAACAACCTGTTAATAGCATTACAAAATAACAAAAATATATTGTTGAAACAATATAACAAACCTATATTATTAATAATGAGTTATAATATAACTCATATTAATAATATTACAATATATGCACTTATTTAAATAATGTGAGCACTATAATATTTTCCTCACATGTCATTAATGGAAAACATACTACAAACTAAATCACTTTAAAATGATACTTTGAATTTTATCATTCTCCCTCTTTCAGATCATTCTTCCTCAACATGATACTTGTGTCATTTGTTTATTCTCCCCATTTTGACATAAATGACAAAAAACAAATAGCTTTCTTGAACTGAACTTCAATGATGAACAATGAAATGTTGCCACTAAATTCTTGATACCAATGGTTGACACAACACACTCACCTTAGGATCATGGAGCATAATATATCAATTGTAGAAATAATTATGTTACCTTGTTCTTTATCGAGGATACCAAGTGTTATTTTCTTGTGTTATCTGCTCATTTTATCTTCTAACAAATGCTCAACAACCAATATATGAGGTAATATAGGAACATATTCTCCCTTTTTACATAAATGAGATACCTGTGACTTTATTGACTCTCCTTCTTTAATACTATACTTGAACCCACCAAAATTGGAAGAAATGGTTAGAAATATCAACCAAACTTGGAAGCAAAAACAAACTTTACATGTTACCCTTTACTCAAAGCATACCTCCTTTAAATTAACTCAAGACCACAAAACCACTCATCTTATCCTTGATATGACTAATAGGACTCATTAGGTCACCATATTATTGATACCAATAGAGAAATACCACTTTAACGCATGACAAGCTCAACATATGTCTGATACCAATGGACCAAGCTTGTCTACCAAAACTACCAAATGCAAGAAACAACAAACAAGATTTTATTACCTTTCATGCACCAATCAATACTTCTAATCTCAATCAACATCCTCAACCTATCTTCATGAATATCTTGGACTAACTTCCTACTCACGAGCTATAAAATCAACTTGCTTATCTCCCCCTTAGATAACTGATTCTTTCACAAATTTTTAGACTAATACAAAATGTGATTTTGCAACCTTCACATACTTGCTTGCCTTGTCACAGCTAATACAAACCTTCTCAAAACAAAACAAGGACCCCTTTCTTTGTCTTCATCAAATGTGCTCACTAAATATATCTAAACCCTATATAAAATGAATCAACACAATGAAAACTTTGGCATACCTTGTTATTTCAACTCAAAAATATCTCCCTCATTCTTTCTCCTTCATGAGACATTAAACCATGACATTTATCATGCATTACACAACAAACTAGGTCTCCACTTCAAGCTTTACTATGACATACCTCTCGTTATACCTAGAATTTAATAACTCGACCTATGTTATGTTGTTAACTTCCCGATCATAACCCTTGAAGTTACTCCTATGCGTACCACTATTTTCATGCTACAATGAGGAACTTTACAACCTTCCTTAAGCTTCATAATTTCACAAAGTGTTAACCCATATTTATAATCTTCAAACTCAGATCTCATAACACTTTATCATGTCTTACCTTCTTCATGTAATAAAACTAAGACTCTTTAACATATGCACCGATGCTCTATGTAATAAGAACACATACTTTTTCATGATGATCCTTCAATGAACAATGCTTGATATTGGTTTTCCATAACTTAACTATCCATGCCTAGATTTTTGACTTACTTTCATGTAATTATACCTTCAACATTATGATCCCGACCTCAAAAGCACTCTTCATGGATTCATTTGGGTCTCCATAACCTGCATACCTATATAGACTCAAATATCCTACAAACATATTGGTCTTATAGACCAATATCTTGTTCTTACAGACTTGAATTAGGTCACTAAACATACATTTTTCTCAAACATGCCTATCAAACTGTCTATCTCTACTTGCAAGCCTTCACACAAATTCTTGATGCTCATTAACTAACAAAACTCTATGATTGTATCGAAACAGTATAAAAACATATCACATAAACACAACCTTGTAACACCATACTCTTCAAACTATCTAACTACCTATTAATCTTTCAACATGATTTCATGATTCTTTCTCATAACACACCCGCAACACATATCATGGTGCTTCAAATTAGTGATGAATGCCTTTATGAATCCTAATAGAAATACCCTTATACTTTAGGGCTCTAGAACATCATGAACTCGTGGACATTCCTAGATCCCCATCACCTTGTAGTTTTGAGATTGATAATTTGTCCTTAGGATCCTTTTTTACTTGATAGGAACTTCTTACTTAATGAAGATAAGATTCTCCTTAATTTTACCTACACGAGCTCGTAGCAAGTACTCTTGGCACTGTTGCAATCTTCGGTTCATGTTCTATCATGGAACACAATACATCTTTTCTTATATACTTGATTAGAATTTGGCTTGACTGTTTAGTTTCCTTCTTCATCGGATTTGACTTTAGGTTATGGTTTAGTTCCTCTTTGACCTCAATCACAGGGGTTAGACTTCTTAACATACATATTATTATCTTTTCTTCCTTTTTGAACATTAGGAGATTCAATATTCTTTCTCTATATTGATGAATCATAATGAAAAATCTTACTTTATGACCAATATTTTGACAGTTATAGCAAACAACATCACTCTTACCTCTTGACTGATATGAAATAAGTTTCCTTCTACAATCCATAGCCCTATGTCCATATTCATTACATGAATAATAGTAACCTATGGAAGAACTTTCATAGTTCCACTAATACTCATTCCTTGAGAGACTTCTACATTCTCTTTCTTTATGACCAAACAGACTACATGTATAACAATAACAATTAAATGAACTTGCATACCTCATGGAATTTGGTTTTCTAATAGGAGTATTTATTTTGTTTCTATTGAAGTTGACCTTATTTTCAGCATTTACATCTTCCATGTTATCCTTTTGATCCTCTCCAAAGCTATGACCTGCATTTTCATCTTCATTGCTCTTCTTGTGGTCTCCAATGAAACCAAGACATGTCTTGTCACTAGAAGACTTCTAATAGCTCAACATGTCATTTAGAGCCTCAAATATCTTCTCAAACTTCAAAAAGTATTTAACCTACTTGTTTCTTGTTCTAACTCTTCCTTCAAGATCTTCATCTCTATTTCATTTCTTATACAGTCTTCTTCCTTAGTCTTTAGGAAATCAATCTCAGTCTTAAACTTGGTACACTCTTCTTCTTTGGCCTTTAGAGTTGTTGTCACTAACTCAACTTGAGTCTCATACTCTTTGATGATCTCTTCATGCTCATCACTCATGCAATTGATATGTTCTTCATATTCCTTGATCAAGGAATTCAAATTCTTGTTCTTATTTCTTTGATTCTTTAGATCATCTAGAGCACTTATCAGTTCTACCTCTAAGTTCACCTCAGCTTCTTCATATTCTGATTCTTCCAAGAAACTATTCAAACAGATGCTTCTTTCTTCCTCAAACATAAATATAACTTCATGGTTTTCTTCCTTGGCATCTTATTCATCATCATCTGATGAACTATTGTCACTAACATCAGATGAGTTATCACTACTATCTTCTTTGGAGTAGAAATTATTCTTGTTCTTGGATGATATTTTCTTGTTGTCATGCTTCTTGAATCTCCTTTTTTCATGATTATGATACTTCTTTTCCTTATCATGATGTTCTTCATGTTCTTCATTCTCATCCCTATTTTTGTTAGGATATTTTTTTTTCAAAATGACCAATCTTACCACATTCAAAACACTTAAATGGAATTTTTCCTTTGTACTTATCTGATCCTCTTCTTAGCCTTCTAACAAACATGGCCTCTAGCTTGTCATCATCAATTTCTAAATCAGATTTATCTTTTAACTTCTTACCTTGTGCCTTATTTTTAGCCTTGAAAGCAACATCCTTATTGGTAGGTCTTCCATCATTTGTTCTCATCTCATAGGATATTAGAATTGCATGAAGTTCATCCATATGCAGGGTGTTAAAATATTTTTCTTTTTCTACAATTGAGACCTTAGGATCAAAATTGGGTGTCAAGGATCTCAATATATTTTGGAAAACTACTAATTCCTCCATCTTCTCTCCAATACCTCTAAATATATTGACAAATTCATCAAATCTCAACAGATAAGCAGCAATATTTTCATCTTCCTTCATTCTTATGCTTTCAAACTATCTTGTGTAGGTCTATAACTCTTCCATCTTCACCTTGGTGTATCCTTCGTATATGGTCTGAAACTTATCCCAAACTCTTTTATTTGTATCACAATGAATGACCTTCATAAACTCAGTCTCCGAAAGACTGCATAAAACAACATTCATAGATTTGGAGTTTCTTTCACAAGCCTTCTTGACTATTGAATCAGTTGGTGGTGTAGAGGATATAGTATATGCAACATCCATTGATTTCCATATATCAAAACCTAATGACATCAAATAGTTCCTCATCATGATACTCCCAAAGTATAATTACTCTCATTGAAGAGAGGATACTTACTAGTTGAGATCCTCCTTGAGCTTGCTTACTAGCCATACATGTTCTTTTAGGATCATCTTCAAGCTATTAAAATTGTTCCAAAGGACCTGCTCGATACCAATTTTTGCAATCACAATCACTTAGAGGGGGAGGTGAAATATTGTCCTAATTTTTTTAACTTCAATTATTATAACTTGCATGCACCATCAAAGCAACCATTCAACATTCATTAACCATTATGAGCTTATTATGCATGAACAAATAATTTACAAGAGTATGAAATAAGGGAGAGCACACATGAACATATAATATATCTAGGAAACCCTCAAGGGGAATAAAACCCACTAAATTTTTCTTATATATATAACAAAATTCAAGATTTAGTGAAGCACTAACTCCACAAGGAGCACCAACCCCTAATTTATCTAGCACCAACTAGACTTTAGCAAACACCCACTTGCAAGGAGGCTACAACCCCATGCTTTATTAAAGCACAAACTCCATAAGGAGCAAAAACCCCTAGGGTTTTAGTGAAGCACCAAATCCATAAGGAAGACTCAAAACCAACTCAGCCACCTATGAATGTTTTCCACCTTCTTCTTGTTGTTATCTCAACAAATGATGGACTTCTTTGCTCTTCTCTATATTCTTCTCTTATTATTCTTGGTCTTCTCTTTATCTTTTATGTATCAACATGCACTTAGGCTTCTAGCACACACTTTGGTTCTCAAACAATAGTTCCTCTTCATACACAGTGCTCATCTCCTCCTCGAAGACACAAAATTGACTCATTTACTTACTCATTCATCTTCTTCTTTACTAGGTCATAACCATGCACATATCTATCTTCATCACCTGTAGGATGTTAATCATAGGATCATTTCTCTCCTCTTATGGTCTATAATATCTTATTCTTCTCTTACATGCACTACTTAGCTTGTATTTTCCACCTACACACAAGATTCTCAAATAAGCCTTTATATATACATGTCTTAAGAACATATAAACATATGTCAGTCATGAAAACAAAAAAACATATAGGTTAGACATACATATGCATATAAACATCTAAAAATCATGCAAGTAATCACACCACAACCTCCTTTTGGCCTACAAGATCTTCATTTGTCTTTTTACTCCTTTAGGAGACAAAAAGACCTACAAGAACTAGGTCTGCCACACAACAAAGAAACATGACATTTCTTCACAAAATTGATCATCTCCATAGCAAAAAAACTTTCAATAACATTTATAATGACCTCTTCAAACCTTATCCATGCTTTTCTAAGTCTACAACATCATTTCACACTATGTAACCTCCTTCAAAACAAGATTGCCCTATTAAGTCCTCAAGACCCGAATTCAAGAATGAACACCCTCAAACTGATCAACCATAACCAAATAAACATGTGAAAAACTACTACAAGACTTCATTAACATCACCTAATGCATTAGAATCTTCAACTCAAGGTATAAATACTCAAGATCATCTTTGTTGGGAACTAAATTGTGGAATAGTGTTATGATTCAATAACAAACCAAATCATGTAAATGTGGAAGTAGACAATTCCCCAAAATCTACAATAGTGGAAGCATATACTAAAAAATCTAAATCAAAACAAAGTACACACACATAACACAACATGTATCGTGGTTCACCCAATGTGGGCTACATCCACCAAAGATAGAGATCTCAATATACTATAATGAACAAGAGTACAAACCAACTCTTCCATACAAGAGTACAATGCATCTCTCCAAGAGTATCTCCTCCTCTAGATCTCTAAACGGATCTACATGAGTGCACTATAACCATGCCTCCAAACCACCACCAGATCTCACATAACCAGGAACTACTGCATCTCCAAACTATGCAACCAAGCTCTCTTGTGAATCTACAAACAAGACCTCTCAAATGGATCTACCAATGTGCAACCATAATTGTGCACCAAGAAGTAAGTCTTTCCTCCATCACTACATCAACATGTTCAAACAAGAAGAGAACCTCATCTATAATATTTGGATACTATCATGTACCAAAAAGCTATCCAATGAGCTACAAGACTAGATCTCTATGGACCAACAATACAACATGGTCTCATGGATCTATAGTACAAGATCTCACAACAACATGTGGATCTACAAGAAGAAACCCTATGTGCTTTGCATACTATGCAAGCCATTACATTGAGATAGAACAATACAAAGGAAATACAGTAGAATACATTACCCTCTTCTCACCATTCAGATGTACCTGTCATTTCCTTGTGTCTAACTTCTCTCCATGGAAGCTTTGTCTTCATGTACCCATTTTTTTATTTTTCTTCTTCTTCATCATCTCAACCAAGGAGAATCAATATTCTTACTCAATTATTCTTCTAACCCTATTTTCTAGCTTATATAAGCATATACAAACTTAGGGCATCTTAGATATGCATTTACAACCTTTAGATCACCTTTAAAGCAAAGGTTTAGATTTAATCTATGGCCAAAATAAAACATAGAATCACACAAGTCGACTAATATCAATTACCCGACCGATGTCGCTTTCCTCCCAGTGACCAATGTCGGTAACCCAACCAAATTCAGTCTCTATGTAAACTAGCAACCTATAAAACATGCTATTTGTGAAGCAATTTATCTCCACAACTCAAAAAAATTTCCCGAAAACACCAAAACTATCCAAAATGCCTTCAGACTGATGGTGGTGCCCATAATTGTCGCCTTTCATATTTGATTGATGATCATATGCCTTCCCAATTTCACCCTTGTTCTAGAAATTTTCAAGTGCTTTGGAAGTAAAGATAGTAAAATTTGTGGCTTGTTGTGGGAACAATCAACCATCCTTTACAAATTATGAATACTTATTCTTCCCGACAACCATGATAAGGAAATGTTTTGGAAATCACGAAGGTATTTTGGGCTATATTTTGTTTTGTCTTGGCATTTATGCAAAGTGTGGACCCACTACTTGGACTCGTGATGAGGGAGGGAAAACAATAAATGCTCGAGAGAAAGCACAATAATTTAAAAATTTGTTTCATCCCGAAGTGTGCAAATCGATGGTGTGACCCCGAGATCTCGATGGGATATTAAGTGCATTGTATAATCAGCATTTTAGGGCCTAAAATCATGTTTGCATCTCTCCCTATTTGGAAGGTTTTCAAGTTCATACAGCTGGCCTAGGCACCCAGTTGTGTGATGAATAAATGCTCATGTGGGCGTATAGTAGTAGAGGTTATGCCAAAATAATTAAGTGTATGGATTTGTTTGTGTTAGGAATAAACTTAGGTTAATTCATCATTTACTAAGTTGTAATGTTAAAGTAATTAAATGTTATTACTTTAACATAGTTAGCTATTAGTTAGCTATTATCTAGTTATCACATCCCTAGATTAGTGGGGGCTATACTACTATTAGTTTACTACTTTATAATGTTCCCATATGTTCCCGGATGTGATTAGTTAGGGGTAAAATGTTATTTCTGCACATTTGTCGTAGTTATTATATTTGATCCACTTTTCGTGGATGTTGTTATTATTGTACAATGTCTATAAACATTGCAACTTCTTCATTTGATATATATGAAGGGTTTCCAAAATATTGCATTCTTAAGATTTGGTATCAGAGTTGGTTGATCCTAGTCTCTATGAGGATCCCTCATCCTCTAAGGAGAGTGTGTTGCAGAAGGTTAAGGGTTCATTGCTGCAAGTTTGATCTTGGAGGAACCATAGTTTTCCCGGCCTCTTGGAAGCACATGCCCTACTTCATCACCATTAGAGATTTACACATAGTGTTGCAATAGAAAATTTGTAGATTAAAAAAATAATCAATAAATAAATTGACAAGTGTTTTTACCTTTGGTAGACTATTGAGGAGTATGCATAGCTCGCATCAAGCAAAAAAACATCGATTTGGAGGCCATCGAGTTAGATCTAGGTTACAGAGCCAAGTTAGCATTGATCTCCTTCAAGGAAAATTTGAGCTCACCGATTTGCAAGGGTTCATCACCGAGCTAAAATATTTTGTGGAGAAATCTCATACAGAGTTTTTGCAAAGTAGGTTGGGTTTTATCCCAATCCTAATGTCGAGTTGTGTAAAAATAAGGAGGGCAAGTTGATTCATAGACTTTGACCAAGTTTTGAGTTGGGTAGAGCCAACCTAGATGTTTTTGGTGAGTTGGTGGAGTCCAACACTAAGAGCCATCATGATTGAGCCATTTGCTAAGTTGAGCATTGGTTTTGGTGAGCCCAAACAATACGACTCAGATTTAAGCGCAAAAGTAGCCTCCTAGACATTCATGTGCTGAGCAAAGCTCGAATCGACCCCCGCACACAAAGTGATTTCCAAAAAGCAAAGACATATCTAGTCATCAATGAGGCCAAGCACCTCACTATGTAAATGATTCATTTATGCAAATGGTGAGTTGGGCGTTTGACACTCCAATGGACCTCGAGACTAGTAAACATAGTCCAAGAGATCCACTCAACTACGCGATCGATTTTCAACAAGGAAAGGCCGACCCAAATATTGAGCATAGTTTCATTATAGTAAGGAATTTTTGCAGTTAATCCTTTGATTAAACTTTGGCGAGTTTCATAACTTGCACGAATATTCAATCGACTCGCACATCAAGAGGTCAATCCTCCTCCACATCAACCATAACGAGCTCATAGACGTCCCATTTCATGGGCTAGGTTGGAGAATATCCTATAAAAGGCATCCAATTCGAACTCCCACATTGTCAATCCAACACTCTAAAACAATAAAAAAATCATATCAAAACAAAGTCACTCGTAGAGAAGCAACAAAAGAGAATAAAAAAGGGGCGACCAAAAATCAAAAAATCAAAACAAATTAGCGGCGGAGGTAAAAAAATAATAAAAACTTTGCAAACTCATTTTAGGAGAACTCTAAAACCACCCATGCTCCAATGTTGTCACATGGATGCACCACATAGGCCACAGTCACAATTTTCGAGAGGTAAGCGCTTTTTGCTTCTTTAAATAACATTTGTTGCACTTTATATGCAAAGCGCATAATGCACCTAAGTGGTTAGAAGAAAATCCTTAGAGAAGACAAATCGCGAGTTCAAATCCCTCTAAAAAATTATTTTTCCTTTATAATAATTTAGAGGCAGTTTTAGCAGCAGCCGCCATATTTAGCAGCCTCAAACCCCTACTAAGTGACTTGATCATAGCTAAATCCCACGCTAAATTTAGCAATAAAAGACCTACTTGGAGCCAAAAAATATTTATCTCCCAATTGGTCTGAAATATCATTTCGATATTTTTTTAAAGGAAAAGAGGCCAAAGAGCCCAAAAATAAAAACAAATTGCCTCATGGGAGACCTTTTTTGCACAAAAACACTTCACTAAAACTGCCATAACTTTCTTTTCGTTCAGCGAAAAATTACGAAACTATTTTTGTAAAATTCTAGATTCCGATACAAAATTCATAGAGCTGGTTTAGGGATATTTTGGTGGACCAATTTTTGTAATAAATTTTCAAAGGCTGAAATAAGGTGTAAAAAAGGTATAAAATTTGTAATTTTGTACTCACAATGTATCCCAAAAGGGAATTTTTCCATAGAAGAAGAGACAAAATTGTAATTGCACTATCATTATAAAGTGCCAAAACTTTTTCATTCTCATGGAGCTAGTTGTCTTCAATTTTCACTCAGAATTTAAGGGGAAAAGATGAAAGACTTACAAAATCTTCATTGATCACTCAATAGTGGTATTCCTTGCGGATTAGAGCAAACTGAATGGAGGGTAGTTTTTCGTGTCAGTGTCAATTTCAAGCTACGAGCTAACCCATTAGAGGTTTTTAAAACATTCAGAGCTACTCGTTTTTTTTTTCGAGCACACATGCCAACCCAAAAGAGGTTCCAGAAATCCAGAGATGGTTCCTAAGCCTAATCCATCTCTTACTTGCACCATTAAGAGGAAGTACCTTCATCCAACTACTCATGTTCGGATGAGATCTAGAGAGGCCATATTGAATTAAGGGAGGGAATGATAAAGTCATTTGATTCACCTTAGAATAGGTTTCTTTTAGCATGTGTGTGCTAATAAATGTTTACCTCGTGTAAACATATTTTTTTAGAGTTTTTCTCTCCTATTCACTTTAGACCATGATGAATTAAGGGGGAATGTTAGGAAAAAACTTAGGTTAATTCATCATTTACTAAGTTGTAATGTTAAAGTAATTAAATTTTATTACTTTAACTTAGTTAGCTATTAGTTAGCTATTATTTAGTCGACACATCCCTAGATTAGTGAGGGCTATACTATTGTTAGTTCACTACTTTAGCATGTTCCCAGATGTGATTAGTTAGGGGCAAAATTTTATTTATGCATATTTTCCATAGTTAGCATATATGATCCACTTTACGTGGATGATGCTACTATGTTGTACAATGTCTATAAACATTGCAGCTTCTTCATTTGATATGTATGAAGGGTTTCCAAAATATTGCATTTTTAAGATTTGGTATCAGAGTTGGTTGATCCCAGTCTCTATGACAACCCCTCATCCTCTAAGGAGAGTGTGTTGCAGAAGGTTAAGGGTTCATTGCTGTAATTTTGAGCTTGAGGAACCATAGTTTTCCTCGGCCTCTCGGAAGTAATCGCCTTGCTTCATCACCACTAGAGTTCTACATATAGTGTTGTAGATTAATTTGTAGTAGAAAATATATAGATTAAAAAATAAAAATAAAAATTGATAGTGCTGCTACATTTGGTAGATTGTTGAGGAGTATGCATAGCTCTACATCGAGTTGAGGCCACCAAGTTTGGATCTGGGTTACGCACCCAAGTTAGCATTGATCTCCTTCAAGGAAGATCTCGAGCTCACCGATTTGCAAGGGTTCATCACCGAGATAAAATATTTTTTGGAGCAATCTCATATAGAGTTGTTTGCAAAGCAGGTTGGGTTTTATCCAAATCTGGATGTCGAGCTATGTAAAAATAAGGAGGGTGAGTTGAGTCATAGACTCTAACCGATTTTTGAGTTGGGTAGAGCCAACCTAGATGTGTTTGGTGAGATGATGAAGTCCAACACTAAGATCCATCAGATCAAGCCATTTTCTCGAGTTGAGCATATGTTTTGGTGAGCCCAAACAACACAACTCGGACTTAAGCACAAAAGTGGCCTCTAGGACGAAGCTTGGATCGAACCCGCACACAATGAATTCTAGCAAAGCAAAGATAGATCTAGTCATCAATGAAGCCAAGCACCTCATTGTGCAAATGAGTCATCCCCGCAAACGATGAGTTGGGCATTTGACACTTCAATTGACCTAGAGACAAGTAAACATAGTCCAAAGATCCAACTCAACTACATCGATCATATATTCAATAAGATAAGGCTGACCCAAATATCAAACATAGTTTCATTATAGCTAGACGTTTTTGTAGGTTAGGCCTTTGATTAAACTTTAGTGAGTTTCAAAACTTGCACAATTATTTAGTCAAGTGCACATTAAGAGGTTGAACCCTCCTCCACATCAACCATGGTGAGCTCATAGACATCCCATTTCTGGCCATGTTGGAGTAGATCTTGTAAAAGGCATCCAAGTTGACCTCCCACATTGTTGATCCATCACCCCGCAATAATAAAAAAAAATCGAGATCAAAACAAAGTGACCTATAGACAAACAACAATGGGGGAATTAAAAAAGGGGGCGGCCAAAAATAAAAATAAATAAAATAAAAACAATGGTAGAGGTAAAAAGATAATAAATAAAATTACAAACTCATTTTAGGATAACCCAAAAACTGTCCATGCTCCAGTGCTACCATGTGGATGCACCATAGGCCACATGTCACATTTTCGAGGTAAGCGCTTTTTTGCTTCTTTAAATAACATTTGTCACTTTATAAGCAAAACACATAATGTGCCTAAGTGGTTAGAAGAAAAGATTTGAGAGGACAAGTCACGGGTTCAAATCCCTCCAAAGAACTGTTCTGATTTATAATAATTTAGAGGCATTTTAGCGAGAGCATATTTGGCAGCCTTAAACCCCTACTAAGTGACTTAATCACAACTAAATCCCACACTAAATTTAGCAATAAAAGACCTACTTGGGGCCAAAAATATTTATCTCCCAATTGGTATCATTTCGATTTTTTTGAAGGAAAAGAGGCCAAAGAGCCCAAAAATAACAAAAATTTGCCTCACGAGACGATGGAAAAGTGACAAGTCACGGGGATGGAATATGTATGGGATGCAGACAAACTAGTTAGGCAATCTAATGTCTTCAATACGCACTAGTGGAACTTGTGAATCTAAGGCAAAGAAGGCCCTCCTAACCTGAACTGGTGTGATAGATCGATCGCAAGGATGACTAATGCAAAGAAGGCTCCAATCAATATCGAGCTCTGGCGTGATTCGATCTATGGGTTGTGGAATACGTGGAAAATGACCTGGGATAGTTTCGTGTATGTCTCCAGATAAGGTCATATGGTGGATGGTAAATATAGTTGACTCTATGGATGATTCTCTGGCCTAGTCCAGAACTCTCTAGCTTTGTTAGCTGTTGTATCTAGTAAGGATAATTGTTCGATGATGATAGGTGGAAGTGGAGTGGATCTGAATACTAGTGTGCGTAGGCCAGTGTCTATGTCTGATTGACTTACGGATTTGTTGGGTTGCGGGATTTGTGGATCACAACCGTAGACTCTTATTTGTTGTGGTCTGGTTATGGTCATGTGTAGAATTAGTTCCTAATCCCTAGTATCCAATAATCATATGCTTTCTCAGCTTCTATATTTAGAATCAATAACTGTGATCTTCTCAGAATATCTTACAGGGCGTTCTTGCAACCTGAATTCTTAGGCTGGTATCTATATCTATGAGAATGTCTCCTGCATCTGGTTGTGGGACCAAAGGATCACAACCAAATGTTTTCTCTCTTTCAAACCCCTTTACAGTCATATGGATGTTTACCTAGGGTAATCTGTAGTTTGGTTGATTCGACCAAAACGTGTGTGCTCTTGTCGTCTTCTATGTTTAATCCGCTCAATTGGGAATTGATTTGTTGCAAGCTTACCATTAGTTCGAAGACTTGGATCCTAAGATTTTGATCTATATCAGTTATTGCTGTGATGAGATTGGGTTGGGGCACGATTGGCTCGAATACGTATTCTCTGGGCTCCCTAGGTCCCGTGATTGTCATACAAAAGAAACAATGTAAAAACGAACTACAAAAAAATAAATTTAACTACGTGAAGTATATCTATAGCATATATGATTTCTCTCTCCTTTTTTTATTTTTCTGATGAACTTTTATGAAGGAATTTTTAAAAGAGCAACTACTTTATCATACCTAGAATTTGACAATTAATCTAATGAACGAAATTAAAACAAACAAGATAACCAGTGTAGTGTATTTTATGTTATGCATGCAATTGTGAATCTATTCTAAACAATGAAATAATTGACTTAATCTATTTGCAAGGCTCTCGATCCTACCTCAGAAGTGAGGAGTGAATCATAGTTTCTCAGAAACTATCAATCCCCACAGCTTCCCTGGCAATATCGAGAGTAGAATTGACTGAAATAAAGTGATTGGCTACTTTATTTGATATGTTTCTAACTAGAACTTTGAAAGCTAGAACCTGGATTCTGCAGAACAGTGGTGAATCCGATGGTGTGTGTGATCTTGTCCCCTCAGTGTGATCTCCTCGTTCCTTCGTGTTCACGTGGATCCAGAAAAGCGTGTAATGCTAGCATCAACAAAAGTAGATATTGGGATAAAGGCAGCTCAAGATACAGACTGAATACAATGCGAGTAGGAGAGGGATAGCGCAAGAGTACAGAGCTTGGCTTATGCAATTCCTAGCGGGATTTATTGCGAGTCATGCAACATGAAACATCCGAACACTAAAACTATCTGTTTGAAGAACAAAACCTGCAACTTTAATGGCTTCTATATGAAAACAAACTATTCTACTCCAATGGATTGGATAAAATGATAACAACTTGCACAAGATGGATATGTGGCTTCCTAACAAAAAAACAATACTAACTAAGCATGCATGAAAGAAACTAAGAACTCTAAGAAAAATGAAAACTAAATCTATTGCAAAGAGAAATTCAGAGGCAAATTTGAGGGCCATTTGCTTGAGCACAAGCCAACTATTTATAGCATTTGCATTTACCCAAGGTAAAAACCAAATAGAACTCTTAAACTATAAACAATGGCAAAACACTATTCCAGGGAACCAGAATCATAAATGCAAGCTTATGGCGGTGAAAGAAAGCTGGTAAAACATTGAAATTACGTGAGTCGTGTTAAAAGAGCTTTCTGGAAAATGCGTAAAGGACCGCCACCCTGAGCAGGGCGGCGGTTACAGACCGCCGCCCTGTTCAGGGCGGCGGTCACGAGACCGCCGCCCAGGCAGGGCGGCGGTTTCATCACTGAAGAGCAAAAGGCCAAGAAAAGAGGGGAAAAGGGAAAAACAAAGCACGCGGGCTAAGCGGGGCATGCGGGATGTTAACGCACACTTGGAGATCTTTTCGGATCCCGAACACCTTGCGAGGAGACCTGTATCATCATTGGGGCACCTGTTACGTTGTTTCGGCAATACAATACCTTACAATTTTGGGTACGTACATATTGCCCCCTCGGAGAAGCATTTTAGCCATGAAGAGGCGTAAAACGGTGGGTCCAGTATGGCGGTCCCGAAATGGGAAGTTAGAAGTTATACCTGATACGTCCAGTGTGTTGAAATGACGCCGTCCAAAATTCCTGCTACCTGCAAAAATGAAAAAGAGAACTCAAGTGCAGATAGACACAATAGTTTGGAAAATAAACGCTAAAATAATAGGAAATGAGAACGTACCATTTGTGCGGGGATAAGAACTTACCTCCGTCGGCGCTCCAAACCTGTGAAAAAGGCATTTAAAATGAATCAGGGTGCTATATATATGAAAGTGGGCCCATTTTCCTATTCATTTGCGCGAGTTGATTTGATTGATTTTGAGCTCTGGAACCCACGGTGACGGTTTCTTGCGTGAGTAGAGTCAAAACGTCCGTGACGGGATAGTGATCATGCCTCCTGAGCGGAACATCGACCCGCGAGATCACAGGTTAGTTTTCTTCAATTTATCCTTTTTACCCCCTTAATTTTGAAATGCTAAAATCTTTGTCATGGGGGGGTAATTTTTGAAAATGTTAGTGTTAAAAGGTCCATCTAGGGGGGCCTACTGGGTAGGCTTTGTTTTTAGGTAAAATGGTTGTTTTTTTAGTGCTTTTAGGCTTTTTAGGTTTAAAAACCCGCGTGGGTTTTCGGGCCACGACCGCCGCCCCCACGCCCGGGGGGCGGTGGTTACACGCCCCGCCCTGTTCAGGGTGGCGGTTACACGACCACCACCCCTTAAGGCGGCGGTTACGAAACCGCCTCCCTGCTCAGGGTGGCGGTTTTGCACAGAATGCCAAAAGAACATCTGTTTGAGATTGTTTTTGCATTTTTAGCATTTCTACATGTTTTCATGATTTTTCCAGTATTATTCGGATGCTAACTTGCTCTGTTTTGTGTGTTTTTGGGTGTATGCAGGTGAGAGAGGAGTATATCGGTGGAGCCGAGAGAGGGAGTGTGACTGGCTCCCAGCAGTGTTAGATGCCCTCTCACAGGATGAGGAGGATACTCTTCAGAGGGCTGGTATACTACGTATATCACGCGTGCCCCACGTTGCTCCATCCAGTCACATTCTTTGTGACTTGTTCTCATATTGGGATGCTGATCGGAACACCTTCCGATTACCAGGGGTCCACGGTGAGTGGACCATTACTTTGGAGGATGTTTATCACATTCTGGGGGTCCCGATTATTGGGAGATGTCTCACCCTTGAGACAGCAGGTTCGCGGGCCCAGATAGCACAGTGGGCTTCCTATATGGGAGATGCAGTCATCTCCACGGGGTCGAAGAAGGGGGTTAGAGTTCGATCTATTCCTAGTTTTCCCATCCCCCTACTTCGCCAGGCCATTATGGGGATCCTTGCCTCGAGACTGATCGGGGACAAGGGAGGAGACACATTGTTATATTGCTGGTCCCCCATCATTGCACAGATAGAGGGACATGGCCGGATATATGCCTGGGGAGCAGACATACTTGGGACCACCTACCATGATTTATACAGGGTAGTCCATTTACAGGGGCAGTCCTTGAGCCACCCGACCCTAGTCATGAGTTGGGTCTATGAGCACTTCATCCCCTATGGCAGAGGTGTAGAGGTGGCAGATCCCGGAGCTGTGAGGGCAGCTAGATGGATAGATATGTCGGTGCTCCGAGCACCTCATCAGCCAATTGCTTCTCGACCCTTTGCCGACATGGAGGCCACACCGTATCAGACTATGGCAGGTATATGGGGCGAGGAGGCTCTTACTTTGATCTCCTGCTCCACCACAGGGCAGCTTATTGATAGAGTGGGGCGAGTGGAGATACACCCCTTTGGCCGAGTTCCTCAGCAGTTTGGCCTACCCTATATGGGCATGCTTCCCCGTAGCGCCAGTATATAGATCAGTCCGAGAGGCCAGAGGGGGGCCTAGAGGCCGGGGTTGGACAGTGGTTACTCCTGGCATTCCTATTGCGGCCAGGAGGGTAGTACGTGCTAGAGGGAGAGCCGGTGCGCCTCAGGCACCCTTGCTTCAGATTTCCGCGGGTCCTGCCCATAGCAGCGATGACCCCATTGAGATAGACTCCGAGTCGAGGAGTTTACGGGGAGAGAGAGAGGGAGGAGGAGCGATCTGAGTGGCATGACACTCGGGATATTATGCGGCGGCGAGGGCCGAGCGAGTGCGAGAGAGTGACTCGGTTTCGAGGAGCCACTCTCCCAGGGCCATGGCGGGGAGGATGAGTCCATTGCGGGGTGCTACGTTGCTCCAATCACAGGAGCAGCCCCTCGGTCGGCGGCATCATGTGGCGGTGCTGATCCTATAGATCCATCCTGAGGCACAGTGATCCGAGAGTAAGTTACCCTCTCTCCTTTTAATGTTTGTTTTTAGTTAGGATCTCCTTAGTTGCTATCTCTCCTTTTGTTTTATCTTGTATTTCTAATCTCTTGTTTGGTTTCTAATTTGTTTTCTCCTTTGTTTTGCAGAGACCGATGAGTGGCGGGACTTGATTCGCAGGGTATGCACCGATACCCTGATGATCCCCATGGAGAGGACCCATGCCGAGTTATCTGTAGATGTTGGGGAGCCCTCAGCAGCTGGTAGACACACTGACATCTTTTCCCCAGTCTGGCATGTGGCCAGGATGGTATCGACTCTCCACACGGAGCTAGCGGGGTATAGGATGGCCGAGCGCTTGATGAGGAGCCATTCTCGTGGTGAGACTGCGGCTGCCCCTCGGGATCCTGAGCCCTCCGTGCACTCAGAGCGCCGGCGTAGCCGGAGTCCTAGGCGTGGGCGTGCGCCTTCAGAGGGGTCTCGTAGGGATTGAGAAGCCACTTGGCTCTCCTAGATTTTGTATGATACATTCTTTTGTATATCCCGGGCTCTTTGAGCGTTTTGACCATGCTTAGTGCATGATGGCATTGTATAGAAACTTTGATCATTCATGTATATATATATATCTTTTTTGGATCAAAACCCTTGGCATTATGGCTTACTTTCCATTTCCAGTTTCCTTATGTAGATTATGATGTATGTATGCATGCTCTTTTAGAATGTATGCAATGGAGAACAAATGATGCAAGTGTTTATTTTCCTTTTGTATTTCATGATGCTGATATATGATAATGTAGATACAATGTGATTTTGAATCTTAGTTTCTTTAAGCAATTTTGATACTTCATATTTGTTTTGGCAAAGTGATGAATATAAACCGGTATGATGAGCAAATAAACCTGCCCCTACCCCCAACTCCACGCAACTAGTAAGATGCGAGGGCTCATCACCGAGAGTTGGGAAGGGCACAAGTTATGAGATGTGTTGAAATGATATTGATGAAAGATAGACAAAGCTTTGGCGGAACCAAATTAGGATACCACAAGCCCACTCCACTCGAGTGACTTCATAGTTTTGGATGCAACTTGCTTTGCGGTTTATCTAGACTTAGATCCGTAGATGGCCACATAGTAGACAAAATCTAGGTTATTAGGCTTTTAACTCTTTTGGAATTTTGGACATCTGATTCATTTGTTTTTGACTCAAAGACTTCGAGATTTGAATTGTTTGTGTATGACCTTTTGCATTTGTTTGTCAAGAGGACCCCCTACACTTTGCCCCATGCTACTAGTAAGAAGCGTGGGTTTATCACCGTGGGCAAAGCATAGGTGAGTAAGGGCATTTCCATCCTTTCCCAACCCTACGTCACTAGTAAGAGACGCAAGCTCATCACCAAAGGTTGGTGGGGCAAGGAAATGTGTAAAATTAAAATTTTTGTTTGATCAATATTTGACTTGTTTACTTGAGTAAAATGTCAGTATGTGCTTATTTCCAAAGAGATATATATGTGATAGATGTGACACCATGAAGCTTCTAGAATAGACCATAGGCAAGACACTTATCCTAAGAAGAAACCAAAAGTGAGAATAAACCTGCAGATCTTGGCATGGTTACCGTTAAGACTTTGTCATATCTAGCTTTATTTGATAAAATGATTCCGAGATAGTTTGATGATATCATGAAAATGGAGAAGTATGATTAGAGTGTTTATGCCAACAACATCATGAGTTTGTAATGAATTGCTTTGAGAACAAAATTCCTTGATCACAATTTGTGTATGAAACAAGCGGACAAAATGATCTTAATCTATATGAAGATGCAATGTAAATGTAATTATAAATAGTGCTAGTTGCTTACGCGTAGAACCGCTTGAGGTGTAGGGAATTGACTATTTCACCAAATTCCTCACCTTCCAGCGTACATAAGAGGTATGCACCATTTCCATAGTCCTTCATGACTCGGTATGGGCCCAACCATTTGGGCGGAACTTCCTTCCTTCACCGGTCTTCTTGTCGATCCGGCTTATCTAGCCTTAGAACTAGATCACCTTCATATATGTCGCGTTCATAGACTTTCTTGTTATCTTTGGCACATCCATCCGGCATAGGCTCTGTGCATTTTAACATCTAACCTAGCTTCATCTAGGCTTTCTAGTTGGGAGAGACGTGCTTCTCTGTAAGCGTCTTCATCCAGAATCCCTTGTAATGAAATACGGAGACTGGGTATTTCAACCTCAAGTGGGAGAACTACCTCTGCCCCGAATACTAGTGAGAAAGGAGTTGCTCCCATTGGTGTTCTTATTGAGGTTCGGTGGGCCCATAAGGCCGGATATAACTTCAAGTGCCAATCTCATTTGTTTTCTTTCACCATTTTAAGGAGAATGGCTTTTAGTGTTTTATTTGTCACTTCTTGTCCGTTGGCTTGAGGGTAATACAAGGAAGCCGTATGATGGCTTATTTTAAATTTATTGCACAATTCGTGAACTTCGTCATTCTTAAAAGAAGTTCCATTATCTGAGATAATGATTTGCGGGATACCATACTGCAAATGATTTGGTTCAAAATGAACTTGGCGATTACAAAACCCGGTACAGTAGTAAGAGGCATAGCCTCTACCCACTTGGTAAAATATTCGGTGGCCGTGATTATAAAATTATGGCCATCTGTAGACGAGGAGAGAATTTCCCTATTAAATCTAGGCCCCACGTAGAAAAGGGCCATGGAGTCGCGATTGGTTGTAGAGTTTGTGCTGGCATGTGGATCTCATGGGAGAACTCTTGGCACTTATGACACCTGCGTACAAACTCTACTGCGTCGTGTTCTAGAGTGGGCCAGAAATAGCCCATTCGATGTATTTTACGAGTGGTGGCATGGCCACCAAAGTGGCCTCCACACATTCCACTGTGAGATTCATGGAGAATCTTCTTGGATTCTTCTGTGTCGACACATCTTAGAAGCATTCCATCGAACACTTTCCGATAGAGCACTTGCTCTATAATGACGTATTTTGCTACGATAATGCGTAACCACCTTCTTTGTTGTGGTGTAGCCCCTTCTGGATACGTATGGTCCATGATATAATTAATGATATCAGTGTACCAGGGACACTCAGAGATAGGAGGTCTGGTTTCAATGTAGTATACGCACTCATCTGGAAAATCCAGATCTACTAGATCACCTCCATCTAATGGGTTATCAGCTAACCAATCCACGCGATGATTTGTCCCTTAACGGATTTCTGATTTACAAATGTTAATTCAAATTCTCCCATTAAGGTTATAAAACGTCCAGCCTTCTTAGACAAGGACCCTTGCGTGAGAAAAGTTCGTAAATGGTCTGTTTTTACCATGACCCTTGTTTCTTGATTTAGCATATAATGTCTTAAGCATTTGGTTGCAAAGACTATGGCGAGGCATTCTCGTTCTGCTTGTGTATAACGTGTTTCATAGTCGAGCAACGTTCGGCTAATGAAATAAATCACACGTTCTCTCTTGTCATCATCTTCTTGAGCCAACATACAGGCTAGCGAGACATTGGTAGCTCGCGAGTATAAAATTAACGGGTGATCTAGCTTAGGTGGCATTAGCGTAGGTGGTGATAACAAGAAACGCTTAACTGCATCAAAAGCTTCATTGCAATCTTCGGTCCAATCAATACTATAATCTTTCTTGAGTAGATTGTTGATTGGATGGATGGCGAAACTTAAGTCAGGATGAATCTCCGGATTGCACCAAGTTTTCGAAAATGACCTGATTCTAGATTCATTCGAAGGTGGGACCATTTCGAGGACAGCCCAAATTTTGGTTGGGTCAACATCTATCCCTCGTGACGATATGATGTAACCTAGGAGCTTCCCTCCTGTTACACCAAAGACATTTTTCTGGATTTAGCGTGACTCCGTATTCTATCAGACGTGAAAGAATGATGCGGAGTACTTCCGGATGGTCACAACGCTTCTTGGCCTTAGCCAACAAGTCATCTACGTAGGATTCCATGATTTTATGAATTAGATCGTGAAATATATATGTCATAGCTCACTGGTATGTAGCACCAGCGTTCTTGAGACCAAATGGCATAACAACATAGCAATAAGTTCCCCAAGGAGTTATAAACGTGGTTTTAGCTTGATCTTGTTCAGATATTCTGATTTGATTGTATCCCGAGAATCCATCCATGAGAGACAAAAGTTCAAATCCAGTTGTTGCATCAACAATGACGTCAATGGATGGTAATGGGAAGTCGTCTTTAGGACACGCTTTGTTAATGTCTCGGAAGTCTATGCAGATGCGTATCTTTCCATTTTTTTGAGAACGGGAATGATATTAGATACCCATTGAGAGTAATCGACTGGTTTGATGAATCCTACTTGGAGGAGTTTCATTACCTCCTCTTTTACCATGAGAGCTACTTTGGGTTTCATTGGTCTCGATTTTTGTTTAATTGGTTTTGCATCTGATTTAGTGATGAGGTTGTGCACCACAATGTGGGGTGCAACTCCTGTCATTTCCTTATAATTAAATGCAAACACCTTCTGATGTTCTTTGAGGATCCGAGTGTGTATTT
This sequence comes from Taxus wallichiana var. yunnanensis, assembly GCA_018340775.1. NCBI lineage: Eukaryota > Viridiplantae > Streptophyta > Pinopsida > Cupressales > Taxaceae > Taxus > Taxus wallichiana. Next base: position 635,647,868 of record CM031237.1, on the reverse strand, counting down.
CTACTTCTAATGGAGTTAACGAGGATCCTAACTTCAATATCCTTGGTTCATCTTCCGTTCCGATGTTAACATCAATTGTTTCTTCGATTAAAGAGGCATTACCTTCTTCAAACTCAGGTGGGGCTGGAGGTAAATCCAAATCGTCCCCATTTTCTACTGTGTATATGCTAGGTTCCATTTGCGAGGGAAGCTCCATCATGGGATTTCCGAAGTAGGAAGACGAATGTGGGATTAAGGACAAATCTATCATATGATAGGAGAGATGTAATGCCGCATAGGTGTTTAAGTAATTCAGAGTGGCCATATCACTATCAATGTGGTCTAGGATAGTAGATTTGTTTTCATTTCCGTTTAAAAGAGAATTTGTCATTGTTTTTATCAATGGTTCATCACGAAGGGATACTATGAAATGGGTATCCTCTAACTTACTGTTTGGAGTAAAACGTGATGCTGAAGTTGCTATTGAATCAGCGAGAAGATTTTTCTCTCGCGGGATTGCTTCAATTGATATGAAGTCAAACTCCTTGCTTAAATTCAATACAGCTGTTTTGTAAAGCTGTAAGTGCTCGGCTTTGGTTTCATATATCTCAGAGACTTGGTTTGCTACCAATTGTGAGTCTCCTAAGACTCTGATGTTATCAACACCGATTCTCTTAGCTAAGATGAGGCCAAGGAGGAGGGCTTCGTACTCAGCGCCATTGTTTGTGCATTCAAAATTTAGTTTAAAGGCAAATGGTAGGACTTTCCCCTCGGGAGAAGTAAGGATTATACCTTTGACTCCATAACGACATCTAGCCCCATCAAAATGGAGAGTCCAATATTTAGCTGGGAGTATAGATGTTGGGATATTTGTTGTGTTAACATCTTCTACCTCTACCATGCAGAGATCTACCGCTGGGAGAGAACCGACACCCAGGGAATATCCCACGCCTACAGAATCAAATGGTAAGAACATTGGTAGATCTTGTTCTATCAATTCAATGATTTTTGTAGTAGTTCCTAATGATATTGTTTCTACGTGTTTAGCCTCATCTTTGGGGTTGGGGTTGCCTTGGCTAGGCTCATAGTTTCAAGATCTGTCGTAGGTACCAACTTTTCTTTTGGTTTTGCGTCGGTAGGTTTATTAAGTTGGTTTGTTGGGAGTTCAAACTCCGAGTGCATGCCTGGTCTTTTCTTTAAGTCAGCTAGGTGTACATCGAATGGTTTTGGATCACCTTTGGCTACAAATATCTTCCTAAGTGTAAAAACCTTACTTCTTGAAATAGCGTAGAAGGGATTGCCTTCATGCGGTGTATCCATGGTCGTAGAGGATCATATTATAGTTAGTTTCCCGATCTATAATATAAAACTCAGTCAAGATGGTTTTGGGTCCTAAGGTGACCGGTAATATTATAGTTCCAACCGAGGTGGCTTTAAGGCTATCATAGCCCCTTAGTGTGTTTCGAGTTGTGGAACAATTGGTTTCTCCATACCCTAGCTTTTGAAGGAAAGAGAAGGGGACTATGTTAACCGCTGCCCCATCGTCTATCATTGCACACTTTACATAGTTGTTATAAACCCATACTTGCAAATGTAAGGCTGGATCACCTCGGCGTGCGATCTCAGCATCTGTCGGCATTTTGTTTATCTCGAATATGAATTCGACATCCCTATCCGCCTGCCCTGGAGGATGAACATCAAAGTCTATATGATTTACCTGTGTTTCAGGAGGTGGAGTGATGTTAATTAAATGACCTAAACCTAATGCTTCTAAAAGAGCAGCCCTGTGGGCAGGAGAGTTCTTTAGTAAGTCTAAAAATGAAATGTGCGAGAAGGTTTTTGTTAGGTCATTAATTAAATCATAGGCACCCACAGGCTTTGCTACTATTTGTTGGAAGTTATCTATCCCTGGCGGTGGTGGCTTGGACTTGGCTGAGAGAAATACTCTCGCGTCCTTATTACAGCTTCGATGGGTAGTTCGGCGTCTAACTCTACTAAACCGACTATCTTAGGTCATGGCTGACTTCCTAGTTGTGGCGCAACTAATGGATTTAGCGAAGTTGAAGCTTCATGATCATTGTTTCTGTCATTTACTCTTGTTCATCCCGAGTTAGATTTAGCTTTGTTTGTTATCGTGATTTGGGAGTGGATCATTAAAGATCTTCAGGGGTGCGTTTTGAGGGGAAACTACCCCTGAAAAAGTATTTGATGTTGGTGACGTAGGATCTGCCAAGAACATATCCATGAAAAGTTGTCTTTGTTCATTTGGCAAGCGTTGCATGAATTTATTGTAGTCACGGCACGTTCTAGTGTCATGGCCCCGAATTTTGTGGAAACCACAATATGAATTAGGATTGTAATTCCTAGTTTGTTGGTTTGGTGCGTATTGTGGCCCAAAATTTTGATCAAACCGTTGTCTATTAGGATTAAAATTTTGCGTTTGTTGTCTTTGGTTTGAATTCTGGTTTTGGTACCTAGTTGAATTTTGGCTTGGACCTTGTGTGGGATTTTTCCATTGTTGTTGTTGTTGTTGTTGTGGATGGTTAAAATCCACTGTATTGATTATCGGGGTAAAGTTGTTGTTTCGTTGGTTGTTTATTTGTGATGGAGTATTGACAACATTTACCTTCTTAGGCTGGTCGGTTACTCCATCTGTTGTTACACCCGATTTTTATTAAGGATTTTAGGTCCTTGATTGACGTTCGTGGTAGTAGGATAAGTTGTAGTGTTCTGGTTGGAGGTGACTAACCTCCCATTTGCTCCATATGTTTTGTGACCACTATCAATTGCCGCTTGATCTATTCGAAGAGCACTCTCAAGTACTTCATCGTAAGTTCTTAATGGGAACTTCTAGACTTCTTCCTTCACCTCTCTGCTAAGAGAATGAAGGAATAAATCACATAGTTCCATTTGATCCATGTTTGGAGCACTTGCCGAAGAATAAAGAACTGTATGCCACCTTTGGATGAAATGGGCGACAGATTCATTGTGTTCTTGCTTGATGTGTAAGAATTCCCTGATTCCTGTCCTTAATAATTTGTTCATGTCAAAGGCCTTGATGAATTCTGACACGAGCTGCTTGAATGAATGGATGGAAGCCTCAGGTATTCTATAATACCAATCGAGAGCGATGCCTTCCAAGGTTTTTGGGAATATCTTAGCAACAACCCCATCCCATGGGAGTAGTTCTCGAATGGCTATAGCGTAAGCTTTGATATGTGCATTTGGATCTCCCTCACCTTTGTATTTGGGCAAGTCGGGAAGAGGTCTTGGAAGCATGACACTTCGTATGGTGAAATCTAAGGGCTCTTTCAAATATTCTGAATAAGTCCCTATCGCATAGGTTTCGACCATTGATGGTACTTGTTGAGGGAGCGGAGGTGGAATGGGTTGTTGATATGGCGTAGCGTATGCGTTGGTAGGGGCATAAGGAAACACCTGTGTTTGAGCAAACATGCTGGGAGAGGAGAACATATCCCCTTGTGGTGATTTGGAGTACATGTTTAAGTATGACGGGGTATTGTCCAGGAATGGATTGTTTTGTACTAGACCGGGAGGAACAGTGTTAGAGATGGTGGGTCTAGTTGGCGTTTGTTGTGAATACTGAGGAGTCATGCCTAACGTGCCTACTCTCGGTGAGGAGGTCTAATTGGCTAGGATGGTGTGGAGGATTGGAACTTCCTGCTTGCATGAATTGAGAATTTTGACCTGTTTGGGTAAGTTCTAACTCCCTAACCTTTTCTACTAGAGCTGAAATGACTTCATTTGGTGAAGTCACAATACTTTGCCTTGATGGCGTTTGTTGTATATCATGGTGTTGCTTAGGCATGTGATATCCTGCTATGAACTGATCACTGCCCTGCCAAGTTTCCCCGAGGGCATTTCCTATATGACGTGGTATGGAGGTATTTTCTTGGAAAGAGATTTCAGGTTGTGTTTGTAAACCTCCTATAGGTGGGTACATACTTGAGAATGTTGTTCATTCCTGGCATAACGTATTGAATGTTCATCATCTAAACCCAGGTATGAGTCTGATTGTCTACTAATTTGTGGTCTAAGCAGCACCTGAGGAGATGAACCAGATTCTCCGGTGAACGTCATATTATTCGAGCCTGAAGGCTCTGTTTGTTGTGTTTGAGCGAGCTGATCTAACTCCTCAGTTTGAAAAGATGAGTTATATCTGATCCTTGGAGTTTGTGTTGACAACTGGTTAGCTGAGTAGTTGTCACCCCATACTGAGAGTGAGGGTGATGATTGCCTATTTTGTTGGGCGTAGTATGCCTCAAGGCCCAAGAGGGGCCTGCCATATGCATCGAATCCCGACATATTCGGGGGTATATGAATACCCGCAGAATAATGGGAAGGAGCGAAGGTGATGGTGAAAGCTAATGAGGTAGTAAAGATGAAAGAATCGTTTTTAATTTGAAAGAACCAGTAGAAATCTGACTCCAGACTAGAAAGTAGAAAGGTTCACGTCGGGTTCACCAATTTTGTATGATGGAAAAGTGACAAGCGAGCGTGGGAATCTACAAGTAACTCTTCCTCGCACACCCGACCTCCCGAGGTCGTGCCGAGACAGCCGGTGGGGATGGAATATGTGTGGGATGCAGACAAACTAGTTAGGCAATCTAATGTCTTCAATACGCACTAGTGGAACTTGTGAATCTAAGGCAAAGAAGGCCCTCCTAACTGAAGGTGTGTGATAGATCGATCGGCAAGGATGACTACTCGAAGGCTCCAATCAATATCGAGCTCTGGCGTGATTCGATCTATGGGTTGTGGAATACGTGGAAAATGACCTGGGATAGTTTCGTGTATGTCTCCGAGATAAGGTCATATGGTGGATGGTAAATATAGTTGACTCTATGGGTGATTCTCTGGCCTAGTCCAGAACTCTTTAGCTTTGTTAGCTGTTGTATCTAGTAAGGATAATTGTTCGATGATGATAGGTGGAAGTGGAGTGGATCTGAATACTAGTGTGCGTAGGCCAGTGTCTATGTCTGATTGACTTACGGATTCGTTGGGTTGCGGGATTTGTGGATCATAACCGTAGACTCTTATTTGTTGCGGTCTGCTATGGTCATGTATAGAATTAGTCCTAATCCCTAGTATCCAATAATCATATGCTTTCTCAACTTCTATATTTAGAATCAATAACTGTGTGATCTTCTCAGAGTATCTCACAGGCGTTCTTGCAACCTGAATTCTTAGGCTAGTATCTATATCTATGAGGGTGTCTCCTGTCATCAGGTTTGTGGGACAGGATCACAACCAAATGTTTTCTCTCTTTCAAACCCCTTTACAGTCATATGGATGTTTACCTAGGGTAATCTGTAATTTGGTTGATTCGACCAAAATGTGTGCGCTTGGTCATCTTCTATGTTTAATCCGCTCAATTGGGAATTGATTTGTTGCAAGCTTACCGTTGTTCGGAAGACTTGGATCCTAAGATTTTGATCTATATCAGTTATTGCTTGTGATGAGATTGGGTTGGGGCACGATTGGCTCGAATACGTATTCTCTGGGCTCCCTAGGTCCCGTGATTGTCATACAAAAGTAACAATGTAAAAAAAATGCAATGAAAATGAAATTTAACTACGTGAAGTATATCTATAGCATATATGATTTCTCTCTCCTTTTTTTGTATTTTCTGATGAACTTTTATGAAGGAATTTTAAAAGAGCAACTACTTTATCATACCTAGAATTTGACAATTAATCTAATGACGAAATTAAAACAAACAAGATAACCGAGTGTAGCTATTTGTCTGTGCAATTGTGAATCTATTCTAAACAATGAAATAATTGACTTAATCTATTTGCAAGGCTCTCGATCCTACCTCAGAAGTGAGGAGTGAATCATAGTTTCTCGAAACTATCAATCCCCATAGCTTCCTTGGCAATATCGAGAGTAGAATTGACTGAAATAAAGTGATTGGCTACTTTATTTGATATGTTTCTAACTAGAACTTTGAAAGCTAGAACCTGGATTCTGCAGAATAGTGGCGAATCCGATGGTGTGTGTGATCTTGTCCCCTCAGTGTGATCTCCTCGTTCCTTCGTGTTCACGTGGATCCAGAAAAGCGTGTAATGCTTGCAGCATCAGCAAGTAGATATTGGGATAAAGGCAGCTCAAGATACGGGCCCAATACAATGCGAGTAGGAGAGGGATAGCGCAAGAGTACGAGCTTGGCTTATGCGATTCCTAGCGGGATTTATTGCGAGTCATGCAACATGAAACGTCCGAACACGAAACTATCTGTTAAGAACAAAACCTGCAACTTTAATGGCTTCCTATTGAAAACAAACTATTCTACTCCATGGATTGGATAAAATGATAACAACACTTGCAAGATGGATATGTGGCTTCTAACAACAAAAAAACAACACTAACTAAGGCATGCGATGAAAGAAACTAAGAACTCTAAGCAAAATGAAAACTAAATCTATTGCAAAGAGAAATTAGAGGCAAAATTTGAGGGGCCATTTGCTTGAGCACAAGCCAACTATTTATAGCATTTGCATTTACCCAAGGTAAAAACCAAATAGAACTCTTAAACTATAAACAATGGCAAAACACTATTCTAGGGAACCAGAATCATAAATGCAAGCTTATGGCGGTGAAAGAAAGCTGGTAAAACGTTGAAATTACGTGAGTCGTGTTAAAAGAGCTTTCTGAAAAATGTAAAGGACCTCCTCCCCGAGCATTGGCTGCTAGGTACCGCCGCCTGGCGGGCGGGCCACGAGACCGCCGCCTTGACGGTCACCCCGCCCGGGCGCGGGCTAGCGGTTTGAAAGGCCAAGAAAAATGGGAGAGCAAAAGGCCTAGAAAAGAGAGGGGAAAAGGGAAAAGAGACCTTTTTGCACAAAGAATCACTAAAACACATAGGGGGCTAAGCGGGGCATGCGGGATGTTAACGCACACTTGGAGATCTTAAGGCAGCTATTTAGATGAGATCTAGAGAGACCATATTGAATTAAGGGGGGGTTAATAAAGTCATTTGATTCAACTTAGAATAGGTTTCTTTTAGCATGTGTGTGCTAATAAATGTTTACCTCGTGTAAACATATTTTGTTTTAGAGTTTTTTCTCTCCTATTCACTTGAGACCATGATGAATTTAGGGGGGAATGTTAGGAATAAACTTAGGTTAATTCATCATTTACTAAGTTATGATGTTAAAGTATTAAATTGTGTTACTTTAACTTATTTTTTAGTTATCTATTATCTAGTTGTCACATCCCTAGATTAGTGGGTGTTATACTATTGTTAGTTTACTGCTTTAGAATGTTCCCGGATTTAATTAGTTAGGGGAAATATGTTATTTCTGCATATTTTCCGTAGTTATTATATTTGATCCACTTTTCGTGGATGTTGTTATTGTTGTAAAATGTCTATAAACATTACAACTTATTCATTTGATATGTATAAAGGGTTTCCAAAATATTACATTCTTAAGATTTGGTATTAGAGCTAGTTGATCCTAGTCTCTATTAGGATCCCTCATCCTCTAAGGAGAGTGTGTTGCAGAAGGTTAAGGATTCATTGCTGCAAGTTTGAGCTTGGAGGAACCATAGTTGTCCCGACCTCTTGGAAACACATGCCCTGCTTCATCAACACTAGAGTTCTACACATAGTGTTGCAGATTAATTTGCAGTAGAAAATCTATAGATTAAAAAAAAAAAAAAATTGACAATGTTGCTACATTTGGTAGATTGTTGAGGAGTATGCATAGATCTGCATCAAGCTACAAACATCGAGTTGGAGGCCACCGAGTTGGATCTGGGTTGTAGAGCCAAGTTAGCATTAATATCCTTCAAGGTAGATCTTAGCTCACCAATTTGCAAGGGTTCATCACCAAGCTAAAATATTTTTTCGAGAAATCTCATACAGAGTTATTTGCAAAAGAAGGTTGGGTTTTATCCCAATCTTGATGTCAAGCTGTGTAAAAATAAGGAGGGTGAGTTCATTCATAGACTCGACCAAGTTTTGAGTTGGTTAGAGATAACCTAGATGTGTTTGGTGAGCTGGTGGAGTCCAACACTAAGAGCCATCGAGGATCGAGCCATTTCTTTGAGTTGAGCATTGGTTTTGGTGAGCCCAAACAATACGGCTAGGATTTAATCACAAAAGTGGCCTCTTAGACATTCTTGTGCCGAGTGAAGCTCAAATCAACCCCGCACATAGTGAATTCCAGCAAGTCATCAATGAGGCCAAGCACCTCACTTTGTGAAAATGATCCATCTTTGCAAATGGTGAGCTAGGTGTTTGACACTCCAATCGACCTAGGGACCAATAAACATAGTCCAAGATCCACTCAACTACGTCGATCAAATATTCAACAAGATAAGGTCAACCCAAATATTGAGCATAGTTTCATTATAGTGGGCATTTTTACAGTTAAGCCTTTGATTAAACTTTGGCGAGTTTCACAACTTGCACAATTATTCAATCGACCTACACATCAAGAGGTCGAACCCTCCTCCACATCGACCATGGTGAGCTCATAGATATCCCATTTACGGACAAGTTGGAGCAGATCCTATAAAAGGCATCCAATTCAACCTCCCACATTGTCAATCTTGCACCCTACAATAATAAAAAAAATAGATCAAAACAAAGTGACTCAGTAGACAAGCGACATAGGAGAATAAAAAAGGGGGGCGGCCAACAACAAAAAAAATCAATACAAAACAACGGCGGAGGTAAAAAATAATAAAATCTTTGTAAACTCATTTTAGGAGAACCCTAAAACTGCCCATGCTCCAGTGCTGCCACATGGACACACCACATAGGCCACATGTCACATTTTTCGAGGTAAGCGGTTTTGCTTCTTTAAATAACATTTGTTGCACTTATTATGCAAAGCGCATAATGTGCCTAAGTGGTTAGAAAAAAAAAATTGGAGAGGACAAGTCACAGTTCAAATCCCTCCAAAGCATTGTTTTTGCGTTATAAAATTTTAGAGGCAATTTTAGCAAAGATGCCAAATTTAGCACCTCAAACCCCCACTAAGTGACTTAATCACAGTTAAAGCCCATGCTAAATTTAGCGATAAAAGACCTACTTGGGGCCAAAAAATATTTATCTCTCAATTGGTCTTAAATATCATTTCGATATTTTTTTGTAAAGGAAAAGAACCCAAAGATCCCAAAAAAATTTTAAAAAAAGTTCCTCATGGGAGACCTTTTTTGCACCAAAAAAATGCTCACTAAAATTGTCCTAACTTTCTTTCAGTTCAGCGAAAAATTATGATTTTTTTTTTGTAAATTTCTAGATTCCAATATGGAATTCATAGAGTTGGTTTAGGGAGATTTTGGTGGAATAATTTTTTGTAATACATTTTCAAAGGTTGAAATAAGGTGTAAAGAAGGTACAAATTTTGAGATTTTGTGCTCACAATGTATCCCAAAAATGGAAATTTTCCACATAAGAATAGACAAAATTGTAATCGCACTATCATTATAAAGTGCCAAAAAAAATCATTCTCATGGAGCTATTTGTCTTCGAGTTTTCACTCAGAATTTAGGGGAGAAGATGAAAGACTTACAAATTCTTCATTGATTGCTCAATAGTGGTATTCCTTATAGATTAGAGCAAAGTGAATGGAGGGTATTTTTTCATGCCAATGCCAATTTTGAGCTACGAGCCAACCCAACAGAGGTTTTATTAAGCCAAGATCCAACCCAACAGAGGTTTTCAAAATGTTCGAGCTACTTGTTTGTTTTTGAGCACACGTGCCAACCCAAAAGAGGTTCCAGACATCCAGAGACAGTTCTTGAGCCTATTCCATCTCTTGCACACTATTCAAAGGAAGTACCTTCATCCAGCTATTCCTGTTCAGATGAGATCTAGAGAGACCATATTGAATTAAGGGGGGGAATGATAAATTCATTTGATTCACCTTAGAATAGGTTTCTTTTAGCATGTGTGTGCTAATAAATGTTTACCTCATGTAAACATATTTTGTTTTAGAGTTTTTTCTCTCCTATTCACTTCAAACCATGATGAATTAAGGGGGGGAATGTTAGGAATAAACTTAGGTTAATTCATCATTTACTAAGTTGTAATGTTAAAGTAATTAAATTTTATTACTTTAACTTAGTTGTTAGTTAGCTATTATCTAGTTGTCACATCCCTAGATTAGTGGGGGCTATACTATTGTTAGTTCTTGCTTTGAAATGTTCCCGATATTACCGAATGTGATTAGTTAGGGGAAAAGTGTTATTTCTACATGTTTTTCGTAGTTAGTATATTTGATCCACTTTACGTGGATGTTGTTCTTCATTATAAATGTTTATAAACATTACAACTTATTTTGATATGTATGAAGGGTTTCTAGAATATTGCATTTTTAAGAGTTTGCGGTCAATAACTATAAAGAAAAATAATAACATATTCGAACTATGTTCAAATAAAAGAAATATATATATTCCATGCATTGAAGAGGAAATAAAAAAATTGGGATGATGAATAATAAAAGCAAAATGGGGTTCTATTATAGGGGGCCTACCCTCTAGAATATACATATACACACAAAAGATGGAAATATAGGAGATTATATAATAATATATATATTAAGGTTCTATGGTTGTTATCTCCCCAGGAAGGGTTGACATACATTTTAACACATGGTCCCTGCGATAAATAAATTCTTCATGAACCACGATGCTGAAAAAAATTAATGTCCCCACCGGCCCCATGACATCCCCTTTTCACATAGCTCTAGAACTCCCACCTATGGCACATTGTCAGATACGGGTGAGTTCTTTTTTCCTCTTGAGTGAGTTTAACCACTCGAGAGGAGATCCCCCTCTTATGTATGTTTTGTTCTTTCTTCCAGGTAGAGAGTCAAGCCACAGGGAAATTGAGTTGTTCTGCTACAAGAGACTTCTATCATAACTCTTCTTTTCTTCAAAGAAGAGTCATGGGTGCACACCGTAGACCATATTTCAACAAGGGCCATCTCAAGGGGATATCTCAAGGGCTGAAAATCATTTATCTATTTCTTTTTCATGCGCCTTGGGAGTTTTTCTCATTCTTTTGGGGTGGGCAATTTGGTTTGGTATTGGGAGTTATGTGTTCAACAAAAGGGGATCATAGTAGGATTTTAGCATGTTTTAGTGGTCATGGTACACATGGGGATAGTTGTGAAACCAAATTTTTTCATGCAACTAATTTTCAGGAAATGCTTGGGTGGATAAGGTGGTAATATAGGAATTGAAACAGAGGGGATGAATCACACATTTCAGCTAACATGGTCAAGCATGACTAAACCATGGAGTTTTGGGATGAGTCATTAGGGGATTTTTTTGGCTTTGGACACACTTAAAACATGAACAATGAAGGCTTTGTTCGACCAATTAGTTGGAATAATTCACCCAAATTGGGGAGTTCTTCCTCAATGGGACTTGCTCCTAGAAATGAAGAAGCCATGACAAATGGATTATTGATAGAAACATAATATAGAAGGCTCTATGGAAATTAGGTGGTAAATTGGTGGTCTAGTGAACTGTACTTAAATAAGCATGTCTTCTAAGTTGACATGTTTGAGAAAATCATATCACCATCAATGTTGTATCCTTTGAAAGTGTGGGAGTTATATCATGATTGATTAGTTATGTGAAACATGTCACCGGGGGATGGAGTAAATGTTCGTGCCTTTGAAGATGTATTGTCAATTTAAATTTATTAGCCACGTCACATTTATTCACATATGAAAGATTTGATATTAGATTAAAATGAGGTGGAAAAGGTAACGCCTTGTCATTATTACCATGATTGTGATAGGTGGTGGTGGGAGGAATTGAGGGATGTCATGGACAAATATTCCCCGATATTCTTTAGAATCTCTGGGAATTGGCCTTAGTGTCGATTAGTTGGAATCGAAAGAATATTCTTAAAAACCCTGGATGGATAAGGATATATATGAGGGTTCAAGGTTAAGGAGGAGAGACCGGTTTTCTTCAAGAGAGAATACTCTTGAAAGGAGGGTTGGGGATTTTTCGGATGCATCATCGACCGTGGAAGGTTGTAGTCTTTTAATGTAGGTTTCATTTTACCCATTTACTTAGAATTCATGTTAAGGTGATTGCTCATGTATAATCATTAACAAGATTTGAGAGCAAAAATATATGTTTCCCTTATTTTTCTCAAGTTTAATGGGTTTTCCTAAACGGCCTCTCTTTGGGATTACTATGGTTTTTTCTTATTGTGAAATGATTTTAGGGGTAAAATGATATGTGTATTTTCATTTGGATTTCATGCAAATTATGGCTACAATTTCATGTGAAAATACCATATAACTACTTAGCTTTTGTTAGGATGGTGTGAAAGATCTATATCTTTTGGGTGTACCTAAGGATGTTATCTCTGCGACCTATAAAAATTCCCTACAAACTAAGTAAGACCGAGCGATTTTTTTATGTATCTTGGGGTCGCTTTATTTAGAATATCTAACATGATATGAACATGGTGATTTAGCCTTAGGTTTACTCGAGCTAAATTATTAGGAATCGGATCTTTTATTTGCTTGGAGGTTCCTTGTAAATCATTTTCCTATGATAGACCCATTTTGTGTTTTCTTTAACTTCATGTAATGACAAGGGCATAAAATAGTTGATAAGTTTCTTGACCTTCCCAAATTTCCCCTTTGAGTTTCAGTTCTTCCTCTTTACAATCATATCTCCACTTTATAAAATTACGCTAATTTCTTCAAGTCTCATTTATGTTCGTGCAGATCTCACCTTATTTGTTTATTTTACACCAATCCACTTTTGAAAATACATTGGCAATGCACACACCTCAAGTTTTTTCACTCATCATCTAAAATAATTCATGTGTGGATCATTCCAAACCTTCTTCTAGTGACTGTATTGAGGTTCCCAAAATATTGCGGTGCTTTGTGACCACTCTTTAAAGTGAGTGTTGCATTCGGTGGCTACATCCGAATCCCGATTGATTGTTCTGAAAACTCGAGACATTACCCCAATTTCCCCTTTTCCTATATCATTTGGGTCACATATTGGGTCCTCTCACCCTAACTTAGGTAGATTCAAGTAGCATGGAAATCATCCACATCCTTTATTAAGGTGCCTCCCCATCACTCCCTCGCCAAGAGAGTGGACGGGAAAGAGGAGGAAGACCCCTTCCCTAGCTACATAACAACAATTCGTGTGGGTCCCTACCTCTCACCCCTGACCTCCATGCATCTATTCCTACCTATCTCCCTTGGGTGTAAATGTGGGAGCCAACACCCTTATAACATCGTTGTCGGGACATGTCTAATCAAGTCATTGATTACCTAGGTTTTCTGCTTTTACTCTTCTTGTCCTATTTTATGTAATCTTAGGAATCATGTGTTGGCATATTCTATCTTTGGGGATTCGTGTGATTTATTTTTTTATGGTCATGACTCTAGTGCTGATTCTATTATATTTTTTGATGTAGTGGACCAATATTCTTCATTTGATGTATTGCAATTGATTTTTGTGTCGTATTTGAGTCTCTGTGTTCAATTTCTACCATTATGTTCCTTATAATTCATGAGGTAAGTGTGTATTTGTAAGAATTATATCTCTATGAACCTATCCATGAGCATCTATGATAGTGGTGATGTTTGTTTTCCTCCTAGAGTACCTTTCATATCCAATACTTTTCAAATCCATGTCGTAACTAGGCTCAAATTGCCTATTTTTCAAGGATATGGCGATGTATTTCCAATGGAACAACATATTGACCTATTTGAGAAGGTGATGCATGAATATAAGGTAAGGTATGAAGACGTTTTCATGAATTTGTTTATATAAAAACTGTAAGAAGATGTTAGGGATTGGTTTAATTCCTTATCTTAGGGTTCTTTGTGTTCATGGAATGAAATGGTGGTAATGTTTAAATATCAATTCAATGATGACCCTGCTCCCTTTTCTCTTGAGCATGGTAGAGATATTATGGACTTGGTTGAAGGAAGGAAGTTCATGTGTTTTGAGGATGAAAAATTTGGCATTATAGAGAAAGTCTTGGTTCTGACAAATTTGTTGATTGAAAGCAATATTAAGAAGAATGACCAAGCTAGTTATACCAGTTTATGGTGTGATAAATTCTTTATGCTTCGTACAACCTTGTGGTTTGGATGGTGTGCTTAATGTTGAAAAATTGGAGTTAGGAACTAAAAATATTGTGTGCCACATGGCCATACAGATGATCTGTAGTAGTGGAATATCTTCTACTGATATTTTGTGTGCCAAAATAGCAAATGAATTTTGGGATATCGTTCATGCTAGAGTGTGTTGCTCTCATATGGAAGACAGTGTTAAAACATTGCTAGACTTAGGTTGTGGTTTTCTCACCATGATTTTTTCCAATTAAAGGATGAAATGATTACTAAATATGATGGGGGTGCTCCTCGATAGAAGACAAATGATTTGTGCTTGATGTAGTAGTGGAACAAGAGAAGATGTTTAAATTGCGGTGTAAGGCGTCAAGTGAATCCGTAATGAGGTTTTCATAGATAGATCAAACACACTTTTTAGACCTAGATGTATGTGATTCAATTCCTTTACTTGCTTTTGAGATTTGTGTGGTGGCATTGGATGACATTTTCTCTGCAGTGACAGTGCATTGAGATTGTTGCACCGGATGGTGAAGGAAAAGAGGATGGCGGTGTGGTTTTATGTCCTGCAAATATGCATACCGAATTTCCTATGGAACTGGGCTTGAATGTTTGTGCCACTTTGTTTTCTAATCAAATTGTTGAACATCAATTTTCCCTTAGACCCCTAGGGATGAAGTAAGTTACTTTACATTTTGAAAGTTTTGGTGTATGGTCGAGATAGATTCCTATTCGTTGGGACATGAGACAAAAATATGTTTGGGTTGGATGTTTTCCTTTGCACTTGAGAATGGCAAGTAAAGGATAAAATTCCTTCCCTCAAACATGGATATGGTAAATGTAAGCAATGTGAGTATATAGAATTTTTTCTTAGTACCTACCTCGAATTTAGAAGGGATTGGTTAAAAGGAAACTTGTCTGAAATTGAAGAACAGGAACATGTTAGTTATTTTGGGGTACACTTGAAGTTTTGGGGTGGTTGTATTCGATTTATATGGTAAGGATAAAGATGTATGTGGAAATATTTTTCTACGGGTGCAAGAGTTTTGGTTAATATGAATGATGGTGTATCATCATTGTTGTATGGTGAGTTGTGTGCCACTAATGGCAAGAAACCGATGATTTGGGTTTCAATTGAAGTGGTTAGGATCTTTACCCGTAAGGTTTGGCTTGTTGAATGGTGTTTCGTGATTGGATAAAGACGTATTGTATGTGATCCGGTGGTTTCTAATGGAATTTTTTGGGTCCTCTAGACCTCGGTGGTTTGTTTGTACAAAGTATAATTACTTTCTTATTTCCTTTGGTTCTTGCTTTGGTTTTTGTTGGTGTTATTGGTTGTTGGTGTTATTTTCTCTCATTGTGGTGGCTTATAGTTTTGATCATTTGTTGGGCTCCATTTCCTAATGGATAGGCATCTGGTCTTCTCTTAAAAAAATTTGGTTCTAGTGTTCTTTAGACACCCACAGGGTGTCCATCCCTAAGCAAGAGCTGATGTTGGCACCCATAATTGTTGTCTTTCGTATTTTATTGATAATCATGTCTACCTGGTTTTCTTTTATTCTAGAAATTTTTAGGTTCCTAGGAGTAAAGATAGTAAAATTTGTGGCTTGTTGTGGTAACAATTAGCTATCCTCGAGTGAAGTATGAATATTGGGTGTGAATACTTATTTCTTCCCAACACATGTCATAAGTAAATGTTTTAGAAATCATGAAGGTATTGTGGGTTGTATTTTGTTTCACCTTGTCATTTGTGCAAATATTCAACCCGCTACTTGGACCCCGATGAAGGAGGGAACAAAAGTAAATGCTCGAGATAAATCACAATAATTTCAAGGTCTGCTTTCATCCCGAAGTGTGCAAAGGGATAGTGTGACCACGAGACCCGATGGGATATTCGATACATTGTATAGTCATATTTTCGGGGTCCGGAATCATGTTTTCATCTCGCCTGTTTGAAACATTTTTAAGTTCATACGGCGGGCACTGGGTGCCCAGGTTGTGTGATAAATAAATGATTGTGTGTATGTATAGTAGTAGAGGTTATGCCAAAAGAATTAAGTGTATGGATTTGTTTGCGGTGAAATAACTATAAAGAAAATAAATAATATATTCGGACTATGTTCAATTAAAAGAAAGAGATATATTCCATGCATTGAAGAGGGAAATAAAAAAATTGGAATGATGAATAATATAAGCAAAAAGGGTTTTGGTATAGGGGCCATGCCCTCGAGAAAATACGTATACACACAAAAGATGGAAATATAGGAGATTATATTGCAATATAGATATTAAGGTTCTACGGTTTCTATCTCTCTAGGAAGGGCTGGCACACATTTCAACAATTGGTCCCTACGATTAAAATCTTATTCATGAGCCATGACACTTTGAAAAAAATTGAGTTTCCCCAATAGGTCCCATGACATCCCCTTTTCCAATAGCTTTGGAACTCCCACCCGTGCCCTGTTTAAGATTTGGGTGAGTTCTCTTTTCCTCTCGAGTGAGTTCACCCACTCGGAAAGAGAGATCCCCCTCTTATGTACACTTTGGTCTTCTGCCGTGCAATTCAACCCAAAAGATATACACTTGCTCTACTGGAAGATACTTCTATCATAACTCTTCTTTTCTTCGGAGGAGAGGCTTGGGCACACACCACATACCCTATTTCAATGAGAGTCATCTCGAGGGCTGACAGTAATTTCTTTGTTTCACTTTCATGCAGCCTTGCAGGTCTTCTTCTTCTTTTGGTGTGGGAAGTGGGTTTGTCATTGGGAGTTATGTGTTCAATAGATGAGGATCCTAATAGTATTTTAGCATATGCCGGTGGTCATCGTGTACACGGGGACAATGGTGAAAACACAATTTTTAAGGTAGATCATTTTTCAAAGAAAATGCTCAAAGTGGATAAGGTGGTAATACAAGAATTGAAATAGAAGGAATGAATCACGCATTTTATCTAACTTATTAAATTTTGATAGGACCAAGGAGTTTTGGATGAGTCATCGGGGGTTTGTTTTGGCATTGGGAACACGAGAAAACATGCGGGATGAAGGCTTTGTTCGAGACTAGTTAGTTGGAAGAATTCACCCAAATTGGGAGTTCTTCCTCAATGGGACTTACTCCTAGAAAATAATAAGCCATGGAAAATGTATTTCTAATAGAAATAGAATGTAGAAGGCTCTATGGAAATTAGGTGGTAAATTTGTGGTCTAGTGAACCACGCTTGAATAGGTGTGTATTCTAATCGCGTGTCTAGTAAAATCATATCACCATCAATGTCATATCTAACTCGGATTGGTAGCGCATGTGGGAGTTATATCGGGATTGATTAGTTATGTGAAACGTGTCACCGGGATGTAGTAAATGTCCATGCCTTTGAAGATGTCTTTCCAATTTAAATGTATTAGCCACGTCGCATTTATTCACATATGGAAGATTCTATATTAGATTTAAATTATGTGGAAAAGGTAATGCCTTGTCATTATTAACATGATAGTGACAAGTTGGCGGCGGGACGAATTGAGGGATACCATGGACAAATATTCCCAAATATTCTTTAGAATCTTTGGAAACCGGCCTTAGCGTCGAGTTAGTTGGAATCTAGAATAATATTCTCAAAAACCTCTTGATGGATTAGGATATATACGAGGTTTTAAGGTTAAGGAGGAGAGGCCAATTTTCTTCGGAGGAGGACTCTTCAAAGGAGGGTTGGGGATTTTATAACACATCGTACGCCATGGAAGGTTCTAGTCTCTTAATGTAGGTGTTGTTGTTTGACCCATTTACCTGGAATTCATGTTAAGGTGATTTCTCATGTACAATCATTAACAAGCTTTGAGAGCATAAATATATGTTTCCCTTGTTTTCCCAAGTATAATGGGTTTTCCCTGAACGACCTATCGGGATTACTATGGTTGTGTTATTTTTGTGAAATGATTTGTGTCTTTTCATTTGGATTTTGTGAAAATCATGGTTACAACTTCATCCGAAAATACCCTATAATTACTTAGCTTTCATTAGCATGGTGTGAAAAATCTATATCTTTTAGGTGTACCTAAGGATGTTATCTCTGCGACCTATAAAAATTCCCTACAAGATGAGTAATATCAAGTGATGTATTTATGTATCTTCAAGGTCCCTTGATTTAGAATATCTAGCATGATATGCACATGGTGATTTAGCCTTAGGTGTATTGAGTTAAATTATCAAGAATCGACTGTGTGTTTTTGCTTGGAGGTTCCTTGAAAATCATTTTCCTATGACAAGCCCATTTTTGTATTCTTTAGCTTCATGTAATGACAAGGAACAAAATAGTTGATATGTTTCTTGAATTTCCCAATCTCCTTTGAGTTTCAGCTTCTTCCTCTTTGCAATCATGTCTCCACTTTATAAACTTACACTAATTTCTTTGAGTCTCATTTTTGTTCGTGCGGATCTCACCTTATTTGTTTATTTTACATGGATCCGCTTATGAAAATGCATTGACAATGCACATACCTTAAGTGTTTTCACTCATCATCTAAAATATTTCATGTATGGATCGTGCCAAACCACGCCTCTAGCGACCTATATCGGTTTCCTGGATGCTTACGGTGCTTTATGACCACTCTTTTGAGTGAGTGTTGCATTTGGTGGCTACATCCAAATCCGATTGATTATTCCTAGTGGACTCGGGACATTAACCTGATTTCCCCCTATCCTATATCCTCTGGGTCACATCTTGGGTCCTCTCACCCTGACTTAGAAAAAGTCCGAAGTAGCAAGGAAATCAGCCACACCCTTTGTTAAGGTGTCTCCCATCACTCGCGAGAGAGATTAGATGGGCAAGCATGTTATCTAATTTTACCCTTGGGGAAAAATTGGACAACAGGAGCCAATTGAACCTTGATACTAGAAAAAGTATTCATGGAGCACTTTGGGGCATGTTAGGTTAATTTTGTGTTTAAGGAGTATTCACAGTGTGTCTCATGAAGGTTCGAGTTGTCTCATACTATTTTTCCCTTTTTCCGAGTCTTCAAGACTCGGTTTTACTTGAGGTGATTAAATCATCCTCAGGGCCCCACTTCCATTCAATGCGGGAAAAATGATCAAAATCGATAAATAATGTTTAAAGGGTCTTATTGTGCTCCCATTCCCCTTTGGTTCTAATAAAAGGCCTAGGGAATCAACGTCGGGGCAAAAACAAGTTTGCGAGGCCAAAATGGTTTTGAGCTAAAAACATAACGCCGAGATTCTCAAAGAGCTAATGTACATGCATTAGAAGCCAATCTCCTCAACTAGCTTGGGGATTCGATTATCGAGTCATCGACTAGGTCATTGGTGCATAGGTGGCAAATCAACATGATGGAGAGTTTGATCTTCAATACATACGACTCAATATTGAAGGAAAGTGGTGGGAAACCTCATTGGAAAGATCTTGCAAGTGAGCTCATAAAGATGGTCATAGTGATGGCATGGGGATTGGGAAAAATGGGCTCACTAAGTAACTTTATGGAGTATGCCGAGGTGAGCCGAATGGCTCGATTAGTTGTTTTTATTACAAAGTCGTCGACTTGAGAATGTTGGGACCGTTTCATTGATGTGAGGTGTTTGACAAAGGCATATAGTTGGATTGGAAAGACAAAGGATACGCGGGAGGATCAAGCTTTAAGGTCAGCTCGATGTGCTCAAGCCATGTGAGAATGCATGACATGCAAGGAATGTGGAAGGATCAAGTTATGGCTCGAAGCATGGGGTCACAAGATTGGTTTGAGAGCTCAACGAATGACTCTACAATGAAAAGGGTGTGGGATCGATTATTGAAAAGTGTAAGAGTGTCGAATTGGTGAGCTCAAATGGATTCATTCGGTGCAAGGCTAAGGAGTCTTGATTGATCGAGTTAATGTGGAAGTCGAGTTGGTATTGATGTGTGTAAGCTCAATCGAACATGGGAGGCAAAATGTAGAGCTGAGCTAATGTTTGCAAAAAGGATGTGAAGCCCGCATATGTGTTTGTGAGGCATATTGAGTCAATTTTGAGATGGCTTGATGAAATGAAGTTGGTTTCAAGTGGATGAGCCGAGTGTTTGAGCATTGAAGTGTTTATGTTGAGCTCAAAACTAGACTCGAGGTCATCGCGTATTAATGGATTTCGGGAGCTTTCACAAAATGATGAGGCATGACCCAAGTTTCTCGAGGACTCAAAGCATTACAAGCTCGGTTGAACATGGGGAATGAGGGAAAATATTTGCCGCGAGACTATCGTTTATCTTGAGCTCAGTGAGATCTCTAGAGTTACACAAGCGAAGGGAATCAAGCGTGTTGTTGGAAGCCATGGCAAGCTCGAGCTTGGACTGAGAGATCTGTAACATCCCCATTTTAAGACACTAGAACATGGGAAAAAAATATTATATATAACGTTCTCTATTCTGAATTATGTAATTCAAAACACACGACCAAGTTTTAATAATTGTTCTCTGTCCAATTAATGTAATTTGGATCACACAATTACTTTTAAAACCAATGTTCTCTGTTTGCATATTTACAATATGGAACACACATTCATTGCCATTCAATCATATAACAGATACCATATGCTATTGTAAATGACTCGAAGAACTACCGATCTCCCATTTTATGGCTCGGAGTTTCAGCGATCTCTCATTTCATGACTCGGCGACTTACCGATCCTTCATGTTAATCCATGCATTGTATACTAAGTATACAGGGTTCTCTTTACCGTTTCTAGTTACCAAAGTGTTCCATTTAAGAGGCCTATCTGAATATCAGTTATTGATATTCATCTGATATCCTGCTTCTTAAACTAGGTGATTAGGACAACGCAACCAGCAACTTGCGATACTTTGGCCAAATATTTTCACATGCTTTGCATGATCTTATTCCCAGACGTTATACGCCTCAATGGAATACGTCCTTCACCTCACTTCGTCTGTTATCTAGAATGGTCTTTTCTGACCCCTGTCAGTCCTTCTGTCCAAGGTTAAGCTCTAACCCCAACTAGTAATATGAAAGAGTATAGGAAGACACTCGCGGTGACTAAAGGTACGCAGACATACCGTGTCGACCCTAGATGACAACGTGTGTCTAGTTACCTTTAGTCCTCAGGAGTCACCCCGTATACGCGGTCACATTCCTATCCTCATCCAAGTAACTTGGTCCCAGCTTATGTAAACTTGATGATTTGACTCGGGAGGGCGTTGTAACATGTCAGCCACAACATTGTGTCGTCATGAAGGCCCCGCCTTCATGAAGACACCAGATTGCAGCTGGCATGTGTCAAGGTCCTACGGAATCCTCTCATCAAGGAATACACATCCAGCCTGAGTGTGATTAGATTCTTATCTTTAGTATTTTAAGAATAGGTTTCAGCAACCGTGTTGATCCTCTAACCTCACTGTTCATTACAGTTGCATAGCTAAGAAAGACTTAAATTGTCTTGTAGCTTAATATACGTTTACTCCTCCATATCAAAGGATTGCATATTTCCATCTTGGTTCTTTAATTTAAGCTTCAGACTAACAGTCCACTATAGCTTATCGTAGTAAGATCAACTTACTAATCTTAACCAAGTTTTATTTGCAACTATATTTAAAATCAGAATTTCATCTTATCAGACGCCATTTAAATGAGGCCTAATTCCAAATGAATGTATTCATTTAATCACTATAACCTTACTTCAATTAAGGTTTGTTACGAGGAGATATAATTCTTCATATCGAATATCCTCTGGATCAAACATCTCGAGGATATTAACGAAATCAGAGTACAAGATTCAATTGTCTCTTTTATTTATATTCACTAGCTTATACACCAATTCCGAATATCGTTCATTTAAGAGTTCATGTTCACTTAAACCCTTTCCAATGTCAATCTAAAATTCACATTAACCCAAGTATGAATTAATTGTACATTCCAACTTAAAAGTTGCATTCAAGTAAAGAACAGATATTATGTCCCTAAAAATCTGTCAACTATCATTTGAATAAATCCAAATCAATGAATAATATTATATTCTCAATCTTATTCAAACAGTTTCAAAGTGATACAACCATTAAAATATCACACCTTTCCTTGTATTCAATCCTTAAGATTTAAAATCTATACAATTTATCAGTCCATACAACTGAACTTCATTTATATCAAACAACATTACAACACATAAGGGAAGAAGAATGCAACTTCTTCCTTTCCCATTTCCTCGTAGAGGAATAATAAACTATCAAGATATGATCCATCCTTAGCTACTCAGAAGAAGCATCAGAAAACAACATGTCTTCATTTTTACTCAAGGAAACCATCTGCAAAATTTACTTGCACGGGTCAGTTCATCGAACTGAGCATATTAAGCACTTATCATTAAAATGAGGTGCTCTTAATTAACTGTCTCAATAAAAGAACTCTGCTTTTATGAAACGTTAATAAATTGAGATGGACATCATCTACAAATTAAGTACTGATAAGGATGAACATCTTAACAACCCAATCATCTAATTACCATCACAATCAGACAAAAAGATTTACTAACTTTCTTCCAAATAATTACTACAGAAGTAATTTCCTCTAAGTAGTTCCAGATTAAAACATCTGTAAGAACTAATACACATATGTATATAATGCTATTTCTAATGTATTTCTTTATCAGTTCCATTCCTTTTTTTTTAACAGTTGAAATTTCAAGAGATATATTATAAATAAGAATTCCAACAGAACTACTTCCCTTTCGTACCACTTATTCAATTTCAAACAATCAAATGCATAAGAGAAAAGTAGTCATTCACCACGAACACACTGGTGTCAAATCTCAAAATTTAATAAACAACATAATACTTCTTCGAATCAGAAAGAAAGTAGACAACAATTAAATGCAGATAATTACGCCTATGGCAGTACAAAATTCATTCCATATCAAGTATAGAATTTCAACTGTATAAGAGAAGAAATAATCATTACTTCAAATTATCCATCCAATACTCTCTTTCCTTTCATCATAACTGTACTGAATAATTTAAACAAGGAGTGATATCAATCAATGATAACAGCCAGAGAGAGAGCAAATAAAATCAATAATCGAATGAAAAGAAGGTGAATCATATTACCTCTTCTCACTGTCTAACCGAATATCAACTATTTAGAACAGACCTGATCCAATAGTGGGATCCCTTCTGAATAAATATATTTCAGTATTCAAAATTACTAACTACCATTCCAGAAAGTATACCAGAATTCATTTGCATCAGACCGTGAGTCTCAATATCAATGGTTCCTCAAAAAAAACATTTCCTTTAATTTTTCTACCCCACGGACATTCTCATCCAAATACAAACAAGTAAGAGTGTGCAACAGTCAACAATTCATGTTTTTCGCCGTAACAATAATAAGAGGATTCATTTTCCAACACCCAGGAAGAATTCCAATTCCGATTCAGTTTTAATGCAAGCAGCAAAAGGGTTTAAACTGCAATTTGCATATATACCTATATATATACAAACATACATGTTTGCTAAAAACAGTCATTCTCAGCTAGGTCTGAAATGAGTAAAAAATAGTACAATAAGATATATATATATTACCATCTTCTCACTGTAATAAGTAAAGAACCCCCCCCTTTTTTACCAGAACAAGAATCTACTCAAGTTCAGTTCCAATCGAACACATTGAAGGAGTTCAATAAAACATCTCTGTTATTTATATACGCACTTTTCAAAAGGATTCAAAGAAAGATAACAATACATTTTCTCACTCATCAATTAACTAAGTTCCGTGTTCAAATAATTTATTTCTCCAATAACCAGTCACGACCTTCAACCCACATAAAAATATTGAATCATTTTTAACCAACAAGGGTAAGACAATGAAATGAATTCGTTGTCCCGGTAAAATCGAATTTCTATGCAATGTAAAGCAGCTAGAAAAATAACTCTCACAATAGTTCATCAGCATTATCACGACTTTACCCAAATCACTTACATGTATAAAACTTAGAAAACATTATTCACATCGTTGGTACATTCACCAACTCGAATCCATAATGGTTAATAAAAATGAATACCCAACACTGTCAAAACAAAGCTCATACAGCAAGGGTGGATCTCATTTCATTTACTCATTTTGCAAAGAATACCCAAGTTGTGTTTGTTTTATAATGACAACTCAAACCAAAGGTCACACCGAATCATTTTATCATTTCATTGCTTTACAAGAATGCACAGAACTTAAAAACAATACTCACACGGCTAGTACATTCACTAACTCGAATCCGTAATGGGTAGTAGAAACGAATACCCAACACTGTCAAAAAAAAACTTGTACAACAAAGACAGATTCATTTCACTTACTCTTTTTGCAAAGAAATACCCAAAACGCATTCATCAAAAGAAAAATGATTCAACCCAGAAAATCACTTCAAACATATCAACAATTCCATTTAACTAAAACACCCAATCATAAGAGCAGAGTTGTTTTAATGAAGACGCTTAAACAAGAGCAAAACGGTTTAAGGAGAAGGGCTCAACATGCCTGTAAATTTCCTCGTGTCTTGAAGAAAACCACGCCCACAGGAGCTATTCTTCTCCACGGCGACAACAACAAGGATCTCCCAACAATCTCTTAACTTCCACAGGCTCAAAAATAGTTGTGGCTACTCCAAACAGCAGCAACAATAACCAAAATAATAGCAGGTTCGAAAGAACCATGAAAGAAATGCAGAGCAGTCTCAAAACCCGAAAGAACACAATGACCATCAAATTTTCCTCTATCCTCTTTCCAAGGCGAGCTGGTCGCTAGGACCAAGATCATTAATGCATTGAATGCATTGCTTTTTCA
Organism: Taxus wallichiana var. yunnanensis; assembly: GCA_018340775.1. Taxonomy (NCBI): domain Eukaryota; kingdom Viridiplantae; phylum Streptophyta; class Pinopsida; order Cupressales; family Taxaceae; genus Taxus; species Taxus wallichiana. Next base: position 635,622,964 of record CM031237.1, on the reverse strand, counting down.
TTAATTTCCACGCCACCGCCGACTCAGGTTTGGCGAATTTCCTTTTTAAAATTTTGCATGTAATTCCTTCTTAGCTACATAGCTAGTTGGATATCTTCCAACTTTTCCATGTTCCCGCCAAGCTTGGCGTTGAAAACTGCAAGGACATCATTTACCGTCCTTAATCAATTTCTAACCTTTCCATCTTATCCATTTTATCCCATGGGTCCATAGGTCCCCTTCTTAGGTTAGTAATAGTTTAGGTTGCATTGTCCATAGTTAGGTTTTTCACCTAGGTCTCAAGTCATTAGGATTTGCAACATTTAAAATTCCTTTTAATTTATCAAACCCACCTAGGATAGTTGTTAGGTCATAGGTTAGGGCTTAACTCCTTAGTAAGTTTTACAACTTACGTTCATATTCAGCACATTGCAGGACGTTTCGTCCTATGTTCGACACATACCTGTGTCGCTTGCATCAAGGCTCTTATTGTCTTACGCTGTCTAGCGTTCTTTGTGAGTATGTGGTTCGGGAATCGAACCTTTTTCCCTTGGCATCAAGGTACCGGATATTTATACCTGAAATCAGGTGCTGTAACATTTATAACGACCTTCAGTCTGGTTCAGACTTCATTCCTTATAGAAAATAAATCGATTAAGTGATATCAAAGAAGGCCACAACATACCTTGGATCAATGGAATTGATTCAAGGTGTGTTGTCAATCAACAATAAGAGTTCATCAATCATATAAGCAAGTCTGTTGTCTCACTCTTGCAAAACACAAGTTATAACAACCTCCATCCCAAGTAAACAAATTACAGTAAACAAGGGTCCAGATTAGTAACACATTCCTTTTTAGGTTAAAAGATATATCCTTAACATAATTATCCTCATTTCCACAGTTACAACATCATGAAAAGAGATTATCATATTAGCTTATAAAAATCAAGGCGTTACGATCGCTATGTATCGATGAATTGAGGTTCGAAGGATATAGAGCTCAGGGATCAGTTAAGTAACTCGGCTCGGCATGGAATAACTCAATCACAGGAGTTTAATGAACTCAGGAAATTGAGCCAAGGTGAAGTCAATTCAGGCAATGGAAAGTGAACTCAACTCTTGTAGCAAGTGAGCTACTATGGAATTCCCCGCTCGGGTGCATTAGATGGCTCGAGCATGGCAAGAAGTTCAATGGAAGCTGAGTTGTATTGGTGAGGCAAAAGTGGGAGTTTCGGATATTATCGGTTCACCGTCCAGAGAGTGGGTAAACCCCAAACTCGAATACCATAATGGGGAGTTTGGGGGTCTATGGCATGTTGGAGGTTCATGGTGATTATTCTCGAGCTCTAATTTCTGAAAGATTTTTAACCTACCAAGGTAATGTGGTGAGAAATCGGTTGACACAACGTCGGTCATAAATTTTTGGGTACGTGCCAAAGTAGACGCCGAAGTGGTTGGTGATGTCAAATACCAAGGTGCTTGAAAAAACCTTCGAGATACGTGGGGTTTATGGAATTAGCAGGCTCGCGAGTCTCAAGGCATGAGGTGGGGAGATGGGAAATATATCGAAGGAGAAAAGAAATGAATTCCAAAGCAGAAAGGTCAAAAGGTCTATGATTTGGGTTGGTAGTAAACAGAGCCGAACCTACTTGCATAGATGAATAAAGCAATACTGATGAATAAATGACAACAAAGTAGAAGTAGATTCAATAGAACAAACATATAGATCTAACATAAGAAAGGTCGATGTAAAACACGTATTCAAAGACAAAGTCTAAATATTGTATTAATATTTGTTTCTTACAAAAAGTTCAAAGTCTTTTCTTCTTACTTCTATTTTTCATCTGAAAAGTATCCACACTTGAATACAACAAGTATTCAAGTATTTATAGAAGAAGAGAAGAAAAGAAGGCAAAAACAAACCAACCACTTAATTACAAAATATCTTAAAGTCATTTGTTGACTTTTGGCAACTTGGTGGATGACATCATCCCATGGTGCAACATGGATGATGTCATCATTTGTGTCAACATTCTTTTAGATATTTACAAAAAGAAGATCGAGAGGAATGAGACTATTCATTGTCGTCCCACGGCTGAAAGGGGGTATCCTGCTTCTGCTGCTGCTCAGGAGACGTGATGTGCAACTAGGCCCGATATTCCATGAACTTGCTGATCATGGGCTAAAGTTGATCCTGAGAAGGATCCTTGTGACGATCACTGATAGCCTCGCAATTTTCCCGCTCATCTGTGAGCTTTTCTGGGAGCTTGGAATATTCATTTTCTACCTCTATCAGGTACCCTATGAAGTCACGACAGGCCAGCAGGTTGTTGATGGATTCGGAGTTGAAAGTGACTTCTGGCCCTAGCCCTTGCGAAACGATCTCCTTGAAGATCCGAATAGTTTCATCTGCCTTTCTCAAGGTGAAAGAAGGAGTGAGCAAGCCCGAGAGACATTCTCAGGACAATTTGCTCCATTTGATGCATTACATCCAGGGCTTCCTCCTTGACTTTGTCAATCTTTTCCAGGACAAACTCCAACTAATCGACCTGGTAGTCCAAAGTAGAAAGGATTTTGTTGAGGGCTCTGGGGTGACCGAAGACGCCGAACTTGACTAGATCTTTGACTAAACAGTCGAGCATTTTCTAGAAGGTCTCATGCTGCATCCTAGCATGGTCCATCTCTTTAGAGATAGGTCCTGCAATCACCTGGAGCTCTTTGTTCGCCCGACTGATATTCTGATACAATTTGGTGAACTTGACGATTACTCCCTCACTTTCTTTGAGGATTTGGCTTCTCCAGGCGGAAACTACCATACCCTGCTCACCGATTTTGGTGTATTCATTTATCTTATCCTGGCTTAGAGGCTCAGGAGTTTTGGCGGCAGTTGTAGGAGGTGCACTGCCCATTTTCTGTAAGGCATGGAGAAGATGTTTATTTTGCTCCTTTAATAGCCTCTTTTCTTCCTTTGCTTCCTGGAGCTTCTTGCAAAGGGCGTTAACTGCAGATAGGGCCTCTCCCTGAAGGCTTTCCAAAGACATCCCCATTGTGACTTGGGTCACTGTATAATCTGTCAAAGACAGATCCCCTTTATCCTTTAAAGGATTGGGATACGCTATCTCCATCACTCTCTCTCCTGACGCACTCGAGAGAAGCGGGCTATAGGTTTTGCTTCTTGGCCCCCTTTGATGGGATGACAGAGAAGTCCATCGGTGCGATGGGAACTTTCCTCTTTTGTTGGCTCAGGTGCTGAGAGATCCATGCTGGACTTATGGGAGAGGGACCAGAAGTAGAAAAGGGAGCAGCTGCAGTAGTGGAGGGAAAGTGCGTTGAGACACTTTGAGGTGGAATTGAGAGGGAGGCCGAGAAAGTGCTCACGGGAGGAAGAGATACTGTAGGGGAGGTAGACATGGGAATGGAAGGGAGCTGAGAGATGAGGGAAGAAATGGTGGGGGACAGCTCATGAGAGAAGAGAAGATGGATGACGAGGAAGGGGGAACAGTAGAAGATGGGGGAGAGGATATGACCAAAGGAATGGTCACTTGGCTCACGCGAGGAGGGGAAGGAGGAGAGGGAGAAGGGATAGAAGGGACCTCAACAGATTCTAGTAGCGGCGGCAACATCCCGAGTGGATGTGCCCATCGGAACATCTTGACTACTTCTTTCTCGGGAAGCCGGAGTTATAACTTGTTCTCATGCGGCGGAATGGGGACTCTCGGGAGCCTCTTCTTGGGTAGAGCTTGACTCGCCCTCTTTGTCCTTGCCCCTCGCTTTGGCAGATGTTTTGTCTGGAAGGTGTGTTACTCAATGGATATGTGGTGAAATATACCCCGAGGTAGATGAGGCCATTCATCCCGCACCAAAGGTGCTTTCTGTTCTTCGCAGAGTTTCTTTGACCCTTTCTTGAATGGTCTAGGGTGATTTAGTTCTATCGATTATAGCAAACAACAAGTTGTCCCCATCTCGTGTCAAGATATACCGATCAACTTCTTGATCAAGTAGTTTGATAACATTTTGGGACAATGGCTACATCGTACTGAATGATTTCGGCCAAAGCCAAGCGGGAGTGATCCTTTCTTCTGAGCTCGACCTCGTGATACAGGTTGATATAAATGTCCTCGATCTGCAGGATATGGATTGGAATGTGGATTGGATCGAGTTTGACCCTAGGAAGGCAATTCCTTGGATCGAAAGTGGGCCTTGCCGGGAAGTTGTGCTTCAGATTGAGCAGTTCTAGCTCTGCAAACATCTCCCGGGATTTGTGGTGGGAAAGACAAGTGTACCTTCCCACTGTGAGGGGGAAAGGAGTTCCACCCTTCTTTCTCTTCAAACACTTTTCGTAGTAGGTTATGAGTTGTCTAGATAGCTCCAACAAGATCAGCTTGGGGCCGGCATATCTTGGCAATTTGGTGGGTTCCCCCAGTTAGCATTTCGCCCTGAGATAAGTGAAGGTGGGAAATTGCGTGAATAAGGCCCCCCACTTCTCCGTTGCTGCAACAATGCTCTTGGTCATTCGACCATGAGTCATGTTTGGCCTCAAAAGGTAGATGATGTCGTAGAAGAAAGCGTCGTTAATCTTTGTAAACTATGAAATATTGTTTTCCAGCTTCAGCTCTAGGTAGTATTCATATATTTTTACTTGGGGCCAAACCCCGCATCGGCTCAATGCTGGATAATCCCTCTCCGAGGCTACAGCATAAACTATGTAGGAGTTCATGTAGAACCTCCCTGTTGTGGTGAGTTGTTGGAGCTGCTCGAGATATAGTGTTGCTTATGATCTCCGCCCACTCGAAGCGTTGATCTGCACGTTCTTGTTCATTGTCTCCAGGTACTTGAGCATCCATTTATGAAAGTAATGGGCGTCAGAAATCCCAAATACTCTGCTTAGGAATGTGATGGTATCACTTAGTTCCTCGGAGAAATCGCTACGGTGAATAACCTGTGGCCATCTGGTTACCACCTTCTTGTTCTTCGTACACACTCATTCATCAATTACATACACTTGGTCTTCATTGTCCTCCCAAGCCTTGGTGCAGTCTTCTTGGCTTACGGCCACAAAGTGCTGGTGGTGAGGAATGCCAAGAATAATTTCAAAGTGCCGGGTAGTGAGGTTGATCATGACCTCGCCCTTCTCATTTTGGACACACCTCATGTCTTTGTTGTAGCAGCGGGCCACTACCATCATGAATTCATTGTTAAGCGCACCGACTTGGGGATCCCCCAAAAAATGTAGGCCGCTGCCACCAGTTTGTCCATCCAGGGACTTCTGTGACCCTCCCGTTACGGCCCTGAAATCTTCCATATCAATGTGACCAAGCTCAGAGTTTCTTATATCCAGGTCACATTCTTCCTGGGATTTGGGCATCCTGACCCTCTGATATTTGTACTTCATCTCTTCCTCTGTAAGCTTGGCTTTACCCTTAGACTTGGTTGGCCTCTTGCTTGATGTAGACATATGTAGTTCTGAATTCAGTTGCTGATCTGCAAGAAGAAGAAGTGAAACCCAACGCAGAAGAGCCATGTTAGCTGTTAGATCTCCCATTAAAGCATTGACAGAAGGAAGAGTTAGCAATTTTAAGGCCTCAGGGCACAGGGCGCATGAACACTGCAGGCTGCAGGGTTAAATAGTATGGTGCACAGAAGAAGGGTGTTACAAGGGACAAATCAGTGCCAAAGGGTGCAAGGTGCATGGATATCGCACACATGACATTTTGTTGTTGCTGCAAGCGTATGCGCTGCACCATTTATATGCGTTTTATACCAGGCGCAGATAATTTTCATGTTACACGGGGACAGGATGCGCCAAAGGGCGTAGGTTTAGTGTGTGTAACATCATCTTTACGTGCGCAAAAGGGGAACTTGGCATGGCATAGGGAAGGTTTGTATGACATCGTTGTTGTTGCAATAGGGGATGCGCCTACATCATTTAATGCAGTTTTATACTTGGCGCAAGTAAGGCTAGTGTTGCATGGGTGCACAGTGTGCCAATGGTGCAAATATTTGCAAAGTAACATAGGAGCTCGGTGTGCCAAGAGGGCATAGGGTTATTGGGTGTTGCAAGCAAGGAAATTTTGCCTTAAGGCAAGCGCAATCAGATTTTATGCAGCAAGCATGGCGAATGCGCTAAGAGGAAAATGCAGTCTAACACGAACTTTTAAGTCTTCTTTCTTTCTCTGGAGGGGTTTGCATGTGTTTTAAGCCTCTTCTGTAGGGTTTCTTGGATGGTGAAGAGGGCATACTAAGGAGGTCCAAGTGATTTTTTCGAGGCAGAGCCCACCTTACCAGCAGATCTGGAAAGAGGAGGAAGAGCATGGGGGAGAAGGACAACAAGAACAACAAAAGAGGGGTTTTAAAATCCATGCCTCCTACTACACAAACAAACAACCAATAGCAAAAACACAAGAGGAATAAGGACCACCTACCCGAATATATATAACGTGAGAGACGAGGTGGGGTCCATGAACGTGATACGAGGACAACGAGCATCTTGTGAGTGCGAGAGGAACAAAATCTATCATGTGTTTTTAATTGTGAAAGTGACAGGGCGGATGCACCTATATATAGGCAAAGGTGCAATAAATGCGCCAACCACTTTTTAAGGGGCACATCAAAACACCTATCGACACTTCAAACTTTGTGCCCTTTGGCACACCAAAATGCGTGTTAACACGTGATTATGTGCACCTTTGGCACACCAAAAATACTGTCAACACTGAAATACGTGCACCTAAGGCACACCAAAACATGGCGTAATAATCATGTTGTTGACACGAAGGTGCATGCGCCTTGGCACATGCAAGAAAGGTGCATCACGGGGAGGCGCACCAAAACATGTGTCGACACTTCAAAGGGTGCGCCAAAGGAAATGAAGGGGGCGCATACTTACTCTGTGTTGCACAGACAAAAGGTGCACCCAACCAAAAAAGACCAAAAATGGCTAAGTTCGGAAAACTAGATTTCCCGGGAAGGGATTTTGCAACGTTCGAACGCAAGGGGGTCCTTGACGAGGGACCAGAACAAAATTTTGATTGGGTTACCCGTGAAATTGCCCTTGTCAATTTTACGGGATAACACAATGCAAGAAATCTTCTCCAATTGGCTCAACTTGATCCTATACCTGTTGCGGCACTCAAAATTTTACCCTTTTACACAGGGAAACTCATATTACTCATGTGGAACATATTCTTGATGTGGCTAGTATTTGCACAATACATAATATTACAGAAGACAACATTGCGGTCAGAATCCTTGCTACTTCCTTTAAAGGAAAATCACTTTAGTGGTTTTGTGGATTAGACATTGGTACTATAACCACTTGGGATGAATTGGGAGAAAATATCTGCAAACAGTTTGAAGACAAGAGTGATCACTTGTCACTCACGAAGCAGACTCACAACAATAAAGAGAGCCCCTCAAGAGTATATGAGTGATTTCAACTTCTAATTCCAAAAGACTTGGAATAGGATTTTGGCACTTATAAAGCCTTCTCCCAATAATGCATTCTTGTACTATTTACGAGCCTTAAACAATGATGTAGCAGTTATGATCTAGTCTATGGGAGGGACTCCATTTCACGATGCTTATGGCGTTGCTTTATAAGAGTGGATAATCCTTTTATTTAAGGTGGAAAGATAGATCCAATACCACAAATTTTGTTATATCTGGAGCTCCCAAATAACCGAGGCTACCATTACTCCTCTTCCTACAACCTCTAAGAAACCAACTCAGTCTGCACCCACCCCTTAAAATGATCTATTCAAAGTTAAGTCACTTGATTCAAACCTTTGGGAATGAACTAGTAGCTCTTAAGAGGCAAAAATTCAATCCCGAGAATCAACGGTATTAGTCTAATCTCCCACCCTTTCAAGGAAATAACCAGTCATAAATCCAAGTTACCAATGTTAAGCCTCTAAACATTATAAATCCCCTTGTTTACAATTCGTCTATAGCTCCTATACCCAAAAACCTAGCCCAAGACTATGAATGGTGTTATCCTTGTTCTCAACCCCAAAATCAAAATATTTTCCCTAATGGAGTTCTTACCCAAGCTTTGTATGGTTCAAAGTATATTTTCTGCGCGAGCCAATGGAAAATTCATCTACACAAGAAGCAACAGATCAATTACGAGAACTGAAGAAACCACTTTGTTAAATTGGAAACCTGAAAGATTTTTGTGGAATGAATACGGATTCTTCACCGGTTTGATAAACACTCCTTTCAAAAAGAGGGAAATGGAATCCCAACCTTCCAAATCTGATCAATAATCCACATCATAGCCTCGAGACACAAGTGGTGGTTGATAAATATGCAAGAAATAATTTTCTAAAAACACAAGCTAGTCATGCCATAAGGAAAGAAGGTTCTTCGAGGCATAAATGTACCCAACAAGCACTTTCCAAAAGAGGATCCCAACATAAAGAAGAATTTTAGAAAGGTAGGTGATATCCCCTTCAACATTGTTAAACAAATGAAAGGATCAACTTGAATGTTATTGTGTGGGAAGCACTTTCAATTCCTTATACTTGCCTTGATTTTTGTAAGCTATCATGGTAATCACTTTTCATGATGTTGTAACAGTAGAAATGAAATAAATATGATAATATATCTTTTAATCTTAAAAGGAATGTGTTACTAATCTAGACCCTTGTTTGCTTTTGTAATTTGTTTACTTGGGACAGAGATTATTATTGCTTGTGTTTTGCTAAATGAGACAACAGACTTTTTGTATGTTTGATGAACTCTTTTCACTGATTGAAAACACACCTTGAATCAATTCCATTGATCCAAGGTATGTTGTGGCCTTATTGTGATCACTTTATCAATTTACTTCTAAACCAGAATGAAGTCTGAAACCAGACTGAAGGTCGTTATAAATGTTGCAGCACCTGATTTTAGGTATACATATCCTATACCTAGATGCCAATGGAAAAGGTTTGATTCCCAAACCACATGCAAAGTTGTAACGCTAGACAACGTAAGACAATAAGGGCCTGGATGCGAGTGACACGGTATGTGGAACATAGGACGAAATGTCCTACATTTTGTTGAACGCGAACGCCTTGATCGGAAGGACTTGGTTGGAAACTATTACATAAATACTATGGGATTAAACCCTAACCTACAACTAAGTTTTATCCTATACCCTAACTACTACCCTATATGGATTTTAAATTGCATGGGATGAAGGTTGATGCAAATCCTAATAACTTATGAACTAGGTGAATAACCTAGCTATGGACTATTAAATCCTAAACTATTACTAACCTATGGAAGGGGACTTATGGACCCATGTGGATGGAAAACGGATAAGAAGGGAAGGTTAGAAATTTAATAGGACAGTAAATGAAGTCCTTACAAGTTGCAGCGCCAAGTTTGGCGGGAACAAGGAAAATTTGGAGGCATCCAACTAGCTATGAAGCTAAAATGGAATTGCAAGCAAAATTTGAAAAAGGAAATTCGCCAACCTGAGTCGGCGGTGGCGTGAAAATTTATGAAAAAGAAATGCATTCAATGCATTCAATGACCTTGGTCTTAGCGACCAGCTCGCCTTGGAAAGAGGATAGAGGAAAATTTGTTTGGCATTGTGTTCAATTGGGTTTTTAGTTGCTCTGCATTTCTTCCATGGTTCTGTCGAACCTGCTGTATTTTTGGTTATTGTTTCTGTTCTTTGGAGAAGCCAAGGCTATTTTTGAGCTTGAGGAAGTTAGTGGACTGTTGGGTAAGCCCTGTTGAGGATGCCGTGGAGAAAAATAACTCCAGTGGACGCGGTTTACTTCGAACCACAAAAAAATACAGGCATGTTAAGCCCTTCTCCTTAAACCGTTTGCTTTTGTTTAAACATCTCATTAAAACAACCCTGCTCTTATGAGGGGTGTTTTAGTTAAATGATATTGTTGATTTGAATGAAGTGATTTCTGGTTTGAGTCGTTTTTCTTTTGTTGAGCATGACTTGGGTAATTTCTTTTGCGAAATGGGTAAATGAAATAAATATGTTCTTGATGAGTGAGTTGTTTGACAATGTTGGGTAATCGTTCTTTACTCAATATGAGTTGAGTTTGTGTTGAATAATACATTAGCTATGCGTGTATCAATTCTGAGTTCTGTGCATTCTTGTAAAAATGGAAGGATAAGGTGATTCTGTATGCCTGGTTTGAACTATCATTATAAAAATGAATACGGCTTTGGTATTTCTTACACATGAGTGACATAAAGGAGGTTTTGCTTGTTGTATGAGTTTGTTTGGACTATGTTTAGCATTCGCATCTATTACCCTATACGGGTTTGAATTGATGAATGTATTGTTATGTGAATATTGTTTTCCTGAGTTCAGTGCGGGAAAACGATTGGGAAAAACAAATTCGTGGTAATGTTGATGAACTGTCGTGTGAGTTATTTCTCCTAGTTGTTTTTCATTGCATAGAATACGGTTTTCCCTGAGACAGTAAGGTCATAGTAGCATCTTACATTGTTGTTCTAATTAGATATGGTGTTCTTCCTGCTTGTTCTTGGTATTCATATAGGACTGTTTGGAAGGAAGTTTTGATCTGAATGGGAACAGAAAAATCAGTCTATAGAATAGACTGGGTAGAGCATACAAATCATACTCTGTGTCTTGTTGAACTCAAGGATATATATATATATAATTTACGGATTGAGAACCTTTCATTGTTTTCATTGAAGTGGAATATGAATGGATTTCTTACTTTGTTGTTGGAAAGTGAATTCTCTCATTATTATAATGAAAACGTGATATGTTGTTCTTGCTGTACACTCTTACATGTTATATATAGACGTGAATGTCTGTAGAGTGAATTATTTAAAAGGAAATGATTGTGTTTAGAGGTTCTTTTGGTACCGATGCTTACGGACCAGTTGCAATGAACTCTGGTCAACTTTTTGGAAAGGTAATTAGTAGTTTTGAATATTGAAATATACTATTCAGAATGAATCATATTATTGGATTATGTCTGTTCTAAATAGTGGATATTTGGTTAGACAGTGAGAAGAGGTAATATGACCCATCTTCCTTTTATTCGATTATTGATTTTATTTATTTCTCTTTGGACTGTTATCATTGATTGATATCACGTCTGGATTAAATTCTCAGTACAGTTATGATGAAAGGAAAGAGAGTGTTGGATGGATAATTTGAAGTAATGTTCATTTCTTCTCTCATACAGTTGGAAATCTATAATTGTTATGGAATGAATTTTGTACTGCTTTGGTTTAAGCATCTGCATTTAATTGTTGTTTACTTTTCTCTTCAGCGTTTGATTGTTTGAAATCAGATGAGTTGTATGAAAGGAAAGGAAAGTAGTTCGGTTTGAATTTTTAGTTAAATTCTATCTTTTGAAATTACAACTATTGTAAGGGAATGGAAATTACAGCATTTACATTAGAACAACAGTATGCACATATGTGTTTTAGTTCTCACAGATGTTAATTCTGGAACTATTTGAAGGAAATTACTTCTTGTAGTAATTATTTGGGAAAAAGGGTAGTAATCCTTTTGTCTGATTGGGAGGGTAATTAGATGATTGGGTTGTTATGTTGTTCATCCTTATTGGTACTTAATTCTTGGATGATGTTCATTTTAACGTTTCATAAAAGCAGGGTTCTTTTATTGAGACAGTTAATTAAAAGCACCTCATTTTAATGACAAGTGCTTAATATGCTCAGTTCAATGAACTGACCCGTGCAAGTAATTTTACAGATGGAACTTGAGTATAAACGAAGACATGGTTGTTTTCTGATACTTCTTTTGATTAGCTGAGGATGGATCGTATTTGATAGCTATTATTCCTCTACGAGGAAATGGGAAAAGAAGAAGTTACATTCTTCTATCCTTATGTGTTGAAATGTTGTTTGATATAAACGAAGTCCAGTTGTTTGGACTGGCGATTGTATAGATTGTAATCTTATAGATGAATACAAGGAAAAGTGTGATATTGTAAAGGTTGTATCATTTAAAACTGTTTGAATAAAGATTGAGAATATAATACTATTCATTGATTGGGAATTATTCAAATGATAGTGGATAGATTTAAAAGGATATAATATCTATTCTTTACTTGAATGCAACTTTTACGTTGGAATGTGCAATTAGTTCATACTTGGGTTAAGATGAATTTTAAATTGACATTAAAATGGATTTAGGTGAATATGAACTCTCAATTGAATGATATTCGGGATTAGTTTATAAGCTAAGGAATATCAAATAACATAGGAGTAGCTGAACCTTGTATTCGGACTCCGTTAACATCCTCGAAATGTTTAAATTCAGAAAATATTAGATATGGGGAAACATATCTAATGGTAATCAACCTTAACTGAAGTAAGGTTATGGAGAATAAATGAATACATTCATTTAGAATTAGACCTCGTTTAAAAGATGTCTAATAAGATGGAATTCTTAATTTGATTACAGTTGTGGATAAACTTGGTTAAGTTTAATAGGTTGAACTTACTACGTTAAGTTGTAGTGGACTATTAGTCCGAAGCTTAAAGAAAAGAACCAAGAAGGAAATATGCAACCCTTCGGTATGAAGGAGAGAATGTACATTAAGCTAAAAGACAAATTAAGTCTCTCTTAGCTGTATACAACTGTAACGAGTAACGAGGTTAAAGGATCAACACGGTTGCTGAAAATTAATCTTAAATATTAAGATTATAATTCAATCACCCGTGAGCTGGATGTGTATTCCTTGATGAGAGGATTCCGTAGGACCTTGACACACGTCAGCTGCAATATGGTGTCTTCATGAAGGCGGGGCCTCCATGACGACACAATGTTGTAGCTGACATGTTACAACGCCCTCCCGAATCGAATCATCAAGTTTACATAAGCTGGGGACTAAGTTACTTAGATGAGGATAGGAATGTGATCACGTATATGGAGTGACTCCGGAGGGCTAAAGGTAACTAGACACACGTAGTCACCTAGGGACGACACCGTATGTCTGCGTACCTTTAGTTACCATGAGTGCCTTCCTATACTCGTTCATATTGCTAGTTGGAGTTAGAGCTTGACCTTGGATGAAAGGACTGACAAAGATCAGGAAAGACCATTCTAGATAATAGACGAAGTGAGGTGAAGGACGTGTTCCTTAGATGTGTATAACGTCTGGGAATATGATCATGTAAAGCATGTGAAAATATTTGGCCAAAGTATCACAAGTGCTGGTTGCGTTGTCCTAATCACCTATTTTAAGATGCAGGATGTCAGATGAATATCAGTAACAGATATTCAAATAGGCCTCTTAAATGGATCACTTCGATGACCGGAAACGGTAAAAGAACCCTATATACTTATTATACAATGCATGGATTAACATGAAGGATCGGTAAGTCACCAAGTCATGAAATGAGAGATCGCTGAAACTCCGAGCCATAAAATGGGAGATCGGTAGTTCTTCGAGTCATTTACAGACAGCATATGGTATATGTTATATGATTGAATGGCATTGAATGTGTGTTCCATATTGCAAATATGCGAACAGAGAACATTGGTTTTAAAAAGAAATTGTGTGATCCAAATTACATTAATTGGATAGAGAACAATTATTAAAACTTGAATGTGTGTTTGAATTACATAATTTAGAACAGAGAACGTTATATTAAAAAAATCCCTTGTTCTAGTATCTTAAAATGGGGATGTTACATTCCTTCTCAAAGGAATTTGTTGCAGGATGCCCTAAAAAGTTTTGGAACATCAAATGAAGTAACACACAAGAGATCATCAAGCTGCTACAAGTTTATGACAAGCTGAAAGGAATATTTTCTCCCAAGAATAATAAACCTCCACCATTCTATATTTCTATGATTATTGGTTAGTATTTGGTACATAACTATATGATTGACTCTAGTGCCGTGGTTTGGTCATGACCAAACAAATTGTAGACTTCTTTAGGAATCCAATATACACCAGTCTCCAGAGGAGTTGTTCAGTTGGATGGTATAATAGTTTAGAATGTTAGAATCATTAAAGGACTCCAATTTACTATCCATGTAGATCCCAACTTATTGTTCACACAAGACATATCATTTATTGACCTTCCCCTCTCTTCACCATTTACTTATCATGAGACTTCACTACCAAAATGGGTGGTTACCTATCGCTTTATTGGTCACATATGATCTTCAGGACTCAATATAGAATTAAAGTGACTATAAGGGTAGAGATAATCTATCATGATCATGTGGATCCCTATACCATTGGTCCTATAAATGGGAATTATACCATTTGTAATCTAGAGGAAGAAGTTGCTAATCACGAACCAACCACTCTTGTGAAAGATGTCCCTGATACTATGTTGGATGAGGTAAGTGTAGAACATCAGTTTGATCCTTATGTTGATGTATTAGTAGAAGAAGAAGTTGGTTTACTACTTTTAGAGGAGACGGGGTTGGGTACATATTTTATTCATGAAGAAGGCGCAGGCATACCACGACTTGTTAAAACCCTAAATAACTCGGGAGGGCTTTAGAAACTATTTTTGATGGCTTGAGGAGTAAAAATGGAGTAATTTTTGGTGTCATGTTAATTTCTCTAGAAGGAGAAAATTACTTCTCATATTTTTACTTGCAATTTAGTTGCACCAACAACGTCTTCAAATATGATGCTCTTGCATAAGTAATTGATTGGCTCAAAAGAAAGGGATCAAAGCCTTAACTGTTTTTGGAGACAATGAATTGGTTGTGCATCAAGTACGAGCTCGTAGCGCGTCAAAGAATTATTTACTAAGGTCATACAAGAACCGAGTCTGGGATCTAATTGAATTTTTTGAGGCTTTTGGGGTCTATGTGGTCTCTAGAAATCAAAATCAAAATGTTGACATGCATGCTACATTTGGCTCAAAATATGACGTGTTGGTTGATATCATGAAAGAAGAATGATAATTGGCCTTTTGTTCCGATAATGCAAAGAAGTTGTCAAGTTTTTCATAGCAACAAACAAACCATTTTTTTCCTACAAGAAGAAGCAGAGTTTTCTTCAAAGAATCGAGCTAAGTTGCAGAAGCATATAGTGACCAAATTATACAATTGAAAAACAACAAGATACCAAAAGTATTGGTTACTCTTGAGTCCATTTTTAATTCAAATGATCAGGCCAGAAGACAAAATGCTAACATGGTAGTCAAAGAAGATGATTTTGAAGAGGTAGAAGTAGCAAAAGAGAAGTTTTTAAAGATTGGCAAGGTGTGTACCTCAAGAGAAAGAAAATATTTTGTAAAATTTTTCAATATTTAAATGATGTCTTTGCATGGAGTTATAAAGACCTGTGTGGATTTGATCTAGGTTTGGTACAACACCCATCAAACTTGATCCTAATGCTAAGCTGGTCCATCAAAAAAAAGAGGCCAATTAATACCAAAATTGAGCCACTAATGAGAAAGGAATTGACCAAGCTTATTGAGGCTAGAATTATTTTTCAAATCAAACATTCCTCTTGGGTAGCTAACCTAGTTCCCATGAGAAGTAAAAATGGAGAAATCCGGTTATGTGTGGACTTCAGGATTTAAACTAGGCTTCATTAAAGGACCATTATCCCCTTCCATTTATGGATAAAATACTTCAAATGGTGACATGATAGATATTCGGGTTATAATCAAATTTTGGTTAAGGATTCTGACCAGTTCAAAATAGCTTTTACTACCAAGTGGGGTACGTACGCCTACAAAAAAATGTCTTTTGAATTATTGAATTTCAGAGCTAGTTTCCAATGAGCTATGGATATGGCCTTTAAGGGTTTGATCAATGATATTATCTTAGTGTATCTTAACGATATAACTATGTACTCCAAGCATGCAAAGGATCACATTTCCCATCTAAGGAAGGTTTTCAATAGATGCAGAGAGTTTGAGGTTTCACTCAATCCTAAGAAATGCATTTTCGGTGCACGATGGAAATTTGTTGGGTATGTTGTTTTAGCGGAATTGCTTTCCATTGATCTGGCTAAGATTTGTTTGATTTTGTCCTTATCCCTCCCAAGTCATAAGAAGGGTCTTCATTTTCTAGGAACCATAAATTTCATGCAGAGATTCATCCCTCAATTCGCAGCCTTGGCTAAACCATTAACAACCATGTTGAAGAAAAATCTACCTTTTTCTTGGACAAGGGAAGGAAAAGAAAGTTTTGAAGCTATTAAGACAACTATCTCTCAAGCTCCTACGTTGGTGAATCCTAGGTTTGATAAATATTTTATTCTTTATGCCTTTGCAGGATAGGAAAGTATCTCTGGGATCCTCACTCAATAGAATGATGATCTAATGGAACAAGCCATTGCTTTCTTCAGCCAGTCTCTAAAAGACTATGAGCTCAAATATTCATTTGTTGAAAAATAGGTTTTTTTATCACTCGAGCTTTGAAAACATTCGGGCACATTTTTTCCAATAATAGAATTCATCTAATGGTATCTCATCTAGGTGTTAAATATTTTTGTTGAATAAAGATATGAATGAGAAACGTGTTGGATGGATTACCAAAGTGATGGAGTATGACGTGCACATCAAGGTTACCAAGCTAGTCAGGGATAAAAGTTTGTGTCAACAACCTACTACAGATTTGGAATCAAAAAGTGAAGAAGACGTGATGCTTCTGAATAATGATATACGAGATGATCAAGTTGATTGGTTATTAAAGATGAAGGCCTTCCTTCTCTCAGGAACATATCCTGTTGACATGGATAGGACCCAAAGATGGAAATTTCATCTTCAATCTATTCCTTATGTTCTTGTAGATAATGTTCTCTTTCGTAGGGATTTAAATGGTGTTCTCCTTTGATGTATAGGGTCGGAGTAGGTGAATAATATATTGGAAGAATTTCACAATGGTCTATCGGAGGAATTACTCTACATGAACAACTACTACAAAAATCATGAGGGTTGGCTACTATTGGCTAGATTTATTCAAGGACGCCCATCTCTGGGTAAAGAAGTGTAAGGAATGCGCCTTTTCACTGGGAAACAAAAGTTATTAGCCCTTCCCCTCCAGCTGATTCAAGTTGATCAACCCTTTGTTCAATGGGGATTAGATTTCATTGGAATGATCAATCCTCCATCCAGTGATGGACATAAATGGGTCCTTACTACAACGGATTATTTTACTCGATGGATAGAGGTAGTAGCATTGAAGGAGGGTAATGAAAAGGTTTTTCTTGATTTCCTAGAAGGAATAATGACAAGGTTCGATGTCCCATTTACAGTTATTTAGATAACATGGTGGATTTTATTATTCTTAATCTAATTGAATGGGCTGTTAAGAATGGGGTTTATCTCAAAACTTCATCCAATTACTATCCGCAAGGAAATGGATTGGTTGAGTCTAGCAATAAGAATCTCATATAGATTATCAAACGCACAATGGAAACCAATAGGAGGACTTGGCACACACAACTTAAAATTGCTTTATGGGAAGATTAGATCACACCTAAAAGGGCCATCGGAAATTCTCCTTTCATGCTAGTATATGGAAGAGAAGCAAAAATTCTGCTATCCTTGGAATTACCTTCTTTGGAGTTATCACATCAGCTTGAGGTTATGGAGAGTGATCCTATGACAGTTAGGTTTTTGAGCTCGTAGATTTAGAAGAAGTGTGGAACAAGGCCATGAATATTTTTTAGCAACATCAAGCTCAGGTTAAGAAGTCTTTTGATAGGAAGGCATCCAATAGGCATTTTCAAGAGGGAGATTTAGTTCTCAAATAGGATGTTGTTAAAGCCAAACCTGGCATGCAAACCAAGTTTGACGCTATCTAGAGTGGACCATGTATTATTACAAGTTTTAAGGAGGTGAATTCGTTTTTACTATCTAGGATCAATACGGAAGAATTGCTCATTCATATGAATGGGATACATCTCAAATCTTGTTTTTGAGAGTTTTCTACCCCTGTGCGGTTTAGTTAAGTCTCTTTCTCCAAGTGTTTTGCACATTGTTTGTTGTTTTGTATATTTCCTTTTTGTTTTATTTTCCTTGTTTTTGTGTGTGTTGTGTTTTTTTGTTGTCCTTGCACAATGTGTCAAAGGTGGAATATTCGAGAGGAAGGAAAAATCAATTTTTAATAGAGTTTCGTGATGTCCAAAACCAACGGGTTTTTACTCGAATTTTGTTATCTGCTATGAATGCGAAGAAAAGTTCATATTTAGTGTACTCCATAGTTAGCATTATAGAAGGTCCAGGATCATCGGTGCTCAAAGGTATTTCAAGATCGATCACAAAGAATTAGATCGGTTTTGGGATACTAATAGTGACTCATTTTCCCAATGGATTGCTTAAGGCTACTTTGGACTAGCGCTTAGCGGGCAAACATCCCCAAGAGGTTGCCAAAAATGTTATCCAAATTTTCCGTTGGGGAAAAATGTTAGGGTAAACTTATTTTACTGTAGTAATTTATGCATTGTATTAATACCTTTGGTAATTAGTTGATTATTGTTATATGGTTTTATAAACCATATTTGTCATTTTATTCACATAGGATTATTTGTTACATAGTTGTAACAAATACATTTGTTTGTATTAATTATTTGTGCTTCCTGTATGTAGTTTTGGAAGCTTATGTAATTAGGATTATTGTTACACCTATGCAACATCCTTCTCTATTTGTATCTAGTTGTTCAATATCTATAAATATTACAACCTACACCATTGTAAATGATTTTCCGAACATTAATAAATTTTTCATGCTTCGCCCTTGTTCTACAATTTTAATTGGTACGAGTAGGTGACCACCGTAGGTTGGAGAGAGGTTGTAGAGGTAGAAGTTTCCTGGAAAGAAATCTGCATCTCAAGAGAGCTTGTGTTGCCTCCGGCTGACTTCACAAGTATCCTGCATCCCCATAACCCCATTTTCCATTCTAGGTATTTAGAATGCAATTTTTTTTTGTACTAATGCCCCCTGTACTAGGAAAAATTTGCTGCAGGAAAAGAATATATATATATATATATATATATAATTTTCCCCATTAGGGGTTTTGCCTCTAAAACTAGAGGAGCCATCTAGTTACATCTAATATTAGTTGTTCTACTAAAGGAGGAGTGTATGTGTATTGACATTCCATCGTTTTCTTGAGCGAGTTATAGACTAAGCCCTAACATAGCTCCCGAGATCAAGCTTTGTTATGTCTCTGCATCATTACATGTGCATTGGATGAGTTGCGAGCATTCAAATTGAGTTACATGGGTTTATAAAGCCAAGTTATCCCTAATCGATCTCTTTATTGAGCCACCGAGCTAATTTCAAATGTTGGTCGAATTTTTTTCAATGAATGAGTTGTGTCATTGCCATTCAATCCAAGCAAACTGAACTAGGTGATTGAAGCATTGCTTTTGGCAATTTTCCAAACAGAGAAGCGAGCGGCGAGTTTGAAGCGAGTCAATCCACCATCAAGCCTCCTCCCCTCAATACGGGCCTTGCACAAAACAATAAAAGGTGTGAATAGAAAAAAATGTGGCATATTCTTCAAAATAACTCTGCAAACAAATCAAATAAAAAAATTGTCGGTGAGTTCTCCTATCCCAATCGACGAATCTACAACTCACAAAAACAATACAATGGCGGTGAACAAAATCAAATCAATCGTTGGAGATAAAAAGCAAAGAAATTATGCAAACAATAGAGGTTGCGTATAAATATTCACAAAGTGAGATCCATTTTTCAAACAGATAACCTAAGTTACTCCCCACATAGTGCCAAATCACTCATCCATGTGGACCCTCCACAACAATGTGGGCATTTTTAAAAAAGGTTAGTCATTTTTTTATTTAAATAAATTTTCTTCATTGGATGTGTTAAGTACACCAAGTGCCATTGTAGTTAGTTGGAGAGCTCGGATTTTGGAGGTTTGGGGTTCGAGCCCCACCTCAGGCATTATTGGTTTTAAAATATTGAAATTTAGAAAAATATTTAGCGAAAAGCGCCATACTTAGGGGCAAAAAACACTGCTAAACCCCCTTAGCCATAACTAAACCCCCTCTATTTTTAGTGGAGAAAAACCTACTGAGGGTAAAAAAAAATCTCCCACTCTGCATATTTTTGCATTCTGAGCAACATTTGCTAAAGGAAGGGACATTAAAAACTACATTTTTAGCCATTTTTGCCTTTTTTACACATAGAGTTGTTTTGATCTCTGAGGCAACCAAGACCCCGAAAACAATAAAAAAAATTACCTATGATTCAATTTTTCAAAAATTTTGATGTAATTTCATATTTCGAGTGTATTGTACTAATTTTCGAGTTGTCATATTCAACCGCAAACCATTGTAACTACTTTAAAACTGGCAGAGATTTATACTCAAAACTAATAATAAAAGCTGGTTCTATATCACTCACGAGATCTTTGGATCTCATTCACAACATTCGTTATATACAATGCCTGCTGGGAAGCGGTTACGGGTAAATTCATCATAACTACTACTTGCATTGAATGTCTAATATAGCTACAACAATGTCGTCAGGTATCGACCCTTTAAATCAACGAGGAGTAATAAGGACAAAGTGCACACACTTTGAGCCCTTCCATCTATCTATGAATGATTGCACAAATTAAATCAGGACACCGAAATTATCTAAGTATATATCAAATTTACACACGCGTATGAGGATATTTTTTAAGCCAATGTCAATAATCACACAAACCCCTTTTAATATTATCTTGGTACCGTGTATCATATTCTTTCACGTACGTTAACACATCTTTCACGTATTATCGAGTATATAGAAAAGGTGAGCTTATTCCATGTACCAATGGGTATATCAGAAGGGTGCGTATATAGAAAGGTTTAGTATATTGGACTGACGGTATATAGATTGGGAGACCTTATACCTGGAGTGATAAAAACCTTACCCTTTATCAATTGATTCTAAAAAATGGGCACCAACGCCCCCAAATTATTTCTTCCACATTCTCAACTTCTAAGAGGAATAACTATATTGCATGGAAGATAAAAATCAAGACACAACTTGAGTTTGAAGAGATTTGGAATGTTGTGGATGGTTCAGTAATCAAATCAGCAATTGAAACAACACAATAGAGATAGTTTAATAGATTCGATCAGAAGAGCAAGTTGATCATCTTTTTTGTAGTGTCCGACGATGTGAAACCCCACATTTGAGATGCCAAATCTACCAAAGAAGCATGGGATAAGTTGATCACAGTGTATGAGGCCAAGAACAAGAATGTCATACTAAATTTTATGAGTCAGTTACACACACTAAAGTTAAAACAAAATGAGAAAATAGAAGCTTTCTTAAGAAGAGTTACAAAGTTAAGGGTATCTCTTCTAGCCCTAGGAGAGGAGGTCACTGATACAACTTTCGTTCCCATTGTTATGAGAGTACTCCCTCCTTCATACCAAATTTTTTTGATGACACTAAACTTTTCATATCGGATAGTCGGTTTCGACAACTTAGTGAATCTACTACAACAATAAGAAGCTATGTACAACAAAGATGATGAAGAGGAGAAGGCAATTTCTTCTCATTAGAAATGGAAAGGAAAAGTAAAAGGAAAATCTCATTCCTCTCAAAATTCCCAAACATAGCATCAACATGGGAATAAATACAATAAGAATAAGAATAAATGTCATATCTACAAAAGAGGACATGATATAAAATAATTTTGGTTTAATACCTATAAGAAGGGTTCATCAAGTAATTCTGGACCTCAACACCAGTAATCTCACAAGGGACATTCAAACTACAATTAAAGGCAGATGAAGGGGAACTAGAGAAGAAAACCCCATCAGGAAGGAAATATAGTTGAGCAAGAAGAACATTCGTATAATGAAGACTTCTTGTACACTACTCATTTAAGTGAACCTTCCATGTCATCTAGTGATGTTTGGTATGTTGATTCAAGAGCCACTAGACACATGACCAGCCACAAAGACTAGTTTACCATAATGAGGGACACACCTTCAAAAAATCATGTTTTGTTGGGTGATGGTTCTTCATACACATTACAAGGGATTGGAAACATTTCTCTACCTCTTGGTTCACGTAATTGTACATTTTCATATGTATTATATGTCCGTAGGTTGACAAATAATTTGTTGTCGATCAGTCAAATCCTAGATCACAATTTGAAAATTGACTTTGATAGTCATTCCAACAAGAAAATGTGTTTAATTTGAGACAAATCACGAGGCTCAAAAATAGTTACAAAAGCCTCTAATGTGGGACGTATTTTCTAGCTTGATTTTTTCCACAGAGATGATCAAGCACTTATAGCTAAGAACTCTAACTCTGTACAATGGTAGCATTAGAGAATTGGTCACATCAATTTCAAGTATCTCAAAAAACTTCGCCAGTACGACATGGTAAAAGGATTGACATCTCTCTAGAAGGATACAAATAAGTGTCCTCACTGCCTAGCAAGAAAACAACATAGAGCTTTGTTCCAGAAGAGTACTTATTGAGCTTATGGTAAGCTTGATCTGGTTCATGTTGATCTTTACAGAGCAATGCAACCAAGTCATTCTGGATTCCAATAGTTCATGCTTTGTGTTGATGATTACTCAAGAAAAATGTGGATTTTTTTTCTTCGCAAGAAAAGTGAAGCTTTTGAAAACTTCAAGAAGTTCAAATTGGCTGTTGAAAATGAAATTGGTTATCACATCGAACTCTTTACCCGGATCAAGGGGGAAATTCACCAATGATGAGTTCAAAGCCTACCTATAAGCTCGTGGATTCGTCGACAAATTCCTCCTCCACACATACCGCAATAAAATTATCTTGTTGAGAGAAGAAATTATACTATCATGGAAATGGTGCAATGCATGATCAATGATTACGGACTAACAAGAAAATTCTAGGTAGAAGTAGTAAAAAATAGTTTATTTATTGAACGAGTTCCCATAGTTGCTTTTTAAACAAGTAACACCATAAGAAGCGGGGCAAGCGGCCGTCCTCCGATGGGGTCCTGAGACGAGATAACCAGCAGGGTGCCCACTATGCCGTGATCATGTGATCACCTACAACTTCTTCTAGGTGAGATGTTGTTTAAGAATGTGTATATATTTTAAATTTGTGATGTTTGGGTAAGACTCAAAGAGAGAAAAAGAAAGGAAGTGCTTTTCTACGATTCGTTTGTCAACCATCAGCTGGGAATGACTTCCAGCGTATAGGTTGCCCTCAATTAATGTGAGCTAATGCAAAAAAGTAGAATGAAATGAAATGATTTTAAACCCAAATCAAAATGTAGAATTCGATGCCACAAATAGATGAACAAGAGAAGGGATGCTCTTTCACTAATGTGATACTAATGAAAGGGAAGAAATGTTCGTTTTAAGCACCAAAATAAGATTGCTTTTAGACAATAGAAGAGAAGAAGGTTCCAGGGGAGAAAGTTTTAATGTAAGAACTTTTTAGAAAAGAAACAAACATACAACATTTTCACCTAGAAATGAAAGAATGCAAAGAACCCGAATGGGTCCCATCAGGCGTGCCAAAATGTTTCACCTGATTCTAGATGCGTTTCTTTGAATGTTGACAAAATAGATAAGGGTAAAGGGCTAGGAGGAATACATGTTGAGACATTGGTTATAGGTTGTTACGTGCGTATGTCTTCCGAATCCACAGCTAATCAAGAGAGATTTTTTACTTGGAGGAACTACCTAAAATGGAAAACAATACCACCAAATAAAAGTTAAACAATATATGCAGTGGACTGCCTAGCGTGTGCTAGATCCGGGAAGTGTGATACTTCCTAGACGGTTGTCAATCCACTGTTTAAAACAACTTAATGCTAACAATAAAGGAAATCCTACTATAGTTAAAATGATTTAGGTATCTCATTCATCTACAATAAGCAAATTCGTTCACAACAAGATAAGCTATGACTGAATCTAAAGGTCAAGGTCTCTGTCAGGATATTGGTATTGGTCAGGGTAAATTTATGGTCTGTTTTGGGTATTTGATGGAGGTTTTAAGCTCTAATCTGGGTTTTTGGTAAAATACACAAAGACCGTTGTTGGTTTAGTATGACCGATGTCGGTTTAGGTTAACCGATGGCGGTTGTGGGTAACCGATGTCGGTATGGTCGTGGTATAGGAAATTCAATAAAACTCGAGGCAAGGGTAGATCTAAGGCTAGATGAAGATGGAAGGGTGATGGCAAGATTCGTGTGGGTATTAGGTGTGCACAGGAATGATTAAGATCCAAATATGGGCAATTTAGGGGGTATGGGTACAAAGATGGTCAAGCTTGCATGGAGGTAAAATGGTGGTGGAATGAAAATGTGGGTAGAAACTAGTAACAATAGCAAAAGGATCTACCCAATCATGAATGGACGAATGTTGGTTACAAAAAACACTTGCCGCTTATACGAGCTTGACATTTGGTTGGTAATGGTAGGTGATCAAATGGAATGAACCTAATATGGTGATGACGCTTCCCCG
The DNA here is from genome assembly GCA_018340775.1 of Taxus wallichiana var. yunnanensis. Taxonomy (NCBI): domain Eukaryota; kingdom Viridiplantae; phylum Streptophyta; class Pinopsida; order Cupressales; family Taxaceae; genus Taxus; species Taxus wallichiana. Next base: position 635,598,593 of record CM031237.1, on the reverse strand, counting down.
AATGCTCCCGTGAAGCCAGATGGATGTGTGATTACTTCCGGTGCTGGCTATGGATGCTCTGATGTGTGTACTAACATTGGTTCTGCTTGCATGCAGCTATGGTTTTTGTCACTTGCTCTCAAAATATGTTTTAATCTCTTTAAAATGTGCCAACCTCAAAATAAGGTTGTTTTGGGGTTAAATGGTAACCAACGGTGGTTCTAAGCTTAATCGGCGATGGTTTAGGGTAACCGGCGGTGGTTTAGGTAACCGGCATCGGTTAGGGCGGGATTTCCTAGGTTTTCTAAACTAGGCATATCCCCTTGATTTTCTGGGATCTCGTTCATTTGCTCTGCGAGTTAGCATAGAAGCTTCCTTCTAAAGGGTAGGAATGTCGTTAGAGGGAATGTAGGCATTGATTTTTAGGGTTTGGGTAAGTCTTAGTTAGTTATGGAAACTTACTAAGAATAGGTCTTAGGGTGAGGTGGCTAGGTGAGGTGGATATGTGGGCATTATCCCAATTAGGATATTTAAATAATAAATATTGTGAGGATAATGAATTAATTAAATTAAATTAATATTAGAGTGGGGTGAAAGGGGCCATGGTTTGGTGAATGTGTTCAAGGTGTTTATTTGACGGGGACCAAGGGAGTATGACCTAATTTTATTGTCTACATTTTTCCCCTTTTTGTTGTGTAGCTTGTATCAGATCCGAAGCGACGTTGGCAAAATAAGATGTGGTTGCCCCATGTGTGGGTAAAGGTGATCCCCCTCAAACCAAGAACGATGAGGCGAGAAGGTGAAAGCGGTGAGTGGTTTGATAAAAGGTGAATGTGGTGAAGAGGAAGGTGGGCAACGTGGGTAAAAAGGAAAAAGGGTCCACTCGGGTAATCTAGGTAATGGGTCGTGTCAAAGCGAATGATCAAAAACGCACACACACATATAAACTACAAAGACAAAAACTAGGTTGAAGAGCAGAAAAATCTACATTGTCTAAGTTTGATAGGTTTATCCAAACAAAGTTGAAGTGATTTCGATATCCAAGGTATATGATATGGTCAGAAAACACGATGTAGGTCGAGTGCGAGAACGTTTAGGTGTGTTCCGGTACACCAAAGGTTGGGTCAGGATAAACCGTCATGACAAGAGGCAAGGTAAGGTCAGGATGGCAATCAACACAAGTAACAGTGGCATAAGGTATAGTGAACACATGGGGTCAAAGGTCACTAGCGATGGTCTAGGTCCAAATATCTAGGTCACGACATGGGTAGGGCCGAGGTATGGGTAAAATAACGAGTCCCCGAAAGAGGACGAGGGGAGGTAGTAAATGATAAGGTAAATGATAAGGTTTGTTTGGGTAAAGGTCATGACCAAAGGCAAGGTAAGGTTATAAGGCTAATCATCGTGGTAACATCATCGCAAGGTAGAGCGAGTGCGTAAGGTCGATGGTCACCCCAAGGGGGCTGGTGTGGGTAGATGGGTATGACATAGGTAAAGCCATGGGAGAGGTAGAAATATGCCCCACCCAATGGTAAGAGCGAGTGATGAATGATGAGGTGAGGAGGGTGAGGTGAATGGTCAGGGTAAGCATTGGGTGAGGGAAAAAAGAGTGACGGGTGTGGGTAATAGGGTGAAATTGTGGGCAATGTGGAAGAGAGGATGATCAATGCCGGTCAAGGGTAACCGACCATGGTAAGGTAGGAACGTGACCGATGCTTAGAGTGAAGGTAAAACTAGCGTCGGTTAGGTCGGGGATGTTATAAAAAAGAAAAATTTCATGCTTTTTGGAATCATTTGTCCCATGTGAAATAGAGGAAAATGACACGAGAGAGAGGGAAAGTTAGAAAGTGTCTAGATGGAATGGAAAGCTGAGTTGGGAAGCCAAACAGTGGGTTATTGGTAGTTAAGAGGCAAGTCCACGAGATCAGATTGCTAGATTCAGGTGGTTGGAGGTGAGGTGACCGATTGGTGATGGTAGAGGCCGGAGAGGGATCGGGTGGGCCACCGATGTAGCGGCCAAACATGCCACCACGGAAATGGCAGCGTGATGATGTAAGCATTAAAACCTTTCTATGTTTTGTGAGATAGATTAGGTGATAGGTCAGGTTTGGAAATATTGGATGTGTGTGGGGAAAATGAAATTTGAAATGTGTGAGGGTAAATTGGGTAGAATAGGAATGGGGAGAGAGGTAAGTGGGTGAATGAGGGTTGGGACAGGGTTGAGGGGAAGTGTAGGGGAGAATGGGTGGGTAGAAGGGTCGAGAGAGGAGTTTTTGAGGGGAGGGTTTAGGGGTCGTGGGTTTCACCGCGATAGTGACCAGCGTTAATCAAGCTTAGCCAAAGATTGATAGGGTCAAACCAAGATTGGTCATGAAACAGTCACCCATGCCGGTTTAGGGGTGACCGGGTCGATTACAGAACCGCACTGGTCGGGTTTTGGAGAAAAAGGGGCCGAAATGGCCCCGGGTTGAGTGGGTGAGAGAGGTAGGGGAAAAGAAACTTTTTGGTTCAAAATATGGCATAGGTAGGGGTGAAACAGGAATGGGTAGATAATAGTGGGTGAGAGTGGGGGTGGGTAGATAAAAATGTGATACGAAGGTAGGTTGGGGAAGAAAGAATGAGATGGGGTAGTAGGTATAGGTGAGGTGATGAGTGTAGGTATGATGAAGGTAGATTAATTTGATGTTTGTGTTGGATGCAGGGGAGAGATCGGTTGCGAATGAGAGATAGGGTGTCACCCCTACTATTGAGAGCAATAGGCACAATGACAATTGAGGAGTGGCGAACGTGGAGGAGATGGGTCTAATTAGGGATGATAGACGCTTTATCGATGTGTAGTTCAACAGCCAAGTCTCATGGTCACCCTCATTGATAGATGGGATTCAACGACTAACATGTTCCACCTACCGACGGGTGAGATGACAGTTACCTTGGAGGACATGTTTAGGATCCTGCAGATTACGATACTAGTGACGTAGGTGTACTCGATCTCCTCCGAGGCCTCGAGAGGAGTTGATGTTGATAGTTTTAGGAAGGGACCGGACATGATGTTTCATAGTGCCGGCTTGAGTTACGAAGGATGTACCTAGCTTGTCCGTGAGGAGACGAGGCTAGTTGCTTTATTGATGGAGGTAGTGTGTTGTTTCACACTGCTGGATGCAGAGGGTGGAAGATTTCCCCACTACCTGATGGGGGTTTTACATGACATGGTGATGGATCGGACCTACCTTACCTGGCGTCGCATTCTGGTGTAATTATACGAGAGAGTTATGGGCATATGGACATCTGCGTAGGTTCAACTTATGTTGTATGTTTTTTCTACACTGCTTTGGGCCTATGAGCACATAGTTTGTGTGTGGCCAGTGGGTATGCCCCAAGTAGATGCATTTCTACCGAGATTGGTTCGGGTGGGGTATAGGTGATGGGTGCCCATGATTGGAGAGCATCAATTAGATAGGGCTACACATGATGTAGCGTATTACATGTGTCTATTGAAGGGGTTGTCTGAGGTGGACATCATATGGAGACCATATGTGGGTTATCCCTCATACATATGGATGCATGATGAGCTAGATGGCTTTCAGCTGATGAGATGGATAAAGGGGCATCGTGCCGAGGAGCATGAGATGATTCCATTAACGAGCTTAGCGGCGGTTTGGGCTGCTTATAGGACATACCTCCACCCTTCCTACAGTACAAGAGAGATGGCGTGGAGAGGCCATTTCCTCTACCACAGCCGGCAAAGCACCCACGGGGTAGGAGGCTCGAGGTGGTAGACCGCAGATCGATGATGTTGGGTGCAGAGATAGATATAGATAGTGGTGGGCAGCTCATTTATGAGCAGTACCACCCAGACCTAGGTAGCCATATTTAGCCACTATCACAAAGTGCAGAGAGAAACCCTACGAGGGTAGGTGGTGACCCGATTACCCAGGTTGGGGATGGTGCAGGCGATTAGCTTGATTCGAGGTGGAGGTGGCCAAGTTGCATGCACAGTGGCATCTTCAAGCCCAGATAGCCCGGGTGGATATGGGGATGATGATGATGGTTAGGTGGCCGCCCTACAAGAATAGGTTACAGAGCTACAAGGCTAGTTGGCCACAGCATAGGAAAAAATTTAGGCATTACAGGTGCAGGTACAAGCACAAGGTGCGAGGCCGATGGCACCTCCATAAGAACTGGGACAGGGGCCCAGTTGACGGAAGGGGCAAGACAGGGTCCCACAGGATAGGTACAGGTCTAATGCCTATGGGGCCACCACAAACCATTCCCATATCTAGGTTACAAGATGTCATAGGTGAGGCCAGATACTACCAAGATCAGTTGATGGTGGCCGAGATATATTTTCTATCCTATGGAGAGTACAGGGCACAGCATGCCTCGAGTGAGAGGATTATATCCCGCACTCATAGTGTAGAGAGCATAGGGGCCATCGAGCTCCGAGATAGGATCAGGGAGAGGCCACTAGCTCATGGAGACTAGCTCTAGGTGATGTGCCAGTAGGGGGCGGTGAGATGATACCAGGCCATTAGATAGGAGCCAAGGAGGAGACTGGAGATACTAACATGGAGGATGTCCGGAAGGATGAGGCTTGATGCCCATTCCTGTATTTTGATGTATTGTAGTCATTTTTTGATATATACCGGCCTGTGTGCTGAAGATGGTGAGGATGTACTAGAGTTTTGTATATTTTGATCATATACCGGCCTACGCGCCAAAGATGGTGAGGTTGTATATGAGAGTTTTGAGAGACTAGATTATATACACCGACCTACGTGCTGAAGACATTTGACAGTTATGTATATGGATACACATGTTTGGATATTGTATTTATATAGATGATGATGATTATGGGCATTATGTGTTTGTGTTGATAACATTTTATTATTATGCATAGATGGACTTATGGTAGGTGTGTTAGGCATGGATTGAGTCAGGTCATGGATTTAGGCATGATGGAGTCAGGTCATGGTTTTAGGCATGGATTGAGTTAGGTTTTGGTTTAGGCATGGATTGAGTTAGGTTTTTGTTTTAGGCATGGATTGAGTCAGGTCATGGATTTAGGCATGATGGAGTCAGGTCGTGGTTTTAGGCATGGATTGAGTTAGGTTTTGGTTTAGGCATGATGGAGTCAGGTCATGGTTTTAGGCATGGATTGAGTTAGGTTTTGGTTTAGGCATGGATTGAGTTAGGTTTTTATGTTAGGCATGGATTGAGTCGAGTCATGGATTTAGGCATGATGGATTCAGTCGTGGTTTTAGGCATAGATTGAGTGAGGTTTTGGTTTAGGCATGATGGAGTCAGGACATGGTTTTAGGCATGGTTTGAGTTAGGTTGTGGTTTAGGCATGATGGAGTCAGGTCATGGTTTTAGGCATGGATTGAGTTAGGTTTTGGTTTAGGCATGGATTGAGTTAGGTTTTGGTTGTAATTCATTAATTTTTGCAATGAATGATGATATGGGTCATTTTTAAGATGTTTTATAATACATGCATGATGTTGGTAAAGAAATGGTAATCAAAATAAATGTATGTTTTGATGATGATAAAAATGTGAAGCAATTTGTCATTTGTTTGGTTTAATTTCCAATTTTTGATATAAAAAGGAAACTAAGTAGGGTAGAATGTGATTTAGGAAAATGAAAGATGAATTGGTTAGGGTAGAGAGTGGCCAAGCTAACCTCCAAGGGCCCCATGCCCACGGAGTGCTGCCTACATAGTCCCAGCGAAAAGGGACTAGTTCTCCCATAAGCTAGGGAAGAATATGAGGAGGTATGAGAATGAGTTGGTAGGTTTTAGGCATGATTTGGGTTTAGGTCTGTTAGGTGTGGGTGAGTTGTGGGAAACTTGGTATAGGTGATTTCGATTGTGGTAGAAGAAGAAGATTACCCAAAGGTAAGCATCGAGGACCAAGTCCTGTATAAGGTAATCAATATGTAATAAAGAAGGTTAAAAGATAAGAGGGGGCAAGAAAGCCACCTGATTGGTGAGGATCATAACTGTTGACCATACCGTAGGTAGGCTAGTGAACATAAGACCCTAAAGACTTTACATGAGTGATTATCCTAAAGGTGAATAATAGTCACATGATCACCAAATGTCATAGTTCCAAGAGGTCCCTTGAGGTGGTAGGAAATGGGAGTGAAAATGGTGAGAGGGATGAAAGGTGGTTAAGTTTTATATGATACGAGGTAGCATGCCTTTATAGCAAGAGATCTAAGGTCACAATGGGCAAGTCCATGACTAAAAGGTTGTTTGTTATAACTGATGTTTGAGATAGATTGATTGATGTGGGAAGGCCATATGAGATGAAGAAATTAACTCCTTGAGGTCTTCGTGAAGCTAATTAATATGGGAAACTTGATTCTCTCTCTTCTTCTTTTTTTTAAAGAGCTTTACATAGCTTTCCTTCGAGGGAGCAGTCTATTTATAGTAGCGATTGTAGAGAGGAAGATGTCCTTTTGAGGGAGTCATCTTTTTATTGGAAGTTTGACTCAAGGAGTTGGATCCCATGTGAGGGATTTTAAGTCATGGACAAGACTAAGGTGAAGAATAGGATTCTTGTTTAGAAAGCAAGGTGAAATGACCATGGGATCTCATCTAAAGGTAGACAAAAATTATCCATGAGAATCATGTTATGTGCAATGCCATGGTACACATATTCAAGAGAAGATAACAAGTGACAGGTACGCACATGATTCTTGTTTAATTGTTGGTGATGGCGTAGGAAGTGGATAGTGCTCAAGGGACGAGCATGGAAAGAGGTAAAAAGTGAGGTAGGACTAAAAGTCAATAGCAGAATGGTCTAAGATGCAAGGCATTAAGGGGCTCAAGTTTGGGTTTACCATCGAGTGAAGATAAACGATAAGCACCTGATCCATAAGTATGGGTCACGATGTATGGTCCAAGCCAATTAGGAGCAAATTTTCCCCATTTACTTTTTTTTGCTTTAGTTACATGTTGATTTTATTTCAGGACAATGTCACTAACTCGGAAGGTTCATTCATGGACACATTTTTCGTAGGTACGTTTGATACATTTTTGGTAAACTTGAAGGTGGTCAAGAGTGTTAAGACGAAATTCATCTAATAACTCAAGTTGTGTTAAATGGTCCTGACGAAAGTTGTCATCATTGAGCATGTCATGGAGAGAAATGTGGAGTGAGGGAATCTGGACTTCGAGAGGTAGAACAACCTCTGTACCATAGACTAGAGAAAAGGGTGTGGTAGTAGTGGAAGTACAAATACTAGTGTGGTATTCCCATAGGGTGAAAGGAATGTGCGTGTGTCACCCCTTCCCAAAGTATCGTTAACCAATTTCATGAGAATTTGTTCGGGTTTTTTTGGTGGATTCGGCTTGCCATTTGTCTGTGGTAATAAGGTGACGAAAACTTAGTTGAATGACAAAGGCGTCCGAAAGTTTTATGATGTTTTATGTTTGAATTATTTTCTATTATCAGCGATGAGGCGATGAGGAACACCAAAGTGATAAATGATGTGATGATTGATGAACTCACATATTTTCTCAACTTTCGTGGAGATGATTAGTATGGATTCAACCCATTTTGTGTGGTATTCGGTAGTGGTGATGATCCATTGATGGCGTTGGGAAGAATGGGGATTGATCTCTCCAACAAGATCCAAACCCCATTGAGAGAAGGACCAAAGGTCACGGGTGACCAGTAAGGCATAACGGGTGTATGATTAAGGTTGGCATGTTGTTGGCATTTTATACAACATTTAATGTAGTCACAATAATCATGGTTGAGGGTCGACCAATAATAGCCTAGGTGAAGAATACGCTTAAGAACAAAGAAGGCCACTAAAGTGACCTACACATATGCCATCATGAACTTTCTTGATGGTATAAGGAATTTCGAGAACTCACGAGGCATCGTAAGAGAATACCATCAAAGCCGCACTTATAAAGGAGGCCACCCATGATGACATAATGAGAGACCTTTTAAGAAAGGCACATTGTCCATTATAGGTGAGGTTGGGAGGTAAGAGGGAGAGAGAAAGATAGTTGGAGTATTGTTTATACCAAAGGTCACTCGGGTCGGGGTAGCGGTTCGAAGGATTAAACGTCGCGAGGTAAATAAGAGGGTGATTGGAGTCATTGTAGACAAAGACAAAGATTTTAGAACCGGCGGGTGAAGCGGTATTTGAGAAGCCAAGCGAGCCATGGTATCGAAAATTTGTTAGTTGAACATGGGATGGTTTGAAGGGCATAGCGATCGAAGGTGGTCAAAAGTATGTCTACGTGATGTTTATATTTTTGAAGTGTCTCATTACCACATTGGTAAATACCATTGACCTTGGTTTATGACCAATTGGGAATCACCAAAGATGTTGATGTATTTTCCATCCAAGGCATAGGTAGCTTGGAGACCTAATACGAGTGCATCGTATTCGGAAATATTTTTTTACAACCAAAATCTAGTTTGAAAGACAAAGGCATGGTTTCAACATCAAGCGGAATGAGGATAACACCAGCCCCACCCCCACGCTGACACTTAGAACCATCAAAGAAGAGTGTCATTTGGTAAGTGGGCTTGTCTAGGGAAAGGGTAGTAATGGACTCATCATTGAAGTCAAAGTTAGAGGATTGTTCCCGACAATAGGTGCATCACCCAAAAGCATAAGCTAGCATGCGGCACGTTGATTTTTGTAAGTTTTGGCATACATAAAGTGTAAGGGGTCGGTGTTGATCACAACATAGGTTTTGTGATTAAGTAGGTAATGGCGGAGTTTGGTGGCAATGAAAAGCTAAGGCTAGGCAAAAAAATTTAGAATGTGTATATCGGGTTTCGTAGTCCAAAAGTGTACGGCTTATGTAATAAACTGCCCTGCTCCCTGTGTTGTTCATTGTGATGAGTGAGCATGGCCCCTAAGGAGTTATCGAGTATAGATGTATAGGTAGAAGGGTTGATCATCTTTAGGTGGAATGAGTATGGGTGGTTGGAGAAGGTATTGTTTTAAGGCCTCAAAATCTTTGCGGCAATCATCATCCCATTTAAAGGAGACATTCTTCTTAAGTAAATGATGAAATGGTTGACACCGATCAGACAATTGTGAAATGAAACGGGAACATACTCAGAAAATTACCTTGCAGGATATGGAGTTTCCTAAGGTTGGTGGGTGGAAGCATTTCAAGAATGGCCTTGAATTTAGTAGGGTCAACTTCTATACCACATAAGGAAATGATAAATCCTAGAAGTTTTCCTAAGAGAACCACTGAGACACACTTCTTGGGCTAAAGACGATGATGTAATATTTAATAAGGTAGTCAAAGATCTTCCACAAAGCCGAGTTATCCCGGAGATCTTCCATATAATCTTCCAATATACGATGCATGATGTCATGGAAGATTAATTCATAGCCCACTTATATGTGGCACCAGCATTTTTAAGTCCAAAAGGCATGACTCGATAGCGAAGGTCCCCGAGGGGTGATGAATGTGGTTTTTTGTTGATCTGCTGGGGCAAGTAAGATTTGGTTATAACCTGAGAAGCCATCCATGAGTGATAGCATCTTGTGACCAGTGGTAAGGTTAACCAAATGGGTCAATACCATGTAAGGGAAAATCGTCTTTCGGGTAAGCTAGGTTGAGGTCACGAAAATCCGTGCAAATGCGAGTCCTCCTCGTAGCCTTAGTGACAAGGACAATGTTAAAAATCCAATGAGGATAATCAATGGGTAAGATGAAGGAAACTAAAAGGAGGTGTTGAAGTTCTTCTTTGACAAGAAGAGCAATGCGAGGATGCATTTTCCTCAGCTTTTTTTTATGGTTTAGCATCAAGAATGGTTACGATATTGTGGACCACTATGGTGGGGTCAATACCGGGCATGTCATGTAAGACTAGGCAAAATCATGGTTATGGTTTTGAGAAAAGAAGTGATGGCTTCATGTTCAAAGAACATCTAAAGATTGACCGATCTTTAGAATGTGTGGGTCATCCTGAGTATGAATGTTGATTTCGATAGTTGATTCATTCAACACGGTTTACGCCTCGAGATGGTAACGATCGATGAATATATGAGTCTTCTACACCAAGGTAGGTGAGTATAGATTCATCATCCTGACACTGAATGACATTAATCGAAGGTGTATCGTCATCAATCATTTCAAGGTATAAGAAGGGAAAAGAATAGGGAGCCTCACCCTCACATTGATAAGTCAGAGGCCCCAACGAAATGGTGTTTATGAAAAAAAAATTTAGGAGGGATGGATTTTGGATCCATCAACTCCATCGGTGAAGGTGGTGATGAAGGTGGAGTGGGTGAAGAAGGTGGAGAAGGGTTGATGTCCTCAATGAGTTCAATGTGGGCCTTCTTGGTAGGTGGTTCAACAAAGTTGATACCACTACGGTTGTTATGCTTATAGGTAGTACATGGAATAATAGTATGGCAACCTTGTTCATAAAATCCAAAACCAAAACCCTTCCACGCACATCGGTGCAGGAAGGTGTGGGCAAAACAGTGATTGGTGAGTGACTGGAAGTCGGTGGAAAATGGGCGGCTTTGTGACGGTAGTTTAGAAATGTAAGTTGTAGTATCAAGTCCCCCATAGGTGAGATTGGTACAAAGGTGGGGAGGACCATAAAGGAGGTGTTCTCCTATACGGTGATCATAACGAGGGTGTTGGTGAAGAATTCCATATTCTTGTGGAGTAAGGAATGTGTTGACACTATATAGCGATACTCCCCCAGAGTGAGGCGTTGAAAAATTCCCTCCAAGGGATCGGTGGTTGGTATGTGGGTAGCTGGAATAGATGATGTGTTAGAGGTCGGATCGAGGGTGGAGCTAATGAATTGGGAGGCCGATGGTTCGGCTGTGGAGGTTGTGGCAACAGTAGGAATGGAGGATGTAGGTGTGGTTAAGGTAGCGGCTAGACTAGTGAGGGGAGGTGTAGGTGATGTGGCAGTGGTTGTGGAGGTAGATGCTTTGATGGGTATGAGCACGTCATTGGGTCGGTAAAGCATGTTGCAAGTTTTGAAAGGTGATGGGTTAGCTAGAATGGTATAGGTGTGTCCTTCATGCTTGAACTTCACACAATGATGCAAAGTGGAAGGGACACAACCCATGACATGAATCCAGGGTTTTCCAAGCAACAGGTTATATTAAAATTCCCCCTCCAAGACATAAAATAACTCTAGAATAGTGCGGGGGCCCACGTGAACGTGGAGGATGACAGTGCCTAGTGTAGAGGTGATAACATCATTGAATGAACACAATATCACAGGATGTTTATGCATGCAATTGTCGTATGCGCATTTGAGCGAATGCATGGGATGAAATGATATTAATGCTAGTGCCCCCATCAATCATGACACGTCATACATGTATATCATCGATGTGGATAGAGATGAAGAGAGCTGGGTTTTGGTCATCTATTTGGTGTGGTATCTCTTCCTCTGAGAAGCTAAGGGAGGCTACTTGGTGATTAGGTTGTGGTGTGGATAAAGGTGGTAATTTGGTGAGAGAGGCTACATGATGGGGTGTGATAATGGAGGCTACAGATGTTAGGTCAATGGGTAAAACCTCAATAGATTATAGGACCTCCATGAGATCTTGACGATGGGATTCCGAGGTTTCGATGGGGTCATATAAGGACATTTTGAGGGGGATTGGTGTAGTTGTTTGAGCATCACGCGGTGTGTGACCCCATTAGAAATAGGATATGTGGGGCAGCAGATAGTGATTTTAGGTGTGGGTGTAGATGGTATGTTGGGTATAGGATTGGTTAGTGAGTCAATTTGCCTTTTCCTTTCCTTTTCCTTTTGAGCATGGGTAGCAACATGGATCATGTTGATCTGAGGTGGGGAGGTAGGCAAGGTAGGTGAGCCATGAAAGGTATAATGAACATGAAGGGAAAAATCCCAGTGGTAGGAAGGAACTTTGTGAGATGAGCTGGGCACATCAACATTTGGGTGGAGGTTTGGTGAGGTCATTGATGCAAACCATGTTAATTTCAAACCTTGGGGGTGGCTCTAGGAGTTGTGGAGGTCTCGGTCACTGAGTGGGAAATGAGGGAAAAACTGTGGGAATAGGTGTTGGTGAAATGGGGTCTTCATCAAGAAGGTCATCATCGTCAAAGTTTTCTTTGGGAGGGCACAACTGGATAAGAACATTTTTCAAAGCCTTATAATTCTCTACATCGTGTCCTAGCACATGATGGTAGGCACAAATTTTGGTGTCGTCAAACCCTTTGGTTTGGGTTTGAGAGGGTCATAAGGTCTGAGAGGTGGTAATGTGATGACAAAAGTTTCAAGGAGGTTGGTTAAAATTTTGGCATAGGATCCTGCTAGTGGATCGCAATGGGAAGTGAAAGTGGGTTTGGGTGTAGGCACGGAGAACTATAGAGGAATGGTCTTTGCACAAGGGGGAGTAGGTCGAGATACGCTTTTAGGTGTTGGAGTGACCTTAGGCATTGGTCATGTTTGTTTAGGTAGGGTATTGTAGAAAACCGGCAGGAGAGTGTATGGTTGTTTTGACTACCTTATTGGAGGGAAAGAGATTTTTGTCCTTAGGTTACACCTTCTTAGGTAAAGGTGATACGGGAACACAAGATCTAGAGGGAAAGGAAAATCATGGAAGAGGGCATGTTACCCATGGGGATAACAGAGTGTTGTGAAGGTAGGTGGTGTAGGTCATGCCGAGGTGTGAGGGAAAGAGACTGAAGTGTCGTGGGTAGTGAAAGAGTAATCGATGGTATTAGAGGTATGGGTAGTAAAGATGTTGTAGATGTGGGCGAAGTCATGTTGGGTGCTTTGGTATGTTAGGGGTATGCGATGGAGGAATGGGCTGTTGTGTTTTTAGTTTACCGGTGGGTGGAGGTTTCTTAACCGTCTTTGGAAGGGCAAGGTCCTAAGACGGATGAAAAGGGTGAAGGTGATGAGGCGTGATCGGTGAGGTTGGAGTATGAGATTTATGAGGTTGGTTTTTTTTTGGGTGTCGAGTAGGTTTGGTATTAGCCTTAGAGGATGTAGCTAAATATAATTTGATGGATGTAGCTAAGGTAGTCTTGACCCTGGGTTTAGGTTTAGAAAGAAGATTATGTAAGTGTAGGCTTGGGTGTAGATGCGCATTGGGTTATGGGTAGGGGTGTGGTTTGAGCCATGAGGGGTATCATGGAAGAATTTGTGATAGAGGTGGTTGTGCTTGGTTCAATTGGCTGAAATATTTTTGGGTAGATAGTGGAAGTGTCAGTAAGTGACATTTGCATTTGCATTGAGGCAGGAAGCAGAAGACGCCCCCAAAGTAAGGCTCTATCCACATAATCTAAGTGATCGGCTAAGCACAAGAATGACACGTCTGTAGGTGAGGTTGATGAGGACCTAATGGAAATTCCCGTAAAATTTTCTTAGAGATGGGGAATTTTCTAGCTTCGGCTTCGTGGGTAAGAGAGCCAAAGTAAGTCTATAAGATATTGGGTAACTGATGGAGAATGATCACCTAGAGGCAAAGGTATATCTACTGGATCCTTGATAGGTGGAGGAGAAAATGGGTGCTCCTCTAGTAGGTGGAGGAGATGATGGGTGCTTCTCTGTGGGTGGAGGAGATTAAAATGTATCCTTTATGGCCTGAAGAAGTACTATAGGTGACGGCTCCCTAGGTGGAGAAGCCAAAGGTGAAATAGTTTTGATATTAATGGAAGGCTCCTCCACGGGTGAGGAAGGAGGTGAAAGGTGTTCCTCTATGGGTGGAGGAATAGGTGAGGTGGATTCAAGTGCAGTGGAGGACTTCGGGATAGGATTTCCTTGATGGAAGGAATATGAGGTAATTGGGCAGCAGTGGGTGTATTGCTGAAAATAGCATGGACCTCACGGGTATGACTATCATGAGTTGAGGTCTCTCCCATTTGATCAGAAGAAGGGGCATGATTAGGAAAAGGTTTCTTGAAGATATGTAGGTTTTGATTGGCAGGTGCATTAGGATTATCCAAGGTTAGCTCACCTTTCTTGAGCATTTCTTGGACAATGTTTTTGAAAGTGATGCAATTTCCATCACTATGACCCTTTACTCGATGATAATTACAGAAATCATGCTCTTTATACCAAGTGGGTATGGGGCGAGTAGGGTCAAAACCGGTGTGTGGTTTCACAGGAGGAAGGGTGATGGCCCCAGCTTTGATGAGCTTCTCTAAGATAGAAGAATAAGGTTCCCCAATTGGGGTATATTTCCATTATTCTCGTCTAAATTGAAAAGTCTGAACAGGTGAGAGATTAGATGAGGGACTAGCCTAATTTGATGAGATGAGTTGGGCTAGCTTTGAGTACCACTGCGTTAGCGGTGCCCTTGGCCTTTGAATAATTGTTATGTGGTTTTGAAGAAGAAGAGGTATCATTTGACTTGAATGTCAAGTTCTTATTGCGTAATTAAATTTTCTTCTCTTCAATGGCTTGAATCTCAAGCTTTCGTGCCATGGTGAATGCTTCATCAAAGGTTCGAAGGTTTGGACCTACAGAGTCGGTGAGATATGCCTAGCACAAGCCCGCGTGAAGAGTTCGATGAGTTCGGTTTGCATGGTAGTTGGAATGTGAGTTGATTAATCAGGCTACGCCAATGAACAACAAAATCTACGATGGATTCATTTTCATACTGACGCATAGAGTAGAGGTTAGTCATGGTAACCTTCTTAATGATATTAATGGAGAAGTGATCTAAGAAGGCTTGGGCTACCTGATTAAATGAGAATATAGAGTGTCTAGGTAACCCACTATACCAATCTAATGCGGGTCCAATCAAGAGACATGGGAAAGGTCCTTAGGAGCAAAGCATCATCATGGGCGATCAGATAACACCCATGTTTGAAAGACCACAAATGTTGTTGCGGGTCTTCTTTACTATTGAAATGGTTAAATTTAGGCATTTCCCAATGTAAGGGATATGGATGGATAGGAATGGATGGGTGTATAGGCTCATTACAAATCTCATCGTAGGTGAGAGTGTTGCAGGAGCCAGAAACCGATGCCTCTAATGTTTGCATCTTGTCCATCATTAACTTGATTAGGTCGTTGGTAGGTTGTGATGGATGAGTGACTCTTGTAGCATAAGAAGGTTGGTGTTGGGCATATAACGGGGTGGCATTCCAGTATATGGTGCTGCTATATAGGTAGATTGAGAAGAAGGTAGCGAAATAGGGGGTACGTACCCAGAGTGAATAATAGATGAAATAGGAGGTTGCTTTGATAGTACGTATATGGAGGTGGAAGGGTCATGGTGACCCTAGTGGCAATGGGGGCTAAAGATTGTGGAATAGAAAGGATGACATTTTGAAAAGGGGTAGGGGTCACCGACACCGGGGTGGTAGTGTAGCTACGGTATATGCGAGACAATAGGCGCGATAAGGTTGTGTTATGGGTGGTTGGTAAAGGTATAGTGGATGTGGTGGGTGCAATGGATGTAGCAAAAGTGGCAGTCATGGTGGGTATAGGGCCTAGCTATGAAATGATTGGGGATAAAGTAGATGTGGATAGCGCGGGGCTAGATGGGGCTAACGCAAGAGTGGGAACAAGAGTTGGGGGATAGAAATGAGCATGATGTATATCAACCCGACCCGAGGCATCTCGAGTGGATGAGTGGGAAAGGTAAAACTACAAGGTGACAAGATTTTTGTCAAGGAGTCATGTGAACTCCTCGTCTCCGGTGGCAATAGAGATAGGTTGGATAGGTTCCATGGCTAGTGATAAAATGGAAGGTGGTGAAGGGCTAGGCGGGAGTGGTTGACAATTGGCATGGAATACGAGGGCACTTGCTTGTCGACGCGTCAATACCATGTGAATAGGTACTAACGTGGTAAGATTACTTTCTGTAAATGACACAGAAATATAGCACAGATAGGATAAATAGGTGGTGGTAGGTGAATTGGGGTTAAAATGTCACCTGGTAATGACACAAAGCTAACCGATGTTGGTTAGGTTAAATCGACGCCCGACCACAGTAACATCGCCACCGTGAATCGTGGAAAGTAGACAGTTGGTCAAAAACAAGGTATAAGGCCAAATTTTCTAGGTATGTAAAATGCTGATGAGACTTACCAGGTCAATGGATATGATAAGAGTGACAGAGATTCTAAACAGCTAAAGAAGTGGAATAGGTGTCCTTTTGGGTAGGTTAACCAAAAGAACAGTGAACCAACGTCGGTTGGGTAAAACCGATGGTGGTCAGAGGGTAACCGAGCGACATTACTGGACCGACACCATTCTGATAATGAAATTGAAACAACGATGAAGAAAATGCGGTTATGAGTTAAAATTAAATGTGGAATCAAACCTAGCATTCTGAGAATGATGAGAGTAAGGTCAAGGCACACTCAGATGAAGTTGGAATACACCAACTGTGATGAGGAGTGTGCAAGGGGAAATAATAAAAATGAAGAATGTGACCTCTCACCTCAAAATGCAAGCCAAGCAGAAACACTAAGAAAAATATGATCCTAAGAGTGCTTTTTCTATTATGTTTATTTAGCTTATGTTATTTAAGGACTGACTCATGAACTATAAAATAGAGTTTTTTGGTGAGGATGGCTTCCTACGAAGAAGGAGATCTACAAGGAGAGGTTTCAAGTATGTTATGGCGGGGTGGGCCGTCCTCTGATGGGGTACTGGACAGAGATAACCAGCGGGGTGCCCACTGTTTCGTGATCGTGTGATCACCTACAACTTCTTCCGGTGAGATGTTGTTTAAGAATGTGTATATATTTTAAATTTGTGATGTTTGGGTAATACTTAGAGAGAAAAATAAAGGAAGTGCTTTTCTATGATTTGTTTATCAACCATCAGTTGGGAATGACTTCCAGTGTATAGGTTTCCCTCAATTAATGTGAGCTAATGCAGAAAAGTAGAATGAAATGAAATAATTTTTAAACCCAAATCGAAATGTAGAATTCGATGCCACAAATAGATGAACATGAGAAGGGATTATCTTTCACTAATGTGATACTAATGAAAGGGAAGAAATGTTTGTTTTAAGCACCAAAATAAGATTGCTTTTAGACAATAGAAGAGAAGAAGGTTCCAGGGGAGAAAGTTTCAATGTAATATTTTTTTAGAAAAGAAACAAACATACAACATTTTCACCTAAAAATGAAATAATGAAAAGAACCCCAAATGGGTCCCATCGAGCGTGCCAAAATGTTTCACCTAATTCTAGATCCGTTTTTTTGAATGTTGACAAAACAGATAAGGGTAAAGGGCTAGGAAGAATACATGTTGAGATGTTGGTTTTAGGTTGTTGCACGTGTATGACTTTTGAATCCACAACTAATCGTGAAAGCTTCCTTTTTACTTGGAGGAACTACCTAAAATGGAAAACAATACCACCAAATCAAAGTTAAATAATATATGCAGTGGACTCGCCTAGCGTGTGCTAGATCCGGGAAGCGTGATACTTCCTAGATGGCTATCAATCCACTGTTTAAAATAACTTAATGCTAACAATAAAGGAAATCTCTTGTAGTTAAAATGATTTAGGTATCTCATTCATCTACAATAAGCAAATTCATTCACAACAGGCTAAGCTATGACTGAATCTGAAGGTCAAGGTCTCTGTCAGGATATTGGTATTGGTCAAGGTAAATTTTTGGTCTGTTTTGGGTATTTGATGGAGGTTTTAAGCTCTGATCTAGGTTTTTGGTAAAAGACACAGAGACCGACATTAGTTTAGTATGACCGGTCGGTTTAGGTTAACCGATGGTGGTTGTGGGTAACTGATGTCGGTATGGTCGTGGTATAGGAAATTCAATAAAACTCGAGGCGAGGGTAGATCTAAGGCTAGATGAAGATGGAAGGGCGATGGCAAGATTCGTGTGGGTATTAGGTGTGCACAGGAATGATTAAGATCCTGGATATGGGAAATTCAGGGGGTATGGGTAAAAGGATGGTCAAGCTTGCATGGAGGTAAAATGGTGGTGGAATGAAAATGAGGGAAGAAACTAGTAACAACAGCAAAAGGATCTACCCAATGATAAATGGACAAATGTTGGTTACAAAAACACTTACCGCTTGTACGAGCTTGATGTCTAGTTGGTAATGGTAGGTGATCAAATGGAATGAACCTAATATGGTGTTGGTGCTTCCCGGATGCTCTGTGAAGCCATATGGTTGTGTGATTACTTCAGTGCTGGCTATGGATGCTCTGATGTGTGTACTAATGCTGGTTATGCTTGCATGTAGCTCTGGTTTTGTCACTTGCTCTCAAAAGATGTGTTAATCTCTTTGAAATGTGCCAACCTCGAAATAAGGTTGTTTTGGGGGTTAAATGGTAACCGACGGTGGTTCGCTTAACCGGTGGTAGTTTAGGGTAACCAAATCGGTTAGGGCGGGATTTCCTAGGTTTACTAAACTAGGCAGATCCCCTTGATTTTCTAGGTTGTCGTTCATTTTCTCCTCGGGTTAGCATGGAAGCTTCCTTCTAACAAGTGAGAATGTGGTTAGAGGGAATGTAGGCATTGATTTTTAGGGTTTGGGTAGGTCTTAGTTAGTTATGGCAACTTACTAAGAATAGGTCTTAGGGTGAGGTGGCTAGATGAGGTGGATATGTGGGCATTATCCTAATTAGGATATTTAAATAATAAATATTGTGAGGATAATGAATTAATTAAATTAATATTAGAGTGGGGTGAAAGGGGCCATGGTTAGGTGAATGTGTTCAAGGTGTTTATTTGACGGGGGACCAAGGGGAGTATGACCTAATTTTAGTGTCTACACCAAGGACTCACAGTAAAGCATGAGAAGAAGTCAAATTTGTTGTGATGAGTAGAGTTATTGAATCGATGAGCTGTTCACAATCCAAGAAGCCCTACGAGTCAAAATCTTGGAAAGATTCCATGGATGTTGAGTATTAATCAATGATGAAAAATAACACTTGGCATCTTGTCAATCTTCCACCAGGGAAGAAACCCATTGTTGTAGATGGATATTCAAAACAAAGTACAAAGAAGATGGGACCATAGACAAGTACAAAGCAATACTAGTAGCAAAGTGGTACACACAAAAAGAAGGCATTGACTATGAGGAGACATTTTCTCCCACATCTAAGGTCAAAATGATCAAGATAATCTTTTCTCTAGCCACACAGCTTAGTTGGAAAGTCCATCACCGGACGTAAAAAGTGCCTTTCTAAATGGATATCTACAAGAATAATTCTACATGACTCAACCTAAGGGATATTTCGTAGCTGGTCAAGAAACAAAGGCATACAAATTCAGAAATCTCTATATGGCCTTAAACATGCACCTCGGGCTTGGTAAATCAAAATTGATGAGCATCTCGTACACAACATGGATTCGTCAAAAATCCATACGATCCCAATCTCTAACTCAAAAGAAAGAGGGGAGATTGTGATTTTTGTTGTCTATGTTGACAATCTAGTCATTAGTGATAGTTCAAAGAAGATGATCTGATACAATGAAGAAAGATCTTAGATGATTGTTTGACATGACAAATCTCGGGCGATGCGCTCACTGTCTTAGACTAGAAGTATGACAGAAAAGAGAATCACATCTTTGTTTCTAAGTTCAAATATACCAAGACAACGCCGAGAAATTCAAGATGATGGATTGCACACCTATTTGTATACCTATGGAGAACATGTTACAAATGCTATCTTGTTCAGATCCATCCCCGTGGTAAATGTAACTCTCTCAACAGCTTGATTGGGAGTCTCATTTACTCGACCCACACTAGACCAGATATCAGCTTTGTAGTGAGCTATCTATCACGGTTCATGCGAAACCCGAGTTTTCATTGGAAGGTAGAAGGTGGACCTTGAGATATCTCAAGGGAACAATAGATCTTGGTCTATAATACAATAAGAACGATAACTTCTTCTTGACCGGATATTGGGATTCAAATCATGCAAGTAACATTGATGATAGAATATCCACTTTAGGATTTGTGTTCTTTTTGGGATCTGGACCGATATCATGGGGAAGCAAGAGACAATATTTGTTTCTCACTCTTCTACAAAAGTTGGATATCGTGTTGTAGGTGAATATGTCTCGAACTGATATGGCTACGTCACATACTTGAAGGACTTGGAATACCACATGACAAACCTACCACCATGTATGTAGAAAATGAAGGTGTTCACAAACTTGTTCAAAATCCAGTGTTTCATGAAAGAATAAAATACATTGAGGTACATGTACATTTCATACGCAAGCATGTCTTGAAACATAATATACACTTGATTTCCAATAGATGAACAACGAGCAGATATCTTCACAAATTCACTTGCACATGACAAGTTCAAGTTGTTCAGAGATTTCCTCTCCTCATCTCTTGAAATAATGCAAAATTAAGGGCGGGAATGTTAGGGTAAACTTATTTTACTATAGTAATTTATGCATTGTATTATTACCTTTGGTAATTAGTTGATTATTGTTATATGGTTTTATAAACCATATTTTTCATTTTATTCACGTAGGATTATGTATTACATAGTTGTAACAAATATGTTGGTGCAATTTCTGGGTTTGCACACGTTGCCTTAATTTCCATGCTTCATTTTTGCTCCAAGACATCTTTTTGGCTCGAGCTGGTGATCTGCAACTCATTTTTTCAATTGGATGCTTTCAAACTGCCCTCAATATTGTCATTTTTCCCTAATCTGAAACAAAATCCGAGTTGCTCTCTTTTTGTGCCCTAATTCCTTCCTTTTTCGGGCCATATCATTTTCCCCTTGTTAAATCGTTCAAAAACTCATATTTTGGTCGATTTCCTTTTATGTGCAAACGAATTTCCAATCCCCTGGCCGAAATAGATGTAAAATCATGTTTCATTGGATTCAAAACCGAAAAATTTGCCTTGTGAAAAAATTTGATTTCAGAAGCATCCCCTGCATTTTTACATTTTTTACGGGTGTACGGGCATGTTCTACCCATCAAATTTATCATTGCAACATTTATGTTGACATGGCAGGCTCTCATTGGTCGGGATATGCAGGAAAAACATTGCTAACTTGTCACTTTTTGAAGTTTTGCAAAAGGAAAAAAATTGTCCGCGGCCCCGCAGTGTTACAATGGTGTGCTTACGTGGCATGATATAATTGGTTGGAGGATCATCAGGTGGCAGGTCGCACTTAGATTTCTTGCTTTCATTTTGCAAAAATTCTCAAAATCCAAATTTTCCCGAAGGCCCGCAGTGAATGGCATGATGACACGTAACACAGGATGGTCAGGCAGGTGGCGGGGTAACTTAAAAATTTTTCTTCATTTTTGAAAAATTTCTCAATGTTAAATTTTTCTCCGAGGGCCCGCGCCCAATGGTATGGCGACACGTGGCATGGGAGGATCAAATGGGCAATGGTGGATTTAAAAAAATTCAAATTTTTGGCTCAAAACGTCATGGAAAATTTTGACTGGAGGCTGCGCCCATGGAAGGGCGACATGTGTCTAGAGAGGTCGACCGGAAAAGCGGGACTTGGAGGAGTTTGAAGTATTTGGCTTTAAGATGCTAAAATCAATTTTTTGCCTAAAGGCCCACGACGAGTAGGAAGGTGACACGTGTCCGGGAGGAGAAATGGGAATGGGGGCCGAAGAAAACTTTTGGGACTTTTTACCCTTGGTATAAAAGGTAAAAAATGAAGAATAGGCCCACGTCCAATGAAAATAGGACACGTGTCCTAAATTTGGTGGAGGTTTGGAGCGCGGAGAGGAAGTTGAAAATTTTGCAAAATTTTAGCGAAAAATCTCAAGGTGAAAAATAAACCCACGGAAAAATTTGGAGGGTCATCTCCGCATCCAATAGGACAGAGACACGTGGCATGTTTCAAAGGGAAAAGGAAAGCTCAGGCCCACATGAAGTTTTGATGCTCGCAGAGGAATGAGGGAAGAATTGGAGGGGTCGGTTTTGCAGCGAATGGGAAACTGCCACATGGCAGAAGCAGCAGCGGGCGTTCGAGGGCACAGAGAGCATTTTGAGAAAATTTCCTTTTCTCAAAAAAGTGGTAAAATGCATCAAATTGGCCCGTGGTTTTGGTGAAGGCCCACAGAAGGACACGTGGCGCATCCAGGGGCTCATGGGAAAATTTTCAAAATTTTCCCAAGGTCAGAAAAGGTTCAAAACGCATTTTTAAGGTTGGAGGCTCGGTCCAATGGTATTTGGACACGTGTCCACTTTATCCAGAAGTCAAAGAAGATATTTCTTAGTCTGCATGACGAATCTCATCAAGACACATGGAGGGCAGAATTTTAAAGTTGATTTTAATCAACGGTTGCTGTATGCGTTTTCATTTTTGGGCACCATGGATGCTCCAAGAAGTGTGGAATCGTCATTTTTGCACCAAATCACATGAAATTTTATATGAATTTGCATCCCTTCAGCCTTCTGAACACAATGGCACCATTATTTTGAGCTGATTCGGTGCCCTATGATGTTTTTTGATGAAATTTTTCCCTCGACTGTGAAAAAATGAAAGGTGAAAGTAAAAAGTTACAGAGTTAAAAATGGTGAGGGAAAAAGGTGAAAAATGATTGCAAATGCATGCTGGCATGGTGGAATGCCAAAAACATGACCTTGGGATGGATAAGGATCTGATTTCATGCAATATTTTAAAATATTTGTGCATCTTTGGCATTTGGCGAGTTGTTTTACAGTTTTATATCATTTTTCATCAAATGGATAGGGTTTTGTAACAAATTTGATCCCTTTGGCATATTATTTGCTTGGGATGCAAGGATCCAAGTTGGCATAGGGTATATCATGTAGTTTGGAAACATTTTGTAAGTCTGTTGAGAATTTTGGAGAAAGAGAGAAGAATTTTCACAGGGAAAACTGGAAGAAGTCCATTTCCTTTTGGAGAAACTACCTGAGAGCCATTTTTATTCCAGTTTGCATCAAATGTTCATCATGTTGAGTTGGTTTCAGCTATAAATCCATCAACAAGCTTTGAGATTGTCTAAATAACATTCCCTTGTTGATATATTTGATCAAATTCTTGGATTAACTAGTTTTATCTCTTGGCAAAGCTTGCATACACTTGTATTTCAGTATGTTTTCAATTTGTGTTTCATGCTCATGTTGCAATCTTGTGTTTGGGATCTTTATTGGTCATACATGGTCTCATTTCTTGTAGAGGGTTTGAAGGCATCTACAATCTTCCATTCAGAAGAGCATTCATTTGAGTGGAGATAAACAAATTTAAATTCATCTTACCTTCCTTGTAAATTGAGGGTGTTTGTAAACCTTTGGGTGTACCTTAGGTCATGATCTAACAAGGAGTTCTGAATGCTTTATTGATATTTTGCTTCAAGCCTTTGTGGTAGGCTATCAAAGTTTGTATGGAATAGTGTAGATTTGGGCATCCATATGTGCACACATCCTAGTTGAAAGAGCACTTCAAATTCATTGAAATATCTCTGTTGTTTAGGTGTTGTAATTCTTTTGCAAGGTTTCCCAAAGAAGGTGATGACTCCTAACTACTCTTGTCCCAACATCTCTCATCAAAATTTCATTTTAAAATAACTCATCCTACCTACAATACCCCTACATCTGCATTATGTGTCCACAAAAGAATTCAATCCTTTCACAAAAATGCACAAAGTTGATCAGGATTCTATCATGTCTTTAGCAACTCTAACTTTGTTTTGAAAGCATTTCCATCATTTAGTAGTGAAAACTCCTTTGAGTTTGGATAATGGATACTTGATCATGTTTTCACAAGGCCTCTTCCACATCATACGCAAAACACAAGGATATCTCCATCTCCTTACCATATAGGGGCTGCAATATAGGTTCTCTTGCCTTGGTTGATAGGCACAACCTAAAATAGTGAGGGTTAGATCAAAACCCTTATGAAGGTGCTATCCACTCCCTCAATTCTTGAATGCAAACAAGAAGATAGGTGTGATCCTTGGCTACAAATGACATACAAAACATCTATCTATCCTTGAGTGTCTTGTGCAAATTCATGATGATGTTCAAGTTGTGAAGGATATTAAATCTAGATACCAACAAAATACATTTGTTTTTATTAATTATTTGTGCTTCCCGTATGTAGTTTTGGAAGCTTATGTAATTAGGATTATTGTTGCACCTATGAAACATCCTTCTCTATTTGTATATGGCTATCAAATATCTATAAATATTACTGAACCTACACCATTGTAAATGATTTTCCGAACATTAATAAAATTTTCGAGCTTCTTCCATTGTTCTCAATTTCAAAAAATTAGACAATGGGAGCCAATTAAAACTTGAGACTGGAAAAATTCTTCATGGAGCACTCTAGATCATTTTAGGTTAATTTTGTGTTTAAGGAGTATTCATGATGTCTCGGAAGGTTCAAGCTTATCTTGTACTAGTTTTCTATTTTTCCGAGCCTTCGGGACTCGGGTTTTTCTTGAGGTGATTAAATCAGCCTCGGGGCCCCACTTCCATTCAATGTGGGAAAAATGATCATAATCAATAAATCATGTTTAAAGGGTCTTATTGTGCTCCCATTCCCTTTGGTTCCAAGAAAAGGCCTAGGGAAATCAACATCGCAGCAAAAAAACAAGTTTGCAAGGCCAAATGGTTTTGAGCTAAAAATAGCCCATTGAGTTGCTCGGTGAGTTAATATACATGCATTGGAAGCCGAGCTCCTCAAATAGCTTGAGGATTTGATTATCAATTCATCCACTAGGTCATCGGTACATATGTGGCAAAGTAGCATGATGGAGGGTTTGATCTTCAATACCATGCGGCTCATTATTAGTGGAACATGGTAGAAAGCTCATTGGAAAGAGCTTGCAAAGCGATCTCAAAAAGATGGTCGTAATGATGGCATGGAGATCAAGAAAAATGCACTCACCGAGCTAATTTATGGAGTATTTCAAGGTGAGCCAAAATGGCTCAATGAGGTGTTTGTGATTGCAGAGTCATCGGCTTGATAATGTTGGCTTGCTTCATTGATGTGAGGTGTTCGATGAAGGCATATAGCTGGATTGGAAAGGCGAAGGATATGCAGGAGGCTCAAGCTCGAGAGGTTGAATCAACATTCCCGAGCCATGTGAGAATGCATGACACGTAGGGAATGTGGAAGGATTGAGTTATGGCTCGAAGCAGGTGGTCACATGATTGGTTTGAGAGCTTAACGAACGGCTCTACAATGAAAAGGGTATGGGAACTATCCTTGAAGAGTTTAAGAGTGTCAGGCTTGGTGAGATCAAATGGTTTCATTCAGTATAAGGCAAAGGATTCTCGAGTGATCTGAGTTAATATGGAAGTCGAGGTTGTATTGATGAGTGTAAGCTTGGCCGAACACGAGAGAGTAAAATGTAGAGCTAAGCGAGATGAGCCGAGTACTTGAGCGTTGAAGTTTTTCAAGCATATTGAGTCAAGTTCATACAGGCATACTAAGTAAAGTTAAAGATGGCTCGACTAAATGAAGTTGGTTTCAAGCAGATGAGCCCAGTACTTGAGCGTTGAAGTTTTTCCATTGAGCTTGAAAATAGACTTGGGATCATCATGTATCGATGGAGTTCGAAGCTCTTAAAAAATGATAAAGCGGGACCCGAGTTTCTCAAGGAATCGAAGGATTACAAACTTGACCAAACACAGGGAGTGTAAAACAATACTGCAAGGCCATCATTTATCTTGAGCTTGGGTTGATTTCCTAGTGTTGCATAAGCATAAGGGCCTTATGCATGTCATTATGAGCCATGGTGAGCTCGGGCTTGACCGAGAGATCATTGTGTATCGATGAATGGAGGTTCAAGGATGAAGAGATCGGGGCTCAATTGAGTATAGATTCATCTCGGCATGGAATAGCTTGATCACAAGAGTTTAATGAACTCGGGAAACTAAGTTAATGAAAAGTTGAGTTGAGAAATGGAAAGTGAATTTGACTTGTGTAGTGAGCGATCCACTATGAAATTTCATGCTAGGGTACATTATATGGCTCGGGCATGGCAAGAATTTCAATAGAAGTCATGTTGCATCGACGAGGCAAAATTGGTAGTTTCGATATTACATTGCTCAAAGATCTAGGAAAGTGGGAAAAAAATGATGGGTAAACCCTAAACTTTGAATACTTGAAATGTGGATTTTGAAGGTTTGTGGCATGTTGGAGGTTTGGAGTGATTAGACCAGGTCATCTCGAGCTCCAATGTCTAAAGGATGTCGAGACCCGCCAAGGTAATGTGGAAATAAAGCGGTTAATGCAACATCGGTTGGAGTGTTTAGGAGTACGTGGAAAAGTGGATGCCGAAGTGGTTGGTGATGTCAAATACCAAGGCACTTAGTAAAACCTTTGGATAGGTGGGGTTTATGAAATTTGTGGACTCACAAATCTCAAGGTACCTAAAAACATGATTAGCGGGAGGTTATGAAAGGTCGTGGAGCTCGGCGTCCACATAGCCATTAACCCAATCAAATAGGTATGTTTCAAGATCTTTGTGCATGTTGGAGTGGTTCTCAAAAGAGTTGTTAAGGCATATCGGGAGGTGTTGGTGGTTTATATGTGAAGCTCACCATTGAGCATTATGTGAGGTAAAAACAATAGAACTCGTGAAGTGACCAAACAAAATACTAAACAAATGTACCAATACAAAGGGTCCCGATTGAGGTATATGTGGCAGGTGTGTGTTAGTGCTCATTTTGATCTCGCCCTTCTATCTTGAGTGTGCCTTCAAAAATTTCCATGACTAGGTTTATCAAAATTAAAAAAATGTATGCTTGAAGAATGAAATCTTGTTGAATATAAGAAAATCTTGTGTTTGAGTCATGAATCCAATGTAAATACTCTTTTTCATTGAGGAATGTGATAACCATGTCATCCTTGAGTGATCCGTGTGAAAAAAACCATCGATTTATCATATTAAACCAAGAAAATCCCATTTGTATATCGTCCTATGATCTTCAGTGCATATTACATATTTTCCTCCGACATCCGAAAACACGTGGCATAACTCCATTGGTTGCACTATAGTGGGATTTATTTGCAAAATTACATAATTTGCATAGTAATTGCAGATTACAAAACAAGCTTCGAAGCCCAATGAATATTCCCATGAATATTCGGGTCAAATAATGCAAAAGGAAAAGTTGACCCTACTCCTGAAAGGAATACATGTCAAAATGGGATTGGAGCGGGGAATCGGGTTGATAATACACTTTTGCATCAATAGTATGATGTTGTACAAAATGCAAAGAAACCTTTGAGGCCCGCCAGGGACACGTGTCATGTTCTCAAAAAAAGTCAAGAGGTGGGGTTTTGGGTCAAATCTACAAACTTGCACTCATTTGAAAAGTAATACAAAAATGCAAAAATACTCCCGATCCCACAAAGCCCCAGATCAAACCACATGGACGATCCACATTCAAATGAAATAAGTAGATTGGATGGTTAGATGTAACGCATTTATGGTTTCCACCATTAATGCATCTTGCATGAATCAAGGCATATTTTTAAAAAGTTTTCAAACATTTTGAATTGTTACCATTGCATGTGAAGATCTAGATGCCCTAGCCACGAGAATTTGTGAAGAAAAGAAGGAAAATTGACTGTGAAATGGTGGAATTGAGATAAAAGAGTTTGAAACATGATTGTAGAAAGTAGAATTCACAGAGTGTGTGGAAAAACTTGTAAGTCATGTTGTATCCTCGTACTCTTGTCAATTAATTTGTGAATTCTGAAGCAATTAGGGGAAACAAGTTGAAAGTAGCAAAATGAAGAGTTTGGATTTGGGTTTTCAAGTTTCTTCTAGTATCACCAGTGACCTGGATAATGTAACGGATATAAATTTATTAGACATGGATTTGGGGGATTTTTTTGGGGAGACTTCATGCCCCATAGTAGAAACCAATGGATGACAACAATCGATGCTAACCATATTGCTTTGGTAGCTACTTTCCCACCTTCAATCCATGCTCCTGAATTATTTTGGTTGTGCGCTGAAAAATTATGACCCCAAGAAAATGGAAGTGTTAGATGGAAGTGGTGAAAGGGTCATTAATTTAACACCTAGTGCTTTTAATACCATATTGGGGTTACCACAAGTAAATCAACCAATAGTTACAACTATTGAAAGTGCACAAAAAAGTTATAATGCAAAACATGATGACTATGCCTAGGTATTGAATTCCCAATGGCTAAAGGAGAGAAAACCATCCGCCAAGAGGCTTCCTAAGAAATTAACCAAGCCCTGTTCATTGAGGAGGTTGAAGATCTTATTGTTTTGTTAAGAATAATGGTTGGGTTGGAGGGGTCCAACAACTTGCAGGAATGGATGTGCCCTTTTATTTGGGGTATTTTGGAAAAGAAAGGAAATTTCTATTGGGGAAGTCTTATATCAGCTTCAATTCATGCCCAGTTGATGACAATTGCAACAAATATTAGAGAAGGTAATACAACTGACATCCAGTTCTCAATGATGTCTTATTTCATTTACAATATTGCATGCTTTAAGTCATTCCTAGGTCTTCCACTAAAAGCCAGCTTTGAAACCCATAGAGTTTATGATGTATACACACAATTAAGGTTGGAAAATTGGAAGGGGAATGTCTGACAAGTAAATGATGCCTTCATTGCCCCAATTTCCTATCTTTTCAAGCCTGAATGGGAGCAATATAGACTATCTACTAAGGCAAGGGCTATGATTTTGGAATATGGTTGTCTTTTTATCCAATACAAGTTTTTTACATATCTTAGAGTGAGTGGATTTGAAGGGAGGCCTTACAAATTACCAAGGTATGTTGATGATAAGTGGGTTCTAATGGATATTTCAAGGCAGATTGTCCCTATGCACAGTAAACTATCAAGAAGGCATAAAACCAATATAAAATTTCCTCTCCAACTTGGGAGATATTCTTGTCAAACAATGGCAAAAGCTAGGATGATGGATGGGGAAATGGATAAATTCCAAATGGGTAAGTTTACTCCAAGGCCTAACTTTGATATTTGATGGGTTGTTACTTCTAGTGAGCATGAGCCTCATTTTGAGGATTATTGGATGAACTGTGTTGATGAAGAAGAGGTCAGGAAAAGGGATTTCTCCAGATGACCTTGAGGAAAATAATTGACTTCAAAATTGTTTTGATTCCCCAAGGAATAGAGGATGACCCAAATGTGGTAAGCCAATTTTATCTTGAACAAAATTTAGAATCAAAATCAATTACTCCTATAGATTGGAACAAAAAGGAATCAGATAATCCCACCAAATAATTTTTTATGTCATGAGAAGAAATTTAACCTGTTAGTTGGAAAGGGTATTGATTTGTCTTTACAAAATACAAGAGTATTGAAGGAGTTTAGGGACCTGAATGCTTTGAAAGAGGACCTCCCTCCTTTGAGAGAGGGATATGATACTATGGACCCTTTGAATGGTCAAGCCCCTCAATTTCCCAACAAGAAACCCACCACAAAAACAATTGATGAATGGACTGTTGTAAAGAGTAAAACTGGAACATCAAAGACTACTTTAGTTCAAAAGGTAGAAGATATGCTTTTATGGGCAATGCAAGATGCCCCTATCACTACAACAATGTCATTGCAATCAAAAGGAACTAGTGTAACCAAGCCAAGGAATCCTACAGTGAAATACTAGGGACATCAAACACATCCAAGAAGATGAGGGGAGCTTTTCCTAATGTTGATCCAACTCTTATAGTTCAAAGTGCTAAAGGAAGAGAGGGTCCAAAACTCAAACACTTTGAAAGGGCATCAAAAAGGCCCAAAGTGATATTTCCTTTGGTGAGGGATGTTGGTATTTTAGCTGGAGAAGGTGAGCATAGTGCAAGGAATCATAAGAGGAAGGAGCCCAAGGTAATTGACCCTCCTATCTTGACTAAACTCAAAAAAAGGTTGTTGTTGAATTAGCCCATCAAACCATGCCATCACAGATCCTAAAGGTATTCATTCTGATCTTTTTAAACCAACACCTATTATGGCTCCATCTGCATTTCCAACTGGAATAGTTGTAGGGATGATTCAAGGTGCCCAAATATCTATCCAATCAGGTGGTGTTGCAACAAGTCAAATACAAAAAGAGCCAGTTATAGTGCAGCATGGTATGAAAGATGACATCAAGGAAGAGTTTCCACAAAGGAAACCACAAAAGCAGATTGAAATAATTAGTGTGGAGGAACTTAGGGATAGTCCATACTTTGAGATTGAGGATGTCAAAAGTGAATTTCATACAAAATAAGGTGTAAGTGTCTCTTTTGAGGATATACAGATGTCATATATTGGTCAACATCCAAACATTGAAATGGGGGCCCAACCCCAAAATACCCAAATAGAAAATATAGCCCCTCATGTGAAGGGAAAGGAAATCATTCAAGCATCTATGGATCAAGCATCTACCCTAGATGTCACTCTCATTACAAGTCAACCATCTAAAAGTGTAGACAAGACACAAGAAAGTGAAGAAGTTCAAACTACATTGGCCTCGTAGAAAAAGCACAACTGAAGTTGTGAGAGATACAAGTACCCTTATCAAGGGTAGTGTTGTAGTAAGTACAAAGGTTAATGATGAAAGCAAAGATCAAGGTTTAATTTCCCAACCCCAATCAGCAGATCAACAAGAAGAAGACCTCAAAGTAGAAGAAGGGTGAGGAAAATCCTAGATGGAGGTACCTACTACAAAGCCACTTTTGGAAAGTTTCATAAAGAATAAGGAGAAAATTAAAACTCCAAGCCCCGACAAAGAAGCTCCAAAAGAAACAGAGAAAGCAATTGCTGCCCCATCAAAATATTTAGAGGAAGAAATAAGAAAGAAGGCCACTACTACAAAAGATTTAACAAAAAGTGTAAGTGTGGTGGTTACCCCTACTTGAGATCTTGAAGGAAACAATAAGTCCACCTATTGGTCCAATGGAAAGTAAGGGTCAAGAGGAGAAATCAGTGACTGATAAAAAATTGGAGAACATCAAACAACCTCAAACCTGGACCAAAGTGAAGGAAAACCAAAAATGGAGGCATCTGATAGCACAAAGTAGATAGTAAGAGTGGATGTGCCACATACGTAAAACACCAATACCCCATAATAATCAAGAAGCATCCACAACAATGGTATTATTTTCCCAGACTACAAACATCACACCAACAGAGTAAAATTTGGTAATGCTCCCATGGCTGGTTGGTTAGGAGGATTTCTTCAAGAGAAAGAAAAAGGAAAAGAGGTTGTCCAAGGAGGAGCCTTAGACATTACCAGCATTGATTTCCCAAAACCCACAAAGGCTTAAAATAAGGCAAGAGTTATAACTCAAACACATATTGATAGGCAAGGGTTTAAAACTATGGAAATTATAACTCCTCACCCAGGGATCTCAAGGATAAAATTACAGTCAATGACTATGACATCAAGAAGATCTAGTTGGGCAGACCTATAAGGGAAATCCTTAAGCAAGACGTAGCAGTAGCAGTTGAGGGTATTTTCCAAAGATTTGATGAAGATAAGGTAAGAAAAAAGAAATTAAAATACCAATTCAAATCTTTAACTTCATGCTTGCAGCAGTTAGTGGGGCCATCAGGGAAAATCAAGAAACTACTACTACTATCACTCCAGAGGTTGTGGGAAGCATAGAAAAGGCTACCAAAAAGGTCAAGGCTATTGATAGCTAGATTGAAGACTTATCTAAAAGAGGGAAGAAGATTTTTGAGAAAGCAAAAAGAGGTATGGAGAACTTACCACCAAGCTCAGTGATATTAATGATTTAATTGAACAATGTGAAAATGAGCTATTCTACTTTGAAGGGATTCTTCCCAAGTTAAACATTATCAACCAGCTTGATGAGAATATAGTTGAAAAAGAGGGAATCATGCCACTTGAATAAAATGGGAACTCAATATGCTATGGAATATTTGTCCAAAATTAGGATAGAGGTTGTGAATCAGGTCAAAGAAAAGATGGAGGCGGATTGAAAAAGCATTGACACCAATGGATTGAGATACAAAACTAGTTATGGTGACTTGAAGATTGATTTTCTGGTCCACTCCTTTGAAAAATACATCCATGAGGAGACAATTCATATGATGTTATTAAGAGGTTGGTTTTTGTGGAGGACACAATTGCAGAGTTGAAAATAAAATCGAGGGAGTATAGGTGAAGAATGGACAAGTGTGTAGATGCACTAAAATAGGAGAATTTAATATTCCAACACCACACAGGCCCAGATGAAAATGATATAAGGTATTTTTTCCAGAGATATGATGCATATAGGAGAGACAACTAGATAAAGAAGAAGATGACAAAGATGAAGATGTGACCATGTTGACCAGTGAGCAAGCTTAGGCTTGTTTTTCTTAACAACTCTCATCTTTTCATAATTGATACTCTTGTTTTATAATAGTTGAACATTACTTTGAATTATTAATTTCAAGTATGAATGTAACATGATACAATACAGTAGACTTTTATGTTTCTTTAATAGAATTCTAAATCTATTATGAAGCATGTGAGTTATTGTAATAGTTTGATTTTTCTATGTTTGATGAAAAAGAAAAATGGGGTTCTATAGGGGCCCCAACCCATGGAAAAGTTACATACATTCTTGTGAATTACATCAAAAAGAAACTAGAGAAAAGACACCTAATCATTTTCCACTACCACAAAATCCTCACTAAAGGAGGAATTTTTTTCTAGAATCCTATTTTTCCTTGGAACAAACTCCTCTGACCCAACAACCATTTGTGTAAATAGAACTTCCCCTGCCAAGGTGCAAGACATCCCCATAGCCATGAGCTTCTCAATATTCATCCTAGGGCCATCCAAGATACTCATCAATTCCATCTTCTTTTGATAAGAAGAGACCCAATTTAGGAGATCCAAGACCACCTTTGGGAAATGCTTTCTTCCCTTTTTCTTTGTAGACATAGAGGGATGAGCAGGAACAATTGACATGGTTGGAAGTGAAAGTACAATGGTCCTTGAAGTTGGTTGAGCAGGATCTTTGGAGCTGGATTCACCCTTGCATTTCTACATAATAGATGGTGACACTTCAGGAGGTTGAGAAGGTGGAGATTCTATGGGCCTTTTCTCCAAAGAAGAAACATGTTGTTCCAACTCATTCACCTTGCAAAAAAATAGTAGGAATAATGTCTATACAAACCCCTTCACCAAGCTCATAAGATTATGAAGGAATATCCTTCATAGTGAACTATTCATTACAAATGAAATGGTATATGTTTTCAATTACACCTTTCATAGATGGCCTACTCTTTGAGCCAATTTTCTTCAATACCTCAGGATTCTTTTGATGCTCCCACCTGAAAATATGAAAGTACATCATTTAGAAGGCCTCAAAATGCCTCATGGGACTAATTATGATGAGCATTCAATCAAAGCCACACAAACAACTTGATGCTAATGTCACTCCCACCATGTTGCAGACAGAGAAATCCACCAAGATTTTTCACACTCAAAAGAAGGGATGTAAATTTGTAGGAGAAGTGATGGAAATTTATAGTAAAGATAAAGTTGGTGAGTTAAGCTAAGCACAATCATGATGAGTTGATTGTTGAGATTTTCTGTGATACCCACATAAAGGAGATAAGTGTGAAATAGAATGATATCATACAAAAAGGAGGAAATTGGCTTGATATGATACAATGCATGCATGCGAAAACACTTAGCTCAAATCAAAAGATATGACAATGATTGTGTGTGTTTTTGAGGTGGATTCTCAAAAGGAGGGAATGATTAAACATCAAATCAAACCATTTAGAGGTGCTCAAATCATTAAAAATTATCTCGACTTACCTAAAATAAATAATTAAACAAATGATACCAAAAGGGTGACATGGCATCCCATTCATTCTAGGAGAGTGAAAAATACAAATCATTTGTAATTCCTCCACATGACATCACGAAATTAAAGTATTTTCAAAGGAATGATAGTAGATCATATTGTGTGCCAAAAAGAGGAATATTCTTTTGAAGATTCACATTTTTGGGGGAAAAGGAAAAGGTAAGAGAGAGAGAGAGTTATATATATACGAGAGGAATGTTCTCGTATCAAAGGGGTTAAATTTTTCTAAATTCTTAGAGAAAATAGAGAAAACTAATTGTACTTTTCTTGAAGAACTTGAATCAAACCGAGAGACCTATGAGTTATTTTATTTTGTCCAAACCTTCTCATGCCAAGATGATTACAAGTGTACAATCATTGGAAAGCATTGAGGCCATAGGCTTTATGGCCCCTTGCTGAGAAATTTGAATTTCTTGAAATTAACCTGTGTTTTCTCTAAGCAATGTTGTCTTTGTTCCTAAGGTAAAATACTTTGAATCAACTACTTGCCTTCCCTATTGCAATCTTATGTTGATAGTTTCTTTGAACTACACTAGATCTTGTCTTAATTAGTGGAATTTTGAAACTACAATTACACTATAGAAAGAGCTTTCCTTCTATGGTGTGATAAACAGTTTTAAATTCATATTGCCTCTATTTGGTTGAGAAGATCTTAGTAAGCTTTTGAGTGTATCTTGAGCGTAGTTGAGCAGGAACTATTAGTGTTTTATTGAGAGTTTAGTATGATATTTTTTGTTTAAATTCTCAAAGGTTGTGTGAAATATTGTACTCTTGGGCTTCCATGAGTGCATACCTTCAGTTAAAGGGATGCTACTTCTTGGTTGTGTGATGTGTTCCTCTTGCCTTGGGGTAATTTCCAAACATTTGTAAGGTTTTCTTGAGAAACTTGTATAATCAACTTTATCTTACTTTAATATCCCATTCATACACAAAAATTACAACCTACAACTGTTAAATCCTTCTGAATTACCCATGTTTTCCCTTCCTATAACCATTTTCCAAGGGAATTTACCATCTTTACCCTCCCTTTCCATAAATATGCAGAAGCAAGCTAAAATTTACATTGTCTAGAGTGACTGAGTCCTATTTTGAAATACATCTGCATTATTTAGTGTGACAACTCATGAGAGTTAAATGATGTTTGCATTGACCATGTCTATTCAAGACTATCCTTCATATTTCCAAGAGAAATCTTAGAGACTGCAATTTCATCCACCTTTCTCACAATTACAAGTTACAAAATGGGTCCTCTCACCCTGGTTAAAGGAAGAACCTAAAGTAGGAGGGAAGGTCATCCCCTTTGTGAGTGCAATCCAATCTCTCCCAAGTCAAGTCTCAAAGAGTTTTTCGACATGTCCCTGGCTACAAATGACTAAATCCTCGGTCTATCTTTCTCTAAGCATCCAACTCAGTTTTCAATGCTACTTGGCTCTCAAGGTGGTGTAGAATTGGATACCAACAGTTTGAACGAGTCATTTTTAGGCTCGATGGGGTTAATGTGCCACGAAGACAAATTAGCATGTAATAGTCAACGAGAAAAGTGGAAACTCGGTGGGTAGCCATTAAATTTTGTAAAAGATCTCATTGAAGTTATAATACAAGGATCCTAATAAAAAGTGAAGGTGGAAAATGGAAAGCAAAGAACTTTCTAAAAACAATGCAAGCAAACAACTCACCAACCAAACAATGAGTAAATTTATTGGCTGGCAAGCCATTTACCGAGCTAACACCCTAAAACCTTTTAATGCAAATTCAACTCCATAGGTCCCACCAATGGACCAATTTGACTTCTCCAAAGCACTTTAAAATTTATTTTTAATTAAAAAGGAGAAAAATTTGAATTTTTGAATTTATGAAGGCATGGTGGAGTGGAGTGTTTCGTACATGTGATAATGTAAGTAAGCATGAAAGGTGATACAAGCATCATGGGAAATTATCAAAGAGCCATTATATGTTATAATATTGCCTAGATTTTAGTATTTCTTCCTTCTTTCTCTCACCAAATCATATTTTCTATAAATTAAATGGGAAACACATTTCAAAGGGGTTAGACATTTTTTCCAAGTTCTCCCTCTTTTCACAAGTTGAGCTATTGAGAATTTAGAGGCTTTAATCCTTTCTTATAAAGATTGTAATGGCAACTCTTACCTCTTCCTGCTATAATGATGCACCTGCATGCATGTTCTCAAGTAATAGAAATTATGTTATGTGGCTAATTATTTGTCCTTTCATCATTTTTGCTACTTATTTTTTCCTCTCTCATGTTTGTAGGTATACTATGCAATCTCAAGTTTCCATTGCAGGTTTTGGGAGTTATTGTGCTTATCTGGGAGTGAATTTTTGTATGCATTTGAATTTTTGATACATGTCCATCCTTCCCATTTTCATCCTTCTTCATTGGAAGATAGAAAACTTGTCTAGCAAAACCCTTTCTTGGTGCATCACCATTCCTAGTGTAGGTTTTATTTCTTGCAAATATCTCTCCCTAATCCCCTGGAAATGTTAGTATAGGTCTAGTTAGTTATTTTTATTACATTAGAAGTAGTGTAGTGTTTAGTTTAGGAAGAGGAATTCGCCTTATCCATAGGTTCACCTTAAGCCCACAAGTCCTGACAAACCAAGAGGTGATCCCATGTTACCCAATCACACTAAATTTCCCATTCACAATTTGGTCATTCGAGGGGTACAAAGTGATTTGGTGATAACAGAGCAGAGAAAGACCTTGTCCCTAGATACGTAACAAGAATTCATGTAGTTCCATCCCTCTCGCCCTCACCTTTGTGCATATGTGTTACCCTCTCTCCCCCGGGGTGTAAATCTGGGAGCCAACACCTTTTTGGCGTCATTTTTGGGGACATGCCTAATTGAATTCATTGATCGCCTGGGTTTTTAGTTTTACTCTTCTTATCTTATTTTATATAATATTAGGAATCGTGTGTTGGGATAGTCTACCTTTGGCATCAACAAGACAATTGACATCCACCATGCATACCATGACAACATCATTAGGAATCATTTAACATCAATGACAACTCACACCATAATATCTACATCATTCTTTGGCATCAACAAGAAATAACACTATCGGGGGTTAAAACCATATAAAATTGTTGCACGAGATCTATAATCAAATCAATCATATAAGAAATGAATGTAGAAATAACCAAAAGATAAAATAAACAAGAGAAAGATTACACCAGATTTAACGTGGTTCACCCAATGTGGGCTACGTTCACCAAGAAACGACCAATATTATTATTCAAAGGTGCTTTACGCTGAGAGGAGATACAATGAAGATCTACTGTCTCCCAACACCTCACAAGATGTTCAATACTTTTCCCTCAATCAACTACTCTTTCTTGCTCACAAAGAAACTTACATGCAAAAAAATTTATATATATTCTCTCCTCCTTACTTACCCTCGTATAATACATACATGCATTTATATCTATTTTGGGTAACTTTACTTTTCTTTTATAATCAATAAATCATATTTAAAATTATTTATTTATTCTAATTTTCATCAAAAACAAAAAATACATCGCATAGGTAACCATCGCCTGGTTACTTCCCGACCTAGACTAACCTAGATCGACCAATGATGCATTCATCACAAAACCAATAACATGTAAAAGCAAGTTTCTTGTGAAGCAATTAAGCTCCATTCTCAACAATCTTCCACTTGGAGATCAATTATTGCACTATACTATGCATCGCCATCTTTGGTTCCTTTTCCTTGGCCGTTTCTTCCTCTTCAAGTTTTAAACTCGAAGACCAACAGAAGTGGAGTGAAGCTCCAACTTCTCCCTTACCAATGGCTTCGTTAGCATGTCCGTAGGGTTCTCATCCATATGGATTTTCTCTAACTTTAGTTGTCCATCCTCTAACACCTGTCGTATGAAGTGATACCTTAACTAAATATGTTTCATTCTTGAATGAAATGTTGAGTTCTTTGCCAGATGAATTATGCTCTAACTATCACTGTATAATCTACAATCCTCTTGCTCCTTACCCAACTCTTCCATGAACCTACCCATCCATATCATCTCCTTGCTAGCTTCTGTAGCTGTAACATACTCTACCTCTGTAGTAGACAAAGCCACAACCTTTTGCAATCTTGAAATCTAGCTAACTTTCGTTCCACCTACTGTGAAAATATATCCAATGGTGCTCCTCCTGCCATCCAAATCTCCAGCCATATCTGAATCAACATAACCATGTAAATAATTATCTGACCCTCCATAAAGATAACTCCATGCCGGATGTCCCTCTCAAATACTTGAGAATCCATTGGACTGCTTTCCAATGTTCTTTACTTGGATTAGCCATAAACCTGCTCACAACTCCCACTGCTTGTGTAATGTCTGGTCTAGTACAAACCATGGCATACATAAGACTTCCTACTGCTGAAGCATAGGGAACATGTGCCATGTACTCAACCTCCTTATGTGATGAAGGACACTAGATCTTTTCTCAATTTGAAGTGTCCAGCCATAGGTGTACCAACAGGTTTTGATCTTTGCATATTAAACCTTTCCAACACCTTATTGATATAAGCCTCCTGAGACAAATACAACTTCTTGTTTTTCTTATCTCAATGAATTTGCATGCCAAGGATTTTCTTTACAGCTCCCAAATCCTTCATTGCAAATGTGTGAGCTAACCTTTCTTTAAGTTTACCAATGTCTTGCATACTAGATCCTGCAATCAACATATCATCCACATACAATAACAAAATAACATAGCTCCCATTTTCAAGCTTTTTAAAATAAACACAATGGTTAGATTCACATCTCATATAACCATGCTCATGCATAAAACTATCAAATCTCAAATACCATTTCCTTGGAGCTTGCTTGAGCCCATATAGGCTCTTTTTCAATTTGCACACAAGTTTCTCCTTACCCTTGACTTCATAACCAAATGGTTACTGCATATAAATCTCTTCATCCAAATCACCATGAAGGAAAGCTGTCTTCACATCTAGTTGCTCTAAATGAAAATATTCTACTACAACTAAGCTCAATATAGTACGAATAGAAGTCATCTTAACAACAGAGAAAATATTTCACCAAAGTTAACACACTGCTTTACATGCAAATCCCTATACTACAAGCCTTGCCTTGTATCTTTTTGTCCACCCTCTTCTTCCTTAATCCTATAAACCCACTTGTTCTACAATTTTCTCTTACCTACTAGAAACTTAACCAAATCCCAAATCTGATTCTGTTCCAAGGATTCCATCTCCTCATCCATGCCATGCTCCCACTAGACGTGGGTCGTATCCAGAATTGCTTCTTCAAAGCTCTTTGGTTCACCATTATCAGTCAATAATAAATAAAATAGAGAAGGTGTAAATATTTTTGGAGGTTTACTTACTCTTTGTGACCTTCTCACAGGAGTTTGGGGTATCGGAGGCTCAATCTAGACCTCCTAGACATTCCTATCCAAATATGACAGTGACTAACACCAGTCACCTCTAATCGACGCCGCCCGCTAACCGAGGCCGCTTTGAATCTTCTTTAACCGATGTCATCGTGGTAAACTGACACCGTTACTGTGTAACCCTGTAGGTAATACTTTTAAATCCGAGAGTTTATTTTCATTTACAAAATTCTCAAACGGTTCATCCTTGGGTACCAAAATTTGATCCTTGTACATTCTCTTTTCATTTCATTCAACATCACGACTCCTAATAATCTTAGAATTCTCTAAATCCCAAAAACAAAAACTGAAATCACTAGATCCATAACCAATGAGAATGCATCTCTTGGATTTTGCATCCAACTTTTTTCTATTTTCCTCATCAACATGGACAAAAGCTTCAACCAAAAACTTTAAGAAAAGAAAGATCTACCTCTTTTCCTGTCCAAGCTTCCTCTAGTATTCCTCCATCTAGCAAACTTGAAGGCCCGTGGTTAATCAAATAAATCATTGTATCAACTGCTTCTGCCCAAACTGTAAGGGTAGTCCAGAATGTATTCTCATACTTTTAGCACGTTCCATGATTGTCCTATTCATTCTTTCTACAACACCATTCTCCTGTGATGTTCTTGGAACCATTCTTTCTCTACGTATCTCATTCACTAAACAATAATCATTAAAATCCTTACTACAGTATTCACCACCATTATCAGATCTAAGGCACTTTAACTTAGAATTTGATTCATTCTCAATAAGGGCTTTCCATCTTTTAAAAGTCTCAAAAACATCATATTTACGTTTAATACAATAAACCCATACCTTTCTTGTAGCATCATCAATGAAAGTAACATAATATTGGGATCCTCCATGAGAATCTACCTAAGCTGGTCCCCACACATCTAAGTGTACAAGCTCCAATTTTTGTTCCTTCTTAGTTGCCCCAACTTTGAGAAATCTCACTCTCTTTTTCTTTCCAAAGATACAATGCTCACAGAAATTCAAGATCTAAATATTTCAAATCTAATAACTTACCCTTAGCCTTTAAGAACTACATTTTTTTTACTCATATGGCCCAACCGATTATGCCACATACATGCATTTGAATCAAGAAGATAATGCAAAATGAAAAGAATCGAATACTGGTAGATAAATATAACATTCCTACCTTCTTACCTCTTGCCACAACAAAATCACCCTTGGCGACTTTCCAAGAGTCTCCTATAAAAGTAACCATGCAACCAGATTCACCTAGTTGCCTTGCAAAAATAAGATTCCTCCCGAGGCTTGGTACATGCCTCACATCTTTTAATACCCATCTATTTTCATTCTGTAATTTTAGATGAACTTCCCCTTTACCAGTAATACTACAAGCTTCATCATCACCCAAATAAACATGCCCAAAATTTCCCTAGACATAATTTCTGAAATAACCCTTATTAGGGGTTGCATGTGTTGGTCGTCAAAAAGGACTTCAAGAAGAACAACAGTCAGGGGACAAGAAGTCCCTCCTCTTTAGTGGGAGAGGTTCCCTTATTCAAGAGAAAACTTATTTACATATGTACAGAGCATAGTTTTACCACGGAACTTGGATATCATGAAAGTGTTTTTAATAGATCATCAATCACAAAAGTACAGAGGAATGAAGACGTGGAAATGAGTAGAAAAGCATTCTCCAAAATTATAGATGACAAAATAATTCCTTATGCATGCCAGAATATAGCGAATTGGAATAAGATCATTTGTACTCGAATTAATAAGATGAAATTTGAAAAGACACACAGTTCCATAAATAACATCTACAAGAATACAAAGCTTCTCAGCATAATGCAGACAAATGATCTAACAATATTCAACAGATAGCTTGTGAATAAAAGAATCAGATGGACAAAGAAAGAAGATCCTTTTGTATTGATTGCTTTACTATTTCTTACACTTTCAAAAATAAGCCAAGTTCCCCCTCAAAATGGCGAAGAGAGGCCACTATATAGTTTTACAAATCAGTTACTCTTGGTAACTACCTTTTTAAATAATGTTTAGTTAAAGGGCTGCTTAACGCAAAACCCCAACTAATTACAATAAATCCGAGATGAGGAAAGAAAGAAGGGAGAAAATTCAGGAGAAGAAGACAAGTGTTCATGATTGAGAGGGGCCCACTGATTTGAGGATCCGCTGTCTAAACCTTTTTAACGCCTCTGCTATGTCTCTACCATGTGGGACCGATGTGTTGGCAGTGGACTGGGTCCAAAATCTGAGGCACTTCTCCATCTCTTTGTTGAATTCGACGTGTGTATGATAATCTTTATTTGCTTCTTCAATAGCAGACTGGAGAGAGCAGATTTCCTTCATCTTTTCCTTGGAGACAGAATCCTCTTTGAACAAATTATCTTTGACAAAAGCTCTAAATTGAGCTTTGATTTCTTGTAAGGAGAGGGGCACACCAGAGGTCTCATCATGGAGATGGAAATGTATATCCTTGAAAGCAGATACCACCAAAGTCTTGAAGGCCTCACCCTTCTGCCAGTTATTTCTCAATTCTCCCAAAGCTTCCTCCAGCACCTTGATTTTCCATTCCACACTGTATACCCATGATTTTGACAAGTTATCTTTTGCATCATCGAAGACCTTGCTTGCCATTAAAATATTTTCATCACTGCCTCATAAGGTGAAGGTCTACTATACAGCTGCTCCATAGTTTGAGCTCTTTATCTATATTTCCAATGGTGGAGGATAGTTTTTGTTGTAGATTATTTACCTTCTCATTGAGTTTGAAGGCTTCACTAATGAAATTCAACCCTGCAATGAGCATATCATCCACCATGGCCTCCATAGCCCTTCCATAGATGGAATACTTGTGTATATCTTTGATACTCTGGACTTCATCTTGGCTGAGGATCACAGGTGGTGGAAGAGTAGTCAGTGGGGTAGGGTCTAAAACTTTATCTTTGGACAACAGTGACTTGATGAAACCTGCAAGAACCTGAGCCTACTCTTCCAGCTGCTCTATAGTTTGTTTCCCTTTTTCCACCCTCCTAATGACCCTGGTGACTTTTTCTTGAAGATTGAGAATCTCACCTTCAGGGGTGGACTCTCCCATGGGGATCCTCGAGAGCTCTAGATCAGACACCTACAAAACCTGTTATGTCTTGTCAACCTTGGGCTTGGCTATCTCTAGGAATTGCTGGCCCTAAGCATCAGATACTATTCATGAGGTGGTCCTGGCCTTCTTGGTAGGAGTAGGAGGGGTAGTACCCAATAAGGCTGCCACAACATCAAAGTTGGGTCCCGAGATCGAGAGGAAGACTTTCTCTTCCTACTATCAACGAAAGGTTATACCCATGTAAAAGAGGAGGAAGAAGAAGAAGGCGAGCCAAGAGGACTAAGAGAAAGAGAATTCATGGCACTCGAGTGTGCACTATTGTTTCCTCTAGTTGAGATATGAGTGGGGCACTCGGGGCTTCTGGTACAGAGGAGTCAATGGTGCTCGGAAGCTCAGTGCTTTGAACTTCCTTTTCTTTATCTGTTGGGGCTTCTAGAGCGCTTATAGAGACTGGAACTTCACTCTCCTCACTTTCACTGAGAACAATGGTCCTAAGGGAAATTCTAAATGCTTCATCAGGGGATCTTCTTCAACAGGCTCCTTCTTGACTTCTTTGATTTTCTTCTGATATACTTGGGTGGATGAGGAAGGAGTGGAGGATGTAGGACCTTTAGTTGACGAGGCAGGAGGGTCTGTATAGGTGCTTCCGAACTGGGTGTCAATGCCTCCTTTCTTGGTGTTGAAGTATCCTTGGAGGAGGATTCTCCTGAATGCCTTCTAAGCTCATGAACTCTCCTGTCAAACCAGATTTTGGTTCTTACTAGGACAGGGGCTAAGATTTCAGCCAGATCATCCTTCTCCTTTTTGAACCAATCCAAATCCTCTAAGGGAGTGTGTTTGACTAAGTTGTCATATTCATATGAAAACAGTCAGAATTTTCATCCTGAAGCCCTTCAGGAACTTGGTACAAGTTAAGCTCTTGAATCAGTTGGAGAGAAAACCGCCATAATGCCTCCTCCTTGCCTCAAAATCATCAGCACAATCAGCCCAATAGTCTTCTATGTCTGCCCTATGATGGTAATTGATTCTGAGGTTCTGCTCAATAAATTTCTTCAAGTCAAAACAAGTTCTTGGCCTGAAGAAATGGACAGTGATGGGAGCTAGGGCTCTCTCTATGTTCTGTGCATCTAGAGTCATCTTGCAGGTGTAGTTTCCCAAAGATATAGGGAAGTGCAGGCCAGTGATTTTCTTATCCCTGCAGGTTCTATGTAACTTGTCCAATTGCCTGCATATCTCAATCAAGGTCATTTTATCATTGCAAAACATAGGAAGCTTAAGAGGGGTACTCTATAGCTGCAAGCCCGATATAGGAGAATTTTCTAAACTAGATCAAGTAGGCATTGTACTTCGATATTAGGTTCATGGCTTCATCAGAGAACCTCCTCGTTGTGTCACTCTCCATAATTCTTACAATATACATGGTAAAAGCATCATTCACCCTCCTAAAGTTGTGATTGCTAGTGTCCAGGGTGAATTGAGGATAGTAAGCATATATAGGGTCACCTTTATGAGCATCAATGTATGTGAATCCAAACCATTGCCTTGATGCTGCTAGGGTATACATTAGATATGAAGTCATGTAAAACTTCTTTTTTTGTTGTACATTAGACAATTGCTCTGCTAGGTTCATGCTGATGATTTCTACCTAGTTGATATTCTGAGTTCCTTCACACACCATGTTGATAAGTGGGCACATCTAGAAATGGAACTCATTGGTAGAGGGTAAGCCCATGACCCGAGCTAGTAGGATTATAAAATCTGACAGCTCCTCATTAAAATCGGCACGAAACAGAGCTTTGGACAGACGGACGCCCCTTTTTAGGGTTTTTAAGCCAAGACTTTGCCACCCTCGCCTTGTATTTTTCACTGTCCTGGTCGAAGAGGGCATGTGCCTGGTTCTGAGAGATTACTATAGAATTGTCCATTTCAGAATCCTTAGGGCAGTGCCAATGGCG
This sequence comes from Taxus wallichiana var. yunnanensis, assembly GCA_018340775.1. Classification (NCBI taxonomy): domain Eukaryota; kingdom Viridiplantae; phylum Streptophyta; class Pinopsida; order Cupressales; family Taxaceae; genus Taxus; species Taxus wallichiana. The sequence continues at coordinate 635,554,404 of CM031237.1, read as the reverse complement.
GCAGCATCAAGCTTGGCAATGAGCTCCCCATGCACATTCGTTAGTTCACTTGAGTCGGGATTGAAATGAGTACCACAGGCGAGTACCGTATCTACACATTGCACTGAGATTGGGAAACCAGCGGCGAATGCCAAGCCACTATCGTGAATCATTTGTGCCATAGGAGAGGGGTTTGAGTCTGTCATCCTAGTCCAGAAATCTCCAAAGTCTAGGTGGTGAACTTCACTGTCCCCGATATCGGGAACGGCAGACTCGAGTGGTGAAACTTGCTCCTGACCTTGGAATTTAATCTTCATGTTGATAGCGATTTGAAAACAAAGTCACAGTCTGAACTCTTGATGAAATTGCAGGGGAATCAGGTATACACATAGAAATTCTAATGCGAGGGTATGAGCAATTGATAACAAGAAAGCAGTGTGCAAAAATGTGTAGGAGGGAAGCTTATTAAATAGCCATTTAGGAGAGAGAAAGATAATAAATGTGCATTAAATACACATCTACCAACTTGAAAAGCAAGATATCTGGAAAGGGCGGGAAAAATTAGCCCGGATGGCCTTTGGTTCATTTGGGACATGAGGGACGTGAAAGAGTGACTTGGTCAATGCGGGCGACGTCGAAAAATAATGCACAAATATTTTCGGGACATTAGGGACGAAGGTATGTGAAATGCACGATGCGGCCAACGTGGGCAAAAGGTGAACATTGAGCCTGAGCGAACTTGTGTTATTTGGAGCAAAAAGTTTTGATGGGCCCGCAAGAAAACAAATTTTTAGGTAAAGCATCCGATCGGTGAACAGGGAGCCCGAATGAACTTGGGACATCTGGGACAAAAATGTCTGACAAACCCGCAAATTACACAAAATGACTCAAAAGACACTGCTTTTTCTAAATTCTCAACTTTTCCCCTTTACCGTAACAATAGAAAAGGCATTTACCACTTGTTGGGGGTTAAAACCATATAACAATGTTGCATAGATCTATAATCAAAGCAATCATACAAGTAATGAATGCGGAAATAACCAGAAGATAAAATAAACAAGAGAAAGATTACACCAGATTTAACGTGGTTCACCCAGTGTGGGCTACGTCCACCAAGAAACCAATATTATTATTCAGTGCTTTAAAAGGAGATACAATGAAGATCTACTATCTTCCAACACCTCACAGGATGTTCAATGTTTTTCCCTCACTCAGCTACTCTTTCTTGCTCACCAAGAAACTTACATGTAAAACAATTGCTATATATATTCTCTCCTCCTTACTTACCCTCATACAATGCATACATGCATATATATCTATTTTGGGTAACTTAACTTTGCTTTTACAATCAATAAATCATATTTAAAATAATTGATTTATTCTAATTTTCATCAAAAACAAAAAAAAATGTGTCGAACAGTAACCATCACCAGCTACTTCCTAACTTGGACTAACGTGGATTGACTGACACCGGTTACACACCCTCGACCGACGCCAGTTACTATTAGAACCAGTAACATGTAAAAGCAAGTTTCTTGTGAAGTAATTAAGCTCCATTCTCAACAAACACAATAATGTCATCACTTCAATAGTCTCACCATGACATCAATGACCATACACACACCTTGACATCAATGAAAACCTTTCAACAAATTTGAAGAAATGTAGTTTTATGTGAAAAGAGATAGTATACTTGGGATTTGTAATATCTTAAGAAGGATTGAAGATGAATCCCTGAGAAGGTATGAGTTATCATGGATTTTCCTTCATAAAAAAATTCATTAAGGCTCAAAGCTTCCACATACATTGAAAGCTTGTACAAGAAATTCATGATAGGATTCAATGAGATTTATGCATACATCATAAGTATAAAAGAGAGTTATTTTTACCATGGATGCAAAGCATCCATTCCGAATATGAAGGATAAGGTCATAAAGCATATAAAGTATTAGCCTTATCTGATTTAAATAAAGTATTTCATGTTTATTATGATGTTAGTGGAATATCCATTGGAGTTGTGATGACTCGGGAGAAAATACTCGTGACTTATTTTAGTGAGAAATTGAATGATGTAAGAAGAATATACTTAATTTATGACCAAGATTTTTATGTCATTGTCAACCCCTAAATAATTACGGGCATTATGTGTTTCCCAAGGAGTTCATTTTTTATATGGACCACCAAGTACTTGTAATTCATCAATGGATAGGGGATGATAAATTAGAGACGTGTGAAATGGGTTGATTTCTTATATATTTATTCATTTACCTTGAATCATATAAATGGTAAATCCAATAGGGTCTAAAATGTACTAATAAATATATGCACCTTTTTGGATCCCAAATATATTCCATCCTTGAAGTTGATGAGGAGAATCTTAAAGATGAGTTATTTGTAGCACAGGGGTTTCTCTTCAACAAGTCGAGAATGGATTCAAGACTAAAAAAGTGAGAAGGGAGATCACTTCTCTACTTGTTCTAGTTTTGCAAGGCCAAGAGAAGAGACCCTATAAATTCTTAACATCACGTGAGTCTAAACACACACTAAATCTACCCACAAACACAACCTTTATAACAAAGAACCCAATTAATTTCCACTTGTGCAATTGCCACACATTTTCAAGTTAATATGTATACCTAAATTTATCTATTACAAAGATACAAGGATATCCATAATTTTTGGGTATTATAACAAAGATTAGGAGTGCATCTAAGCAAGCATGAAGCCAATTTTATAGTGGATAGGTCTCTAAAGATATACAATATGAAAATGAAGGTCTCAAAGGTATCGGAAAAAAATCATTTAAAGGAGGGGGTGATCATTCCAACTTCACATGATATTTTTCTATTGGGCTAGATCTACAAAGCTAAGATGAAGTTAAAATAATATAAGATTAACATTGATCTACACAATTAATAGAGCTCCCCAAAATTCATACAACTATTAAACCACATACACCTTTGAAAGCAAATAATTTGTTATATTTTTATATTCTATAACCCAAAATATAACATCAAACAATTAAATGAGTGCGAGTGAAATTAGAATTCCACAAGTATTTTATAATTAAATTCTTTGGTGATTTCACATTAGAGCTTTGTACCTTATAGCTAGATGAATAATTTGAATGAATACACTTCGCACTCCAAATAATAGCTTCCTTTTTTAATCCACTACCTCGCCTATGAATCAATTAAACATGAAAGGATACTCTCCCATATCTGAATTACAAATTCCTTTAATTGATTACAATTATTCAAAACACAAGTCATCTAAACAAAGCTAAAATGAATGCCTAAAAACCAAACAACTAGAGGGATCAGATATGAAGACTAAGAATGGTCAAGCTAGAATATTATTTGATGAATCCCATGCTTCATCTATCTATATAATGAACAAACATTCTAGAATTAGAATTAGAAATAATTTTAGAGATTGAGAACCACTGAGAAAATATGAACAACCATGCACAAATCATCCATGGAGTGGATGAAAATTGGAAAACAATTACAAAATCATAAAGGATCCATGGGATTCCATTAGGATCCTTTAGAAACACATGACACCTTGAGAGCATCCAAAAGGTCACACACATGTGAAAGAGCAAGAAAATTGAAGAAATGGATTGACAAATGGTGGAAAAGGATGGAAAATACTACCAAAATATCTATCCTAAAATACTATACTAATGCCCCAACTTGCAAAAAAATTATTTCATTGCATTTTTATCTTCATAATATTTCTAACAATACTTATTTTATCTGACTTGGAGCTCCCAATTAAACTTTATGGTCAAAACAACAAGCCTCTATTCATTTCAATGGAGTCTCTTAGTTTGACATTCATGGGCCTTTTTCCTTTTTACTTTGGCCATAAAATTTAATCCCATGTACATACCATGTTACCTATCACTTTACGCCATGTAACTCCCTTTTTCTTTGTCTCTATCCTTACCCTTCACCGATCTTCACCATGTGGCGTAAATCGACATTGTCCCTCACCGTGATAGTTTAAACTTTAGCTTAGTGTCTTAGGCCAATGATGGGTGACATATGGCCACCATCGGTATAACTTTCCAACATCAACTCTTGATTCCAACTTCCCCATACCGCCCCTCATAAATCACCAACATATGTCTAAAGTTTAACAAGCTAAAACTTGGTTCGTTGAGCTAATGGGTGACACTTGTGCATTATATTCCTACAAATTTTGAAGCCTATGCCTTCGCTCAAAAAAAATTATAACACATTAAATGACATGTGTCATACATTGGTTAACTATCACCTTCTACAAGGTTGCGGACACTCCAATTAAAATTTATGGTCTTGGTAGAAAATAAATTCAAGATTTTAAATGTCAAATGGACATTTGGAGGCCAAAAACACTTTAAACCTACCAAAAAATTGGAACAACTTGTGCATATGTAGAGTAAGTAAGGGAAACCATTTCTATTTACATTTAAAACATAAGAATACCAAAATGGTATTTTTAACTATTCAAGCTCAAATTTTAACTCTAAGGCGTCCAAAATGAGATGAACCAGTTTTGGGTGCCAATACATCTTGTTAACGAGATGCAAGTAGGAGTAAGGTTTTAAGTGATGAAGAAGCTCTATATAAAACATGAAATTTTACAAAAAAATGGAAGGCATGCATGAGAACTAGTGAGCATCAACCACATATCATGGTTAGAATATTTCTTACAAGAAGGATTATTATTTAAGGCACGTAGTTGTGCATACCACAATGATTAATAAGGGAAATTTGATCCAAGATAAATATTACAAAGTAATGTCAAGTGATTTTGAGATTAATAAAACCTTGGCTTAGTTGGGAGAGATATATTTCTATTTGTGGATAGCTACGAGATATGTGTATGCGTGTGAAAATATGTAGATTATATCAATTAGTGAAAGGGAATATTCAAAATGTAGGGTTATATCAACTATTGTCATTATCTAAGAAACCTTGAGAAAATCTAAGTATGGATTTATTTAGGATTACCTAAAATGTAGAAGAGGCATAATTCTATATTTTTATGGATATATGCCCAAAATGGCTCATTTTATTACTTGTAAGAAGAGAAATGATGTTATGCGTATTACTAACTTATTTTTAGGGAAATTGTGTTTTCATATAGAATCCCACATAATTGTAATTATTGTACATATTTTGGAAAAAATTAAACACAAGGATGTAGTTTAGTTATACATATCACCCATGATAGATGGCCAAATATAAGTTGTTAATAAGAGACTTGGAAATTTACCTAGATGTTTAGTAAAAATTAAGGTAGGAACATGGATTATGTGTTTACATAGGTGGAGTTCCAATATAACAACTATATCAATAGAAGCATTAGGAATTCACCATTAAAAACTATGTATGGAAAAATTATAGAAGGAATTATAGAGATAAGTGAGTTACCATGAGAAGTAGGTAAAATTATGTAAGTAGAATAATTCATTTAGTATATTAAGGAGGTACAAAAACAAATTTATTAAATTTGGTCGAGTTTATGCAGAGGAGATCCGAATCAACTCAATAATATAATATATTCAAGATACTCTGAGATAATTAGTTATCATTCATATCACATGATTACATATATATAGGAATATGCATTCCTAAAAACAAGGAGGTTGTTCAACAACACTCCCACAAATCTCTCTCTCAACACCTACATACGTGAGCTATTAAAACTCACCCAAACTAATATTGTTATATGAGTTGTTTATCAAACAACTCACATTAACATTTACATTACACACATATATTTACCTCTAAGTAAATATCCAATCATAAATATTAATGGAGCACTAAATATATTCCTAACAAAATTTGCAAAATGTTGGAAGAGAGCAAAGTGCATAATATAAACAACATGCATATTTTAAGAGGAGACACTTGGAGTTTAAGGTTGGAAAGTTAGTTCTTGTGCACTTGTAAAGAAAGGTTCGTGTGAGTAACGTATGATAAACTCAAGTGAAAGAATATTAAACCATGTAGATTCCTGAGAGGATTTGTGCAGAATACATATGAGTTATAGATTCCAAAAGGGATACAATTTTCACCTATATTGAAAATAGTGGATTTGTATCCATATTTTGGAGAGAAAACAAGTGGAGAATAATATTGCACATACTTAGATTGGAGGCACCAAGTACTACAACAAAAGAGTGTAGAAATTGAATGCATTCTAGATGAGCATGTAGTGAAGATAACACATAGAAAGGAGCATACAAAATATGTAGTGAAATGGAGAGGAAAGGGACTCAAAGATACTTCTTAGCTTCTTGAATTAGAGATAGTTATAATTGGTCACTCCATTTCATACCTTCAAAAACATGCTTGGTCGAAGATCAAACTTATTATTTCCTCGGTTGTTTGATGTAGGAGCATCTAGGTTCATGAGTAATCATATGCCACTAAAAATATTTAGAGTTAGCAAATAAATATTTGTGAAATTTCACACCACTCATAAGTAATCCTTATAAATAACCATTTTGAATCCATGGAACCTTGTCTAAAGTTATGTTATACTATGAATATCATGGAAGCTTGTCCAAATCCATGTAATAGTATAAATTTCACGTACACTTACTTGAGCCACATAATACTTAAAAAATTTATACATTATTTCCTAATGCACACAACATATGCATATTTACCTCTTACATAGAAAACCTAGAGTCATAAAACATTAAACTTACACATAACAACCACATAGCCTTGCGTAAACCACTAATGCCTACCCAATATCATGATATACTATAAAAGATGTAAAACACTATCAAAACCATGGAATAAAAAATTAATATGGTAAAATCCTATTCACTTCAATAATGAGATATGTGTCAAATAAGATCCCTTGTCAACATAGATATAGTTAGCAGAGAACACATGTGGTTCATATTTTTCTATTTCAACAATAGACCAATAGAATGGTATGATTGAGCTAGATCCAATAGAGGGAAAATCATAGAGATAATTAATTGGCCTTTGAGGTTATATGATTAATATTCTATAGGGTAGCTTGTTGGAAATTAGGACACTAAGAGGGGGGTGAATCAGTGTCTTCTCAAACTTTGAAAAACTATTCAATCCACTTAATTAGTTATGATAAAACTAAATCAACATTCATAATTAGTAAATATGATATAAACCACACAGAGACAAGATTTAATGGGGAAACCCAAACTAGGAGAAACCCCACTGAAACAAAGAACTAGCTTAGGACAAGAATGTCCTATAAATGTTACATTGATTTTAAGTTGAGCATCTACTCAACATGGAGTTGTAACTCCAAGAATTTGACCAAGTTACTATTTAGTATTTAGCAATATTCAACTTTCCCCGGAAGCTTCAACTTCTAATTCTCAATCAGACTTCTACATGTTCCTTTTTGCAAGCTACAACTTGCAAGGAAGCAACTACTCCCTCCTGTTAAGCTACAACTTAGACTTAATCAAGATTTTGATCACACTAATTTGTTTGTCTCAAACAACTAATAGTGACCGCTAGATTAGGTCACTCTTCTTATTTTTCCATCTTAATTTTATTCACCTAACCATCATCAACTCTTGTCATATTAGGAAACTTCAAACACTTTGTCTTATCAAATTTCCTTCTTTCAATCTGTTGCAATCTCTATGGTGCAAGTATTTCTTCAAGCATGTATTCTTAATGTGTCTCCTTGATTTTCTCTCTCATAACTCTTAAAATTTCAAATATACAACCTCTTGCATGAGAACATCACATACACTCTATATGGTTCTTTGTTTACACCAACTTCTACCCCTTTAAACCAGAGTTATCAATCAAAGTTTCACACACCTACATCATGCTCTTTAACCTAGTAAATGATCATGTTTCTTCTCCTTTTCAATAGCGTCAAATTTGAAAATAAATTCAATACTTTATTACCTTTGAGCTCGCACCTCAACGATCAAGACTTCAAGAAGGATTTGTTCTTCTTCATCTTCAAGGAAACTATCTCTGCAACATAAATTATTAGGATCTCCCAAGCTTCAACTACAGCCTACATTCACACACACATGAAATTTTATAGACTTTGAAGACTCTCCATACTAAGTTCAACATATTTTCTTCATCCTAAGGGAATTTCTATTTGTTATATACTTAATCATGTATATTCTCATCTCCCTAAGCTTCATCAACATCCTACAAGTATAAAAATTATTTTTGTAGACTATGAAAAAACTTTTCGCCTTCATTATTAAATTTGGTCGATTCTATACAAAGAAGAGAGTCCAATCAACACAATATAATAATAATATATTCATGATGCTATCCATATAACATTACGAGAGGCTATTATATAACCATATAGATAGCTAAACAACTTCCTAACAAATAGAAGAAAAAATAACAAATAACCCGTTTAATAGATTTATGGGTCTAGCAATAAACTATATGAGTTGTTTAAATAACAACTCATTTACATCCTCACAATAATGTAATTACATTTACACAATAACTACTAGCCCAAAGTGGAGCACTAATAATATTTCCTAACATTCCCCCTTAGTGCGAACATGGGAGAAAAATAATCACACTTCTTTCACAGACTTGTCACACATGCGTGCTCGTGATCTAACAAATGTAAAAAACCTCTAACAAGGATGGTTTTCCAAGGACAACCAACAACCTGCAAGGATGGTTTTATAGGAAAACCAACAACCCAAAACATACAAATGGTTTTATAGGACAACCAACAACCCAAAACATACAGATGGTTTTACAGACAACCAACAACCCAAAACATACAGATGGTTTTATAGGACAACCAACAACCCAAATATCATGATGCTACTTTTTCTTGTGCTTTCATATTTTCCATGATGTTATTACATCAAGAAAGTACATAGGAATTATTGCTCACCGAATACATATCTAAAAAGGGATTATCTTCAAACATATCACAAAAATTAACTCGAAACTGAAACAGAACACATTGTAAAATAGGTACTATGAAAATGAAACACACAACTAAAAGCAAACTCCCACCCCAAAATGCCACCACAACTTCATGTGACCCCGTCATTGGAGACTAGCAAGAGATCGTTGATTGACCTCCAATCTCCTCGTACCTCCGTCCTCCAATTAATGGTGTTGTTACCTCAACGGAATATGATCATGTTTCTCAATGATTCCCACATTGTTTATTATTCACCCCCACAATGTGAAATCATTTATTTTTAGACGTCAAGTAACACCGAAAATGCGTCTCGTGAGACATTTTTTTTTTTTTGAAAATTTGACTCCACAAGATGACTATACTTTGAATAACATGAAAATACGACTTAAACTGTTTAGACTTGACACTTTTGATATTGATGACAAGGCACTAAAAATTAATTAAAGATTACTTTTTAACATAACTATAATACTTTAAAAAATTGATAATGACTCATACAATGAAGGAACCCACTTTTATGGTTTGACTAACCATATAACAAAATGACTTTTTTTTAGAGTGATGGTACAAGACATCAATTACTAATATAACAAAGACTATCTTAGTAACATCTTTTTGAATGATATAATGAAACTTAACACCAACACTATAATTAAAGACCCTTAACAATTTTACACAAACTACACAATTATAACAAGGTAGCTAAGAGCCACAATTAACCATGACCTTTATAACACATGGTTTGATTTTTTTAGGAATGCAAATACCTTTGACTATTGGAAAACCACTTGCCTTTATTGGTCTGCATGATCTATGCTACAATTCAGATGTATAGATATTCCCAATCGATCAATGTAGAATCCAATAGTGAACGCTTCTTTCTTTACAAAAGAATCTTCAGAAAAAATCCGTTGAATGTAGATAGGAGATGCGACCAGGATCTGTTGAACTCACTGTTTGATACACTAGGAAAATATCTAAAATTGAGTCGAATTTGTTGAATATGCAATAACAATTCAGCTCGTACAATGAGGAAATGGAATCCTGATCTTTGTTTGGAATGTATTCATCTATCAAAACCATAAAGTGGGCCTTAGATGAAAATCTAGCCGCAAATCTTGACAGACTTGGTGAGAATGAAGATACACTGGCAGAGAATATGTTTTGGGAAGGAAGAGTTTTCCCAATGCAAAAAAATCAACTTCTCAGACAAGATAAAAATATGATCACGTTGCAAGGGAAGACATACTTCGATGCACAGATCTGGGCTTTTGAATTTTAATGTACCATAAATAGTGCAGACGAATTGAAGATTCTCTTATACCTGTAGTGTATTCACAGGCTGAACACGACCAGGTGTAGGATTGGAACAACAATGAATTCTTGATATCTTGAAGTAATACAATAAGAACTTACAAGAAATGATTGCGTACCTGAAACTCTAAAAAATAGCAAATCTGGAAGTCTATACTAAACACTAAGGCTAAGACTATGAAATCAAACCCATAATTTACTAACGACATCTGAATAAAAGACTCATCAACATGGGCATTTCCAAATAAAATGGTTTCCCCTTACAATTGCATTATATTTCCAGCATAGGCACAGATATAATATCGTCTGATACCAAATATTAAATTTGGTCAGAGTCTATGTAGCAAAAGAGCCCAATCAACATAATATAATATTAATATATTCAGGATATTATGCGGAGAACATTACAGAGGCTATTATATAGCCATATAGATAGCTAAACAACTTCCTAATAAATAGGAAGAACAAATAACAAATAACACGTTTAATAGATTTACGGGTCTAACAAACTAACAAATAAACTATATGAGTTGTTTAAATAACAACTCATTTACATCCTCACACTAATATAATTACATTTACACAATAATTACTATCCCAAAGTGGAGCACTAATAATATTTCCTAACATTCATATTCAAGAACTACTCACTTGACATCCTTAATCCACTTGTAACAATGAGATGGGAAGGCTTCAAAGACAACTTCCTCAGGATATCATCATCACAACTATTTTGTTTCCTCTACTTGCATAGATTTATCAAGACTCTTAAGATGCTTTACGCTTAACTAATTCCCAAATAGATCTTTAAACACTTCGATAACTAAGAAAATAGCTCTCCCGACATCTGCACCTTGTCTCTTTTCAGAACTAACAGACTTCTCTCACATGTGATTTGGAGAACACAATCCTCCGAGATACATTCGAATTCCAACTAGGTATCATAAGTATGCATATGAGTTACAATAATTTATTTTCATGTTTCATGGTCTCTATATACTCTCCTTTTCTCGCAAAACTCACTTCAAACCTTATTTGGAGATGCTTTGATTTACCCTTATAGCGCTAAGCCGCCTTTTGTGAAAGAAATTATGGTTAAGCATTCAAACAACTTACGTGATTTAGAGTATAAGATGTCTTCATGCTATTCACTCCAATAGAAGACACTATACAGTTAAATTCTCTATTTCACAACCAAAATCATTTCGATGTCCACTATACATGTTGAAGTCTCTATCATGATAAGAGATATTTGAGTATTCTCTTATCAACTCTAGATAGTGAAAACAACGAGTTGAAGGATTCCCTGAATTAGAAAGGATTTAACATGTTGTTAACAAATTATAGGCAATCTTTACTATCAAGAAGAAGCATAGCATCCTTTCATACTCCAAGAAGTGTGCCAACAACACAGAGAACCTCGAAAATCATGTGCATTGTTGTAGTTTCATGTTAGTATCCATACTCTTCTGCTCATGTATGGTTTCAAAACTAAACCCTAGCTCATTGTTTAAAGGATTTCCAAAGCTTTATAGCTCATTTTTACACCATAGTAAAGTGAAGGTTAACCTCATAATATGTTTTTCTAGCCATTTCAAACTTCTAGATCACTAATTGATGGCATATTATCATGATTTCAATCTACTATCTCGAGAATTTTATGACAGATTTAACAAAAATACGATTTATTCTTCAAAAGATGAAAGGTAACATCTGTGAACTATTGTTCCATCAACAACTAAAACACCTTTCTAATATCATCATTTCTTTATCCAATTGACCATACCTATTACGCAATCACTTCCTTCAAGAATTTGACATGAGGAACATTCAATTTGGGGTTGTGTGTAAGGTTCCATGAAACAATGACAGACGCTTTGACATGAAGACCTTTTGGCTACCAATGAATCAAAATTATGACCATACATAACCATAAATACCTTAAATAATATTATTTTTCTATCTCCAATTGTTGACTAGCAAGAGTTATGCAATAACCTCTACAAATGAAATATAAATTGAGGTCTTCTTGAGTAGAACAAACAGGGAAGATTGAAGTACAAGAAAACTAATGCCACATATCACCACACCAATAAAAATTTGAGCTACATAAACTCATCTTGTACCTATGAAGAATGATTATCACCATTTCTTAGCCCAATCCTCGTGTTAAAGCATTGATATGGCCTTCAAGTACCCTTAAAGTCTTTATAACTTGATTTGCATTACTACACTTTGGTGGTAGGAGGAGCAAAGGACTGAATTTTACACCACATGACTAAGTTAAATTCCTAAGAACCTTCAATATCACTTATTGAAATCAAACAAAATATTTCCCATCCGATGGTTCACCTGAAATCTTCAAAAACAGTATACATGTAAAACTTGTACAACAGAGGCATTTCCATACATTGCAGTATGCTTGGATGACACACATAAAATATTGTGACCTAGAGAGAGTATTTTACACTTATAAGGGGTTGTACCTAATTTCACAAGTCATTTGAAGTCAAAGAAACTCGGTTTGTGCCTACCGCTTCAAGAAGGAGGCTTGAGGAGAGAGAAACCCTGTTAGAAAAATGAACACAACTTATTTGTTTCTTATCCAATTTCCCTCAAATATTTTGAAAAAGTTCATGCTTGGAGTTATATTAAAAAATTACTTATATGATTTATCCAAAGGAGGCTCGATAATTTTTTTGGATGCTAAGAAGATAGGGTGCTCAGATTGCATTTCTCAAGAAACCAGTTTTAGTAAAACTTGAATAACTTCCACAATATTCTTCAAAACTTGATGAAACTTGACATGAAGCACTATAACACACCCATATACATGATACATAGGTTGGTTGAACTCATAAAAAAATATTTTACTCTTCATACCAATCTCATTTTCCCATGACTTCACTACTAGTCCTCAAAGGCAGTTTTAGTGAAAACTTGAATTTTTCCTCCAGGAATATAAAGTAAGCCTTTTGGATAATCATAGATGCCCTATGAAATGTTTCTAGTCTCCTCCCATGCTTATATAGTCTTTTCATGACCTGATTTGTGCCCATACACCTCATTAGGCTCTAGAACTAGGCCTAAATGAGCTAGTTTCAACTGTGACTTGCACCTCATGACCTAATGATCACCCTAGAATCTCTTTCACATCCTATAAACATCATTTATAACATGTATGAAACCTAATCCAAGCATACCAAGCATCTCCATACCTCCAGTGGGCTCCTACCTCATTAACCAAGCCTGCAACACACTGAAACCATCATGAAACCAACATGAATGTTCAATGAACCTAATAAGGCACTACCAATCAATAAAATAAGTCTCACTTCACCACTCACACCTTTTCCATCAATTCTACCTGACATAAATGACAACACCAATGCACTGTGGGTTCAACAAGAACCTTTTCTTGTTGAAGGTTTCATGTGTATATACTTGATTTTTTACGTTTGCTAACATTTTCTCTTGTATGAGGGTTGTTGATGCATTTTCCCCTTGGAAAAGTGCCTCAAGGGGCCTATCAAGATTGGGGTGTGATCATAATTTTACATATAGGATAGACCATATGATTTGATATATTTCACTATTATGCCATAGTTCCCTTATCCTCACTTCATTTCCTTCTTTTGTTCACACATTGTACCCATTATGTCTACTTGTATCATTATGTCCACTTGTTTAAATGTATGCATGCTCTTATTAATAATTTTAGTCATCCTATAACTTTTTCATTCTCCTCGTTTATTCTATTGGCTTCCTCCTTATTCCATTTTATACCTCATGACCTTAGGTTTTCTCCAATATCGACGCCATCACCCATTGGTGATGGTGTCGTGTTTGGTATTTCCCATGGTTGACACCATTGTCACAGTAATCATGTAGGGTATAAATACCCCACCTATTTTTCATTTTATCATCACTTATTTAAAATTCCAAAACACTACACTTTCTCATATATTGGAAACATGTGTATATTTTTGCACATATTTGTTATATTTTATGTTTTAGAGATTCCTCTCTTACGTTTGGGACCATAGTGAGCAAGGCCTGGAGGTCTTCATCTTGATATTTCCCCTTCTCCACCCATATTTATTCTCTCTTGATACTCTTGTCATCTCTAGGGAGAAGCCACACAAGTAAGTATTTATAACCTTTTTTGTCCTTTATTGCTTGTTTGTTATAGTGTGGATGGTTGGTCATTCATTGTTAGATATTAGGGTAGATGTATGTTTGCTTTGATTTTTCTTACTATGTTATACCCATTATATTTACCCATCTCTTAATATGCTCTTATTTTGAATCCTAGTAGGATACATCTCTTTATCTTAGTAGAAACATATATCTACTTTAGGGTTAGGGATGTTATCCTATATAATTATGACACTTGGCACTCCTTGAGAACCTGTAGTATCTACATCTTGTGTGCAGGCCTAGATTTTATCCCCCACATTTGAAAACCCAAGTGGGGATCCATTTTATCCCAGCATATAAACTAGTGAATTTTTTCATGTGGATCATACACCCGTTGAGTCTCTGAATGATCTCGTAATGCTGGAACATCCCCAAGGTGTGGGACCTTTTCACCTTAGGATAAACCTTTGGAGAAGGCTGAATTCCTTTAAAACTTGGCGCACTTGATTTAAGATCAATGTGCAAGGCTATAACACTTGAAAAAAACTAATCTACTATATTCTTGGGATAGAGGTGAGAGAAATTAAACAAATAATAACTTGAAAAAGGTGATGCACCAAGCATAAATTGAACAGAAGATCCACTTTACTTGCACAATTAATATCCCAAAACAACGTATGACATGCACATCTCCTATAATATTTTCAACCACTAATGTGACTGAATATAACACTTCAATAACATAAAGAAATAAATTTTCCAACAACTGAAACATAGAGAGTTTATATTACGTCCCATAGAGATTAAAACAAGATAATTGATTTAAAGGCAAATTAATCTATCATATCCAAGGAACTAAACATCCACAAGTGATAGATAAATCAATGAATAACACAATATACCAGATATTCAATGGCAAAATATTGTTCTAAATATTATTAAAAGGCTCAAAGCTTGTTCTCAAACTCTTCCAAGATTGAAGAGTAATTAACAAAAGATCCAAAAGTCATCCAAATAACATAATGCATCTAACTATTTATAGATCAAGGAGGTTGAGCCATTACAGCTCCACCCCTAACTAATTAATTACTAAAAATAGAGTGCATTAAAGTCTTAGGAACAACCTCCCACAAAAATAGAAAAATAAGTTACACAAGTTTGACCAAGTCAACCCTACAACTTTGACCAGCTCTGAGCTTGGGGCTGCCCATCAATGGCCGCCAACCCTAGCTAGGACTGATAACATCCTTTCCTTGTTTAGTTTTTCCTCATTCTTTTCCCACATGGCCATCTTGTTCTTTTACTCAATAAAATGCTTGATAATTCCTTGGACCTCTTCTTCTTTTGGTCTATATGCATACTGGTTCACCACATCCGTAGTCTCAACTTCCCTGGAAACTTTGGCTGGTAATCTCTTCACCTTGTTCATGACTTTCTTCAACTGACTTATGAAATTTTGGTATGAAACCAACTTATAAATGGATTCAATGCTAAAGGTCTTTGTTACATCCTCATCTTCTTTAACCAAAATTTTGAAACTCTCCACAATTTGATCGACAGGAAGGGCATCAACAATCTCATTGATAAACTTACAATGAATATTATCAAACTCTTTTGAAATTTCATTCAATCCATCCATCACTTCAACTCGTTTCTCATCCAATTTCTTTATCAGATCCTGCAACACTTATGCTCTAAAATCCATGGCCTTTTGAAACTCAAATAACTTGAGACATCATAAATCACAAACTCTTGTAGGAAGAAAATATGAATTAACATTTCTAATCTCTTTCCAAGTATTCAAATTGAGATCCAAATTATTATTATCCTCAAAGAGAATCTCATCCAATTTCATGATGGAAGCTCTCTCAGCATATAAATCATTATACAATTCTATAATCATTTTGATCAGTGGATCAAATTCCCAAGTAGGAATTCCATCCATGCACCAACCGATCTTCCTTTCTAGCCTATTTTCTCCACTATATGGTAGGATGTATCATCAAAGCTTGAAGAAATGGTAAGAGTGGTTTTAGATTTCACCACTGTGTAATTTTGTGAGAAGAGTAGTGAGTTGCTCGACTTTCCCTTTCAACTCATCCTTGGTTGCTTTTTCCTTGTCATATTTTTCTAAAAATTCCCAAGAGCCACATGTACGTCTTGTTTGGCTCCTTCATGAGTAGCCTTTCCCAATGCAAACTTGGAGATTTGATAATCCGCCACTGTGATAGTTTCTTTTGTCTTCCTATGGCGGGGGTAGCTATTTCTATAAATCTCTCCCCTTCTCGATCAACTAAAAATTAGAGACAACCCTTGGCCTCTTGGCTTCCTCTTGGAATAGTATAAAACACTTAAGTCAATCACATCAACAATAGGCACCTTTTTCTTCTACTTGGGAGTTTGACGATATAACCATTCGGGTATAGTAGGACAATGTAGATGATATTAATGGTATAGTTCTAGCAAAACGTGGCATACTTGACACTACAATGGCACTGGTGGCACTTATGGAGAGTGGAAGTGACATAGTGATAATGGAGGTGTAGTGGTCAAAATGGCCTCAGAGAAGATGAAATAGGAGTGGAAGTAGGAGGGAATTGTTGAGGAAGTGGAGTGGAAAATGGAGATCCTATCACCTCTCCTACTGAGAGTGCAGGAGAGAGAGAAAACACTTGAGCCATGGATGGAGACGGAAAGGAAGATATGGGAAAGGAAGAAAGAGGATGATATTGGAGGAAGTGGATTCAAAGGTGGTGAAGATGGTAGAGAAGGAGGGAGAGAAAGTGACAATACCTGAGATACAACCAGAGAAGTTCTCAAATCGACTACTTGAAAAATTAACCCTAGGAGATGTAATCTTGGTAGTGGAAGCCTTTGTGGAAGATGAACCTCCTATAACAAATGAAATTTTTCATGGATTTATAGTAGCCCTATGGGTTGACCTTTTACCCCTTGAAGGTGTAGGTTGACCTATCATTGACTAGCCTTGAATTGTCTCTACAGGTTGATCTAACACTTTGGGTGAGATTCCCAAAGTTGCCAACTAGTCATATGTTCTCCTTAAAATGGGCCCCACCCTTTCTTTTGTATTGTTACACTCTTTTTTTGTACCAATCAATCCAAGGTAGAGGTTGATTGGCAATATTATCCCTTTTGTAGGCAGGATCAAGTATCTCTTCATCATCCTCTAACCCTTCAGAATATCTATAATGCCAATTGTACTACTTCACTCAAAGTTAAACGTTCAAACTCTCTCTACCTTATAATGATTTCATCTCGACAATGAATCCAAATATCCTCTAATTGAGGAACATGTGTGTTGGCTAGCCCTGTCTCACTAAACTTACCCCAATAATCAAAATTAGTTCTTAGATGAAAATTCTTCAGAGTGACTTGAGACATTTCTCCTTCCACATTCTTAGCTTTATAAATGTTGGCACAAGTATATCTCCCTATAGTAATGGGAAATTGAACACCTGCCTTGTGCCACTTATTTTGGATTTTGTGATAATCCAAAGAATTGACAAACCAACTCCAGTAATACCCACTTGTCACTTGGACATCTTGGCAACTTATTTGGAGCACCTGAGAATCAGGGTATCCTAATATAAGTGAATGTCAAAAATTATAGATAAATTCCTCCCCATTCTCGTACTTCTCTAAAAGCCTCATCGAAATCCTTTGATTATATAAGTCCTTATCGAAATGATACAAAATAACAACAAAGAAAGCATCATTTACTCTTGAAGTGCTTGGATCCTTCTTCCATGGTGAGTTGAGGATAGAAGTCATATATCTGGGAGGTGCTCCTAACCCCTTTCAGATTCAAACCCGAATATTCCCCCATTGCAATTGTTGCATAGATGAGAAAAGAGGTCATGAAAATTTATTTGAAGTCAAGTACATCTCCCAATTGGAAACATATCGAGCTACTGATATGCTCACCCCACCGAGATAAATTCCTTGTTTTTCTTAATGGTGGCTATGTAAAGAAACATCCACTCTTGAAACTCTCTTGCTGAGGTGAGACCCAAAACCCTACTCAACAAGAACAATGATATCATTGACTTCCTAGATGAATTCTAAATGAGGAATTATCTTAGGAAGTTTGGTTGTGGTACCTTTAGCTTTAGCTAAGTAGCTCTTGATCATGACCTTTGTGCAAACTTCATATTCTACCTCCCAATGTTCAATCGTAGACTCAAGGGAAATCGTAGCATATTCTTCCACATCAAGAAGCTTAAAAAAATCTTCAAAAAAGTCATTGTCCAACCTAATTACGACATTACATCATCATCTTTTACCATTCGAGTGGCTTTGTCAAAGTGTGAAGCTGCAACTAGGAAAAATTTTGGACATTGTACAGATGATGCGGAAAGGCAAAGTGCGAAGAGGAAGCCCCATTGTCGTAAATAGCTTACATCTAAGGCTTCTTATTAGGATCCTTCACTCTTTGCTAGAATTTGGCCATATCTATGTGCCCAAGATCGGTGTCCCCGATATTTTCCACATCTGAAGATAAACAGGTGGGAGGAGATACTCCCAAATAAGTATACTTCATCTTGTCTTTTCCTTTGAAGAAGAAGTAGATATTGGTTCACAAGAAATTTAGATTTCAAAACCTGAGCAAAAGCCTAAAAACCTATGAAAATCTCCCCGACTTATGAAAACCTGAAGTCTGAAAGTCTGAATTTGAAATTTATGCCCGAGGAATCGTCAAGAAATATTCAAATTCTGAAATCATTGAATGTCCAAAAATAGAGACTTTTTAAGTCTAAAGAGTCGTGATATCCAAAACCCAAAGATCAAAAGGTCCGAAAACTCAAACCCCTAAAAACTCAAAGTCAAACGAGGTCCAAAGGTGAGAAGCTCTGAATTCTGAAGTTATCTATCTCCGAAATCCGAAACTAAAAGTTTGGAAACCCCAAACTCTTGTACTTCTAAAAACTCGAAGCAGACACTTCCGAAGTTCTTATCTCCGAAACTCCAAAGCTTTTGGATTCCAATTTCTGAAATTGATAAACCCGAAAACTCCAAGTTTTGAAGCCTGTAAGATGAACTCCAAAAATCTTCAACTTCCACAAAACGATGACTTCTTCAATGCTCCAAGGTACAGAGGAATTTGATGCCTACAAGGTACGAAGCTTATGATGTTGAGTACAAACCACATTTCCTAGGCCAAGGAGAGTTGAGAATGAGTGAAACACAATGGCAGAAGCCATGATTGAGATAACAATAAGATTGAAATAATGAAGAAAAGAAAGCCAAAAGGAAAATAGGAGAAAGTAACAAAACAAGACCCCAAATGTCAAGCCTAACCCAAAAATGAAGAAAACACAAAAATTACCTTAAAAAATATGCCTTGGAAGTACGACTAGGGTTTTAGTAAAAATTATCGTGTTAGAGTGAATTTCTAGGTGAAATGATGAGTGAAAATCAGGATTTATATAGGTAAACCAAAAATTAATGCTCAAGGACCGACATGTGTGAGGTTGTTGAACAATTAATGCTTCAAGTCCAAACACTGAATTTCGCACGCAACCATTCTACCATGCAACAGACTCCCAAAGTTCGAAACCTAAAACCCAAAGTTCCAAAATTTTGGAACTTCAAACTTTCATATTTTCGAACTTTGGCTCAAATTCCCAAAAATGCACACTTAAACTCTGAAACCCGAAAACCCAAAGTTCCAAAATTTTGGAACTTTGGGGTTTCATACTTCAGAACTTCTTCAAAGTATTTTCACAAGAAAACAATAAAAATATGAATTTCTGAAACTAAGAACCTTCGAAGTCTGAATTTCAAACCTCGGAGTTCATAATACTTTCTCAATTTTTTAGATGAAACATAATTAGAAATCTGAAATTCAATTTGTATGATAAGGAAAAATTCCTAAAGTAAAAATTTTGGAATGGAAGGGCAAAGAATTTGTAAAAAAATTAAAATGGCCCTCCCAATAAGGGTAACTTATAAAGTTAATAGTAAATATGATGTGAGACTTACTCTACCCTATATTAGATTAGATTCATTCTATTGTTTAATTTTTCCTTCTTTCCTTATGTGATCAACCATAATGTGAATTTTCACACATGTTGGATCCTACCTATGCATAATTCCTCTTAAGTTTATGTCATCATCCCCTGTGTAATAAATTTCATGGCTTATCTCATATTTTTATCACAAATTTCTCATATTTTTCTATCCAAACACCATTTAACCCTATGTATATCTTTTTTTTTATTATTGGTAAATAGTTTTTGAAAGGGACTATACCCTTGTACAAAAAGGCTCAAGATGGCGGAATCTACAATTGTACGGATCAAAAAGTGATCTCGAATCGATTTTACAAAAATCCAAATAGTAGAAAACCAACTTGCCATGAAAAGTACCACATTCTACACCAATAGTGTAAAAACAACAAAAAAATAGTGATAATACAAAGAACTTAGCGTAAAGAATATTAGATGCCAAAATTTGAGACAATGGAATCCTCTTCACTTGAATGCCTTTTCAATTATCTCGCTTCATCTTCTCAAGGGTAATGAATAACCATAATGAAACTTGTAAATTTAACAAAGTGAATATGATGTGAAACCAAGAAAGGTAACTTGTATAGTTAACGGTGAATATGATGTGAAACTTACTCTACCCTAGATTAGGTTAGATTCACTCTATTATTTAATTTTTCCTTCTTTCCTTACGTGATCAAGCATAATGTGAATTTTCACACATGCTTGATTCTACGTGTGCAGAAATTCTGTTAACATTATGTCATCATCCCCTGTGAAATAAATTTCATGGCTTATCACATATTTTTATCACTAATTTCTCACTTTTTTCTATCCAAACGCCATTTAACCCTATGCATATCTTTTTTTATCATTGGTAAATAGTTTTTAAAAGGGATTATACCCTTGTACAAAAAGGCTCATGTGAGCTTAATCTACAATTGTACCAAATCAAAAAGTGATCAAAATCAGGATTTTACAAAAAATCCCAATAGCGTAGAAAAATAGCCGCCAAGAAAAGTTCCACATTCTACAACCAACATTGTAAAAACAGAAAAAAATAGCAATAATACAACAACTTAGCAGCAATATTAGATGCCAAAGTTTGAGACAAGTGGGATCCTCTTCATTTGAATGCCTTTTCAATTGTTTGCTTCATCTCTTGAAGGGCAGTGAATAACACCAATGTTGTAACCTATGAAGGATCAAGTCTTGTCTACTTGACTAAATACTTGGTCTCAAATTGGCCCATCCCTCCAAATATTTTCAAAAATGTTGCTCAACATACAAACATTCTTGACTTGGGTTTCCAAAAAATTATAACTACTTTAAAAGCTGAGAGAGTATCATCTTGTATGTATCTAACTCCATGTATCTTGGTGTCTAGGGAATGAAGCTTCTTGTAGATCTTTGTAATCTGATTGTCTTCCATGGCCAGTCTCTCATCTAATTTCCTTTTCCCCTCCTTCTTGGACAGTTGTCTCACCTCTCCCTTTAGAGCTCCAATTTCCTTCTCTAAATTCTCAATTCTCTTCTCCAAATCTCCTTTCTTTGGCTCCCTCATAGACAACAAGCCTTGGACAACTTCAAGCTCTTTATTTTTTTTTTGCGAAGAACTCTCTTTGGTAGGGAAGGGGATTGGGGGAGTAAAAGGGTTCTTTGACCAAAATTTCCTCTGCCCCATTGGGTTGGTAGGTATAGGCATAGAAGCTTGAGGGAGAGGGGTAGGGCTAGGGCTAGGGTTACGAGAAACATGAGGGGTTTGGAGGAGACAATGTTGATGAAGTAAAAGATGATCCCTTGATGCAAGGGGAAGGGCCCTTGAGTGTTTATGCACCTCCAAAATGGATTGTTCTAGGAGTTTAAAATGAAATGTGGAAAGAAAACTTTGAAATTTCTCCTGAAATGGTTGAGAAAAACAAGGTGCTTCAAAGGAATAGTGATATATCTACCTTCCAAGGTGACATATCTCACCATCATTTTGGCTATTTCATCAAAAGGGGCTGGAATAGAAGCCACTTTAACTCCAGCAGTGACAAATTTGAGCTCTTCATCTTCCTCAAGAAACTTCTTAGTTTCCGCAGCTTTATCAATCCTTCTGTTGAAGAAACGATTCCCCTCCATATCCATCCCGGTTACCTCGGTGATCAACTCTTCTATGACTATGAATAATATGCCCTCATATGCCACGGTCATGTCTTTCCATCCCTTAACAAACTGCAAGGAAATATGTTGGTCATACTCATTAATCCGCTCGATCAAATTAGCAACCCCTCCTATCTATAGATATCCCCATAGCTCCTCCTTCTCCTTCCATGATGGGTTGCATGTTGGCTCTACTTGACACAGTGCACCTCCCATTTTGTCTCTAAACTACCTATCTTTCTATTCTAGCTTAACAATGGTGATAAAAGTGCCTCTAAACCACTTCTTATCAGCCTTATCACCCACCCAGAAAGCGTGTGGCTTAATGAAAGGGTAAGGGCACTTAAAGTTGATAGTACGCTGACAAACCATTGTTATAATTATCCTTTCTTTCACATGTGCAAAGGACACCTTACCTTTATGCTTTTTTTGCATTGTTATGTTGATCATTGTAAATAGTGCTTTGTACATTATTAGGTAACTCCTCATGATTGTACCAAAATTGTAATTGTTGATTGAGTACACCATAATTAGCTAGAGTGTCCACTACCTTATTCCCCTCCCTATAGAATGTGAAATTTTACAATTATTAAAGGAATTGCAAATGTTAATGGCCTCAAGAATAAAGTCTTTTATTGTCCAACTAGGTAGGTTCAACTTATTCAAATGATTAATGATATTCATGGAGTCTCCTTCTATGATGATGTTAGAGATGTTACATTCCTTGACCATCGATTCCCCATAATGTTGATAAAGCCTCAGCATAATGATTGGATTGATGTCCCATGCTTCCAGCATAAGAAGTAACTATACAACCTTTGTGGTCCCTGATTATTCCACCTCCTCCAACATCTCTTGGGTTTCCCTTCAAAGCTCCATCAAAATTGAGCTTAAACCACATATTGGGGGTGGTATCCAATGAACTAGAGACCTGTCAATGCTAGTATTATCTTTTCTCTGCAGATCTCCAATATCTATATTCTAGGATGATAGTATAACTTCCTCCTCCTTTGGATATTTTTTATTTTTTGGGTCCAATTTCTCTATATTTTCTTTGACAACAATAGTAATATCCTTGAGCAGTTTTTTGCAATGATTTCTACTGTCCTTGAAGATGACTATATTTATGGTTTTCCATATTCTCCAGATGGTGTGTAAAAGATATCAACTTCCATAGTATTTTGGCCATGCAATTCTTATATGGAGGATCCCACTATGTCCAAGCCTACAAAACATCATGAGGGAAAGTCCAACACATATCAAATCTGGAAAAGATTAAGCCCCATAACTTAGTAGTAAATTCATAGTGCAGCAATAGATGCTTCACATCTTCAACCTCATTCTTGCAAAGACAACACATATTTGGCATAATGAACCCTTTTCTGATAATATTATCATTAGTTAGAATCTTTCCCTTAAGAACAAGCCGAGAAAATGATTAATCTTGGGGGTTAGCTCATCATCCAAATTTTTCTCCAATTAAAGTCACATTGAATATCTATAAAGAAGAGATTGTAACCAGATTTAACAAGTGTATTCTCCATCAAAATATTTGGTCCAAATAAGTTCATCCTTAGATTCAATTTGACTTAGTGGAATGAGAGCAAGTTGAGCTTGAAGAGAGGAGACCATTGGTTCTAGATCTGATATGTCCACATGGAGTTGCTTCCAAACCCTCTTACCATTCTCCATACCTATGTAATCCTTCACCTTATTACCATACTTCTCAATAAGCATATCCTTGATAGTACCAAACCTGTCTCTTATATCAAAATTGGTCCAATTATCAGTCTAGAACTGAATATCATTACCATTTCCCACCTTCCATTTACATCCCTTTGTGAGATTGTTTTTTATTTTCAACAAATTATTCCAAAATACTGAACCATTAGGGAGATGCTCTTCAAAATAAAAATGTAAACATGATTTTGTGCCAAGTACTTGGTTCTGATAAGTTTAGTCCAAGGTTGTTCCTCCTTTATTAACCTCCAGCCCATTTTAGCAATCAGGGATGCATTCATTTTTCTTATGTTTTTAATACCAAGTCCTCCAAGCCTCTTAGGCATGCAAAGCTTGCTCCCATGCAACAAGATGATATCTAAACCTCTCCTCAGTACCATGCCATAGAAAGTGCTTTTGAATTTTTTCAATACTATTAATGACAGCTTGAAGGTATGGAAAACATAGACATGATATAGATGGGAAGGTTTTGAAGTGTTCTCTTGATGAGCAAGCATTTACCAACATTAGAAAGCACCACACCTTTCCACCCAGCTAGCTTCCTATGAAATTTGTCCAATAAATCATTCCACACATCCATAGACACTTTATTGGTACCAAGAGGGAGTCCAAGGTAAGTAGTGGGTAGAGAATTTATTTTGCATCCCAATATAAGAGAAATTATCTTTTGTCTTTCCAATGGAGTATTAAAAAAGTATACATAGCTCTTATCAAAATTAATTTTTGTCTAGAAGTTACTTCATAAAACTTGAGGATAGTTTTAATTGCTTTAGCCTCAAGGATAGAGGCCATTAATAACAATATGGTGTCATCTAGAAAATTGTTGATGAGAAGTTGTCTGATTTGAAGAAGTGGGCCTAAATCCTTTGAGAAAACCTGCATCAACAGCTCTAGTGATAGATCTACTAAGACTGTCAACCATGATAATAAAAAGAAGGGGGGATATTGGATATCCCTACCTTATGCCCCTGTTGCTAGCAAAGAAACCCACCGGAACTCCATTAACCACAACAAAAAATATGGAGGTAGAAATGCAAGCTTGAATGATTTTTCTAAATTTATTATGGAAACCAAACTTCATCATTACCTTGTCCAAGAAGTTCCAAGAAACTCTATCAAAGGCCTTATTCATATCCAGTTTAATGGTCATCCCAACTTTCTTACTTTTATCCATGGAGTGAATGGTTTCATGAACCATAATCACACCATCTTGAATGATCCTCCCTTTAATAAAACCACTTTCTTTGCTTTGAAATTGGAACATGAAGTATATGTTAAATTCTAGTGGCAAGAATCTTAGTGAAAATTTTGTATATGACATTTACTAGACTGATGGGCCGAAAGTCCTTAAAATATTTAGCATCCATATTTTTAGGAACTAACACTATATGAGTGTTATTCAATTCTTTTAGTAAGTCTCCAGTCCTATAGAACTCATTTACCACTTTGAGAAGATCTTCAGAGAAAATATCCCAAAACTTCTAAAAGAAATTTGTTGAGAATCCATTAGGGCCAGGGGCCTTGTCTCCTTCCAAAGAAAAAAATTACTCCTTTTAGCTCTTTAATGGTCACTGTTTTAGTTAGGTATTTAAACCCCTCATTAGGAATGAGATCTCCTGGGATGGCATCTAATAAATAGGAGGTTGCTTCTTCATTATATGGACTAGTCTCAGTGAGTAGATTATTATAATATCTCAATGCTTCCTCCTTGATATCATTTTGATCCTTAGTCACCATGCCATTACCAATGGAGACCTCGAAATCCTATTGCAGGCCCTATGTTTAAGGGTGGTCATGTGAAAAAAATTAGTGTTTCTATCACCTTCTTTCAACCAAAGAGCTCGAGATTTTTACCTCCAGAAATATTCTTCTCTATTACATATAGTATGAAAATCAGAGAGCAAAATATTTTCAAGATGGTAGTCATTAGTATCCATACCCTTAGTAGCTACTCTTTGCTCTAGATCCTCCAACTATTGTTTAAGATCCTTCTTCTTTTCAAAAATATTGCCAAAAACTTCCTTGTTCCAAACTCTCACTTTTTTCTTTACATTTTTCAATTTTGAACCAAGTGGTATTGAGCAAGTACCTTCACCATCCCATTGCCACCATTCCTTAACTCTATCAATGATTTCCTCATGATCAAACCACATTTTCTCAAATTTGAAAGAGTTATGTGATGGTTTGGACCAATTGAATAAACTTAACACAATTGGATTATGGTTTGAACCAATCCTAGGCAAAGATGAAAGTCCTGATTTAAAATCCAACTAGCAAAAATTAGAGCTTTCTCAAGTCTTACTTGAATCATATCTTCTCTAACTCTTATATTTGACCAGGTGAACGGGTTCCCATGCAAATTAATGTCCATAAGATTTAGAGAAGATATCTTCTTTCATGGCCTATCCCACAATAAATTATTTCTATAACCTCTTTTCCTAGTTACTTTAACCTCTAAAAAACACTACAATGGAATATTTAAAAAGTGTTTCTAGCAATTAATCAACCAATAAATATTTTTACAATGACACTAAAATTAATGTTTTCCTAAAGATAGTTCCTCATTACATTGATTGTTTAGCCATAAGAGTTGTTGACACTAAAAAGCAAAACCACCAACTCACAACATTCAAACTAGGTCTAGAATTCATAATCTTGTATTTGAATTATAAGACAAAGGGGAACAATAAGATATTTTAGATTCTAATTATCTTATTTCCACTCAAAAAATTATTCAAAAATTCCCTTAATTTATAGGAGATTCACCTGATATGTTGAAAAATGCATTGAAGATATCTCTCTAGCAAGTTTGGTTCATATATCAATCATACCAAGCCTCCCCGTAAGAATAAAATTTTTGATCCAAATAAGGACACTAGCCCTCCTTCAACCAATGATTCTACTCAATTCATTATACAACTTATCAAATTTTTAATCCAAGAAAAAACTACAACCAATCTTGCAAATGCAAAATAGCTTAACTTACTATTCAACCATAAAGAGTCTCTTGGGGCATGAAAAATTGAGGTCATGCCCTTCCCCTCCTATTTATTATCAATGGATGACCTATTTCCCAACTTCCCATTCATAACAATATCTTTTAATACATTTAAATAGATCCTCTAGCTCCATACATCACTTTCGTGGATCTCATAGGGATGAAACCTTTTATCTCTTATGATGGCTCTACTAACCCTACCCTTCACATCAAAGCCTTTGTAAAATTTTTAAGGATTGATTCAAATTCAATCATATGCAACCATCAAGCTCTTATCCAAAGTGCATTTATAGGAAATTCTTTGGATTGGTATCATACACTTCCTAAAAATATATTGTTAAACGTGAAAGTGTGGTAACCACCTTAATAAATGAATTCCAATATCATGATATCCTTGAAAATAACATCAATGCTTCCATCAAATGCAAACAAACTAAAAATGAATATGTTCAAGCTTTCATTAAGTAACAAAAACCTTATCCACAAAGGTTGAATGTAATATGCATAATGAGATTCCATTTCACCTATTCCTTAGATCCCTTAAACCTCACCTTCAATACAAGGTGAGATCCTTCTCTCCTACCACATTAGAAGAAGCATTCAAGAAAGAAAAATGCTAATATTAACCCATGAAGTAATTAAAAATACCAACCCCGAGAAACAACAACCCGAGAATATACAAGTTATTATTCGTCCTAGAAATAAGAACACCATTGATGGTGGAGTCACAAACATTCCTCCTCAAGGAAATTCTTCTAATAGGACTATCCGTATAATTGATCATTATTCCCTTGTTAGTGAAATAATTTGTCATAGTGTAGATTTTTGGTTTTCACCAATGGTCACGGGGATAAGCACATCCTTCTTGAGCATGGGGAGGCTCTCATTTATTGAATATAAAATAATTAGAACTGTGGGGTGGCCATTAGGTCGGGGATCACATAGGAATACTCCACTAAACTTGTGGCAAAGTGCTTGTACAGTGTACAAGGGAGGAATTTTCTTGGAAAGAGGTAAAAGGAAGTAGGAAAATAGAGAGGGGGTTAATTTTGTGAGTAGACTTACAAATTTCACACACATTAGCTAGAGTAGGTCCACATTCAATAAGAATAAATCAACCATGTAAGCAATAACAAGACTAATAAATCAGAGACACAAAGTTCTATGGATTCATTAATAAAAGACATAAATTTCCTTCTTGGTTGTACAAGATTACAATTCTTATAAATTTTGAAAGTAAAGAGAGTAGAAGAATATAGGAAATGAGATAGAATAAATGTATCTTTATTTCTCGTAGCAAGAGTGATACTAATCCCAAAACTAAAAACAATCAACAATTTCTAACCCTTTGAAATGGAGAAGCCATTGTAATTTATAGTTTACAAAATGTATTTTCATCTCCACCCAACATGACTTTTCATCTCACCACCACTTGTGACCTTTCACATTCCCTAAGAATGAAATTAAGTCCTTTTCTTATTTTTGAAAAGGGACTTTTACAATGAAACATTAAGTCACTTAAGTGAATAAGATGAAAGAGTGAAAAGTACATTCCCAATGAATAAATAGAATGTTAGAGAGAGAGGGAGAGGGGAAAGAAGAAGAAGAGAGAGAATTGGAAATCCAGAGATGGGAAATTTTTTAATGTGTAAGTTACTTCGATGGACCATGAATGAAGTTCCTTGCACTCGACCACCCGTTGAGTTGAATATTAATATTGCAACTTCCTCCTTCTATGAGATGTAGACACATTCCAAGACATTGAATGAGTGTTCAAAAACACTACTAAGTGAATTACACCATGTGAACTTGAGATGGTTCCCTGATACAGAGCCCTACATACCATCCTTATACACACCAATCCAGTGCATTAGAAGCCACAAATCCACTTAAACAATCACCAAAATCAATAAACTAATACCTTGCTCAAGAAGGCTAATTCTTGCACAATAGGCTAAAATGTCATATATCATTGTACCAAAGACTAAAATCACTTTATAAATGCTTAAATCCTTCATACAAACATGATCATGCAACCCATTTAGTTGCATATCGAATTTACTACCATTTGCCTTATAGGCCTCAAACTAACCTCAGAAATTTTGAAAACCCTTATTTTTTTACATAACTCACTCATTTTTCACTTCCAAATATTGCTGGTAAAATTTTTAGACACCATTTATCCTAATTAAGATGCATACAAAATTTTAGACCTCAACTCCCTTCCTATAAAAAGTTA
Source organism: Taxus wallichiana var. yunnanensis (assembly GCA_018340775.1). Classification (NCBI taxonomy): domain Eukaryota; kingdom Viridiplantae; phylum Streptophyta; class Pinopsida; order Cupressales; family Taxaceae; genus Taxus; species Taxus wallichiana. The sequence continues at coordinate 635,524,901 of CM031237.1, read as the reverse complement.
TTCTCTTTTTAGTGTTTTGACTAGGTCTCTTTACTAGCCCTTCTTAGCTCTCTGACCTTCATGTCTGGAGAAAACCATGAACAACCCAAAAATATAATTACATATCCTAGTACCACTTATGGATCTTGTGATTTTTTCCAATTTTTATCTTCCAACTCCTTTCACAACTCACCCAACAACATTTTCATTTTTCTAGGTTTGTTCTCCTCTAGGTCTCTCAAGAACTCAAAACTGAAACTTGGTCATATCTTTCTCCCACATGTGTATTTCATCATAAAAAAATTCACACATATTCTTAGGGGTATAAAGACAGTACAATCCAAATTTTATAGAAAACCACTTGATAAAAATCAAATTATGAAGTTTTTAGAAATTTGTCCAAACAGAATAAATCCAGGTAGGCAACAAGCATTCAAAAATCCATAACTTGATTTTTATACACTTTTAGAACCTCATTCCACTTTCAAAAGTTCTTTTTTTATGAGAAAAAAATTCATCTTTAGAGTGTTTTGAGTGAATAATCCTTCATCAACGTGATCCACAAGATTTTTGGTGACTAGTTTCTTACACAATACGAGGGTTTGAGACTGAGTTTTCTCTTTTTGACCTATCAAAACTTATTCATTTCCTATGAAACTTTATGACACCTTTCTACATGCCTCACACTACCTTCAAAAAAAAAATTATCCTTTTATATCAATCACAATGCAAGATATGTTTGTTTTTCCTTTCCAACACAACAAGGAAATACCACAAACAATTTGCATACCTCATACCGAATGAACTGAATCATTTCTCCAAATCCTTCATAAGATTTCTCAGACTTTGTACACCTGTAGAAACACTCATACCACATTTTAAATGGAATACAATCATCATTTCATAAACATTCAATGCACAACATCATATTAAACTCTCATACACAATCATATTCAAACCAAGAAGCTTTTATTGATTAAATCTCAGATTTACAAACTTCAAGAGCCATTAGGGCTCTGTTACAGATTTTTTTCCACCCTTCTCACTCTCTCTACCAACCTTCAACAACCTCTTTTCAAATACACAAGATTTTGATGAATTTAGAGGTAGTTAGGTTTCCACCACTTAACTCACACATGGTTTGGCAAACTTGAGTGAGTTTACACCTTGGTAAGGATGAAGTGAGAGAGTTCATTACATGTCCACCTCATTTTATTATTATCAAGCCTATATTAACACCTAATTGACTAACTTACTAACTCCTAGGATTACTAACTTAGTACATGACAATTCAAATATTCAAACTATGGTTTTGGAGGGAAACTCTCAAAACCATTTATTACATGCTTAGAGAGTCCAAATGGACTTGAAACACCTCAAGGACAACCAAATGGACTCAACACACCTAATTATCTATGAACTACCAAAAATTATCTATTTACATTGATTCTCCTGCATCATTTCCCAATCATGGAAACATGGTGATCCTTTTGAACACAAGGTTGGAGTCAAAGCATGAATTTCATCACCTTACTCCCCTTGGCTTTAAAATTCACCTCCATGACAAAAATGTCTTCTTTTTTGAATGGAATCAACTTCAAGATTCCTGGAAACCTTGTTGCTCATCTTCTCCTCATTAAAAATGTCTTCTCCTCTATATAGAAGGATTTCTCCCTTAATGAAATTATTTACTTTTGACCACTTGTTAGACTGAACCATTGTTGTTACAATATCATTCTTCTGTGAGATACAGGTACACTCCAAAGCATTGAATAAGTGTTCAAAACATTGTTATGAGACTTATACTGAGTGGACCTATGATGACTTCTTGATCTTGTAAACATGGTGGTCTTGGGTGCCTTGGTAGCATGTGGTTCAAGTGACACTCTTTTACACACTAATTCATCTTGACATGTTCCTTGTCATGATGTGATTCACATAATGTCCCTCCTCTTGGAAATAGATGTGAACACAAGGTCAAAGTTGGAATATGGTGATCATCACCTTCCTCCTCATGAATCCATTGAACTTCACAATTCACCTCTATGATAACTTCCTAAATGATTCAACCATGATGACCCCCTTTTGTGACTATTAGGATGAGTTGAATCATCTAGTTTCTTGCATCCAAATGTGTCATATAGAATTCACTATGAGACTAATTTTTTCAGGGCCTATGAGGGATTTCTTTAATATTTGAACCCTGATACAATTTCCTATGCTTGCAATTGTGATTTGGTCCTTGTTCATTCTTATGAATCAAATCTTTGGTTATGATGACCATGTTGTTACTGGAGTTTGGATCATAATGATGTGCACATGTCAGGACAAGTTTTGCATTTTAAAAAAATAAAGAGTGGCCTCCTACCCTAAATGATCCGCTTGAGAGTATATTTTCCTCCAATGTTCCTCATGGATTGTTCAATATTTTAGCTTTTAGGTATTCTTAGTCCATGTGGATGACATCATTATCTTCCATATAATTGAAGTATTCAATTATTAGTGTTGAGATTGGTTCCAGACCTGAATGCTTCACCTTCATGATGGAAAAAATCAATTATATATGTGGAATGTGAACTAATACAAGTGATTTGAGCTCATTTTCAAGTCTTTTTATTTTTAGCAAGTCCTATCTAGGATAACTATTTTTAGTAAGTTTTCACAATTTTCACTTTTTGGTGGTTTTTACTTGTTTGGAGTAACAAGGATGCTAAGAGTTTATTGTTTTGGAAACTTACTATATTTAGACATATGAGACCTTGAAAATTTTACTATTTTTATATATATGTCTTTTATATGTCAAATTGGAATTAAATTTGTCTTAAAATATTGTATTTTGTTTCAAGACCTTTTGCTCCAGTTTTTCGAGGATTTTTATTTGTTAAAACTCCGTAGATCTAAAAAGGAAAATATATAGGCTGTACATTTCTTATAGATGTTGTAAATTATATATATCATCAATGGATTCACTTTTATATTCAACTTGATGGTGTTTTTGGGAGGATTACATTAGCAATTTTGGTAGAAATTTGGGTGCAAGGTTTTGGAGATATGAGAAAAACTCCTTTTTCGACCTTGATGGTTCTAAATAATTCCAATAACATGACTATGCAACAATGGATTTTGGAGGGAAAACACAACACCTTGAGGTTCAAAAATTATTAATTTTTCATGATTTTGGAGTTAGTCACATTCACTTTGCAAATTTTAACTCAAATTTAACCAAGCAGCTAAATTGAGGCCGAGAGATGGATTTAAGTGTGGTTGCACCCCAAAAGTATGGTGAAAAGGTAAAAGGGGAAAATAGGGACATAGAAGTGCACTTTATGCCAAATGATGCCAAATTTCAACTTGTGATGTAGCTTGATGGAGATGTAAAGGGATGAAATTAGCTTCTAGGGGTTATAGGTCGGTTCTCCATGTGTCTTAGGGCTGAGTGGAGGGATGATGAGCACACTTTAGTGTACCCTTTATCCTTTTTTCTATTTGTTAAATATAAGGGGACACCATCAGCTTAAAAATGTGCCATGGGGTGTCTTTGATCATGAAGAGGGGTCAAGGAGTTAAGTTAACATGCAAGTTTGAGGTTCCCTAGTGCAAAAGTTGATCATGGCAAGTTGCGGAGAGAAGGGATTCATGGGGGAGTGCACTTTGGTGTCCCTCTTTTCCATTTTCACCTTAGGTACAATCCAAGGGGACATGGAAATCTCAATAATATACCATGGGGTTTTCTCATCATGGGAAGGGGACCAGTTCAGAGGGGTAAGCTTGCACATCTCCTAACACACAAATTGTCACTTTAAGTGATGCATCCAATCATCCACCTAGGGAGTGTACTTTGGTTTCCCTCTTTTCCCCTTTTAACCTTGGTTATAATCTAAAAGTACATGGAATGATTCCAAGTGTTCCATGGGGTCATCTCATCATGGGAAGGAGACCTATGCACTTAAAGTCTTCACATACTCCACCTAACACATCAAGTTGTGTTTTAAGTGATGCAACCACCTGAATAGATGGAGGAGAAAAATTTGGTGTCCCCTTTACACCAAATGAATTATCCAATGGTACATTACATGCTCAAATGTATGCCAAGTTTGTTTTGAAATGTTGATGTCATCCTCAACTCCATTTTAGAACATCGAGAGTGATTTTCGGCCCCGAGAGCATGGAAGGGTGTTTTGGGGTCAAACCTTATATTATTTTGACTCCAAAACACTTTTTGAGATCATTCCAATAAATTTTAGGATCCAATTATTCTTAAAAATTTATTTTTAGGTCATATTTCACTTTTGACTCAAAGGGGTAGTTGTAGAGTCTTGGGTTATCACAGAAGATTTTTAGGTCTTGGAATAAAAGTGATGAGTCAATCATGTAGAGGATTACAAGAGATTTTTTGACTATTTTTTTACTTCCCAACTCCTCTTGGATCTCCTAGAATCATTCGGATAAGTTAGCTTCCACCGTTGGAGTATAGTATTCCATGTACTTAAAACAACCCTATCTTACTTTCTTGATTCCCGACATCAATTTCTTCCACATATTTTCCCTGAATTACCTTAGATAACTTCATTTATCTCCTACGCAAATCCTATAGGGATTGATTATTCCCTATCACCTTCAAAGGGTATACACCAGGTTGTAAAATGGGCCTTTCTAGGCCTCTAAGGATAGTTATTCTTCCTTAAATCTCAATGACTTCTTTTATCACATTAGGCATACATCCCCAACCTGAAACACACTTGAAAATATTGTTAGCAAATTTCTATGATCCTGAATGAGGATTAAATTATGGGTAGGTTGGCTAGAAGAATGGTTTACGGTGACCAAGAGAGGAATTTTCAAGTGGAGGCTTGGTTATCATGACCAAAATTTTCAATTTTGCATGCTAGACATTTATCACGACAACATCCCCTAAGCCATATGGAAACTATCAATTACATTCTTCATCCCATAACTATTTTCACAAACATATGCCTACAGATTAGTTCAGATGTCATCTACCTCTACCATTCATCATGGTCATAGACCCTTCTCGACCTCTTCCTTAATGGCACAATGACATTAAATTTTATTGGTGGCATGACAATTTGGGTCATTGTTACAAAAATGGCATGCCATTTGATCCATCACCAACAACTTCCTCCTTGTCAATAAATTTGATCATGAATCCATTACTCGAGAGAGGTTAAATGAGGCTATCAAAGCACGTGATAAATCCCAACAGCGTGATCGACATGAGGTAATTTATCAAGCCAATGAACAAATTAAATTCTATAATGATCCACTCATTGATCACTTTAAATCTAAGAAACATAATCCTAGTCCTACTTAGAAAAATAATTAACAACTAACATTGGTGAAATTTCATATCCATCTATTAATACATTCACAAATAACATGGTCAACACACAAGGGTTCAACCATATTATTTTTTGTATTGATTTCATATATCCTTATTTTCTCAAACCATATATTACATAACTATCTATATTCTCCAAGACAAATATTTTGTGAATAATAATTAATCATTGATTCCATAGTCTAGATAAGCACCATTGGCCCCTATAAAATTCTTCTTAAATACTTGATCCTTCTTATGGATTCATCTTCTTATTTTGATGCCATCGACCCTTGTACCCCTATACAATTAATCCCATCCGACCTCACTTCTTATATTCCCTACTCCATCAGTTCCTATGAAGTTTCCTCTACCCTAGTTGATCCTTTAGAGATATTAGAAAAAATCAAAATTTGGATCTCCCTGTAAGCCCCATTCCTTTATAACCTATTTGAATTGATACCCCACAAGTTCAAACTACTACACAATCCAACACCGAATATTGGGACCCCCTTATAGAAATCTCTACACTCCCTAGTCAAATTCTATTTTTAGAACTCATTCATACCTCACCTAAACATTGTGAGTATCTCATGTCATCCCTCTTTATTATTAATATCTCTCTTCCACTTTCTTTGGGGTAGGAACCTACCCTATATGGTTTGAATAGATCGTATTATGCCAATGTTAAGATATATTCATTTCAAATGACCTTTCTATGGATTATTCTTCTTACATTCATGTACCTCTTGATTCCATGATTTCATATGAACCTAACTTTACACATATGACCCTCACTTATTTATCTTAGTCCAAATTGTCCACACTACAATTAAGAGATCCGTCAAAGATTAAGGTTATCATTGGTGAAATAATTTTTATGAGGATGAATTAGTTGATTTTCACCAATGCTCTAAGACTATGTCCATATTATTTATTATGGGAGGCCCCATTTATTAAATGCAGATAAAACAAATATTGTGGGTGGTCGTGAATCTGGGAATCACATGGGACTAATCCACTAGACCTGTGGAAAATTGCTTGCACCTAGTACAAGAGAGGAGTTTTATTAGGATTTGAGTTAAAGGGAGTAATAACTTAGGAGAGAAGGGTTAATCTTGTAAATAGGCACTAGAAAAGTTTCACAAGCATTAACCAAAATTAATCCACACTCAATTAGAAGAAAACAACTTTGCTAACAATGACAAGACACAATAAATCATGGACACGAATTCCCATCCATCAAAGGAACTAACACCTTCATTGGTTGTATACTATTATAATATGCACAAAGCTAAGAAGTAGAGAGATAGAGGAAACATAGAGAAAAGGAATGGAAGAATGTTATCTTTTATTTTCTTCTTAAGCAAGTGAATAGATATCTCGCTTAGAAACTCATAATTGACAACCATTTATAATTAGGAGTCATCCAAATATATAGCTTTACAAAAATATCTTTCATCTACCCCCACATGAATTTTCACTTACCCTTACAACTTATGACCTTTCACATTCCTAGGAAAGAAAATTGAGTCCCTTTTTATTAATTAAAGAGAACTCATTACAATTTTTGACTATAGGTCACATTTAAATGAATAAGACAAAAAGTGAAAAGTACCTTCCCAATGAAGAATTAGAACATGAGAGAGAAAGGAAGGAGGAGATACAAAAGGGGAGAAGATCATGTTGATGGAGAGGAAGTATTTTTCAATGAAGATTAGTTTGTCGATGTACCTTGTAGGAATGCACTCATGAAAATTTCTTTTCCTTAAAATTCTTACTAAAGTGAGCTTCGCAGTGCCACTTTCTCTACTTGAGGGATGTGTATAAATATCAAGGCCTAAATCCAAGTCTCGAAGTATTTTTGATGTTTTTACATTGCTTGATCCAAGTTTAATACTCCTTGGCAATTTTAAATATAGCACACATGATTTCCATGAGAGACTCAAGGGTGTCCTTGTTGAAGAAAATGGGGTCTCCCGCTATTTCCTAACCAATTATTTAAATGGATTCAAAATATCTTCCACTGGGAATTCTCATTCACCGGAGGTTCTCCAAGCTTTTGACTCGTTGTTTATGTTTTTTCTCGCATCTTTGAAGTGAACTCATCACAACCGTCACAAGTTCCTCAAGAGAAATTTTTAACATTTTATATCGGGAAACCATCATTCGAAACCAAATTGAAGACGCATTCTCATTTATAGAATTAAACACATTTTTGCCTACCGATTAAGAAAAATTTGAATGATATGCCTAATCGATTATTATTATAGCAATAAATGAATATGCAATTAAGTACGAAATTAACTCAAGTGTTGGACCCCTAAAATATGCTAAGTATAGCGGTGTGAGAGTTTTGAACGAGGAGAAGGGAGGTACGGAGGCACACGTAGAATTAGAATAGGTAGCGCGCGGAGGCTCACACCTGCTGAACACCTTCGGGACTTAGCGATATTTTGAGCCACGGATAGAATTGTTAGAGTGGTGGTCAAGAAAAATTTTGGAGATAGGGTTAAAGCATGAAGACTTGGAGTCGAAACAAAGTCTATTTTGAGAGAGGTCACATGCAAAAATAATAAGCATCATGCAAGGCTCAAAGATAATAATAAGATGTGGATCTAACGTTATTTATAGATGATCTATCATTAGGAAAAGCTTTCATGCTTCTTGATTACCTTTGTAAGTGGCGTATAGCTATTTTGAGCATGTAACTTATTTTTAGAGTGCATAGGCATTGAAGGGAAAGTTCCCACCCCTATATATATATGTATTGATTTACATACGCTTTTGTGTCATTGTGATCATTGGAGAATGTATGTAATGGAGTTATGCTGGTATGATTCTACATGCATGACTTTGCGATGGTAATTATAATGTACTTAGCTATGGGTTTTGTTATGACTTAATATAATGGATCTTTGTGGATGTATATTGATTGTTGATATTACTTCTCATGACTATTATCTGGTGAATCTAATCTTGATCCTTGTTTGATTTATTATGCACTATGGTTGCATGAGATGAATCGTGTTATGTTTTGCCTTTAATTAATTATGGTTATGGAATATATGAATGATCATGCTAACATCTTGACAAAGCTAGTATAAAAAGAGGGACCCAGTACCTTTGTGCCCTTTGGGTGAGTGGGCATATCTGTCTAGTGATGTGCCAGCGCATCTAGGGTTTGAGTAATAAATAGAGACTACATTTTGGTTCCATTGTTGAGACCTCTTTTCAAGTTGTTGCAAGGATGTTACATGATGAAGACATATTAGTTGACTTTGGACAACATTAAGAGTTGGGTTGTGGACTTAGAAGACTAGTTTGCTCACAGATATAATATTGGACCCAATTTCAATGCTCGTGTGTGGGTTGAAGAACATCTATATCATGAACTCTATGAGACATTATTTTTTTGTTTTCCTATAGAGTTGTATAAGTGGCTGGTAGCATATGCATCAAAGTGAAATTGGAGGTACAGAACAATTGTTTCGACACAAGAAGATTGTCAGACTCCGTATGATGTTGATGTGACTTGGACATAGTGTAGATCCTTGGTAGATTGGTGTTTTCAATGTAGTTACACGTTAGATTACATTGTGTCTATGTCCACTTATTCATGTCTACAGTTTTTGAGTTTCATTTCTTGCAGACGAGCCCGAGAGGATCTTATTTGCATGTTATTCCTTTAGCAAGTAAGATCTTTTTGGTGACTCTAGATTTGGAAGAATAACCTATGGCTAGCTAAACCCCCACTACATGTGGGGGTAGGGGCAGGTGTGGTGAAATATGGTGGACCTTATAGCAAAAAAGGAAAGAGAGGAAAGACTACTTAATTATAATGAAGCACGGGAGAGGGAGTTAGCAAAGAAGTGTGAAGTTGAGGAGTCTATGGAGTTGTGGAGATAGGTGATGCGTGAAGGATTCGAGATTCACACAGAGGACATGGAATTTAAGCAACCAAGATTCCCCCATTTAGGTAAGCACAGAAGATAATCCCCTTCAACTTCATATGAGAGCACATCAAAATAAGAATTAATAAGGACCATACGCATGCATTTGATCCCACCCGGTGACCTTTTCCTTGTGCTTGATGTTCCAACTTCTTAAACAGCTTATTGAGAAATAGGCTAGTGTTGGTGATAGAGTAAAGCAATAAGTAGATATCATTTTCCTTTGAATACGAAGTGCATCAAACAAAAATTCAATTATAGTTGCATGCAGACATCCTCTTTGTTTGGTGGTCCTGATTGCTGGTATTTTTTTGGTACGTCATCGTGATAGAATGTAGGCATGAAGAACGTTGGCAATATGTCTAGAAGTAACATAAATTCACGACTATGGGATTTCAATTTAGTACAATAGTTGGAATAGAGAGTATCTTATCCTCTCGGTCTAGTGCCTACTATAGAAGGTGGATCGGAAGGATTAGGAGATTTGGGATCTAGTGGATCTGGTACTTCTAGAGGTAGAGGGAATACTAGAGGTAATACAAGTTATGCGTCTGGTGGGCATGGTTCGCACCAGCCACAACAAGTTTATTACAAGATGTATCTTCACATACTAGAGTACGAGGCATAGAGGATACAATGGAGCATGTGCACATGTGTGAGATACTATGGCATGCTAAGGGAATCACAGCTCCTGAGTGGAAGGAAAGTTAGTTTACTACTACTTTGCAAGGGCACGTGCATATTTGGTATAGGAAGTATGATCTAAACCATACTATCAGATTATAACGCATTGTGTGATACTTTCTTGGTTGAGTTTCATATATCTGAGTTTGAACAAAAAAGCATCAATGCACTTTGAAGGAGATTAAGCAGGGCATGGCTAAGAGCATAAGGGAGTATGATGCACACTTTAAAACTTTGTTATCAAATTTTTCTTATGATATTCACCCTAGCTAGCATGCACAATGTGATTTTTGGTGGTTTGATAACACCTTTAAGAAGGGCACTCTCTCATAAGACATTTATAGATCCGCATGCGAGGCTTTGGAGGTCACTCACCGAGGCAATTGGGAGTATAAACACTAGAGTTATCCCATTCTTGGAGGCACAAATTGCATCTATGGTAAAACAATTGATAAATTATTGACCAATTCCCCGAGACGCGCAACGGGATATGGTGTATAGATTTTGAGGTTGAAGGAAACACTAAGGATAGATGCTCTCATAAATTGGTGCACACCATGTTTTTGGATTGTGAGATTTATCACTTGGATCATGATTTGAGTAGGTGTCGTTATTATAGCACATGATCCAAAAGAATGTGCCATGTTATTGTAAGATTTGTAAGTCTCACACTCATGATACGGAGAATTGTAGATTGATTGATCATATTCATGAAGCTATTGAAATTAGCATACGTCAAACTAGTGTTGTGAATAATTCAAAGGATCAGGAAAGAAAACATCATGAAGGGCTCTCTGATGGAGGTGGTAGAGGTAGAGGTTACCGTGGAGGATACAGATACCATAGTTGCAGTGGTGGAAGAAATGATTCCCTTGAGGAACTTGTTTTACATGTGGATCCCCTTATCATTATAGGCGTGATTTCCTTATAACGTAGTTTGCTCATGGTGCGGGAAGAAACATAAGTTTGAAGAATATCCTAAGTTATATGAGCACATGAGTAAGAACTATAAGAAGAATGATAAGGGTGCATGGATGATTAAAGTGCAATGTGTTGTAGAATAATAATGGATGCCTAAGATTGTGCTTGATCCTAAGATATTTCCTATGTTAGTGACTACACGCATTGAGGTTGCGTGTGGTCGTGAGATCCTAAAGCAAAACTTGTTATTAAAAGAAAGAGAGTGATAAATGTGAAATATCCAGATCCTCACCATTAGAAGGAAGTTTATCATGAAACTATAAAGGTTATTAGAAATTTATAGGGTGACATACAAAGGTGCTTGAAGGAGTAGTCACAGAAGATGGAGCAGTGAAGACAATTGAGCTTCCTTAGAAAGATGTTGATGACTTGAAGGAGGTTTGTAAGATGATGTGCCATGAGAATATCATTTCATTATTAGGGGAATGGATGAGGGAGAATATACCACGCATTGGATCTGATCATGAGAGATAGATATTGCATGCAAACTTACCCCCTCATAGTCTTGAGTATGATAAAGAGATCACTTTGAATGCAAATTGCGATGGGTAGTTGTTGAGTAACATATTGATTGATACAGTGTAGAAGTTAATATACTCACTTTGGATGCGTGGAATCAGATGGGGAGACCACCATTATAGCCCTCTTTGAATGTGTTGTATATGGTGAACAAGACTAGAGCCATGCCCATTGGAGTATTGAAGGATGCCACTATTACTATACAAGGGGCCAAGTTTACTGGGGACTTTGAGGTCTTGGCACTTGCAGAAGATAGTTTTCCAGCATTGCTTGGGTGCCCTTGGTGTTACGCGAATAATGTTGATTTGCACTTTAATAAAGGTTATATCAATTTTGAGAATAAGGAGGAACACATAATTATTCCTTTGACAGATGGGAAGGCTACACCATATGTAGAACCCTTAAGTGAATAGGATCTAAATAAGATATATGCACATATTGTTAGGGATCCGAAGTGCTTGCAGACCGTCTAAGGAATACATTATTCAAAGCGATGATGCTCAGTCTATGAGTGATACAACTAGTATTGCCTATGATAATTGGGCACATGGAACGTATGAAATGATCGAGCATGAGATCAAGAATATAGTTACTCGTGTGATTAGGCCACCTATTGTTTAGTGCTTGAGTCATAATCAGGTACCTCGGTATATTGGTGAAGGAAACACCAATGTATTTTTGTGTGCCATATAATCCCAAAGGGGAAAGATGAGGGTGGTACAAGAAATATGTTGGTTTATACCCTACGGGTACAAAGCAGCGTGTGGTGGACTACACACAGATATAACCTTTTGGAGTGGTGAGAAGTGAGAATTTCCTTCTCTACTAGGTTTCTAAGGAATAATGTACCTTCTTAGATATGTGAATTCCATGGGAAGACTCTATTTTGTATCATGTTCGTAAGATTGTTGCACCCTTGGAAGAATTGTTGAAAAGTAAAGGTCATTTTGTGCTTTCCTTCTTGGGATAAACTGTTCGATGTACATGTTGATGCCTCTAGCATGGCCATTGGTGTAGTGTTAGCACAACCTGGTGATGGGATTTTGATCATCCTATCTGTTTCATGAGTAGGAAGTTGACACCAAATGCTCAGAATTATACAACTACAGAGTATGAAGCATTGTCCATGATTTACGTGTTGCACAAGTTTAAACAATACTTGTTGGCAAATCCCTTTATGTTTTATATAAATCACATGACACTTAAGTACTTGGTTAATAATCCCATTTTGTAGGGGCCCGTATGTCGGTGGATTCTCTTGTTTCAGAATTTGACATTATTGTGATGGTGAACCTGGAAAGCACAATTCGAACCGGATCATTTATCAAGAATTAACTCAGGTGAGGATGCATAGAGCATTGAGGACACAATTTCATATGCCCAACTATTTAGATTGAACCACGTGCCCTTTGACTTAGAATATATTGTTGTGTTTTTACATACTGGTATGGCACCTAAGGGATGAAGAGCTTAGAGAATAAACAACTTGCCATACGTGTCATACCTTACATGTTAATCAATGGATATTTATACAAGTTAGTTCATGATGAGATTTTGCATCGGTGTGTACTTGAACATGAGCGTGAATCTATAATGGAGGAAGCTCATGGTGGAATTGTAGGAGGACATTATGCAGGTAATGTTACCTTGCGCAATATTTTTTTGGTTGGAATTTGGTGGGAAACACAATATAATGATTTTAAAGAGTATGTTAGGGTGTGTGATCATTGTCAGTGCCTTGGGAAGCCTAGGCATAGGGATGAAATTCCATTGAGACCGATAATGAGTGTAGAACCTTTTAAGAAATGGGAAATAGACTTTGTGGGTCCTATTTCCCCACCTATGTGTAGGACTGGATCGTGCTATATTATTACATGTACAGATTATCTGACTGGTAGGATGAAGCAACACCTACGAAGGATTGCACGATAGCTACAACAACAAGGTTCTTATGGGAGAACATTATCAGTAGGTATGGATGTTTGTTGAGCTTGACAAGTGATAAGGGCACACACTTTTGAATGAGACTATCAAAATATTATTAGTTGAGTTTATGGTGGCACATCATAAGACAACACCCTATCACCCATAGGCCAATGGGACTACTGAGGCTTTCAACAAGATATTGGGACATACATTGATGAATATTTGTGATGTTAGAAGGAAAGACTAGGATGATAAAGTCTTTGTTGTACTTTGGGCATACAAGACAACTTACAAAATATTGAACAAATCCACACCCTTTCAGTTGGTGTTTGGCGTGGAGGCTATTTTACCAGTGGAATTTATGTTACCCTCCCTACATATTGCGCATACGCACAGGTGGACTAGATGATGAACAAACACTTGAAGAGCGTATAGATAAACTGATGCAGTTGGATGAGAGGCACACCATCACATGTTGGAGCCAGAAGACAAAAAGGCCAGAAGAAGGCATGACATGATAGGCATATTAAGAATAAGTAGTTTGAGGTTAGATAGATGGTTCTTCTTTATGACTCCAATTTTGCACACCACCCTGGGAAATTGAAGGCACATTGGTTAGGACCGTATGTGTTGACATATATACTTGATTCAAGCACTTGTCGGTTATAGGCATTGGATGGAACTCGATTGCATGGTTACTTCAATGGGAGTAGGCTAAATCCCTACTATAAATAAGTCTTCTTGGTGTTTGTAATAAGGAAGTGTTGTCATTTAGATTAGATTTCCCTTTAATGCATTTTCTTTATATGTTTTTCCTTTCATCGTTGTTATGCTTTGTCAATTTAGTTCAGTTTTTTGTTGTAATAACTGCATTTGCATGCCAAGTATCTTATTACTATCTCGAGTAAATTCTTGTGTAGAGGACCGCGCATACTTTTAGTGTGGGGTGGATCAAAGTGCAGAGATGAGGATTGTTGGCTCCTTTTAATGCAGTTTGGTTTAGGTGAAGGTATCCTCTGGAAGGCCGGTGTGAAAGAGAAAAAAGTGTTACAAGTGTTGTGCATAAGGTGTTCTCGATAAATTGGGTTGATTAAAGATCACGTAGGAAAGATGATTGCATAGTGTAACATGAGGTATGATGTGGAATGGATAACTACTTGGGATATGACACAAAGGTTTTTTCCTTCAAAGCAATGGAGGTGCGCGGAGGAGGTTTATGGCTAAGAAGTAGTATAGCACACCATAAGGTTACGATTGTAACACATGAAGAGAATTCGTGATAGTAGAAAAAGATAGAAAAAGAACTTTATTGGAAAAAGTAACTTAAAAAGTGTGGGTCAAAGGGACATGAGGGTCATGGAAAAATTATAAATAGGGGTCTAGTGTATTCATTTGCCTACCTTTCCTTCAAAGAAAATTTAAACTATAGAGCGAGTGAAGTGCGAAGAGCTCTAAGTGACAAAGAGAACGTTTGAACCAAAGGTACATGCAGACTGTGTGTGAATCCTTATGGGAGGATGAGTTGAACCGACAGTAGAGAGCATGGAGGAACGTTTGAATCAGTCGAAGTTCACAGAGCTCAGGTAGGAGGAAATTTTGTAACACCAAAAACTTAGGGCACGGGGTTGCAGACAAATGACACCAAAGGGACAGAAGTTAAGGACAAAAAGGCCTGAGGTGGTTGTAGAAGAACCCCCGGAAGATACATATTCAAAAATGTAGTATCCTCTCGATGTACTTAGGGTGGAGATTTGGAATTTAAGCTCACCAGTATGTAAAATTAGTGAATATAATCACCGAACAGAGGAAAATGAGAAGAGGATGAATGAAAATCTAGAAAAGGTACTTCCGTAGACGAGGTTGGAAATCTCTTGATCAATGAATCCATGAGGTAGAATTTAGAGAAGTCCAGAGTGTTGTAGTTTTGGTAGCTATCCTTCTTCACGAAACCCACACATCTCTTCCAATGGTTGATGTCGCAGGTGCATGAGGACTTCTTCTAGTTCACCAGAAGGAGGATGTGGCTCACCACTCAGTTAATTGAGCATGTTACAGGTCTTCAAAGCACAAGGAAGACATGGCTTTGGATTTGTGTGTGATAACAAAGATAGAGGAACTAGCCACTAAATTGTGTTATGAGAAGGGTGGTAGGGCAATGACCATTGCGGATCTGGATGATCCTACAACTAGGGTTGCCGCTAGATTAGTAAGCTACAAATTGGGTGCTTCTGAGCACCGAACAAATGTGAACAATAAATTTTTATATGTGCCACATAGAATTTTAAAAAGGGCACACTACAACATTACATAGTTCATCATGAACAAGGTGTCATCAATAAGTAATTACGAAATGAAGAAGGTGCCAAGATCACGTGGGGGTCAATATTACTATTGATCATGTTTTGGGAGATCGGGTGCTAGAAAACCTAAGGATAATATGTGGGTTTACCCACTAGTACATCCATCCCCGCAGATACAATTTGCAGGTACACTTGTGATGGCACCATCACAAGCACATACAAGGCATGCATGAACAAGTGGTATGACAAACTAAGAGGGGAGTTCAAGAATGAATGGCACATTCTCAGGCAAACCGCCCATGGTGGTTAGGTAGCAAGTGAAATAAGTGGTCATGTAACACTTTAGCCTTGCACGGTTTGGGATGGTGAAAGGGGAGATGGGCCCTTAGTGCAAGCTATCATTTGTATTATCTCGTATGATACCTTAAGTCTTCAATCAACCGTAACAAGGATGTGTAGAAGTTAACATTTGATGTAGATAAAGTTTATTCAGACCTACATACATTACACATGACTTATATGTACAACTCTAGACTAGCATACTTTGAGGTATTGGAACTAGATATGTTGGACTTGCACCCCCAGGTTAATGTCACTATTAAGGGATTAATAAGCAAAGTATTTATACAATTTCAATCTAAGACTCATGGAGGATTTGACATGGAGGTGATAGACTCCACCTTCCCACACCTAGAGGACAGAGGTGCCACCATTACATAAGGCATGTGAGGAAGAATCCCCTAAGAAGGAAGAAGGGGATGAAGAAGAGGGAAAACTAGACCATTCAAGGAAGAGAATGTACTATTCTCGACGAGCAAAGAATGGTGCAGAAACCTCACAAAGAGGGTATTTCATAGCAAGAAAGAACTAAGCGCACTAAGGTTACAAAATGTGTCTAGTTAAAAGATAGAGTCTAAAGAAGAAGATATGGATTTCACCTCACTAAGAGATGAGTTATAACAAGAACTTGGGGAGGAGGAGAAATGGACACAAGTAAAGGAAGAAGAGAAAGCTCGCAAGAAGAAGAAGGTGCCAATGATCGAAGAAGGAAATAAGAGCTCGGTGAAGGATAATACACCGGTTTAGATGGGAGAGCATGAGGAAAAGGGGACTAATGACACTTTTTTCATCAAGGAGGATACAAGTTTGGGAACAGGAACAAGTACACCCATTCCCAAGAAACAAAGAACTAAGAGAAAGGCACAGAGGAAGTGGTGGACCCCAAGTCACCTCACATGGACTTCATGGGCAATCCTATGAAGGTATGATGGGTGCACTTTCGAGCACAAAACCAACAGAGAATTTGCATGCTTGTGACTTGTTGGGTTAAGATGGAGGGGTATCTAGGATAAGGAAAATGCTTGAGTTATAATTTCCATACTCATTCGGAGGGACATGAATTTGAGGTAAATGAGCATTTGATTGAAACAATGATATTGAAGAATAATCTTGGAGAGAAGTACAAGGCTATATATCCAAACCATTTGATAGATGAGAAGGCATGCAATGCCTTAAATAAGATGGATTTTGAAGTGGTGAGGATAATTTTAGACATTAGTGTCAACTTCACTGTTTCGCACCTTAGTCATAGATAAAAAGGGGAAAGAGTGCGAAGTGAATAGATTGTAGAAGGGCTTACAGGGAGAATAGAAAAGAATGAAGGAAGCATATGATAGAGTTAGCGCGCTCATGAAGAATATGTTAGGATAGTGTCCTTCCTTAGTTAGCCGAGCCAAAATAGATTGAGGATGAGATGGAATACTTAGAGGATCTGGTCAGGATGCTCCTTGTCAATATCAAAAGTGGTACAGGGCCCATAGAAGAGGAGATTGCGAAAGAAAAGGAGAACAATAAAGTTTCTATTGAAGCAAGAATCACCGAGTTAGAGGACTTTCCAAGCTCAAGGAAAAAAATTGTGAGAGAAGATATCAACTTTAAAAGGTGCCAAAAGTGTGAGCCATACATCGATGTTAGGTTAGTGTATGAAGAAGTTATTTTGAAGACTATACAAGAAAGTACCCCAACTAACAAAATTGAGCACACATAGTTGATTTTAGAGACCACAAAGATAGTAGGATAAGATTAAAATAAATCATGAGAAACTAGAGCTATGGATAGGCAAGTTCCAGAATTATATACTAGAACATATGGATGAGATTGAGGGTGCATGCATGGAACTAATGGTGGTCATTAAGGAGCTAAAGGGTAGAGTTGAAGAGATCACTCCCGATCAAGTACCATGGATTGTAGAGGTTGCACTTGGAAAAGCATTAGAGGAACTAGAAAAATGGAAGAAGGTGGTGGAGGAGATAGATGTAGAATTTCCAAAGATCCTCCATCTTCCCGCACATTAGAAAATTATTGGTTATGATGTTTCTTTTTGGGCATTGAAATTTTGCTATGTTATCCTATGATTTTTGTGTTTACATGATTAAAGAATTGTCAGGATGGCAATCCAGCTTAGTGTGGGGTAATGTTGGACCCCTAAAATATGGTAAGTATAGCAGTGTGAGAGTTTTGAACACGTGGAGTCATGCGCAGAAGTAGAACATGCACAGGCGTGTGGAGGCTCACACCCATGCTTGATTTACTATGCACTATGGCCGAGAGACAAATTTTGTTAAGTTTTTCCTTTAATTACTTATGGTTATGGAATATATGAATGATCATCCAAATATCTTGACAAGATGGTATAAAAAGAGGGACCGGTTACCTTTGTGCACTTCGAGTGAGCACTCATATTTGTCTTAGTGATGTACTAGCAAATCTAGGGTTTGAGTAAGAAATAGAGACCGCATCAAGCCAACTAAGCAATAAAATGTAAAACCCTAGTTACGAGGAGGAGAAAGAATGACTTAGTTGATTTGTAATGGAAATTAGACTATGCTAAAGTACTCGACTTGATGAACAGAGAGGTAGAAGTATTACACAGAGACCCTAGAGAATGTAGATCTGGGAGGAATATGTTAGACTAGGGCACCCAAAAAGCGGCAAGGGGACCTATGGGTGCCACAGATTGGTAGTGGGCACTTGTGACTATGGAAAAGGTAAAAAAACTCATCCTTTCTAGGTCACAAGTTGTTCATTTTCCTTCGCTTTAGTTGTTATGAGGTCGCACAATTATCGTTGAGCTTGTTGAAACCCGTAATGAAGTATTGACCTCTAAAACCCTCAAATAGACATCAAATCCTTAAAAAAAGATGCAAAATGAGGGGTCAAACTATCCTCGATTGTCACAATGGAGATCTTATGGCTGAGCGCTACACTACATCTCGGACTCAATGTAGTTCTATGTGTGTGTGCGTAGAATCGTGCCCTAGGTGGCTCTTCTCTCGTGTGTCACACTTGATAGCGAGAAAAGTAGCTAGATGTAAAGAAATATAATAGATGTGTGCATGGAATAGAATAGAATCCTCTAATGAAGTTTATGCATAATAAAGTAGTCCCTTTCCCTTGAATGGATGCCTTGATGCTCTTGAATAGCCTTTGGATGAAACCTTAAGTGGATATAGCTAATACTTAGTGTTTGGTCCTTTATTATGATCACATAACTTTATATTCATATGATTCCTTTGCTTGAATTTTGTAATTAACCCTGAAAAGGCCAACTAACAAAAAAATAAGATGCTCGAACAACTAGAAATGACCCAAGAGATGTGATTAAAGTATAAAGAGGTTAGAGGGAACCCAGAGGGGATGGGGGCACTGCACTCGGCATCCTAGCTAGGCATTGGTGTCCAAACTCAAAGAAACTAAAGGGTCGAGGTCGATCGAGATAGAAGATGTGTAAGACCGAAGTGGTAGTAGAAAGAAAGGAAAGATGGCTAGAGACATGGGTTGATTAGTACTTTTCTTACTTAGGAATCATATGAATAGTAGTATGCAATCAAGACTAGATAATTATCCAAAGTGCGTGATTTTTTTCTACACCTACCAACAAAAAAGAATCAAGGTTACCCATATTTGTCACCAATAGAAGCACTTGGTCCCAATGAGCCTTTTCTTTCTTGATTTCATCTTTATTCATTTTTACCTTCGTGGCGGTGGCAAACACAAACTCAAATAGTGAAAGGATCTCAGGAAACAAATTTTTACCTTTTTCAAGGATCTTGTCAACCCACCTATCATTGGCCCTTCCTTGCATTGAGTAGCCTTGCGCCTTCTTGATTAAATCGGAGTTAAAGATGTTTATTGGGGTAACATATTTAGTAGGGAGAGATGGGACAAAACTAGGATCCACGAATGACTGAACATAGGAAGTGAGAGTTTTCACATGTTCTTCTAACTATTCAATCTTCCCTTTGTACTCTTCATTTCTTACAATTAAAAAAGTGGCAGACTCCTTGAAAAAATGAGCATCCCCTTCATGTGTTGTTAGTCCCAAGGGAATTTTTTTCATCTCATAGTTTGATTGAGTCATTTCCTCAATGGGTTTTATCACCTTTGGCCGAGAAAATTCTACATATTGGTTACCGAGACACACCGCTAAAAAAATGAGAAGTCACTTGGGCTTTCTTACCTCATTTTGCCTTCATGATTTTTGAAATGGCCTAAAATTCTAGTACCGCTACCTGTTACATTATTTGAGGCTCACTTCGATCAACTCTTAGATCCATGGAAATATATTTGTTTCTATAGGTTTTGAATTAGGTATGATTGCAGCCTTAGGTTCAGGGCAAGGGGCTACCTCCGTACTAGGTGAGTTGACTCGATAAGCAGAGGAAGAGATGATTGGAGACTAATGAGACACTAGAGGTTTGGAAGGATCTATATCTCTTTACTTGAGGTCTTTATCAGGGTCTTGAATTACTTTTTCTTTCTTATGCAATCTCTTATAATAACGGCCTTTAATATCTATTATTTTCCTTTTCACAGGCTCTCCTGAGTGAGCAGAGCTCGTAGTTCTCTCGGATGCCTTCAAATATGAGAGATGAGATGTTTTCCTTGTGAGAGTTTGAAGACCACCAGATTCTATGAAATCAGCCCTCTTTTATTGAACCACTCTTTGTATCTTTGGATCACCATCGCAGTCCTCTTGTTGATATCACATGACTCAAAAACACTCCATGATACCAACATGATGGGTGAAGGCTTCACCACTTGATATTAAGGATCGAACAAATCAGTTCCATCATCTTCCACACCTTCCATGAACCAACCAAAAATGAATCTCCTCATTTGGCCAACGATCATTCACATATGGTCTTATTTCCTTAACTCAAATTCGTCCAAGTAGTTGGCCCAATAATCTTCAACTGGGAACATGGTGCAACTCAGGGAGATTTAATGTTTTAGGAGTGCTTCGGATGTCAAAATCAGCACTGGATGTGTATGAATAAATACTCAAGGAGGAAAATAAAGCTTCAAGATTTGAGGTGTCTAAGATACTCTTGCATGATACAATACTAAGAGAAACAAGGAAAGACAAACCTTTTTATTGTGGTTCTTGCACTTGTTGTGGACTTAAGAAAGATTCCTACACAACTCAAACACCACTATTTTTTCACCGAGATACCTAGAGATGTTACGATGAGTAAGGTTGAATCCTAAAACCTTGATATAGGAAAGGTGGAGAATTGAGTGAAGTAACATCCATATTTCTCAATCAATGTTGCAACTTGAGAAGATAACCTCAGTTATAGATTTCCTTCTAGCAATCAAATAATGAACATGGTGAATGCATCATTCACCCTGGAAAAATGATTATTGCTTTATTTGAGAGTGATTTGAGGGTAAATTTCATAATCTGGTACTTTTTAAGAAACATTTTAAGTAAGATTTAGGCCTTTTAACGGTCTCATGCTCGCGAGAGCATGTACCAAGTACAAGCTCATCGTGAATTTCTTTGTAACTAGGAACTGGAGCAACTGATGGTGGATGTTGTCACTTATGTTTTTTCCCCAATTTAAAACTCGGTTTTTCTTAGTGGAATTGAGGATGAATTGCATCATCCAATCTTAGAAGTCCTTTGTTGTCTTCTCACCCATTAACCTACTTAACAAGTTGATTACATTTGAGTAACCCTCATGAAATTCACTTCTTAACAAACTCTTCAGCACACAAGAGGGTTTTCTACCTTGTTTCAACCATGATCCCAGTGTGAGGCCCTGGAGGTAATATTCAGTATTTGACCACTCGTGAGATGTAAACTCTTTTGATATTATAAAAATGTTGTTGCTAGTTGGAATATGCATACACTGTGAGATGCCCTTAGGGGTGAGCACTGCGAGGATGGAGTTGTCATCCACCCTTACTATTCTAAAACCCAATTCATAGTGTTGATTACATGATAGTACCAATTATGTACTTTGTACTGACAAAGGATGGCCTCCTGCTATGTAAACAACCCACTCATGAAAATATTCTCTTCAACAGCTCTTTGGGTCCTCCTGAGCATCCTATTTTTAGGTCTTCTAGGTCCATGTGAGTGACATCACTATCACCCACACTTAGATAATCAGTTACCATTATTGAAATGGGATCCATACCTAATAATTTTAACTTCATGTTTCCAAAAATCAACAAGATGAGTGAAAATGGAGCCGACAACAACTTTCTGCACTAGAATCTAAAACTTTCTATTTTTGGCAGGTGGGGTCAAGAGCTGTTATTTTTAGAATTTTTGATGATTTTACACAATCCTTGTTCCCTGGAGATCCTAATCCACTTAGGTTACTCTCACTGATGATGATTTTCTATTTTTAGAAATTTTCTATTTCGGACATCTACTTTTTCAAAATTGTTATTTTTGGAAAGTTTCTCGATTGACCATGTTTGGTGTTTCTCATTTTTTTGGATATAGTGAATGTTCAAAATTTTCTGTTTTGGGAAACTTATTATTTTTAGCATATCATTATTCAAATCATATGTTATTTTTATTAAGTGAAATTACCGATGTCAGATTAAACCGCCATTATTTTGTTTTGTTTTACACCGAGATCCCGTGCTCCAATTTTCACTATTTTTTACCCGCTGGAATTCTTGGAAATCAAAAAGGAAAATTTCTAGGGTTTGGATTTCAATTTTATATCCAAAAACTAGGGCATCATAGGTTATGTAACTACAATCTTCCCAAATTCATTTTGGAGAAGAGAAATCTAATAAATTTTTGGTGCAATCGGATTACCATCCAGAAGATATGAGAAAAACTTGGTTTTGAAGGTTATGGCCATTTTAGGTAAAAAAATTCCAGCATCTATGGTAAAAATTGACAATTTTCAAGGTTTATAGTACAATAAATTGTGTGTGTTTGACTTGTGGTGAAGAAATGACTTGAAAATGAGTTATAAAACACTTTTATGATGTCATGTTGACCATGGTTTGATCTCGAGTTAATGAGAGTTTAATATGATGTTAAAATATGTTTTTCATGGTGAATTAGTAACACAAGGGATAGAAATGGATCCCAAGTGCACCTTGAAGCAAGACGAGGACAAGTGGCAACATGGGAGAGAGGGTGAGTGAGTGAGATGGAGGAGCTAGGTAAGCACCCTACGGAGCCGGGAGAGGTCATGTGAGTGATCAAGAGATGGTGCTTGGGAATAGCAAAATTTTCTTATCCCATTTTTCCCCCTAAAAAATGAGGAAAATGGGGACACAAAATTTTTCCCAAGGAAAATCATTGATGCAAGTTTGAGCAAGGGGGGCTGAGTGGTAGAGCACAAGGGCTAGAAAACAAGCCCATGGAGCTAGCGGGGGGTCATGTGGGAGAACAGGGGATAATAATGGGAATGAGGTGAAATTTCTTGTCCCCTTTATCCCATTGGGTAAAAAGGGAGACAAGGTACACAAAAATATTCCTTGGAGCAAGGTGGTGACATGTGGCACAGTGAAAAATTGGCTAAGTACTCACACTTCTCCCTAACTCAACTTAGACTCAACTTGGGTTGTCTTGATTGAACATGGCTAGCTGGATGGTTAAAATATTTTCATGGGGTGAAATTTATTTTCCCCTATATCCCCTTGGGGATAAAGGGACAAGAGGGACACAAAATTGTGCCTTACCCCATTTAGAAAGCTAGGTTTTGCACTAACTTACCCGAAATAGCCTAGAAACATGAAATCTTCACCCAGGGGCTCAAGATGGACTTTTGAGGTGAAATTTTATATGAATATGACTCCAAAATAAATTATAATACCAATGGAATATGTTTCAAACCTTAATTATTCCTTAAACTCCAAAAATACCCCTTTTTGATCGAGACAATGAGGTACACCTGTAAAGTTTAAACTACCTCAAGAAATCATCAAACCTTGGATTAAATTTGATGCTTCCATCATGTAGAAGATTCTTAAATATTTCCATTTCCTTTTTTTCCTTATAAATCCTTACAGATCTCCTGGAATCATCTGGAGAAGTTCAGGTTCATAATTTGACTATTCATTCCTTACACCTAAAAACCCACTTTTGCACAGACTGCCCCTGAATCACCAAATATTTCCTAAATATTCCTAAACTACTTCCAAAACCTTAAATTATCTCAAATACCACCTTCATATGTTTATGAAATTTTCAAAACCCTCTCGAAGGATACACACATGCCCCAAAATGGCCAAAATTGGCCTTTTTAGGCCTACCAGAGAACTAGTCTTCTGTTGCACTTTGTTGAATGAAAGAATTGACCTTATAACATAATTTTGAAAATTTGTACATGTTCACCCAATGTAATAGGAATAATTTCAATGGCAATGTGACCATGACACGGGAGGCAGGATGACCAAGAGAGGGTTTCATGAATATTTTGAAGCATGTTTACATCTTGTGGCTTGGTTGTCATGATGAAATTTTTCATTTTAGGTTATTTAATTCACATGAAAATAGTTATCATATGTATGTTTCTTCCCCTTATTTGATTAAGACACTTGGATATTTTATTAATAATATCAAATTGACTAAGAACACGTGTCAAGGTTATGATTTTCAATAGATTCCCCCTATGTGTTGTATTTAGATGCCTATCACTATTCCTTCTCGCATTATCTATGTCAAAGTCATGATATTAAACTTCCACTTATCTTATAATATCCTCTTAGGTTAACCTTAGACCCACCATATACATGTAATCAGGTCATCCCCATGTTAATGCATTAAGCTTGCACATCTAAGGGCTATTTATAAAGTACAAGGTAACACTAACCCTTGGAACTTTGAATTTTTTCAACAACATAGGGCATTCAAGATTCACACTTTGGAAGAGATCCTTACTACCCCATTTCATGATTATCAATGCTTTAACTATATTTTATACTCCCTTTGTGGCTATAGTGGTCATCTTGAGGTCACGGGACATACTCCCCAACCTCATTGCCTCAAAGAGTGAAATCAACCTTATAATAAACACTTATAACGACTTATAACCCTCTTGATGTAATTATCTTATAATTCCTCCCTCTCCTATGACCTTATTCTTGCAAGAAGGATTTCAATCAATTTTGTATCACTACTACTCCCACCAATCTTCCTCCCATAGATAATCTATCTTATATTGATATTATCATTGACTCGTGTGTTATTGGCATTACTACACCTAATTATGATAATGGTTGTACCTATATGACCCCTTCTTAGTAGGCTATGTATAGGCTAAGAAGGTGGTGATTTTTAGTAACAATAATTGTTGCAATATTTCCTTACTTATAGCATCAACACTATTATTGTTTCTTCACAAGTCATCGATTTTTACCCTAAACAAAATGACCCCATGGATGATGAGAAGTATTTCTCTAAATTTTACTCTAAGAAGAATGAGCTCATAAACTACACTCCTTTGATTAGTGACCCAATTTCATTCACTGATTTCTCCCATATGTATCGCATGTACTCCTGCAACACCTATTATGGTATGACCTCTTTCTCCTCCCCCATTCACTTCTCACCATGTTGTTTCAAAATTTACCCTCCATAAGATCACATTTGGTCGTTCTTTCTATTTATGGCTCCTAGATCGCCTATGGATAAACCATATTACACATGGCTAAGGCTCATGGACATGATGTTACAAATTAGAGACCCTACTAATGACATATGAAGAAGCTCAAAGTGGAGGTTATGAGAGATCAACAAAAAAGAAAGTCGCTCAAACTTATTTATTTGAACTATATATTTTTATCATCATGGATTTTTATCACATATAGACAATAATTTTTAGGTTATTTCTTGCAAAGAATAAATCTAAGAACCTTCTCCTCATATGACAAAATGAATGGTCTAATATCCTCCATCATGAAAACCACCTTCCATGCCATCATCTAGTTTTTCTTAAATTATTGCTCTTATTTATGAATGGATTGACAATTCTCTCTTTACTACAAGATCTAAAGTTTATTTTGGTATCAACATTATTCGGATAACTTATAGGACCTTGTGATTCATACTTAACATAAAATTATGCATCAAATGACCGACATCATAAATGGTGCATGTCAATATTTCCCATGATATCATTGATTCACTTGATTTACTTAATGTGCCTCATATCTATCTATTCCTTTTCTTGTTTGGGTTTATCTTTCCCACTTCGTTTTATTTCTCCCACTTTGGTCTAGCTTTCCCATTTGGGTTTGTCTCTCCCACTTGGGTTTGTTCTTCCTACTTGGATTTCTAAAGCCATTTCTTCCTACCTCAAATACCTTGTTAATTTATTTATCACCTCTCATTTGGGTCTAGGTATTATTACTTAGGTCAGCCCTCTACTTATTCCCCATCCCATAAATCTAACCTTTATATTACATATATTACCTACTTCATCATCCTCATTTTTAAGTCTTTAATTATTTTATATTTCCTAGCCATAAGCGATCATACATTTGTGCATAAATAAGAAAATAGAATCATAAAATTAATCATACATCAATATCACACAAATACATACACATGATATAATCACAAAAATGATGTCTCATAAAAATATAAAAATGAATCATTTTATACATCATCAACATAATATATCTCTAAAAATGCATTGTCCATCGCCCAAGAATCTCCTCCCTCAACCGTAGGTTGTCCAATGTTTTGAGGTGAATGTGTTTGACTAGTGGCACATAGGGATTATGCTAGTGATGTGGCTCTAGACCAAACCCTTATAACTTCTCCCTCTTCTCTCATATCCTAAACCTCCCTCTATAAAATACAAGATGCATTTTTTCCCGACACACATTCCTAAGTATCTAACAATCGTGTTGTTTACTCTCACGCCAATGTTGCATATGTTTAGAGAAGACCCTACACCAATGAATTAATATATCCTACCTATGTAGCTACCTAAAATATATGTTGGAGCTCAAAATTACACCCATCCCACATGATTATGAACTAGGATTTTGAGGCAACATGGGACCGTGTCCAAGTTGTGGACCTTGTGCGCTTAAGACAAATCTTTGGAGAAGTTTGGTTCCTCTACCTATTTTTACTACTAACACTACTCCTAGGAAGGGAAATACAACTACTTATCATTATTTTATGATTCCAAGTGACCAGGGTGAGAAGGAGATCCATGAAAAATGAAATCTAAACTAAGGTAAGGTAATAGCACTAGAAATAAGTACACAATCATCTTTGAGTAAAAATGAAGGAAAATGTGTGCAAAGAGGGCAAACACATCTACCACAAATCTGAAAATTCTTACACATCCATTTTCATGAAGAAAAATCAAAAAGGGGCCTGCGAAGGGATGTGAGAATGCACCAAAACCATCGACGCCAAGGGAAAGGAAAGAAGATGAAATAAAAGGGGATGTTGTTGGATGTGACCTGGCATTGTTGGGGGTCAACATTGAGTCTCTATCAAAGGAATGGGTGAAAGTATTGGATGGTCTTGAAAAGGCCAAAAGTGATGTTTTTTGGGGTGGTTGTTATTATATTGTTTTACTTTTAACTTTTATGTTTGTTAGTCTGTGGTTTTATCTTTACTATTATTACTCTTTTTTGCTGTGTTTTAAATTGGTCTATATGCTCATGGAGGAGCTCGGATGTAATAGTTGATATATATGTTTCTTTTTGAATGCTATGTAATGTCTTATTTGTTCTTTTTAGAGCTCTGACTTGTAAGGGGTATGGCCCCTCAACCTTGTTTCACTTATAATTAAAAAGAATAAGATGCAATAAAACAAGCTAGGGTAGAGAATAGCCACAAAATAAACTTTTATTGCTTCTGAAAGATGCAAAATCAATTATGATGGTGGAAAAGTAAAGTATCCACATATAGAGAACCAGATCTAAATGACTATAACTCAAAATTCAAGGCACTACCAAAATAATGCTCTTGCAAACTAAAGGAATCCAACCTTTTACAATGAACATTGCTCTACCATTTATAGGAAAAGAAGGAGAGAAGAGGAGAAGAAATAAGAGGGAAACTTGGATTCAAAATCTCAACCACCAGAAACAAGTAATAACTACCTACAAATCCACCCGTAAGGATGTCGATCCACCTCCCGTGTTGGTTCAACTTGTGGAAGAAGGAAAGGGAAAATTGGATCAAATCTGGTTGGTTGAACCTATTGGATTTGTGTATTAATGGCTAAAACTCATTTCCCTATTCTTCACCTACCAAATCCTACCAAAATCTGATTTGAATGGTCCATCATGTAGCCCACATTAGCATATTTCCAGTGAGACCAAAATTTCATAGATTCAAGCTATGTAACAAAAGTTATGATGATTTGAAAGCTACGGTATAAGATGAACACGCAATGACACATGGCATGCTCTAATCGGATGAAGGGTTCTATGGACTATTCATTTAATTTTTCTTTTTGCCACATGTCGCATAATGATGCATCACAAGGATTTGGTGCCCGGTTGATGCACTTTTATACGTTGCATGTGATACACTCAATATGACAGTTACCACATGACACAATGACCAACGAGAAGAATGTGCAAGCTGAAAAGGTGCGTAAAAGCAAGAGGAGCAAAAGAGAAATGCAAAAGTGAGGGCATAAAAGTGACCAAAGATGGGAGAGAAGGAGGGTGTATATCTTTAAAGGATACAAGTATGCATGTGGGGCCTAACATTCAAATGAGGAGTACATGGCGGAAAGAAAGGAAAGAGACGCACCAAGAAAGTACGCAGGGACTTGGCCAAGATGGAAGTAAAGTCAAAGGGTATGCGCAAGTAGTACGTAGTGACCAGGGAAGAAGGTAGGTACGTAAGAGTCTACCCAAGGGAAAATAGAAGAATAAAAGAATGAGGGGGAAGGTGGAAGTGCACGTAAGTTGCATAGGTGGGAACATAAGGCTCAAGGAAGTAGGAAGGGTGCATAAGGGCACACGTAATAATATGAATCGAGAAAATTGTTCCAAGGGAACAACTAGAGTGTGTGCAACCCGCAATATTTTAAATTTAGATCCAAAATGGGGATGTGAGTTGTTAAAACACTGGGGAGTTATTTTGGAAAAAAATTTGGTGACTTTCGGGGCCATCTTCCCGCAGATGAAGGAGATCAAGAACCTTGAAGTGTCCATTGGGCATGAAGTTGGTTTGAAAACATGTTCTAATCTGCAACTTGAAGAACACCCCTAAAATCACTTGAAGCATTATCTCGAACTCGAACAACTATCACCCTCATGTGAATATATGAGGGATAAAAACTACCAAAAACTATTGGAATAATCCTCAAAACAAACTAGCCATCCTGGAAGCATAAAAAGAGCATCTGCAAGGAGTGTGTAAGAGGAAATAACTATGTACAAACAAGCAATGCATGCAAAGTGTACTTTGAGGAATCAAAACTACTCTAATATATATAACGATGTAGAAGATTTAATGGAAATGCTTGAGATAAATCCAATTAATCGATTGGAAGTGCACCTTCATTGAGGTGAGGTGATTCAAAAGAGTTATCCTCCTTGCAATAACTGATAGTATATGGGCCACTCCAAAGTGCATCAAAATTTGAATGGTGCAATGGTTTAGCTCTATCAGCATCCCATTTTAAGACTAGATCACCAACTTTGAAAGCTTGAGGTCTATCCTTTCTATCAAACCATTTCTTTATCAATCACTGATGCTGCTCTAACTTGATCATGACAGAGTTTCTCAATTATTCAAGTTCAACCAACTCTTCCATCCCGATTTCTCTCGACATGTGCCTTCAAACGCCGCTTGTTGGGCAATCTGTAATGAAGGAAATTCAGACAAAAAGGAATTCTAACTTCCTTTCCATAAAAAAATCTTGTAAGGTGAAGTTCTTATTTCCTTTTTCACCATGATTTTGTATGTCTAGAGCGCGTGTGAGAACTTTGTGTGCCGCTTTCTATGGTTGATATTTATTGTTCATTCATAATTTTGATCAAGTTCTTATTATTTGACTCTTCCAATCCATTACCTTGAGGGTAGTAGTTGGAAGAAGTCTTCAAATAAATGCCAAGACTAAAATCCTAATAAAAAATTCTCGTACTCAAGGAAGTGTTAGTGCGAAATCACAGCACCCCCAAATGAGTTATGGATCTACTTTTCTAAGGCAGGGTCATTTGGTGTGATTTTCATAACATTGGATCATTCCCCAAGCTATGGGACTTGAAAATGGGAATGATCCTCCAGAGAAGGTTGGTTCCTCTTCCTAATCCTAGCACTAAACTACTTCTAAGGAAGGAAATGCAACTATCTACTCCTAATCTAACAATTCCAAGGGACCAAGGAGAGAGAGAGCATGAAAATAAAGAAATCCTACACTACATAGGTGATAGCACCGAGAAAAGGGAACGAGATATTCTATTGAGGGAGAAAGAAATAGAGAAAATGGAGATGAGGGAGGTCAGACAGAAGTGACATGGCCCAAATCTTCAAATTCACCATTAAACTCCATGAAACACAATATCCTGCACCCGCAAATGTGAAATACATGCACAGAAAAACAAATTTGGAAGGGAGAGGCATGGAGAAACAACAAAATGATGCAAAGGGTTGAAGAACACCACAAAAACATGTTTTTATTGCTCTAGAAGGTGCACAGACCATTACATTTCTAGAATAGAGGCACAAATACATTTTCCAGGCATGGGAGAAGGTTTGCTACTCAAAAATGGTGTTGAGAAACAAATTTGACAGAGTTTCTCTATGCCCAGAATGTCTCTACTTCTCAAACGAGAAGTGTTATAGTATATATAGAAAGAAAAGAGAGAGAAGAGGGAAAATTTGAATCCTACTCCAACCACCATGAGAAATGCATCGAATCCCACTTTGAAAGTTCAACCACTAAATATCAATGCCTCCTACAAATCCACCCACAATATGTCACTTCTGGTTCCCTAGTGGATTGAATCGAATCAGATATGGTAGTTGAAGAGATTGGATTCTATGTTAATGGCTTGGAATACTTTTCTCCATTTTCACCCACTAGGGCCACATGGCGGCTAGCACTTGTTTAGTATTTCCTTTTTTATGGGACATGTGGCAGCTCATACTAGAGAAAAAAATTGGGCTTGGGTCCGTAATTTACCTTTTCCCCTTTTCGCGAAACGTAAAAATCAGAAAACCCCCGATGGCCCACTTTGACTTGGGACACGTGGAGATGCAGGGCTTATTTGAGCCTCCCTTTATGGATTCATCTTGGAGAAGCATCGCTAGGACATGTGGCTCTCTCTGCTGGCTCTTCCATACTTAGTCGATTCTAGATTCTTTCCTGAATGGTTTTGAGCCCAAAGACCTTGAAACTTCACCGCTTATTTTCCTTCTTACTCCTAGTTCCTCTGCAAGAGCATTGCTCCATTTCAATTCTGTTGTAACCTATTTATCATCCTAGAATGTGAGCTCGTGGGTCTAAGTCATTTCCTTCATAATTTCCTTATGTGCAGGAGTTGTCTTGACCAAATTTGCTAAGGGGTACATTTGGTATAACAATTTGGTGACTCGTAGGGACATCTAATCTGTTAGATGAAGAGACCAAAGTGGCCTTAGAGAATCCATTGGGCATAGAATCTACCTGATAAACATGAAATTAATCTAAAATTTAAAAACTAACCCCGGGCTACTTGAAAACCCACTCAAACTTGAAGTTGAACTTCACCAAAATCCAACTAAAAGCACTGTGCAAGAGCAATACAACAGCACCAAAAACTATGTACAAACTAAAAATCATACATACCCCAAGTGGGATATGTAGAGTGTGCAAATCACTTCTTCTACTAAAAAAAACCTACCTACTCTACTCTAACCAAGAGCAAAGGGAACTCAAAAAAAACCTGCAATCGGCAGGGAGAAATAGCTTCCCTTCCTCAAAAAATGGCAACATGCAACTGATTTGTCACGAACATGGCTAGTTGGATGAGTGAAAGACTAAAAATAAGTTGGTCCTCCACCCAAATCATCAAGGTATCAACATTAATGGAAAATACCTCCTCAAGCTAACTTGCATCAGACTTCTGGAGGTGTTGATGATGACCCTTGGTACTTTGATGCTCATCCTCATGCCCTGAAGTAGGCATGATTGGTTTTAATTCTCCTTGGCTCTAATGAAGCCAAGTACCTGATTGGACACAGTCTGATCCTTTGGATGTGCCCATTTTTCTGAAATTCAACTCCAAAAATGGAGTCTTCTTGTGGACCTTCTTGGGTGGATGGTGTGGGAGAGATGGGGACATCTTCCTAGCTTTTTCTCTTCCTTCTCCTGTGAAGAAAATGGGAGAGCCATGTCTTCCAATCTTGGTTCTAGAGGGTTGTTATGAAGTGCAGGTTGTTGTTCTTGAATGTTCTCCTCCATGGCAGCAGGCTCATGTGCTTGGGATGTGAGAGATGGAGGAAAAAATGATGTGATCTCCATGGGTTCCCCTCCATCAAGGCAATCCTCCAAGTCATACAAGTAACCTGCCTCCTTGCTATCCTGCTGCAGTGCTCAACCTCCTTCATGGTGTCCTCTTGATCTACAATTGACTCACCATGGTTCCCTTCATCCTCAAACATGAAGTTTGAAAGCTCAAACTCTTCTTCAACATCAGAGCTTGAAGGGGATGAAGTGGGAGGAAGAACTGAAGGTTCTTCTATGGCCTTGCTCCACACTTGGAGCCTTTGAAACTGTATGGTCCTCCTCCATCATGGGTTCATCAATCAAATCAGGCCCTTGAAATGAAAGCAAAAAATCTTCAATGATGCCTTCTTCATTGAGTGGCCTCAACACTAATTTGATCTCTCCCAACTGCTCCTCTTCAATGGGGCTTGGGACTGATTGTTCCTCCTCTTGTTCTTGCTCTTCTTCTGCAGAAACTCAGCCTCAACCACCACTGGTTCTTCAATATTGACCTCCTCTATTGGCTTGACCATCAAGGGGATCTTTGTAAACCCAAATTTGGTAGCCCAACTCTTTAGATTGTCTGTCATTTCTTTTCTGTTGGGCTCCTCTTCTTGTTGTTCTCCTTGACTGGATTCTTGAGTCTCCTCCCGACATGGACTTGGGAAAGCAAGAGGAGTGGTAGGTTGGGGTTCAACCATCTTTGCAATTGTTTGTGGTGGGATGGGAGGTGCAACTTCTTGTTTGTTTGGAGGGGATGACTGTTTGGAAGGGAAAAGGATAGAAGAACTGAGATGAGGTGGAAGACTAGGAGATGGAGAAATGAAATCAACACTTGGGGCAGCAAGTGAGGAGCTTGGAAATTGGAGCTTGGGTTGAGATGGTGCCGCTTGAGAAAGAGAAAATAAAAGCTATGAGATGTTGGACTTACCCATTGACAAGGTTGTCTTGACTCCAACTCATAAGCCCCAATCTCCTTAGTCCATTGTGCAAGTTGGGGCAACATTTCAACCATGAATTCAAGCTTCTCTTGAGGGTTGTAATGTCTTGGAAAAGGGCCTTCCCATGGACAAGGTGCCCTACAACCAATCTTGAATGCCTTCATTCATGTTATGCCCCTTGATTGAACCATGTCAACCTCCATTTTTTTAATTTTCTCCAATAAACCAGCATTCTCCACATAGTTGTCACCATTATATACGCCCCATTTTTCTTGATAAGCTCCATGGTCAAACCGACTTTGACTTTTTTCATATGGGTAAGCATTATGGTTTGGATCTGATCATAATGTTGATTTGGAGTGGAGGTGGATTGTGATGTTGTAAGTGTGAGTTACATGAAGGGAATGAAGTCATGATTGCACAACCTCATGGAATGGGAGAAAATGAAAGAGATGGAAGAAGAAAATGGATGAAATGAGTGGAAATGGATGGAAAAGGTCTACAACTCAGAGAATGGGTTTTTGACTAGATGGAGTCACCAGATGTGCTTGAAAGTGCCTCCAAAGGCTGAAATCTTCACCAAGAGCACATCAAACTTGATGAAGTGAAGTGGTAAGGTGCTTCAGACCTATCCCACTGGGCATGCCAAAACTGTTAGTGTGAAATCACAACACCCCCAAATGAGTTATGGATCTACTTTTCTAAGGCAGGGTCATTTGGTGTGATTTGCATAACATTGGATCATTCCCCAAGCTATGGGACTTGCAAATGGGAATGATCCTCTAGAGAAGGTTGGTTCCTCTTCCTAATCCTAGCACTAAACTACTTCTAAGGAAGGAAATGTGACTATCTACTCCTAATCTAACAATTCCAAGGACCAGGAGAGAGAGAGCATGAAAATAAAGAAATCCTACACTACAGAGGTGGTAGCACTACGAAAAGGGAATGAGATATTATGTTGAGGGAGAAATAAACAGAGAAAATGGAGACGAGGGACACATCCCGATCTTTAAATTTTCCATTAAACTCCATGAAACACAATATCCTGCACCTGCAAATGTGAAATACATGCACATAAAAACAAATCTGGAAGGGAGAGGCACAGAGAAACAACAAAACGATGCAAAGGGTTGAAGAACACCACAAAAACATGTTTTTATTGCTCTATAAGGTACACATACCATTACATTTCTAGAATAGAGGCACAAATACATTTACCAGGCGTGGGAGAAGGTTTCTTTGCTCAAAAATGGCATTGAGAAACAAATTTGACAGAGTTTCTCTATGCCTAGAATGTCTCTCCTTCTCAAACGAGAAGTGTTACAGTATATATAGAAAGAAAAGAGAGAGAAGAGGGAAAATTTGAATCCTACTCCAACCACCATGAGAAATGCATCAAATCCCACTTTGAAAGTTCAACCACTGAATATCAATGCCTCCTACAAATCCACCCACAATATGTCACTTCTAGTTCCCCAGCGGATTGAATCGAATCAGATCTGGTAGTTGAAGAGATTGGATTCTGCGTTAATGGCTTGGAAGAATTTTCTCCATTTTCATCTACCAAGGCCACGCAATGTAGCCTGGCACTCATTTGGGCTTTCCTTTTTTATATGGGACACGTGGCAGCTAGATTAGAGAAAAAATTGGGCTTACGGGTCTGTAATTTACCTTTTCCCCCTTTTTATGAAATGCAAAACTCAAAAAACCCCCGACGGCCCACTTTGACCTAGGACACATGGAGATGTGGGGCTTATTTGAGCCTCCCTTTATGGATTCATCTTAGAGAATCACCGCTAGGACACGTGGCTCTCTCTGTTGGCTCTTCCATACTTAGTCGATTCTAGATTCTTTCCTAAATGGTTTTGAGCCCGAAGACCTTGAAACTTCACCACTTCTTTTCCTTCTTGCTACCGGTTCCTCTATGGCACTTCTCCTTTGTTTTCAACCCTGCTATAACTTTCGTTTGTCATCCTAGAATGTGAGCTTGCGGTTTGAGTCATTTTCTTCATAATTTTCTTATGTGCATGAGTTGTCTTGATCAAATTTGCTAGGGGGGAAAATTTGGGATAGCATGAAGGCTTTTGAATTATCATAAATAAAGGTCTGAGGAATGCCAAACCTTGTTACAATACTCTTGAGAAAGTCAAGCATGACCGACTCGGTTGATTCCTTGAGTGTGGCATATTCACCCATCCGTGAAGTAGTATGTTTCACAAGACCCACTTGTAGCCGGTGCTTGAAGGCTGATTCATCATGCCTATGAATTCGAGGCCCCATTACGTGAAAGGTTGATTTTCTTAGATTGGTCGGGGGAAGCATAGCCAATTCTTCTTTCCTAAAAATAAAATGCATTCTTTGCATTTCATAACTTAATTCTGCACATTCGTGAACAGGGTAGGACAAAAGTATCTTGCCTTAATGATCTTCATTGTTGTTTCTTTGGCAGAGAAGTTTCTACCAGAGAATCCGTCATGAAATTCTTCTAACACTTTTTTAGTCTCAGGCACCATCAATTCATCTTAGCAACATGCCATCAAGATTTATTTTGAAGAGAAGGCTATCAATTAGCACGAATGGAATATATTTCAGCCTTAGATGTCTTCTCTTTTCCTTGCTCAAACCAAGAGGGTATGTGCCCAAGGAAAGGAATGTGACCATTTTCTTCATCCAGTGCATGCTTTAGGATCTTCATTTTTCTCAGTTTTAACATGTGGGAGCTCTTCATCTAAAAACAATGAAGTCTCATGTTTAAATTGTGCATCCTCTACAAGTTACTTATAGAGCGTGTTTCCTCTTAAAATTTTAGTGGATTTGATAGTCACATCAAACTCCATGATTTTGGTCACCCATCTTTCTCTCTTCTCATTGATTTCTTCTCCCATGATGAAGTCTCTCACACCTGAGTGTGAAACTAATACCTTGACATGGTTTGTGGCGAGCATACTTTTGAACTTCTTTAGAGTGCACATGATGGTGAAGACATGTTTATCTATGTGATTGTATTTTAATTCATAATCCTTCAATGTTTGACTAAAGAAAGTTACTAGCTGCTCCAGTCCTTGTTCATTCTCTTATGTTAAGACAATAACAACACTTACATCAGCTCCATAAGCATATAGGATTAAATCCTTGGAAGAGTCCGGATTGATGAGTGTTAGCAAGTAAGCAATCTCTTGCTTGATTTTTTTGAAGCTCTATTTTCCTTTTGTTGTCCACTTAAATATTAAGTCTTTCTTGAGCATGAGGGTGATGGGCCTAACCAATCCTATAAAGTTAGGAATGAATCTCCTAACAAAATTGATCTTTCCTAGGAATGATTGTATAAATGGGAAAAAACATGCTTAGGATCAATGGCAATACCATCCTTTGAGACCACATGGCCTAAAATCTTACCTTGCACAACAACAAAATTGCACTTCTTGGGGTTAAGAGACACCCCAAATTCTCTACATCTCTTAAATACCTTTTCCATATGCATCATGTGGTTCATACTCTAATT
Source organism: Taxus wallichiana var. yunnanensis (assembly GCA_018340775.1). Classification (NCBI taxonomy): domain Eukaryota; kingdom Viridiplantae; phylum Streptophyta; class Pinopsida; order Cupressales; family Taxaceae; genus Taxus; species Taxus wallichiana. Next base: position 635,488,054 of record CM031237.1, on the reverse strand, counting down.
TGAGAAGATAGTTATGTCATCCAAATAAACTAGGATGAACTTATTTATATAATCTTTAAACGCAATGTTCATGGCTCATTAGAAAGCTACACTTGCATTTGAAAAACCAACCAGCTCTTTTGGGATGTATATGTTCCCATTTGGTTGTAAATTTCATCTTGAATTGATCCTCTTCCTTGACCATAATCTAATTGAAACTAGAATACCCATCCAACATGGAAAATATTTGGGTGCTAGCCACATCTCTGACGAATCTGCTCCATAGAAGGCAAATGATAGTGATCCTTCAAAGATGCCTTATTCAAATCTCTAAAATCAACACAAAGTATGATTTCACCATTATTCTTGCGCATTAGAACAAGATTCACAACCCAAGTAGAGTACTTAATGGGAATATTATCTTTTCCTCAATGAGTTTAGACAACTCTTTCCTCATGAGGGGCTCTATTTTTAGATTTACTTGACCTTTACTTTTTTCTGATGGGTTTGATGCTAGGATCAAGGTTAATGGAGTGTTGAGCAACACTTGGATCAAATCCTCTTATGTATTCATACTCCCATGAGAAGATTTTTTTGTATTCTTAATAGAGAGAAATGAAGGCCTACTTTTCATCTTGCATGCAATCATTGCCAAGTAGCAACTCTTTGTTGCACGCAATAATGACTAGAGTGTAGTCTTCTTGCGCAGCATGCACATACTTTTCTTCACACTTGAACCCATCATCAGGGCTGAAAATTTTCTCTAAGGTAACTCCGCCCTTTAAGCAATTGTATTGTCTTTATTTTTATCACTTGGTCACCATAGCTATAGTGTAATTCAACTTGCATGCTTAAAGAGAACTCAAATTCATAGATGAACTAGATGGTTTGTGTTTCTCTATCAAACACTTTCTAGTTGACGTCATTATCAGGTATAGATGGCCTGATCGCCATTTTAACATGTTGCGCATTTCCTTTCACAAAGTCCTCAGTAGGTGAGAATTATGAACCAAGTGCGACCATCTGTTCTACTTCTTTGTTCATATTTCTAAGCACCACCTGCAGATTTAGAGCATCAAAACTCTCTAAGAGGTCCAAAATTATATATTTATAAGCTTTGAAAAGCTTATTCTTTGTTGGGCACTTTTTTTTTACCTAGTGGATGACCAATTTTGTGTCCCCAAAGATCTGCAACGCCTTAATCTGTCATTTTTTAGCAATTATAAGACAAATCACCAATGCTCCATATTCTACTACGTTGTTGGAGCATGTAAACTATAACATGTGTACAAAAATAATTTCTCCTCCTTGGGATAAATGAGAACAACAGTTGTGCCATTTCTACTTCTGGAGCCATCAAAGTATAACTTCCACATTCCAAAATTTTCTTCACTTTGTTTGAGCACACTAGTCAACATAGCTTATTCTTCTAGGATACAGTAAGTACCAAGGCTAGTTTCAAAGGTTGTAAGAGCTATGTCATAAGGATAAAACTCATAGTACCTTTTGGCCCATTCATCTAACAATAAATCAAGTATAGGAGGAGGAATAGGTTGCTCTTTTGAAACTGAATCTTGTTCTTGGCCTTCTTGGATTAGGCAATTGGCTTAGAGAGGGGATAGGTCATATAACTCAACATGATAGGAAAATATGCTCTCAGCTTTTATGGTAAATTGGGTACCATACCTTGTTCTTAGTAACATATGAGACCAATCAAAAGATAAGTAACCACCCACCTTGGTAGTGAAATCTCTTGATAGGAAAAGGGAAAACAAAGGAGGTAGGTCAATAATTGACACATCTTGAGTTATGGTTAGGCTTAGACATGCATGGAGGGTTAACTCAAGATCCTTGATGACTCCTAGAGTGGTGATAGTTGAGTCATCAAATTTTAAGACTCCTTTAGACATGGGGGTGTACTCAATACCTAGGACATCAACAATTTTCTTTGGCATGACAGAAGTACTAGCCCCTAAATCAATCATACAATTGTGCATAAGATGTTTTCCTATTATCAAGGACATATAGAAAGGTGGGGTTTTGACAACCTTGTTTACTTGTTTCTCCTCTTCTTGAAAAATGTTGACAACAGCGTGAGGTCTTTGGATGACCGGATCAATGCCCGGAGTTGCACCAAAGCTTCATACAATAGGTCGCACTAAGATGGACCGGATAGGGCATCTCACATTATAACATTTACATTTTCCTCTTCATTTGGTCAACAATGTTTAATGGAAATCCCATGGACTTGTGTATTTGAGGCACAACAACATCTTTTCTTAATTTTTCAGTGCAAGGCGAGGGCCTTAGCTTGCGCAAAGGCTTGACCTACCATAGGAGGGGTGCGTGCCACTTCTGTTGGAGCATTGCATGAAACCTCACATGTAGGAACTTACGTATCAGGAATTTTCGGTGCATTAGCATCCTTTGATGCTTGAAGATGAGTTGCATCTCTTTTCTTTTGAGGTTCATCCTTTGTGGCGAAGTGGAATGTTGCACATTAATTTCTAGCATTCTCTTCTTGTATCTTGTGTTTTCAAAGTGATTTATGTGTGTGGCCTATTTGAGCTATCCATAGATTTATTTATCACACAAAAGTCTTCCACACCAAATAACATAAGGTTGGCCTCAAGAACAACTTTCGGTACTTCTTCATTTTATGGTTCGCATGTACTAGTGGAAGGCTCACTACCCCAAGCAATTTGAATCATATAGGCCTACACATGCAAGGCATTAGTGTAGTTATGTTAGCTATGGGGCATATTATAAGGAAGTACTACTTTGTCTCTTGGACCATGTTGTTCTGAACTGGAATAAGTGTTTAACTTGAACTAGGTGTCGGAAGAGGTTACGCAGGGGCAATAGTCTGAAGTGGGAGATGTGCATTAGCATGTCATTTGTCATTTTGTTGGTTCTTCCCATATCTTTGATTTGGATATTGATTTATAAAGGGTTGATGGATTTGATTAAATCCTTGATTATAATTATTTTTGAAGGCTTGTGCTTGCTGATTTTCTAAGGATATGACTTTATTTGATATATTTCTAATCAAGGCTTTCATTTCTTCACCCTCATTTTGTTGCACGGAGAATAGGATGTGGAAGCAACGGGTTGAGAACTCTGCTAAGGAATAGGGGTAATGGAAGGCTAGGGAACTTGAGGCATTTCAGGAAATAAGGGCATGGGTGGTCTACGGGCTAATTTACTGCCTTAATAAGACTATTTTCGGCCCTAATTACAATGTTATAGGTAGATGGTAAGGTTCTACCCCCCATAGACTAAATCATGACTGAAATTTCACTATTCAAATCCTTTAGATAATATAGGAAAGCATGTTGGGATGTAGGCCTTACCACTTGAGGAATCCTGTCCCAAATTTTTGAAATCTGATATTGAAATTAGTCATCTGCTCATTGGGTGCTCTCTTTGTTGTTGTCAACTATTCTACCAAAGATATGTGATCTAACTTATCCTCAAAATAGTTGCAAAGAGTTATGCCAAGATCATCCCAACTAATAATGGATGCAGGTCTCAAGATCCTATACCATTGGAGCACTTTACCTTTGAGTGAAGATGCTAAAGAACCTAACTCTACATCATCATGTATAACTAGATAATTAGAGAACACATTTAAAACATCCTGGATATGCTTGGCAGGAGTAACTTGATTCTCCCCAGTGAAGTGTGGGATAATTTTAAGAATGACTACCGGCATGTCATATTACGCATTCAAAGTGAGATGACTTCCGCTAGTAAATTTGACAAATGGAAATTTTCTCTAAGGTGGCGGAGATACCATGATAGGTCACGTAGAAGGTATGGCGAGAGGAGTGAAAATTACATGACATGCTAGAGATGGAGATATGTGCGTGGTAGCTCTGCTACCTCTTCTTCTTGGAGAAATTTGAAGATACTCAAAGGACTCTTCAATTGTTGTGCTTTGTCTAGTATGTATCCTTTTCATGAAAAAGGTGCACAAACCGCTTAAAATAGGAGATCTAGAAGTTGGGAGTTGTTATATGTGTTAAAATGAGCCTCCAAAGGCTAGAAATCACTAAGTCGCACACCAAACCTAGCAATGATGAAATTTAAGCTTTTAATACTTGTCCCATTGGGCATGCCATAAACTATTGGAGCTCAAAATTTCACTCGTCCCAAATCAGGATGAACTGGGATTTTGAGGCAACATGGGACTATCTCCAAATTGTGGGACCTTGTGCGCTTGAGACATACCTCTAGAGAAGGTTGGTTCCTCTACCTATTTATACCATTAACACTACTCCTAGGAGGGGAAATACAACTACATACCATTATTTTGTGATCCCATGGGACCAAGGTGAGAAGGAGATGCATGAAAAAGGAAATCTAAACTAAGGGAAGGCTATAAAGCACCAAAAGAAGGGGATGAACACAATATGCTTTGAGAGAAAATGAAGGAAAATGCATGCAAAGAGGGCGTGACATGTGTACCACAATTTAAAACACACTTAAACATCCATTTTCATTAAGAAAAATTGAAAAGGGGCCTGCAAGGGATGTGAGAATACACAACAAACCATTAACGCAAAGGGAAAGGCAAGAAGATGTAATAAAACAATCTAGGGTAGAGAATAGCCAAAAAATAAACTTTAATTGCTTCGAAAGATGCTCAATTGCTTACAATGATGGAAGAGGAAATTATCCACATACAAGAGAACTAGATCTAAAGGCCTAAAACATAAAATTCAAGGCAAAGTACCAAAATAATGCTCTTGCAAAGTAAAGGAGTCCAACATTTTACAATGAGCACTTCTCTACCATTTATAGGAAAAGAAGGAGAGAAAAGCGGGAGAAATAAGAGGGAAACTCATATTCAAAATCTCAACCACCAATAACAAGAAAGAACTATCTCAGTAAATCTTCCTACAAGGATGTTAGATCTACCTCCCTATGTTGATTTAACTTATGGAAGAAGGGAAGGGAAAATCGATCAAATCGGGGTGGTTGAACCAACTGGATTTGTGTATTAATGGCTGAAACATGTTTCCTTGTTCTTTACCTACCAAACCCCATTAAAATCTGATTTTAATGGTCTATCGTGTAGCCCACGTCAAGTACCTTTCCGTGAGAATAAAAGTGTGTGGATCCAAGCTCTGTAGTATAAGTTATGATGCTTTGAAATCTACAATGTAAGATGAACATGTAATGACACATGACGCACTCGATCGGCTAAAGGGTTCGGTGGATTGTTAATTTGCTTTGTATTTTCTTCTATATTTCACATATTGACTCATTACAAGGATTTGGCACATAGTTGGCATGCTTTAATAGGTTGCATGTGATACACTCAATCTAACAAGTTGTCATGTGGCATAGTGACTAGCACAGAAGAATGTGCAAGGTGAGCGCATGAAAGCAAGAGGCGTGAAAGGGAAATGTAGAAATCAAATGTGCAAAAGTGACACACATGGGAAATAATGAGGGTGCATTTCTATAGAAGGATACAATTATGCAGGCAAGGCATGACATTCAAATGAGAAGTACACGGCGGTAAGAAAGGAAAGAAGGTGGAGAAAGTATGTAGGGGACTTGGCCAAGATGGAAGGCAAGATAGAGGGTGCACGCAAGTAATACGTAATGACCGGGAACAAGGTAGATGTGTAAGGAGTGTGCGTAAGGGAAAATTGAAGAGGATAGAAGAATGAAGGGGAAGGTGGAGGTACACAAAAGCTATGCAGAGGGAGCATCGAGGCTCAAGGAAGAAGTAGGAAGGGTGCGCAAGGGTGCGTGGAAGAACTAAAAGCCGAGTAAATTGTGCCAAGGGAACAACCAAAGTGCGCATAACCTAAAATATTTCAACTTCAAAGCTAGAATGGGGATGTAAGTTGTTAAAACAACTAGGGGAGTTATTTTCAAAAAAAAAATGATACCTTTAAAGCTCGGGAGTTGCCTCACCTACAAGCCTAAATGCACTCACCGAGTCTATGGCCATTGTTGATATGAGATATTTCATCACATAATTATCCATCGTGTCCAATGTGTCATCCAAGATCTCATGGTGTACACCCTTAATAAATGAGTTTCACTTGGTTGTGGTCCACTTTGCGATAAAAAAACATATAAAATCAATGTTAATCTATATGAAAAATCAATATACTTTATTATAACACTCTCAACACAAATCTACCTAAATCACTTTGAGGCTCACATGGATCACCAAGTCTCTCAACCATGAAAACTCCATCTACCTAACCTCCCAAAACTTCCCCATCATTATCATATCTCAATATACATGGGATCCTACCAATTTTTTCCACCTATCTCATGGAACCAATATCACCATTAATCCTTTCAAGCATCCACTCTTTGTCTACATTCCTACATCAATTTGAAATCTATGTACTTATGGATAATATATATCCTCCTCTAAGTCTCTATAGTGACCACTTGTGGTGTCATCACCTAAGTATCTCTCTTGTTCCTTAGTATATTATCTATTAGGGTTATCACCCACCTCTATCACATTTGGCCCTTCTATTCCTCTTACTCCCCTCTATCATCATTGTCTCCTAGCACTCGGTTATGATGCACACCTAATTTGGTGTGGTCTCAATGGTGGGGTAAATGTTATCTGACCTTCTCTATCTCCTCTCTATGTTGAATTTCATCATCAATACTCTATGAGGGGTAGTAGTGTTACTACATGATTCAGTGCCCCAACTATAAAGGAACTCTACCACCAATTGAGCGTCTCCACCAACCACACATAATACCTTCAACAATAATCATTGTCATCCAATTGGGTCACTAATCCATTGTCCCTATATAAATATACCATACTACCTAATCTTTCATAACATGAATCATTGACTTAGATCCCACTACATCCCTCATTTTTAGGCCTCTCTCTCGTTGTTGTGTCCTTAAACATTCCTTACTACCTATAGCGGTGTCCCCTTAAGGTATGTATATTGGGAAGCACACATAGATCCAAGCCACCAAAGTAATAATGGGCCATGCATCCATCTACTATCTGACTAAAATATTTTATTGGTCATGTACTAGTCATACCCATGTGGAAATCCCCTAGCTGAACTATATACCAAACTCCATTACATTCTTGTATGCCAATATCATAAATAACGGTATTGATCCATCTACTTTGTGGGACAAGATCCATGCCACAACCATACTAACAATTACCTTCTAGATATCCATAATCTAAGTAGTAAACATGACACTCAATCATAACATTGATGAGTTCATATGATAATCATCACTATTATTATCCCACCGTGATAAGTCCCTCCTATCTATTATCCTATAAAGAACATCACAAAACATCCATACTCCTTAAATGTGCATTCCAATAACCATGTGCACATCCTACAATGTGATAGATACCCCTATCATTTGTCCTTTGGCCCTCAATCTAAAAGAGTTGGACCTAAACTCCAAGTGTCTGAAAAACATTTATATCATATTTAGATCCAATGGGATTCACACTATCTATATAATTCCTCCAAAATATAGGCCTTGTATTGGTGACATATCCTACATAAACAAACCATGTAATAACTCTAGTAGTCATTCCACATCTAATGATCTTTGTAGTTGTATCCTTCGTGGAACCTAAAAATATCAAAATAAAAATAACCCATTAGATCTCTATCCAAAATAATTATAAAAATATAACACTATCAAACACCATCGACCATGCAAATTTGTATAAGATTGGCCACTAAGTAACAATTATCCTTTTCCTTCTATATCAAACACTCAAACATAATGTCATTTTCCACCATGAAAATATCCTCATACTCTAGTGGCATTGGCCACCTAAAATCAAACACCATTAGTCATGTTATAAAAACTCAATGCCATAATCCCTGATGTGATTGAATAATTTAACATGGTTGATATTGTCTATCTCATGGGTGTGTGACCCTTCCTATAATTAAAATCACAAACTCATCCCAATGAATCTAAATATAAAAATAACCCCAAAGCCACCTAGAAATAGTCTCAATCTACATTTTGACTATCTTTGTGGAATTTTTCACTAGCTAAATTTTATTTGGCACACATTATTCTATTTTTCTTCTAGCTACCATTTCCCAATTTAAAAACAAAATCTATCATGGAATCACACAATCATGTTCCTCATCTCGACCACCACTATAAACACTCAAATTTGGTAATTTACTCTTTAACACTACTTGTTTTAACAATGCACTCTTGCTAAGATAAATACACTTATATCCGTGCTCACTACATCATGAGGATTATTATCTAACTTGTTTATTCATACACACTGATATGTCGACAAATTCTAAGAGTTAAATGCATAAAATTCATAAACAAATTCAACTTGATAGGATGTAAACTTTGGTGTTCATGTAAATCTCATCCCTATGAAAAATCATCCACCTTGGTTAGCTTTGTGAAATTTGGTCATGGTTGAGTTGTATAGTTTTGAACCGACATATCCTCCATATAATATTTCAATTTCATATTCTTTGTTGGGTCATTTACTCCTCTGTGTCAACCATTCCATGATACTTTACCTTCGTAACCAGTATATAGGTAATTTAAACTCACCCCATTCAAGAACCAATCAAAAACTAGCATTCTAATGAACTCTTATTATTAAATATAGTATAAAATGCACCCAAAGTTCACTAAATCTCACCAAATCTCATGCACAATAATTAGGGTAATAATCGATAAATATCTCAAACATCCTACCAGTGTCAAAGAGTCATCTTCCCTTATTTATAAGCACTCAAACATCCCCACTTCAAGTATTAGCAAGATCCAAACTCAATTCAAGCATTGTCAAGGAGTTTCTAATTGCCAAATCTTAGTTGCATTCATTCAAATATCACATGCTAGGTAGAGAACAATGTGTGGTTTGAGGCCTCTTTAGAGTAGTGTCGATGTCATTGATAGAATTATTACACTTCAACCAAACTAGTGTTTATTTTATTGGGTCTCCTACCTATGGATAGGGTTTGATATCTTACTCAAAATATGGTTGTACAATATAATCATAAACCCGGGTTGGACAATGATAAACATTCCCAACAAGGTGACAACTTCATGAAGTTACTAAGCCATATTGAGAGTAAGTCCAAAACCATACAATAGGTGTAAAATCATATGGATGATCCTAGAAGATTTGTATGCTCCAAGTCATTTTCTAGATATAGTTCCAAGAAATATCCTAGTTCTAGTACTATGTACATCCAAAATTTCCCAGATCCATCTGTAATCAACTAAGTCACTCATCCCCTTCTATTTTTTAAGTTTATATGATATGCTAATATTAATTTTAATAATTAATGTGTTGTTTTTATTTTTCATAATTAATGTTGGAAGTTAATTAATCATAATAACCCCTTTGTATCTTCCTTTTACATCATTTTAGTATATTTAACTCACTAAACTATTATAATCTGATAAGGGTGTAAAAACATTTAGTGAACTGACTTTTGAACCAAATATTTGTTTCTAATACCCTAGTTATACTAGGGTTTCACCTTATAACATTAGTGGTTGAATATTTTAAGGTTGTATATGTTTCTTTCTGTGCTCTTTCGGCATAGAAATTATATTCAAAATAATCCCATTGGGCATATTAACTTTTCTCCTCCTACTCCCAAGCATTGTAATTTCACGTCTTCTTATCCATTGCACATCCCTATCAATCCACCTATGATTGACACTATTAATGAGATACCATTACATGAAATTGAAACCAATAGTGAACACTCTTATGATTACATCCATAATGAGGATAACACCATGAATCATGAATAAATGGATCTTGTATCTCACTTCCATGCATGACTTTATGAAAATCCTCATCACATTGAGCATGTTATTAAAAAATCCTTCTTGTTGTTAAGCTTTCTTGTGATCATAAATGATGTGGTGCCTACATCATTGGGGTAAACTAATATTTCTATACAAGATGTCTTTTTCCTATTCCTACAACCATTTTTACTATTACGCATCCTCTCAACAATCATGGTGGTTCTCATGTATCTTCCTCTAGCACGCAAGCCCTTGAAACTTGTTTGCATACACTACAAACCCAAATCTTACAATTACAACAATGTGTATCTAATTCTCCTCATGTAATGCATTCTACTCAATTCTTTCATAACCCACTTGCACCTGAAGTGGCTTCTCACCCTTTTCCCATTGGTTTTGTTACTCCTCAAATCCTTATCTATGATGGAAAAGGGGACCCCGCAAAACATCTTTGATCATTCCACAAGGCTTCTTTTAACTATCAATCTCATGAAATTTTACTGCGCCGATATTTTCCTAGAAGTCCTTTGGACTTTGAATTGTAATATTTCTATGATCTCCCACACACTTTGTATACTCTTTCACTACTCTAGAAATTCATTTTTTATCACTATTATCTATTAGTATTGGGGACAAATTTTCTTATGCACACATGTCTAAAATGTGACAAGTATGTAACGAACCTATCAATGATTACATATTATAATAGAATACCATTCATACTAATATGAATAATATATTCAATGACAATAAATTACAAGATCTCTTCACACAAATCTTGTTTTCTCCTTTGCAAGAATCAGTCATATTTGAAAAGATTCAATCATTTGATCGGTTATGTCACACGCCCAAAGAGTGCGAAGTTAAGTTGTTATATATGAAAAATTTAAGTACATTGTTAGCATTCCTTATACCTTTAATGTCAAGTTTTTAAGAAACATTGCATTCAAAGGCAAGACTAATGATGTTAAGGATACTTCTAAGGATGTTGTCAATGTTATTTCCCAACATACTTGAGTTACATTTACAACCCACACAATGACAATTTACACATTTGCCTTGTGCTCTAAACATTTTATTAAAACAATTACTTGAGTTTAATCTCATGTATCCCCTCCACTTTTTGAGGTTGATACAAGCAAACCCCAAAGTAAAAGTTTTAATGTCAATGCTTATTATGATTATCACAAATGTATTGGTCACCTCACTAATTAGTGTATCAAACTTTGTCACATCATTTAAGATCTCATTGACTCAAATGCATTGAATGGGATGATCCTACTAAATATTTTAAGCCAACCAATGATAATGCCAAATTAAAAATCTTTAATGATTCACTTCTTAATAATAACAATGATAAATCTACTTCAGAAGTGCATAATACTTATCATGTGGTGCCACCATCACCCTCTTATGATCACCCTTTGGATGCAATGATTGGCACTATCACTCACATGTCATCTCCTACACCGATTATCACTTTTGATGACTCTAATATAAATGACACGCTTGGTTTTGATACTTTTTCCATTCCTATCTCTATTAATCAAGTACCTATACATTGTGGTTTGGTTGATCAAAAATAAGGATAATGCCTTCTTTAAACGCTACTTCAATCTCTTAGAAATTCTACAAATAATCTCACATTCCATTATAATCCTCAATATCGATGTATAAATCTACACATTATAGTTGGTTTTGTCACTACATTAGTTTTATTCTTGGTTATTGTTACTCTTAGCTCTAGTGCATTTCACTTAGGTCTCCCTTGGTTATGTTTTCTTAGGTATATTTCATCAGTCATTCACCAATGTTTCAAGTTTATTCATAATCATCATGTTGTCATAATTCGAGGTGATCCTTTAGAGGCCCCTTTTTCTAGCTTGGCTAGTCATTCTTTTACAATTTATATCCCTACTCCTAGTACATTTATGAATAAGTATTTGGTTTTAAAAATATCTCTAACATCTCTACTCCTCCTAGGTATCTTGATAGGCATTTGGTTACACACACTTTATCTCATGTCTCTAGTCTACCTAGGTCTCTAGATAGGTATTCCACTTCACACATTATCTCTAGTGGCTCTCGTATGATCCCACGTCAATCCTTTAGTGTGCACGTAATATCTCTAATTCATATGAAGTGTTCAAGTGTACATGTTAAGTCTTGGATTACTCACTCTTTTAGTCCTCCCGTAGGTATTCTACTTCACACACTCACCACACATTTGTTTCATCCCATTTATCTCACATACCTTATTTGGCATCCATCACTACTATATCACTTGCATTTGAGTCACATTCTTTGGTACAATTGAGGCCCGAGCCTCCATCTCCTCCGATAATTGCTTCACCACTTTAGGAGGTTCTCATTGGGTATCTCTTGTACTACCCCTCTCTATACATAGCTAAACATTAAAAAATATAAAAATATTGGCATAGTTAAAAAATACAAAAAGCATTCATATATTTGTAAAAATACAAAATCAAGACTTGTACACATAACTTGAGTTGCTATCACTTTACGTTATATATATTGTTTGTCACTTTAGTTTGATACATAACATATCTCTTTACTCTTTACACATGAGTTCATGTAGTATATTGAGCTTAATGCATGAAATACACAGTGGTACACAATGACAGGTATTGGTGGGCCCTTTACCCGAGAATTTCTATAGGTGTTATTATTTCATTATAGTTCCTTTTTACTTCCTCTTCACGCTTGGTTACATATATTGTGTACATTATATCTTTTGATCTAATAGGAATAACACGTGTTTTACATAACATTGACACATCTTATTTTACATGTTTTATCAATATTAGTTTTTATGTTATTTCATCACACTTTGGCACTCTTGTTTTCTACACATACTTACTAGTTGAGTGTGTTATTACTTTCTTGATTCATTGATCATGGCCTAGGTTCCTTTATTTTCTTGTAACACCACGGGTGTCTCATGTTTGTGGATTTATGCCTATCTTGTGTGATATTTATTCCCATGTTTGTAGGCCCAAGGCCTTTGATTGTCTTGTGACACTTTGTGGGTGTCCCATATTTATAGATATCACCTTTGTGTGAAACTATTTGTATACTCTTAATTCTAGCTTTATTGTTGTTATATATTTGCACTTGTTTTCTCATACACGTGTTATTACTATTGTTACTATTATTTTTATTGTTGTTATTGTTTTTCTTATTACACACCATTATTTCCAACATGTGCATCTCCTTTACAAGTTTAGGATCCCATCATCGGTGGCCACCACTACATCTTTCTATGTGTTTTGACACAAACTATCATATTTATCATACATGGTTAAACATCTATTATTTTGAGTTGTGTGCTCAAAATTATTTATCACTCGTGCCTCAAAAGAGGGGCATTCATCTAGGTGTATTCTATGCCTACAATAAACACAAAAATACTTCGTGTCTTAGAAACATGTATACACCGGGTACAAGTACTCAAAAACAACATAAAATATAGAAATCTAGAAAATCATGCACGTGTTTAAAAACATACAACTTGGTAAAGAATGTATGGAAAAATTTAACCTTTTCACATGTTTTTTCTCGGGGAGTTACATCAACTTCCTCAACATGTTTATATTACCACCTAAAGTATAATTTCTTGACGTAATTTCAGATTCATTACACTCGGTTCAAATTATTTATAGGGGGCATGAAGTACTTCACTCCTTCTTCACCACGAGACCCTATTTTCGATTACTGAGTTTCAAGTATTTTGGTGGCATGGGTCTCCTATATGCATCTACATTTTAGTACAATACATTTTTATCTAGTATATATTTATTTTTATGACGCATGGGAAGGATATAAGGCCACTCATTCTCTTTTCTATCGTGTGTCCTTATTTACAAAATTGCGCTTGAATCCATTTGTAGTAGTATGATCCATGGGGTTATAGAAGGTATCAAAATGAATAATTTATTCATAAGTAGCCCTTCTTTTCCTCTTACATTTAAAGGGAAGATATCAGAGTCATTGAATATATTTGATACATTGTCTTCTTCCTTCACGAGGTGCTTTGGTTTTACTTTTCTTATCTCTCTTCTCCATTCCATGTTGGGTTGCATCTACCTAACACTTTGTTTTCTCCTCATCACAATTGGGGAATAGTCACCCTAAATACTTTAGCAAGCTTAGCATTCCAAATATCCAAGTAAAAATAAAGAACATGCACCTCTCCCTCCAAAATCAAACAGTATATTTTGTATGATGGGTAAAAGATCGGTTCCTATTCGAGTTCTCAAATATAGGCACCCAATCTAAGACCGCCCACACCATGTAAATATAAAGGTGCTCAAGGAGTGCTAAAGTCATAAATCTATAGCATAATAGCCCTATCCATAGGATAGCTATAAGTTTCCAAGGCCTACAACTAAGATAAATATAGGTATCCTACTAGGATTATGAAATAAAGAGGGAGACAACTAAGGATTAATTAAAGACAAGTGGCGTAGTAAGAAGAAGACAACAAAATAAACCAAATTAAACATACATCTACTCTAATCTGTAGTAAACAAGCATGTACATAGAAAACAAGAGACTAGAGAGGGTTAGAAATACTTACATGTAGTGTGTGTGTGTGACCATTGATGCATAATCCTCCCTAGAGACAACACCGAGAGAGAATCGCTATCGATGGAGAAGGGGAAAGCTCAACAAGAGAACCTCTAGTTCTAACTCAATATGAGTGACCCAAATGTAAAAGATACAAGATTTAAGACTCCAAATTCAGTGAATAATATAAAATAGTGTGAGGAAGAGCAGATCATGTGCAAATGTATGTAAGCAAGTGATAGAAAATTATTTGATGTAGTTATACTAACAAGAAAACAAAGGGGTGTATATACTCGATGCCATCACCTATAAGTAATGACATTGGACATGAAAAAACCAAAATAGGCACCATCGCTCATGGGTGATGGTATAGGCATTAAGGGGATACCCTAAGATTAGAAGTTGAAAACATTAGGAATGAAAACTATAACATGAGTGGGGATAAATGACGAAGGTCTAGAGTGACTGAAAGCATGGATAATATCATACAACAAGAGGAAGTGAGTGAGTGTAATCAGATAAATAAACATAATGAGTGCAATGTGTGAGAAAGGGAAAGAAATGAAACAAGTATAGGGTAATTAAGGCTAATAGTGACATCTCTCAAATGATGTAGTCTACCCCACATGACCAGGTCCGATAATACCCAAATCTTGGTAGGCTCCTCAAGGCACCCACTCAAGAGGATGATGCATCAACATCCCTTGTACAAAAAATATGGTTAACAAGTGTCAAAATTTTGGGGTATACATATTCCCCAATTGAATATCATCGCATTTCAAAGTAGTGAAATATGAGACGGTCTTCAAAAATATATATATGCACCACGAAATCAAAAGGAAATGTTGAAATTAAAGTGTTAAAATGAAAGAAGGAAATGTTAAATGAGATATACCTAACTCATACTTACTTTCATGTGTTTCTCAACTTTCCCGTGGTAGGTGCAATTCAACTACTTGGAACCTTGTATAAGCAAGACTAAAAAGAAACACTATAAGATAATCAATAAAATAATACATAAATCACCTAGCTAGGAGGTCATGGGAGGGATGATATCTAATGTTGAAATTATGGGAAAAGGGGTTTTCATCAACATGGTGGTGTAGATAAGTGTAATATGTCAAAAAGAGAATTTTGTTGCCATAAATTTGGTACAATTTATCATTTTTTAGGGTTTATAGTGCAAAATATATGAAGATTTGAAGATCAAAGGAAATCACGATGAAAACTAGTTATGAAAATTACTTTAAACAGTAAAGGGAGGAAGTCATTTGTCACTTTGCTAATTTGATATCAATAGAAACTAAGTTATGATAAAAATCAAATTGAACAATTTTAATGACAATGGTAAGAGTATGCGGTAATAGACAAGGTGGTTGAGATAGGGCACACGGTGGTGTGAATAGGGTAGGTGTTGTTTTTAAATTGGGGATGTGTGGCTAGGAGAAAAGGAAAATGCATGACATGGAAAATTTAGATATTGAAAATTTCCACAAATATATTCAAAATGTAGATCGAGTCAAGGTCTAGGTGGGTTTGGGAGCATTTTGAATTTTGAGGTCATTAGGTTAGGCTTTTATAATTAATGCATAAATTCTTGCAAGACACTAAAATAAATGAGATTGACCGTGTTGGAATGACCCATTATCATAGGGTTGATTGTATCTAGCCAAATAATTTCTACCATGGTCGATGGAATTTGATTAAAGGTCCGATGACATAGGGAAGTACGGAAATTTTCTCGATGGTTGATGGTGTTTTGCTAGCAGGGGCCGATATAGTAGGAAAAATGGGATTTTGATGTTTGTAGATGCATTTTTTTGTTTTGATGATGGATATGTGTTGGGATATAATGGGTAATTGTTATTTTATGTTTTTTCGATTGCCATAAAGGATATGACTATGGAGATCGGTGGATATGGCATGGGTACCAAAGGTATTGAGGCGGTTGTCCACACATGACATTACAAAGTTTAGGGCCTCGGGTTTGGAGGCATCACGAAAATGGTGTGGGTCCTATTAGATGCAAACTTGATTCAAATGTTCTTGATGCATTGGGAGTTTAGGTCCAACACCTTTAGGTGGAGGGCCAATGGACATATTGTAGAGGATGCGACGACACTTCATGACATCCATGTTATTCTAGGATTATTGCTTCGGGGAGTATGCATGTTTTGTGATGTGTCAATAGATATAAGGGAGAGGAGAGCACATGCATGATGGTTCATAAGAAATAATGAGTATCACCTGGTATTTTTGATGATTAGATTGAGTGTCATATATGATGCATAGATTTTGGATATTCGAAGGTTATCATTAGTATAGTTGTGGTAATAGTATTATTCCATAAGATGGATGGAGTCATACTACTTTTTTTGCTAATGGAATGTAGGGATGTGTTAAATACTTATAATTAATTCAGTTGGGACATAACCACATGGTTGAAACTAGTGCAAGATCTTTACAAGATTTGAGTGAGGCAAAGTAGGGTTCATCACACTTTTATCATCATGGATATATCGAGAGGTTTTCGATGTATAGTACCACGAGTACACTACTAAAAGTAGTAGGAGATTGAGGATTCTATAGTGGGAGAGATGCCTGATAGTGGGGCCAATTGTAGGTTTCATAAGATTGTCATAAGTTAGTCGAACATGTAGTTTGGAAGCCATATAGAGGGTAGTGGACTAATGGCCCAACTAGCCTATGGCCCAACTAGCCGACGTGGTAGTAGTTGAGGGATATATGAGATCATATGGAATTATGTGTGGTGGGTTAAGGCACACCAATGGATATGGTACTATTGCAGTTTAGGCATTTGGAGCATGTGGTGACCCCACATCTCCCAAAGTATTAGCATAGATATGTGAGAGAGAGAGAAAGATAGAGGAGGGAGAGAAGGATCATTGGTAGGTATACCATCATTATGACCATGTTGAGTGAGGTGTGCCCCACATCTAGGTGATAAGCGATAGTGATGGAGGGGATCTAAAAGTGAAGAGGGACCTCGAGATAGTGGAGGTCAATGAAATCCCTTATAGACATGTTGCCTTAAAGGAGGTGGGTGTAGTGAGGCCTCGAGGATGGCATCATGAGTGGTAACAACAAAGGTTTGAAGGATGATATTAATTAGATCCAAGGGCCCAAATAGTGACATACATGATAAGTTGGTCATGGGAGATGGAAGAGGCTCTAAGGAGATCACCCATGATATTTATGCCCCGAGATAGGTCGGCACGCGGTTGGTAGGAGGTCACCGTTTGCTCGAGGTATGAGGAGGTAGGGGCAATGTTTGGAGGTCAAATAGATGGGGTGATCATCAATGAGCTACTCGTGTGGCCATGTAAGACTCGAGAATAAGATTGATAGGATATCTATGGAATTATGGTGATTAGATAGATGTTAACTAGATGTATATATAATGTGTGGATGGTTTATTTTGTAGGGTGGAATGTTGATTATTGGCATATGATGATCAAGGATGCACATCATGAGATCTATATGACATCCTAGGTATGACAGATGTGACCATGATAGCGGATCTAGTGTCGATGGCAACCAGAGATTTAGCAAATGCTTTTAAACTTGTAAGAGAGACAAAACATGAGATACACAGTATAGATATGCCTAAGGGATTCATCACATAACATCATGCTAATATTTCCTTTCAATTATATGTAAATTTGAGTCTCATTAATGCATTTCTTATTTTTGCCCATCCTCCAACCTGACTAATATGGTTCCCAACCTACGAGACTTTGATAAGAAAGATAAATCACTTAATTTAAAGTGTATCAAAATATTTCTTAATGTAAGGGTGTTTATGGTAATCTCCACTAGGGCTATGGATGTCCAATGATAGTGAAGTAAAGTCGTGATCATAACCAAAGGTGTATTTTTAGTAATATAGATGTCCGGATGACATAATAATGTTTATCGCTTCCCTTCCCATTCATTCCTCATTAAAATTGTGAACAATACAAAATGTAATAAAACCATGTGCAACAACTAGTACCATGTGAAATTCTTCATGCCAAGTAGAAATATATAAGGCAAGGTAAATAAATACATAGCACACACCAAAATCTCTAAAAATTCTTTGATTTATTATGTCACGTTACATAGTTAAAGCACTAGATTTTACACTTGCATTGATAACACATTTTTTTAGTGTGTTTATCTATTTTGCTATAGGTGGACTATAGATTCGATTCCTTTTCAATTCATTAAAATAATTTCCTAGATAATTCTCTAGTAGAATTTCCATTTGTTGTTGTGTCCACAACACAACCCTAATTTCACAAAATGAAATCATGGAACCCCTTCTAATTTCTCAAGGTAGTATGGATTTGCACTTCAAACTTTGTTTTATCTATTTCATACCCATTTTTTGCAAATATTTTGGTTCATCTTGGTTTTATTTTTATGTGCAATCATCTTTCCTTATAACTTCTACACCCTCCACAAAAATTCATGTTCCTATTGCACATACAAATTTCATGTCATTGTATAAAAACATTATGCACACTTATATACGAGCATTTTTTTGTGTGTAAAAGGAATAGACTGATATTTTTGAATATGGGAGCGATCAGAAAATGGAGAAGAACGAGGTTGTAGGATATTTGAATGTGAATCTTTTGGATGGGAGGAAAGATTCAAACTTTACAATAGAAAGAGACAAGGTGGATCTGGCAAAGGGTTTTGCATTCACATGTGAGAAAGTCATTTCTAGAAAAAAACCAAAACATGTACCTTCCTTTAACATTATCCCTATTTGTAATACTGAACGATTTCTCCTTGGACATCCTGGACCAGATTGCAAAGTGTGT
The DNA here is from genome assembly GCA_018340775.1 of Taxus wallichiana var. yunnanensis. Taxonomy (NCBI): domain Eukaryota; kingdom Viridiplantae; phylum Streptophyta; class Pinopsida; order Cupressales; family Taxaceae; genus Taxus; species Taxus wallichiana. Next base: position 635,468,855 of record CM031237.1, on the reverse strand, counting down.
TTGTTCTTCAATGAATAACACTATTCTGGCCAAGATTTTAGGTATTCACCCAAATATAGATGAGTTTCAAAAATGGGCAAGTTGAAAGTGGATACATAAAGGATCTATGGATATAGTTGCTTATGTAAACTCCTTTTTCATGGTCACCCTGTCTCTGGAAAGAATATCTTTTAAATATACTTGCCGGTGGCCCATAGTTTATGGATGGGACTGTGGTGTTAGTTCAAAAGTGGCAACCGAGATCACCCCACTTGAGACCACTATCAACGAATTCTGCTCTAGGTCGGACTCCAGGGTCTCGCCCTTAGAATACTAATATCCGGACATATTTCGGGGGGACAACAAAAGCTATTGACTCTTTGGTTATTATCGACCCACACTTGTGCCAAATCTCAAATTCTTTTTTCTTGTTTCTATGTTAATGTGGTACCGTATACATACCTTCCCCGGAGTGTTGATCTTAAATAAAAATGGGAAGTTCATGCCCGAAAAATAGATTATAAGTTTACACCATTTATGTGCTTCTTGTGTTACGAGAGAGGTCACAATGCTAAAATGTTCCCAAAGGCCAAAGAAGAGGTTGCACTTAAATCCCAACTCAAAAATAACAAAGGAAACTCTAGGGAAGAGTCGAAAGGTAAAGGAATCATGAATCAAGATGCAAGTGGACCCTCTAATATAGTACCCACATGGATGCAAATTAATAAACCTTTATAGGTTAAGGAGCAAAACCTCAAAAATATAGTACCGGTTATGGAGGAAGTTGTTGTAGTCAAATGTCAAGAAAATGTCAACGAAAAGGCAAATTTGAGCTATAAAAAGAAAAAATGGAGGAATTAGTGGAATTTTTTGCATTACAGGAAGACGATATCATTGGATCTATTGTGTTGGACACCATGGATGATAGCTTCTTTGCACGAGAGACTCAAGGAAGTTATTCAAAAACTAGCAATAGGTTTAACATGTTGGATATCAATCTTGAGGATATTCCCACAGTTGAAGAGGACTTACAACGTATCCTAAAGACTAATAAAAATTTTATAGACAGTGTCTATTCACTTTCGAAGTGTCTTCTTCTCAAACCGGTGATAACCTATCCAAGGAGGATGAACCTAAGATCTCATCAAAAATTATAAAGGAAGGGAGAAACGAGGTTCTTAAAGGATCGAGCTCCCTTGTTTTGATTTCAGTGGAAGCAAAGAAAATCCCAAGACTTTCACCAAAAAGGAAAGTGACTCCCAGAATAAGAGGAGCTTCTAACAAGGCAGATGTGGGGGCCAACAAAGCCTCTCCAGGATACCGTCTGAGAAATAAAAAGGGAAAGAGCCTCCAAGAAGGAAATAATGGAAGGATGACAACAACCATTGATGGTAGGCCAAAGAAATGCTTCTGATAAATGATTATAATGTCTTGGAATATAAGGGGTTTAAATAACCCCAATAAACATAGGATTTTGTCTGATATTAGGAGTACCAAGAAACCCAATATAATGATGCTTCAAGAAACAAAGATGAATCGGTGAGGATGGAATATTTTCATAATTATTTTTAGAAAAAAATTGGCTTATACTTTGTCAAGATTCATTTGGAGTCTCGATGGGACTACTTTGTATGTGGAATAAGAATGTTTTGGAAGGTAACCCTCTATTTAATAGTCAACACCATATTTCCATTTGTTTCACTATAATCAGTTCTAGTAAATAATTTATCCTTTCAAATGTCTATGCTCCTAACTCCACAACAGGTAGGCGGGTGCTATGGGAAGATATGACCACATTCATAAGGATGTTTAATGAACCAAGTTGGGTTATAGGGGTGATTTCAATACTCCTTTAATACCCTCAAAAATAAAGGTGGTGTTAATTTGTACATGGAGAACATGAAAGACTTAACTAACTTCATCAGTTGGAATGGGCTATTTGATCTTGTGCTCAGCGGTTCTAAATACACCTGGACCAATAGGCGTAGTGGGGAGAATCTGATTCAAATCAGATTGGATCGCTTCTTGGTAAATTATCAATGGATTCAAGAACAATAATACTCTCTTTCCTCATTAGCTCGTATTAGATCTGACCATAATCCAATCATCCTTAACTATGGTGAAATGGGGAAAACTAAAGGCAGACCCTTTAGGTTTGAAAAAATGTGGACTATTCATCTAGATCTGGAAAAGATGATAGAGGAATGGTGGAATATTGAAGTTAGTGGAAACAGTATGTTCCAAGTGACAGCAAAATTGAAAAATATCAAATCAAAGATCAAGAAATGGAACAAAGACACCTTTGGAAATATCTTTTTACAAAAAGTAAAATTTCTAAGGAACTTCATGAATTGGAAGATATGATGGAACAAGGGGGATAGAGTAGTGAAGATAAAGATAAGGAAAAATCTCTCCTAGCATACTATCATAATATCCTATGTAAGGAAGAGATTTACTGGAAGCAAAACCAGAATTAACTAGCTTAAAGAGGGTGACTGTAATACCAAATTCTTTCACATTTCAGCTACTATTAAAGAAAATAAAGGGAGGATTCAAGAAATAAGAAAACAAGATGGTGAAATGGCAATTAAGGCTAAGGATATTTAAAATATCATAATTTTTTTCTTCAAAAATTTGTTTGTTAAAGGTCAACCCCTCTAGGAATCTCTATCTTTGAAAATTTAAATCTTTTTGAGTCTATCATTAGCCATGAGGAAAATAGAAATTTGATTACCATCCCATCGGAGGAAGAAGTCAAAGCTATTTTATCCAAAATGGAAGGGGATAAAACCTTACGACTTGATGGATTCCTTGTATTTTTCTTCTAGATGTATTGGTATATTGTTAAAAAGAGTTTGTTACTATTGTTCTTGATTTCTTTTATATTAGCGACTGCTTCAATCAAGTCAACCACACATTTATAGGCCCCATACCGAAAAATCCAGGTGCCAAGGATTTGGGGGATTTTATACCAATAAGTCTTTGTAACACTATGTACAAACTTATTTCAAAAATTATGCTTTCAAAATGAGGGAGGTCCTATGTAATTTTATATCTCCAAATCAAGGTGCCTTTGTCTTTGGGAAGATAAATTCTCAATAGCATCATATCCATCCATGAAATGATCTATTCAGTGGAGAAATCTAATAGAAAGGATATGATCATTAAAGTCATTAAACTTGATATGTAAAAATCCTATGACCGTATATCATGGAATTTCATGTTTTCCCTTTTGCATAAATTGGGGTTTCGTCCTCACTTTGTCAAAATAATCCAAGCTTGTACCTCTTTGCCCGCTTCTTGGTCATTATAAATTGTAAACCAAATGGCTTCTTTAACTTGGAAAGAGGTCTTAGGTAATTGGGTACGTACCCAAAAATGTAGGTATTGTACTGCCAGGAAGAGGTTACGAAACCCCAATGATGATTTAGATCTCTTTGCAAGGTGTTCAGAATCTAGAAAAGCTCGTCGAGTACACATTTGCATCCCAAAATGCCTTATCCAGCCTCTACATGCTTTGTTCTTCTATCGTTCCGCTCTTTTCTTGCATTTTGGTCTTTAGTTTCAGGACTACCACCATGCTTGGGCAGTAGTCCGTGATCGCCGCCTGGACGGGGTAGTGGTCCTGTAACCACCACCTTGTGCGGGGAGGCGGTCCTATGCGTGTTTTCCAAAACTTTTCGACACTTTCCTCAACATGAAAAATTCAAGTGGCACTCACATTATTCAACAAATCTTGCTTGCATTTATGTTTTAGCCGCCTGGTAAATAGTAATTTCTCTTTGTCTATGATAAAAGAGTTCAATTCAAACTTACCCTCTGGTAAATCCAAATACTATAAATACCAAACTTGTTTACAAGCAAATGGCCCCTCTCCCTCTATGAATTATTATTCAGTGTGTTTTTAAGTTCTCCCATAAGTTTCAATAAGTTTAGATTTTGCATGATTTCTTAGCCTCTCGGTTCAAGGCTCCTTTCTTCTTTTCTCCGATTTAGAAATCATCAATCTTGAGACTTTCATTTTGCTCCATTGCTATCCTCAACGCATCAACTTAGCATAAGATAGTTTTAGTTATAGATTAAAGTTCATTTGGTAATCTTAGAATTGTAGGTTGTTTTTTTATTACAAGAAATAGATCCTAGAATTCTCGGTATATTTACGTTGTACCCACTATGATAAATCCTACTAGGAATCGCATAGTCAAGCTTTTTTTTCGCACTATCCCTCTATTACTTGAATTCTATTCGGTTTACATCCCATTTGCCACTGCTTAAGAGTATCTCCTTTTGCTGCCACTATCACATTTCCACTTTTCTCGATTCACAAACATGAAGGAACGAAGAGATCATACTTAGGGGACAAGTCACGACACAACCGGATTTACCATTGTTTCACGTAAAACTCCGAGTTTGAACTATCAAAGTTGTAGTTATGATATATCAAATAGAGAGTAGCAAATCATTTTATTTCAATTAAGCTTGCTTTCAGTGTTACCAGGGAAGCTGTGGGGAATGATAGCTTCTGAGAAGCTGTGATTTATTCCTCATTTTTGAGGTAAGATTGAAAGTCTTTCGATTAAATTAGTTAGTTATTTAAATATTTAGGATAAATTCACAAGTGCACAGAAAATAGCTACATCAGGCTAACTTGTTTGTTTTAATTATGTTATTAGATTAATTGTTCATTATCTGAATATATTAGAATAGCTGCTCTTTAAATTTCGTTCAAATATACATCATTGAAAATACAAAAACTAAATACAAAAACTAAAGGAATATAAGCATAGTGTAGATATATCTTTCATAGTTAGTTTACTCATTTCAGTTAAAGTTGAATCATCTTTTGCATGACAATTACGGGACCCAGAGAGCCCAGGGATTATGTATTCAACCAGTAGTACCTCAGCCAAATCTCTTTGTAACATTAACGGATATAGATCAAGGGCTTAGGATTCAAGTCTTTCAAATGACAATAAACCCACAAGCAGTTAGTGAACAATTGAGACAATTGAATATTGAAGATGACAAAGCATACACATTTTGGTCAAGTCAACCCAACTATAGATTACCTTAATAGGATATCCACATGACCATACAAGAACCCGAAAGAGAACAAATATTTGGTTGTGATCCATTAGTTCCGCAGACTAAACACAAGAGACCTTCTCATCGACATAGACACAGGCTTACATATACAAGTTGCCAGAACACCCGTAAGGTATTATGAGAAGATCGCACAACTCCTGATATTAAACATAGAAGTTGAAAAGGCTTATGACTATTGGATAGTCGGAAGAAGAGATTGATTCTTCACATGACCATAACAAGTCCACAACAACCACGAACTCATGGTTGTGATCCCTAGGTCCCACAACCCAATGGGCTCTTAGTCAATTAAGTATTGACACCAGTTTATGCGTACGTTGGTATTTAGATCCTCACCACTCCCACCGGATATCATAATACAATTTTTTGCATTAAATATAGAATCCAATCAAGCTAATATTTTCTGGGCTAGACTAGAAAACCACCCATAGTTTCCTACAAATCCACTACACCTCTCACTACCATTTTCCATGACCTTGTTTGGAAATATACACGAAGCACCTATAGGTCACTTTCCATGTATCCAATAGCCAATAGATAGGATCTCGACAGAGCTCGACATTGATTGGAGCCTCCGAGTAGCTATTATATCTAAACAATCCATTACACCAATTCAGGTTAGGAGAGCTTTCTTTTCCTTAGACTCACAAATCCCATTATTGCGTGTTGAGGATATAAGATTGCCTAACTAGTTTGTCTATATCCACATATATTTCATTTCCACTCGGTTATCTCAAACGACCTCGGGGACGTCGGAGTGCGAAGAAAGGGCTACTTGTAGATTCTCATGCTCGCATGTCACTTTTCTATCGTACAAAATTGGTGAACCCAACGTGAACGAAACAATTGTTCCCTTTTTATTTCCATTTCTTTCATCCATCTTTGCTCTCTCCCATTATTCTACGGGTATTTATATACCCCGAATATGTCGGGATACGACGCATATGGAAAACCTCTCTCAGGTCTCGAAGCACATTACGGTCAAACAAATAGACAACTGTCACCCTCGCTTTCTGCATGGGCTGACAACTATTCAAGCAACTACTTGTCATCACAAAATCCTCCTCAAATAACTAGCTCTAGTTCTTCATTCTGAATTGAGGAGCTGGATCAGCTCACACAAACACAACAACCAGAGCCCTCAGGCTCTAACAATATGACATTTACTTGGAGAATCCATTTCATCTCCTTGGGTTTTTTTCAAACCAAAAATCAGTAGGCAGTTAGATCCACTCCCATTTTTGGATGAGGAGTACTTAGCGCGTTATGCTAGAAGCAAACAACACTTCCAAAACATGTACCCACCTATAGGAAGTTTGCAAACACAACTCGATACCCTACTCCAAGAAAACACCCCCATTCCTCCACCTATGGAAAATACTCTCGGTGAAGCTTGGCGGGTAATGATCAATTCATAGCAGGGTACCATACACCTCTACAACCTCAAGGTATACAACAACCACCATTAAGGAAAAATATTTTGTCTTCACCAATCGAGGTCATCTCAGCCTTAGTTGAGAAGGTTAGAGGACTAGAACTTGCTCAGAAAAATCAAAATTCACACTTTAGGAAAGCAGGAACTTCTAACCCTCTGCATCATCCCAGCCAAGTTGACCTCCTCACAAGAATAGGCACATTAGGCATGCCTCCTCAACATTCATATAACTATCCATAGCAAACACCAACTAGAACCACGTTTTCAAACGTTGCTCCAATTGAAAGTATGATACCTCCCGTTTAGTACCAAACAACCCATATCAGAGCAATGCTCCTCCCTACTTAAACATTTATTCAAAATCACCACAGGGAGACATGTTCTCCTCTCCTGGGATGTTTTCTCAACCATGGGGATTTCCTTACATCCCTACAAATACATATGCTATGCCATATCAACAACCCATTCCACCTCCACCCCTCAGCAGGCACCATCGATGGTCGAAACCTATGTGGTAGGGACTTACTCAAAATATTTAAAAGAACCTCTAGATTTCACCGTACAAAGCATCATGCTTCCAAGACCTCTTCCTGATTTTCCTAAATACAAAGGGGAGGGAGATCCAAATGCACATATCAAGGCCTATGCCATGGCCATTCAAGAATTGCTCCCTTGGGATGTGGTTGTTGCTAAGATATTCCCTAAAACCTTAGAGGGTATTGCCCTTGATTGGTATTACAGAATACCTGAAGCTTCGATACACTCATTCAAACAACTTCAAATTTATCAAAGCTTTTGATATGAACAAATTGTTAAGAACAGGAATCAGGGAATTCTTACATATTAAACAAGAGCACAATGAATCTGCTGCCCATTTTATTCAAAGATGGCGTACAGTCCTCTACTCATCAACAAGTGCTCCAAACATGGATCGATGGAATCGTGACTTATTCCTTCATTCTCTCAATAGAGATATAAAGGAAGAAGTCCAAGAAGTTCCCACTAAGGACTTATGATGAAGTACTCGAGAGTGCTCTCCGAATCGATCAAGTCATAATAGATAGTGGCCGTAAGACATATGGAACAAACGGGAAATTAATCACTCCCAATCAAAACACTATGACCTATCCTAATGCCGGGAATACCAATCAAGGACCCAAGATCCTTAACAAAAACCGCGGGGTTACAACAGATGGAGTAACAGACCAGGTTAAAAGGGCAAACATCATAAACATTTCACCACCCGTTAACAATCAGTGAAATAACAACTTTACTCCAATAATCAACGCGGTGGATTTTAATCATCCATCACGACAACAACAACAACAACAACAACAAATCCAGACACAAGGTCCAAATCGAAACCCAACTGGATATCAAAATCAAAACCAAAGGCAACAACCTCAAAATTTTAACTCTAACAACCAACAACCTAATCAGAGTTTTGGACCACAATAGGTTTCAAATCAACAACCTTGAAACTATAATCCCAACTTGTATTGTGGTTTCTTGGTGTCCCCAGTTTCATCCTAAAATGCAGGACTACCCTATTTTTAAAAAAATCATACTTTTAAAATAATGGGTCGTTTTGTGTTTTATTGTCGAAAGTTCTATAATGTGTCAAGATATTCCCGAGGAGCCATATAAGCCATTTTAAATTTCACCACAAATACCTAGATGCCCAAAATTGTTTTATTACATCATGAGGTTTGCAAATGGGAAATTTGTATTTAATTATTTTGAGCCCCGTTTGAGGCAAGTTATGCTCCGGTTTAACCCTGTTGTGATCGTACATGTCATTTTCCCATATACCAGTAGGGTTTTAACCAGGAATGCATTCTGGGCTTTATTTGTAACTTCTGGCAATGCTTTTTGTTTTCCCATTTCATTTTCTATGAAATTTCTCTAGATCAATTCCTTTGCCGGTTTGGCCTGATTCTTGTCTTGGAGTATCTGGAGATCACATATGCACGTTGTGCCAGAAGGAATTCACCATCGGAGGTCTGGTTCTCTTGGAAAAGACGAAGTCGTGCACCAAAAAGCTTCTTCTGGGTTGGCCACATTTTTGGAAAAAGGGGTTTGAAGTGGATCATGGGATTTTTGGAAGCAACAGGCAGGTGGAAATTTTGTATCTACCTAGCAAGGTACTTTTTCCCATGGAAGCAACATCACTTAAGTCACAATGGGAAAATTAGAGGCAACAGGCAAAGCGGAATTTCTTACACGCTGCAAGGTAAAAATTCCCATTGTGAAATAAAAAAAAATCACCTAAGGCATTGATGGGATTTTATTGCCTTACAAGGTAAATAATCCCATTATGAAAGTCAAATGACTTAAGTGAATCATGGGATTTTCAGGGCTGCCTTGCAGGGTAAATAATCCCATTGTCATCTGACTTTTAAAAATAGAATTCACCCGTGCCAAAAAGTGCGACCCACCTTGGGTGAATAATAATGCATTAAATAAATATTTATTAATATTTATTCACCCAATTTTGGCGCCCAAGCTTGTGGAAAAGTCAACAAAGGGAAGTGGACAAAAGGGAAGTTGAAATAGACAGTTCTAAAATTAAATAAATATTATTTATTTAATGCAACCCCTTCATGTCAAAAAGTGCGCCCCATTTGGGAGAGAAATAATAGTTTTTAAAGTATTAAATGATTAAATTAATTCCTATTTTCAAGGCTAAGGTCAAAGCATACTTGTGAGGCTTGAGTTAACGAAGGCAAGTCTAAAATTAAATAAATTTAATTTATTTAATGGCAGCCATGAGCATGCACAAAATAGGCACCCCATTTGAAGAGTAAAGCTTATTAATTAATTAATTAATTGCCAGGAATAGGAAAGACATTAATTAATTATAGAATCATGAGGATTATATAAGCAGGGGTTGCCATAAGGATGAATTAATTAATTCACAAGCAGAGAAGTGCAGCCCAAACAAAAAGTGGGCCCCATTTGGAGAGAATTTTTGCTTAGAAGGTGTAATTAATGCTAAAAGCTTCCAGAATTGGCGCACAGGTTGAAGGAGGTTGATTTGTGTCTAGATAATTGTTTGCATAAGTGATACAGGTGCTCGAGTGATTTATAAGAGAAAGGGAGCTTAAATCAAAGTCCAATACATTGAATATATCTTCTGAATCTGAAGAATTATCCAGATCTGCACCAGTTTTGAAGAATTCCAACAAGAAAAGGAGAAAAAGAATTGTTCAAACAAAGATTGCTCTAGCCATGGCAAAGCGGGATGAAAAAGAAAGCTTAGCAACATCATGCATTACTTCTAGATTTGCTGACATCGGAGACAGATCCAGATCCAGATCTCATAATTGTAAAAGCTTCCAAAGAAAAGGCTTCATCCTCTTGTTTCAAATGCAGCCCATGAAGAAGGTAGTGCGTGGAAAATTCCTTCCGAGGATCTTGTGCATGTGTTTCTAATCTTCCAATTAAAGCCTTCATCAATGAAGTTGCATTCACCCGGAGTAGTTTCCAGAATTTTTAATTGCTCATATGTAATTAAAAATAAAGAGTTATTTACGGAAAACATTGCACTAATGCATGTACTAGAGAAGAACTACAAAAGCTTCAAGGATAAAAGGGAAGACAAGGTGAAGGCAACGCCCAGTAAGCAAAATTCTAGATCTAGGCGCTTTCTAGATCCAAATGCTTCGTCACTTCCGAGATCTAGCCGCTTCCCAGATCCGGTTTGAATCACCGCATGCGAGAATATGAAAAAGGACAAGACTATGACTTTCCACTTTCTTCTTCTTATTTCTCTTATTTCCTCTAACAAAATAATTGAGTGATCAATTAAATTATACAACTTAAGTGATTTGTTTAAAACCCATTACTTGAAGAAGTCAACTACTTAGAGATAGGTGGCGGACGTGTAAAATAGAAGGTTTTATTTTTCATTGCAAATCATGCATGTCATGTAAAGAGAGAATTCCAGGAGGGAGATTTATAGTTGTTTCCTTTCCCACTTCCACATGTGTCGGTTCAACTAAAAGCTTATGACTTGTAATTGCCCCTCTATATTCTATAAGTAGAGGAAGAACATTTGGGTTAAAGGATCGAATTAGTAAGCAACATTCTTGTGTTCTAGACTTTGTGTTGAAACCCTTGAGAGCCACTTGAAGCAAAGGAATATATAGGAGCAGATTTTTGGAACTTTGTGTCACGTTGTATTTTGTTTCTAGCTTTCTATCTTAGATCTTCAAATAAACTTTGTGTTATTTTAGATCTAGATCTAGAGTTACTTATAATTATGTGTTGATATATATTGGTTTCTTCTATGTTCATGCAATCAACTCTATTATATATTGATTGGGATACACATCTTCCCCATTTTTTCTTTGTGTTTATATAATTCCCTTCCTCTTTAAATATTTCCTTTCTTAAATGACTACTTACTTGTTGTAGAATTATGCACTATGGTTCATGAGTGAGCAATAAAATTAAAACCCCATACGAATACTAGCATATTTTAATCGACAAATCGACACGGGAGCCTCACCGGTAAATGAGGAGATTTATCTCATGACTACCTAGGTTTTGTGCTATGCGAGAAAATCTAGCCAACATTTCCACAAGATTCGAGGCCATGATACTAAGACTTTCCTCGACTACAATAAATTCATGCAATGTTTTCCAGAAGACCAAAGACAACTCTTTATAGATATGTTCTTAGCAAATTCTACATTACCCACGCCAAACACTTACACGGGGGCAGTTTCCCCTCAAAATTCACCCCTCAAGATTTTTAACGATCCGCTCCCAAACCACTCTAACAATAACAAAGTTAGATCCAAGCGAGAGCGAACAAGGGTATTATGATAGGAAATAATGATCATGAAGCCTCAACTTCATTAAATCTATCAATCGCACCCCAATTAGGAACTCGACCACAAACCAAGATGGTTGGTCTGGTAGAGTCAGATACCAAGCTACACATAGAAACCATAACAAGAACACGAGATTATTCTTCTCAACCAGTTCCAAACTATCCATTAGAACATTGGTAAAACCCATAGGCACTTACGATCTAATTAATGACCTAACAAAGACCTTCTCTCACATTTCCTTCTTGGATTTATTAAAGAACTCTCCCGCCCATAGGGCTGCTCTCTTAGAAGCATTAGGTCTTGGTCATCTAATTAACATCACTCCTCTACCGAAATGCAAGTAAACCATGTAGACTTTGATGTCTACCCTCCAGGGCAACCAGATAGGGATACTGAGTTTATATTTGATATAAGCAAAATGCCAACAGACGCTGAAATTACGTGTAGAGGCGACCCAACCTTACATTTACAGGTATGGGTTTATAATAATTATGTTAAGTGCGTAATGATTGATGATGGGGCAGCAGTTAACATAGTCCCCTTCGCTTTTCTTCAAAATCTAGGATATGGAGAAACAAATTGTTCCACAACACGAAATATGCTAAGAGGTTATGATAGCCTCAAGGCCACTTCAATTGGGACTATAGTATTACCAGTCACCTTAGGACCCAAGACAGTCCTCACCGAATTTTATATTATAGATCGGAAACCAACTATAATATGATCCTCGGTCGACCATGGATACACCGCATGAAGGCAATCCCTTCCACGTTATTCCAAGAAATAAGATTTTTACACCTAGGGAAAATATTTGTGGCACAAGGTGACCCAAAACCATTCAATATACACCTAGCATATTTGAAGAAGAGACCAGGCATTCACTCTAAGTTTTAACTCCCAATGAATCAACTTAACAAACCAATCAATTCAAAACCAGAAGAAAAATTGATACCTACAACAGAATTAGAAATTACGAATCTAGTCGAAGGCATTCTAGCACTCAAGAATGAGACTAACGTCATAGAGACGGTATCATTAGGGACTACCACAAAAATTGTCGAGTTGCTAGAAAAGGATTTACCTATTCTCCTACCATTTTATTTTATGGGTATAGGATGTACCCTAGGAATTGGCTCCCTTCTAGCAAACAAAGTTTGTATGGTAGAAGTAACCGAGGAAAAAGAAACAGACATGCGAAGAATGTCCCAACATCCATTTTTCCAAGAAAATATTGGACTCTCCACTTCAATGGAGCTAGATGTCATTTTGGAGCTGGGGCAAGTGTGATCTTTACTTCTCCCGAGGGAAAGATCCTACCTTTTTCCTTTAAGTTAAACTTTGAATGTACGAACAATGGGGCTGAGTATGAAGCCCTCCTCCTTAGCCTCATCATAGCCAAAAGGATGGGTGTTGATAACATTAGAGTGCTAGGAGACTCATAGTTAGTTACAAACCAAGTCTCTAAGGTATATGAGACTAGAGCTGAAACACTTATAACTCTATAAAATGTGGTATTAGATCTAACCAAAGGATTTGAATTCATATCAATCAAAGCAATCCCACGAGAACAAAACATCCTCGCAGATTTAATAGCAACCTCAGCTTCCCGTTTCACTCCAAGTAGTGAGTTGGAAAATACAAGCTTCATGGTATCACTTCATACTTGAACCATTGGTACGTAAAATACCAACAAACCCAATCATGGCACGTATAGAAGCTGAGAATGAGTTTTCTATCCTGGATCACTTTGACAACAATAGAGTCACTCTTAGATATCTAAACACCTATGCAGAGCTACATCTCACTCACCACATAGTAGATTTTTCCCTAATCCCACATTCCTCTTCCTATTTTGGAAATCCCATGATATAATCTCCCCCGCAAAAGAATCTTGATATCTACGAGGTAGAGAATGGAGAAGGTTTGGAACTACCTCTAGCCCCACCTAAATTTGAAGAAGGCAATGCTTCCTTAATTGAAGAAATGATTGACATAAATATTGGAAGAGGAAGAACCGAAGATCTTGAAGTTGGGATCCTCATTAACTCCAGAGGAGGTAGAAATACACACCCAGATCCTCAAGGAACATCAAAAGGCTTTCGCATTTAATTACAAAGAAATGACGGAATTGCACCACATATCACGGTACACAATCTTGTCACCAAACCAGATGCAAAGCCAATTAAACAAAAGTTGAGACCAATGAAACCAAAAGTGGCTCTCATGGTGAAAGAAGAAGTAATGAAACTTCTCCAGGTGGGATTCATCAAACTAGTCGACTATTCACAATGGGTATCTAATATCATCCCCATTCTCAAAAAGAATGGGAAGATACACATTTGCATAGACTTTCGGACATTAACAAAGCTTGTCCCAAAGATGACTTCCCATTACCATCCATCGACGTTATTGTTGATGCAATAGATAGATTTGAGTTGTTGTCCCTCATGGATGGGTTCTCAGGGTATAATCAGATTAAAATATATAAACAAGATCAAGCCAAAACCACGTTTATAACTCCTTGGGGAACTTATTGTTATGTTGTCATGCCATTCGGTCTTAAGAACACCGGCGCTACATACCAAGTGGGCAATGACATACATATTCCATGACCTTATTCATAAGATTGTGGAATCCTACATAGATGACTTGTTGGCCAAGGCCAAGAAGCATTGTGATCACCCAGAGGTAATCTATATCATTCTCTCACGATTGATCGAATATGGCGTCACATTGAACCCAGAGAAATGCGTATTTGGCATGACAGGAGGCAAGATTTTGGGTTACATTATATCCTCACGAGGGATTGATGTTGATCCAGCCAAAATTCAGTGGTTTCTTGAAATGATTCCACCCTCAGACGAGTCTGGCATTAGATCATTTCTTGGGAAACTCGACGCAATTCGAAGGTTCATCCCTGACTTAAGTTTTGTTCTTCATCCAATCAACAATTTATTAAAGAAGGATTATAGCATTGATTGGATACAAGAATGTAATGAGGCCTTCGAAGCAGTTAAATGTTTCTTATTTTCTCCTCCCACACTAATGCCTCCTAGACCAAATCATCCTTTGATCCTATATTCGCAGGCTACTAATGTCTCGCTAGCTTGCATGTTGGCTCAGGAAGATAATGATAAATGAGAACGTGTAGTCTATTTCATTAGCCGGATGTTGCTTGATTATGAAACACGTTACACACAGGTAGAAAGAGAATGCCTTGCCATAGTCTTCACAATGAAATGTTTAAGACATTACATGTTAAATCAAGAAACAAGGGTCATTGTAAAGACAGATCATTTACGGACATTCCTCACACAAGGGTCTTTATCTAAAAAGGTTGGACGTTTCATAACCTTAATGGGTGAGTTTGAACTAACATTTGTAAACTAGAAATCCGTTAAGGGAAAAATCATTGCAGATTGGTTAGCTGACAATCTGTTAGATGGAGGCGATCTAGTAGACCTAGAATTTCTGATGAATGCATATATTTTGTTGAAACCAGGCCCCCCATATCTATATGTCCTTGGTACACTAACATCGTCAATTTTATCATGGACCATACATACCTAGAAGGTGCCACATCGCAACAAAGAAGGTGGTTACGCATTATTGCTTTGCTAAATATGTTATTTTAGAATAGGTTCTCTATCGTAAAGCCTTTGATGGAATGCTTTTAAGATGTGTTGACACGAAGAATCCAAAAAGATTCTTTACGAATCCCATAGTGGGATATGTGGAGGCCACTTTGGTGGCCACGCCACTTGCTCACAAAATACATCGAATGGGCTATTTCTGGCCCACTCGGAACATGACACAGTAGAATTTGTGCGCAAGTGTCATAAATGCCAAGAATTCTCTCACGAGATTCACATGCTAGCACAAGCTCTGCAACCAATCGCAACCCCATGGCCCTTTTCCACGTGGGGCCTAGATTTGATAGGGAAATTCTCTCCTTGTCAATAGATGGCCATAACTTTATAATTACAGCCACAGAATATTTTACCAAATGGGTAGAGACTATCCCTCTTACCACCGTACCAAGTTCTGTGATCACTAAGTTCATTTTGAATCGATCATTTACAGGTACGGTGTCCTGCAAGTCATTATCTCAAATAATGGCACATCCTTTAAGAATGATGAGGTCTATGAGTTATGCAGTAAATTCAAGATAAACCATCATACGACCTCTCTTTATTACCCTCAAGCCAATGGACAAGTTGAAGCCACAAACAAAACATTAAAATCTATTCTCCTCAAAACAGTTAAGGAGAACAAATGGGATTGGCATTTAAAATTATACCTAGCCTTGTGGGCCCATCGAACCTCAATAAGAAAACCAACGAGGCAACCCCTTTCTCATTAGTATTCGGGAAAATCAATTCTTCCGCTTGAGGTCGAAATACCCAGTCTCTGCATCTCATTACAAGGGATTTTGGGAGAAGAAGCCTATAGAGAGGCACACCTCTCTCAACTAGAAATCCTTGACAAGGCCGGACTAAACACCGAACAAAGGTTGAGCCTATCTTTGACCGGATGTGCCGGAAATATAACAAAAAGGTCTATGAATGAGAAATATATAAGGAGATCTAGTTCTAAGACTAGACAACCCAGTTGATAAGAAAACCAAAGAAAGGAAGGAAATTCTGGCCCAAGTGGTTGGGCCCATATCGAGTCATAAAAGACTACGGAAATGGTGTGTATCTCTTGTGTACACTAGAAGGTGAGGAATTCAATGAAACTATCGATTCCTTGCATCTTAAATGACTTTACGCATAGGTCATCAGTCGCCATTTGCATATTATATCTACTTACATTACATTAGTCACTTAGTTGTTTCATTTTGTTCATTCATTTCACAAATTTTGTGGTCAAGGAACTTATTCTTAAGTAATTTATTATAGGATTCTAAAAATATTGGAAAAAGCATTCAAATCATATCTCTTCAATTTTCATAATATCATCAAATGGTTCCAAAATCATTTCATCAATTCGACAGACAAAGTCTTGACAAAAACCATACCAAGGCCTGTATACTTGGTCATACTCGTTCTTTTCTACTAGGTTAAGTTGTTCTAACCTACGGTTTGTTCTAAAAGCTTCTTGGTGTCACATCTATCCTTCTTACATCTCTTTGAAACAAGGATACTCCAAAATCACAAATCAGAAATGTCAAATTAAATCAAAAATACTAAACAAAATAGAATATTTTATTTTTACACACTTCTTTGCCCCACCAACCTTCTGATGATGAGCCCGCATCTCTTACTGGTGATGTGAGGTTGAGAAAGGAAAGAAGTGCCCTTACTCACCTATGTCCTACCTTCGGTGGTAAGCCCATACTTCTTACTAGTAGCATGGGGCAGGGCGTAGGGGGTCCATTCACAAATTAGTGAATATTAATATTTTAAAGCAAAGTATATTAAGTGAAATTAAGTGTCCAAATTCTAAAGAGATCAAATCCTCAAAACCATATTTTTTCAACCAAGTTGTCATTCATGGATCTAAGTCTAGATAAATTGGAAAGTAAGTTGCATTCTGAACTATGTAGTAGTTTCGAGTAAGAGTAAGTACGAGAGGTCTAAATTTGATTTCTATCAAAACCTTGTCTTTCTCTCATCATTTTCATTCATTCAAACTCATACAATTTGTGCCCTTCCCAACTCTTGGTGTTGAGCCCTCGCATCTTACTAGTTGCGTGGAGTTAGGAGTGGGGCAAGTTCATCTCATTATCACTACATATTCATCACATTTTGCCAAAACAAGAAGTAAACGAACATTGCCCAAAGAAGCCAAAAGTTTAGTACTACAATATGTTTACATCATCACGTATCAGCATTACAAAAACAAATAAAAGAGAAACATTATGTTCAACATTTGTTATCATTTTTCATCCATTGCATACATTCTAAAAAGCATATAAAAACAAAGATTCTAAAAACATCTAGTGTACACATGGGAAACGAATCACAAAAACTCTAGATACAAAGATATATATATATATATATATATATATATATATATATATATATATATAGGAATCATGTTCTACATACAATGCCATCATGCACTAGGCATGGTCAAAACGCTCAATGAGCCCAAAAATACAAAAACAACCCATATAAACATCTAGCAGAATCACTACAAAAAGACCAAATGGCCTCTCAATCCCTGTGGGATCCCTCAGAGGGTGCATGATTGCACCTAGGACTCCTGCTATGATGACACTCTGAATGAACTGAGTGCTCATGATCATGGCCACTGGCTGTGGTCTCACTACGAGAATGACTCTGCCTCATCAAATGCTCAAGCAGTCCTATATCTAGCTACCTCAACACGAAGGGAGGTCACTAACTTTGCCGCCTTCTAGACAAGGGCAAACACATCAGTATGTCTGTTAGCTATTGAGGGCTCTCCAACGTCCTTAGTAAGCTTAGCCACGGGGTGTCCGCACACACTTGGTGAATCAAGTCTTGCCATCCCTCAACAGTCGCTACAAATAAAAAAAGAGAAATAACAAGTTAGAAAATCACTAAGAACAAGGTCAAAAACAAACGAAACAACAAAAAGGAAATATCAACTAATATTTCTAACTAACAAGGTCGAGAAAAGAGTAGTAACTCACTCGGATCTCCAGGCATCCAGGTGGGGTCCCTAGGATTTGCACCTGCTACCGACATTGCTATGGATTGCGGAGCCTCCCCCAAATCTAGAAAGAAATGACGTCCTGCCACGGACTCATCATCTCCCCCTAAGTCCTAAGAAGGTAACTCCTCTAAGATCAGAGTCACCTTCTTTGCACTCACCTCCTCCCTCTTGGCCCTCAAGATATCTTGAGTGTCATGCCACTCAAAATCACTCTCATCCTCCTCGGCCATCCCACCGATCTCACCTCCCATCATCTCCTCCTCTGTCTCCCCTCCTGTGAACTCCTTAGAGTCTAAGTCCACATCAACAGGCTCATCCTCCCCCACTAAAAGGAGGAGCGGCTCCGATCTAAAGTAAAGGTGCTTGAGGAGCACTAGCTGCCCTCGGGCTGAATCACTCAACTAACCACTATAGAACTCCAAGAGTAACCGTGGTCCAACCCCGATCTCCTCTAGGGCCTCCCGGCCCTCACGAATAGTCTTGTATACTGCCCCTGCTTTGGAGGAAGCATATCAACGTAGGGGAGACCAAACTACTGAGGGACTCGGTCAAATGGGTGGACCTCCACCCTCTCTATCTTGTCTACTAACTGACTTGTAGTAGAGAAGGTGATCAATGTAAGTGTCTCCTCTCCCCATACTCCCACCATGGCCTGATAAGGAGTGGCCTCCATATTTACGGTAGTCAATGAAGCCACTGGCTGATGTGGCATCCTGAGCACTATCATCCCCGTCCACCTCACTACTCTAATAGCCCCCGGATCCTCTACTAGTACACCCCTTCCATAGGGGATGATGCGCTCATACACCTAACTCATAAATAGAGTGGGGTGACTCAAGGACAACCCAAGAACTTTGACCACCCTGTATAAGTCATGGTATGTGGTCCCAAGAATATCTACTCCCCAAGCGTAAGTATGGCCATGGGCCTCAATCTATGTAATAATGGGAGCCCAGCTAGTATAAGAGAGTATCCCCTCCCTTATCCCTAATCAACCGCGAGGCCAAGATACCCATAATAGCCTTGCATGGATCACAGGGATAGGAGAAGTAGCAATGGATCATACCTTCACCCCCTTCTTCAAGCCAAGGGAGACAACAACATCTCCCATATAGGTGGCCCACTTAACCATCTGAGATGAACCATCTGAGATCTAGATCTTGCTTTGTCTTAAGAGACAACCGCCTCCCAAGAATCGGAACCCCCAGTATGTGATAGACATCCTCTAGGGTGATAGTCCACTCACCCCTAACACCTGGAAATCAGAAAGTGTTTCGATCCACATCCCAATATGAGAAAAAGTCACACAATATGTGACTAGCAGGAGCAACATGAGGGACCAAGAGATCCTCAAAATACTCGGCCCTCTGCAAAGTGTCTCTCTCTGCCTGGGTCAACGTATCCAACACTACCGAGCCAATCACACTCCCTCTCTCTGCTCCATCTAATATACTCCTCCTTCTACATCCACCCAAAACATAGAAAAAGAGCAAGTTAGCAACATAATCCAATAGATAAACTCATCAAAAACATAGGAAAATATCAAAAATGCAAAAACATTTAACTAAGGCATCTATTTTTGCCTTCATGTCCCGGCCGTTGCAGCTGCAGCAGCGCGGTTTGTGATAGCCGCCATCTAAGGGCGGCGGTCCCGTGACCACCGCTCTGTGCAGGGTGGCGGTCCTATGCCAATTCGGCGTGTGCCCATTAAGCCCTAAAAATGCCTAAAAACAAGCAAAATACACCATTTCAACTAAAATAAAAACCTACCCTATGGGCACCCCCTAGAGACTCATTTAACACTAAGATTTTTGAAAATACCCCCAAGACAAAGATTTCAACATTTCTATATTTTAGGTTTAAAAGCAATGAATTGAGAAAAACTAACCTGAGACTTCGTAGGTCGATGTCCTGCTCTCGGAGGCATGATCATGATCTCACAACGAATGTTTTGACTGTACTCTCGTCAAAAACGGTTACCGTGGGTCCCAGAGCTCAAAAATTGCCAAATCAACACGTGCAAATGAATAGAAAAATGAGCTCTTTATATATATATATATATATAATATTCTAACTTGTTTTGAATGTTCTTTCGCAGATTTGGAGCACCGACGAGAGGTAAGTTCTCATCCCCGCATGAATGGTAAGTCTGCATTTCATTTTAATTTAGTATTTATTTTTCAATTTCTTTATCTATCTGCACTTGAGTCCTCTTTTCATTTTACAAATAGCGGAATTTGGATGGTGACACTGCGACACACGGGTATGTCAGGTATAATTTCTAACTCCCCATTTCGGGACTGCCATACTCGAAACCATCGTTTTACGCCCCTTCATGGCTAAAACGCTTCTCTGAGGGGGCAATATGTACGTACCCAAAAATGTAGGTATTGTACTACCGGGAAGAGGTTACAGAAACCCCAATGATGATTTAGATCTCTTAATAAGGTCTTTGGAATCTAGAAAAGCTCGTCAAGTACACATTTGCATCCCAAAATGCCTTATCCAGCCTTTGCATGCTTTGTTCTGCCCACGTTCCACTCTTTTCTTACATTTTGGTCTTTAGTTTCAGGACTGTCACCCCCTACTTGGGTGCTTTGGTCCCATGACCACCGCCAAGACAGGGTTGCGGTCCTATAACCACCGCCCTACGCAGGCAGTGCCTGCTTGTGTGCATTTTCCATAACCTTTTTATGCTTTTTCCAACGTAAAAATTTAAGTGGCACACATTCTTCAACCACTCTTGCTTGCATTTATGTTTTAGCCACCTGGTAAATAGTAATTTCTCTTTGTTTATGATAAAAGAGTTCAATTCAAACTTACCCTCTGGTAAATCCAAATGCTATAAATACCAAGCTTGTTTACAAGCAAATGGCCCCTCTCCCTCTATGAATTATTATTCAGTGTGTTTTGAAGTTCTCCCATAAGTTTCAATAAGTTTAGATTTTGCATGAATTCTCAGCCTCTCAGTTCAAGGCTCCTTTCTTCTTTTCTGATTTAGAAATCATCGATCTTCACACTTTCATTTTGCTCCATTGCTATCCTCAACACAATCAGCTTAGCATAAGATAGTTTTAGTTCTAGATTAAAGTTCATTTGGTAATCTTAGAATTGTAGGTTGTTGTTTTGTCACAAGAAATAGATCCTAGAATTCTCGGTATATTTGCGTTGTATCCCTACAATAAATCCTGCTAGGAATCACATAGTCAAGCTCTGTTCACTTGCACTATCCCTCTCTTACTTGCATTCTATTTAGTTTACATCCAAGCTACCACTATTCGAGTATCTCCTTCTGCTACCGCTATCACATTCCCACTTTTCTAGATTCACGAGAACACGAAGGAACGAAGAGATCACACTGAGGGGACAAGTCACGACACAACTAGATTTACCATTGTTTTGTAAAACTCCAGGTTTGAACTATCAAAGTTGTAGTTACAATATATCAAATAGAGTAGCAAATCATTTTATTTCAGTTAAGCTTGCTTTCAGTGTTACCAGGGAAGTTGTGGGGAATGATAGCTTCGAGGTAAAATTGAAAGTCTTTCGATTAAATTAGTTAGTTATTTAAATATTTAGGATAAATTCACAAGTGCACAGGAAAATAGCTACATCAGGCTAACTTTCTTGTTTTAATTTTGTTATTAGATTAATTGTTCATTATTTGAATATATTAGAATAGCTGCTCTTTAAATTTTGTTCAAATATACATCATTGAAAATACAAAAACAAAAGGAATATAAGCATAGTGTAGATATATCTTTCATAGTTAGTTTACTCATTTCAGTTAAAGTTGAATCATCTTTTGCATGACAATTACGGGACCTAGAGAGCCCAGGGATTACGTATTTGAACCGGTAGTACCTCAGCCAAATCTCTTTGCAACATTAACGGATATAGATCAAGGGCTTAGGATTCGGTCTTTCAAATGACAATAAACCCATAAGCAATTAGTGAACAATTGAGACAATTGAATATTGAAGACGACAAAGCATACACATTCTGGTTAAGTCAACCCAACTATAGATTGCCTTGATATGATATCCACATGACCATATAAGAACCCGAAAGAGAACAAATATTTAGTTTTGATCCATTAGTTTTGCAGCCAAATGCAGGAGACCTTCTCATCAACATAGACACAGGCTTATGTATACAAGTTTCCAGAACACCCGTAAGGTATTATGAGAAGATCACACAACTCCTGATATTAAACATAGAAGTTGAAAAGGCTTATGACTATTGGATAGTCGGAAGAAGATATTGATTCTTCACATGACCATAATAGGTCCACAACAACCATGAACTCATGGTTGTGATCCCCGTGTCGCACAACCCAATGAGCACATTAGTCAATTAAGTATTGACACCATTTTACATGCACTGGTATTTAGATCCTCACCACTCCCACTGGATATCATAATATAATTTTCTGCATTAAATATAGAAGCCAATCAAGCTAATATTTTATGGGCTAGACTAGAAAACTACCCATAGTTTCCTACAAATCCACTACACCTCTCACTACCATTTTCCATGACCTTGTCTAGAAATATACACGAAGCACCTACAGGTCACTTTCCACGTATCCAACAACCAATAGATAGGATCTTGACAGCTCGACATTGATTGGAGCCTCTAAGTAGTTATTATATCTAAACGATCCATTACACCAATTCAGGTTAGGAGAGCTTTCTTTGCCTTAGACTCGTAGATCCCATTATTGCATGTTGAGGATATAAGATTGCCCAACTAGTTTGTCTATATCCACATACATTTCATTTCCACCAGTTGTCTTAGCATGACCTTGAGAGGTCGGGTATGAATAAGGGCTTCTTGTAGATTCTCATACTCGCATGTCACTTTTCTATCGTACGGGACCCTATTTCCCCTTTTCTCTATATTATTGTTGCAGAAGCCTTGAGTAGGTTGTGCTCAAAATCCCAATTTAAAGGAAGATAGGAGGGAATCAAGGTAGCTAACGAGGTAGTTAACCAAAGCCTTTAGTAATTTGTGAATGACATGGTGCTTCTTAGGCAAGCTTCTTTTCAAGAGGCCTGCTCTTTCAAAAATATCACTAAACAATATGAAGAATTCACGGCCAACAAGTTAATTTTCGAAAGAGCTTTTGTTTCTTCATCAATGTTAAGGAAGATCAAGAAAACCAAGTTAGCTAACATCTTGGGGTGTAATATTAAATCTCTTCCGATAACTACCTTGGTATGCCTCTTTGTGGGAGAAAAATGGAAGAAGGGGGATGGAATAAATTGATTGAGAGGTTCCATAAAAACTTTCATCCTAGAAAGGCTCTTTGCTTACACAAGCGGGAAAAGCACAACTTCTTCAAAGTTCCTTGCAGGGAGTTGTTGTCTATATAATGTCTATTTTCGAAAGCCATTGAGAGTATCCAAAAGAGGTTTTTATGGTCAGGCTCGGAAGAAAATATAAGAATACCTTTGATATCTTGGGATAAGGTCACTCGACCTAAGGACAAAGGGGGTCTTGGATTGAAGAATCTACAACTCATGAATCAAGCCTTAATAGCTAAAGTTGGATGGAGAATGCACAAAGAAGAAGGAACTTGGAAAAATATTTTGAAAGTGAAATATTTGTGGAATGTTGGCGGCACTTTGGGTTTTTTTTTAGAACATGAGCTCCCTAAATGTTAGATTTTTTTGAACAACCTCTGTTAAGCTAGGAAGCTACTAGTTAAGGGGACTAAATGGAATCTTGGGGATGGCACAAAGATTAAATTTTTGGATGATCCTTGGATTAGGAAAAAACCCTTAAAATGGAAGAGCCATGGAGCAACCTAAGACATTTCTTTATCTTGGAATTTGGTGAGATGGTGTGTAACTACTGGAACGAGGAGAGAAGATGGGTTCAGATTCTTCCACCCCCAAACTACATGGGTCCTCAACATCCTTTTGATGTTCTTAATCAGAATCTTAAGGAATGTCATTTACCTCATATAAGAGCTCAAGATGAACTAATATGGAGGAATATGGACTCTGGAGAGTATGAGGTTAAATCTAGTTACCTTTTGAACTTTGAGCAAATTGAATCAAATAACTATTGGAAGAAGATATGGAATAAAAACCTTATTCCTAAAATTAACTTCTTCTTCTAGGAAGTGGTTCAAAAAGATTCGACTATGGATAAACTCAGAAAGAAAGGTATGATTATTATAAATAGATGCAATTTATGTAAACAACATGATGAAATGGCTAATCATCTCTTTCTGGAATGCACCTTTTCTTTCCAAGTCTTCTTTGTTGTCCTTGATTTTTTCAGGTTACAAATGGTTCTTCCTAGAGATGTCTCTTTACTTCTAGAACAATGGTGTTTCAATTTTCAACATGATCTTACTAAAGAGATTTGGAAATGTGCACTACCTCATACTCTCTGGGGTATTTGGCTTGAGAGAAATAATCATATCTTTCAAAATCAATCTTCCAGTATAAAAAAGGTTGTTGGGAGAATAGGAAAAACTCTTAAGGATAATGCTCAGATCATTAAGATCAAATCCTCTAAGTTATGCCCTATCTTGGAAAGAACTATCTTGCATGGCTTGAATCTTAGTCCCAAAATCCTAATAAAATAAAAATGTGAGCATAAACAAAAACCATGCAAAATGGGAAAACCCACTCGAAGGTTGCTTCAAACTAAAATTTGGCAGTTTAGCTAAACCGAGGGAGGGGATTTATGGGGGATGAGGTCTTATTCATGATCACTTAGGGGGATGTATAAGAGCTTATATGGGGCCCTTGGGTAATCACTCAAATAATTATGCAGATGCAAGGGCTATGCTTTGGGGTATACAACAATGTATAGCAATGAACATCAAATCCTCATCATTGAAGGAGACTCGCTATGCGTGGTTAAAGCCCTTATGAAACCTGGGAAACAATGGTTGGAGATTAAACAACATAATTATGGAAGCCAAGACGTTGTTGATATCATTTGAAAGCATGGAGATTCATCACATTTATAGGTCGGGAAATAAACCCGGATGGTCTTGCCAATTATGGAAACACTATGTTAGAAATGTTGATGTGGCCGGGAACTCATATTGTGGTCGAGTATTTTAAATTTGGTTAATAATGACAAGATCTTGGAGGTTGTGTAATGATGTTACCTAAGTTTCACATGTTTGGTACCGTAAGAAGGCCCTTCATCTCTCGGGAAGGGAAATGAATCATTCATTTTTGTGTTTAATATTTTTGTTATGGGTTGTTAGCTCCAAATTGGTTGTTTCAAACAAAAGGAAAAGTGCTCTACTCACGATGGGTGGAGACAAACTAAGGACGAAACCAAATTATGTCATGTACCTCAAGAATGATGCTACCCTTTGGAGACTGTTGCATGGAGAGGAGGATTTTTGAATTACATCCAACATATCAAAGGTAATGACCCTCACTCTCTATGGATTTTGGAAATGCCTAGGTGGAGGGGTATTTTAATTTGAGGGGGTTAAAATTAGTGTTACAGAGGAAACCATTTTTGATGTTACTGGGCTATCTCTGGAGGGTATCAAAAATTTAAAGATAAAACTAGGCACAAACATGAAATAGCCACATTTTTTTGCCCTAGTGAGAGAATCTTGATGTATGATGATGACATAACACAAAGTTGTCTTCCTAATCATTGGGTATATGTTTGTCTAGTGGTTATGAATTATCTCACGTTAGAAGGAAATTTTAGGAAGATATTCTCTTATCACTTATCTATTCTCAACTATTTGAGAAGAAACCAAGCCATGAGTTTTCCCTTTTTCCTTTTCAGATCCCTATTTACTTCTATTTCAGAATTTAAAAATGATAAAGTGGACATTCCCCTACATCAAGGTCTGATCTTATTACTCTTTTAAAATGGAAAACCCTTCATTCCCACCCAACCCAAATAGTCATGTAATTATTGATCGATTTAGAAATCTTAAACCCCAATGGTCAAACACAAAGCCCTAGGTTGTGTGTAAAATACATAAGCATGTTCACAAAAAATGTAATATCAAAATTAGGGTTAATCTAATTGATTTAACAAAAATAAATCCTAATCGATAACCGGTGATCAATCAAATATATTATAAACACACAAAGATAAAAACATACGATTCTGACAAGTACTAACAACAAGAGGATGAGAGTGACTTGACCGATATACGACTATCTTTATCAAATGTGTTGGAATAATGGTGAAACATGCTCAATCATGTACTTTGCATGCTTCGTGCTGGGAGAGCAAAGTGATCTAAAGGTGTGTTGGATAGTAGCACCTAAAAGGGGAAAATACTGCCCTAGGTGTTAGTGTCCGAACCGAGCACCATTGTCTTTGTAGTGACAAGAAATTTGGTTCTTCCATGGTTTGATAGTGTCACCTTCACTTCACTTTGTGGAACATCCACTTCGTTATAGGGTTTTTCTATCACACCTATACCTATAAAACAAACCCTAACTACCTATGCAAGGATTAAACACACATTATACCAAATAAAATATACATATGCTTGAGTTGGAATGACCTCGATGGTCAACCCAATGTGATTATCACCTAGTGCTACACTACATTTTCAAACTCAATGTAGTTTTGGTGTGTGATAGAATCATGCCCCTTAAAGCTAGGTTTCTCTTATACAAGTTGCACCAAGATAGTGGAATACACATACTTTCCCCTTAAGATAATGTGTGTTGTGGAATTTAGAATTCTCCTTCCCATGCAAAGTGAATAATGCAGCCCAAATGCAGTCCTTAAGTGTTCCTTTTTCCCAAGTAGTAGATAAAAATAGTAACTCAATTACCCCTTAGAATAGTTAGTAGGTTGTGTATATATATTACTCCTTTATTTGAATTTCAACACTTAGTAACACCAAAGGTTGACCCCAAACATGAAGTGATAATTATAAAAAATCCTAAATTAGATGCCAAGTGATAATTTGACATATAAGTAAGAGTGGACAAAATCTCCAGGAAGGGACACTACTACCTAGGCACTAATGTCCTTATTGGGTGCTACTGACCCTAGTATAAGAAACATAAACTAGACCACAAATAGAGATAGGGTCCCTCTGACACGACCAAAAAGTATAAATCTAGAAATTATAAGGCAATGTCACAATAAAAATCAATAGCACTATGAGAGGTATCTAATTTTCCCTATTAGGAATCGTGCATATAACGACATACTAGAGTCGTAATGTAATAAAGAATAAGTGCATAATTTTGTATCTACATTTCCCCCTTTATGTTATTTTAATGAAGTTCAATAGGATCTTGTGAATGGTGAAGAAGTTATAGCAGAATGGATGCCGAAAATAAGAACCATAGCATGGTGAACCATGGATCACCACTCGACCCATGTGGAGTAAGTGTATCATCACAAAGGCATAACCGAATGACAACGTGTCATGGAGATGTAGAAATTTTCAAACATTGGAGATGGGAGGAAGGGTCAAAGGTAATAAATCCCTAAATTGATATGAATACTCTTCATATTTAGGCATCCTGTCATTAAAGGAAGATTTTTGGGAGACCATGATGCTTCCCAAAACAGTTCTACCACCGTAGACAGAAATGAACCAATTGTTACCTTGCATATTAGTCACAAAACCCCTGTAAAATGGATATGAACATGCAATGATGTCTCACTACCCCCACTTTATGCCATAAGGGTATAAACCACCAAATATACAAAATTGATTAGATAGTATGGGTTGGCTCCCGTGTTAGGTCATCTAGGACAAAAGATGATATCATGTCAAAATAAAATTAGAAACATTCTATATTGATTAAATAATGATATTTGATTACATTTGATTGACTCGAATTTTATTTATAAATTGAATTGCCCTCATATTAGATCATTTGAGGGTGGATTTTGTAGTGATTGAGAATCAAAGATAATATCGTGCTTGAAATAGATCGAGACTTACAATTTTGACTAATAACTTTGTCGAATTTGATTTTTGTTTGTGATTGATTGAAGATATAGTAGTGGTATATAGTGTAATTGTGCATGTTTTCTTGGAGATTTACTTGGTTTGCACTAGGAGGGGTGATAGGATGACCCCAAATGTTAATTCCCCTTTTAGTGAAAGGGCGAGAACAAAATCATCAAACCATGGGCCAAAATAAAATAGGAAGATCACTTATATAGAAATCAAAGATGTGTATAGTAAGATAGATAACTATGAGATAATCACAAGAAAAATGTGTAACAAAGCATAGATAGGTGTATAAGTGAATGTGCAACATGGTAGATGTGGAAATCACGATTCTCATCATCAAGCTGACTATGTCAAAAATGGATAAATGAGGCTCAAGATATGGATTGAACTATGTCAGCATATTAGTTGTCATAGGAGGAACTATATGAACTTAGGAATTGTGTGGATAATAGAAATTACTATATATAGTAAGTAGGAAAAAGTGAATAATACTTTCATTTGTAAATCGAGTGATATCGATTTGAGCTTTGGGTTGCAAATATGCCACGTGCATGAATTGTGGAGGCTATATGAACGCAGAAAAAAAACAACCGTAATTACTGCTTTGTGAAGTTAGCATAGGTCATATTATAAGATTTTTGGCTTTTTTATAAATTTTGCATTTTTGAGAATCTTGGCATTTCGACTAAAATGAATCGGTGGGGACGATTTTGTCCTTGGGATGGCACCATCCAGCCTCAGTGCTACTTATCCAGTCCCAAAAGGTAGTGTTCGGGCTACCAGATGTTTATGTTTTGAATGTGAAAATTGTTTAATATAGTTTGCAAGGAATTTTTTCTCGTATGATACACTAATGTGTGGCTTTGTGTGTTGTTTGTGCTATGTAGAAGGATGTTCATTCTCGTGATTTTCATGGGGAGACATTTGATGACTTTCTTAGGGTTGGGCCTAAAGGAGGATGAGTGGGAGTTGTTGGTTCGAGTTGGTCTATGACATGTGACTAGATTGGCGTAGGTACCCCATAATATGCATTTGATCACAACTCTTTGTGATGCTTGGACGAGGAAATTAATTAACCAATTAAAATAAAACATCATGCAAAGCATATTTAATGTCAACCATTATAAACTATACAATAAATAAATAAATAATACACATAACACAGGATTTACGTGGAAAACCCTGAAGGGAAAAACCATGGTAAAAGAGATTTTCCATTATGTGAGAAACAAATTACAATCCAATAAATCTCCTTCCCTCACTTCTCTCCTTATTAAATCCACATGAGGTGAATTGCACAATATGACCCAAAGTCATGTATTTATTTGACCCCACGGGTCACAAACCTTCTTAAGTGATGGGGTGTGATAAAATATCACCCCGATTTAATATATTGATTAATTAATAATCAATTAAACATAAACAACTAATTTTATATTAAATAATTAAGAATATAACTATTCTTAATTATTTAATTATAAACTAAGGTTTATAGGCACTTAATATTACATTCTAACACTCCCCCTTAATATTAAGTGGGGAACATATGCCAACATTACTGTTTATACAACAAGATTTACAAATCCATAAACCATAGTGAAGGTTTAGGCTAGCATATCACATTTGAAGGATTTATACACCTTCATCATGCTCATCTTACCTTTTGGTACAAAAGGATTTAGAATCCATAAATCAATAGTGAATTATTTAGGCTAAACATGATTTGTGAGAGTACATCTCATAGTTTCTCATGGAAAAATATCAACCAACATCTCTAGGAGCCTTTTATAACACAAGGACCTCCTTTACAAATAGATGTAGCACACTGGACTGTACTCAAACTTAGAGTGAAAAGTTTACAAAGATCATAAGGATCTTTTTACAATGCTTTACAATTGGAGTAGAAGTATAGAGGAGAAGGAGATATCAATTAGCCAACCATTAGGAGGTGACATTGCCATGCACACTCCCCTCAATGACAACTTTGAAAGGCCAAGCATTACACGAAACTTGTAAAAATTTATAGCACACAATGAATTTGTAAAAATATATGCAACTTGATCTTCATTGGATAGTACTAAGATCTATATCACTATAGAGAACCTTCTCTCGGATAAAATGCATATGAACCTCTATATGCTTTGTTCTCTGATGTTGAACTGGATTCTTAGCAAGAGAAATACAACTTTGGCTATCACATAGAAGAGGATTAATTCCTTTAGCTTCCATGTGTATCTCTTCCAACAACCACTTTAGCCACATGGATTCTTTCACTACTTCCATCACACTTCTATACTCTGCCTCGGTAGAAGAAATGGAGATTATTGCTTGTTTTTTACTGTTCCAAGTAATGGTACTTGTGCACCAAAAACTTGAACACATATCCAATTGTATATTTTATAAGTAACACAACATCAACATGGTTAGAGTCATAATACCCATATAGACATCATAATAAGCATAGTATAAATCAAGTATTGATTTCACTTTTAACCATCTATAAAAATTACATTGATAAGTTAAACACAAGTTGTATAACAACTTAAATAACAATATGCTTAATAACTAACCATGTTACATTACTAGTATGTTGAACAATTGTAACATATTAATTTTGTAAAATATAAATTAGATGCAATCAGTATTGAATATCTCTAATATAAACACAAAGGCATCCCCAAGTGTCATTTGATATGCATATAATACTATTTTTAGTAATCACATACTAAATTAAAATTTAGAAAAGTTTTATCAACAACATATATATCTTCATTATCTATTCTAAGCCTTTAAAATTGTGATAAGACTAATAGATAACATATCTGAAAAGATAACCAAATCATGCAAGAATAATCACAACATACACTGAACCATCTAGGAAAAATCTTTTAACAATACTGTGGAAACATTCCATGGATTTATGAGGAGTTTTCCTCAAAAATGATTGAGGAAGGGTATTTTGGTGATAGATTATAATGTAAACACACTTCAAACATTTCATGAAAGATAGGTGGCAGATTAAAGTAGAGACAGGTCATACATGCTCTAAAAAAATGATCTATCTTCCATGCCAAAATTAAACACACTTCCATTTTTGAATAAACAACTAGGAAGCCGAAGCAAAAACCTTAAAACACCTATACGCTATTCTTTTCTATGCTTTCAACTATAGTGATATTAAGTTCATTTTTAATAAACCATTTTATCTTTCAACAACATTACACAATAGTTATTATGAGTTAGCTGTGAATGAAAGCAAGTTCTTTTTCAATTCAATACCAAAACATTTAATTTTCATTAGTAATGACAAATGAAGTTTATAGAGTTACTACATTAGATCTATGATTATTCTCTTCATTCTCATTTTGATTTTGATCAAGTTTATTCCATTATTGATTTTTTAAATTTGTTTTGTTTTTGACTCTACAATCTTCTTTCTTGTGACCAAATTTACCACAGTTATAACATTTACCATCAAAACTTACTCTTAAGTTTCCGGTTTTTATCTTTACTAGGTGGTTTAAAGTTTGGTTTTTGATTCTTGTTAAATATAGAAGGATTTTTAGATTTCTGAGCGAGAAGTGCCTGAGTGGAATTCTCTTTCGAATCAAAATTAGTCATAACCTGCTCTTCTTGGATTAGAAGAGCACTTAGAGTTTACAAATCAGGGATGTCTTGCTCAGTTTGGTATTTAGAATTCAATATTGAAATGAAATTCCTAAATCTTTCATGTATATTCAATTGAATAATAAAGTACAATAATTTATCATGAATTAAATTGCAGTTACATCCATCCAACTGAGACTTAATATTTTTAATTTTTGTTAAAAAATTGATTACCTTTTCATCTCCCTTCATGGGAGTCGTCATCAATTCTAGAATCAACTTTATAATTTTTGATAATTACGTACCTTCATGCATTGATTCTAGTTGTGTCCAAGCCTCACTCGGACTTTCTTGATTCCCAATGTGAAGGAGGAGATCATCCTACACACTTCATAATATAATAGACATTTCTTCTTGCACCTTACTTATGTTGATATGTATCGACATTCTCTCATTGTCACTTGTCTGTCACTGGAGCCTTTTTCGTACCATTCACGACATCCAAAGCTTGTGTGTCATGAATTCCACCTTCATTCTTATCTTTTAGATGTTGTAATTAGTTCTATTTAACATCTGTGATTTATCAATCATAAAATGATTATATCCCATTTTCACTTAAACAAATTCAACAAATGAAAACAACGAGGTTTTTAGTGATAGTAGTTTAAGAATCCCCCGTTGTTGTTCAAACCACACCAGTCGTATTTTGATGGATTCACTTCAAAATAGACCTTTCAAACAAGTACTCTAGATATACAATATATTAGTTTGATGATAATGCTCATTCATTGAAATGTAAGTGTTTTTTTTAGTTTTACATGAAAATAACGACTTAGTCGTGTGTCGCATAAAAAAGTATATTTAGTTATTTTTAACTTATATAAAAAAAGAGTCTACTTTAAAAGCTACTTTTTGACAAATATAAGATAAGAAAAAAAGTAAATTAATTTGATTTGATTGGAAAGAAAAATAAATATATAATGCATATATATATAAAAATTAGAGCATACCTTGTATGAAAGGTTTATAGAGAGGTCGAAAGACCGAGCAGGGTCCCAAGATCATATTTATCTAACCAACATGCTATGTAATCGCACAACTTGGTGAGTCAACATTTTCAATGGACACTTTTAACCGAGGCAAGTGCAAGGATGAGCTACTTTCAAACATAGTTGAGTCATGCCATATTGCTATGGCGAATTAAGGACTCATTCATTCATGAGCCACAACCAACCCCATGGGATTTTCAAAAAACATTGATGGTGTGACTGAAGTCACAACCACCTTCCCCCACATTACGGATTTTAAAGCCTCTAAATGCCACCATCCCCACCAATGTGGGACTAAAGGTCTAAAAAAACACAATTACCTCGACCAACACAACCGAGTGACAACGGGGTGGTAGATGGTTGGTCGTCCCATAGGGGAGCAGACGGGGCCAAGTGGACGGGAAGGAGAGGAGTGTGCAGGGGTCCCTGCAGAGGCCTCCAAGTGGCACGCGAAGGAATGTGAGTGCTTTTGAAGGGGTCACTCAACATAGAATAGTTTTATATATTATTTTATAAATTTTAAACTATAGTATATAGTTTAGAATTAAACATTAGTGTTTATACTTTAAATTATAGTTTTTAGGTTATAGAATTTGTGAGCCTAGACTATTTATTTTGCTAAATTATATAGAATTTAAACTATAGTTTTAGAAATTTGAATGCAACCCTTAGTAATAAGGGATCTTTTTAAACATTGAAAAAAAAATGTTTTTCGAATAACAAATGTGAACAAGGCAATTTAGAGTTTTACCACACCTGGGGGCATAGAACTA
Source organism: Taxus wallichiana var. yunnanensis (assembly GCA_018340775.1). Classification (NCBI taxonomy): domain Eukaryota; kingdom Viridiplantae; phylum Streptophyta; class Pinopsida; order Cupressales; family Taxaceae; genus Taxus; species Taxus wallichiana. The sequence goes on along the minus strand of CM031237.1, from coordinate 635,435,478 downwards.
GTCCGGGCCAATAGGAAAATTTGAATTCCTAATTTCATGGAGTTGTGTCTCCCATAGGTCTTGAATTTAACCTTGATTTTTACCCCGTATTTATTTCTACTCGCACACATTTTTAAAAACTACAGAGAAATGATAAAATATTGCAATAAAAAAACATCCTTACCTTTACTTGCGTCCCTCCAAGTAACTTTTCCACGCCCAATATTTCACCTAAGTGTAACAATATTTACCTATGTGCAAAAAAACATGCAATGTATGTCCCGAAGGGGGAAGGGGTATTTATTTAATTTTTTCTAACCACCTAACTACCTAACCACCCAACCGACACATTGGATTGGTTTAAATTAATAAGGAATAATTATTTCTTCCCGCTTTGGTACTATGTTTGGATGAGGAAATTAATTAACCAATTGCAAAGTATATTTAATGTCAAACATTATAAACTATGTAATAAATAAATAATACACATAACACAAGATTTACGTGGAAAACACCAAAGGGAAACAACCAAGGTAAAAAGTGATTTTCCATTATGTGAGAAACAAATTATAGTCCAATAAATCTCCTTCCCTCATTTCTCTCCCAATTAAATCAACACGAGGTGAATTCACAATATGATCCAAGGTCATATTTATTTGACCCCGCGGTCACGAACCTTATTAAGTGACGGGTGTGATAAAATAGCACCCCGATTTAATATATTGATTAATTAATAATCAATTCAACATAAACAACTAAATTTATATTAAATAATTAAAAATATAACTATTCTTGATTATTCAATTATAAACTAAGGCTTAAAGGCACTAAATATTACATTCTAACATGTGAGATATGGTGTGCCGACACATGCACCTTTTCACTCCTTACGAGAGATATAACAATGACATTAGAGGATGTGTATCACATCCTATGATTGCCAATGATATGGGAGTGAGTCTCAATAATGCTCCTATGGGATACTTAGCGAAGATGAGAGAAGCTAGGAGATTCTTTACAAGGTCCCATGTCCATGTAGATTTTTCAAAGTGACTTTGGATGATAAAGTGCGATTTGGGGTTCCGCGTTTACGAAAATTCATTGCAATGGTTCTAGCTTATTTTGTGGTTGTGGATGGAGGTGGGGTAGCCATATCCTATAACATACATAAGATATGTGAGAGCATTGAGCAACATGGGACCTGTATGTGACTCCCAACTTTATAAATTAAAACATTTGATGCATATATATGATGAGATAATTTTTGTATATGACGTCTAATGTGTATTTTGTGGATGATTTGATTTGTATGATGTTTTCTAGTGCATTATTCAAGATAGTGATTTATTTTACGTTGTGATGATGTCATATAATATATTATACATGATGACAACATAGTTATGATAGTAGTATGATGAGGATTATAACATAGTGATGATAATAGTATGATGATAGCGATAAATGAATGTGGTATGATTATCAAATTGTACACATAACATATATAATAGCAAGAATGATGATATCTAGATAATAATTGATTATATGCTTGAAATTGTAGAGAGGAAAAATAAAGGATGACATACGTGTATAGATTAGACATGTAATCACATAATGATGAAGATCATATAACATCGATCTAGAAACAAGGTGACATCTATGCACCGGTGGCTCAAGTGATGTTAATGTAGAATCATGAGCATAGGTACCAATCATAAGCCCAAATTGATTGTAGCGATGCTAGGAATATGTGAATCATGTAGTGGTGAGAGGTTCTCCTTTAGGACCCGTTTAGCCTTGGATGAATAATAAGTGGAGCAATTGTCTCATGCGTAGTTGAAGTCAATGGAGGAATAGACAAAAAGATCTTCGGAGGACAAGGGGCGGTCAAAGTAACAAATTTTGGTGTTATGCATCGTGGCATGAGAGAATGTGATCAATCATAATGTCATGCATGAAAAATTAATGACACCCTTGTTCTCAAGCAACTTAAGATTAATATGAAGTGCATAACAATCATTGTCTCTATGTCCATTAATCCTATGAAAATTGTAAAATGGTTTGTTATTATGCCTCTGTAACTGATGATGAGGATGATTCTCAGTAAGGTAACCAAATCAATTTCTCATCAATCAAAGTGTGTAAAATATCATGAGGCCTAGCAAAATGTGAAAATTATAATGTCTCATGCTTACAAGGGGGAGTAAAGTGTGGTGGAGGTCTACGCAGAGGTGAATGAAAACAAGATGAATTACTATGAGCATGCCTATGTGGAGATGGGGAACGCAAAGGTGGTGTAATAGGAGGATTAGAAGATGTAATAGGTGGAGTAAGAGAATATCTAAAATCATGTGCAACAAAATGTACATTAATCATCTCTTGTTGTAAGTGAATAAATTTAAGACAAATAACTATAAAGGATTCACATGTGTCATATAATAAATTTATTTTAGAGAAAAATCAAGCCATGAAAAATATTGCATTTATAAATCAATGGGATGATAAAGTAAATGATGCATGCAAGATTTAAAACATAAAATATAATCAATAATAGGTTCATTCTTGCCTTTATGTAAAGAAGGTAAACACTCAAATGTAACTTTAGGACCATTATTAGAAATAAAACGTCTAAGAAATGCTTCTTCCATATCAAGATAAGTACTAATAGATCCACTAGTCAACCGATGAGACCAATTTGAAGCAATATTAGTAAGACTAATAAGGAATTCTTTTAGAAATAATATATCATTAAAATGTGAAGCCATAGCTAACCTAAAAGCTTTAAGATGCATGTAAGGATTACCCATTACATTAAAAAGTGTAAAAGTAGGAATGGTAAAACCCTTAGGAAAAGGTGAGTTATATATTTTCTTAGGAATAGGATTTCCATGGAGATAATTATTATCAGTACTAGCATTATAGGCCCTCCTCTCAAGGGTAAGAGTGTGAATCTTATTTTGTAAATAACCTACAACATGCATAAGATAAATAACTTACGGTGGATGGATGGCATAAACATTAAGAGGTTCATTGAGTGGTTGTATCTTTCCATTATGAGTATTCATGGGTACATTATTTGGTTGGAAGGTAATCTTAGGATCAGCTAATGGAGAACTAGTGTTAGGAATACTATGAGAGGGATAAAGAGAAATAGAATTTTGCACACTTTTATCAACAAGCCCATTAGAAGAAGGAATACAATCAACATGCACATTATCTTTATGATCATTACCATGTACACTATCCTTTTGAGCATCAAGAGTAGAAACACATGCATCATTAACCTTTGTAGATTCTAACACATCATGAGAAGAAGAATGAGTACTAACATCACCATGTTGCACACAAGTAGGAGAGGAAGAAAGATATGTATTTTGGGGCACAATTGTCAATGCACAAGTACCTTGTTGAGAAGAAAGAGAGGGAACATTAACATCATTATCAATAATGGGTGGAACCATGGGAGGAAAGGTCATCTATAACTATTTGTGCATAGGTAGGTGGGAATGCATAGAAGAAGAAACAAGGCTAGTACCATTTAGAATAACATCTACTTCAACATTAGAAGTATGAACTTTTTGTGTATGGTTATCACAAGCATCATCAACAAAACATTCCTCATATGAAAAATTAACTAAATCCTTTACACATATATCATTTATAGTACGAGAAACAATACCGTTATCACTATCACAAGTGGCCTCAATAGGTGGTATGAATGAAACATCAGGAAGAGGGGCTATGAGTTTTTTTATTAGAAAATGAAGGTCATTTGTATCCCTAGGGCCATATTCCTTATGATAAAATTTGGCTTCTTCTTGGGCATTGGAAAAATAGGGTTGAAGACCAATCATAGGTAAAGAATCATACTTGGGTGGAAGAGGCTTAGAAATATGATCACACAACGTATTTCAATAAGCCATTATAAATAAAAAAGTAAAGAAAATTAGGGATCTTATGACAATCTAGGGTTTGATCAATAAACGGGTTCACCAAATGATTTAACAAAAATTAAATCTTAATCAAAGAACCGGTGATCAATCAAATATATCAGAAACATACAATATACAAACATGTAACGATAAACAATTATGAGAGTGACTTAGTTGATATCTAGCTATTTGTATTGAATTTGGGATGGAATGATGGTGGAACAAGCTCAATATGGACTGTGCATGCTTCATCTGGGAGACAATGATCTATAGGTGTCTTTGGATAGTAACACTTAGAAGGGGACAATACCGCCCCGTGTTAGTGTTTGAAATGTACGCTAGTGTCTTGGTAGTGAGTGCGAATCCAATTCTTCTAGGATATGATATTATCTCCTTCACTTTACTTTGTGTCGCATCCACTTTGATGTAGGGTGTTTATGTCGCAGCCTATACTTGCAAAACAAACCCTAACTACCTACATAAGGCTCAAGCACACATTAGACTAAATAAATATACATGTGCTTTAGTCGACCGACCTCGGTGGGCACCCCAATGCGATTGTCACTAGATAATATACTAAATTTCAAACTCAATGTAGTTTTGGTGTGTGTGATAGAATCGTGTCCCTTGAAGCTAGGTTGCCCGTATACAAGTTGCACCCAAATAAAAAGAACTATTTTGCCCCAAGATAATGCATGTCATGGAATTCAGAATTTTCCCTTCCTATGCAGTGAATAAAGCAACCAAATTGTAGTCCTTAAGTGTTCCTTTTACCCAAGTAGTAGATAGAAAATAGTAACCCAATTTCCCCTTAGAATAGTTAGTAGGTTGTGTATATATATGACTCCTTTGTTTGAATTTCAACACTTAGTGACACTAAAGGTCGACCCTAAAAATGAATAAGAATTATAGAATATCCTAAATCAAGTGCTAAACGATAATTTGGAATATAAGCAAGAGTGGAAAAGAACGCCACGAAGGGACATTAGCACCCAAGCTAGTGTCCTTCTCGATCACTCACTGTCCCTAGGATAAGAAACATAAATTAGACCATGGACAAAGACATGTATATTTGTGACATGACCAAAAGTATAAATCCATAAATTATAAGACAAAGTCACAATCTAAATCAATAGAAGGACTATGAGCGGTGTCACTAGTGTTTATTTTTATCACTAAGGAATCATGCATATAACAACATACTAGAGGCATAATGTAATAATAATAAGTGCATAATTTTGTGTCTACACTAATTAAGAAAAATACTAATAAGTAGTGATGGCTTTAAATAAGAAATATAGTAACACACGATAGATACATAGATCTTGAACCACGTAATGATCAAAAACGGAAATATGCAAGCTTTTGAAAGTGAGATAAAGTAGATTAGGGTTAGTGTTAGAAATATTACATTTATGTGCGTGATTTGGAGGTTGAAAAAAGACCATGACTATAGATATGGGTTGTGTAAAGTGTTGTTAATTTCTTGTAAAATACGGAGTGCTAAAATCGAGTGTAGGGTAGATTTTTCTAAACCAATAAGAAACATCTAAGTCTTTCTAACTTTTTGGCTGATTTTTCCTCCGATGATCTGAGATGTATTTATATTTTGGCACCAAAGGTTTTTCTTTGGGTTTTGGCTATGTCATCAAAATTCAATGACTCGCATTTGTGACTAGATATGGCTTCTTCTTTATGAACACTCACTCTTTTAAAGACTTAAAAAATGGGTTGGTTTGGTTGGGCTAGAATGACCTCACCACACTCCTAGTGGTGTGATAAATGCTACACTATTTACAATACTCTTAACAGGATCAAGATGCACATAGTTCTCCCTCTTAGTGAATGTGTATAAATGTGCAATAAATAATGATTTGGCAAGACCCTAATAAGGCCTCTGGAAACTTGGAAATGATCTTTGGTGCAAGTTGTAGCATGTGAAAGTGAACTAAGGAAACAACATCAGATGTACTAAGATTTAATAACCTACGATGTTCTTCAAGAAGTGATAGTCAACGACAATCCTTCGAGTGCTTGGGTATAGGAGCCCCTAGATAACCAAATATTCTAGAGGTGTCCTTGATGAATAGGGTGTATGTGTTTTTATATATGGCTTATGCGAATGATTTATTTATTAATTGACCCTAAGTCGACCTTTTGGTCCTCGCTCTTTTGGTCCCCTTCGCTCCCTAACACTATTTTTTTTGAGTTTCATGCCTCCTTTGTTTGTATATCATACATGTTGTGTGTCAACTTGCATGTTGATATAGTCTTTATTTAAATTTTATGTAAATATTGGTGCATTAATACATTTAAGACAAAAGAGGACGATACAATAAATAGTTCAAGAGTTTTTTTACATGAGTGATATTGAAGGATAAAGACATATTTTGTTTTTGAAGCACCGATATACCAAAAGACTAGGCCAAACATCTACAAATTCATTTTAAACTATACTAGTTGTCACACGTGTAAAAGACAAGGCTTGGGACATGAGTTTTCTTACTTGACTTACATGAGTGTTAATCACAAATTTGTTGAAAACCTAGGGGCTTGACAATAATTTGGAGGTATAAAATATCCCCCCTTAAAATTCTCCTTTTTTAGTGGATTTTGTAAGGAGCTAGGCACAGGTTGGGGCTTATACATAAAGAGGCCAATTTCCCAATGACATGAGTGATGGAGATATTTTGAGTCGGGCTTTGGCACATTAAGAAACCGCACATCCACTTGTCAAGTTAGATTTTATTTTGGACATCTCATACCATTTATAATAGGATTCGATCATTTATTCATGGTACACAAATGGCTATAGTATCATATGAAAGTTGTCGATGTAATTTTGAGGTTTGAATCTTTTGAGACTTGTTTGCGAAGATATTTGCACTTATTTTATGATTCCATCTATTATTGTCATTTGTGAAATCACTTGAAATTGACTATTCTCCTTCCAAACCCCGATTATGTATTACTATTTCACCATTTTATGTTATTTCTACAATATTTAGAATTTATTACTATTATGCAACTAGATATACATACACTCATTAAAGATAAAGTAGGTTTGATTGTAATGAGTTGTGGTTTAGTGCATATATTGTTAATGTAAAATCTACTTTCTATATTTACAATTATAAATCAAAATTTATATGTTGAAATAGAAAAGTATTTCAATATAATCATAAAATAAATTTAAACTAAGAAAGATTTATTGGATTTCTAATTGTTTTAATTAAAAAAGAACAAAGAGCTAACTAAACATGCTCCTATACTTCAAAATGATATAATATATGATTAAACTAAAAGAAGAACAAAAACTAACTAGAACATTGATATTATAATTACTTGTAAATAAGCAAATCACTTAATTATGTCAAGGAGTTCTATAGTGAAGTGAGACTCTGTTGTGTTTGACATAGGACATCAAACGGAGGGGGGATTTAACTAGTTGTTAATGTACTTGCATCCTTTTAGCCGTCCATGTGGCATGTACATTGTTAGTTGTTTCAACACGCTTTTGGGCATTCATTGTCTTCTTCCTGGGCATTCATGCATCTATTTTCCGAATTTTGTTATTGCTTTGTAGTATAGGACAATAACAACTAAGTATAGGAAAATTCATTAGAGGATGAAGATGTACTTGTGTAGCACCCAATTCTCTCGCATACTCCCCAGAAAACAAAGATAAAAAAATCACTGAACTTGATCCTCACTCCACACAAAATTATCTTCCTTGAAAGCATTATCATTTGTGAGGAGTAAAGGACACAACCACTTGACATACAAACCCTTAAATCCCCCGAGAATACTCACCACATACCTGAGGCGCCCAACCAATTCGCAAGCCACTGTCGTGCATGGTTGCCTCATTCCACCGTCTACTCACACAAGAGGCCACAACCAAGGTTTTAGCGTTTAAATGCTTGAAAATCTCATGTATTACATCCACATTTTGTACAACATCCATATCAATCTTCTTCATGTTTTGGTATGAAAGGGTATGACTTGTCTCATATTTAGTGTGACAAAGATATAGTCTACCTAATTAGCTCTATCTAAGCCATGATATACGAGTATTGTTGTTTTCTTCATGAATTCCACAGCTACAATTGGCACAAATATTGGATTTTCTTATTTTCAATTTTGGTCCCTTCAATCGTAAATTGCACTCACACATTTAATGTTGAGTTTTGAACTTGGAACCTATTAGATTTTCCCATTTTTTATTTTGGCTCCTTTAACTAAGAATTGCACTCATGTGAATAATGCGAGTGAGATCCAAATGATTAAATGGAGTGCAAATAACAAATATTATTTGGGTGGGAACAACTTGAGCCATGGAATAGGGATGGGATATGCAGGTTTTTGATACCCACCTTTTTAATTCAAACTTTCCATTCATGTCTTCATTTTATGTAACAAATTATAGGTATTTAATTCCCACCTTTTTATTTCAAGCTTTAGTTTGCGTCTTCGTCTTATGTAAAAAATAAACACTTTAACAAATTAAATGTAGCATTGATGCTTTTAAAATTTGGAAAATGTAAACCATAACTAATGGCTACATTATATCATTATAAAATAGTTATAATTTATCCTTGGGGTGATCACTTGTTACTTATGCAATGAGCAATTATTGTATAATCGACTAAGATTTTATGTCATTCAAACTTAAATATAATCTTTATAATGTTTTACTTGTCAAATGTAAATAAAATTCTAATTAATCATAGACATGATCACCATATTTTGTATCTTCCCTAGACTCGCCCACATTTTTTGTTTGCATGCAATGTAGAATTCCCGTATTTACCATATGCAAGTTTCCCTATCTATAGGTGGTGACAAAGGATACTTTGTGATTCGATTAACCATAATGCCTCTAAACATGGTACACCAATGGGTGTCACTTGAAGACTTGTTAGCATTTTCATTTATTTAAATTGGCAGTATTGATCTAACACACCTTACTTTAATGTGTACTTCCCTCTCTCAAATCCCTTCCTCATCACCCCTCTTCGTCCTACAAATTTTCCCTCCCTCAAATATATCTTCTTCGACGCATCCCCTTCATTGTCTCCATTGCACCATATATTAAATTTTAAATGTCAATTATTACTTTAGCTAGCACTGACAATAATAGAAAAAATAATACTATGTCAGTGATACAGACACTCGATATATGCCAGAGTTAACAAGGTTGGGTCCATTATAATTTGGAAAATGCCTTCGGTATAATAAATTATGCTTACTTTGTATGATATAAATAAAATAACACATGGAAGAATAAACTTATACAAACTATAAATTTTAGGGATGATTTTATGATTCAAATTCCTTATGGATTCATTAGATTTCTTTTTATTTCTTTAAGTATAATTCACATGTAATTGGCTAATATGATTTTAATACGTTGAAAGGCATTTCCTAGTTGGATTGGAGGTTCCCTCTCTGACAAGTATTAGAGAATGGACGACCAACAAGCTGAGAGGGAGGACGTTGATGCACGAGCCGCTAAGGGTCGTTGATTTGCACTGAATTTTCTCCAGTTGACGGACAACATAGGTTTGACAATACATAACAACAATTGAAAGGCAATGAATTTAGCAGGAGTCTGTTTCTGTGTAAGAGACATTACAGAGGAGTGTTGTGCCGACATTTGGGGAATTCACTACGAGAGATTAGGGATTTCTCAAAGTAAGGAGCCCACATTTGGCTAGGTACGTTTGACACCACCAACGGCTGCTGCTGCTGCATATGACCGTGTCACTTTTAGAATGAGGGGAACATAAGCTCTGCTCAACTTTCCTCTGGACATATCATCCTACAATGAATGTTTTCCTTGGGTCGTGGAGTCCAAAAAAGAAATAAAGAAGACAAAGAAGATGAAGGTTATGGATTTCATTGTATTTAGGAATCCTCTCAAACTACTGCTATCACATATGTTAGAGAATAAACATTCAACAAGCTCGAAGGAGGACATTTGCGACAAATTGGTTTAACAATTTGATTTTTCTTCCTTCGGGATTGACAAGACATTCAAGTGTTTAATTTACACCTTTTTATTCTCGTCTTTCCATTCATGTATATGTCTTATTTGCCAAATTAAACGTCGTCTAATCAATGACCTTAATGTTGTAAAAAAATAGTAGTAAAATGCGATTTGTGAGACATTCAAGTATTTAATTTGCATCTTTTCATTTCTAGCTTTCCATTCATGTATATGTCTTATTTGCCAAACTAAACATCACCCAATTGATGACCTTAACACTATAAAAGAAAAAAATAACAAAATTTGATTGAGAGAAAATCTACTTGTTGGTCATATGACCAACCATTGGAGGGGCTCAATAATCGATGATTGTTCATCCAAACCCTGTTTCCTTGCAATTACTCGAGCTAAAAACGAAAAGGGGGCCTACAAAGTGCTAAAAGAAGCACACAATGGGGTTACGTTTCAAACCTCAAACCTATTGGATTTTCCCCCTTTTTAATTTTGGCCCCTTTAATCACATATTGCATTGATATGAATATTGCAAGTGAGATTGAATGATAAAGTGAAGCACTGATAACAGATATTTTTAAGTAGGGACACTCCAAGCCATGGAATAGGTGTGGGACATGCAGGTATTTTATTCCCACCTTTCTATTTCCAATTTTCCATTCATGTCTTTGTCTTATCTAACAAATTAAACTCTATCCAATCGATAACCTTGATGTTGAAAAAATGAAAATAAAATAAAAACAAGAATCCCATTTTATAGAGGTTATTGTCTTTGCCACCATTGCTAGACAACCCATGGTGCATGCCAAGAATGGTTCTCGATAGTGCCCATGAGATGGAGACAATAATGTGGAGCACGATAAAAATAACAAAGCCCATTTTATGTCGGTAGTCGTTCATGGACCTCAGTATCAATACTGTTGATGAATAAAACCATAATCGTTACCCTAATAGCTAGAGACCCCCTGATCACAATTGTGCATGAAATCACTACCTTGAATTCTAGGTCTACTACACATATCCCTGTCTCTAAAGTGTCCTAGCAAGACACACATGCAAATTCCCCTTACATTTATGTGAGTTCTAACTAACCAAAAACACAAGGCCTGAAATTACAAACAACTATTGACAATGTCAGTATTGATTAACCACTCCTTGGCTTCTAAGATATCTCCAAAATATGTTGCCTTGATGCCTTTCACACTACAACCTCTTTCTCCTTCTAATGATTGACAAAAATGACTTGTGGTTGTAGGAAAGAAGAGTTTCACCCTTCTTCCTCTCTACTTGTTTTGGTCCTCCCAGTTTTACTTCTTCAATATATCCCCTTTGGCGTTTCCATCACACATTTGACATGCAATTGCTAGTATAATAGAAAATTCGTCGGTGGCTCCTCTAAAAACAATGAAAGCAAACAACAATGTATTACGGAGTAAGTAGATGGTTATTTTATGTATTAGATCTGTTGATTTTGTTTACTAGTAAACAACAAACACATTAAAAGAATTAATTTTTTTGTGACGAGCAATTTGTATGACAGACCGTCAATTTTAACATGGGGTCCACAATGAAGACGGCATCAAATTTGAATTGGGAATCTCCCAGTAGAAATCCAAAAAGTGCGCTCAAACATCCTTCGACTGCTATGCCCGATTAATGCCATTCCCAACATTCTCTTCTATACTACAGGAACAGGAACAGGAACAGGTATTGTATTGGGTCTGTAACAATATATGATCTGCAGCAATGGCGAATAGAGGCAGCAGTGCTACTCGGTACGAAAGGCAATCATCTACTCCATTCGATGGACGTTCCTCCGTCTCCTCCCAACGTTCAGACAGCTCAGGTGAACGAAGGGTTTCTTCTGTCAAACGCCTGGTAAACAGATACTCCTCCCCTGTTCAACCAAAAACAAAACCCCTTCTTCATCTAGGAAGGAGCCCTCCTCTTCCATTGTCAACACCAAATCTTATATTTCTCCCGCCCATTCCAAAGCGAAGCCTGATTGCCACAACATGACTTCTCTCGTCAAGAAATTTATGGACTCCAAGAAACTCGTGCCTCCCAATGCCAACACTCTCGTCATCCCTGCGGATTTCATTGCACAGGATCTCAAGAAAACCTCGACAAAGCCCACCAAATTCAAAAGCTTGCAGGAAAAATTGCTGCATAAAGTCTCAGGGAAGTCCGCCGGGAGCCATTCTCATAAGAAAATGTTGACCGACTCTAAGCCCACTCGTCCTCTGTCTCTGGTGCTTAAAAGTGAAGAGGAACTTTTGCAGCAGAATAGAGAGCACCGAGTTGAAATAGACGAGCTGCAGAGTATGCTTGCAGCTAAGAATGCAGAGGTCAGCTCTTTTCCCCGCTTTCTTTTCTTGTATAATATTTATTAGATGATCATATCCGTTTATCTTGGGCGTTAATGGGTAGATTAAAATCTAGACGACCCTTTATGCATTTTGACGAAGTGGGTTGGGCTTTAAGGCTAGTATGGAACATTTTTGCTGCACCCGAGCCATTTATAACTCAAGCCAGTGGGCCACAGTTTTATTTCTTGATGAAAAGGGTATGAATCCCATAATCTCAAAGTACAACCATTCTGCTCTATCAACAACATTGACAGTAAACAACATACAATTCATGGTTGACATGGTTTTTTTTTTGACATTCACTTTCTTAACATTCTATATACACGTATGAATGCAGAAAGGTTTTAAGGAAAATACTGTATTTTGAAAATTTGATTGTGATAAGGTGGTCCTCTAGCAATAACGGATCGGACAAATTTCCAGACTGTAGTTGATGTGCATAGGAGCACATGTACTCTATTCAGTAAAATGGGATGATAGTGTTGCTTATCATTTGCTGTGTATCCAGCACAGCCTAGGAAGATTGCCCCATACCAGGTTGATGGTCACCAAAATAAAGTAAAGAATGCAGCTGTTTATTCTATTTTTTTAATGGTACATGGGCTTTTTTAATTGCTGTTTGTAAATTTTGAACTTAATAGAGTTGCATTTTTCTACACTTTGGAAAACTTGTCTGAATTTGAAGTTATTTGTTTCTGCTTAGAATTGATTTCCTTGCAATTGAGCAGGTGGAGGGATTACGAAGTTTGGGCATAATGCTGAAGGAATTGTGTTCAAAACAACAAGATGAGATAAAAGCACTTAAAAGTTCATTTCCAGCTAATAGGAAAGACTCTTTCCGCTTGCACGAGCTTCTGGAGAAACAGGGAACAGAGCTCAAGCAGGCTCGCCTTGTTATCCCCACTCTTCAAGAGCAGGTGACCTCTCTCACAGCACAGCTCAAATCCCTTGCAGAAGGCCTTGCTGAGGTAGGCTTGTTTTGTTGCTCAGAAACAATGGAAACATTGTTTTCTATCACTATTTGCTACTTATGTTGCCTGCCCACTTTGAGTGTGCGCTATGATCATTTGTTTTTTTTTTTTAAATTTTCCGTTTGCCACCTTATTTTCCTTGAGACATCAATTTGTTTTTGTTGTATTTATGGTTTAAAATTGGAAAATATTTTTCAATGTAAGTTTGATCAGACAATCATGTTTTCCTGTTATTGCATCCATTGATTTCTCTCATCTGTTCAATAGTCTGTAATGTCCTAACCTGCTTAATTTTCTTAGGAAAGAGGAGTAAATAAATTAAGAAAGATAGTTCACATCCCAGAGTAATTTTTATATGTGATTCAATAGTCTTCATAAATCTGACGATTATTTCAAAACTGGGTATAGAATGTTTGAGTAGAATCCTAACAGAAGCTCTTTTGCAATCTGTACTGCAAAGTGCAATGTATTTCTAGGAATTACAGAGCTTCACTTTCAGCTGTTTGCCTAAATTTGAGGACTTGACCTGATGGATAAGAAAGTCAGGTTTAACTAATCACAATAAAAACAAAACCTTGCTCTTGCATTCACTGGTTCACTAAGTTGTGCTAGTTTGTGTAACCTCCCTGCTAGAACAAAAGAGAAAAGTACTTCATAGATGACAGATTGCAAGAATTATTATCTACGTGGCTGTATTGTAGCATTTTGCACGGCCTCAAGGATAATAGGCACAAAAAGGTGAATATCTTGAGAAGTTGTGATTTAGAGATGTTTCAAAGATGACGGAATACAAGCATTATGAGCCATGCAGTTTTATTGTAGCAGCTTGTGATACTGCAAGGATAAAACCCATAAAAGGTAGATCTCATGAGAAATCAAGAATTAGAGCTGCCATTATACACAGTAATGTGGGTCAAAGACTTAAAACAGTGTGCTCGATCAAGTTGCATTGCAGTATGTTTGATCTAGTGAATGTAATAGGTCTTATGTGCTCTGATCTTTATTTTGTAGATTAATTTCTTAAAGAGATTTGGATTTGAGATATGTTTGTGGGTTTGTTGCGAGAATTAACTTGTTGGTCTGCTAAACTATTACTGGATGCAAAATCAATATTACAGTATATGCACTCTCTTTTATTTCAAAGCTATTGAGTTCTGAGCAATAAAATATATTACCCTGGATTCTTTTCTCAAAAACATTTGGTTTTTCCCATTGTAATTGTGCTCAGTCTAAACATTGTGTATTTCTACAGTTGACGCAGTAACGTTGGCCTTTAAGATTGTAACTACAATCAAAACTTCTGCTCATGAAAAATTTACAAAATGTTCCTTTTATAAAATTTGAGATTATGAACCCAGAGTGGTTTTGATCCTTATGAATTTGTGTTACACATTAATAACCATAGTTACCAAGTCCGGCTGGATCTGCACAAAATCCGGCTGGATCCGGATTTTTCAGCTGACCCGGATAAATTCTATTTGGGTCGGCCCTAATTTAGGATTTTTATTTTTTTATTTTTAAATTTTCTGTAGTTTTCTGGAAAAACAGTCAACTATCAACCTTATATATTAAAAAATATAACATTTTACATTACATTATTAAATTTTTTCATTGTATTTGTCAAATTTTCATATTTATAAAATTCAACTCATATATATTTCGGACCGGATTTTTCTGAACTTTTTCAAGAATTCCAGATTTCAGATTTTTTTGCCCTCCCGAACAGATCCGGATTTCGGACCTGGTAACTATGTTAATAACCTTTCAAGTTCTAAAAATGATTAAGTTGTTTTACAGAGAACAAATCAAGTGTTACAATTATATTTATACATATTCAAATTTAGCACATCCCGTGCTCTGATATACATGCAAAGCTAAGGCTTCTAGAGCCTAATTGTCAAGAATAAGGAGAAACAATAATTATCAAGATTAAAGTGAAAAATTGGGGGTATTGTTGTTTGGAAATGAAAGTCGCAAATAGAATAGAAAGAAGTAAAATTTTGCTTTGTCCCAGTTCCGCCTATGTTTTTATCTAATGCTAAAAGTTGAGTAATCACTTCTGCATAGCATGCAATAACATAATGCTATATCCCCAACTATTATATTAAATAAATTACTTTATAAATAATTAATACAATTAGTTCTTGATGATTCGGGTACAATCATTCGAATGGGGATGATATTATCATATCTTTATGCATTAGGTAAATTTTATATTCCCCCTGGTTCTGCGCCAAATGGTATTAAAATATATTTATTTCAAGTTTGTGCCTAACTTGAATTATGTTTTGATTCTTTGAATATCGTAATTAAAATCGAGGTAACAACCAAGCCATACATTGATTTTTTTATGCTGTTTTTTTATATATCCTTGTAGAGACAAAGGAGCAGAGCTGCTGTACCTATTTGCATCAGTTTGGTATCAAATCCATAGCCATAGTTACTAGGTTTATGACTCAGAGGGGACTTTAGACGAACTGGGGAAGGAGAGGAACGAGAAATGCAAGCGGCACGATAGATACTAGGGATGAGTTGCTTAGGAGAACAGAAGCACTTGAGAATAGGTTGCTGCAAGATGATTCAGAAGAGGAGCAAATGATCTAGGGAGCACAGATTTGAGCAACCAATCCAATAGAAAGGCCTATCAAAGCCATAACAAAACAGAACACCGAAGTGAGGAGGAAGGTGACAAAATTTCAGGGAGGTTTAGAGCACGACGCTCTACTTGATTGGAATCAAGAGTTGGACCAATATTTTGATTTGGAAAATGTTCTTGAGGATAAAGTTTTTCACACCAAAAATGAAATCTCATGCAGCCCCATGATGGGTCAAATTGCAGAAGGAAAGGAGGCAAGGTGAGAAAAGATAAGAATTTGGCCAAAGATGCTCAAGCAATTGAAGTTTAATTGTTTTGCCTTTAGATACCAATATGGCTGAAATTGTATAAGCAGTTTCAAAATTTTAGGCAAAAGGAATTCTGTTCAAGAGTATACTGAGCAGTTCATGAAGTTACAGATTAGAGTTGATCTGAAAGAAGATGAAGAGAAACCAACTCTAGATATCTAAATGGACTTTCAACTCGAGGATTCATTTTGTTAATGAAGCTTTTCAATATGCCTTGAAAGTAGTAAAAAAATGTAATAGGAATAGAGGCAAGGAAATGTTTAGGAGAGGCAACCATAATCAAACAAGGGGAGAGCAAGTTCACCTAGACTACCAAGAAAACATGGTCAAAGGGGAAGGGAAGAAAGAATGCACCGAGGGATCGTACTAGAACCTCGAGAATGTGGTGAATATAGAAGCGGATTTAGAGGAAGCAAATGTGGACAACCGTTTAGATTTAGTAGATCCCCAATGTGCCACATGTGTAATGGTGATCATAAAGTATTTGGTTGTCCTCAAAACCCCCAATCAAAATTGGAATTCAATTGTTCAAGAGGAAGTACAATCAATTGCACAAATTGAAGTCAAGACTGGAAAATCCCATGCTTCAAAGAACACCACCAATGGGAAATCGAGAATCCCAAGAAGTTGATTGGATAAGGACGAATGTGTTTTGAACAAGTTGCGGGTGTCAAGGGAAGGTATGTAAGGTTGTTTTCAAATAAGCACTTGTGGCTTATTTGGACAATTTGCTTCAAGTTTAGACTAAGGTGGCCTCAAATTCTTCCAAGCTTGCTCAATTTATTGCCTCCTAACTCTTCCAATAGAATCAAAGGGACTTAGCCATTTTCTACCTTGTAGCAAGCCACGCAACACTCAAGGCGGCGGTGCAACATTGGCAGGTTGCGTAATGGAAAAGGAAGGCCAAGATTAGGGAAGGGGCCTCGAGATTATATTTGACAACCCCGTGGTTGTCAATTGCGCATAACGACATGGGGATCTCTAAATGCTCATATCTTTTGATCCAAGTCACCAAATAAGACAAAATTGGCACCTTTGGAAAAGTCTTAAAGAGCACTACACGTTAAAAGTAGTTTTGGATTGTGATCAAGTGTATTTTTGAGCCTAAACGTGGACAAAGGATCCACATCCATTTTCAGATCTGGGTTTTGCAACACATTTTGGGGCTCAGTTTTTTGTTCGTATCTTTTGATCCAGAGGTCCATTTCACTCGCATGTGGTCCTGTTAGAAAGGGCATGAAAAGGGATTTGTTTTGGGTATAATTTTTTAGATGATGGTTGAGGATGATATTTTTAACAAAATTTCGGGCTCTTTTTAGTCCTTTTTCTCTTTCAAATGGTGCCTAGATCAGTTACAAATGTTTTAGCAACTCTAACCACCAGCATTGAACTTTGTCCTATGTAACCCCTTTTTCGATGATTTGACTTTGCATAGTCCAAGAAATCTTTGGCGCCCATGCTTGGTTTGCACACTTGAATGCTGATTGGTCCTTGGTAGTTGAAGAAGTGAGTGATCTTTTTGATTTTGGATTTCCTCTCTCATGTTTTCTTCTTATATAAATGTAACTTAATTTTAATTGAAATGGATCCTTTTCTGAATGCAAGGTTATGCTTCCCTTTTGTGTGGCCAAGCATTCTGAGCTGCAAGTTTTTGTGTTGATTTTGCACAATGCACTTAGTGCCTTCACCATTATTGTAATAGATTGTGCATGTTCCAATTGCTGATATCTTGTTATTGTGGCTCCCCTTCTGCTCTTTAACTTGTGTTATTGTGTTCTTGCCTTCCTATTTTGTTATGGCATGACGTGTGTAAGTTATATTTGTATGATTTCAATCTTTTGTGTCATTTATGCAGAATCAAACTTTGGCAAAATTGCAGAGTTGAATGTGAATTGTTTCTACTCTCTTGGCATTGCATTTGTCCCTCTCATTCTTCATCTCAAGGAGAGAATCCACTTTTAGTTTGGTGCATCACCTTATCTTTCATTTAGTATTTTATATTTCTGAACCTTGGTCCATTGGAAATCTTAGATTAGAACTAGTTAGTAGTAGATTATAGTGCTGGTTAGATTAGTTGCAGTGAACTGGAGTTGAAGGAACCGACCTTTCCTTTGGAGATTGACCTTAAAGGAGCCATCATCCCGCACTTTGAAGGTCACTCAATGTTACATTGAGGTTTTGAGCCTAGCTTCAACAAAGGGTGCAATCTCAAGCGACAACAATTGTCATTGATAGTAGTTCTTAGGTTGTCATTGATAGTTGTTCTTAGGTTATCATTGATATTAGTTCTTTAGACAACTTGGTAAGCACCGAAATGGTTAGAAAATTGAATCTTGCTTGCTTTTCAAATCCAATTCAATTTCGAATTTCATGGTTATAAAGGGGCCAAAAGTTGTTAGTAAATCAATCATGTTATGTCTCATTCAATATTGGACTATAGGAGGATTGAGTATTATGTGATGTAGTCCCTATGGACGGTTGCCACTTGTTATGAAGGCGGTGGCAATACGATAGGAATTCAATACATGACGGGGAAGATATTACTTATGAAGTACATTGTGGTGGCAAATGGAATCTCTTAAAATCCTTAAGAGAAGACCATGATTATGTAAGTTCTGCACTTTCTCTTGTACTTTTGGGTCAAAAAGATTTTTACAAGTAGCCAAAGAAGAGGAAATTTGTTATCTATCGTATCCTAGGGAAGAAGCCAAGCCCATCCAATCAAAGTGTAAGAGTTATTGAAGGAGTTCATTGATATTATAACTATACAATTGCTAGTGGCACTACCACCCTCAATGGGGATTGCTCATTAGATCAATCTTGTTCCAGGTGCTATACTTTTGAACAAAGCTTCTTATAGGCTAACTTCTCTAGAAAACGAAATTTATACATTAAGACCAAGTCATAAAATTCCAAAAGCTAAAATCACACTTGGAAGGGTATGCTTGCAACCACATCTCATTGCACAACCACAAAGAATGCTTACAAATTATCCTCTCTTTCAAGCTAATACCACTAAAATAAAGGGTCATATCATTATGCATAAATGTACAATAGAACATAGGGTAAATGCGGGATAATGGGGAAAAGAGGAGGTTCTTAAGTGAGTACTTTTTCTTTTCTTTTAAAAAACAATATCTAAACTTGGAGAGATTTTAGAGACACTTTGTAAGCGGATGAATTGTGGCATTTTTAATCTAGTTTCTCAATGTATAATTCTCTTCAATACCCATATGAGAAAAGTATGTAAAATTGAAGCATTTATGACAATGACATGGTGATTTTTGTGAAAACATAATAAAAATATATATGTATGAAGATACTTTGTTGGAGCAAATGAATGAATCTTGTATGAAATTGCATATAATGATTGAGAAAATGTTGAGGATTGTTGAGAATATATATATTTTAATTTTTTATTAATATTTTAAAAAGTTTAAAATTACAAGTCAAGAAAGTTGGAAAAATAATATTACAAGTGTATAGACAACTTTTTGACCTTTATTAATTTAAAAAAGAAAAAACATAGCCAATAATGTGTAAATTGTTGAGTATAGGTTTTATAAGAAGTTGTTTAATTGTCGAAAAACTATTAAACTATTTAATGCTATTATGAAGCATAAGGAGCTATGTTATGTAGAAATTAAGTTATAATTAAAATAATGATTTAATGTTTACAAAACCTATATATTTGAAAGTTATGTTCTCTCATCTACAAACCCATATAATTCTTTTTAGAAAATAAATAAAATTGACGAATTACATGTGTCCATGAAGATAGATAAATCTTATAAATTTAGCAAAAAATATGTTGATTGGTCTAGTGCAGACCCAAGACTTAGGTTTAGATCCTTCAAGCCAAAAACCATGGTTGTTTCGGAGGAAACAAGTCAACTTTAAAATAAAGTAAAATAAGGGGCGTAGGACCTTTGTAGTGCAGAGGTAGCATGCCCTTTGTATTGTGTTTTTGGATGGAAACGTTTTTAGTTTAAACACAAAGGGCAGGTGCCTTTTGTATTGTGTTTTCCAAGGGAAATATTTGTAGTTTAAATTCAAGCAATGCAAAGGGCGTGCATCCTATTCAATTTTGTTTGCCTTAATTTTTTGGTTTGTATGGTGGTTCATATTTAGTAAAATAAATTTCAAGTATAAGGATTTTATTTTACTAAATATAACAAATTAGGCCTATTCTGCATCTTCAAGAATGGGTTTCGAGTTGTAGGTATTAGTATTTAGGAAATGTTTTTCATATTTCAATCTGGTTAGTACTTAGTTTTTAGGATTTAAGGATCAATTCATGGTTTTTAGGGTATAAGTTTTGGACTCGATGCATATTTTGGATGAAGTAATGGTCATTTTGTAGGTTTTGGAGCCATTTGGATTGATTGTTGGCCTTTTAAATGCAACCAATTAGATTGTGCTATCCTAAAACCAACCAATCTTACACTAACATAGGTTATTTATGACCAATTACGAGCGATTAAGGTCAATAACAGTGCAATTATCTCCAAACCAAACAATTTTGTACGATCAAGGGCTAATTACAACCTACTACCAATTAAGATGAATTAAATGTGTTAATAAGGTCGAGTTAGGGGAATTTGAGCCTTGTGAACTGATTGAGAGCACATAATGTGATTTGGGGTTCAATTTTCTCCATTTGAGTCTGCGATTGATCCAATTTCTTATTTGATTCAATGAAGGACATAACTTGGGGAAATTGAGCCACATGAACTAATTTTGAACACAATGTGATTTAGTACTCAATTTTACCTAGTTGAGTTATTGAATGAATTACTCAATTTGTCCAATGAGAGATGTCATTTGGGCCAATCAAGTCCTATGAGCTTAATTGTGACCACATAAAGTGATTTGGGGATTGATTTTCCCCAATTGGGCACTAATTTAACCAATTACTCTATTTGTTCAATAAAGGATGCAATTTTTTCCAATCAAGTGATTTGAGGCCCAAGAAGATACTAGGTTGGTAAGACCTAAATAAGAATCTAGATGTCTTATATGCATAAACGTATTAAAAATGATAAAGGCCAAAGAGTTATCAAAGTGCTTGTGCGATAATAGAAGAAACAAAGAAGACAATTAACATGAGATTTAAAATCGTGACATAAAGTTATATTATGCAAGTATTGTACAAGATCCGAGAGGTCAAATTTAATATGTTTACGTACTACCTATTCTCTAGTCACTAATCTACCAACTACAAAGAATAGTTAGTGCCTTAATATACAAAGGAGGAAGACAAAGTGTTTGTTAGACCATTACATTGGTTAGTGATAACCGTTTCATAATTAATCATTTGAATATCATATTTAGTTGACAATACTTTGTGGAGTTGCAAGCACAATACAAAGTGTTGACATAACACGAGTTATGCAACATCATAGAGTAGTTAGGACCTCGTGGTATGCACACATGTGTGTGATATGATGTTGAAGCCACTGGTGAAGTCAAATAATCATGTGGAGTGATGTCATGGTGCCTCGAATTATTTGATGTCTTGGATCCTCATAGATGAATTGTCCCTCCTTAAAGAGTGATGGCACCCATTGCTTGCAATTGTGGGAGAAGAGGTGGAGAGTTTCCACAACTTGAGCTTCTTGAACCATTTTTCTTGAGAAGGCATTTGACCTACTTTGACGATCTTGAAGATGGGGATGTCTTGTCATGTCCATTCAACCTTGGCATCAATGATTTGATCCATTTTTGTTAGTTTGATAAAGTCAATATTGATTTCGATTGTTAAAGAGTCTTTGCAATTGTTTGTCGTGTCCAACAAAGGTGGAAAGTAGTGGCACAAGAGTTCCACGTTAAAGAATAGATTCAACCCGAGGTAGGAAGGAAGAATAAGCTCAAAAGCATTATCTCCTACTTGCTTGGTGATGGTATAGGGCCCATACCAAAAGGACAAAGTTTATGGTAAGGCCTACTCAATCTTTTCTTTTGCAGGTGAATCACGCTCGATCACCAACCCGAAGGTATTCAACGTGTGGTGTTTGTCTTGGCACTACTTGTACTTAGTGTTTGATTGTTGCAAAATGTGCTATATGTGCCCAATGAACTCAACAACTTTGTTAACTTCCTTTTGAGTTGAAGAAGTTGTTAGTGTTGATTGAGTGTGAAATGACATTAAGTTGCATTTATGTTTTGGGGTTTCTATATTCTTGCTTTAATTTAACATAAATAACAAAGCTCGATTGATTTCTTCGAACACAACCACCTAACCTACAAGATCAACTCAAGGTATGGTTGATTGAGGGCCCCTATCCATTTATGGGGTACCCGACCCCTATCAATATATGAGGTTGAGCCCGAACCCTCTCATGATGAAGGAGGGGGCCTTAGGCCTATACTTATGTCACACGTGTATAAGGCTCTTGGAGTGCTTGAGTCGCATGGGCTCATGATGTGAGTTTGCTTTGCATTTGAAAGCTTCTAACCTAGTTAGATACATATCCGTCAAATACAATAGCGTTATAAGCTTAGTAAGGGTCGAGCAACTTTCTCCTCGGTCCATTGTGTAGACACATAATCACGCACTTTGGGTAATTATCTAGTCTCGATTACATACTACTATTCATATGATTCCTAAGTAAGAAAAGTACTAATTAACCCATGTCTTTGGCCACCTTTCTTTGTTTTATCTTGCTACTTTCATGTTGCACCCGACTTGCTCGGTTGTCTTTTACTCCAAAGTGCCAGCTAGAACACCAGCGCCAGGCGCCCTTGTCCCCTCTAGGCGCTCTTGTCCCCTTTATACTTTACTCTCACTTTTTGGGTCCTTTCTAGCCGTTTGAGCATCTTATCTTTTTGGTAGTTGGCCTTTTCGGGTTAATTACAAAATTCAAGTGAAGGAATCATATAAATATAAAGTTATGTGATCATAATAAGGGACCAAACACTAAGCACTATTTATCACCACCTAAGGTTGCATCCATCAAAGCATCTAAGAGCTCCATTGCATCCATCTAGCTCCATCACAAGGGACATAAGGGCTGGTTTTCTACATCACACTTCATAGGAGGGAAGTTCATTCTATTCCATGCACACATTTACTACATTCTACATCTAGCTACTTGCTCGCTATTCCAAGTGCGACATGCATAAGAGCAACCTAGGGCACAATTCCACACACACACAAAACTACATTGGGTATGAGATGTAGTGCAACACTTAGTAATAAGTCCATCATTGTGGCAACTGAGGATAGTCCGACCCCTCATTTTACATCTTTCTTTTTTAGGATTTGATGTCTATTTGAGGGTTTTGCGATCTATTCTTTATTGCAAGTTTATAACGACCTCGACAATCATTGTGCGAATTCGTAGCAACAAAAGACAAGCATCAACGAACATCTTGCGACCCTGAGAATTTGGGTTTCGAGCAATTCGCAAACCTGGGCCCCGAAACAGCCTAGAGCGCTGTGGGCGCCTTGTCCCTCTCCAGACGCCCTAGTCTAGCCTCCTTCTCCGGATCTGCAATTTTACAAGCTCCTATGTGACGGTTAGTGCTTCACATTTCTCTATTTTCCAGCTCTATGCACTTTCTAGAACTCGACGAAATCAACTAAGGCATCTTACCCTTCTTTGCACATTAGGGTTTCATTATTTATTGCTTAGTTGCTTGGGTATATTTTTGTATTTCATTGTCATTTATTTATTGCTCTTTATAACATTCGATTAGGCATATAAATTACATATTTAGCTTAATCACATTAACAAATCAAATGTTTTGACCTTGACTTCCATCAAGGTAGTTGGGTCATATATATAATTAGAGTAGTTAGGTGAGCACCCCACCTCTACCCCCATATATATAGAGGGGGCTACTATATGGGAAATTAGACATGTGTAACGCACCCAAGAGGGTGTGGGAAACTTAATTGAAATCGATGTCGATAATGCTCAATTACCCTAATTGAATGTCCCATGTAATCATTTGAGTGATTAGTTATACAAGGGCACACAATTAGGGAAAATCGAGTTCAAACTGACATTAGGTAGTTAGAATTATGATTAGGGGCTCGTTACGTCCCCAATTAAGTACCCTGTGTAACCAATCGAGTGATTGGAAGCATGGATGTAGGAAATTATGACAATTAATTTGATTTTGGGCAAATTGATGTGTGCACCCTACTCATTTGATTTTGGGCTTGAGTTTCCATAATTGCATGTCCCGTTCAACCAATTATTTGATTGTTTCCCAAGGGCACTCAATTAGGGAAAATATTAATTCCTAGCTGTAATTACAATGAGTCTAATTTCATTTTGGGCTTGATTTTCTCTAATTGTGTGCCCTTGTGCAATTGGTTGCATGGGGCACTCAATTAGGACATATCGAGCACCCTAAGCATAATTGTGATAGCTTAATGTCATTTTAGGCATGATCTGCCTTGGTCAGCATTCCTCGTGCAACCAATCACTTAATGTTTTGCATAAAACACTCACTTAGGGCATGCATCGAGCCCCCTTAAAATAATTATGACAACTTAATGTCATTTTAAGCTTGATTTTCCCTATTGTATGCCTGTGTAGCCCTCGCTTGATTGGTTACATAGAGCACTCAATTAGGGAATATTGATCACTACAAGTGTAATTACAATAATCTAATGTCTTTTGAAGCTTGATTTTCCCTAATTGTGTGCCTTGTGTAGCCAATTGCTCGATTGTTGCATAAAACACTCAATCATAGAATATTGATCCCCCTAAGTGTAAGTATCATATCCTAATGTTTTTTTGAGTTTTGATTTGCACTAATTGTGTGCCCTCCCGGAACTAATCACTCGTTTGATTGTATGGGAACTCAATTAAGGCATATCGAGCCCCCTAAATGTATTTGTAATAACCTAATGTCATTCGGGCTTGATTTTCTTTAATTGCATACCCTTGAGCAACTAATCGCTCGATTGATTGCACAAGATACTCATTTAGGGCATATTGAGGCCCTTAAACATAATTACAATAACCTAATGTCACTTCGAGCTCGATTTGACTTAATTGCATGCTCTATGCAGCCAATCACTTGATTGGTTATATAGGGCACTCGATAGGGTATATTCAGCCTCGTAAGAGTAATTGCGATAACCTAATGACATTTTGGCTTGATTTGCTCCAATTGCATGTCGTTGTGCATCCAATCGCTTGATTCGTTAAATGGGCACTCAATTAGGGCATATCAAGTCGCCTAAACACAATTACGCAACAACCTAATGTCGACATTGACATAATCGGACCTAAACTTGTGGGCCTTGATCAATTTTCTTCGCTAACTAGATGATTGAGCTATATGGTATGTTTTGATTGGATGAAGATGCACCCATAAGTGATTGTTTGCAAAACCAAATGTATCAAAGTGACGATGTTTGATCGAGTTGAGGAATCTTTTCAAGGGTATGTTTGTTTACGAAGTCATATTTACTTCTCCCGCTAGATTCTATAAAGAGAGGAGCGATGGATGTGTCAAGTATCTAGACACGTTGAAAAACACTTATAATATCGAAGAACATCTTGAAAGATCATAAAGTAAGAGTAGTGAGATTGAGAAGTAAGAAAGTGCTTCTGAAGCGAATCAGTGAGTAGTTAAGGTAATTGTAAATCTCTATTGTCCAAGTATTTGGGTCTAGATTTGTAGAAGCCTTGTGAGTTAGAAAGCGTAGCTAGGGTAGATCCAAGGATTGAAATTATTTTTTTGGGTACGAGTTTGTCAAAAGATTGTGGTAGAGTGGAAATGTAATGTGCCTTAGTCTATAATATTTTCCTTAGTAATAAAAGAAGATTTTATTGTTTCATCAAGTTGTGTTGGCATCGACTTTGGTAAAATTTGCACGGTCTAAGGCAACCATTAGTTGGGATCCTCAACCGTGATTGCATCATCTTTGCACACCTCTACCACACGCAATCCTTTTCAAGTTTGTTAGGGCTTAACCTATGGTGCCCATAGATATAACTTTTCTTACACCTCCATCAATAGTAGCAACTTCTTTAGCTTAAAAGGAAGTTGACAAAGCTGTTAAGTTCATCGAGCAATGAGCACATCTAGCACATTTTGTAGCAAGAAAACACTAAGTACAAACAACGCCACAAACACCACACACCTTACATCTTCCATGTTAGTGATTAGGTATGGCTTAACTTATAGAAGGAAAGATTGACTAGACCTTATTGCCGCACACCTTCTAGGTTGGTGATTAGGTATGGCTCCACCTATAGAAAAAAACACTAATTAGACCTTATTGCAAGCTTTGTCCTCTTCGGTATGAGCCCTATACCATCATCAATAAAGTAGGAGATAACGCTTTCAAGCTTAATCTTCCTCCTTGCCTTGAGTTGCATCTAGTCTTCAACACAAAATTCTTGTGCCACTACTATCCACTTTTATTGGACTCTTAAGACATTGTCTGAGACTCTTTAACAATTAGAAATCAATCTTTGTTATAGTGCCTAAAGCAAAAATAGATCAAGTCATTGATGTTGTGTTCGAGATGGACAAGCCAACAAAAATGAATCAAGTCATTGATGCCATGGTCTAATGGACAATCCAACAAAAATAAATCAAGTCATTGAGGCCATGGTCAAATAGACAAGACAACAAGAGATCCTCTCTCTCTAGATCGTTAAAGTAAGTTAAGTTACCAATGACTTTTCTACATTTTCTCCCATATGGACTTGACTAATTTGTTCAATCAAGGACTTGATTGGAGAAAACATTATGTGGTCCAAATTAGGTTCATGAGCTCAATTTCTCCAATTTGCAACGCTCATTGAAACAAATGAGTAATTAGCCTTTGGTAGTATATGATTGGTTGATTTTGGGATAACTTTGTACCTTTTGTGGACTTTAATTGGTCACAATAAACTTGTGTTAGTATAAGATTGATTGACTTAAGGATATAAATATCTAATTAACCATAATTGGCTGTAATTAGAATGCCAACAATCAATTTAGAAGGCCCCAAAACCTACAAAATGACCATTGGTTCACCAAAAACATATATTTAATCTTTGAAAATTTGAAAATAATTAAGTACTAACCATATTAGATTTTGAAAAATGTTCTTCTAAGCGGTAACACCAATAACTCCGAAAACCAATTCTAGAAGATGTAGAGTGGGCCTAATTTGTTATATTTAGTAAAATAAATTTAAAGTACATATTTAATATTTATTTTACTAAATATATCACATACCGTAGACATATAGCATGTTGCACATCATACACAAAACTTTCAAAGGGAAATCAATGGGGTGTGTGTTCTTTATGCATCGAAATGGAACACGCTCTTTGTATTTCAACGGGTACACACCCTTTTTATTTAAAATTTAAGCTAAGCACTTCCCTCCAAAATAACAACTACAAGGCGTATACCTATGCACTACAAAGTGCATATGCCCTTTGTATAACATAGGTGTCTGAGACTTTAGGTTTGTAAATGCCAAACCTATTCAAAATATGTTTGAAATGCATTTTTAAAGAGTATCCTTTTGAAAATGAGGCACATCCTTTACGAAGAAATGTTAAAAGTGGCCACTTTTTTGTCCCCTAACTTTGTGCATCTACCCTATAGTGATGATACAAATGATGATGACAATGACTCATCTTTCCTAGACTTATGGAGATTACTCATCTTGAACTCACTCTAAATGATACATGTACTTCTTGGTATATACACTCGACACGGACTCCCTTGAGTATGATTTTATGATAGGCTAGTTATTTATCTAGCCACTTGTGTCAGAAATGAGCCTTCTCCATCAACTGTACATGGTTTTCTTTGTTCCATTATCGCTTCTTGTACATAGTGCTTTGTGTTTCATAGTGCACATATTTCCTCGCTGATCCTTCCTATACATAGTTCTTTGTGTTCCTTATTGCACATATTTCCCTTTTCTTCCTTCATGTACATAGTTTCCTTGTGGTTCATCCTCATTTGGTTTGCTTTTCTTTCCTTTGAGGGATTTTGATGGGGATATGAGAGGTATGAGTTAGATTTATTTTAGTTTTTAGTTTTTATATTTTTTCCATTTAAGATTTCCTACTCCTTTAGGATTAAGTTCATTAGCCGGCATTTAGTCCATTACTCGGCTTTGACAAGATAAGATAGTTTGGGGTGGGGCAATGAAATGGGTGGGGAGGTGATTTCCAATGAATGCCAGAACTATGACTCTATATGGGGTGGGGGCGGGAAGAAGCATGGGAGGGAGTGGGAATAGAGATACATACGGAACCCCTGTCTATATTTATTTGTTTTTCTCTTTCTCCCCCCCCCTTTTTTTTGACAAGGGTCAACAAGGACATCACAAAGCCCACAACCGGTCAGGTGACTACAAATTTATGATGAATTCTAAGCACATTATCATGCTCATAGATTGATTGCTTTATCATGGTGCCCCATTATTGGGAAGTCAATTGAGTGCATTTTATTGTAACGAGTGGGATTTGAACTTGGGTCTCAAACTTTGAAAAACGTCCATTTGCCACTACACTATCGCCGCATGAACTTAACTTATAATTAATTTTTACCGTAGAGATCAAAGTGTACAAGGGGATGGGTTTGTGTCCATAATATTAGAGTTTGTATTCCATGTGGTTCACAATTAGGAGTTTGACCCCTACCTCTTGTTGTTCCCGTGGTCACTTAAAGGTGCCTAAGAGCTTGTGGGGACAAAACTTTGTCATCATGTGAAACTAATTGTTTCACACTACTACCTCCAAGCATGTTGGGCTATTTTTTTCTTTGTTAGGAAGCTATGGTTTTATATAGTTTTCAGTTTGCATTTAGCAATTTGTAGTGATATACAAGAATGACATCCGATTTTGGTAGTTGTAGGAGTTGGAGGTTTGATGACCTAGCTTGGAAGCATTGTGTAGATGGCTCAAAGTATAATATTGTGATATGCGAGTATTGTGGATTTTTGATGAGAGGAGATGTCAATTGCCTCAAATACCTCTTTGGACAAGTCATAGGTTGATATGTGCAACTAGGTGGAGCTTGAAGTTACAAGAGAGATGTTTGTTCTCCTTTGGTTACTTTCAAGAGAAGAAATTGAAAAAGAGGACAACAATTGCAATCATAATGAATATGGGGCTGATTTAATAGGTGCATACACATTATTTTCACTTACTAATGATTTATTTTGTATAAGTTGTCAGCACATTAATTTCTTCAAGTGCATGGCTTAAGGTGTGCACTAGGATTGAGGTGGGTCGACTTGTAGCACATCGTGGGAGATCGTTGTGGCACTTATCCTTCCTACCACCATTATGACACCACTTATACCATTGCACTACTTCTTTGTAGCACCTTCACATCACCTTTACACTTGCTGTAAGTATCTTCTGATATCCTCCTTTCCCCTTATCTTCCTCCACCCTTTCATGGTTTGTTTGCATCTAACCTTAGTAGCTTAGTCAACGAACTCTTGCATAACCTTGTCTTAGTTGATGTCGTCGGCCTTGCCACGTTGACTAAGACTGAGTTATGAATTTATAGTACAGATCCATATATAACGGGTTCCCTCTTGTCATTGCTTGATATAAGATACAAACAATTTGCTATGTCTTTGCTTGCAAATATGCCCTTAAAGGTTTAAGAGATTTTAGGGTTTAGTGGAGCTTACACTTGGAGATCATCATTGGAGCATTGGGTCACTTTGGCTTGCTCAGTCTTCTTCTTATCCTTCTTGAGCCTTCCCACAACAATCTCCCACAAGGTGCTACAAGCCAAGGAAAAAAATTAATACATCGACCACTTATAAGGTAAGTATCTCTATCCCTAAACTCTTTTCTTTTTTTGGTTGATGATTGTTCATATGTATCACGTATTAGAGGGGATAGTGTAGCATGCCATTTTTTACACTACAATTCCTTATGTTACAACTCTTGCTTACTACCAAATGGCATTTTACAACCTTTAGCTAGATGGCTCTTGCTTCGGCCTAGAGACAACCCATTGGATTCCCTATATCTCCTATCCTTGGTGATTGAGTATAGGTTACCCCTTTTAGATCAGTTTGCAACCCTCATACTTATATTCCTGCGGTTTTATCTTTGTATGTGTATTGGCTCTAGTATGATCTACTTTACCCCAATTTAGAAAGAGGATTCCTATATAGATCATCTTAGCTTACATACATTTTGGTGAACACAATACAGATCTGATCCCCTTGTTGATTGGGTCATCTTCAGATTTAACTTTTATTTCTCATTACATTGTCTTCAACAAAATTACATTTTGGTGAACCTGACATGAATCTTGCCTCACCATTTACTGGACCATATTCTCATTTTACTTTTCCTTGCTTCTTATTATTATCGATTTGCCAAGTATACCTTGTTTGCCATTTTTTTCTTTTACCTTCGAAACCCTAAAGTTTATCTTTCCATTTCTATGAAACATCTCTAAAACACTCAAATGGAAGATTCCAAACGGAATCCCTTCTTTCAAACTCAACCTCATTCCTACTTAGATTGTAACATGGCCTCTTCTACGACTGCTCCTACCTCCTCTAAGGTTACCTCTAGAACTCAAGATAGTCAAACATTTTTCACCTATTGAGGACTTAGAGCATGAAGATTAGTGTGAAGATTGTGTTGATTTCACACCTAAAATGCAAGAGTTTCTACAACTTTATCCTCAATATGTAGGAGAAACCCCTGAATTTATCTGAAATTGGATGAGCTTCAAAACTATCTCCGTACTCCACGAAGAATAAACTTGTTTTCAACTTTGTGGCAACCCAAACCTTTATTTTCTATTTTTCAATGGTTCATTTTTTGGAAAAAAAAAAAAAGATTTGAACAAATTGACATTTAAAGTAAAAATTTGGATATTATAGCTTCACATTTCTTCTTTGAGAGCACTACCTATTGTAGTTTTATTTGTCTTTTGAAAGATTTCTGCCCTTCTTTTATACCATTCTTGGCTTCAATAAAGCTTCATTAGATTGCATTATATTGCTATTGCCATGTCCATTTTCTCTATTTAGTTCATTATTTTTATAACACGTAAATATGTTGTGATTTAGTGTTGTCCACCGAATTCCAATTAAAATCTGGATTACCCAAGTTGGGGACTCACTTGATGGCCCTACCAAAAGAACACATCAAAATCTCTAAAACTTTATCTATGTATATACGGGTGGGATTAGACTATTAAGTTGTCAATGAAGGTTTAAACTAATTGACATTCCTAAAGATTTGCTTTGCTTTTATAGAAGAGGTAAACACAAACATGGACTTCTATTCATTTAAATGGGTTTTGGCTCGGTAGTAGATTTTAGCAAGGTTTGTGTTGGAAGGCTCTTTGATTGGTGATTTAATTGTCGGGAGCTTGCATATAAATTTCACAGGAAGGTTGACGGTATTTTGGAGCTATTTTTTCATTCATCCTTATAAGCCTTAAGCTTGTTGAAGTTGTGGAGCCTGATTGCAAGTTAAAGTGGCAGTTTGTTTTTCTTTTTCCTATTTTTTGGGAGGAAATCATGGCCATGGATAAAAATAGCATTGTCTTATTAATAGACTGGAGTTGTTATTTTTATGTTTATGTTTATTAATAAGCATGTGATATTTAGGTTGCTTGTGGTTGAAGCAAGCTTTTACAAAAAGGTGCACAAGTTATATATATGTGCATGGATTTACTCTTTGATGTATGAGAAAGAGAGAATTGTATTGTATTCCTCATGACTGAATAAAGGAGAAGGCTGACTTGTTTTTAGTGGATGTAGCCCAAATTGGGTGAACCACGTTAAATCTTGGGTTTATCTTGTGATTGCATGCTTCTTTTATTTCTGTTTTAATTATGCTTTTATTGCTCATCTGTATTTTGATCCTAACAACTGGTATCAAAGCAGGATTTTGTTTTGGTAGAAAAAGCTCACAGGAGGGTTTCTTGTTTGAGTGGGAGCAATGGTAGAAGATAACAAGTTCAGGGTTGAGAAGTTTAACGGCCAAAACTTTTAGCTATGGAAGATGCAAGTGGAGGACTACCTATATCAGAAGGATCTTTATCTACCATTGAAAGGGAAAGCTATGAAGTCATCAACTATGACAGATGAAGAATGGGATGTTCTTGATCGGAAGGCATTGAGAACCATACGGTTGTGCTTGAAAGCTATGATAGCTTTCAATATTTCTAAGGAAAAGACAACGGTAGATCTAATGAAAACATTGGGTAAATTGTATGAAAAACCCTCAGCCTCCAACAAGGTATTTCTCATGAAACGTTTGTTTAATATGAAGATGTCAAAAGGTGATTCAATAAATGATCATTTGAATGAATTCAACACGGTTACTAGTCAATTAAGCTCTGTAGGAGTAAGTTTTGATGATGAAGTTAGGGCTCTTTTGATTTTGTGCTCATTGCCTGAAAGTTGGAATACTTTGGTTATGGATGTGAGTAATTTTTTTTTGGTTCAAACACTTTAAAGTTTGATGATGTTATTGGTGTGATTCTTAGTGAAGAGATGAGAAGAAAAAGCACATGAGTCATCTGGTAATGCTTTGAGTGTAGAGAACAGGGGAAGACAAGGAAAAAAAAAAGAGTCTTGGACACCATGGAAGGTCTAAGAAGGGCAGATCTAAATCCAAAAGTAGGATGGTATGTTGGAATTGTGGAAAAGCAGGACATGCAAAGAAAGATTGTTGGTCTTTAAAATCAGGAAAGATCAACAAGAAGGGAACAAAGAGGCAAACATAGCAGGTGATGTGTTACAAGATGCTCTTATTCTTTCTTTGGATAGTAAATTAGAATCTTGGGTTTTAGATTCTGGTGCTTCATTTCATGCAACTCCTCATAGATATATATTTTCAAGATTATGTTCAAGGGAATTTTGGGCATGTATATCTTGGTGATGATGAGCCATGTAACATTGTTGGAAAAGGCAAAGTGTTCAAGTTAAATTGCAGAATGGTAACACTTGGGTGTTGAAGAATGTCAGGCATGTTCCTAGCCTAAGGAGGAATCTAATTTCTGCATGGCAATTAGGAGATGAGGGTTGTATGGTTACACTTACAACATATTCTTGGAAAGTTACCAAGGGTGCTCTTGTGGTTGCAAGAGGTAAGAAAGTAGGTACTTTGTATTTATCCACTGATTAGTATTGATCCCTCTTCTATTTTAGCTACTACAGTATAGACACAACTCTATGGCATCACAGACTTGGCCATATGAGTGAGAAGGGGATGAAGATTTTACATTCACAGGGAAAGTTGTTAGATTTGAAAAACATAGACTTGGACTTTTGTGAGCATTGTGTGTATGGGAAACAAAAGTGTGTGAGATTTCTCAAGGTTGGATCAACCAAGAAGGAGCACAAGTTAGAGCTTGTTCATACGGATGTGTGGGGGTGACTTAGGTATCTTCTCTTGGTGGTTCACAATATTATGTTACTTTTATTGATGATGCTACTAGGAAGGTTTGGGTTTACTGTATAAAGAAGAAATATGATGTATTTGATACTTTCAAGAAGTGGAAAGCTCTGGTTGAGAATGAAACAAGTTTGAAGTTGAAGTGTCTTAGATCAAATAATGGTGGAGAGTACTGCAACAATGAATTTAATAACTATTGTTCACAGAATGGAATCCGTAGGGTGAAGATAGTTCCTAGAACACCACAACAAAATGGTGTGTCAGAAAGGATGAACATGACTATCATGGAGCGTGCAAGGAGCATGAGATTGCATGTTGGATTGCCCTTACAATTTTGGGCGATGTTGTAGATACTGTTGTTTACTTGATAAACAGAGGACCTTCAAGTGCTTTGGAAGGTGGAGTACCAGAGGAGGCTTGGACCGGTAAGAAGGTAAACTATTCTTTTCTAAAAGTTTTTGGTTGTGAAGCTTTTGCTCACATTGATAAAGAGAATAGGACCAAGCTAGAAGCTAAGTCAAAGAAATGTACTTTCATTGGGTATGGCACTAATGATTTTGGATTCCGTTGTGGAGTTTGGATGAGAAGAAATTCATTAGGAGTAGGGATGTTATTTTCAATGAAAGGGTTATGTATAGGGAACAACTATAGGACAAGAAGCTGGAAAAGTCTGAGTATGTAGCACTTGATGAGATAAAAGATAGAGAAGTGCTCAAAGGGATGGAAAATCAACAAGTATAGAAAATACACAAAGTTGGCATCAATCCTGACATAGTCGATGTTGATTCTGTAGATCAAAATCAACAAGAACAACAAGAGCCTCAAACTCCATAAAATCTTGTGAGACGTTCTACTAGGGTAAGTAGACCCCTTGTAAGATTATCTTCGTATCAACTTTACTATTGTTTATTGACGGATGGTGGAGAATCAAAAAGTTTTGAAGAAGCAATGTAGGTAGAAACACGGAAAAGTGGGAGCATGGCATGGATGAGGAGATGGACTCCTTGGAACACAACCAAACTTGGGATTTGGTTCATTACTGCATAGGAAAGAGAGCATTGTAGAACAAGTGGGTTTACAAGTTGAAGGAAGAAGAAGGTGGCAAAAGAGTATAAGGCAAAACTTGTTGTGAAGGGATTTGCACGGAAAAAAGGTATAGACTTTGATGAAATTTTCTCTCTGTTAAAATGACTTCCATTAGAACTGTTTTAAGTTTGGTAGTTGTGGAAGATTTGCATCTTGAACAATTAGATGTAAAAACTACTTTTCTTCATGGTGATTTAGAGGAAGAAATATATATGGAGCAACCAGGGATATGAAGTCGGGGGAAGGAGAAATTGGTGTGTAGATTGAAGAAGAGCTTGTATGGCCTTAAGCAAGCTCCAAGACAGTGGTATTTGAGATTTGACAGGTTCATGATAGAACAAGGTTACTCTAGATGTCATTCTGATCACTGTGTTTATTTTAAGAGACTAGATAATGACACCTATATTATCTTGTTGTTGTATGTGGATGACATGCTTGTGGTAGGGTCAAACATGCAAGATATAAATGAGCTAAAGAGACAATTAGCCAATACATTTGCCATGAAGGATTTAGGTGCAACAAAGAAAATTCTTGGCATGAGAATCAATAGAGATAGAAAGAGTAGAATATTGACTTTGTCTCAAGAAGAGTATGTGAACAAGGTGTTGGACAAGTTTAGGATGCAGATGCAAAACCAGTGAGTACACCGTTGGCAGGGCACTTCAAGTTGAGTAAGAAACAATGTCCTAAAACACATGAAGAGATTGAATATATGTCCAAAGTTCCATATGCTTTAGTAGTTGGAAGTTTGATGTATGCTATGGTATGCACAAGACCAAACATTGCCCATGCAGTGGGAGTCGTTAGCAGATACATGAGTAATCCAGGAAAGGAGCATTGGAATGCAGTCCAGTGGATTCTCAGATACTTGAGAGGGACCAATAGTAAACAATTGTGTTATGGAGGGTCAAAGGTTTCCTTACACGGATATGTTGATGCAGACATGGCTGGAGATTTGGATGGTAGGAGGAGCACCACAGTTATGTATTCACTATTGGTGGCATGACAGTTAGTTGGATTTCTAAATTGCAGAAGATTGTTGCCTTGTCTACTATAGAGGCAGAGTATGTTGTTGCTACAAAAGCAAGCAAGGAGATGATATGGATGTAGCGGTTCATGGAAGAGTTGGGAAAGAAGCAAGAGGATTACAGTTATTCAGTGATAGCCAAAGTGCAATTCATCTTGCAAAGAACTCAACATTCCATTCGAGAACCAAACATATACAACTCAGGTATCACTTTATTAGATCAGTTTTGGAGGATGGACAACTGAAGTTGGAGAAGATCCATACAAGTCAGAATCTTGCTGATATGTTGACAAAGGTGGTGACAAAAGAGAAGTCTGGAAGGTTGTTCGGCTTTGGTAGGTCTTCAAGATTGATCTTGAAGAAGAGAAACAAGTCAGAGAAGAGTCCGAGGATGAGCTGTAATAGTGGGTTGCAGCAGTCAGTCTCCAAGTGGGAGATTGTTGAAGTTGTGGAGCCTGATTGCAAGTTAAAGTGGTAGTTTGTTTTTCTTTTTCTATTTTTTGGGAGGAAATCATGGCCATGGATAAAAATAATTTGTCTTATTAATAGACTAGAGTTGTTATTTTTATGTTTATTTTATTAATAAGCATGTGATATTTAGGTTGCTTGTGGTTGAAGCAAGCTTTTACAAAGAGGTGCACAAGTTATATATATGTGCATGGATTTACTCTTTTATGTATGAGAAAGAGAGAATTGTATTGTATTCCTTAGGACTGAATAAAGGAGAAGGCTGGCTTGTTTTTGGTGGATGTAGCCTAAATTGGGTGAACCACGTTAAATCTTGGGTTTATCTTGTGATTGCATGTTTCTTTTATTTCTGTTTTAATTCTGCTTTTATTGTTCATTTGTATTTCGATCCTAACAAAGCTTACAAATTGGACCTATGAAAATGTTTACGTAGAGACTTTCTGTGGCCATTTTGTGAGGACTTAAAATCTAGTTTGGTGTATATGAAGTGGGTCTATTTTTGGTCGGATTTCGTCAAATGGCAAGTTGGATCTTCGTTTTTAAGTTCAAGTTATTTGAGATAGACAGGATCCCAACAAGTCAATAAAGTTAAAATGACATGGAAAATAGTCTAGGAAGAAGACAAGATTTACTAAGGAGATAGCTAAAGACATTTAAATATCCTTTAGCTAAGTGGTATCCAAATATGGCAAAAGTTTATGAAGGGAATTAGAGAAAACAAATTCGAATATTAAGAAATGAGCTTCTATTATACTAAAAGTTTTACTGCTGATGTTAATTTTGAATAATCCCATGACAACTCTCTTAAACACTAACATAATTGTAACTCGGCATAACTAGATTAAAGCCCTTTGACATAGTACCAAACATTCTAAAAAGAGGAAAACATTGCTTAAAGAAAATTATTGGCTCTTGCTAGGCTATTCAATCTGAGTTTACAGGAATCTGGCACTGGAATGCTTGAGTTTACACGGTATGACAGGTTCTTTTAGTTCTATGGTTTTTTTAATATTTTTGCAGCTCACAAATTCACAATTAAAATATCTTGACTTTTTGTAGGTTATACTAGAACGGTTCCCCTTAGATGTTTTTAAGGTCAATAGGCTAATTCCATTTACTTCTTTTGGTCGTAGGTGAAAGCTGACAAAGATGCAATGAAGGCATATTTTGATGAACATGTTACCACCCCAAAAACTCCAACAATTCATTGGGAAGCTGAAGATTCCAAGGTAAACATGATGTGCACAGAAGTCAAATAGACGTTTGGTTTTTTGTTTGAGCACTTGCTGATTATTGCTGAGCACAGGAATATGATTTCTAGTAATTTCAGAAGAACATACTTTGTTTTAGTATATTTTGCTTCTCTTGGAAAATGTGGAATGTTGTATGATGCATGAAATATGTAGTGCTAGTGATCTTTGCATGATAGGAAATATTGATAAATGTGGCTCTATTTTTTCTTTTTGCATTGAAGGAATTTTGCGCCAGTGAACCCACAACCCCAGTAAGCCAAGAAGATATGATGCTAAAGGATATGAACCCATGTCTCACTCCATATTATGCTAGAACAAAGTCGCAGGTAAGTGAGGGTTTGATAAAATATATAATACATGCTTGAATGGATGTCAACCAGAAACACCGATTATAGTAATTTTGATGTATATGTTTACCTCATTTAGTTGCTTCTTGTGAAATGTGAGGTTCTCGTCTAAAATAGTACAATACCTTATGTAGGGCTTTATCCTCAACTCTTAACGCAGCAAACAAACTATCTAGAGTGCTATCATTCAAAATTAGTTTACACTCTAGATGTTGGATTGCTAAATACAATCTAAAATTGTGCAACTGATTTTCCATGGCTGAATTCTCTGATCTGTAGGAGTTTGAGGTGATTGGATATGGCCTAACAGATGAAGAACAATTGGCGGAAGCTCTACACAAGCTAGTTATTGGATCTGAACATAAACAAGATGTGCTGCAAGAACATTGTATGAATGTGCTTCGCAAATCTGTTTCTTGTTCTACAGATTCAACAAGGCTGCGCTCAGGGAAGAAGGTACCCACAGCAGATGAGAATAGGCTAGGATTTGCAAATCTGCATTGTAAGGCACCGAATCAGAAACTATGTTGGGATTAGGCACTCGGATAATTAACTGTTGAATCATACCCTTTGTAAGTTTCTCTAGTTCAGTGAAATCAAAGCCTGGTATTGGTCTTTGCAGGTGTGCATAAAGAAATTGCTGCTTGTTGCAAGTCTCCCCAAGAGTGTTTTTCATTGGATAATAATGGAACATAGCCCACATTTCATATTTCTTTTATTTGCTGAAAATATACATACACCAATTTGTTTTTAATGGCTTATCTGTACAATGGTAGTTTGGAAGGTTTTTGCCATAGTTACCACTACCAGGTAACTTGAGTATGGTTGGGTTCAGGGATGGAGATCCCGTTCCCATACCTGCATTTCATGGTGGCTATATATAAATGCACTATACCTAAACCCTTATTCATCTATGACATTACCTTACCCTATTTCATAACGATGTCCCTGTTCGTGTCCTCCATCCCCGTAACCAACATCTTCCACTGATTATGTGCAACCGAATCTTCAGGGTGGTATTCATTTTTTTAGGAAACAAAGCAAAGGAACCATCTTTAAATCAATTCTCTAAACAACATTGCTATGTAGTGAAGCTCAATTCTTACATGCAAATTAATATGTTTTGGTGGAAATTTTGAAAAAAAAATCCCATTCAAGAATGGTAGTTTTGAAATTAGTTCTGTACATTGTAACATATTTTCAGCTTGACTATGAAAAGTACCAGTTGCACTTCAGTAGTATACATAGTTACCTAAGGCTCCGGGATGCGCAAACTGTGAGGATGGGGTTTCTAGAACGGATAAAAATTTCTCAAATTTTGGGAACGGTAGGGGATGGCTATTAAAATAATATATAAAATTATAAATATAAAAATATGTAAATAAATTTAAATTTATTATGTTAAGAGTCAATTTTCTTTTATAGGCTCCAAAAAAGGCCTCTTGACAACTTTTCTGTGCTGCAGCCCATTCTAGAATTTTTTGGAAATTTCAAGGAAACAAAAATAACACAACTTATTATTTTTCTCAATGTCAGTTTGCAACAGAAAATTCCTTCTGGTAGGAAAAGGGCAGACTGGAGCAAGCAGGTCTAATTAGAGATTTGACATTTGTATCTTCAAAACAAGGAATAACATGTTGGGGGTTTCTGAAATGTGGAAGCCATAGCAGTTTGTGAGTCCACTGTCCACATTTGTGCTGGAAAATTTCTGCATTCATATCACTCCTGATTCTTATTATGTCTTTGTAATACAACACAGTTGGGTTATGGGTAAATGTTTTGGTCTATGCCTTACTGCTTTTATCATCTACACAGCCTTTCTCTTCATATAAAATTATACATACAGGCTTTATTAAGTGATTGGAGCTTCCACAGTGAATTTTAAATTACTACAGACTTTTTTCAAATAAAAATGAGTGGTTATACATAGACTTTTTTACAAATAAAAGTGAGTGGCTTCCAAAGACAAAATCAAACTACAAGAGTACATTAGGGCCTTCCCAAATTTATTTCATTTTAAAGTGTTTTTGGAGCCCAATGCAATGGTGCAGCTAGATTAAGGCTGTCCATTATCAGACATCGGCAAATTTGCAGAGATGGTGATTGAGTTGTTAATCAATGTGGAGCTCTTCAATGGGTGAGGAAAAAGGGCATGGACTAAAAGTTGTATTTTGTAACAGCAGTGTTGATGCACAAAGACAATGTAATAGCAGGGGCGCTTCTGGTGTAACCCACCTGTATAGGCCCCACACATCATGGAATGAATGCCTGCACCTTCTAAACAATACAATTCAGTAAAGTCACCACTGCCTAATTCTCAAAGAATCTACAGGTGCAAAGTTCACTGATAGAGCTTTAAAATATGTTTAAGTTTAGTGGAACATCAAAATGCAGCCTTGATTTTGATCTTGATCTCGTCATTTGCCTCCTCCTGGCCTGGATTCTGAGATGAGCATTTAATCTGAATTTCCTGGTTATTTGTTGCTCTTTTGTTGGAAGGCATTTACCCGATGAAGAAAAATTAGGCTTTGGATGTGCAGGTAGACAACATTAAGCTACATACCTAGACGTAAGACGCCCTGGAAATAGCAATTATATTTGGAATTGCCTATGCAAATTTACTGGTGCATACCGCCTAATCTTTGTGCCAATCAAATTTGTTGGCAACATATTCCACCACATGCTTGTAAAAATGCTTAGTTTACACATTGCGATAAAAATGGTTAGAAGAGGCTGAAAATGAAAAATCCTTCCGCTAAAGAAGAATTCAAAGAGAATGTGAAGAAATGTCACATGATATTGAAGAAACCAAACTTTTGAGGTCATGAACAAAAAAAAGGTAGAAAACTTGAGAAATCAAGTCAAAATGTCTAGCCATCCACGCCCTCACTCACATTGGCAAGGTTGGGCTAACTCTCAAGCTCGAGGTTGTAACTTTGGGGGTATACTATTTAAACAATATATAACATATATGGAGAAACAAACTCTCTAGTGCTCTCATATGCCAAATTGGTGATTGACTTGACTATTGTAGACACCTAGTTCGTGTATGCGACTAGTTAATTGCTTTGGTGCTATTGTATTTTATGTGTATATATTACTTTGGTCCAAGTTAAGATTTTATTGTCACGCATTCCCTTGTGTCGCCACTCTTCAACTTGTCTTTCTTGTGTTGTTGACCCTATGTTGGCTCCCCTTGGCGTTCCTTATCTTCTCCCCTTGTCAGGGGCCATTTGTTCGTGTGCGAGTGTCATTTTTGGCTTCGATGAGTGTGGTTTTCTCCTTTACTCATGGTTTTGCCCTCTTTGTTTTTGACATGTTTTCTCTAACCTCTTTTTGTGGGATTGAGACTAATTTTTGGATCTATGTCTTTTGTTGCATCACTACAAAAATGGTCCCTTGTAACTTTTGGTCCTTTTGACCTTTAATTTGGTTTCATGGAGTTTTGTGCCTCTTTTGGTCGGCTTTCCCACCCGTTATGTGTCGACTTGTGTTCTAATAGAGAACACATTGCATTTAGAAACAAAAATCAATTCCATGAGTGATATTGAAGTTACAAGAGAAGAATATGTTCTATTTCTAAAGCATATCTAGACCGAAAGTCCAAGTGAGATATTTATTAGAAATTCATTCTAAGCACACACTAGTTGTATGCATTAGAAAGATATTTGGAGCACTTGTATGCATATGATTAAAAATTGAATTGCTTCAAATATTGCATGTAATTTTGTCAAATGAGGGGGCCTAACAATAATGAAGTGATAACACAAGTCCTCATTAATATGTTCCATCTTTAATGAGTTTTGCACGAGTTGAGCAAGAATTAGGGTTAAGCAAAGGTGATTGAATTCTCGATGATTCACGATAGAACCAAATCAACCGAGACAAGATTATGCAAATTAGGGGAAAAAGATCACATTCACATTGTCAAATTCACCACACCATATATAAAGTCATTTTCATATGTTTGGGGATCTCCACAAGATTGGCCAAATCTCCATGACATTGGTCTACTTGGTTTTTTGTTTTGAACATGTTTTGTGGGAGTTGTTCGTCTAGCAATTTGGGCTTGTTTTCCATAGTGTTATCCAAATAACTCTCCTAGTTACTTGGATAACTTATATTTTGATTCTAACTCTGATGTTTCACATTTTAGGTTGCGCGCACTCAAGATTGTTCTTTTGACACCTTGGCACAGTTGTAGTTCCTCTGCGCACCCTTATGCGCCTTCTTGCTTCTCCCTCTGCATTCTGTTATCTCCTTTTCCATTTTTCTTTGCGCCTTCCTCCTGTGCGCCCGCTTTCTTGCCTATTTCGTTGCACACTTCTTACGCACACCTCTGTAGACTTGCCTTCCAAATCGGCTAAGTCCCTCGCATGCCTTTGCGCTTGCGCCTTGCACTTCCTCTTTTACTTGCGCTCCTTCGCGCACCCCCTTTTCTTTCTTCCACCACGCGGCCTTCCTCGCCTGAATGCTCACACGCCTTCCCC
Source organism: Taxus wallichiana var. yunnanensis (assembly GCA_018340775.1). Lineage (NCBI taxonomy): Eukaryota > Viridiplantae > Streptophyta > Pinopsida > Cupressales > Taxaceae > Taxus > Taxus wallichiana. Next base: position 635,393,270 of record CM031237.1, on the reverse strand, counting down.
ATACTTGTCCCCAGCAAGTATTCTCCTATTCCTCCCGCGCGCCTTCCCTCTCCCTTTTTCCCTTTCGCACTCCCGCTTTTTTCCACACCTTGTGCCATCTTCTGACGCTAGTCATTATGCCACATCATCTGTCAGACTTGAGTGTGCAACACGCAACCTATCAAAGCGCACCAATAGGGCGCCAAATCTAGACAACCAACCAATGGCTGTGACATGTGGCAAAAAAGACAAAACAAATCAACAGTTGGCCGATTTTTTCAGTCAATCAACACGCGCCACGTGTCATTGCGTGTCGAGCGATTTGTAGACTTCTCGACCCATAATTTTTGCTGCTGCAGCTTTCGATTCCCATGCGTATGGTCTCATTTGAAAGTTGCTGACACAAGCTACACGTTGGACTATTCAAATTCAAATCTAGGTAGGATTTGGTAGGTGAAAAATAGGGAAACATCTTTCTGATCATCAATGCACACATCTAATCGAGCCCAACCACCGATTTCTTCAGATCTTGCCTTCTTCCTTCTTCTACATGCCAAATAGACATGGGGAAGCACATCTGATAACCTTGCAAGCGGTTTTGCAGGCATTTATCACTTGTGTTGGTGGTTGAAGATTTGAATCCGAGTTTCCCTCTCTTTCTCCTCCTCTTCTCTCCTTCTTCTATAAATAGCAGAGTTCTGCTTTGTAAAAAGATCCCTCTTTGTTGTAACGACACCATGCCAAAATGGTGGCCAACTTCCCATGGGTCTCAGACCTTGGCATTGGTCTCTGCAATGTATTCTCACCTCCTGCCGTGAATGTAAATGATTGTGCGTCCCTTGAGCAATAAAATCGTGTTTTGTGGAACTCTTGTCTTCCCTCTCTCATTTTCATTGCATCTCGCCTCTCTGTTTGTATTTTCTGGCATGCTGTGCGTACTCCCATGCTTGCAGTCCCCATGTTCATGTGTTGCATGCTTGGAAGGCCGAGCTCGCGTGTTGATCTGTGGCGTGCCCCGTCCGCCCTCTTCTCCCACGCCCACTTTGTTTCCTTTGTGCTCGTGGAGAGAGATCGACCCTTTCCCTAGCGCTATCGCCTTCCTTAGCTTAGGATTTCCCTTTCTGCACATCCTTCTATCCTTGGTCCCTTGGCATGTTTAGTCTAGGATTTGCTTTCAACATTAGGAGTAGCAGTAGCGTTAGAGGTAGGTAGAGAAACAACCTTCCGAAGATCCGTCCCAAGCGCGTGAGGTCCCACAACTTGGGGACGGTTCCATTGTGGTCTCAAACAACTCGACTCTTTCGGATTCGAGACGCGGTGCATGCTTGAGCGACCAACATTTTCTGGCACGTCCGGTGGGAGTAGAGTGAAGAGCTTTACATCTTCATCTCAACAAGTTTGATGTGTTATTGTTGAGATCTAGCCTTTGGAGGCATCTTTCAATACATCTGCGACTCTCCACTGATTCAAACACACACATTATTTCATTCATAGACCAATCTCCCCTCCTTTCATTCATTTCTCCCTTTTTCCATCGTTCCACCTTCCTCTTTTGAAGTTGTGCAATCATGACTTCTTTCCCTTCATGAAATTCTCAGTTGCAACATCAGAACTATTTCCCTCCATCACCACAGTTTCAAAATTCTCCTCCAAATCAATTTTATAAGCCCCATTATCCTGAAAATGCATACAACCCACTTTTTTCTAACCAAAATGTTTATGAAGAACATGTTTAAGTAGATGATCATGGAAACTCCACAACAAAAGCTGATTTTGAGAGGGATGTGCAAAAGATGGAGATGGACATGATGCAACTCAGAGTTAAATGCTCCATAAAGGCAACTAAAGTTGGCTACAAGGTCCCTTGTTCATGGGTTGGCTCTGTACCAGGCTGGTTAAGCGCCCAACAGAAGCTGCACTTTATCACTGAGATGCTGCCCCAGATTATAGAGTGGGCGGAAGAAATGGAGGCTAAAAAATCTAGCGTGTAGCAACCTTGTCAATGGGGCAACCCTGCACTACCATCTTACAGCCCTCCTACTCCTCAACGCTAACTTACATCATCTCAGCCAGTTGAGCGTGTTCCTAGCTTCCTGCGCGTTGCCCTTATTGAGAATTCCCCTCCATCCTCTCACCTTTATTTCTCGGTCATCATCCCTCTTCCACTCCTCTTGTGCGCGCACCTTCCGTGCCCATCCTTCCGTTTCCTTCCAAGTCCCCTCTATCTAATTGTACCATAAATGAACAACCCCCTGTCAATGCGCCTTTCCCAACCAACGTCATCATGTTCGACGACTGCAAAAATTGAAGAATGGTATGACTCATGTGACTCCGACTAGGAAGAGGAAATCATACGGTGCCTGTTCCAGAAGAAAATTAGTTAGTTCCAGAGGGCGCAATTCTGAAGGAGATTGAGTTGCTTGTAGAGGCAGAACCTCACTCGCTCTAGCTCTACTGCGAGCCAACCTGCATGAAACAAATCACCTTCAGAAGGAGAGTCTGCAAGAAAATCCCATATGTGGGATTGAGCTTTAAAGTAATGGGAAAATCACAAGGATCGACCGTGCCCAATTAGATATCTGGCTAGTTTAGAGCCAAAGACAAAGTTGCCACCGGTCATGCTCACTTCAGAGCATGAGGTTAAGCTTCAACGCGCCAAAGGTCAACAACAACGCCTCCTGGATCTAAACGTAGAACAACTTCAGGGAGGTATATATTTTGTTTGTTGATACTTTGAGGAGAAGGGTGAGAAACCAACTGCAAAACAATTTTTCACTCTTGTTTTTGACCATGTCCAGTGCCAAATCAATTACATGGTCGCAATTTGTGAGGAAGGGCAACTACTTCTCCTTGCTTGTTGCAAGGTTTACTTGAGCATCCTCTACCTCTGGTTAGTTTAGGTTTGTTTTCAGTAACACAAGTGCTTGTGCACGCTTTGCATGTTCCCTTGGGACATGTATGATTTTCAACTTTTGTACATAGTGTTGTGCTTTTGTTTTAGCGTGCTCCCTCTAGTGCTTTTCCTTTCTGTTGCGTGCTGCGAGCTCCTTTTTTGTTGCTTCCAGGATGATAGTTCAATTTTGGCAGAGGCGGTTCCAATATTCGCATGACTTTCACTCTCATCAATCTAATTCAAAATATCTTCATATGAGAGCAACAATTCAGTTCAAAGTTCAGACAGAGCTTCAAGTGACTTCGGGATGTTCTTCAAGTTGCAGATCAGATCTTCAAGTTTAGCGCTTGACTCCATGCCCAATGGACTTCTAAGGCTATTGGTCTCTTCATCTAGCAGGAGATGGCCCCCAAAAGTCACCAAAATCTGTTATCCAAATAACTCTCCTAGTTATTTGGATAACTTATATTTTCATTCTAACTCTGATGTTTCACATTTCAGGTTGTGCGCACTCAAGATTGTTCTTTTGATACCTTGCACAGATTGCGCCTCCTCTGCACACCCTTATGCGCCTTCCCGCTTCTCGCTCCTCTATTTTGCTATCTCCTTTTCTATTTTTCTTTTGCGCCTTCCTTCTGCGTGCCTACTTTCTTTCCTATCCTGTTGTGCACTCCTTGCGTGCACCTCTGTAGACTTTCCTTCCAAATTGGCTAAGTCCCTCGCATGCCTTCGCCTTGCGCTCCTTACACGTCCTCTTTTCCTTGCACTCCCTCATGCGCCCTTTTCTTTTTCTACGCGCCACGCGCCCTTCCTCAGTTGAATGCTCGTACTCCTTCCCCATACTTGTCCCTTACAAGTATTCTCCTATTCCTCTTGCGCGCGCACCTCCGCGCGCCTTCCCTCTGTTTCCCTTTTGCACACCTACCTTTTGCTTCCGCGCCTTGCACCTTCTTCTTCACGCGATCACTGTGCCACGTCATCTGTCAGACTTGAGTGTGCAATACGCAACCTATCAAAGCGTGCCAACAGGGCGCCGAATCTAGACAACCAACCGGTGCGTGATACGTGGCAGAAAAGACAAAACAAATCAACAGTTGGCTGATTTTTGATCGGTCAATCAAGAGCGCCACATGTCATTGCGTGTCAGAGCGATGTGTAGACTTCTTGTAGCCATAATTTCTGCTGCAGTGTTCAAATTCCCGTACGCATGGTCTCATTTGAAAGCTCGCCGACACATGCTACACGTTAGACTATTCAAATTCAAATCGACAGATTTGGTAGGTTCGAAATAGGGACATGTGTTTCGATCATCAATGCACACATCTAATCGACCCCAACCACTAGATTTCTTCAGATCTTGCCTTCTTCCTTCTTCTACACGCCAAATAAACATGGGGCAAGCGCATCTCGAAAGATTTGCAGGTGGTTTTGTAGGCATTTATCACTTGTTGTTGGTGGTTGAAGATTTGAATCCGAGTTTCCCTCTCTTTCTCTTCCTCTTCTCTCCTTCTTCTATAAATAACAGAGTTCTGGTTTGTAAAAAGGATCCCTATCTGTTGTAACGACACCATGCCAAAATGGTGGTCAACTTACCATGGGTCTCAGATCTTAGCATGGTCTCTGCAATGTATTCTTGCCTCCTATCGTGAATGTAAATGATTGTGTGTCCCTTGAGCAATAAAATTGCATGTTTTTAGAACTCTTGTCTTCCCTATCTCATTTTCATTGCATCTCACCTCTCTGTTGTAATTTTTGGCATGTTGTGCGTACTCCTGTGCTTGCAGTCCCCATGTTCATGTGTTACGCGTGTTGGAAGGCCGAGCCTATGGGTTGATCTGTGGCGCGCCTCGTTTGCCCTCTTCTCCTGCGCTTTGCTTTGTTTCCTTTGCCGCTTGTGGATAGAGATCAACCCTTTCCCTGACGTTATCACCTTCCTTAGCTTAGGATTTCCCCTTTCTGCACATCCTTTTATCCCTGGTCCCTTGGCATGTTTAGTCTAGGATTTGCTTTTAGCATTAGGAGTAGTAGTAGCGTTAGAGGTAGGTAGAGGAACCGACCTTCTCCAAAGATCCGTCCCAAGCGCGCAAGGTCCCACAACTTGGGGACGGTTCCATTGTGGTCTCAAACAAATTGGCTCTTATGGATCTCGAGACTCAAGTGCATGTTTAAACGATGAACACATAGATTTCCATTGATGACTATCTCTAAATTCATTGATTTCAACCTATTTATGTCTCTAGCCCTAATTCTCTAGTCTTTCCAAGCATTTAATTTATTTCAAGTGATTCTATGCCTTCTATGATCTAGATTAGACTCTTCATTTCTATAATAATGTATGTATTATTGGTTTATATCCAACTTGAATTAATTAACATTAATGTTTACACCCTAGTTAAATCATTCATGGAAATGAACAACAATAAAGAGGATGCAAGAGTTCGAAAAGGGGATTATTCTCGATCAAGGTGTGAGGAAGCCTTTTTAAAGTTGAAACATGCTCTCACTACAACACCTATCTTGTTGGTTCCGAGATCCAAACAACCCTTTTGAGGTCTGGACTGATGCATCCCTGGATGGTTTAGGGGGTGTACTAACTCAAGAAGGAAAGGTAGTGGCTTATGAGTCACATAAATTAAAGCCTAATGAGATGAACTATCCCCCACATGACTTAGAGTTGGTTACAGTAGTTCACACTCTTAATAAATGGAGACATTTCTTGTTGGGTAAGTCGTTCAAACTTAGAACGGATCATAAAAGTCTTGAGCATCTGTTTACTTAAGAGAACTTGAATGCATGAAAAAGAAGATGGTTGGAATTGATTAGTGATTATGATATGAACATAAAATATGTCAAAGGTAAAGAGAATCGAGTGGTTGATGCACTCAGCCGTAGGGTTCATTTTCTTTGTTGTTTCTAGAATAAAATTTCTATTGAAGGATCAATGGTTACAACAGTAGAAAATTGATTTTTTCTGTCATAACATGATTAAAAATTTATTGCAAGAAGTTGTGGATAACTTGGTATGCTGGGTAATCCTTGGACTCGAGATGGTCTTATGAGATTCTAAGGCATAACTTATGTACCTTTTGAAGGAAATTTTAGAACTATTCTGATGGAAGAAGTGCATCAAGCTCCTCATTTTGCACATCCCGGGGTCACTAAAATGACTCATGAGTTGAAATAGTTTTATTTTTGGCATGTATGAAAAAAGGTGTGGCTAGATTTGTTTCTAAATGTTTAGAATGTCAAAAGGTGAAAGTTGATCATTGCCATCCCGATGGTAAGCTCTTTCCGCGCGATGTTCCAAAAGACAAATGGGCAACTATAACTATAGATTTAATTTCTGGTTTGCCAAAATCTAAAAAGAGGCATGATATTATTTTAGTTGTTGTGGACAAGCTAACAAAGGTTGCTCATTTTATTCTTGGTAACCTTACTGATGATGCACCTATACTTGCTGATAGATTTGTGAGGGAAGTAGTAAGATTGCATGGAGTTCCTGAATTGATTATTATTGATAGAGATACTTTTTTTACATCTCGGTTTTGGCAAAGTCCGATAGCTACTTCCGGCACACAAATGCATTTTAGTTCTTCTTATCATCCTGAAACGAATGGGCATGATGAAAGAGTAAATTAGGTATTAGAAGACATGCTAATAATGTATGTTATGGATCAACAAAATAAGTTGGAAGTTTTTTTGCACTTAGTTGAATTTTCTTATAATAATACCTATCAAAATTCTTTGCCAATGGATCTATTTGAAGCTTTATATAGCATGAAATGTAGAACACCCTTGGGGTGGGAAGGCCTTGAAAATCAGGTAACTACAGGTCTTGATGTTTTAAAAGAATATGACTAGCATATGGTTGTCATAAGACAAAAATTAAAGATCGTCATGATAAAAAAATCTATGCTTATCGAAAAGGACTAAAAATAATTTTAGGTGGGTGAAAAAGTGTTTTTGAGGGTCAAACCTCATAAAAGTTCAATTAAGTTTGGTAAGGCATCTAAACTTGCACCCATATTTGTTGGTCCATTTGAAATTTTGGAGAAAATCAATGTTGTAGCTTACAAGTTAGCATTGCCTCCTTCACTTTCTAAGATTCATGATGTATTTCATGTCTCACTTTTGAGAAAATATGTGCATGATCCTTCACATGTACTAACTTGGCAGAACTTGCAAGTAGATGATAAGCTGAATTTTCAATTTGAGCCGGTAAGAATATTATCGCAGCAAAGCATTAAGTTGCGAAATAGAGATATTCAACAAGTTTTGGTCCAATGGGACAACCTAAGTGAATGAAGTGCCACTTGGGAAGATGTTGAGTATGTAAGAAAGAACTTTCCATTTCTTTTCAAGTCTTGGTAATCGGGACATTACCCTTGTTAAGGGGGAGATGTAACATCTTGACTTTTGGGACTCAATATTAATAATGAATTTGTTTTGGTTGTTTCTTCTTGGTTTTTATTTGTGTTTTTGTTAGTCATTCATCAAAGGTATGAGTATAAAGCACAAAGGAATGGACATTCGTCCATATACCCATATGGGTATGATCATAGGTACATGAGCATATATACTTGTGTATATATGCTAATGTAGTTGTGTGCATACACATGCAAATATACACACAAGTGCCCACTCTTCCGTGAGTTAGCACTCACCCTTTGATTGGGTGACAATGTTTTTGGTAGTTTGATGATATTTGGTGACATTTGGCTTGTGATTTATCTTGGCATTAAATTATGTTTTAACCATTATGTTGGTCGTTCAAATGTGCACCCATGTCTTGATCCGGGAGAACCGAGCTGTTTGAGATAACAATGGAACCATCTCCAAGTTGTGGGACCTTGAGCGCTTGAGAAGGGTCTCAGGGAGAAGGCTGGTTCCTCTATCTATTTCTACATGTCATTGTTACTCCTAATGTTGGAAGGGAAAACAAAGCCAATAATGCAAAGGGACCAGGGATAAAAGGACAATAAAAGGAAAACTAAACTAAGGCATAAAACCAAAAAAAGAGGGATGAACACCATTCGTTTTGAGTGAAAATGAAAGGAAAAGGCATGGAAGAAGGCTAAACATGCATAACAAAAACTAAAACACATTCACTAGATCGGTTTCACTAACACAACTAAAAATGGAGCTATAAGGAATGTAAATTGACACTACAAGCATGCAATGCAAAAGAAAGGAAAGAAAACGAAATATTAGCACGCTTAAGACATAAAATAGTCACAAAATGATGCTTACATTACTTCCGAAAATGCACGTAATCTGTTACAATGGTGAAAGAGGCCGATATCCACATGCACAAGCTAGATCTAAATGTCTCATGACTCAGAACATAGAAATAAGAAGTCCTTAGCAAAAATGCGTGGATCCAAAATGTCCAACATTAACAATGAGCTCAACTCTTACATTTATAGATGAATCAATGGAAGAAGAAGAGAAGGAGGAAAACCCGAATTTGAAATACAACCACCAACAACAAGCATTCAATGCCTACAAATCCGCCTGTAAATCTGTCAAATGCGGTTCCCCATGTCTGTTTGGCGTGTTGGAGAAGGAAGGAAAATCAGATCAAATCGAGTGGTTGGAGAATTCAGATCTACTCATCAATGCCCAGAAAGAAGTTTTCCCATTTCTCACCTATAAGATCTACCAAAATTTTGAATTTGAATATCAAACACTGTAGCCTACGTCGGTCAAAGAACTATCGATTGAGATTAGGCACGTGCGATCGAGAGCTTTGTAGAAAAAGATATGGTTGTCAGAAGATTGTTAGAGCCATTTGCACACGCAAGACATGTGGCACATGCTTTGATTGGTCAAAGGATGACCAATGTATAAGGTATTTTTTCATTTTTTCCATGTGTCACGCACTGATTTGTTGCAAGGATTGGGCGCCCAACTGGCACACTTTGATTGGTTGCGTGTAGCACACTCAAGCTTGTCAGATGATGACATGACATGGAATGACACAAATGAAGGGGGCCAAAGTATGCACACAAAGAATGAAGCATGGGAGATTGAAAGAAGGAAGGCGCGCACAATCGCTAATGTGTACACGGAGGAAATGGGGAAAATTGGTGAGTGGGAAACGTATGGTCAAGGAGCAACTATTACAAAGTAATGTATGGGGCGTGCGAGAGGGAATGAACTTAGCTGATTTTGAAGCAAGTGCAAGGCACGCGCGCAGGAAGAATAACTTCTTTGGGAAGAAGGAGAATTCACGAAGGTGCACATAAAGGAAGAGTGGAACAAATAGGAAAGGAAAATGGAAGGGGAGAAGTGCGCGGGAGCAAAGCGCGCAGGCGCGTGAGGAACTATCGCAATCAAGGAGATGTGCTAAGCGAGATAAATGGAAGTGCGCGTAACATGTAATAAAGATTTTAGAGAGAGAATATGTATGTAAGTTATCCTAATAACTATGAGAGCTATTTGGATAACAATTTTGGTGACTTTCGAGGCCATCTTCTTGCTAGATGAAGGAGATCAGTAGCCTGGAGCATCCATTGGGTATGGAGTCTGCTATGTAATCATGAATCTATATATGGGATCTTTGAAGAACTACCCATGAAGTCACTTGAGGAATCATTTCTTGACTCTATTTTGAATCCTACAAAACTGAAAGAAGACCGACATCTTGGAAGAAAAAGAAGAGCGCACACAAGAAGCACGTGAGAAGAAAGAACTATATACAAACAAACAATGTGCGCAAAACTTGGAGGAATTGAAACTACTCTAATATATACAAAATGATGTAACAAACTCAATGGAAGGGTTTGAGATAGATCCCATTTACTAGGATTTGCAGCGCGCCTCCATCAAGATGAGTTAACTCGAAAGAGTTAGCCTCCTTGCATGAACTGATGATGTATGGGCCACTCTAAAGTGCATCAAAATTTGAATGACACCTTGGTTTAGCTCTGTCAGCATCCCATTTTAAGACCAAGTCCCCAAATTTGAAAGCTTGAGGCCTAGCCTTTCTGTCAAACCATTTCTTTGTTGCTTGTTGATGTTGTTCTAGCTTGATCATGGCAGAGTTCCTTGATTCTTCAAGACTAACTAGCTTTGTCATTCTGATTTCTCTCTTAGTGTGCCTTCAAATTCCAATTGTTGGGCAAGCGCTAATGAGTTTAACTCAAGCATCAAAGGAAGAGTAGCTTCCTTTCCATAGAAACAAGCTTATACGGAAAAGTTCCTATTGCTTTTTTAACTATTATTCTATCTTCCCAGAGTGCACGTGTGAGACCTTTATATGCCACTAGTCTTGGCTGATGTTCATTGTGCGCTTCATGATCCTGATTAGGTTCTTGTTTGTTGAATCTATCAAACCATTTCCTTGGGGTAATAGTTGGAAGAAGTTTTTAAATAGATGCCCAAATTTAGAGCCCAATCAGTGATTTTAGTGCCAAGGAAGGATTTTGCATTATCGAGATAATGGTTTGAGGAATGCCAAACCTTGTGACTATACCTTTGAGAAAGTCAAGGATGATTGACTCAGTTGATTCCTTGAGCATGACAACTTCTATCCATCTGGTGAAGTAGTCCGTAGCTGTCAACACCCACTTGTGTCTAGCACTTGAAGGTGGATTGATCATGCCTATGAAGTCGAGACCCCATTGCGCAAAAGGCTGATCCACTTGGATTGGTCGGAGGGGAAGCGCTTGCCATATTTTCTTATTTGCAAAGAAAGAACATTATTTGTATTTGGTGACCCACTTGTGCGCATCTGCAAATAGGGTAGGCCAAAAGATACATGCCATTATGATCTTCATTGTTGTAGTCTTGGCAGAAAAGTGTCCACTAGAGAATCCATCATGAAATTCGCTAACACTTTTCAGTTTGCGCGTTGTTAGTACACCTTAATAACACACCATCTATATTCCTCTTGAAGAGAAGACCATCAATCAAAATATAGGAATAGATTGTAACCTCATATGTCTTCTCTTTTCCTTGTTCAAACCAGGAGGGTATACGCCTCGAAAGGAATGTGATCATGTCCTTCATCTAGTTGCGTGCACCAAGATTTGTATTTTGTTCAAGTTCTGCATGCAGGAGATCCTCATCCGAAAAATGAAGTCTTAGGTTCATTATGTGCATCTTCACCAAGCTGCTTGCTTTAGAGTGCACTACCTCTTACCAACTTTGTGGCTTTGATAGTCACATCATACTCCATGATTTTGGTCACCCATCGCACTCTCTTCTCGCTGATTTTTGCTCCCATGATGAAGTCTCTAACAGGAGGAGTGGAGAATAACACCTTGATGTGGTTTGTGGAGAGCATGCTCTTGAACTTCTTGAGCGCACATGATGGCATAGACCTGTTTCTTCATGTGACTATATCTTAATTCATAATCCTTCATTAATGCCTAGATGAATAAAGCCACTGGTTGTTCCAGTCCTTGTTCATTTTCTTGTGTTAGGATAACAACAACACTTACATCAGCGCCATAATCATAAATGATAAAATCCTTTGAGTAATCTGAGTTGATGAGTGTTGGCGCACAAGCAATCTCTTGCTTGATCTTGTTGAAGCTTTCCTTTCCTTTTTGTCCATCTGAAAGCTATGTCCTTTTTGAGCATGAGGGTGATGGGCCTTACTAGTCCTACAAAGTTAGGAATAAAGCGCCTAACAAAGTTAATTTTTCCAAGGAAGGACTATAAGGATTTCTTGTGCACCAACAGGGAGAGGGCCAGGATGGATGACACGTGCTCAGGATCAATTGTGATGCCATCCTTTGAGACCACATGGCCTAGAAGCTTTCCATGTGCCACCATGAAATTGCACTTCTTTGGGTTAAGAGACACCCCAAAATTTCTACATCTCTCAAAGACTTTCTCCAGTACGCCATGTTATACCGCGCTCTACTTTGAGAAGATTGTAATGTCATTAAGTTAGACCAAGATGAATTCGTTAATGTAACATTTGAAGGCAATGTCCATGGCGCGCTGAAACTTTACACGTTTGATAGACCAAAGGGCATTTGATAGGCATATACTCCCCACTTGGTTGTAAATTTTGTTTTGAATTGATCCTCTTCCTTGACCAGGATCTGATTGAATCCAGAGTATCCATCTAACATAGAAAATCTTTGCACCCCAACCACAGTCTGCGCAAAATATGCTCCATAGAAGGCAAAGGATAATGATCCTTTAATGATGCCTTGTTCAAATCTATGAAATCAACACAAAGTCTGATTTCACCATTCTTCTTTACGCATTGGAACTAGATTCACGACCCAGTAGAGTACTTGATAGGAAAAATAATCTTTACCTCAATGATTTTGGATAACTCCTTCCTCATGAGGGGCTCTATCTTTGGATTGACTGGCCTTTACTTTTGTTTGACAAGCTTGATACCAGGATCAAGGTCAATGGAGTGTTGAGCAACACTTGGATCAAAACCTTTGAGGTCTTCATACTCCCATGAGAAGATATCACTGTATTTTTTATAGAGAGAGATGAAGGCCTGCTTTTCATCATGTGTGTAAGCTTTACTGAGTAGTAACTCCTTCCCACGCGCAATAGTGACTAGGGAGCAGTCTTCTTGCATGCGACGTGCATATACTTTTCTTCACCCTTAAACTCATCATCAGGGCTAAACATTTGTTCTAAGGTGACCAACCCTTTAGGTAACTTATTTGTTTTAATTGTATCACTTGGTCACCATAATTGTCATGCAAGTCAACTTGCATGCTTGATGAGAACTCAACTTCATTATGGATGAACTGGACAATTTGCACATCATTGTCAAACACTTGCCCGTGACATTGTTATATGGTATAGATGGTTTAATCACCATCTTGATGTGTTGAGTGTTTCCTTTAACAAAGTCCTCAAAGTGAGGAGAAATTGCAACCAAGGCGGCCATCATTTGATCAACTTCTTTATTCATTTTTTGGCACCACACTTGTAGATTTAGAACATCAAAGCTCTCAAGGAGGTCCCAAACTCTATGCTTATAAGATTTGAGAATCTTATTCTTTGTCATGCACTTTTTGGTGACCTGATGGATAACCAATTATGTGTCCCCAAAGATTTGCAACACCTTAATCTTCTTCTTTTCAACAATAAGCAGACTATGCTTTAGCACCTCATACTTTGCTACATTATTAGAGCATGCGAATCAAACTTGTGCGAAGAAGAATTTCTCATCCTTAGGGAAATGAGAAAAATCCTGCTCCCACACCGTTTCTGCTTCTAGATCCATCAAAGTATAACTTCCATAGACCCAAGGTTCTCTTCACTTTGCTTGAGCACTTGTGGCAACACAACTTCTTCTTCAAGATGTAATAAGTACCAAGCCTAGTTTCATAAGCTTCCAGCTCTTCAGCATATGGATCAAATTTGTGGTGCCTCTCCACCCACTCATCAAGTACTAGATTAGGAATAGAAGGTGGAAGAGGCTGCTCTTCAGAAACTGAAACTTGTTCTTCTTGGATTAAATAATTGGCTTGGAGAGGGGATGGGACATATGACTCTACATGATAGGAAAATATTGGCTCAACTTGTATGGTAAATCGGGTACCATACCTTGTCTTGAGTAACATATGGGTCTAATCAGAAGACAAGTAACCACCCACTTTAGCAGTAAAATATCTTGACAAACATAAGGCAAATAAAGGAGGTAGGTCAATGATTGACACATCTTGAGTTATTTTTAGACTTGGACATGCATGGAGGGTTAACTCAAGATCCTTGATGATTCCTAGGGTAGTGACAATTGAACCATCAAGTTGTAGGACTCCTTTTGTCAAGGGGCTATACTTAAGACCTAAGACATCAAAAATCTTCTTAGGCATGACATAAGTACTAGTGCCTAAGTCAATCATACAATTATGGACAAGATGTTTGCCTATGATTAAGGACATATAGAAGGGTGGGGTTTTGACAATCTTACTTACTTGCTTCTCCTCTTCTTGGAGATATTGATAAAAGCGCGTGGATTTTGGACAGCCGGATCAATGCGCGAGAAGTTGTTCTAGGCTTCATGCAATAGGTCATTGCATTGGGATGGAATGGTCAGGGCATCCCACATTGTGACATTTATGTTTGTTTTCTTCATTTGGTCCACAATGCTGAATGGAAGACCCATTAACTTGTGCATTTGAGGTACAACAACATCCTTTCTTGGTTATTCAGTGCGGAGGTAGGAGCCTTAGCTGGTGCAGAGGCTTGACCTACTAAAGGAGGGGTGCATGCCACTTCGGAGGAGCTTTGCACAGAGCCTTGCGTGTAGGAACTTGGAAATTTTTACTGCTGGATGCCTTAGTTGCTTCCTTCTAATTTTGAGGATCGGCCCATGTTGTTGGAATTGAAACTTGTGCGCTAGATTCGAGCATTCTCCTTTTATACCTTTGTTGTCTGCAACCTAGGCACGTGGTCTGCCTACATCATCTACAACTTGATTGATTGTGCAAAATTTCTCGCCGAAAGAATATCAAGTTGGCTTTAGGAGGATCCTCTAGCTTTTCTTGGTTCTCAGGATCGCCTATGCTGATGGAAGGCTCACAATTAGAAGCATTCTAGATCATGTAGGCTTGCACATGCGTAAGATTGGCGTAATGATATTGACTATGAGGCATGTTGTAAGGAAAACACCACTCATATTCTTGCGCCATGTTGTTCTGAATGGAACAAGTGCTTGGCTTGTGTTGGGCGCTGGAAGAGGTGTTGTAGGAGGAATAACTTGCAAAGGCAAGTGTGCATTAACATGTCATCTATCATTCTTGGTTCTTCCCATATCTCTGGTTTCCATATTGATTTCACCAAGGTTGATTTCTTTGGCTTTATGCTTGATTAGAACTACCTCTGTAGGCTTGCGCTTATTGCTTCTCCAATGATATGACCTTGTTGGACAAGTTTCTAATAGAGGCCTTTAATTCTTCATCTTCTTTCTGTTGCACTAGAGAATAAGACGTAGATACAATTGGTTGCATGATGTGCACCGAAGCCGAGTAATAACAAGATGGGGCAATGAAGACATCTATGGGAATAAGGGCACAGGAGGCCTAGGAGCCAAATTACTAGCCTGAATAAGATTGTTTTATGCCCTTATGGCAATGTTGTATGCAACATGTAAGGTTCTACCTCCCATGGATTGAATCATGACTGAAATTTCACTATTCAAAGCCCTTAGATAATACAAGAAAGCATGTTGGGTTGTAGGCCTTACCACTTGAGGAATTCATCCCAAGTCTTCCTAAAATCGATGTTGAAATCAATCATCTGCTCATTGGGTGCACGCTTCATTGTAATAAGCTTCTCCACCAAAGTGATAAATGATCTGATTTATCTTCAAAGTAATTGCAGAGTCATTCCAAGCTGATCATAGGTAGCAATAGATGCACGTCGGGCATCGCATCGGTACTGCATTGCAAATCAAGCGACCCCCACAGATGCCGATCATATTTCTAGTTTGATCATACTAGCATCCCAGGTGTGATTGCACAACATTGAATCCTTTCCCCAAGTGTGGGACTTGCAAAATGAGAAAGGAATCTCCAGATTAGAGGTGGTTTCCTCAACTCCTCGATCGGATATTTCACTGACAGCGGAGGTTTAAACTCCTAAATCTACTCTAAATTCCAAGGAGACAGAGATAGAGAATGCAAAAAAGAAAGAACTAATGCTAATAGGTGATGCACCAAAGGAGTTGTAGACACCTGATGCTTTGCATGAAATACACAATCCACAAGGAAACACAACACAAAACATGCACAAATGCTCAAAATGTAATGAAAGATCAAGAAAGCAATGATAGATATATGAAAGGATTGAGGGATTTTAATCACGTAACATATATCAACATATAGATCCAATACAGGTACATTACATAAAATGATCTAGAAGCAAGAAAAGGTGCTGCATTACATGGAAAGGTAAAATTTCTTCACAAATTCTCCAAGGAGGAAGAAAAAGGAAGTTGCGGGCCCGGAAAAGTGTCTCTCTTTTACAAAATGAACTCATTACGCTTTTACAAAAGCAACCCACGACCCCGGAGAGAGAGAAACACGGGAAAACGTTCAAGGGTTCGACCATTGACCAAAATTCCATCAAAACAACATGGGCGCCCTGACAGACCCATTCCTTGACATTTTTAACCATGCTTGGCGGAGAATGCGAGCCATTCTTCATTAAAAACGGTGGTTGAAACGTCATTTCTGTCCATGACCACGTGCTAGAGGAGTTTCTTTATTTTATCTCTCCAAACTCCACAAAATGCACAAATGACTCGAAAATCTTGTAGAGAATTTTACCAGCTTTCCATTGATATAAAGAACGCGAAAAACCGAGCTCTGGATCGAAAAAGATATGGCGATTTGAAGTTTTAGGGAAAAACAGGGCCAAATCGGGTTCTTTGGGAATTTTTTTTGAATTTTTTACCTTTTTGGTCATTTGGAAAATTTTCCAAAATTTCCCCGCACTCCGCCACTCTAGGTGCCACGTGGCAAGCATCTCATTGGCATGCGGGCCTTTGAGAATTTTTTCCAAAAATTCCGCATGAGCCATAACTTCAAAAATACATGGAGTTAGGAGGAAAAATTTACCTTTCTGGAAAGTTGAGAAAGAGCTCTATCCAATGGTGCCATTTCCAGAAGGTTTTGAGTTCCTAAAAATCAAAATTTTGTGATTGAGGCACAAGAGAGGGAAGAATGGGAGGAGTTAGCCACAAAATGAGCAGGGGCACATTTTGGATAACGCATACCATTAGAACGCTTTGCCCTTGAATGAGGCTGCAAGTAGCCTAACAACTACACCATCATGCATAATCGGATAGACAAAGCAAACATTGGCCTCATCTTAAATGTGTTCAACATGGGTAACTTGGTTCTCTCCCGTGAAGTATGGAATACTCTTAAGTGCGATCAGCGACATATCATGCTTGTGTCAGCATTGAGCATTGAGATTGAGCGGGCTTCCACCAGTGAAGATAACAAAGTTCCTCGGAGGAGGATGTTGAAGTGCCATGGTAGGACGTGCTTTTACATTGTGAGGAGTGAAGTACATGCGACACGCCGGAGATGGGGATGTGTGCGGAAGATATGTTGTGTGTGCTTCTTGGTGAAAGCTGGAGGTACTCAAAGGATCCTTCAAATGCAACACTCTGTCATTATGCACTCTTCTCATAAAAGGTGCTCAAGACTGCAAAATAGGATATTTGGAAGTGTTGGGAGTCACCAAATGTGTTTGAAAGAGCCTCCAAAGGATGGAAATACTAATTCCACACACCAGAACTTAGGAATATGAAATTTAATATTTCACTGCTTTGGTCCCACTAGGTGTGCCAAAAACTATTGGTCATTCAAACGTGCTCCCACATCTCGGATCCGGAGAACCGAGTTGTTGAGACAACAATGGAACCATTTCCAAGTTATGGGACCTTGCGCGCTCAAGAAGGATTTCCGGAGAAGGTCGGTTCCTCTATCTATTTCTTTTTTATTACTACTCTTAATGCTAGAAGGGAAAAATAAGCTAACAATGCCAAGGGACCAGGGATAGAAGGATAACAGAAAGGAAAACTAAACTAAGGAAGGTGATAACACCAAAAAAAGAGGGATGAACACCATCCAGTTCTGAGTGAAAATGAAATGAAAAGGTGTGGAAGAAGGCTAAGCATGCATAACACAAACTAAAACACATTTTCTAGATCGATTTCACAGAACACAACTAAAAATGGAGTTGCAAGGAATGTAAATTGACACCACAAGCACACAATGCAAAATAAAGGCAAGAAGAAGGAATATTAACACGCTTAGGACAGAGAATAGTCACAAAAAATGCTTCCATTACTTCCAGAATGCACAAAATCTATTCTGATGGTGAAAGAGGCCGATGTCCACATGCACGAGCTAGATCTAGAGGTGTGCGACTCGGAACACAAAAATAAGAAGTCCTTAGAAAAATTGCAAGGATCCAAAATTTCCAACAATAACAATGAGCCCAACTCTTACATTTATAGATGAATCAATGGAAGAAGAAGAGGAGGAGGAAAACCAAAATTTGAAATACAACCACCAACAACAAGCATTCGATGCATACAAATCCTCCCGCAAATATGTAAAATTTGGTTCCCATGTATACATTTGGCGTGTTGGAGAAGGAAGGAAGGAAGATTGAATCAAATTGAGTGGTTGGAGCAATTAGATATGCTCATCAATGCCCAAAAATATGTTTTCCCATTTCTCACCTATCGATCTGCCAAAATTTTGAATTTGAATATCAAACAATGTAGCATATGTCAGCAGCTATCAATTGAGATTAGGCACGCGCCCGATCGAGCTATGTAGCAAAAGATATGGTTATTAGAAGATTGTCAAAATGCATGCGTGCATTCAAGACACATGGCTGCGCTAATTGGTGAAAGGACGACCAACTATCTGAGGCATTTTGTCATTTCTACCATGTGTCACTCAGCGATTTGTTGTAAGGATTAGGCACCCAATCGGCGCGTTTTGTTTGGTTGCATGAATCACACTCAAGCTTGTCAGATGATGACGTGGCACAAAATAATGGTGCCAAAGTATGTGCACCATGAAAGAATGAAGCATGGGAGAAAGATAGAAGAAAGGTGTGCACAATTGTAGCAGCGTAGAGGAAATGGGGCAACCGGTGAGTGGGAAATGTGTGGTCAACACGCAAACTATTACAAAGTAATGTGCACAACATGCGAGAGGGAATGGACTTAGTTGATTTTGAAGCAAGTGCAAGGTGCACACATAGGAAGAATAACTTGCTGGGAAGAAGGCGAATGCGCGTGAAGGTGCACACAAAGGAAGAGTGGAACAAATAGGAAAGGAAAATGGAATGAGGAGAAGTGCGGGAGCAAAGCACGCAAGGTTCATGAGGAACTAACCAAGGAGATGTGTTAAGCGGATAAGCTGGGGTGCATGCAACTGCAATAAAGATCTTAGAGCCAAAATATGTAAGTTATCCAAATAACTAGGAGAGCTATTTGGATAACACATTCCTTATGGAATGTGGCATATAAGTTTTATTTAAAACTTAGACTTAAGCTAAGTGGTGGCATTTTGGAGTCTTAATGATATTTTAATGGATTTTGAAATCCATGACATAAATGGGAATTAGGTTTTTATTTTAGCCATTTGGCATGACATGAAGGAGAGGAGGAATTAGAGGGGAAACTCTATCAAAATTATGGGAGGATTTTGTGGAGGTTTGTTACGACAATCTTGGCTGATTTTTGGGCCTCTATTATGGGATTTCACCTTTTTTGGTGCAATCATTTTAGTGGAGATTTTTTTTTTTGGAAAATAAAGAAGGTTTTGGGGTTTCATTTTGAGTTGTGTGGAGCTAGGAAGTTGGAGAAAATAATAGAGAAGGAAGGAGGAAAAGTACAATGTTTTTGGTCTTCTTTCATCTCGAATATCTCAGGAAAGGGTTTATAACATTTATCCTATGCAATATTTTATAAATGAATGCATATTTTGTTTATCACTTTTCTGGTATTGAGAAATCTAGTTTTCTCATTCTAGGTATTAAGATTTTGATATTTCCTTTGTGGGTATTGAGAAATATGGTTTTCTCATTATGGGTATTTTAGATTTCTAATTTTTCCATTATGAGTGCATGAGATTACATTTTATCTCCTTGTTGGATACCTGGAATTATTGATGCTATTCACTTGGGTATTTAGGAGATGGTATATGACGTTTTTAGTTTTCCATGTTTTGGTTAGTTCCATACTATAGTTTAGTTGTTAATGTTATTAGTCCAAAGTACACCTTCTTATGGATGATAATCTAACTTCTAAATTTGGCCTGTCTGATGGGGTTCCCTTTGAGTTGTGGGTGTCTCGGAATGAGGGAAACCTCCGAAAGGGATGGCTCCCTTTGATGAATCACTTCAAAATTTGTATTTGACTGAGTTGAATGTTAGAGGAAAAGTAAAACTAAAGCATATAAAGGTGATACACCAAATTTTTGTGAGACTTATCTTGTATAAAACACTTGATGAAAGGTTCAAGAACTGAAGGCTTCAATTTAAACTATGTTTAACAAATTCTGCACTCACAAAGGCACCTAAATTCACTTATGTGATTGCAAAATAACTGAAACAAGATCATGCAGGTGCTATGAAAATATGATATGCAAAAGGAATTAATGATATTCATTACTGCACACTTCTAATCTACTTTGAGACACTGCAAAATTTGAGTATAGAGGAATAAATAAATCTTCTGTATTCATCAATTCTTCCAAGTACAAATCTGCAACATAAGTCTGCAATAATAAGTCCCCCCACATGCTTGTGAAATCCATGACATATAGGAAAATTGACTCACACTTCTCCAAAAATAGATAAGCTAGCAATAGTCCCCCATGCATTGATAATAAATCCGTACATGCATGATTTTATCAATTTAAATAATAAAAAGGCTCAAAATAGCCTGCATGATCTCCCAATCCACTGGTCAATTGCTGTTGACTCCGCTTTTTGCCAATTTTAAGACATGTGCATACAACTTTGTAAAGGTTAAGGTAATTGTATAAAAATAAGGTTCAAGCTTATCCTACCTTATCTTGCAAAAGGTTAATTTTTTCCTCTTCTGTAAAAGCTATTCTTGGCTTTTCTATTTTTTGGACACATGCATGGTAGTTGGCCATTTTGTCTTCATGTGTAATTATGCATAAAGGTTAAATCATTATCTTTTGACCATGCAAAAGGGGAAAACATTAATTATTAAAGTTATCTTGGCTTAGAATAAAGGATTTCCCTTTTTGCATACAATAATTTACTTCTTGCCTCACTTTGTGGGTAAGTGGCACAACCTGTGGTTAATCATTGTGGTCAAAATATTTACCTTGGCTTGACTTTGCACGAGTTAGGGATTTGAAACCCTAAAAGTTTATCCTTTTTTCATTTTCATTTTTCTGGAGAAGCCTTGGGTGAGACTCATGGGGATATCTTTTTTTTTCTAGGTTTGCATTTTTCGGGAACTCTGCCGTTTTGGGTCAATTTGTTGTTGCTTTTGGAGATTGGCTATCCATATGCTCTGGGTAAGCTCGAAAATGACAATATATTTTGACCTTTGGCTCTGTTTTTGAGTTCTAAATCTTTGTTTACTTTGAGAAACCTCTCTATGGGAGCTGGGAAAATGTGGCCACCGCTTTGTTGCTTCCGGTTTGTTCATAAGGTAAGATTTAATATTTTTATCCAAGAATACAAACTAGGTATGAAGCTTTCTTGAATATGGGTATTTTTCTTTGTTCCACCTTGTTTTCTTACTTTTTTGACTAGGGTATTCGGAAGAATTGTTCACTTGGCCTTTTAGCTCATCATAATGGAAATAAAACTCTATTTTCATGCTTAAAATACCACTTCACCGAGATGGGCATATATCATTTTCTCCCTTTAGCTCAGATCTAAAATGTTGGCCTGAAATTTGAAGATTTCTAGCACTATGAACTCAATTTTATTTCATTCTAAGCCATTGTTTTGAATTTATTTTAGCTCTTGGGGTTTTGTTGTCCTTCCTTTGAAGTTTCTTTCCCTCTATTGAACTCCATTTTGCCATGCCATTTTCTTGTCTATGTGAGCTTGACTTGTCGCCATTGGGGTTTTATGCCTTTGAATAAGTCGTATTCCTCTTGCACTCATTGCTCGGTCATGGAGATGGGTGGTTCGTAGCCTACCAATTAATGGCCGCTAGTATTGATGGCTCGGTTGTGTACATTTCATGACTTTTTATTCACAAATAGAAGCCTGACTCTGCTTCTAAAGCTCGGGATTTTGTTGAAAGGCAAGCATTTTTTTAATAAATTTTGTTGTATGTTTGGTTGGCTCGTTATTTGGGAGATCTATTTTAGCTTCTTGGGCTCAATATTTGTGTTTAGGGTTTGCATCTCTAGGAGGTCAAGCTCATACATTTAGCTTGGACACCATTGTTTTGACTTGTGCTTAGTTTTGGGATTTAGACCTTTGCTTTTGCTTTGATCATGAAAACCCCATCTATTTGCTATTCACCTTTCATGAACTGGGCATTCGTAAATCTGGGCTCATCATAACCCTGGACATAATTTATTTTGTTTTTCACCGAGATTTGTGTTAGATTTCACATTTAGTTCAGGGATTTCATATATGTATTGGGCCTTTTTGATGGAGAATGCAAACTGGGTCGCCATTTCTTGAGCATTTGTCGATGACTCATGGCTTCCTTTTTCATTTCTAGCCACTGTTTAATGAAACTCAAACTTTGCTTCATATTTTATCTCTAACTCTGGATTTGTTGTATATGCTTCAAGGTTCGAGTTGTTTTGAGTTTTGATCTCTGTTTCTTTCAATAAAATTATCTTGCACTTCTAATTCCTTGTTGCCATTTTTTTAGCGCAAAGCTGCAGTTCTGTGCTTGAGTGTTCAAACATTTTGAGTTCGTATTGTGAGAGGACCATGTTTATTGCATGAGCTAGGGTTGGATTGTATTTGTTAAAACTTTCCTTTGTTATGATAAATTTGGAGCTACGTGCCATAATCTCCTTCCGCTCAACCATACATATTTCTTTAGCTAGTTTATTGTATGATTCACCCAGGATGTGAATCTTCATTCTCAAATTTACGTCCTTCATACTCTTATTTGCTTTACCCTAACTACCCTTATTTTAAATATCTTTTGTTATGCTCTTTCTCTGGATTCTTATTAGCATATATACCCCTTAGTGGTCCCTGTACTTTCATTGTGTTTCTACACAATTGATAGTTGTTCTATCACTTTCCTATGCACTTTGAGAAACATGTTCTCCTTTGTTTGGAAAATTTGAAATATATTTGTTTCATTTATTGTTACATCATTGTAAAAATCAGACTTTTTGTGCCTTGGATAACTTAATACCATAAGTATTTTGACTGATCTCTTGTAATTTGGAATTTATGAAACTAAAAAGATGTTTTAAAATGAATATTCCTTTTTCTGCTACAAATTTTAAATGATGGTTGTAAACATCTTATCGGAAGTTAGTGCATGAGAAGATCTGTTTCCTGAAAAATTGTTACTTTGCAATAATGTATGGCTGTAGCTCTAATCATCCTATGGTGTATACATTATGAATTTGTAACTCTACATTTGAATGTAATATTGCCTCCTGTGAATGCAATAGTGGCTGCAATTCTCTCTCAACTGTATGTGTTTTAAAGAATGTAGCTTTTTCTTGAAACTTTGAAATATCGATGCAAATGTATAACAACTCTTAATCCTTCTTCTTTTGTAACCTTGTCTAAAACTGAACTCTCTGTTGGAAGTCTAAAATTGCATTTACAAGATGCATGAACCTTTTAACAATCTGCTTCTTGAAAATTGATCATTGCATTTTACTTCTTTTCCGAATGCTTGCAATTTGATAATTGCTATATGGAAGCTATAGTTATTTTTGTGTAGCTCTCAATTTATAGCTTGCTCCATACATAGTAAAATCTGGAATGAGTTTTAGGCTCAGTTTGAGAAGGTTGAAGTCTTTGAAACTTGTACTCTGCTTACTCTTGAACCTCTGACATGCAACTCTTGAAGTTTTTATTCAACCCGTACTTCCTTATTTGGGCCGGTCATGAATACCTAGATCTCTATTGTACCTTGCATTTTTGATTCTCTCCTCTCTGTGACATTCTATTTTTATTGCACTTCTATCTGTGTCATATTGAGAACTCAGCTTTGTTGGTGTGTGGATGCTATGTCCAAAGGTTAAGCTATATTTATTTGTCGTTAAACTTGTCTTATAATCTAAATTGGAAAACATGCTAACATGCTGTTACAATCTTGTATGATGCAACTTGATTATGTATTTTCTTTTCTTGAGGACATGCTAACCTGGTTCTCCAAAACTGAATTGCAAATATGGAAATTATAATTTGAAAACTACACTCTTTGAGTTCTGAAATACTTGCAATTTGCTTTGTGTGCTTCCAACCCGTATTAATATGGTTGTACCTTGTAAATGATTTGGCTGCAAATAAATGTACCTTGCTTGAGATGATTGTTTCTATAAACAAGTTGACTCTTGTTCATCTTCAACATGCCAATTTATGTTCTTTCTCTCTTGAATGGTTATCAAACTATTTACCAATGTAGTGTAGTTACATTATCCTACTGATGAAGCTCTTAATTACTGCACATATATGGATGTACTCTCCTTTAACCTTTTGAAAAAACTATATTCATCTCGAACCAAATTATGCAATCTGTATTGTGTCCTTAATGGTATATATTTATCCTACTCATGTACTTGCACATCTAAAACAATAGTTAGAAAAGTATGAGGCCAACAACCTTTCTTTTTATCCTTCAGTGATTTTTCTTTCTTGATATGCTTCTGAAGGTGGCACTTAGATGCTCCTGAATGATAATGACATGTACTTATATGATTCTGTTTCTAGTTTCTTTTCATGTATCTTATCTGTACTGACTTGAAGAGGTTCATTTGCCTCGAATTGTAAGTACATTACTAGAGAGAAATACCCATAGCTCTAATAGTGTGTTTGTTGTCCGTCAACAGTAGTACTAAACATGAGAGAAACATGAAGACGATGCGGTTGAATCGAGGAGCATGGGGAAACCAACTCATTCAGAAATGATGGGTTTCCTCTCTTCTCACTTATTTACAATTTTATGTATATGTATCTCTTTTGTTTGTACATATAAGTTACATCCCACGGCTTGTGTGGGAAACATTATTTCTTTATGAATAAATGAAATTAAATTTTGTAATTGAGTTGTCTATTTCCTTTTGCATTTGATTACTATAAATGATAATTGTGGAATGAACTAAACAACTCAACACATAATTAATCTCATTCAAACATAAATAAATAACAAGAATTTAATGCACTTGTACCTAAAAATCACTTTCTTCCTTACGCAAACAACAACCGTGTTTGTTGTTCCAGTCTAATTTCGATATCGTCGTTGTTCCCACCCTCATCAAAACGTGTACTAGTCCTCGAGGCTTCTGCGCATGACTTTACCGATGATGAACATGGAATGACAATATATGTGAGGAGTTTCACCTCGCAAAATCACCCATACTGCATGCTTGTTTTCAATCCTTCCTAGAAATGACTACTTCCTAGCATTAGAAATTGTTTTAGTACCCCTACCCGATGATTGAGCAAAAATGGTCAACAATTAGTTTTCCGTGTTCTTTGCTACAATATTGGTTGTTAGATCTTTGTGTTTTTGGTTGGTTCATTGCTGCGATTTAGTTGTTAGTTTGTTGTGTTCTTTGTTGCGGTATTGACTGTTAGATTGGTGTGTTTTTGGTTGGTTCCTTGCTATGGTTTAGCCGTTAGTTTTTAATGTTCTTTTACTGCAACATTGGTTGTTAGATCTTTGTGTTTTTATTGGTTATTTGTTGCAGTTTAGTTGTTAGTTTGTTGTGTTCTTTGTTGCGGTATTGGTTTAGTTTATTTTGTCAAATAGTTCGTATGCAATCTTTTGATTGACATATTTAAAAGATTATGTGTTGTGACATTTTGTCAAATAGTTTGTGTGCAATATTTTGATTGACATATTTAAAATATTATGTGTTGAGACATTTTGAAAAACTATTTGGCATGCAATCTTTTGTTTGGCATATTTATATGAATATGGAATGAGGTATTTTGTCAAACAGTTCACATATAACCTCTTGTATGGCATATTTCTATGAAGATGTGTTGTGACATTTTGTCAAACAGTTTGTGTGCAATCTCTTGATTGGCATATTTAAAAAGATTATGTGTTGAGACATTTTGACAAATAGTTGGCATGCAATCTTTTAATTGGCATAAATACGTGAGTATTGATTGTGGCATTTTGTCAAACAATTTACATGAATCCTTTTGTTGGGAATAGGTATGAAATACGTTATTATGACATTTTTCATACAATTTGCATGCATTCTTTGGATTATATGTAAAGTTAATTCTATGACATTTTGTCATACAATTGGCATGCATTCTTTGGACTATATGTGAAGTTCATTATATGACATTTTGTCATATAGTTGGCATGCATTCTTTGGACTATATGTGAAGTTCATTATATGAAATTTTGTCATATTGTTGGCATGCATTCTTTGGATTATATTTGAAGTTCATAATATGACATTTTTCATACGGTTGGCATGCATTATTTTGGGTATAAAGGTTATGTTGGGCCTTTTGACAAATATGTTAAGTTGCTGATTTGTTTTGGCATGTTGTTCATTTTGAGCTTGTGAAGTGAAGTTCATGTTGACATTTTGTCAATTGGTTAGTATGCCTTCTCCTTTTTGCATGGAGACTATATGTGACATTTCATCAACAGTTGGTATGCTGATTTGATTTGGCATGAAATATTATTATGAAATGCATTATGTAATTAGTCTTATGTGTGGTAAGTTTTATGCATTTTATGTATGATGGTTGAAGGCACCACTCAAGAATGATATTCTGAACTTGGTTAGTTCATGCATGTATACATGCTTATTGACATCATTATTATAATAATGGATGAGTTTGTATGTTGATGCATGACTGTGTATTACTGATATGAAAATGGAAACTCTTTCTGTTCGGTTAGAACTGACCCTTTGTGGAAAATACATGCCACTCTGGAGACAAAGGAAAGGAAAGAATCTGATAGGGATTTGAGCTGATTTTCAAATCTTGTTTAGTTGTTTTATATTTTAGTTCATGGAATAAAATTGTACTTGATGTACTATTAGAATAACTAGTTATATTGTGTAAGCCTATGAGGCTCATTGTATTGTATGTAAAATTATAAGTTGTACTGAGGCTTTGGAAATAAATGAAACATCTTTTGGATCAAATCTGATTTGTACCATTGTATCATGCATGTATGATTTGAATTTTTAGTTGTATGATTTGATTATGTTTGAAATCAACATATCAATTAAACAATGGGAATAATGGGAGTTAAAAAAAATTGTTTCTCGCTTTTGAGGTCCTTACATATTTATACCCATGCCATCGCTTGCATGGTAAAGGCGTTGGCCGTGGATTTGAAATAGCTTTGATGTAATTTACCGTGGGATATGACGTCAAATCGGGAGTGAAATGCAAAGAGGTGTGTGCAATGTGTCATGAGAAACAAAGATAATGCAAGAAAAAATAAATGTGGTCATGAACAAGTAAGGTGTCGGAAGAATGTGGAGGAAAATATAAGGTAAACGATAAAAAGAACATGAATAGGACAAAAATCTATTCTCTCTCCATGTATCATCCCTAACCAAATGGTTACATAAATATTCATACCCCTATCCAAAAATGAGCCCCTTAAGGCACTCATTCCTAGAAATAGATACATTAATGATCACTAACTTGAAAAGAGAAATTGTTAGTAACACATGAAATTAGCGTAAAAAATTAGGTGTATACATTTTGCACGCTTCATAGTATGATAAAATCACTTCATGTACTTTTCTGTTGAAATGTAGATATGTTGTATGTTGTTGCTTGTCTACAGTTGGCACCTTCGTCAGCCTTTCACAACAATCCAAAGTTTGCATGCCATGAATTCCACCTTCATACGATCTTCCGGATGTTGTAGTTAGTCCCGTTCAACATCTGCATGTTGTCAATGCTGAAATGATTAGAATCCATTTTGAAGATTTTAAAATCAAATCAAGAGGAAAAAACAAGATTATTATGAAAATTTAATATTTAAATTCTTATTGTTTAGTTTTTGATATAAATTAGGTTTACTGAGAGGCATAAAACTACAAAAAGATTTAGAAACGATCCCTATATCATTTCTATGCAAAAATACGTTTTGAATTTGAGATTTTTGTCTTTTATGCGCCGTAATTTTCTTATCACTTGTTTCTTAAGTCATGAGAACAACAATTTAGCGATTAATTTAGAAAAAAATGAACAAATTTATTGATTTTTACCATAATTCTTAAGTTTAAGAGAAATAACAACAAAAGATATCCCTTTGAAAGGAAATAATTTGATTCAACAAAATTTATTAACATTTATTGGTTTTAATCTTAATTGAAATTTTATTCCTCTTGATAAGGGGAGTGAGGAAATTAGATCAGAAGAATGGAGACCTCTTGATGAGGATTGGATTAAGTTAAATTTTGATGGGGATTCTAGAGTCAACTCGCGCAATGTGGGTTGCGGCTACATTTTCGTGCATTCAAGTTGTCACGGCTAATTTTAGCCATGGTTACGATCAGGCATATCTTCCAACAATGTTGCAGAGGGCATGGCCCTTCTTTTTGGTTTAATGGAAGAAAAAAGTGGAATTGGTGGCGTCTTTGGATTGAGGGGGATTCCAAAACCATCATTGGTTTGGCTTAGGGTAAAGTCCCTAAAGCCTGGTCGTTGAAACCTGTTTGTGCAAAAATCAAAACCATTCTTCCTTCCTTTTCCGAGGTTAAATTCTCACATATTAAAAGGGAGGGGAATAAGGTGGCGGATAGTTTGGCTAACATAGGGGCCGAATTATTGGAAAATCATCACATAAAGTGCCAATTCTAGGAGACGTGATTTCCCAATGATGTCCTAACCCTCGTGTCGAGGGACGCACGGTTGGCGATAGACGGATAGGTGAATTATGGTGAATGCCACCTACCAGTAATTACAAATTATTTTGGATTGATGATGATTAAGGCGGGGAGATATGTGCAGGGGATTTTGTGTACTCACACGTGTTGAGTATTGTGTGAAGGGTGGGAGGTAAGTATATTTATGGAAGGCTAGAGCTGGTTTTCATTACTCAAAACATATTTTTCTTTATTTCTGTAGCGGTGGAAAGTTTTCAGTTTGGCTCTAGTTTTCTTGAGTTGCTTGCTAACATGAGGAGGTTGGGGATTCGTCAAGACCCATCCACAAAAGAAAGTGAGCTCTAATCTGCAGGCGAAGCCATGGGCGAGTCTTTCTCGACTTGGATGGACGTCAAGATAAAAAATCCTACTATGAGGAGTTGGTTTGAGAAAGTCTGCAGTCACAGAAAGAGTTTTGAGGAAGATTATGAGGTTGATATTTGTGATAAGATGAGAAAATTAATGCTTGATTTAAATCAGTTTGTTGGTCATAGAAATGTGTTTGAGGTTGCCCATGGTTTGAGCGCGGCGAATATTTTGTCAAACTCGTCGGGTCAGTTTATTCTTCACTGGGAACATGAAATTTTGGAAGAGTGTTTGGTGAGCATGCAATTCCACATCCATGCTTTGGCAAGGGGGTTCAAGAAATTTCCCTGGGGTTGGAAGCGGTGGTAGAGAATCGGGGAGTGAAGCTTCCAGAGTGCGCTAAGGTTGCAATGCCGGAGTCTTTGTGTGGTTCCATCTCCTTCTTCTTCTCCTTTGCCAAGCCAAGATGATTGAAAAGTTGAAATTCTTACAGAGATGCCATCTAGCAAGAAGATGGAATCGCTGGTTCTGGTTTGGTTTTTTGGCTCGGTGGTGGTTTGCTTTAGCGTCACGTCTCGGGGCTGAGATTTTGATTTGGCATTTGGCCTGCGTCTAGTAACTGCTGATAACATAATTTTCCGTGTAGTTTATGAAAGGATTACTAGAAGCTTCTATTAAAGTTTTTAATATGATCTCGTATGGTGCACGATAATGTGCCTAAACTTGCTAAGGTAGTCCATTGATGATTGTAAATATCATGGACTGGATCAAAATGTTTTTTCGCAGTGGGCCTTTTCCCTAGGTAGCAATAGCAATTTTTTTTGAAATTTTATTAATTTAATATTACATTTTAAACACATTACTTGATTAAAAAAATTCCTTATATATAAAAGAATGAAAGGAAGGGCTTTGAATTTGTAACTTAGTAAAATTATACTTGCCAACCATTATAAATGATTTCACTTTTATTTATCAAAAAAGTTAGTATTAATGTTAATAAGTTAAATAATAATAAAAATAATAAAAATACCATTGAACATATATTTACCAAGTATGCCACCAATATACTCGCCCACATAATATTCAAAACATGGCCATATCCCAAGTCCATGTCAAGCAAAACATGGAATAAAGTTTGAAAAGATTTAAAACATCTTAGCATATATTAACAAGGACATCAATGTTGCCAAATCGCACAACCAAAAAAGGGGTGACATGTGGAAACCATTGTGTTGGTTCGTAACCACCTATGATGTATTATAAGCTATGTAATCTCTGTAAAAGCTATGTAAATCTATGTTGAAAAGCTAATGGAAAGGAGTTAATTCTTTTGTTGATTCTGCTAAATGTGCTTATGAAAATATTTTGTTATTCAGATAAGCGTGTAAATGAATGCATTCTGATTATTTTGTTATGTATAATTTGAAAATACATATTTGTTCTATCAAAACAGTGAATTACAGGAGTAAACTAATGAAATACATAATTTTAGCTATAGATGGTTGTTATTTTAAAAGATCTTGTATAATTTAATGCAGAATAAGAACAAATATATGTATCTGATAGTATTATAAAGTATAATTTGCAATTCATTGGTGTTTATATTATTATAATATGTAATATTGCAAAGCTCTATATGTTGGTGTAGGTGGTATACTTATTCACTTATTTAGTGTTATTCCACCTCACCAGGTGAGTCATCTCACTTAGGTGGACATGGATCTAGGTGTCATCTTAGTTATGACATGATTCTCTTACAGAATCTGTCATATGTGTAAGTGTGTCATAGGAGTTACATTCCCTTACATTCCCATTTGGGAAAGTAACTCCTCTTCTCCATTATGGAGGAATCTTCTCTTACATGGGAGTTACACATTCACTCCCCTATATGTACACCATCTCTTTTGATCTATGTTAAGCTAATACAAGCTAAGCTAAGGCTTCCACTCCACTTTTCAAATCTTGAGCTCTCATATGCATGCACATTGCTTTACAAAGCTTGCTTGCTTTAATCTTGCAACTCCTACACTTTGGTGAAGTGCAACTATTCGATGCTCGTGAATTCCTTCCAGGTCTTCGTCCTACACTCCTTCACTATAGTGTGAAGTTCGAGCCAAAGACAAATGCTCCATGTAGCTTCGTTGTGTCAAATTTTTGCTAGATCTTTATGACTATTGTGAAGCTTTAAGCCAATCATAATGTTCCATGTAGTTTCGCCTTGTCGAACTTTGTTAGACTTTGTTGACTATTGCGAAGTTCTAACCAATAAGATAGCCCCATGTAACTTCGCAATGTCGACTTTATTAGATCCTTCTAAGCGTTGTGAAGTGCGAGCCAATGAGATCATTCCACGCTCTTCACAAATTCAAACTTTTGCTAACCTATTTCTGTCCAATGCAAAATCTGATCCAATAGAAAATCTCCAAGTCTTTTCACATTTCGCTATGTCAGTCTTTTTAGCCTCGACATCTCATTAACCAATAAGACTAAGCCACCAATCCCGCTACTTTGCTTTATATGAAGACTTTGTCAGATGCGAACCAATAGAACTTGTCCACGATTCTTTCACATATTGTTTGTCTTTTATCTTAAATATGTCAGTATGCAAAAAGCGAGCCATTAAGATGACTCAATGTATATACGGATTTTAACGGTTTGTCTTGCTATTAAATGATCTTTTGTCTATTACATTGCACTGTGAAGTGCAAACTAATAGCAAAGCACCGTGTATACACTGTTTTCACAAAGTGTTAGAATATATATATCTTTGCCATTGTAATATCGACACCTATCTTTATCTTTTGATCTCACTGACCATTTGGACCTGAAATTGTTTGGTTCTTGGTTAATTCCGCAAGTTGGTGTCCGTGTGGTGGAATTGTTAAGAAAAGTCATGAAATTGCGACGCGTCTCCATTCCTTGCCACACCAGTTTAAAGCTTTAATTAAACATGTTTATCCGTAGCCGCAAATTTCTAAATTTATCTTAGTTTTATTAATCAAATAAGTGGCGCTCAGTTTGTGCATTCTTTGGGAATTAATATTTTAAGCAGTTTTTTCTATATCCGAATGTTGGAAAGGACGATGATGTGGCGAGTCCTCTATGATGTAGCTTAAAACTTAAATGCTTTCATAAATGTTCGACATCATGTTTTCCTCGAAATTGTCAAGGTTGTAATAGCATGTTGATTTCTAGGCCAATAAGATTGAAGATAAATGTATTTTAACAATTATTTTGTTAAAAATGTGCAGGTTTATTAATTTTTATTAATGGTGAAAGTATATATTTTATTAATGGAAATAATAACAATGTTTGATTGGTCCAAAAAAACAAATAATAATTAGTAGTTAAACAACGTTGATACTATAGGGAATACTAATAAGGCGGATTCCGGTATAAAAATTAAAATAAAAACACATGGCAAGCTCATTATTAACGGGTGTGATGGGCGGATTCCAATAACAAACTCGTCACAACGAGTTCCCATACCACTTACTTGAATGCCATCGCATCTAACTTGTCGTGAATATGTTTTAAATGCCAAGCGTCTTATATGGGTGGTTTATGCGCCCAAACATTAAAACATGCTCTTTAACTGCCAATCTAACCTCCCGCCATGTGGAATAATTTGAAGGAATGATTAAGGTTGGAAAGAAAATTGTTTTTTTTTTAACCCAATCAAGTGGAGCGGCCAAGAATATAGCATAAGTGGTAAAAAACAAAGCTAATGATAGACCAAGCACATAATGAGGGTTCTATTTAATTTATTAAATGCCACAATCAAGGACAATAAACATTTTCAAAGCCACAATACAAAAACTCAAGTCATTACAGCCGTTATAAATGGGGAAGCTAGTAAATAGGTTACAAAATGTTTTAAATGGTTTAAACCTTAGCACATGCCAAACACAAAAATATAAGGTAAGGGTTTTAAGTTTTATTAAAAAAATTCAATACCACAGCCTATAAGGTGGAGCGGTCAACATGGCATGCATTTAACTAAACTATATGTCATGCACATAAAACATATATTCCCAACAATGGTTAGGTAATAAGGTTAATTAATTGTTTATAGATTAAAAAAATTAATAATGTAAAGTGGTCTCGACCAATGGCAAATTTTGAAGATCCTAAAATCTTGGAGTTTGTCTTCAACTTTTGAACCTTCGCATTAACCTTGGTAAAATAATTACTGCACACATTAAAACATAGGAAAGAATTTTAATCCAAGACAAATATTTTTGCAAAGACTTACTTTGTTGACCCCACAGGTTATTGGTGTTTTCATTGATGTCAAGTGGAATTGATGGAAAAGGTGTGAGTGGTGAAGTGAGGCTCAATCAAGGACATGAAGGTTGATTGGTAGTGCCTTCTCAATGATGGTTGGATCTCACAAAGTGGATTCAAAGTGGTTTCAGGATGACTTCAGGTGTTACAAGCTTGGTCAATGAGGTAGGTTCCCATTGGAGGTATGGAGATGATTTGTGTACTTGGCTCAGGTGTCCCACAAGTCGAAATGATGTTTCTAGGATGTGCAAGAGCTTCTAGGGTGAGCATCAAGTCAGGTGTTGTAAGTCACAATTGGAACTAGCCCATTTAGGCCTAGTTCTAAAGCCTAATGAGGTGTAAGAGCTTAATTCAAGCCATAAAAGCCTAGGTAAGCATGAAAAAAATCCTAAGAACACTTCCCAACGCATGTATGAGCATCTACAGGGCTTACTTTAGCTTCTGGAGGCAAAACTCAAGTTTCACTAAAACTACCCTTGAGAACCAATAGTGAAGTCATGGACAAACGAGATTGGTTAGGACAATATAGGCTCATTTATGAGATTGGAGCATGTAGATGGATGTGTTATGGTTCTTTGAGTTAAATTTCATCAAATTTTGAAAAGAAATTATAAAGTTATTCAAGTTTTACTAAAATTGGTTTCTTGAAAAGGAAAATTGATCACCTTGTCTTCTTAGTATCCAATTTTTTTATCAAGCCTCCTTAAGATAAATTGTAGAAGGATATTTTTAAGATCACTCTAAGACCGAACTTTTGCAAAAAGTTTGAGGACAATTGGATAAGAAACACATAAGTTTCTTTCATTTTTCTAACATGTTTCTCTCTCTTCAGCCTCCTTCTTGAAGCGATAGGCATAAAATGAGTTGTTTTGAATCCAAATCACTTGTTCAAGTTATGGAAACTCCTCATGAGTGTATAATACTTATTCTAAGTCGAAATGGTGGCAATTTTTGTTCCTCATGGTGGACTGCTCCGTATAGGTATGACCTTGTTTTGAAGAATTTAGCTATTCATGTAAATTTGAAGATGCCAAGTCAATCCTGTTCAAGAAGGTATGAAAGGTGTTCTTGGAGTTCATGAAGATATTTGGTCATGTTCAAGGTATTTTCAGTATGCATTCCATCAAACTTCCCTCTTTCAAAAGTTGAAGAGCTTCTCAAGATAAACTTGTCTTAGTGTTTAAATAAGGGTTTTGTGAGTATTCATGATTTTGAGTGATAAATGAATGTGAGCACCTTTTACGAGTCAAATACAACTAGTTGAATCTCGGATATGTTTTTTGTTAAATGGTGTGAAGGTATAGTTTGCATTGCTTTTCAATTTTCCCTTTTTAGGCCTAGTAAGAAGACTAATTTCTGAGTGGTGCTTGTAAAATTTTCTCTACAAATCTACATCTAAGGTTTTGGAGGTAATTTACATGTTGCCCCTGAAGTAACCCTTCCTCATTTTTGCCATGAGAGTGAATATGGGTTAGGAAGAAGACTCAAAACCAAGTCTATTCATTAGTGCTTTGTTAGACAATGCACATAGTCTTAAAAATGTTAAAACTTTGTGATCAAGTTCTTTAGTTTGATGAATGCAATTGGTGTGGTAGGTTGTTTAAGGAAGAGACCTTCTCGAGAACAATGGGTTAGATGATTTGGACAAGTATAACATCTCTTTCCTAAGATTGGGTTTGGTTTGCTCATTTTTGTGATACGAAGGAGATAAAATCACTTGTCCTCAAATCATGAAACTCCTTCATCAATCTATGTAAAAGAAGGCTTGAATGTGGCAATTGAATCTCTGATGAAGTTATCATTTCAATTCTCATAGGATAGAAATTAAGTATAAGATGTTGAAAGCTCCCATATGACTACGTAGGGTTTGAATCCTAAAACGCTCATTGTGCACGATTGGAAGAATCAAACA
Organism: Taxus wallichiana var. yunnanensis; assembly: GCA_018340775.1. Taxonomy (NCBI): domain Eukaryota; kingdom Viridiplantae; phylum Streptophyta; class Pinopsida; order Cupressales; family Taxaceae; genus Taxus; species Taxus wallichiana. The sequence goes on along the minus strand of CM031237.1, from coordinate 635,358,346 downwards.
AGTTTGAACTTGTGGACACAATGTCGGACAATATATGTATCTCGGGAAGATTTGGAGATGTCTCCTCCTTCATGTGAAGGCGCCACTACAACCATGTTAGACTGAAAATGCTCATGGAAGAAACTAAATCTTCAATGTTGCAAGACCGAGTTTGAAAAAGCAGTGAATACCTTGTTCAAGTACATGTTTTCTTGAGAAGAGTTGAGCTATTCTGATCTCTTGGAGGGTGTGATTGCTCCAAAGAACATACAAATTTTTCTCTAAATTTTGAAAACAATTTAAACACTTATCTTTGTGCCATGACCCTTGTTTCTCCATCATCGTGTTAAATGTTCTCCATGAAAGTGAGCTCCTGTCTGTTGAAGAAGAATGAATGGTGCTCTACACCCTGCTTTGAAGAGATCTAAGCTTTGAGTATTGATGTTCTCCTTCACATATACTTGATTCAATTAGATGACTTCTTAAGCAAGTTCATAAGCCTCTACACTCTATTTGTTCAAGATTTTAATGCACGAATGAACTCAAATGGAATTTGAAGTCTAAATGGAAAAGCTTAAGGGGTTTGAAAAGAAGTTACAAAGGATATTTGAGGTATATGGAACGTATTTCCATAATGTAACTCCTTGTGAAGGGTGTGTCAGTACTAAAAGACAAGTACAAGCTCGTGGTGCTAGAAGACAAGGCCAATAACAGTTACATTTCAGGCAGGCAGAGTGTCAGGAAGATTAGGAGACTCATTCTTTAACATTTGACTGCAAAGAATCTCTTGAGAACATGCAGATCACAAAAACATAACCAAAGCATGTCAGATGTGCTTATGAGAATGTTGAGGTAATCTAAATGATAAACTAATTATCTTCTTGTATGAGAAGTTAAGGGAGTAAGGTGAAAAGCTTTTGAAGTTGAAGGGGAAAATTCATATGTTGGAGTTTGTTAGTTACTTATAAAGATCATTTTTGAACATGAAATAGCTTGCTGATTGATTTTAAAGCCTGAGAGAGCCTTATTAATGAGATAGGTCCTTTTGGATAAATAAGGTGACATGAAGTCAACTTGGAGGGGAATATAAATATGAAAAGATCCTCCTTGATAAGAAAATAGCATAAATCGATTATGCAAACCATCTTTGATACCTAATATCAATTGTATAAGCTAAAGAGTAGATTGATGTTTTGAGAGAGGAGTGTAAATGAAGTAAAGAGATGAAACAATGATCACAATGTGTTGATGTAAGCAAATAAGGTGAAGGTGATAAAAAAATTATGATAAAATTAGAGTTGTTGCTCGAAATTTTGGGAATGGGTGCTTCTAGCAAGTTGGTTCTTGCCAAAATTGTCAAGTGGGTGCTTGGCCTTGTATTCAAGTGGGTGTTTGATTTTCTATTGGAGTGGGTGCTCAAAATATGTTGAAATCATTGTAGCTTTATAGGATAATTTTCCAAGCTAGTTCTTTGATTTCAGTGGGTTTTTGTCTCTTGATGGGTTTCCCACATTAAATCTTATCTCCTCATGTGTTCAGTGTGATTTCTTCTCTCTCTCATGGTTGAATAGTCACACTTCATTATAATTAAGATAAATTAATTGTGGATGTTTGAAGATTTGTAGATTGTTTGAGAGTTTGAATGAGCACTAATTCACCCCCTCCTCTCAGTGCCTATAATTCCTAACAATTAGTATCATAGTAGGTTCTCTTTGGTACAAGTTTAACAACTTAAGAGAAGGTCCTTGAGGCACAAACATGGGTGGTCTAGCTGAAACAATACTGAAAAAGAAGTATGAGATTGCTCAAGCCCTGATTAAAGAATTAAAGATGGAAATCAAGCTCATGGAAGCCAATCATCTCCAAGAACTCAAAGAGGTGGCATCATTTGTTGGTAATGTGTCAAAATATTTAAGTGACAAAGAAAAATATTGTTTCAAACATGAAGAAGAATTGAAGACCCTAAAGGATGAGCTAGAAAAAGCTAAAGATAAACTGATGATATATCAAAGAATTAAGGAAAGTTCAAGAAATCTTGATAAATTGTTAAAAAATCAAAGACATCTTAATGATAGATCAAGTTTTTTTCTTAAAAGTGAAGAAACTCAGTGTGAATTGGAGCATGAATCTAGTCATGAGCCATGTCAAGCAACTATCAAAGCCAAGGTTGAATAATGTGATAAACTAAGTGCATAATTGAATACTCGAGGAGGAATTAGAAGAAACAGGGGCAAAAGAATTTGAAGGATGATTCAATCCATGTTTCATGTCAAGGACATTCTAAAATCAAGGAGCATATCAAAGAACACAAGAAGATCATCAGGACATCCAAATGCAAGGAGATTCCCAAGTAAGTTTCATGGAGTTTGTTTTTCATGCCATATTTTTGGACATAGAGTTACGACTATTTGAAAAAAATAGACAAAACACATCCATGGAGAGATTGTAGGTCTAAATATGAAAAGAACAAAGTTTTTATAATTTCTGCTATGAGAAGGTTCACATAGCAGATTATATCTTGAAGAACCTATGAAGCAAAATTGGATAAAGATAACACCTAGGGACAAGAGTCATCTTTCATGCTTTAAGTGCAACAGAGCTGGTCACTTTGCAAGATATTGTGATAATAGAAATTTAATCTATATAAAAAAGGATGAATTCAAGAATCTCACTCCTATAGGAATAACCAATAAATAATCAAATTTAGAAAATAAAGAGGATAACTCAACTAAGAAATCGGGAGGTGATGATAAATGCAAGAAGAAGGAATAAAATTCTAGTGCAAGTGATGAATAACTTCTACCTCAAGCTATACTAGAACTAGCATATGAGATGCCACATGAATGTTTGTCAAACATTCAATCAGAAAGTGAGGGCTTAGATGATGAGGTCATCACACCAAGGAATGCACTCAAGAAAAATGGCAAGGGCCTAAGGATAAAAAATAAGAAATAATTGAGTCATCATGTTGCTATGATGACTATCTCTTGTTTTTAGGTGATCTCACAAGGTGGTGTGCCTTCTCTAGGATTATAGAAGGAATATATCAGCTAAAAGAAGCAAGGTCTACTCCTCATTAGTCTACCAAACAAAAAATTAAGATCTTCTCCATAACCAATTTTGAGTAAGAAATCCAAAGTTTATTCTTGCAAGCAAGTTGCCATAAGTAGATGTTATTGGAATTTATCATTATGTTTCCAAGGTATGTCAAATTCAAGGAATGTTTATTTAGTCACATGTTGAAGTGTTAGTGCCTTTGAATCTCTTAATTTCCCTTCTTGTCTTTTCATGTAAAGAGAGTGTGATCAATAGGTTTCAAGTTCAGTATTATCTTCCTCAATGGTGTCAATCTTGAGTCATGAATGAATCAAACTTATTAGGTTGTATTATAATAAGAAATGTATGCAAGATAGAACATAATTGAAGGAAAGTGTCTTGAGTCAAATATTTGAGTCCTAATGTGAATTCTAGTTACAACAAGAATGTGTGACTGTCTTGAAAGAATCAACTAGGTCTGTCAGGGTTTAAAATGATGTCAAGGTCTTCTCTCAATTTTTTTTCTCAAGTGTGTATAATAAGTCATATTACTCTCCAAGTCTTCAAAGTTCAAAGTTGAACCATGATGCATATCCAAGATATCTCCAATCTAAGTTGGGAAGATCAAAGTTTTCATGAGTAAACCTAGTTGGCTATTAGTCCTTTGAGTAGGTTTTGCTCATATAAGAAAACATTTTGAAACAAAGGTGTGTAAAGAATCCTTTTGGCAAGAGGAGTTGAATATAAATATAAATCAAAGTATCTTGAAAGGTTGAAGGAGAACATAGAGCAATCAAAGGGGTTGAAGGAGGAAGATAGAGGAATTCAGACTAGTACTTGAAAGAGTGAATACAATTATTAGAAAGGATGACATAGTCAAATTTTGGAAACACAAGACAATCAACCATGAAGCAATGAGTCATCAAGCTAGTTTAAGGGCTAAAACACCTAGCTATGTGAATCCAAGGAAAACAAGTTAGGTCCTTAGGAAAATTGATTAAGACTAAGTCTGATTGTTTAAGTCATAGTTTTTCTAAAGCTTGTGAAGGTTTCAAACATGATGAAGACTAAGAAAAGTGTGATCACGATGATGGTTAACTTTTCATAAGATTTTTATTGAAAATTTTGAATAAATGAAGAGGTATGGAGATGAAAAATCTGTAGAAGGCACACAAAGGATTTCAAAACTAAGGAAAATATTACAATACTAGGTATAGAATGTCAAATATATAGATGACCATTCATGGTATGTCTTACTTGCTTTGTTTTCAATGTTTGTAAGCTAACAATCAATAAGAAAACACATAGGTTCAGATTGAAGGATCAAATCATGTCAATCTCCATGAAGATGATGCAACATCATTTGAAGGGGTGGACTAAGAAATGAAGTTTTGACTTGAATTAAATACAATCCTGAAGGAGCATAACAATAGCTAGACAGATCACAATGATTCATTGCATTGATTTTGAAATGAACATTAAGATAAAATTTCTATCAAACCCAAGAGGTGTCCCCCTAAATAATTCTAGATCTCATAAAAGAGAAGAGCTCAAATTTTCCTTTGACTAAGGGATTTAGGTGACCAAGAAGAAACATAAACATGATAAAACAAGGTAACCATGGTAAGTTAAGACGATGCAAGGATAATAAGAATCTTGAATACTAACAAGGTTGTGAGAAAAGAGGCCAAAAATGTAGTGGTAAGGACAAATAATTATGCTATCATGCATTTAAAGTATGTTGCAGAGACTTAAGGGAGTCAAAAACATGTTTTAGAAGGAGTATTAGAACAAGGAAATGTATGTGAGTACCTAATTGGTGCATATGAGATGTCCTAGCAATGTGGAATGGCTAGTAAAGCACAAAACAATGAAGACAAGGTGGTACTCTTCAAGGGGAGCAATTATTTTTCTCAACCGGTAAATGGACAAGAAAAGCAATAGAGAGCACTTGAAAAGTCCTTTAGGACTATGTCATATTTTGTTTTTCATCTATTGGCACGATGATTATGTTTTGAGTTAAAATCTTTGGGTTCCCAAATAGATGAATATGAATTTCACCTAGGAGAAGCATTAAAAGTTTATTTTATGAGATGGAGTTACTTCTAGAGAGTGTTAAATTTCGGGTAAAATACACTGAAACAAATCTTTAAGGATCTATATGACAGTTGAGGACAATATGGAGAGAGTGAGATGCTAAAAGTGTTGGTAAACTTGGCTTGTCAAAATGATATTTGGCCTAAAAAAGGTGTCCAAGTCTAGGGATATTTATTTAGCTAAGAATGTATCTATTCAAAGCATGTACAGGTGCTGATAGCTCAAATTAGCAATGAAGTGAAGAAAGAAGGTATAACATGCATATTTGGTATGAGGTCTTTCCGGCTCAAGTCTAGGAGGTGTTCTATAGTAAGGATGAAGACAAAGCAAAAGGAATAAATTTAGGGGAACATTGAGATTAGTTGGTGAAAAAACTCTATGCATCCTTTCAAGTCATGTCTAACAAGGTAACAAGTCTAAGCTAGGGGGAACTTCTTGAGGTAAGGTTATACTTTATAATTGCTTGTTTTCATGTTGATCATATTTTTGGATGTCTAAAAATTTTTCATAGATATCAAAGGGGAGAGAGTGCTATCAAAAACTAGATATGAATGCTCTAAAGATGAAGGTGTGATTGTTTTTCATCAAAGTTTCTGAGTTTTTTTGCCATCAATGACAAAGGGGGAGATTGTTTAACCCTAGTCATTGATGTCAAGTGTAATTAATGGAAAATGTGTGAGTGGAAAAGTGAGGCTCATTCAAGGACATGAAGGTTGATTAGTAGTGCCTTCTCAATGATGGTTGGAGCTCACAAAGTGGATTTAGAGTGGTTTCAAGATGACTTCAGTGTGTTGCAGGCTTGGTTAGTGAGGTAGGTGCCAAATGGAAGTATTGAGATGATTGGTGTACTTGGATCAGGTGTCCCACAGGTTAGAAATGATGTTTCTAGGATTTTCAAGAGCTTCTAGGGTGAAGATCATGTAAAGTATTGTAAGTCATAGTCGAAACTAGGCTATTTAGGCCTAGTTCTAAAGCCTAATGACGTGTAAGAGCTCAATAAAAATCCTATGTAAGAATGGTAGAATCCTACAAACACTTACTAAAATATGTATGGGAAAATATAGGGCTTACTTTAGCTTCTAGAGGCAAAACTCAAGTTTTAACTAAAAATGCCCTTGAGAACAAACAATGAATTCATGGAAAAATGAGATTGGCTAGGATAGTACAAGATAATTTATGAGAAAAAAATATATGGAGCATATAGAGGGATGTGTTTTGGTGCTTTGGGTAAAATTTCATCAAATTTTGAAAAGGAATTTTGAAGTTATTCAAGTTTTAATAAAACTGGTTTTTTGAAAAAAGCAAACTAAGCACCTTGTCTTCTTAACATCCAATTTTTTTATCAATCCTCCTTAAGATAAATAATAGAATTAATTTTTTAAGAGAACTATAAGACTAAATTTTTCAATTTTTTTAGGACAATTGGATAAGAAACAAAGAAGTTCTATTCATTTTTCTAACAATGTTTTTCTCTCTCCAGGCCTCCTTCTCGAAGCAATAAGCATAAAATGAGTTGTTTTGACTCCAAATCACTTTTTAAAGTTATGGAAAGCCATAAAGAGTGTATAATACTTCTTATAAGTCAAAATGGTGGTAATTTTTGTTCCTCATGGTGGATTGTTCTGTATAGGTATGACCCTATTTTGAAGAATTTTAGCTATTTAGTGAAAATTTGAAGATGCGAAGTTGAATACCCTACCGATGAAGAAGGTATGAAAGGTGTTCTTAGATTTCATGAAGATATTTTATAATATTCAAGGTATTTTTAATATTCATTCCATAAAACTTCCCTCTCTACCATTGGAGATATTCTCAAGTTAAACTTGTCTTAGTGTTTGAAGAAGGGTTTTGCGAGTATGCATGATTTGGTGAGAAACGAATACGAGAACATTCTTTAGGGAAAATAAAAATAGTTGAAGCTTAGAAATGTTTTGGTTAGATTGTGTGAAGGTATAGTTTGTATTTATTTTTAATTTTCCTGTTTAGGCCTATCAAGAAGATTGATTTCGAGTAGTGTTTGTAAAATTCACTTTACAACTTTGCATCCAAGGTTGGAGGTAATGTAAATGTTATCCCTAAAGTGATCCTTCCTCAGTTGGTCATGAGAGTGAATATGGTTTAGGAAGAAGAATCAAAACCAAATCCATTCATTAGTGCTTTGTGAGACAAAGTGCACACAGATCCTAAAAATGTTAAAACTTCATGATCAAGTTCTTTGGTTTGATGACTACAATTAGTGTGGTAGGTTGTTTAAGGAAGATAACTTCTCATAACGGTGGGTTAGATACTTTTGACAAGATTTTAATCAAGTAGAACATCTCTTTCTTAAGATCGGGTTTTCTCATTTTTGTGACAGCTTAAGGAGATAAGATTGATTTAACAAAATTTGAATTTGATTTGTTAAACTTAAATATGTAAATGCTACAAATAATTAATAAATGCTAATATATATATATATATATATATATATATATATATATATATATATATATATATATATATAAGATAAATAAAATAAAAACCTAATTACAATAGAAAAGGAAGAATGCATTAGTTGATAACCACTAAAATCCCAAAGTGTCTAATTATAGAGAATTGGTAAATAGAGATGAGAAACTGTCATTGACGGAATAGAGAAAATTACAAAAGCAACGGATATACACGGACTAGGACGCTTGGGCACTAGGATCCCTCTATGGGTGCCAGGGTCTACGTAGAACCTCAAGAACTTAATTTTGGAGGGTCGTGAGGTTATAGCTGATCTTATCTTCCTATCACTAGTATGTTGCAAAAAATCCTACAAATTTCACTTTGGTAACTCTGCAATGTAATATGCACTGCAAAACCCCAAGACACATCAAAACATAAAAAAGAAAGATGCAAAATGAGGGGTCAGACTGTCCTCAACTGTTAAACAAGTGATCTTACGATTGAGCGCTACACTACATCTTAGACCCAATGTAGTTCTATGTGATTGTGTGTGCAATAGTGTCCTTAGGTGCCCTTGTGCCAATGACGCCAAGATAGTGGGCTACGATTAGATAGAATTCAAAATGTGTGGATGGAACAAAAGAAACCCCTCCTATGCAGTGTATGCAGATATAAGAATCCCAAAGAATGCAGTCCCTTTGTATGTAGATAGCCCGATAGTTTCCAACCCTTAATAATGGTATGTATGATGTGTTTATATAGGGATCTCTTGTTTAAATTTCAACACTAGTAATACGACATAATACGTAGGACCTAGGGATAAGGGAAGGAAAATTGAAAAGACCAACCATAAATATGAAGATAATAAAAATAAATAAAAAGGACTGAAGCGTCCAAATCCGCACACAAGCGCCTATCCCTTTGATGAAAAATGTGAAAATAATGACAAACATAGATCCCTATGACTTGAAAAAGAGCAATGTGGGAGTGAAAAAAGTAGAAGATGTGACATTTATAATAGAGTAATATAAAAGAAGACAATGAAAAAAAAGGGGAAGGATAAGGGGATGTGTTAGTAGTGAATACTCTTTTCGCTCAAGATCCATTAATAAAACATCATACTTGCTAACATAGTAATGTACTAGTAAGTGTGTGATATTATGTCTACATTTTCCCCCATTTATGTTATTTGAATAAAATTAAAGTAGTGTAAAGGAAGCAAGGAACATACCTATGTGAAAGCCAAAGAAGCCATGTTGCGAAGTACATGTAGAATAATATGTAGCACAACGAACCATGGATCAACATATCAATACATGTAGTGTAAATAGAGATAAGAAACCATGATAAGGATCTCTATGGAGAGAATTGATGATTTAATCCAGAGAATCTATAGAATTAAATTGTGTTGCGAAGCAAAGATTTGAAGGGGGAAGGAAGTGATCAGTTCCCAACCTGATTTTGTATGTTGTTCAAATAACTGAAGGATTTGGGCATCCTTTCTGCTAGAGGAAGAGTGTAGGGAGAGAGGTCTAGTTTTACCCTCCAACTTTAACTATATCCTCAAAAGGTCCAACCGCTGCAGATGATATAAAGATAATTTTTTTCTCAATTTCAAGCCGGTTGAATAACCCACACAAGATCAACATAAGAAAGGAAATGATGTCTCATTGCCCCCACTCCAAAGGTGTTATGAATGCTAGATGAATTCCATGTTAGGTCATCTGGAAGCGATAGAAATTTATCTCCCAAGTTAGGTCATCTAGGAGGAATGATAGAATGTGCTTATTGTATTGATTTGATGATAGAAGATTTTGTTGATTGATTGATTTGATTGAAGTAGAATACTCATAGAGATATTTTTCAATTTTGTTTCCCCATATTAGGTCATTAGGGGAATAAATTTGATGTGATTTGGAGAAACTTGTGTTTGTTGCCCCCAGGTTAGGTCATTAGGGAGAATGAATTTGACGTGATTAGTAGAATATTCAGAGAAATTTACACTTGATGCCCTCAAATTAGATCATTAGGGGAAATGAAAATGAATTTGAATGATGAGTAGATTGCATTGTTCATTTATTCGAATAAAATTGTCGTGGTGATATACGAATATTGTCGATTGATTACATACAAACCGGAGAGGGATCATGAGGTGATCCTGATTGTATGCCCCCTTTTGGCAAAAGGGTGAAGGGAATTGATGAAAAGCACTGAGCTGAAAGTAGAGATGAAAAAGTGTTCAAATGATATATAGAAGATTTTTGTAATATTATGGGAAAGTCGGTGAAAGATGAGCAAGATTAGAATATAGTGCTGTAAAATGTATCCAACATGGTAGCGGGGGGAATTCTAGAGTGATTTTTGCAAACAGAGACAAAAATGGAGTAACAAAGCTCAAGATATGAGCGAGACTCGTATACTGAGTGTATTAGTTCAAGTGATGAACGCAAATAACAACTATAGTATAGGAAAACAAATGGAACGTTACTATATATAGTAGGGGTAAACAATGAATAATAACCTTATTCGAATTTTGAGTGAGTTAAAACTTGAGTTCTTGACTTGTGAAGAAGTTGCAGATTAGAGCAACGAGGATGACGAGATTCGAGAGGAGATTTGATAGTTATAGAGCTCCCGTGATTGTATACAATGATAGCGATGATGATGACATATGACATATGGATTTTACATTGTTTATGATGTATCGAGGTGCGGGACTTTCCCCCGTGTGATTGTATTTTGGAAATGATGGTTTTGATACACACACACACACACATATAGATATAAATGGATGTTTTGGTGCTATCATTGTATTATGTTGATGTCTATTGATGTATAATGTGATGATGGTTGTTCCTATATTGGTTTGTGGTGGTGCGTGATGATAATTGTTTTATGTGCAATTGTTGATTTTTTTACATAATAGATGATGATATAAAAAAATGATGATATATCACATGTGATAGATAGATATATGTGTGTGATAGAGACAAAATAAATGTATTGTAGTAGGATGATGATATGAAATAGTAAGAGGATGTATTATAGATATATATCAAGATGTAAGTAAGCGTGTATATATGTGATGAAGAGAGATAGAGGGGGAGAATAGTGATTCCCCTAGTATATGTGTAGAAAGGAGAATGAGGTTCATTTATATAATACCCCTCAGCAATCAAGAATGAACCATAGAACAAGAATGCGTCGTCGAGAAATGGTTGGATAGTGTATGTGAGAAAGATAGAACATGAAGTGCAACACATAGATAGTGAGTGATGTGAGGTTCTTATTGTATAGATCCCTCAACAGTCATGTAAGAACCATGAGAACATGAGTGCATCATCGGGAAATGAGGTGATTTCAAAGGAAATCACCTACCACAGATGGAAATGCTGCAAGGCATGGTGGAAACATGTGAGATGGTAATAGCCTGAGCATAAGAACCAAACTAAATTTTTGGTAAAGTAGCAACAATTAATGGAGATGTGGTAGCAAGAAATGGAGATGTTGACGGCTTAGGAAGCCAATGAGAAGGTGTAACATCATGCGATGAATGAGATGGTGCAGCAGTGGAAGAACTAGGTGGAGGATGTGAGTGAAGAATGACCTTAGGCGGTGGATGAGCAACGACCTTAGAAGGTGGAGATAAGTGAAATGAAGCAGAAGCATGCTTGTGTGGAATAGGAGACAAATACCGCTCACAAGAGTGAGGGCTAAAGGCAATGACACCTTGATCTTTGAGTTTTTGTAATTTATCATGTAGAGCACAACAATCATTGTCTCGATGGCCATTGATGCAATGGAAGTTTCGATGGCCATTAGATGGCAAGTGAATTAAGAATTTATCTAATAAAGTACACAACACATCATGAGGCTTGACAACATGTGAAAATTGCAATGGTTTGCGTGTAGAATTAGGAGTCTTTTGTGGAGACCTATGTGGTGGAGGAGATGGAGGATGCTGATGCGGTGGATGAGATGGAACACGCTTGCAAGGTAGAGGAGATGGATATCTAGGAGCACATGTTGGTCCTCAAATCTGTACCCCATGGTGGATTGACAACAATTCTCTCTAAGGAAGGAAGCAATTTCTTGCAATGGTGGTAGAATGGGTTTGTATTTTGTTTTGTATCCGAGGAGGGGTCTATCACTTTCCTTGGGATCAAGCCTTGGGGTGATTGAGGGGAATGTACAAAGAGGATGGTCTATTCCTAATACTTTTGGTCCTGCCTTGAACCAGGGTGAGAGGACCCGAGGTGTAACCTGAATGCAGAGGGGAGATAGAGTATTTGTTCCCTCAATTTCTTTAGAGGATGGATCAATCTGGGATAAACATGGCCATGGACACAACAATTCACTCTCACAAGTTATCACACAAAATGTTGCATATGCTTACCTTACCAGACACAAGTTACTATAGATAGTAGAATTCGGTTGCTCTTGCATTCTCTTGATAAAAGCTAAAGAAAAATTTCAATGATATTTAGAGATAGAGCAGAAAAGAAACGAATGGAAGTTAGTGTGGGGTAGGATCACTTATGTAGATTTAAAAGTGGGGGATTATAGGATGAAATACTCTTTATAATAAAGCATTTAACACTTAGAAGCGGCTTACTTGCAATTATGGGAAGCACAATAAACTGTATTAACTAGTGACAATTTCTACAAAGGAAGATTTTCATTCATTGATACTCAAAAGATGAAAAGTTCCAGCTCAATCTCTAAAATACTCGACACAAGATCTTGTGTAAGAATTCTAATTAATATTTTATTGTTTCATCCCTCGTATGCCCAAGATACACTCAAAGGCTAACAAAAATATATCAGCACAAAATGGTTACAGTAAGGATTTTACAATTAAATCCAATATTGTAGAGTAAATGATTACATCACAATATCAAACTAATGACCAAAGCACAACCATTAAGGAAAACTACAATTAAGTACGATAAAGAGAAACAATAAACACAAGACTGCAATAGAAAATATAACTCATTAATCAACAATTCCAAATACATAACCCAAAACACAAAATTTAAACTCAAAAGCAGACATAATTCATTCAGATCTTAAATTTCTTAAACAAGGTAACATCAAGAGAATAATATCAAAGTTTTTCAATGGTTATACATTGCAACCACCTTGACACAAAAGTTTGGGAAACTAAGATATATATGCATTTCATAAAGGAAACATGTAGTATTTCATAATTGAATCTATCAACCTTTTCAGATGTAGAAAAACTAACCCCCTTTAATATGAGGACAAGCCCCCATATTTATAAAAATTTGGTTTACATATTTGGTCTATTTTTACAACTCGATTTCCCCCAAAATAGTAACTAAATTTCCCTCCTATTCGTAATCAAATATCTTTGAATCAAAACGGGAATGTACATTTGTCTAACTAAAAATATTTGATTTTTGTTAGCATTTTGGGATCAATTCATGCCTTTATCGGTTAGGCGATACTGCGCCAAGTGCATATGTGTCTTTTTATTTTCTCATTTTCTCTCACCAAACACCATCAATTATTGAATCAAATGATGCCAACTTGAAGATCTTGAGGAGACCTTTCCAACGAGATTGGTTTTCATGATTTAGAGCTCTGGATTGAAAGTTATGGCCATTTGAAGTTTTGCCTCTTGGGATGAACAAGAGGGTGACATGTGATAAATTTAAATTGGCTTTGGAATTTTTCCATGTGTGCATTGATTTTCTTTTGCTTTCCTTGTTGTCGTCACCTTCCCGTAAATTGTATATTTCGTCTTAGTTTTCAATTTTTTTGGGTAAGATGTCTATCAAAATGTGCTTGTGAAGGTCCACGAAGGAAGGGTTGTTTTCTAGTAGTTAGTCATTTTCTCAACTTTTAGTTTTGAGACTTTCCCATTGTTGTGCGGGCATTTCAGGTTTTAATGTCCCTCACGTCCCAAGTTCCATCGAGCTCCTAGTTCACAGATTCCCCATCTTCTCCACACTGTATTGCTTTCCCTTTACTTTGCAAGTACTTCGGCTTTGCGGAGAACTCACGTCTTAATGTCTCGAGGGTTGTCTGTGCAAGTTTCTTCTGAATTACCCGATTTCAATATATTGTGGACATTTTGGATTCTTGTTTCCCGCATGCCCGGAATACTTTCCGGCCTCCGTTCCCAGAAAACATACTTTTACGTATCCCATTCATTGCGGGGTTTTCGGTTCATCGCATCCCAGGTGTCCCAATGTCCCAAGGGCTAGTTGTGCACAATTTCTCTGCCATATCTACTTTCCATTGTCTTGGGTTGGCACAAAGCATTAATTGTTGCATTTAATCCCCCTGCCACCTACTCAAAATGGGATGTGTATAAATAGCCGGGGTAATTGACTGTTTTTACCATATTGCTTGTATTTGCTGCTATCCATTCTATTTTCTCTCTCTCTCTCTCTCCATTGTTTATAGCCGTCGCCAGGTCCTTGCTCTACTCTTTTTCAAAAGTTGTAGGTGTAAACAGAGGTCGCGAATTGTCGGAACAAAGTTCATAAGGTCAAGAAGCTCATTGCACAATATTTCTGCTCTTATCATACAATGAAGATCAATTACAAAGGGCATGAGCATTTATCTTCCTTGGAGATAGTCATACCAGACATAGGGGATAATGAGGCTCAACATCTTGACTTGGATGATTTTGAGCACGACTTGACTGTCAAAACCCTACTCCCATTGCTCAACTAATTAAGGAGAGTGGAATTGCTCATGTAGGGGGTTTTCCAATTTCCGTTCAATGTGTTGATACCGTGTTAACTTGTGGTTCTGCTTCATCTGAAACAAAGAGATCACTGATCCTTACGGGAAAGTAGTTGCGTGACTAGATGTAAATTGTATCAGTAATACCCTCAGGATTCCCATGATTGAAGGCTCCAACACTCTCACCAAGGATCAAACCCAACTTTTGTTTGATCATGACAGTGAACGATATAAGAGTAGAGTGGCTAAGTCATGGTTTAAGAATCCAAATAAGGGAGATTCTAGATTGCCAAAGACTATGTATAGGATTGAATTCAAAGAAGAACTATCAGATGTCATCACCCTCCTTGCTAGAATAATGGGGATGCCCTCTACCAATGAGTTTCATTATTGGATGTGCCCTTACATCAACATTATATGTGAAGGCAAACAAAACTTGAACTAGGAAAGATAATTTGTGATAACCTCACCGAGAAACTCGCCAATGTCCAAAGAACTAAGACTTTTTATATGACTTCCTATTTGATGTATTCTATTCTGCATACAGGGAATGGTTGGGTTTCTCTCCTGTTGAAGACAAGAAAGATGCTCCTATTTATGAGTATCGTCCATAGTTAACTTTGAAGATCAATAATCATCACTTCAGAAGGGTGAATGATGCATTCACCATGTACATTGTCAGATTGCTAGAGGGTGACACTGCTCGGAGATTCTCAGATGAAGCTAAATAATTGATTGAGGTCTATGGTAGTTATTACACTCAATTCAGAAATTATCTTACATACGGTTGGATGGATTTGAGGGAACTCCTTTAAAACTCCCTATGTATTATAGTGACAAGATGGCCCTCGTTGAAATTTGTAGATAGTTGGATAAGCTCCATAGGACTTGTAGAGATAAGAAGATTGCAGGCATCCAGTTCCTGATTACATTGGGTAACTACACTTGCAGAACTACTTTAGATGCCCAAAATATTGATAGAACAATTTCTCCCCTTACCCTCCATTATTACAAACCAAGGACTTGCTTTGATATCAAGGACTTTATTGCCACTAATTTCAGAATGGGTTTCTATCATCTTGTTGATATTGAAGACTACTGGGCTGACTGCTCTGATGATTATGAAGCTAGAAGAAGGTATTATGGTAGATTTTCCTGCAACAAATCAAAGATTTTGATGTATACAAGGTACCAGAGGGACTTCAAGATGATGATGAGGAACTATAGTCCCTTGAATATGAAATGTCTATCAGACACACTCCTATTGAAACCATCGATTGGTTTGTTAAGGAAAGGGATGATTTAAAGGAACTCATGAACCCTATCTTGGTGAGGACCAAACTTTGGTTTGATAGGAAAATGAAGATGTTCAGAGCTAGCAAGTCTAGATCTTCCTCCCAAGAAGCCTCCACCCCTCAGAAGGAAATGCCCTTGGTAACCCCTAAAGCACATGAAGAATATGCTCCTTCTCCACTTGAACCCTCAACTCTAGTATACATAAAGAAGGGAAAGGCCAAGAAGGATGAGAAGATGGAGGAAGTCTTTCAGGAGAGTGAAAATTTATCTTCTCCAAAAAAATTGGAAGCAATGCCTGAGATGGAAACAATTGTAGATCTCTGTGATGATGACAGTGAAGAGAAAGAGCAAGAAAAACAAGAGAAAAACAATCTTGAGGAAAACAGTAGAGGAAAGGAAGAAGGAAAAGAAGACCAATTGAAGGATCAGGTTTCAGAATCTGTGAGTGTTTTAGAAACATCTGCTAAGGAATTTCCTGTCAAGGAAGTGCCCACCTCCCAAACTGAGACATGTTTTAGAAGTGGTTGTTTTACTGAAAACTTTGAGTGCAATGAGCACACCTGCACTTGGGCCCATTTCCCCCTCCACTTCCAACTCTTCTTTTTCCTAGATATAACCATTGATGGAAAGTAAGAAAATGAAAGCCAAGTCTAATAATTTTGTTCCTAAGTTCGATGCAGTGGCAGCTCTGCTAGGTACTACTCCTCCCCCACCTGTAAAAAAAGGATAAAGTCACATCCAAGTTAGTATCAGATTCTCAAGGCCAATAATTCATGGAGATTGCTAAGCCCAAGCTTGAAAAAGATGAAAAGGACCTATTGATAAGTGATTTGGAATTAACAAGAATTCCCCTTGGAGAATCAACACCTGAGAGTGAAGTGCACAATCTAAAGGAGATAGTGTCTAGAGTAATTGAAAGTGCTTTGAAAGAGGCAAACAAACATAGGAGCAATTGGAGGAACAAAATCAGGTCCTTTCAAATTTCATCAAGTCCTTACTGGAAAAGGACAAGGTACTTGACCCAACTCCCTTAGCTTCTATTCCCCCACTTGCTATTCTAAATAATGATGAAGTGCAAGTTATCAAATATATCCATAAACATGCCACGTATGGGAAGGAAATGGAAGCCTTAGTTGATGACATGATAATCACAGGTTTAAATTTCATTGAGGAAGCATATGACAGAATTTCTAAAATTCAGTTGAAGTTTACCATGACACTCAGTGGTTTAGATAGAGAGTTGAAGTTGTGGAGTGAATGTATCCAAGATCTTCAATTAATGAGTGATACAGATGTGCAAATCCTCTTGGCAAGCAAAGTATTTGATGATGCAAAATTGAATTTTTCTAAGCAATGGGTTTTTAACATTGACTAGAAAATAAAGGTTCTTGAAGAAGCCATTGGAGAACTCAGGAACATGTTGCAAAAGGGAGAATATTTTAAAGCTTGTGTCACATCTGCCTTTCATGATATTCACTGCCATATTTTCAAGAAGAATTCAGGAGATAAATTCACGGTTTAGGAAATCAAATCTCAGTTCAAGGAATTTTTTAGAGAAGACCTATTCAAGCAAGACACTATGTCCAAGGAGAAGATGAAATAAATTTTCACACTTCAAACAACCATCACAAAGGCTAATAAGGAGTTTCTGGAAAATGCAGAATTTGAGAAAGAAATGGAGAAATGTTTGGGAAGTTGGACTCATGCAACTGCAAACACAACTATTCCCCAAGACATGGACATAACAGAGGCCTTGAAGAGATTTAGAAACCAAGTTCTTAAGGTGAAAAATGTTACAATCATTTCTTCAAGTGCTCCAACTCCTAGTTCCTAGTCCCTTCTTTTAAATTGATGTATCTAGTTAAGATGGTTGTTCCTTTTTCTAAGTCATGTGTTATGGGTACAAAAGACAATTGAATATTATAATGCTTAATTAGATATTAATCCTTTGATTAAAAGAAGGGAAACTGAAAAGACTCTTTTGTAACCATCCATGAGGCTATTTAAGGAGCTTTTCTTGTCATTTGGGGGGATCAGATTTTTGATGTCTTGGATGTAAAAGCACTAAATTGCTAATCAATACAGAAGAAGTTTCATATTTTCTTGTGCTCTATCTTTTTGTTCTCAATCTAATTCATGAGAAGCTATGTGTATCTGAACAAGAACTTTGTGTCTTCTAGTTGATGTTGTGCTTAGAACTTTGTGTCTATTGCATGCATGTCATGTGTTTATATATGCATAGTTTAAATCTTGTCACTTTACCAAGCATAAGTAAGATACCATTCTGCAATCTATGTGTCTGAAAGTTCTCTTCTCTTTATCTTCTAAATTCTGATTCTTCTATTTCCTCTTTCTCTATATTGAAAATATATGAGATGAAGACATCTAAAGCATAAAAATCCTCATTGAAATATTGATAGTTTGTACATTTGTAAATAAATAGATTTGCTTATTTGTTGTGTGTTCAATAAGGGAACCTCTCCCACAAAGAGGAGGGAATGTCTGTCCCCCGATCAAGCTTTGTTCTCAAGATCAAATTCAACAACCAACACTTGTGCAAGCCAATAAGATAATGCCACGTTCCTTTGCCTTATTTAATTGTTATTTTACTCGTACTTAGCCACATTGACTCATGAACCAATGAGGAATCTCCACACTTTTCACAATGTCAGTATTTTATTTTATTTGTACTTGCTACCATGAAATATAAGCCAATGAAAAAGCTTCACGTTCCTTCACAGTTTCAAAATTTTGACAACCTCGACTGATCCATATGAAATATGAGCCAATGAGAGAGCTCCAAACTTATCACAAGTCTCTTTCATTTAATAATACATTGTCAGATTTGTGAAACAAAAACTAATGAGACAACTCCACTTATATTTCCTGTCGGCCTTGTCGAATGCGAAGAATAGACTAATCATGAAGTTCCATGATACTTCACAATTTACTTTTATTTATAAGGACCTTGTCAAAGTGTGAAACGTGAGCCAATGAGAAAGCTCCATGATTTTTGCAATTCAGAATTTGTTAGGGTGCGAAGCATAGACAAATGAGAAAGCTCCATGTATCTTTGCGGTTTTGTGATCCGGACCTAAAGCTTTATGGAACTCTGTTCATTCTATGGATTTGAAGTCCACTAGAGCCCATCTCGCTTATCTTGAGCCGAAATGGTGACATGTGTCCACCGTCACCATTAATCTTGTTCCATTTTGAGATCCCCTAAGCGTGCCACATTTATTTTTGATTTGTGATGAATTTGTCTTCCTCACCACGGACTCGAAATCTTATTAACCGTAGTTGATTCTCGTGGACTTGAGGTCCATCAAGCGTATCTATCTTTAAGTTTACCGAATGACGACACATATTTATTCCTCACCCATTAGATTCTCACCATGTGGCTACCTCTAAACCTCGTTGCGTGTCTTTTGACCTTTTAACTCTTTCTCAAAACCGACCCCCTTATGAAAATCAATTTATTCCATGGACTTGAGGTCCACGAGAATACTTCCATGTGTCCTTTGGGAATTTATGATTTGCTCAATGGTGCGGACCTTTGATGACCAAATGAACGTATGTTAGCTCTTTTTAAAAGTAACCCACCAATTATTTTAAACTTAGTCTCCCACGGATTTTCAGATGCCAACAACCAATGCTTTTGTAAGGAGGAAATTGATGACCATTTTAAATGTCTCAGGCTTTGTAAAATGGCTAAGTCAATTTTAACCGATTTTTTCAACCAGATCTTGTAGCTTTATCCTTTGTGGTCGGGTTGCATGCTTTTGAGCCTTTGTAACTTTGGATTCTCGGTGCGCTTTAGATAATTTTAGTGTTAATTTCAGGTTCTTTGTGAACATAGTCCGATCACACCCAAGTATGAAGATTTTATACTTTGATGAACCCGTCCCCCAAAATTTCTGTTGAATTCTTTCTTTTATATTACTAAGGCACAAGACTTATTACAAATTAAGGTTTCTCCTTGTCTCATACTATACTTTGAAGTACATGGAGTAATATGAAGCACACAAAACAGTTATATCTTCGAGAGATTCTAGAAAAGATGTTCTTGATCCAAGGATTTGGATCGAGCTCCAATAATGGTTCTTGCTCGAGGATGGGCACCCCTGTGGGTGCCACAAGAACAAAGAAAAAAATACCAGATGCCTAGTCCATTAATAAGGAGTCGTGGAGACAAAACAATCAAGGATTTTTTGAAAAGATACATTTCATTCATACCAAAATACTGACATGTCAAAGCCTGATCACTATAGACCAAAGCACAAAAAGGGAAACAAAAACACAAAAAAAATAAACAACACAACAAGACTGTACAATGTATAATGATTATACTTTTTCCTTTAGATTAGTCCAATAAATGTTTGAGATGTATCCCATTGATAGGAAAATCCAACAAATGTCCTTCCAAGTCCTTTAGAAAGAAATTATGTTCTCCAATCTTGATATCAATAAAATAGGGTCCCATCCATAGGGCATCAAAATTTCCATGTTTTCCCTTGTCTTCATGTCTATTATCCCATAACAAGACTAAGTATCTAAAATTGAAAACTCTTGGAGTGACCTTCTTGTCAAATATTTTCTTCAATTTTTCTCTAAACTTTACATGTTTTTGATGGGACTCTCTTCTTTCCTCATCCAATTCCATAATTTGATTGATCCTTGTTTCATATGGACTTATTTCTTCTCCATCTTCAAATTGTTGCATGAACTGGTATGAGGAAAGTTGTAAGTGTAGGGAAAAAGAGCTTGAACTCCATAGACTAATTCAAATGGGCTCTTGTCAGTAGACCTCTTGGTAGTAACTCTATCTTCCCATAGTGTAAACTTGAGTTACTCACCTCATTTATTTTTATTGGTATCTAATGTTCTACTGAGGATCTTTAGAATATTCTTATTATTTGATTCTGCTTGGCCATTTCCTTGAGGGTTATAATTTGATGCATAAGCCAAAGTTATACCATACTCTTGGCACATTGTTTCCAATGGTTTAGCTCTGAAGCTCATGGCATTGTCAACAACTATCTTGGCAGAAACCCAAATCCACAGATTATGTTATTAAGAGTAAAGTCCATGACTACTTGATGTGTTGCCTTTGTAGTGGGAATGACTTCAATCCATTTGGTAAAGTAGTCAATGGATACCAATATCCACTTATGACCAATAATCGAAGAGTATGATATTTCACCAATAAAGTCTAATCCCCATTGTTTGAATGACACTTCTATTGATATAGGTTGCGGGCGGGCCCCGAAGTTTTCAGTCTTCCATAAAAATGTTGACAACTCTCACATTTTTGAACCAACCAGGAAGCATATTTGAACAATGAAGGCCGCCAATATCCTGCCATTAGAATTTTGTGAGCAGTAACTCTTCCAACAAAATGGCCTCCACACACTCCCCCATGAAATTCTACAATTATTTTAAGTGTCTCTTCCTCAGTGATATATCTTAGCAAAAATCCCTCTAGATTCTTCCAAGCCAGTCCATGATTAGTTAAAATATACTTTTGGGAGACCAACTTGAGCATCCTCCTTTTATTGTTGTCTAAGTACATAAGACAATTCAATTTCATCAAGTAATATACTATATCCTTATACCAAACTGAAGTTCTCACCTTTTCATGAGGGTGTGGCCCATCTTCTTCAACATTGTGTATCTCCATCACCTGCAAATTGCTCTCTACCATCAACCTTTCTAAGCCCAATCCTTGAACCAATTTTGTGGTTTGAATCTCCATGTCATATTCTTGTAATTTGTTGACCCAATGACATCTTTTACTTGACATCTCCATTTTTGATAAAATGTCTTTTACCATTGTATGGGGTACATAAGCTATAACTTTGGAGCTTAGAATGTAAGGTTTGAAAATTTTAGTGGCTTTTACCAAGGAAAAAGCTTGTTTCTCCATGATGGAATATTTCAGCTCAGCTCCTTGCAAGGCTTTGCTAAAGAAGGAAATGATATTTTCATACCCCTCTTCATATTTCTGCAATAATACAAAAGCAATTGTATTCTTATAGGAAAAAAAAACATCTGAAATGCTTTCTTATAATCGGACTAGTTAATATGGGGTCTGTCTTAAGTACCCCCTTTATTTGTTTGAATGATTGAACAACTCCTTCTTCCCATTTGATGACTTGATATTTTTAGCATACTCATGATGGGAATAGCAATCTCAGCAAAGTTGGAGATGAACATCCTTACAAATTTTACCTTCCCAAAAAGGATTGAATACCCTTTTTAGACATAGATTGGGACTTTATCAATTACCTCCACCCTTTCAAGATCTATCATAACTCCTTCTTGAGACACTATATGTCCCAATAATTTGGCCTTTTGCACTCCAAAGTGACATTTCTTAGGATTTAATGAAATCCCATACTCTCTGCATTTGATTAATACCTTCTCAAGGTGCCCAAATGGTCATCTATTTTCTTGGAGAAAATAGTTATATCATCCTAATACACTTTGCTATGAAATCATTTATGAAACCAGAAAAGGCCACATCCATGGCTCTTTGGAAGGTTGCACCAACATTCATCAATCCAAAAGGCATCCTAATATAGACATATGTTCCCCATGGGGTAGTGAAAGTAGTCTTGAACTGTTTTGATTGTTTCACCACCACTTGGTTATATCTATATAAACCATCTAATGTAGATAGAAACTCTGATCTTATTACCTTTTATAACATATTATCCATATTAGGTAATGGGTAATTATCCTTAAGAGATGCTTTATTTAAATTTCTAAAATCAACACAAAGCCTTATGTCCCCATTCTTTTTTCTGATTGACACTAATTTGGAACCCATGAAGAGTACCTAGTGGGTTGAATTATCCCACCATCTCATAGTTTAGTCAATTCCTCTTGCATTTTGGTTACAAGAAGGGGATTTATTGGCCTTTGCTTTTGTCTGAAGGGCTTGAGTCAGGCACTAATGGTATCTCACGCTGAAACATGTCTTCTTTGTAAGTTTTCAGTTCTGAATAAGACCATACCAAACAATCTTGGTATTTATTTAATAGCTTAGGATAAGCCTATTTTTATTCTTTGTTCATGCTACTCCCTAACCAGACCTTTCTTGGGCTTTGAGAAGTTCTAAAGTTACATTCTTCAACATCCCTTGATGCATAGACAATGTTTTTGAGAACTCGTCCGCACTATCAAAATTTTATTCCAGATGACAAGTCCTTTAGGAATCGAGATAATTTTAGTGGTAAATATTTGTAATATGGAAAAAATTTCATTTTAGGAAAATTTGAAAAGGTGATTTTTTTAGAGTCGGTCGTGTCTTGTTCACCTAAAATTTACAGTATATTTTTTTAGGGGTTGGCTTCACCTACATTTGAAAACATCTCCTATAAAAACCTAGGTGATTCACCGGGTAGTATACTACTAACTAACTACTAGTTGAGGTATTGGCATATCAAGTATTGTGAACTTGCATACTCTAAGCACCAGTGCATAGTGCAGATCTATTTTGAAGTTTGCAGTCAAGCGACAAGTGTTATTTATTGATGCGTGACAAGGAGATTTCACGACATGTGACAAGGATATTTCACTGATGCGCAACAAGGATATTTCAATGATGCGTGACAAGAATATTTCACCGACGTGTGAAAGGGAGATTTCACCGCCGCATGACAAGGAGATTTCATTGACATGTGACAAGGAGATTTCATTGACGTGTGACAAGGATATTTCACTAACGTGCAACAAGGAGATTTAACGATGCGTGATAAGGAGATTTCATTGATGCGTGATAAGGAGATTTCACTGACGCATGACAAGGATATTTCACTGACACGCGACAAGGAGATTTCACTGACGCGCGACAAGGATATTTCATTGACACGCGATAAGGAGATTTCAATGACGCACAACAAGGAGATTTCACGTACATATGGCAAGGAGATTTCACCGACGTCGACAAGGATTTGGTTGTTAACGCACGCCACCGCTACTAGTGATGCATTAAGTACTCTTGTTGAGGAACGAAACAATATTTCTCTGACCCACGTCAAGGATATTCTGTTCACGAGAGATTTAAATTTGTAGTTGTGCGAAAATATATTTGTTGTCATACGACAACAAGATTGTTGTTGTGTGACAAAAAGTTTACTATCGTGTGACAATAACCTTACTGTAGCATCCTTGTTGACATGCGACACTAAGTTTGTTGTCATGTGACATCAACCTTGTTGTCACACGACATAGACCTTATTGTCGCGCGATAACAAGGTTACTTGTCACACAACTGTAAAATTTTTGTCACACAGAAACAACCTTATTGTCACATGTCTTGAAATGAAAGCTTCTTTTTGGTGAAAATATTGCACAAAAACCCCAGAAAATTCACCTATTTCACAAAAGTGGTTCTGGGCATATTCACTAGGGATTTTCCACCTTCGATTTCCCATAGGTCTCTTAAAATGAACCCTAATAGGAATAATATTTGTCTTTAGTTGAATTATATCTTTTCCAAAGAGGGTCTCCCTTCCTTCACACAGCTCCACCATGGGCTCTAAGTTAATGAGTTGATTAAAAACTCATCTTTACAAGTTAAAAACCTTTAGATCTGAGCATCATCCTTAAAAACCTACCAATGTTGAATGTTGTCAGGAACTGATGGTATGACTAGCACTTCTACTTCATAATGACAATAAGGAGATACTGTATCATCTTCATACTTGTGATGCTATGATAACTAACTTTTCAACTCATGAATTCTGATCCCTTTCATGATAAAGGATATTAAAGGAATCAAATAATTCTATGAAATCCCAAACTGCATGCTTATATTGTTTAACCTCTTGTTCTTAGTTACATACAAGTTCTTGACTTTCTTTACAATTAATTCTGAATCTCCTTTGAAAATAACGTTCTTAATCCCATGCTTCCATGTAACTCTTAATCCAAGGAGAAATGCCTCATATTCAACAATGTTGTTAGTACATTCAAACTTCAATTTGAAAGAGAAGTTAAAAGAAACCTGATTTGGAGAAGTTAGAACCACTCCAGCTCCATTTCCAACATTGGAACATGCTCCATCAAAAGTCATGGTCTAGGGGACATTGACATATTCAAGGTGTGCATTAACATCCATATAATGATCTTCAAATTTTTCATTTCCTATGAAGTCGACCAAATATGTGTAAACGATGAATACCTCATAAGAGGCATTCATGGGATCCTCAATAAGATGGATCATTTTATTTTCTCCATGCAATTTGACTAGCTTCCCTTCCAATGGTATAGAGGCATAAGACATATCCATCTAAACACTACCTCCTACATTGACAACCCATTTTCTTGATAGAAACATACCCCATTTAGCAGGGAAATCAATTATAACCGTATTCATGGTTAAATATTTTGTCAGGATAGGCAACAAGTTATACTACTAAACCTCTAACATATCCTATAATAAGAACTTATCTTGAATCCATGACATAACATCTTCCAAAAGGTGTTGTTATCTTGATGTCTAATTCATTCATGGAATATAAAGGCATGATATTACATGAAGCTCCTGAATCAAACATACAATTATGAAGAAGCCACCAATTAAAAATCAAAGTATTAATGAAAGGATCCACATCTAATTGGGATTCTACGAAGGATGTTACTAAATATAATTCAGGGGTTCTTCCATGTTCTCTGGTTCTTCCTTTATCTCAACTTCAAGTTCAGCTATGGCAGGTGGAGTCATCACATTATTTGTACCCCTTTCTTTGACAACTATATCATCCTTCATCCCCAAGTATTCAAATGCTCTTTTTCTATGTTCAAGAAATCTTAATAACTCCACAATGGGACTGTAATTTTTATCTGACTTAGAATTTGAGCCATATCACATGTAACATAATTTGGTAGGGATGCGTTAGAGGTCAGGGTGACTATCTTTTCTAATGGGATGCTATCCCTTGAATAGAAGAAAAAATGCTTGGCTTTAAATAAGTAATAGGACCTTTTTGGGCATACTCTTTATGGGATCATCTTTGGGGATGTTAGTTAGGATAGGAATTTTTGGTTTAGGAGTAAGGGTAGGTCCTTTGAATTTTCTATTCCTAAGGTTATACTCCTTTTCTTGAGAAACCACAACATTCATTAATAGTTTCCTATCCTCTTCAGAAGGGATTCCACCATCATACTTCTTAATCATTAAATCTCTCAAATATTCAAATTCATGATTTAGAAGCTCAAATTATTATGCCGGAGGGAGAATACCTGATTTTTGTACACCTAAAATTCCTCCATAGTTCTAGCATATAATTGATCAGGTTGAAGTGAATCCTAGCATTAACTCTTTTGGACATTCCATCATGCCCATATAATCAAAACCATCTTCATTAGCAGCATCATTATCTCCAACAAGTTTCTCACAGGGGGTGCGGTGAGAAACACTTATCAAACCATTCAATGATGTGGTATTTTTCCACTAATGATACCCTTGTTTTTAATGGATATGGGACTACTTTATTCTCTCTGAAAGCTTGTTACTTGTTTCTTGAACCCATAAGATCTTTTCCTTTGTCATCATCCTAGTGATCTCCTTTGGGATTATTCCCAAATCTATTTTTTCCTTGGGCCTAGTGCTGAACTTGAGGATTTGAAACTAATCCTTTCTCTACTCTAGTAAGCTTATATGAAATCTCTTTGACTGCTCCGGCCAAAGTTGTAATTACTTCTTCTAAGTCCACTACTTACTTGCATGTGGCTTCTCTGGATTAATCATCTTGACACGTTCCCTCTTTGGGGGATTCCTGGCTATTTTAATATTGTTATCAATTTAGACAGCCATAGAGAAATCCTACCTCAAGGTTCTAGGATTTTTTTCCCTTAGATAATAAGTTGCCTTCTTATCAAAAACATCTAGAGTACTTAATCAAGCAATAATCATCACTAGGCCTTATATTAATAGGAAATCTAGTCAAATTTTTATTGAACCTAGTGTTAAAGTATTGCACACATTCATTAGGATTCTTTTTGATATTTTCAAACTTTGATAAAAGAAACCTAGGGTCAGTTCTATCACCATACTAGAGTATGAATGCATTTTCATTTCTAACCAAGAATCAATTGAATTTATAGGTAGCAAATTGTACCATTCCTTGACATCTTCTAATGTATGTATGAATAACTTGACATAAACATCTTCATGCTCTACTTCATAGTCATCCATTACATTTTGAAAAAATCTAAGATGTTGATCTCCACTTATGGCATTATTCCCTTGAAATCTAGGAAATCTGATTCTAATTTCATTTGGTACTTCATTGGGATAGCCCACCATTTCATGAAACCTTATTGGTCTATAAGTGGTGACTATAAAAGGAGCCCTTGTGGAGGTTGTGCCATATTATTTGGTGGGGATTTTCAAAAGGAGGGTTGAAAATGTGGGAACTAGAGAAATTTGAGGTAGAGAAGTATGATATTCAAAATGGAAATCCTTCAGGGATTCAGTTTCAAAACATACTTGATTCTTAGAAGTATGATCTTCAAAATGGAAATCCTTTAGGGACTCAGTTTCAAAAAATACTTGATTCTCATGAGTCAACAAAGAAGGGAGATGAAGAATACCTTTGTTACTTGTAGATGTTGAACCTTCTTAAAATAATGAATGCAAATTAGCTTGAGGACTACCTAAATTAGAGATGTCAAGTGTGCTAGAGTAATCCTCCACCAAAGGTGGATCAAATGCAACAGTTAAACAATATTTTCTTTTGAATTTTGATCACCCACTAGTTTCCAAATCTAATTCCTTCTTGATTGTGTATTCTCCAACTCTAGGAGTAATCTTCGTAGGATCAACTTTGAAAAAGGCTCTTTTTCCTTCCAGGCAAAGGGGATAGTAAATCAACAAGGTGTGAAATATTTTTACACTGGTATACTAGATTTTCTTTGAAA
The DNA here is from genome assembly GCA_018340775.1 of Taxus wallichiana var. yunnanensis. Lineage (NCBI taxonomy): Eukaryota > Viridiplantae > Streptophyta > Pinopsida > Cupressales > Taxaceae > Taxus > Taxus wallichiana. The sequence continues at coordinate 635,330,857 of CM031237.1, read as the reverse complement.
GATAGAGCCACCACTAAGGCCTTGCACCTTAGATGTATAGATTAACTCAAAAATCTCTTGAAATGATAGCTTTAGAAAATGGGAGATCAATATTTGTAGATCTTTATGAATTTTCCCATATTTTCCTAGTGGAGTCGGTTTTATGGAAAGCCTTCTTATAATGAGAAAATTTTGGAAAATATTTTCAGAATGGTCTATATTTTCCTAATTTTGGAAAATATCTACAAAGGTAAGTATTCTAAAATTTTCTTGGAGTAAAGTAGTCCCTGAAAATGGTGCTAGAAGCATGTTGGTCCTCAAATCTACACCCCTTAGTGGATTAACAACAATTCTAAGGGGGCACTTATATGGAATGGTGGCATGTGTTGGTATGTCATTTTTAGTTGGGGGATATAGAACTTTCCTTGGGATCAATCCTTGGGATGATTGAGAGGAATGTACAAAGGGGATGGCCTATTCCTTCTACTTTTGGTCCTACCTTAAACCAGGATGAGAGGACCCAAGGTGTAATTTGAATGTAGAGGGGTAGATGGAGTATTTTATCCCTCATTTTCTTTAGAGGATGGATCAATCTGGGACAAACATGGCCATGGAAACAAAAATTCACTCTCACGAGTTATCACACAAAATGTTGCATATGCTTACCTTACCAAACACATGTTACTATAGATAATAGAATTCAATTTCTCTTGCATTCTTCTTGATAAAAGCTAAAGGACACTTTCAATGATATTTAGAGACATAATAGAAAAGGGAAGTTAGTGCGGGGTAGGATCACTTATGTCAATTTAAAAGTGGGGGATTATAGTATGACATAATCTTTGTAATAAATTATTTAACACTTAGAGCAACCTGCACTTACGGGGAAGCAAAAAAATAGATTAAGTAGTGACAATTTCTACAAAGGAATATTTACATTCATTGATACTCAACAGATACAAAGTTCCAACTTAATATCTAAAATATTTGACAAAGATCTTGTGAAAGCATTCTAATTAAGATTTTATTGTTTCATCCCTCGTATGCCCAAGATAATTTGAAAGGATAACAAAAATATATCAGCACAAAATGGTTACAGTAAGGATTTTATAATTAAATCCAATATTGTAGAGTAAATTTTTACGTCACAATATCAAAATAATGACCAAAGCACAAGAATTAAGGACAAATCAAATGTACGACAAAGAAAAACAATAAACACAAGACTACAGCAGAAAATATAACTCATAAATTAATAATTCCAAATACATAACCCAAAACACAAAATTTAAACTCAAAAGTGGACATAATTCATTCAGATCTTGAATTTCTTAAACAAGGGAACATCAAGAGAATGCTCTCAAAGTTTTTCAATGATTATAAATTACAACCACCTTGAAACAGAAGTTTCTTAAACTAAGATCTATATGTTGATGTGTGGGATCCTATGTGTCCTCCACTCACATATGGAGGATCATCTCACATGGGTTAGGTTTAGGGTTTGCTTGTGTGTCATGCAATAGGGTTACTCAGCACCCTATACGTACCCTTTCATTTCTAATTTATGAGTCCAAGACTCTCTCGATGTCTTTCTCTATATGTGCAAGCTTTGTTATGTTATGCAAGTTCTTCCATTGTTTGATCGATTCCTCCTTGTGATTATGCTGGAGATATTACGTTTCCTTTGGAGTGCAACTTCATCATGGTGCACCGTTTTCAATATGATTCTCACAAAATATTTCATGGTATCAGAGTTGAGATTGCGTAAACGTGCATTCGTCATTTGAGTTGTGATTACTCTTGGTTTCATTCTTTTTACTCCTCATGCAAGTTTTTCGATCATTAGATTCTGGATTTTTTTGCTAATGTATTTAACAAGTTGTTCTTGGAAAGTTTTTGATTTTGTTGTGTTCTTTGTGCATGTGCAGATCTCCTTGAGTTTTCAGGGGTTTTATAGCTACATTAGTTAGCTATGGATAAATATGGTAGATCAACTAAAAATAGAGGTTCTTTATTCTAGTTTTTTAATTTATTAAACTAGAAGTGAATTTAGATCTCTAGTTTTTTTGTTTTCTCTGTGTTTTTGCATGTTTTTTTAGGATACGGTGTTTAAAAATCTATGGTATTTTGGTTGAAATTTGGTGTTTTTCTCCTTTGCTCTCCATAGATCTCCTAACTAAGCTACATCCAAAGATCTCAACTCACCACCGAGCTCCTTCTACACCCTCCCTGCGAGCTACAACTCCAAACACGAGATTTTCAAACTCTTTCATGGTATCAGTTTTTTAGCTCATTCGAGTCGTGTGGGTTCGTGTTTTAGGTGCCCTTTTTTCCTGTACTGAGTCAAGTTCTGTCTCAGGCCGAGTTGGGTTCAAACCTATAAACTCGTGTTCAAACCATTTACCTCTATTTTTTTGCTCGTTCGGCTCTGAACCAGCCATTCTCTACAACGTGTATTGGTGTGTGCATTTTTTTAATCTAGCTAAGTTTTTTTTGTTGCTGCGAGTCGTGGTGAACCATACTATGTGCTCTATGTCTCCCCATGAGCTACTTCTCTACTATGGCCGTGACACTTGCTCACCCGCGTTTACTCCCTACTCTAGCCTCGTCTACCAACACTTCCCACTCCCGCACCTCCAGGTGACATGGTTCTTGCTCCCACCTCGGGCTTCAACCTGCCGACTGCATTCCCGCACCGAGATCCTCCCAACTCGGGATCCTCCCACCTTTCTTGGCACCGAGATCCACTCAACTCGGATACACCACCAACGGTTTCCAATGAGCTCGTGCCTTTTTGGTAAGTGTGGAAAGTTTGGTAAGTGCCTTTTTGGTAAGTTTTTTAAATTTTATTTTGGTGTTTTTTTATATAACGTAAGTTTCTAAAATTTCAAATTTGAGGTGTTTTTTTTATAAGGTGGGAATTTCTTTTAAAAGGGAAAGTATTTGATTTTTAATTAGGATTTAATATTTTTAATAGATCTTAATTAGTTTTTCATAATTAATTAGATTTAATTATATTAAATCTATTCCTATTAATTACGAATCTCATTTACGATTAGTAATAATTTAAATCATCTTTTAAATTAACGTTAATTATCATTTTTAAAACTCCCATAGCTTTAAAATTAGCTAAATTAGGCGTTTCAAAGCAATATTTTTTAGGAGTTATTGTCGATTTTTTTACTAATCGTGCGCTCAAGTGTGTAGTGACACTCTGAACACCTATTTTTATTCCGCGTGCCTTTTTGGCGTTTTGAAGATCATCAAGACTCATCTTGAGTTTGTTTAAAACTTTTATTTACCCTTATTATTGCTTGTGACTAGTGAGTGCATCCACCATAGTTTGCAGTAAGGGGGTATCCTTTGCGATGTGAGATGCTTTTTCTCACAACCAGGATTTGATTTAGCCTCCTTCCTAGTTTTTACAAATTGTGCTTGTGTATAGTGTCACTTTGCTGCACTCTACGAAACACAATTGTGGTCTCCTCTCTTGCGCGTTATTACGCTGATTGCAAGGTGAGTTACCAAATATTTCAAGACGCACACTCAAACTCGATTGTATTCAACACACTAAACTATAAAGTGCCGAAAGAAGGGGGTTATTAAATTGTCTTGGGTGGTTGTGATTCTTGATTTTATTTTCTACATTCCTTCTCTCTCTCTTCACTATGGATGCACTTTCAATTCCTTTGCTTACACCATTTAAATTATTCAAATGGAGATCGAAAATGATTATGAAACTAAGGGGTAAAGGGTTATTCCACATCACCATGGGAACGAGACTCAACCAGGATAACGGGCCTAAAAATCTAAGTGGTTAAACCAGTAGTGATGAAGCTTTAGGTCTTCTTTGCATGTTTGTTTCTCCTGACTTTCTCTTCCACATTGATTCATCTAAAACACCTAATTCTGCATGGAAAACATTAGATGGAATGTTTGGACAACAAGATGACATGAGAGCACATGAGTTGGAAAATGAACTACTAGGGTTAAATCCTAGTGATTTTGAAAACCTACAAGCATTCTTCTCTAAGTTTTTCCACACTAGATTGTTGTTAAAGGAATGTCAAGTAGAGAAGAAAGATTCTCAACTAATCTTGTTGATTCTCTCTAAGTTAGGTCCTGAATATTCTGTCTTTGTGTCAACTTTTTACGCTATAAAATCTGCCTTGGGCAAGGATTGGAATATGCCCTCCTTTGACTATTTTTCATCCCAACTCATTTAAGAACAAGACAAACTCATTCAAATGGGGTCTCTCAAGTCCAAGTCACATGCCCTTGTAGCAAGTACTAGTAAGGAAAATAAGACTGAAAAGAAGAAAGAAAAAAAGATCAACCTAAGAAGGAAACCAAGACCAAAACTAAATTTAACATGAACACTTCGACTTCTAAGCCTAGAGCACATAAAGACAAGTTTTTGTGTTCCTATTGTAAGAATCTGGTCATAAAGAGCATATGTGTATGAGAAAATAAATTGATCACCTTACTCATTTACTTGAGAAAAATCAAATAGGTGTTCCTGAGTCTATCAAACAAAATGCTCCAAAGTTCGAGTCTTCTACTGTAAAAGGGTCTAAATTTGATAAGAATAAAGGAAAGGCCATTTTAGCCAAAGTTTCTCCTTCATCGACGTGGATTATATATTTCGGTGCCTCGCACCACATGGATTCTTCACATGTTGAGTTCTCCAACATCGAGCCTTGTTGTATGTCCCAAATCATGATGGGTAATGACACGACAATGTTAGTTTTTGGTAGTGGATCAGTAGAGATGGATGGGGAACATTCAACCAAGTGTTGAGTGTTCCTGATCTCTCTACCAATATCCTATCTGTTTACCAAATTACTCACCTTAGTGAAGGAATGTGAGTGGAATTTGGTCCTAACTCGGTGATTATTCATGAGATTAACGATGACACTACGGTGGTAGGGAAAGATGGATCACCATTCACGGTTGTATACCTTTTCCCACTTTACTTCTGATTCTATGCCCACTGCCTTTCTCACTCATGTAAATGAGGTTAGTAAGTTATGGCATGAGCGTTTCGGACATCTAAATTATCACTACCTTGAACAATTAAGCCAAAATGAAATGGTCAATGGATTACCTCATGTCAAGTTTTATAAGGGTCTTTGTGAGGGTTATACCCTTGGAAAGCATCCTGAAAAGAAATTTGACAAAGGAAAATCCTGGAGAGCTACTCGTCTCTTAGATCTTGTTCACAACGATATTTCTAGTCCATTTCCATCTATTTCTTTTGCTAGAGATCTTTATGTGTTCACCTTCATTGATGAATATTCATGATATACTTGGGTATATTTTCTTAATCTTGAGTCTCAAGTCTTTGAACATTTTCAGGACTTTAAGGATCTTCTTTGAGAAACAGGTGGAACAATCTATTAAGGTTCTTCAAACCGACAATGGAGGTGAATATGTAAACAATAGGTTCATGGATTTCTATACTTCTGAAGGGATCTCCTTGCAGCATACAATTGCTTATAGCCCTTCTCGAATGGAGTCACAGAAAGAAAGAACCATACTCTTAAGGAGATGGCCACTTGTATGATTCACTCGAAGTCTCTTCCTCCGCAGTATTGGGATGAAGCAGTGAATTGTGCTAATTAAATTTAGAATTGTGTTCCACACAAGGTAGTAAGAGGGATGACACCCTTTTAAGCTTGGTTTGGATGCAAGCTTTGTGTTGAGAACTTTCGATTGTTCGAATCCAAGGATATGGCTTAGATTCCCAAGAAGAAATGCAAGGCATTGGAACCACAATCCAAACCTTGTATCTTTGTAGGGTATCTTGATGGTGTGAAGGGATATCAATTATTGAATCCTACTTCTCATGAGATTTATATTGAGAGAAGTCTTAAGTTCGATGAGTCTTCTTCAACTTCTACTTCTCTACCTATTGAGGTTCTTCAGCTTGTTGATTCAGATTCTGACTCATCAGATGATGATGTTGTTGAGCGTGCTCCTCTTCTTGATCCTCCCGACCATCGACCTTTGAGTCTTTTGATTCTGATAGTAGTGATGATGAGGACTATGTCCCTTCTCACTCAAGTGATGAATCTTTTGACTTAGATCCTGATCCTCCTAGTCCTCTTTGGGCTAGGAAAAATTTACAAAGCGTTGGAGATTTAGTTGGAGATACTTTGGATATGAGACGTACTCACTTAGATTTTGTTAGACCCCACTCTTTCTTTGCCTTTGATTCTGATCCACGGTATTTCGGGAGGCTTCGGTATTCCTAAGTGGGAATCGGAGTATTCCTCTCTCATGAAGAACGATACTTGGGATCTCACTCCTCTTCCGAAAGGAAGAAAAATCATTCAGTGTAAGTGGGTGTTCTGAACAAAGTATTGAGTAGATGGAGACGTTGAAAAGTTTAAAGCGTGATTAGTAGTTAAGGGTTTCTCCCAGATAGGTGGGTTTATTATACTTTGAAACCTTTGCTCCAGTTGTGAAGATGAATTCTATATGACTGACCCTTGCCATTGCTGCAACAAACAAATGATGTAAATTTCATCAAATAAATGTTAAGAGTGCCTTCCTTCATGGTGACCTAGAGGAAGAGATCTACATGGAAAAACCTCGGGGTTATGTCCATGACCCTCCCTCATTTGTAAGTTAAAGAAGTCTCTTTATGGCCTTAAATAAGACCCTCGGGCTTGGTATGCCAAGATGGAATCCTTTTACTTACATTAGAGTTTATTAGGTGTCACTCGATCCAAATGTTTATATTCTATGACAAGATGACTCGATACTTATTCTTGTTCTCTATGTTGATGACTTGTTGATCACAAGTAGCTCTTCCTCTATCATTGATTCTATGAAGATTGGCTTGGCCAACATGTTTTCCATAATTGAATTAGGTCTACTTCATTACTTTCTTGGGATCCAAATTTCACAATCTTCGGGAATTTTGATTTCGCAACCTAAGTATGCTCTTGACTTGCTTGCTTATTTTTATATGTCTGATTGTAAGTCTTCTCGTAATCCTTTTCTTTCCAGGGTTAAGTTAGTTTATGATTACTCTACTCCCTTAGTTGATGGTACCCTTTATCGAAAGTTGGTGGGGAGCTTGATTTACTTGACTCACACTTGACCGAATTTATCCTGTGCTATTGGGATCATGTCTAGATTCATGCAAGAGCCACATGAGATACATTGGAAAGTAGCTAAGTGGATCCTTCATTATGTTTGTGGCACCTATATTGATGGCATTCACTATTATGGAGGGGTGGATATTGACTTGATTGGGTTCACAAATTTTGATTGGGCGGTGACTTAGATCATCGAAAATCTACCTCTGGCTATAGTTTCTCTCTTGGTTCGTGTCCTGTTAGTTGGTCTAGCAAGAAGAAAAATGCAATTACGATATCTTCCACAGAGCTAGAATACGAGAGGATCGATTAACGTAGCCATAGAGGCTATTTGGCTACAGGGTATTTTGACAGAGTTTGGCATCCACTTTCAGCAGCCTACCATTATCTATTGTGATAACATGAGCACTATCTCAATTTGTAGAAATCTAGTTCAACATCAGCAGATAAAGCACATTGAGATCCATATGCACTTAATATGAGAGATTATTCATGATGGTATCATCGACATTCAAGATATTCGGACATAACCGATAAGATTGCGAGATATATTCACCAATCCCTTCATTGAGGTGAAGTTTCTTCACTTACGGTCTCTTCTTGGGGTGAGGTCTTATGCAACTTCTCATCTTCTTCGGGCTATATAGTTCTTCTCTTCTTCTTCTTCTTCTAGGAAGATGTTGTTTGTACATGGGCACCTTATTAGGCCTTTAGTTTTCGAGGCCCCATTGACACATATTTCTTAGTTGTTTAGGAGTGTCTTCTTGTTCTATCTGACTCATCATAGCCACTACCCCAACTTCGATGAAGGGGGGTGTTGGTGTGTGAGATCCTATGTGTCCTCCACTCACATATGGAGGGTCATCTCACATGGGTTAGGTTTAGGGTTTGCTTATGTGTCATGCACTAGGGTTACTCAAAGACCCTATATTTACCCTTTCATTTCGATTTATGAGTATGTTAAGACACTCCGCTATCTTTCTCTATATGTGTAAGCTTTGTTCTATTATGAAATTTCTTCCATTGTTTGATCGTTTCCTCCTTGTGATTATGCTAGATCTATTATGTTTCCTTTGGAGTGCAACTTCATCGTGGTGCACCGTTTTCGATACGATTCTTGCAAAATCTTTCACTATATGTGTTTCACAAAGGAAACATGTAGTATTTCACAATTGAATATATCAACCTTTTTCAAATATAGAAAAACTAACCCCTTTTAATATGAGGAAAATCCCCCATATTTATACAAAATTGGTTTACAAATTTGGTCTATTTTTATAACTCAATTTCCCCCTCCAAAATAGTAATTAAATTTCCCCTTGTTCGTAATCAAAGATATTTGAATGAAAGTGGGGATGTAAATTTATCTAACGAAAATATACGATTTTGTTAGAATTTGGGATCAAGTAATTGTTATCCAAAATTCACCCCCAGGGTAAATTTTGATAACATGCATCTGAGGTTCGTTGTACCAAGCTTGGGGCCAAAAATCATGAAAATCGGCTAAGTCCTAGTCCAGGCGGTCCTTGCACAGCTTGGGACGTCGGGCGTGAACCGACCGAAAAGCCGCCAGCGATCCACGCAGATAGTTGGAACATCTAGGACAAAAGTCACGCGCTTAGACGCGAAAAGCCGATTCGGCCGAAAGAGGGAAAAAATTGCCTAAGTCTTTGTTTCACACAGTTGGGACATCCGGGATAAAAGCACGCGAAGGTGCGGATCGACCGGTTTGGCGCAAGTCAGTCCATTTCAGGCGGTTCGGAGAATTTTGTCCCAGGAAGTCCGGGATAGTTGGGACAAAAGTACGTGAAGGACGCGAACCGGCCGGTTCGGCCGAAACAGAGGACTTTTGTTTGGGACATCCGGGCCAAAAGTACGCGGGACACGAAAAGTGCTGAAAGAGCCGCCAACAAATCAGGTTGTGACACGTGTCACAAGGGGAAGCGCAATGTAAATTGGCTAAGTGTTTTTTGGCCAAAAAATTTCAAAGGGCAAGGTTTGAAGGGTCGGCCCGAGCCAATAGACACAGGACACGTGTCCTAAGGAGAAGGGGAGTGCGGAGCTCGGGGAGGACTTAGAGAATTTGGCAAAAGTTTTGGCCAAAAAACTAAAAGGTAAAAGATGCCCCCGCACCCCTGTCAACCAACCAAAGCGTGCCACGTGTCCCAAGTGGCGGGGCACGGGGAAAAAATGGAAAATTTTCAAAGAGTTAAAAAGGTCAAAATTTCAAGGGAAAGCCCGCGGAAAGGTGGAGGAGAGAGAATTGCTCAAAACCAGCACCTGACATGTGGCATCTGACCGACAGTGTGGAAATTTAAAAAAAAAAAAATTCCAAAATGCAAAAAGGTCAAAATTTAAAATTTTTTGCCCGACATCCGTTTTTTGGGCCGTTTTGCCCTAAAACTTCAGACCTTCATATCTTTTGATCCAGAGCTCATATTTGCACGTTCTTCATATCATTGGAAAGATTATGAAATTCTCTATAGGATTTCATGGTCAATTTTGAATTTTGGTTCAGTTTCAAGAGAGAAAATTCAAAAACGGATCTGGTACGTGTCCATGGCCAGAAATGACATTTCAACGACTAAATTTAATGCAGAATGGGTCGCATTCTCCTCTCATTTGGTCAAAAATAATAGGGTATGGGTTTGTAAGGTCCCCCATGCTGATTTAATGCATTTTCAATCAATGAGGAATGGGTTCCCACGTTTTGTACATTTTCTCTCTCCAGGCTTGACCATGCAATGTAAAAGCCAAATTTGGCTCATTTCTAAAGGTGGAACAGTTTTTGGCACAACAAACTTCTTCTTTCACCTCCAAAGTGATTGTTGCAAGAATCGAGACCTCTTCAAAGATTGTAACAGGTTTTCTACCTCTCTCGAGGTTGTAATGCGATGGCTTTGACATTGGAAATGATAATGCAAGCTTTGTGAATGGGTTTCATCCTTTGTTTGTATTATTTGCTTCATTTCGATCCTAAATTATATCTTATCACCTATGTATGTTTTATGTTGAAATCTTTGGTTTGTGTCTATTTGCATGACAAAAATATTTACCACTCATTTTGGTGCATCACCATCTTTAGTTAGTTTCAATTTTTGCATTTCTATCCCCTCCTTGCAATTTATAGTAGGATTAGGATCTCGAACCTCTGTAGTTGTGCAAATATAGATCTAAATCAGAGGAGTTTGAGGAACCAACCTCTAATCTAGAGATCCCTCTCTTAGTTTCACAAGTCCCACACTTGGAGAGAGGTTTCCATGTTGTGCAATCACACTTGGATGCCTAAGACATCATTTAGAACCTTGGTTTGCATCTAGGGGTGCTTTGTGATCATGTACAACAGGTTTTGGCACGCCAGGTGGGACCTAGAGGTCTCATTTTTATTGCAGCAAAGTTGATGTGCATCTGCTACAATTTTCTTGCTTGAAAAGAGCTATTATTTGCATATCTGGTGACTCTAAGGGGAAGAATCAACTGGTTTCAGCAGGTGCAGGAAAAAACTCATGAAAAGAGTCACCACAAGGTCAAGAGTTGGAGAAGAAGAAGTCTTTGTTTGAATACCTACAATTATCTCCAAGAAGATGACAAAGAGGAAGAAGGACTCAAAGGTCTTCATCTCCACCAAACAGAACTCTCTCAACTCCTCCACCTAGTAGGCCTTTCATTTAGTCAACAAGGGTTTTAAGACCAATTAGAATGGCACAAAACAACCCCTATGTCAACTTCATAGGCAGCAGCCCACTTGCCCTCAATGCACAACATCCAATTCCTATTGCAGCCTTGAAGAACATTCCCTACTTCACTGGAGAAAATCAGACTACTCCAGGTGATCATGTTAAAGATATTGCTAACCTTTGTGCAATTCATGAAATCAATGAGATGCAAGTGGCTGTCAAGTTACTGGCATCTTCATTCAAGGGTAAAGCATTGCAATGGTTTAGGAGCCTTGGAGCTGGTTCTATCACAAATTGGAATCAGTTGTGTATAACACTTCATGAGAAATTTGGAGAAAAGGGAGACAACTTGTCTCTTTTGGAGCAGCTGACAACCATCAAGAGAGCTCCCAATGAGCAACTGACCGATTTCAACTTCAGATTTCAAAAGACTTGGGAGAGAATTCTAGTGGCAGTCAGGCCAACAGTAGAAGGTGCTTTTCTCTACTATCTCAAAGCTCTAAATTATGATATTTCTATGTTGATTCAGTCCATGGGAGGCATAACTATCCCTATGGCTTATAACATTGCCATTAGGGCTGAAAATTGTTTGATCCAAGCTGGCAAACTTGCCCCTAGACCTCGCCATGCCATTGTTTCCAAGTCTAGAGAGTCCAAACACCAATCAAGCACCTAATTTGGCTCCTTCTCCCACTCCTAGAAATTAGAGTTCAAATGAAGCTTCCACTTCATCTCCAAGTGCCCCAAATGAGCTTCAAGAAGTCATGAAGCAATTGCAAAACCTAGGCAATGAGCTGGTTACTCTCAAAAGGCAGCAAGCCCAAAGTTTTAGACCTTCTTATCAACCCCAAGCTCAGCCTCAAAGGTAGCCATACCAACCACAAAGGCCACCTAATCCAGCTGCAAATATGAATCAAACAAGGCCTCCTGCCAATAGACCATTTCAGCCCTATAATCCAAATGCCATATCTGCCTCTAAGGCATTGGTGCCAACACAAAACAACATTGCCCAGGAGTATGATTGGTGTTTTCCATGCAATGAGCCTCATAACCAATCCATGTGCTTCAATGGTGCTTTGAATCAAGCATTAATGGTGACAACTACTGGTGTGGAGGGTGAGGGAAGTCAAGGAAACAACCAACAACAAGAAACATTCCAACAGCAATCAGCCCCAAATGACACCACATTGGTAAATTGGCAAGCAAGAGGATTTTGTGGCATGAACCAGGCAGTTTCTCAAGGTGTTGCAGCCAACACAAGGTCAAAAAGGAGGAATTTGGGTGAAGAACAGCCATTAGCCCCAACCAATCCACGACCTTCTATGGTTCCACAAGTGGTTGGCAAACAAAATCCGGTTGTAAATGCACAAGGGCAGCCAAGAATAGCCCCTAGGCCAACTCAAATACCAGTTGTTGTTGCCCACATGCAAGGAGTGAATGTGTAAACCAAGGGACATCAAAGAGACCCTTCATCACCATTCAGTATCATTGATCAGATGAAGAAGACAAATGTCAATATATCAATGTGGGAATCCCTATCTATCCTAGGCCAAAGAGATCACATGCGAAGCTGCCATGAAGGACTGGCCAACTTCAATCAGCAAGTTCGGATGCAAGACCAAGTGGTTACAAATGCTTCCCGGCTGAGGGAAATCATGGAGGATAGCAAGGTAAAATGTTGAAGCCCCCTCCTTTCTATGTTTCATTGATCATTGGAAATCAGCTAGTGCACAATTGCATGATAGACTCCAGGGCAAGTAGCTCAGTAATGCCTAAACAAATAGCTGATCAACTAGGGCTCCAGTATGAAAAAATATCCAAAGGGGTAGTGCAGCTAGATGGGACAGCAGTAGCAACAGTTGGAGTGATTAAAAACTTGAGTCTTACCTTGCATGCATGTCCAAATGTTGTTGTTTTACAAGATGTATCGGTCATAGACCTTCCACCACTCTTTGCCCTATGCTTATCAAGGGACTTCACAAATGCCAAGATTGGGGATATTTGTCTATTGATTGGTCACACATGCTATTCGAACGAGGTATGGAACTAAGGCTACAATCAGTGTCCGAACCTATTGTAAATTTCCACACCGAGCCTTACACTCCAAGTCGAGATCAATGCCAATTGTTCAAGATTTGATCAAGAAGACCACCCAAGCACTGAGATGAGGTGACACCACAGGTTGGAAGCATCCTGGATCTAACTCTTGATGAATGGGAAAACAAGATACATGCATTTGATCCTTATCAAGAAGTGGAAGAATCTGAGCTAGGGGGTCTATTGCATACATGAAGAAAATTAGCCTATTCCTAGCATCACCAAGCCAGACCACAAAGATGAAAATGAGGTATGGCAGCTGTTTTTTGATGGATCAAGAGGTAGACAAGGCGCGGGAGGTGGAGCCATGCTTGTTTCACATCAAGGAGTAAAGTACTATTCAACTTTTAGATTTCAGTTTGCATGTTCCAATAACAACTGCTGAATATGAAGCCTTGGTGCAAGGGATGCATTGGGCAATAAAGAGAGGAATAAAGAACTTGCAAGTCTTTGGTGACAGTGAACTGATTGTAAATCAGGTCAAGGGACAGCATGTTACTAAAAATGATCTTCTCAAGTGCTACAAGAACAGGGTGTGGGACCTCATGGAAGATTTTGAGGGTTTTGGCATCAAATCCATTCCTAGGAAAGAGAATCAAGTGGCTTGATAGGCTTAGCAGCGATAAGGCAGCCTTTGACATTGTGGAAAGCATTCAATAAGACAAGGTATAACCAAACATCCACGTGATTGTGAGGCCTTCAGTTCCGGATAACAATGTCAGTTGGCAAGTGTTTGAAAATGACCAACAAATCATCCATTTCTTACAAGAAGAAGCTGAGTTCTCAACCAAGAATCAAGAAATATTGGAACAACAGTATGGTGGCCAAGTGGTACAGCTAAGAACTAACAAGTTGCCCAAGGACTTATCACTTTGGAGTCCATTTTTAACCCCAATGATCAGTTTAGAAAGGAGAAAGCAAACATTCAGGTCAAGAGAGAGGATTCAGTATCCATCTTGGTAGAAGAGAACAAACCATTACAAATTGGAAGGATGACAACTGAACAAGAAAGGTATGAGTTCATACAACTGTGTCAAGAGTTCCCTGACGTGTTTTCTTGGAGCTATGAAGAATTGAAAGGTTTCAATCCCAACTTAGCTTAGCATACCATCGAATTGGATCCAAATACTAAGCTTTGACAGTGAAAACAAAGGCCACCAATCCACACATGGAGCCTCTCATGAGGAAAGAATTGGACAAGTTGATTGAGTCAAGGATCATATTCCCAATCAAGCATTCTAGTTGGGTTGCCAACTTAGTTCCAGTCAGAAAGAAGAGTGGAGAGATCAGATTGTGTGTTGACTTCAGAGACTTGAATAGAGCCTCTCTCAAGGACCATTACCCACTCCCTTCCATGGAGCAAATCTTGCAAGTTGTGGCTGGCTCCGAGAGGTTTTCACTACTTGATGGCTACTCAGGCTACAATCAGATTATGGTGAAGGAAGAAGACCAGTTCAAGATAGCCTTCACAACCAAATGGGGAACTTTTGCATACAGGAAAATGCCATTTGGGCTATCCAACGCTAGTGCTACCTTCCAAAGGGCAATGGACATGGCATTCAAAGGTTTGATTAATAATGTGGTGTTGATTTACCTTGATGATATCAACTGTTTTTTCCAAAAATGCAGCAGAGACCACCTCTCTCATTTAAGACAAGTCTTCACGAGGTGCGGGAGATTTGGCGTGTCTTTGAATCCTAAGAAGTGTATCTTTCTTGCACATGAAGGAAAGCTCCTTGGCCATGTTGTCTCCAAAGAAGGATTAGCAATTGATTCAAGAGAGGGTTGAAGCCATAAGAGCACTACCATTGCCAAGCCACAAGAAAGCCCTTCAGAGTTTCTTGGGAAGGATAAACTTTGTTCGGAGGTTTGTCCCAGATTTTGCAGCCCTTGTCAAGCCCATCACCAAAATGTTAAAGAAGAGCATGGCTTTCAAGTGGACAGCAAAAGGCAAGGAGAGTTTTGAAGCAATCAAAGAAGCCATCTCTCAAGCACCAACTCTCATCAACCCAGACTTCTCCAAGGATTTCATCCTCTATGCATTTGGAGGTAATGACACTATTTCTGCCATTTTGGTACAGCAGAACAAGGATAATGATGAGCAGCCAATTTCCTTCTTCAGCCAGAGCCTAGATGACTATGAGGTGAGGTACTCTTTTATTGAGAAGCATGTACTTGCAGTAATCAGAAGCTTGAAGAAATTCAAGCATTTAGTCTCAAACAACAAGGTCTAGTTGTTGGTCTCACATGCTGGGGTTAAGGACTTCCTCCTCAACAAGGATTTGAATGAGAAAAGGGCAGGTTGGATCACCCATGTCATGGAGTATGACATTGAGATCAAGATCACCAAGCTGGTAAGAGGGAAAGGATTGTGTGAGCAGCTGGTTTTGGGGAAGCAAAAAGAAGTATGCAACGAAGAAGAGACTGTTTTGATAGTCCAGGACAGCCATGAGCCAAGTGGCAATCAAGAAGAAGACAATGCTGCCCCCACTCCTTGCTGGACCCAAGGTATTATACACTTCCTAGGCACAGGCCTATGCCCTCCGGAGATGAGCAAGACTTAAAGAAGACACTTCAGATTGTAGGCTGTCCCGTATGCCATTGTTGATGGAGTTTTGTTCAAGAAAGATGTGAATGGAGTGCTGCTGAGATGCATTAGCACAAATTAGATTCAAAGGGTGTTGGAAGAGTTCCATGGTGGACCAGCTGGTGGTCATTTTGCACCAAGAGTGACAGCTCTAAAAATCATGAAGGCTGGTTATTATTGGCCTAAAATATTCAGTGATTGCTATGCATGGATCAAGAGGTGTAAGAATTGTGCATTCTTCATAGGAAAAGAGAGACTTGATGCCCTTCCATTACATCCAATCTCAGTTGACCAGCCATTCATGCAATTGGGTTTGGAATTCATTAGAGTCATTAATCTCAATTCAAGCCAAGGGCACAAATGGATTTTGATAGCCACGGACTACTTCACCAGATGGACAGAAGCAGTAGCACTCAAAGAGGCAAATGAGTCTAGCATCTTAGACTTTTATGAGGGGATAACAACCAGATTTGGTGTACCTGCTACAATAATCTCTAGATAATGCATTGGCATTCATTGGATCCAAGGTGACTGAGTGGGCTGTCAAGAACGGGATCTACCTAAGCACTTCATCAAACTATTACCCTCAGGTAATGGCCAGGCCGAGTCTACAAATAAGAACTTGTTGAGGATCATTAGGAGGACTCTTGACGAGAATCATAGGTCTTGGCATAACAAATCGAAATCAGCCTTGTGGGCCGATAGGGTAACTCCCAAGAGATCCACGGTAACTCTCCATTCGAGCTTGTCTATGGAAGAGAAGCAATCTTGCCCATGTCACTTGAGTTGCCAACATTGGAACTCATGAAGCAAGCTGGAGTTCTGCTAGAGTTTGAGCCCATGGAGGTGAGGTATGCGAGTTGATGGAGCCGTAAGAGATCAGGAAATCGGCATGCCAAGCAATGGAAAAGGATCAAGCTTTGATTAAGAAGACCTTCGATAGGAAGGCCAAGGATAGATCTTTTCAGGTTGGAGATCTAGTGTTGAAATGGGATGTGGATAGAGCAAAACCGGGAAGGCATTCAAAATTTGATGCCATTTGGAGTGGCCCATACATGGTCACGAAGTACAAGAACAACAATGCTTTCCAATTGGCCCCATTGGATGGTGAAGAACTGCAGATTCCAATAAATGGAATCTATCTCAAACGTTGCTTCTAGAGGGAAATTCACTACCTTGTAAATATTAGATTAGATTTTCATTCCTCCAAGTGCTTGTGCACATTGTTTTGTTGTAGGTTAGTTTTGTTTTCCCTAAGTGCTTTGGCACAACTTGCTGTCCATGGAGATGTTTTGCAGCCCTTGCTTCCATCAGGTGATATTCCATCTTCCTCCTTGCACATTCTAAGTCAGTTGGGGTTCTAAGTAGAATATCTGATGACTCCATGCCCAATGGATTGCTTGAAACTGGTAACTTCATCTAACGGGTAGATGACCCGTTGAAGTCGCTAAATTGTTATCAAAATTCACCCCGGGTAAATTTTGATAACATGCATCCGAGTTCGTTGTACCAAGCTTAGGGCCAAAAATCATGAAAATCGGCTAAGTCCTAGTTCAGCGGTCCTTGGAACAGATTGGGACGTCGGGCGCGAACCCGGCCGAAAAGCCGCCAGCGCAATGCGGCAGTTGGAACATCTGGGACAAAAATGCTGTACGCTGCCGGCGCGAAAAGCCGATTCAGTGAAAAGAGGGAAAAAATTACCTAAGTCTTTGTTTCGCATACTTGGGACATCCGGGACAAAAGCACGCGAAGGGTGCGAATCGGCTTCTAGTTTGGCGCAAGTTAGTCCATTTCAAAGCGGTTCGAGAGAATTTTGTCCCGGAAGTCCAGGATAGTTGGGACAAAAGTACGCGGAGGACGCAAACCGGCCGGTTCGGCCGAAACAGAGACTTTCGTTTGGGACATCCGGGCCAAAGTACGCGCGGGACGCGAAAAGCCGAAAGAGCCACCAACGAATCAGGTTGTGACACGTGTCACAAGGGGAAGCGCAATGTAAATTGGCTAAGTGTTTTTGGCCAAAAAAATTTCAAAGGGCAAGGTTTGAAGGGTCGGCCCGAGCCAATAGACACAGGACACGTGTCCTAAGGAGAAGGGAGTGTGGAGCTTGGGAGGACTTAGAGAATTTGGCAAAAGTTTTGGCCGAAAAACTAAAAGGTAAAAGATGCCCCGCACCCCTATCAACCAACCAAAGCGTGCCACATGTCCCAAGTGGCGGGGCATGGGGGAAAAAATGGAAAATTTTCAAAGAGTTAAGAAGGTCGAAATTTCAAGGGAAAGCCCGCAGAAAGGTGGAGGAGAGAGAATTACTCAAAGAAACCAGCAATCGACATGTGGCATCCAACCGACGTGAGTGCGGAAATTTTTTAAATTTTTTTTTCCAAAATGCAAAAAAGGTCAAAATTTAAATTTTTTGCCCGACATCCGTTTTTTGGGCCGTTTTGCCCTAAAACTTCAGACCTTCATATCTTTTGATCCAGAGCTCGGATTTGCACATTATTCATATCATTGGAAAGATTATGAAATTCTCTATAGGATTTCATGGTCAATTTTGAATTTTGGTTTAGTTTCAAGAGAGAAAATTCAAAAATGGATCTGGTACGTGTCCATGGCCAGAAATGACATTTCAACTGACAAAAATTTAATGCAGAATGGGTCGCATTCTCCTCTCATTTGGTCAAAAATAATAGGGTATGGGTTTGTAAGGTCCCCATGCCGATTTAATGCATTTTCAATCAATGAGGAATGGGCTCCCATGTTTTGTACATTTTCTCTCTCCTGGGCTCGACCCATGCAATGTAAAAGCCAGATTTGGCTCATTTCTAAAGGTGGAACACTTTTTGGCATAGCAAACTTCTTCTTTCACCTCCAGCAAGTGATTGTTGCAAGAATCAGACCTCTTCAAAGATTGTAATAGGTTTTCTACCTCTCTGAGGTTGTAATGCAGTGGTTTTGACATTGGAAATGATAATGCAAGCTTTGTGAATGGGTTTCAGTCCTTTGTTTGTATTATTTGCTTCATTTCAGATCCTAAATTATATCTTATCAGCCTGTGTATGTTTTATGTTGCAATCTTTGGTTTGTGTCTATTTGCATGACAAAAATATTCACCACTCCTTTTGGTGCATCACCATCTTTAGTTAGTTTCAATTTTTGCATTTCTATCCCTGTCTCCTTGCAATTTAGAGTAGGATTAGGATCTGAACCTCTGTAGTTGTGCAAATATAGATCTAAATCAGAGGAGTTTGAGGAACCAGCCTCTAATTTAGAGATCCCTCTCTCGCCACAAGTCCCACACTTGGAGAGAGGTTTCCATGTTGTGCAATCACACCGGATGCCTAAGACATCATTTAGAACCTTGGTTTGCATCCAGGGGTCTTTGTGATTTTGCACTAACAAAGAATGCCTTTACTTTCACATACGAAAAAAAGCGTTAGGCGATAGTAATAGATGCGTATGTGTCTTTTTATTTCATTATTTTCTCTCGCCAAACACCATCAATTCTGAATCAAATGATGTGAACTTGAAGATCTTGAGGAGACCTTCCCAACAAAACTAATTTTGCATGATTTGGAGGATCAAAAGTTATGGCCATCTCAAGTTTTGTATGTCACGATGAACAAGAGGGCGACACGTGATAGCTTTTGATTGGTTTTGGCCTTTGTCCAAGTGTGCATTACTTTTCTTTCACTTTGTTTATGTGAGCCAATAAGCAAATTCCACATTGTTTGGCCTTCTTAAAATGTTCTTTTACTCGTACCCACCTTGAATTGTGAGCCAATGAGGAAACTCCATGATTTTTACAATGTCGTATTTTATTTTATTTGTACTTTCCACCGTGAAATATAAGCTAATGAAAAAGCTCCACATTCCTTCAGCTTTCAGACTTTTGAAAACCTCGACTCGATCCTGCAAAATGGAAGCCAATGAGAGAGCTCCATGCTTCTCGTAATTATATTTCATTTACAAATACCTTGTCATATTTGTGAAAAAAAAACCAATGAGACAAAATGACCACGTATCTTTGTGGTGTCAGCCTTGTAATAATGTAGAGCATAGACCAATCAAGAAGTTCCACAATACTTTACATTTTAATTTTATTTATAAGGACCTTGTCAAGGTGTGAAATATGAGCCAATGAAAAATCTCCACGCTTCTCATAATTCAGACTTTGTCAAGTTGTGAAACATAGACAAATGAGAAAGCTCCACGTATCTTTACGGTTTCGTGGTCCGAACCTAAATATTTATGGAACTTAGTTCATTCTGTGGATTTGACGTCCACCAAAGCACATCTGCTCACCTTGAGCCAAAAGGTGACACATGTCCACCGTTGGCCATTGATCTTGTACCATTTAGTATCCCCTAACGATGCCATGTTTCTTTTTGACAGTATTGACTTTTTCTACCTAGTCGTAGACTCAAATATTATCAACCTAAGTTGATTCCGTGGACTGGAGGTCCGCTTTGGGTGTATCTATCTTGAATTTTGTTAGAACGATGACACCTATTTATTCCTCACCCATTGGATCCTTGCCATGTGGTGACCTCCAAACCCGTTGTGTGTATTTTTACCTTTCACCTCTTGCTCGAACCTGATGCCCTCATGAAACTTGGTTTATTCTATGGAATTGAGGTCCACAGAATTCTTTGGCTATGGAAGACGCTGGAGTGCTTCAACATGTCATTTGGGCATTTATGATTTGCTTAGTGGTGCAGAAATTTGACACCCAAATGAATGTATGTCGTCCCTTTTTAAAAGTAACCCATCAATGCTTTTAAAATTAGTCTCCCACAGGTTTTTAAATGCCAATGGCCAGTGCTTTTGGAAGGAGGAAACTGACGGTTGTTTTAAACGTCCCAAGCTTTGCAAAAATGGCTAAGTCCATTTTAAGCGAGCTTTTCAACTAGTCTTGTACCTTTATACTTCATGATTGGGTTGCATGCTTTTGAGCCTTTGTAACTTCCAATTCTCGAGAAAGTTTAGATCATTTTGGTGTTAATTTTAGTTTCTTTGTGAACATAGTCCTAACACACCCGAAAGTCTAAAGTTTTTATACTTTGATTAACCAGTCTATTAAATCACCCCTAACGTTTCGCTGAATTATTTATTTTATCTTGCTAAGGCATGAGATTTATTACAAATTGAGGCTTCTCCTTGTCTCAGACTGAACTTTGAAGTACGTGGACTAATATGAAGCACACAAAACAATTATATCTTCGGAGATTCTAGAAAAATGCATGCTTGATCTAAGGAACTGGATAAAGCTACAACAAGATGCTCAACCAATGGAAGAGGAGAAGCAGATTTAGAAGTAGAAGTAGAAAAATAGAAGGATGATCTATAACACATGCAACAATCAAGTCTTGTTGTAGATCGATGACTATATAGCATAAAAGTGTAAATGATTCACATGTATCATATTGCAATTATTCTTTGAGTGTAGGAATCAAGCCACGAAAAAGATAAATTTCTTTTCTAAATCAACTAGATGAAATAATAATTGATGCATGCATGAATTGAAGTGTAAGATGTAGTCTAATATAGGTTCAGTTTTTCCTTGATGTAGGGTGGGCAAGTGATCATGAGTGATTCTAGGACCATTTTTAATCATGAATCTCCTAAGAAAAACATCTTCCATGTCATAATATGTGCTAATAGACCTAAAAGGTAAGTGTGTATACCATTAGAGAGCATCATTGACAAGACTATGGTGAAAGGATTTAAGTAGTAATCAATCATTAGAATAGGAAGCCATAACTAGATGATAATGCTTGAGATGTAAGTAAGGATTTCCAGTTCCATCGAAGAAAGTGAAAGTAGGCATGAAAAAATCCTTAGGAAAAGCTGAATTATGATTTTTCTTAGGAATAGGATTTCCATGAAGAGAATTGTTATCAATAGACGCATAATAGGATTTTATTTCTAAAGTGAGAGATTGGACCTAAGATTGCAATTGGCCAAAAACATGCATGAGTGATAATATATCATGTGATGGAATGGTAGGTGATAGAAGAGGCACATTGAGTGGTTGAACCTTGTCATTGTGGGTTATTAGTGGAACTGCGAAGGAATAGCTGATGTAGAAGGAGGTGTAGATGATGGAGACTCAAGAGGAGTGCAAGATGGAACCTTCGGTGATACTATGAGAGGTGTACTGATAGGAGTGGAAATAGGAGGTGAAGAACATAGAGGCTTAATAATAATATTAGATGCAGACTTAGAAGTGGTAATGAGAGGAGGAGAATCATCATGCATGATATTGGAAGTAATCTTAGAGTTATAAGAAAGTGGGGTAGAAAATTCACAATCAACAAGTATGTAAAGAAGGAACATCTTGACTAATATGCTCATGATCAGAAATGGAATCTATGTCATTATCATTATAAAATTTTGCAAGCAATTAATTCTTCTAAACTATCATCAACATATAAATAAGTAGAAGAACTAACAGGAGATACATCATTGTAATCATTAGAAACAATATGAGATAAAACATTAGGTTCATCTTGACTATGAGTAGAAACAATATCATGTGCATTTACATTTTTAGAAATAGAATTACTTGCATCTAAAGGAGAAAACATATCACCAAGAACAAAATCTATAACATTAGCATGCATGTCAACAATGAGATGAAAAATATATAGCAACATGAGATCCTATGGGATAACAAGGTTTGCATCGTGTAAAATTTTGTACATCTTTAGGTGTAATTATGCGAATACCATATACATTAGGAGTAGTAGTAGGAAGTTGAGCTTCGCTATCATGTATATTGTGATGAGTTTCGTTATATGTTTGAGAACATCGATAAAGAGTAGTAAGTTTAGCCAAAACATCCTCATCATTAAGGATAGGGTTCACACTTTCATGATACATGACTTGCCTAGGAGGAGAAGATTGATTCTTAGCCATGAGGATCCTAAGGAAATGAGTTTGACTATGAGCAGGTTCACCAAATGATTTAACAAAATCTAAATTTGATTTGTTAAATTTAAATATGTAAATTCTACAAATGATTAATAAATGCTACAATACAAATATATAAGCTAAATAAAATCAAAACCCTAAGTGAAATAGAAAAGGGAGAATGACTTAGTTGATAACTGTTAAAATCCTAAAGTTTCTGATGCTAGAAAAATGGTAAAAAGAATTGAGGAATTGCCACAATGCCACACAAAAAATTACAAAAAATTAAGATGTGTTTGGACTAGAGCGCCAGGCTAGTACCACTACGCCCGGGTCTTAGGATCCTCTCTAGGTGTCGTGTCTACATAGAACCTTAGGAATTGAATTTTTGAGGGTCACAAGGTTGTCACTAATCTTAGCTTCATGTCACTCGTATGTCACAAAACTCTCGCAGATGTTTTTGGCAACCTACAATTTTATATCCACCTATAAAACCCCCAAGACGCATCAAACCCTAAAAAGAAAGATACAAAATAAGGGGAAGAGTCAAGACTATCCTCAACTATCAAATGAGTGATCTTACAAATGTGTTCTACACTACATCTCAAACCTAATGTAGTTCTATGTGATTGTGTGTGCAATAGTGTCCCTAGGTGCCCTTGTGCCAATGACTCCAAGATAGTGGGCTATGACTAGATAGAATGTAAAATGTGTGGATGGAACAAAAGAGTGCCCCTTTGTAGATAGCCCGATAGTTGCCAACCCTTAATAATGGTATGTATGATGTGTTTATATAGGGATATATTGTTTAAATTTTGACAATAGTAATATGACATGCCGAGTAGGGCCTCAGTATAAGGGAAGGATAATAAAAATACCGACCACAAATGTCAAGATAAGAAAAATAAATAAGTAGAAAATTTGCACCCAGATATGAATGCAAGTGCACAGGTGCTAGTGTCCTAGAGCAAATGATGACAAATGTGAAACTAATGATAGACGGGGATCCCCGTGACTCGATAAGAGAATAGGGTGGGAGTGACACAAGCATAAGGGGTGACAAATATAAAAGAGAAATATAAAAGAAGACAATGAAAACAAAGGGGAGGGATAAGTGGGATGTGTTACTAGTGAATACTCATTTTTCTCAAGATCCATATATAAAACATCATACTTGCTGACATAGTAATGTAGTAGTAAATGTCTAATTTTTGTCTACACAAATGATTGTCATCAAATCATGAAGCTCCTTCATCAATCTATGTAAAAGAAGGCTTGAATGTGGCAAGTGAACCTTTGATGAATTTGTCATTTCAATTCTCATGGAATATAAATGAAGTATAAGATGTTAAAATCTCCCATATGACTACCTAGGGTTTGAATCCTAAAACCCTCATTGTGCACATTTTGGAATAATCAAACAAGTTTGAACTTATGGAAACAATGTCAAACAATATATGGATCTGGGAAGCTTTGTAGATGTCTCCTCCTTCAAATAATATACCACTACAACCGTGTTAGACTGAAAATTATCATGGAAGAAACTAAATCTTAAATGTTGTAAGACTGAGTTTAAAAAATAGTGAATACCTTGTTCAAGTACATGTTTTCTTGATAAGAGTTGAGCTATTATGATCTCTTAGAGGGTGTGATTTCTCCAAAGAACATACAAATATCATCTCCAAATTATGAAAAAAATTAAATGCTTGATCATTGTGCAATGACTGTGATTATCCATATGTGTTGAATGTTCTCCATGAAAGTGAGCTCCTTTCTGTTGAAGAAGAATGAACAGAGTGCTCTACAATCTACTTTGAAGATATCTAAGCTCTGAGTATTTATGTTCTCCTTCAAATATTGTTGATTCAACTGCATGAATGGTTAAGCAAGTTCATAAGCCTCTACACTCTTTTCGTTCAAGCTTTTAATGCATAAATGAACTCAAATGGAAGTTGAAATATAAATGGAAAAGATTGAGAGGTTTGAAAAGAAGATACAAAGGATATGTGAGGTATATGTAACCTATTTCCATAATGTAACTCCTTGTGAAATGTGTGTCAATACTAAAAGATAAGTACAAGCTCATGGTGCAAGAAAACAAGGCCGATAACATTTACATTTCAGGTTGATAGAGTGTCGAGAAGATTAGGAGACTCATTCTTTAACATTTGACCTCAAGGAATATTTCAAGAGACTACAAATCACAAAAAAAAAAGCTGAAGCATGTCGATGTGCTTATGAGAATGTTGAGGCACTCTAAAATATAAACTAATTATCTTCTTATACAAGCGGTAAGGGAGTAAGGTGAAGAGCCTTTGAAGTTAAAGTGACAAATTCATATGTTGGAGTTTGTTAGTTGTTTATAAAGCTCATTTTGAACATGAATCAACTTGATGATAGATATTGAAGCACAGGAGATCCTTGTTAATGAGATAGTTCATTTTGGGTAAACAAGGTGATATGAAGTCAACTTAGAGGGGAATAAATATCCGAGAAGATCATGGTTGAGAAGAGAAGATCATGAATTAGTGTGTAAAGCGTCTTTGAGACCTGATATCAGTTGTATAAGATAAAGAGTAGATTGATATTTTAAGAGAGGAGTGCAAATGAAGTAAAGAGATGAAATAGTGATCACAATGTGTTGATGTAAGCAAATAATGTGAAGGTGATAAAAAAATTATGATAAAATTCTGAGTTATTGCTCAACAATTTGGGAGTGGGTGCTTCCTAGCAAGTGGGTGCTTTCCAAAATTGTCAAGTGGGTGCTTGGCCTTGTATTCAAGTGGGTGCTTGATTTTTATAAGATTGGGTGCTTCAAAATTGGAGTGGGTGCTTCAAGTTGAGTGGGTGCTCAACATATGGTGAAATCATTGTAACTTTATAGGACAATTGTCCAAGCTAGTTCTCTGGTTTTAGTGGGTTTTTGTCCCTTGATGGGTTTCCCACATTAAATCTTGTCTCCTCATGTGTTCATGTGTGCTTGCTTCTCTCTCTCTCATGGTTGAATAGTCATGCTTCATTATAATTAAGATAGTTTATTTACGAATGTTTGAAGAACTCTATATTGTTTTAGAAGTTTGAATGAGCATTGATTCACCCCCCCTATCAGTGCCTATAATTCCTAACACTTACTCATAAATGTAGAGTGGGCCCACTCTAATCATCTAAATACACCAAAAACATGAAGGGGTTAAAATATTTTGAGAGAAAATGTGTGTGCGAGGGAGTAAAATTAAATTGGAATGAGGCACATTTTATAAACTGAGGGGGTGAACTACCCCAACCAAAATTTCCACCAAACTATTTAATAATCCAAATTATTTGATTGGTTGTCTTAATTTTACACTCTCGATACCATGTTAAGGTCTGAGCTATTAATCAAATATTTGCAAATAAACTATAATAAAAAAACTTTACATACACTGGGACACCAAGATTTAACATGGAAAACATCAAAGGGTAAAAACACAAACAACAATAAATTTCCATTATAGAGAAACTTTTTGATCCAAGAAATAACTCCCTCCTTCACCCACTTCTCTCCCTTTTACATTTTAAAACTGTTTTCACATGAATTTTTATATTCACCCAACCTTACGGGTCATATATAAATTATTATTACATGTGTGTCTTCTCATGAAGCACCCCACCACGTTAAATAAAATTGATTTAATAATTAATTAAAATTATAACCTAAAGTTTATATTAAATAATTAAAAGTATTATATATTTTAATTTATTTAATAATAAACTAAAGTTATAATTTGAAGAACACTTGAGAGGGGTTAAACCCTACTTAAGATTAATTTTCTAACACAATGAAGTGAACTAGCTATAACATTTGCATGTTGATTGTCCTAATGAATAATTTAAAATTTGAGAGAAATTTCTTGACTAGAGTGTTGTATATGATTAAACACTCTTCTTTGTGTGATAGACATATTGAAATTGGTGAATAATGAGTTCTGAATCACCAAAGATTTGTATATTTTGTATTTGTAATGCTCGGTAGTGTAAAGACCTAGGATTAATGTTTCATATTCAATGATATTATTAGTACATGAGAATACGAGACTACATGCAAAGGGAGTGGTATCACCATGGGGGTGATAAAAACAATGCTAAGTGTTGCCCCAATAACGCATTTAGAACCACCGAAATACATAGTCCATACTTTGGTGTCAATATTGTATGTAGTAAATTCATCCCAAAATCATCATTGATAGGGGATGGGTCAAAGAATGGGGCTTCTAGAAGATGATCATAAATGACCTATCCTTTGATGGATTTTTGATGAACAAAATTGAAGTTAAAATCTATTAATAACATTACGATGTGTAATACTTGATGGAAAGATATGTGCAAGATAATAAGCACTATAATAGATCAATCTTGGTGATAAAATGTGCTTCCGTATTCAACATATAGTGTCACAATTTATACGGGAAAAAGATCAAGGATAAGAAGAGTTTTTCAATGGGATTGTAATTACACTCATAAGGTAGTAAAATTACTAAGAATATAATATACTACTCGTTCATGGTTATTATCATCATGTTATGCTAACAATGCTATAAATGTGTGATTTTTAACAAATAGATGTAAGAGTAGCGACCTATTAGGTATAGGTGGAACACGGATTGGGGATTGAGAGAATACTAATTAATATCATTAAATGCTTATTGACAAGCCATATCCCATTTAAAGGTAGTGTATTTCTTTAGTAACCATGTGAAGGGTTGGGTTTTATCATCCAATTTAGGTGAAAAGTGACAAATAACTTGAATTTTACCTTGGAGGGATCCTAGCCACATTAAATTATGATATGGTGGCATATCAACACTAGCCTATATATTTTGAGGGTTGCCATCAACACTATGATACAAAATTATATATCTAATTAGATTATCATAAGTAACACCAAAGATACACTTTTTAGGTTTAATCATATATTATATCATCACAATCGTTTAAATATTTTTTTAGATAAGGTAAAAATGTTTTTGTTTTGAAGGGACCAAAAATCTTGTACAAAAATAAGCCAAGTGGAAGAGAACACACCAAAAATAAAGGGTTCCAGGTCAAATAGGCTTGACCAAATGGACACCACATAATAACGCATACGACTCGCACCATATCTACATATTTATATAATTGTTGTCACAAGAGAACCAAAATAAAATCCATGGAAATGAAAAAGAAAAACCATGATAGGTCCTTGACAAAAGGACAACCAAAGGGTCACCATTATTTCACTTTCTTTGGAGGAAGATCTACTTTTGGTTCTTGCACTTGGGCATCTCTGTCTGACGCTTCTAACAATGTTGTCCTTCCAAGAAATCATTACTTTTTTTGGGGTATTCGAGTGGGAGATTTGCCATCGGTTTCCATAGGTTATTCATCATCTAATATGCTCATCACTAGATGCATTTTACTGTTACCCCCTCAGCTTCATTCTTAGTAATTTGGTCCCGTAAGATAAAAATTATTTTTCCTGCAAGAAAATTTCCGTGCTCAACCCGCCAATCATTTTATTTTGCACTTGAATTTTCTGTGAAAATCCTTTACCTCTTGAACCAAATTTTTATTGACCAAGAGGATGGTATCCATGGTAGATTTGACTATCAATACTCGGCCTCCCGATCAATCCAATTTATGTCCGTCTCCTTACTAAAAGTTTTTCCCCAATATTTTTATCACCCCGCTTCAGATTACACAGAAATTCATAGCAATATCATCCCGATTATCTTGTAAACAATATTTTTTAAAAAAATTCTCGGCCAAGGTTTCATTATCGAGTCCACCTTTTTGTGAGCTAGGGGTTGGGAAGGTATCAAAGGTTTACCCTTATAGTACATTAACACGATCAAACCCTGATGTAATGGAATTTCAAATTTATCATTTTGGAATTCAATAAGAGAGGAGGAAAGGGATATCAAGATTAAAGTAGGGTAAGCTCATGGCTTGATTTCTTTGTAGGTAATTGAGGATAAAGAGGTGATAAGAAAATATTTTCCTAAATTTTACTTCAAGGGTAAGGTGCTTCATTACCACCATGAAAACACCCACCATCATTCGGGATACTGATTCTTGCAATACCATCGTCATACATTAAGATTATTTCATCTAGCCCAAAAAGTGGAAATTTCATGCATGTGCCCGGTCTTATCCTTGAAAATTTTGAGACCTTCCATGGATAAGATCGTGGCCTCAGAAATGGATTCATCTGTGAATGTAATTTCCATACCCCTCAATTTAAGATACCATCTTCTAGGAATTACCTAAATCAATAGCAAGTTAAGGGTCATTACCTTGAAGGTGCTTGATATGTTTGAGAAACCCCCTCTTCATAGAAGCCTCCATAGAGTAGCGTCCCTCTTAACATGGAGATAGGTAGTCGGCTCCTTCCTAATCTATCTCCTCCCATTTTTAACCATTCGCTTTGCAAACCGTTGAGACAAGTCGAGTTTTCCCGTAGATCCAGAATAAAAAACCAAGCACAAAATGGGATGATTAATTCCATCCCCCGAGAGATAATGGAATTTCCCACGAGGCTAATCACGTGAATCCTGAAGGCCATCATACCAAAACATGCGTTGTATTGTCATCATTAACCAGTTTTAATATATTACTCCATGGTATGAGATCACCATGCCATGTCATCTTTTCCACCATATCATTCCCATAATTAGCAAGACCATCCACAGTTTATTACCATCCCTATAAACATGATTAATCTCCACTTCCTCAAAAGAGATTAACTACCTAGCCTCCATGACGATGTTATTTAGTTTCCAATTAATAACCCCTTGGTTCTTAAGAAAATTAACCATGCATAAATAATCACCCTCTATGAATAAGGACTTGACGTTCATTGTAATACATTGTTGGATGCCCCATAACATAGCCATTGCTTCAACATAATTGTTAGAACAACTGTTTAAATATGAGTTGGATATTAAGGGCATGATTATGACATTGGATAGATTTGGCTAGTAAATAATCAACAAAATATTCAAGTATTTTATGGTTATACTCACAAAAATATGTGTTATAACATATTGATAAATGACACCTACATTTTTAAATCCCAATGACATAATAGTGTAACAAGAGGTATCCCATAGGGTAATGAAGGAAGTATTTTCTTAATAATTGGGGTTGATTTTGATTTGATTATATTCCAAAACCCATCCATGAAGTTCAACATGTCATAACCATATGTAGAATCAACAATCATATAAATGTGGGGAATAAGAAAAATATCTTTAGGACATGCTTTATTTAAATCCTAAAAGTTAGTACAACGATAAATTTAACCATTGGGCTTTGCCACATGGAATATATTAGAAACCCATTATGGGTAATCCATTTACATGACCATAATAATGCATTTCAACTTGAAATGAATGAAACAATTGATAAACAATAAGTAAATTGATAAAAACATGCAAAAATATAGACTTAGATATTCAAGATTATTCTAGAGTGATATGGGTGTGGATGATAGTGGAACATGAGAACTAGAGCTAAATATTCTACATAAAAGATAATGAAACTCAAGAATATACAAGTGCAAATCCATACAAAATTTATATGGTGTAGGCAATACATATATGGTTAATAATAGGGACTATACGCTTTTGAACCATGAGATATTTAGGCTTTCAAACTTTTTGGTTCTTCATTTGTTTGAAAATGGTGCTTTTTGTGTGTTTCTCTTGTTTAAATAACCTTGGGATGACTTGTAACAAAGTATAAACTCTATCAACCTATAAAACCCTTCATCATAACATTATCAAACAAAAGGAGAAAAACATGTGTGTGAATTTGAGGTTAGAAAATCATGGGAGGTTAGACTCCCAGCTGCTAAACCAATCAATGCTACACTACATATCCTCATTGTGAAAATTAAACCTCATGTAGTTATCCTAATTGTTGGTGTGTGTATAGCTAACCAACCTCCTAGGGGTGCCCTCGTGTCTCTTAACACCAAGATAGTGGGATAACTATATAGTATATAATGTATTTGACATGGTAGTAATGGAATATAATGTTCTTGAGCTATATGACCTAACCCTTGTGTTGATTAAAAATCTTGTGTAATGCTTTGAGTGAATTTTATCTTTCATAATACATGGATCTATGATACTTTCATTCTTGTAGAAGGATGAAAATAGAATATTTAACCTAGTTGAGTGCTTCAAAATTATAGTAGGGACTACCCAAGATTATGTGTAATTTATTTGAGTAGGTTTAGGAACCCTTTGAGTTCTTTTGGAATGATTTTTGTAATAAGAGTTTATAAGATTGCCAAGTGATTTATTATGTGATAACCAATTTCTTATATATATTTTTAATATGTGAGATATTAAGATAAGTCCGACCCTAGGAATATGAAATAACTTAAATAATGATTTAACATTAAATTAAGAGTTGATGATTAAGAAGGGGCAAAACCATACAAGTCGGCTAGGACCGGATTTCACATCCCTGACCCTTCCATACACATTTGGATAGAAGATAAAAACATACAAACTAATTTTTTTATTGCGAATATCATATGTTTTCTACTTCCATGATTGAATAATATTTCCATTATTGATAATAGAGCATATTTTAAAGACAAGAAAGTTGTAGGACTACGAGATGAGGAGATTGGATTCAAAATGTGAAAAAATTTCTTAAAGAAGGAGAAAATGTCAACTTGACATAACACAAGGAAACGTTACCATATATTTAGTGTCTATAGTTGTACACAAATCACTAGGCATTATAGTTCGTTAATAGTCATGTAAAGATGAACTAGAGGCATACAAAATGGGTATATTTTGTAGAAATTTACTCTTTTGTGTTGAAGCATCAAATCAAGAAATCGAAATAAGGTTGTAAATGCATTAAGAAGAAGATTTTTGTTGATGAATGAAATGTGCATAGAAATTATGAGGTTTGAGGAAATGAAATATTTTTATGCATAAGAAAATGATTTCAAGGATGCATGGGAGTTATGCACGGAATTGACACACATAAAAAAAATCTATATTTGGATTATTTGATCCAGGATGGAATTTTGTTTATAAGAGCACGATTATGTATATATAGTGGGTCAATGTGCATTAACTTGATAAGATAAAATAATAATAGATAATTAGGAGGTCACTTTGGAGGTGACAAAAATTAGAAAAATTAGAGGATCATTATTATTGGCAAATGATGGGGATAGACATGCATAAATATGTGGAGTGTGGCATTTTTAGCTAGAAAAAGGGCACTCGTAGAATACAGTTTATATCAACCATTACCAATGCCAAAAATACCATGGGATAACTTCAACATGAATTTTGTGCTTGTATTTTTCAGAATATAAAGAGGAAATGACTCCATATTTGTGGCAAAGCAAACAATTTTTTTGACATGGTACATTTTATTACTTGTAATAAGACCATAAATGCATCGAGCATTGAATTATTTTCTTCAAATATATTATTCGATTACATGAGTTTCTATTGAGAATATTATCTAATATGGATATAAATTTTTAGGTAATTTTTGGTGGACCTTATGGAGAAATCTTAGAACAATATTGAATTTCAGCTCATCATATCACCCACAAACAAATGGATAAATGGAGGTAGTGAACATAAGTTTTTGCAATTTATCTTGTGTAGTTTGGTTGGAGATAATCCAAAACAATGGGGCATGATGTTAACACAAGTAGATTTTACCTATTATGATTTTTAACATGAGCATATGAAAGAATCCACTTTAAATTTTCTATGGGAGAAGCTCGAGAGGACTCACTTAATTGTGAGAAGCAAGTGAATGAAAAAAACACATAAGTAGAAAATTATGTGGTGTATATATGCAAGTTATACGAAGATGTGCATAACATATTATAGAAATGAACTCCCATTACGCAAAGCAAGAAGAAAAAGGTGTGGAACTAGGTCATTTTTAGGTTGGAGATCAAGTTTTGGCACATTTGCACTAGGATATATTTCCAAGATGAACATATAATATGACCAAGTTTAAGAAGATTAGACCATACAAAGTTTTGTGGAAAATGGGATCTAATGCATATGAAATTGAGTTACATGAGGGATTGCATATATCAATGACATTCAATGTTTTTGACTTATATGATTACCATGAAGTATAAATTAGTGTGTAAGGAGATGATCAAGAGTGCACAAGGAAGGTCACAAAAGACAACGTGAAAGGAACACGAGAAGTTAGAAGTTGTTGAGTGGAGAAAAATATCATAGAGGGAAAGAGAAGAGGTTGAGCCCATATTGAACCCAAGTAAAATGAAGAGGATGTGTGGACTAAAATATAACGAGTACTTGGTGAAGTGGATAGGTTTTGCATTAGAAGATACAACATGGATGAGTTTGGAAAAGTTTGGTTTAATATGACATACTCTTGAGGACCCTTATTCATGATACAAAGATTGATTTCTTTCAACTTGGGGTGTTTGATTAATGAGCATCATGGTTGCATTATCTATACTACATGAGTTTATAAATATTGGTTAAGTATGGGTGCATACGTAGATAAGGAGAAAGGGAAAGAACAAAGAGTGCATGATGAAGTGGTATGTATATTGCATATAAGTGTGCAAAGGATCTACATAGTAAATGGTAATTACAAAATAAGGTGTACACAATAGTGCATAGGGTTTTGACAAAAGATGATACAAATTTGGGTGTGTGTGGCATTTTGGAAATAACAAGAACAAGTATGGAGAACAATATTGTGCAATACATAAAATCATGTGTGTAAAATCATAAAGGAGTCGAGTGTGGGGCTACAAAACAATAGGAATGTGTGACAACATAACTTAGATAGAGGACATGTCAAAAGTGACAAAAGGAATGAATGGGAATTAACCACTAGGGACATGTTTCAATTGCATAAGTAAGATGACACATGGGCATGTAGGATAAAGTACTTGAAAAATTATCTAAGAATGATCCCAAGAGAAAATCATCTTTAACTACCAAGTTTGACATGTCGTACGCAAGGAAATGTCTTCACAATGTAGTAGCTCGATAATTTAATGATTTGATTAAAATTCAAATTAATCAGGAAGTGAGGAGGTATCCAGAAGGTCCCAACCCATCTTGAACATATTTTTAAATGGAAGGAAGAGTGGTAACAAGAAATTAGAAAATTAGGTTGAGTTAATCATTGGAGGAACTTTTGGAAATCTCTAGCAAGGGAGAATCAAGCCAACGATAAATGAGATAGAGCCTGTAAGTGTTCCTAGATCACACACCGCTATTTTAATAGTTTTATAAAAAAATTCTCTTAAATTTTAATATCCATATTAGAGGGATTTAATGTTGTTTATGTCGTAAGGATTTTGATATCAATATAATATTTTTTTATGTTTTATTCAGTTGTGTATTTTGGAATTGTTAGTCTAGGATTCTCACCCTTGTTTTCCTTCAATTTCTGCATAAACCCTCATTATATAAACTAAATAATTGATATTTATGCAACATTCTCCAACTTCCTCTTTGTTTGACATTCTCAAATTCTCAAAATTCATTTTACAGGTATGGAGTTTTTCATCTCTTACCTTAATAGATCCATGATATGAAGTCTCCAAGGTATTCCATACCTCATGGGAATCATTAATTCCCATAATTCATGGATAGATGCTAGGATCTATGACACTCTGGAGATAGAAAAAATATTTCACAACTTTCTTTTTACTCTCTTCTTATATTGGGACAAAGTATTCCGATATTTATGTGTATTGTATCCATAATTGGCATTCTTCTAGAATTCCTTCCAAACAAGAATCCTCTTCAACATATCTCTCCAATAGTCAAAGTTGTCTCCTTCAAGGTGGCAATATTCATAGAAATAGAATTCACTTAAGCCATACTTATTTTGATAACGGTAAAAACTCTTTTGAACCAAGATATGATAACAAATATTTTTTTTTGATGTGGAATAAGTACAAATCAGATTTCAAATACCATGAAAATGAAGGTAGTGATCATCCAGTCTACCCATAATGACTATTTATTAATATAATGTACTTTTATGTGTGATTAATGAAAAAAATATGTAATATATAACATTTGAATAAAATTATTAATCTTATTGGTTTTTTTGTGAATACATGTGATAAAATAAGAGAATAACACAATGCAAAAAGTGTTTCCACTTGTAAAAATTCACCCCACTATTACTTATTGAATCAATAAAGAAAAAGGTTAATATAGTTGTGTTATAATAAGACTTGTCTAAATTTACATGACAAGTAAAATAATAATAATAGGAACCACAAATCTTAAATGAACTAAAGATAACTAAAAATAGAATTTTATACTTAACCAAGAAATCATCAAAAACCAAATACAAAACTAAATCTAATTAAAATACGATTCAATTAGGTGCGCATATTGGCATTATACTAAAAAAGTCAATAATCGATACAAAACAAGATAAAGGATAAATAAATCCAATGAGATGAATACCCATTAGTGAATTCCTAGTAACAATATGTTTCATGAACACTCCATTTGGGAGATAAGGTTATCTCTCTTTCCTTTTGACTTAATTTGATTTTTTCTTATTAAATTCGAGAAATAATGATATAGGATGAGACAACCCTATCTAAACATAAAAATTTAGGTTCTTTTTTTTCTATTAACTTTGATATGTATACACCTACACATTGAATTGGGGAATGTTGTGTAGCCACCTATTTTTGTATTGGACTAGTTAGTTACATTGGTGCTAGTGTTTTTAAGTTTTCATTGATTATTGGCCTAATTTAATATCTTATTGGTGTGTGCTATTTTCGCATCCGTCCAAAGTATTGTTTCCTTTTTTACCTTGTCATGTTTCTCCTGCTCAAACTTGTTTCTTATTGAGCAACGCAACATGGACTTGTGGTACCCTTTAAGGAAAATCTCAAAAATGGAAGAAACTATATATAAATGGTGTTTTAAAAAAAATAAAAATAAAATAAATGTCCTTGAAAATGTTATTATTGAGAAAAAGAAAAAAATTCAAATTATTTTCATATATTTACACTTAAGTATATGGTGTGAAACTTTTTCATGGCAATCTAAAGTGTGCCATAGTTATGTGATTTCACTCAATGCTTCTATTATTTTATGTCCCCTTTTCCATGTTTTCCTTCTTTGTCATGATCTTCTCTCCTCATTTATGTTTTTCTTGATCTATATTGTTGACCCTTTTTATAGATTTTTCCATAAACATGTCCTCTACATTTTTGTCATCTCTACATTGTTGGTTATTAATTATGTGGCTCATTTGACCCTTCTTTTGTTATTTTGGCTTTGGGGCTCTCTTTTTCAAATTTCCCACATATTGTTAGCTTGTATAGTAATGATGCCATAGTTTGAATTCAATAAATCTATATAGATACAAAGGTTTTTAGTGTATTTAGAAAGATGAACACAAGGAAAATTTAATTTCACGCAAGAGTTATATTGAGAAACTACAAGAGAATATTTTTTTTTGAAGCATCCCGTGCCAAAATCTAAATTCAATCATTTGGAGATTAATGTATCCTATGTTAATTGTAATCGCACACATTGGATGATAAGGGTTGGGAAACTTTCATACACATGATTGAATTTTTACTTGCATTGAGTGTTATTTGTGGTTTTTCCAAATCATGAGGGCCTAAGAATAATGGACATATGAAAAAGGTACCCATCATTATTATCCCATATTTTCAATGGATTTGAGGTTGGACTAAAATTTCAAAGAAGGAGATAATATTCATGATAATTCACAATAAACTAGAGGAACTAAATGTAACATCCTACTAATTAATCTTTTATTTTGACATTTAATTATTCAAA
This sequence comes from Taxus wallichiana var. yunnanensis, assembly GCA_018340775.1. NCBI lineage: Eukaryota > Viridiplantae > Streptophyta > Pinopsida > Cupressales > Taxaceae > Taxus > Taxus wallichiana. The sequence goes on along the minus strand of CM031237.1, from coordinate 635,294,643 downwards.
TAATTATGAATAATGGGAAAATGTATGTTTATTCGAATAATTAAGTGTTAAATGTTGATGACGGTAATTAGTCATCTAAGTACTTAATTAAAGATTAAGTACTTAGATAATTAAATATCATCTTTATTAATATAAATGTAGTTTAATTATGAGGTGGTACTATGTATTGTCATGTTTAGATTTTTGTTGGGCATCAAGTTGATTAGGATGACATAGTCCTTAATCAATATGGTCGCCGCATAACCATGTTGGAAAGGACAAATGATGGTACAATTTTCCTCTAACATAGGTGTTAAAAGACGATGAGGTTGTGTGATGCCCATATGGACTAAGGGTGATGTCGCTCCTAAGGAAACTTGAGTTGTGCGTTAAACAAGGCATGTGATGTTGTATGATACGTTGTGGTATTGGTTAGAATTGTAACTGGATCATTTTGAGGTGGTGTTAGATGGCAATAATAATAAGGTTTAATAGCCTTGGTAAATGGCTATTGTAATGCTAAGTTATTGGTATTATTTTAAATGATATAAAAGATGGGGGCCATATGGCCACACCCATCGAATGGTTGAGCATTATGTTTTATTGTGTATTGATTTCTATTTTTTTAAAAAGGTAATGAATACCATATTGGCAAGGATAAGATTTAATAATTATTAAATCCACTTAAGTGGATAGTCCACATAGGGGTAATCATGTATTTGAATATTCAATTCAACAGGGAGATCCCCTCCCACGAAACCTTGGGCCTTCCTTTTCCGTCCACTTGGCAGGATGGTAGGTGGAGAGAGTAAATGCGTAGCAATGGTTTTTGGGAGTTCGTGGTAGAATGGGGGGAAAATTGGAGTCTGGTAGTTGCATGACATTCGATGTGGTTTTGAGCTCCAATTATGGGGCACTCTGCTAATTTTTTCTATGCATGTGTTGAATCTATTTTTGACTGAGAAACCCTCTACTTATAAAGAGGAATGCAATGTTGAAGATGGGTTTGTTTGGAGAGTTGGGATATTTTACATTCGGGACAATCAATAGGGTTTGTAGAGAGTATCTGGAAGAAAATCAAAGGCACATGAATCACTTGCAGGCAAGGGGTTACTCTGCTTGCTTACTTGTTTTTATTTATAAAGTGATTGTTTCATTGCATGTGGTTTTGTTTTATTGTGAAAGGTTTATGGAAAATTATCTGTGATATTTTTTGGGTTTCAACTTGTGTTCTTTCCATGAAATCGTATGGCTGTTTTGGTCTTTGGAAAATAACCTTGTGAAATTTTGTGGGATTTCAAACTTGTGTTCTTTCAATAAAAACGTATGGTTGTGTTTCTTTGTGTGATCTGTAGTGAATGATTTATTTGAGATGAGGGTTTTGTTAAGAGTGTTGAGTAAATTTGTGAGTGGGTTATATGAATCTGTTTTTGAAATTTAAGTTCCTTTAAGGAAATCGCATGATTCTGTTTCTCCTTTCCCTAATATTCTATTTCAAATTAATAGATCAATATTGTGTGAATGATAACATTGATTGTTTAAAATATTGAGTTGTTAAAGCTATACATTGGTGTTGGGTTCTAATATCTTCATTTGGGTGTTCGATCATTTATTTTTGTTAATAATAGAGGGTCTTGGAAACACCAACTTTTGATCTTGGGTAGTAGGATAAATTTTTATAGTTCTTCGATGGAAAAAATTCCTTGAAGTTTTGGGTAAAGAGTTGGGATTATAGCATTTTAAAATCTGTGCAAGTATATAAAAAAGGAAACACTCTACTTGGAAAGATCTTGCACATTGGAGATAAACTTAGAAGATACAATTACTTAGGTTGAGACTGGTTTAATCCTATTTTACTCGTGAATGTGAGTGCAAGTGGTTGCATGTTGATTTATTGTTGCATAGCTAGTAATAAGTTTGTTGGTACACATTATTTGGAAATAAAATTGGTTGAAATGCTTGTTTTCATTTTGTGTTATGAAATAAAGTGGGAACTATCTCTTGGCATGAAAGGAAAGAAAATTATTATGTAGTTCTTGCTTATTTTATAGATGTATTAACCTTATGCATGGACATTTGGATAATGATAATAAAATAAAATAAAAGTTGATGGTTCAGTGGGTAAGTTTATTTCTTGTTAGTTTTATTTTTCCCGAGATCCTTGTGGCTTGGAGGGTTGGATCATTTGATCCATACCTTTTCATTTAATGCATTTACTTCATTATTTGATTTAGATTAATTAATTCCACTTTTTGGAAAAATTTAAAAGTGGAAAATACAAGGGGAAACTCTAGAAATTTTTGTTAGAATTCTATACTTAGTCATTTTTATGGAATAAAATTATTCGAGATGACTTTGATGGCTTGAGAATTATTTTGCGATAATGTTTTTGCAAAATAGATGTATTTTTCCTTGAAAGATAGTTTTCCTAAATTTGTTGATTGGTTTGATTCATGGGTTGTGTAAAGATAGTGGTTCCAACAAAGATCGGGAACCTGAAACCTCCACCAATCACATGGTTTGTGATTGAAGAAGTGGGAGGTTTGTATGCGAAGTGTTCCTTCATGAACACTTCACATATATACCCCACACCTCTTTCATCACCAGCTATGGGACTCTTTGGAGGATTCTAGCTCCTTATCTATGGCGGAAGCATTACCATTGCATAATAGTTTAGTTATGTGTGATGACTAATCTACTTTATTTTTCAAAAACGTAGTTAAGTGAATAGATTAACTTCTTTCCAATTCTTTGAATTGACACCCCCAAACAAAATAGTGTCACAGGTTTTGTGATGATGTATGGGCATTCTATCACCGGCTTGTGAAGAATGGAGTTAGACTTGAAGATTTTTATTATGGATCATTGATCCTATTGTACTTGTAATTAAGGAATTAGAAACTTTTCTTGGACAAGATGTCCTTTGTAATAGTCCATTTACAGAAAAAAATCCTAAATTTATAATTGTGTTGGCTGATTTCTATATGTCTAAATACATTGTCGTTATATGGGTTTTGGTAACTACAAAATATTTGATAAAGTTAAGGTTTCTCATACTTAACTATCTTATGGTTAGAATAAATATGGATTATGGTAATAAAGTTATACCCCATAACCATTTGACTCTCCAATTCAGTAGAAGAGATTATTATGGGTAAAGATAAAGAAGAACAAGTAGGATATAATACTGTATTGGAAAGGTAAAAATGAACGGTGATAGTATTAACTTAAGAAGGATTAAAATATGATATGGGTAACATACTAGTTCCATCTAAAAGTGTTTACGCAACAAATCAATAATTAATATTAATTTGGTCAAAGAATTATGAGACTAGTTCAATAATAGATATGAAGGAATCTAAAAGAAGTATGATTAGCTCATCTTGTAAATTAATTTATTACCTTATAAGATTTAAGGGTTATTTAAATGAACTTATCATCCTTCGTTAAGAAAAAGAAATGATTCCTAAAGTTAAGTAATCTCTAACTTTAAACGAAGATATGAGTATAGTCCTAATTAATTATAGATATATGACTTTGATTAATGGATAAAGAATCAAGATATACTAAAGCATGACATTGTAAGGTTAATAAGACCTAGTGGAATCTTGACTAAGGGTCTAACACACCTTTTCTATTAGAATGGTCAGTACGTATGGATAGGGAAGCAAAGAGAAAATCACTCGTGATCTTATCCTTCTATCCATAGTAATTAGATGCGTAAACTATATTTCACTAAGTAATTGGACCAAGAGAGTTATAATCCAACTCGAGTAGACATGACTCCATTGGATAAGCCATGAAGGTCATGATCCCTTGTAGGAACTACATAATCAATGCACGTTGCAGGCTATCTACGAGTGGCCCATAGGTTGCTTAATGTGGTAACATATTAAGTAACGGATTGGCCTCCCGTAGGTAACCAATAGTGGGCATTGGGGTTCCTTGTACTTATGAAGTTGAACCCGTTAGGAATTTAGATAAGTCTTAATAGGTTCACCTACATAAGTTTAATGAATCTAGATAATTGTGATGAGACGTTTGTGAGGTGATGGGAAGACAAGTTTAGATGTTATGTGCACTCATCTATACTAAGCATACATAGTACAATTAAGAAACTTTGGCCAAAGTAATGTGCTTGTTGGGTACATTGTCTAATCATCGTGATTCCTCAAATCCTGAAGTGTAGGATACATGATGGATTTTTACTTAATAAAACTCTAGGTAGACACTAGAGGATCACTCTAGTGTTCTCACTACTGTAGTGCGGTAAAACCAAACGAGGCTAAGTATGAACATTTAATTGAATGTTAAGGGTGATCGTGGAGATTAGGGATAACTAACCCTTATAGATGCACAAGGTTTATCACCATGTTATAGGATGGATTAATTTAATATGACTTGTTGCATTAACTAGTTGTAGCTAGTTATCTAATTTATACATGCAGAGGAATGTCTAAATTGTTGATAGAAAAAAAAATCCTACTTATTTGGGTTATAAATATTAGGTTGTTACACTAAATTAGGTTCTCACGATCAATGCATGAAGATCACATTTGCACATGTTTAGTTCTTCCTCTACTTAGAAAATTATAGTTTTATAGATCTCTTCCTATCTTGTAGGGTTCAATTAGAAATTTGGCGCCTACATTGGAAATATTCATGTTTCTAGTCCTTGTTTTTAGGTCATGCTCCGATACTCAAATTGTATTCTCATATAGACCTTTTTTATCCTGTTTCACTAACAATTGTCTCCATATTCATTCCAAATCAAATTTTATCTTACAAACCCTAATTCTTTATTATTTTCCACACAATTTAATTATTCCAAATGTTTTTTGATTCTTTATGTTTCAAATTAGACACTTATTTTCCATGATTAAATATAAATTTGTGTGGTTAAGTATAATTAAATATAATATAAATACTTATGTTTTTGATTCTCTATGTTTTGGAATAATTGTTGGGTTAGGTACAGAGTGGGAGATTTTTCTTTGTGGTGAGAGGTCAAGACTATAATATTAAGAGATGAGTAGAGTTTTTCATTGTTGCAAGAACTTGTGAGAGACAAACTTCCAATGCTCCCCTTCTCATAAACCACATATAATTTCTTCCCCCTTTTACACTATTTCAAACTTTCAATTTTATCAAATGACCACCTCCATGGTTCCTTATTTTTCTTCATAAGATATTTTACTATTAATGGATTGACATCTCTTGAGGTGTCCCCTAAGTAATACCTTACGGAAGTTGGACAACTACTTGAAGAAAAAATGTTTGATAGAACTTTTTCATATAAAAGTATCACTTTCATGATAATTGATATATTTTCAATACTTTCATCCCATATTTCTAATTTTTAATCAATTAGTTTTCTTATGAGATTCTCCCCATTTCCAAAGATTTATTTCATAATTAGTTTAGTCCTCAATGTTTAGAATAATAATAAAATTATACTCAAAATAAACGACATTCTCATTACATTCACCGATTCATATTCGATTTCATTCTCTTTAAACCCATTTTTAAAAAATGATCTTTATTATACACCAATTTTTCACAACGAGGAGTTTTAACAAAACTTTCATTTTTAGAAATTTTCATTTCTAGAAATTTTCATTTCCACTCCATATTATTGTTGCATAACAAATTTCATTGATAAAATTATTGTGCTACCCTCCCGTAAATATTGTTCACATTGTGCATTTGAATTCACCATTTCTTCCATTTTCTTGTCTTCAATGTCCTCTTATGGAAATAATTATTCTTTTGTTTTACTAATTGGTTTAGTTTTACACTCATCCTCAATCTTATACATTTATTATTTGATGCTTTCTTCCCATCATAGACTCGTGATCTTATGATATGAAAAAACCATCCTTGGTATGTATTTTGTAATATCTCTCATGCCAATTTTAAGCTTATAGCTACCACAACTATGGGGAAGATGAACTCATTCATCGATTTATGAATTTAGTAAAATGCATTGGTATCCTCCTCTATAATATAATTCAAGAAAACTTTCTAATCTTATGGTAAGAATTTTAGGTTTATTGATCTACGAGTTTAGGAAATCTATAGTTGACAAATTCCCAAAGCTCTTATAAGCATAGAAAAATTTCAACTTGAGAGACAAAAAATCAAATTGATTACCAACAATTAGATGTAATTGAGCCCATATAAAGATGTCTTCCATTTCTCAAAGCTATAAAATAAACACAATAAAAATACAAATAACAACTTAAAACACTTAGAAATACCTAGATCCGACTAAGGAGTTCCATAGTTATATTGAACCAACCATCACTAAAAATATGTTTACCTTTGACTCTATGCTTCAAATACAATAATCATAGTTCATTCATAATTGAATCTAATACCAATATCAAGGAATTAGTTTTATATCCTAATCTTAAGGATGTATAATGTATATAAAGACAAATGAAAATAAGAACATTAGACTATTGTATATTAGAAACACACAAGCTCATAGAGAAGATATAATCAAATAAAAATATATATTAAAAATATTAGAGCACTTTAGTGGTTCCCTCTTGCTTCATCACCTTTACACATGAGTCTCATTACATATTACATATTTTTTATTGGAACTTCTCAACTAAATTTCTTAAAATAAATTTCACACATTTAATTTTAAAATAGTATATGTCATAAATATTTTTATATAAATTCCTAACATCTAATCTTACTTTATCTCTAAGTAATGAGATCATGATCTTCATAAATGAAGCATTAAATAAATAAAAATTCTACAAGGATATGATAAATACAAAGATCCTTGTTGAGTAAGTAAATGATGCATTATAATACATGCAAATATTTTATACCTAAAACTTTATTATAAGAGTTGCTCACATTCATAATTAAAATCAAAGGTGCTTCCATTTCTTAAAGATGTTAAGAGTTTCTAACCATACCCATCTCCTTCATTTCAAATGGATAGTTAAATACATAAAAGGAATAATGTTAGTGCCCTTAATAAAAACATTAGCTTCTCATTTGGAAACATGTAGTTGGTAATAATGTTGAAGTATTATGTTTGGGTGTGGAAGAACCTTCTTTACACTCTCCCTCTCCATACAAACACCGATCCATGTTGAAAGGGCAGGGTATTTTTCCTCCAAAGGAATCTTGAACTTGGCCACACTCTCATAAGTATGGAACCACAATGTAAGAGGAATAAAGGCAATATCAAGGAATCCAAATGTATCACCTCCAAAGTAGGGTTTTCCACATGATAAATCTTGAAAAGCTCCTTCAATCAACTCTAAGCTTTCTAAAAACTCACGCTTAACTTCTTCTCGCCCTTCTCCTTTCATCATTATTAAATGTTTCCTGTTGTTGCATAAATCTAAATGATAATAATTTTAAAACAATTTTAATTATTTATTTTAACAATCCAATAAAGCTGATATAAAAATAATGTTTTTATTATCAAATATTTTTTTGTGAGTGGTCGATGCTTAACAACAAAGATAAACAATATTTCTATTATAAATAAATTAAACCTTTAAACCCCACCTATAGAGCAAAATAAAATTTTTAAGACAATACAAAAATAAATAAATGAACATTGAAGTCTAATCATTCTTGCCAAAAACATGACTCAGTAAATTGAATTGCTAGGTAATTATTTTCAAAATGTGTTTTAATGAAATTGTGAAATACTATAGCCAAAATCCACAAAAATATATAGATCATGGCACCTACTTAATATTTCTCAATGCCCTATTCTTGTAATGGAAATAAACTTCTCAATTAAACATAAACCTTAAAGACCTCTAGTTTGTAGGAACTCACTAGAATTGCTTATGATAAGATTTCCCCTCTCTAACAATAATAAATCTTTAAAACAAACATGTTGTTAATAATATTTAGTCTATCTAAAACCAAGGTGACAAAAATATGTAATTGGTTAAATAGTAACTATTAAGTTGTATTTGTCATATTTTACCCCACATAAATTCTATGAAGAGAAAAAATAAAAAAATTAATAAATTAAAATAGGTTAAAGATTTAAAACTTTTCATTGTAAAAAATTACATAAAGAATTCAAAAACTCAACATTTTAGACCATCTCCTCATTATTATATGTGATAAAAATAATTTAAATATTTTCATATTCTAAAATATTAATATTTATAGATTTGTTTGTGTTTAATGTATAAAGACATATGACATAAGTTATCGTAAATATTTAAAAACGGGTCCTATTATTTTATTAATTATTATATTACATAATTAATTGATAAGATTTTTAAATGGACATATAAGTCTAAAAAAACCCTCAAAACCTCTCTCATAACAATACACAACTCATATCCCATCAATAAACAATTCTCAACTATCGATAAAGAGAACCATTATTATCACATAATGAATTTGACTTTGATGCATTTGTACATTATTTTAACTTTAATTTTCTCTAAAATTATATTAAATATTTGTTTTTGCAACAACTATTGTTAAGATCTCAAACTAGAGATTTTGAATTGATGAGATCGAGAGAACACTGGTGTAAACACTCAAATTTGGTAATTCTACTCTTTGACATTGTTAGTTTTGACATTTCTCTCTTGCTCAAACAAGTGCACTTTACCCATTCTCATCTAGTACATCTCTAGGTCTCTTGTCTAGCTTGTTTGATCATACACACTCATTTGTCGATAATTTCTAAGAATTGAATGCATGAAATCCATTTAGAAAATCCACTTGTCAACTTCCAAACTTTACACTTCAGATTGCCCCTCTAGGGTAAAAAATGTACAATAGGGGCAAGAACGTCCATACATTCTTGACCCTAGTGTACAATTTTTCACTTGCTCATTTTGATCCCAAACATTTAGTTTCTCATTATTTTTTGGGTCATTTTCTCCTGTTCAATCGTCCTTTCTAATTTAAATCACCTTCAAAAGCATATATGATAAAGTTAAACTCACCTCATTTAGCACCTATCACTCTTATGGATTCATATTGCAAAAGCTAGCACAAAAGATACCCAAAACTCCGTACACTTTGGAAATACCTTTACACATTCATTAAGGAAACACCATCTAAAAGTTTGAATTTTCCCATTAGGTCTAGGGAATGCTTCCCACATTTCAAGTACTCAAAGTCACTCACTAAATTATATTTTCAAGAGAGAAAATCAATTTAAGATTTTTTAAAGGATGTCAAATGTGATTAAACTACAAACATATATCACATGCTAGGTGGAGAACGATGTGTGCTTTGAGGTCTCTTTGTAGTATTGCAAATGTTGGTGGTGCATAGGGGTGTCCACCACCAAAATAATGTTTTTTTGCATGAATGCTCATCTATGGTTAGGTTCTAAAGATTGAGCATAACATTCAAAGTCCCCTATAGTGTGACCAACAATGACCAACATAGAGCGATGACGATATTTAGAAAAACAAAAAACTTAAAAATTTACCGAACATGGTTTTAAGTAGGGTCAAGATGATACAAATGCTCCTACTACTATTGTATGATCCTACCCAAGAGAATATTCAGGCCACGCTCAATATTGAGGCATTCTCAAGTCTATATCTCCATGTTCCATCATTCGAGATCACACAATCAATCCAAAATCATTTGTAATCAGCTAAGTGCACTCAATCACTTATTTTTGTGAACTTGTATTGTATTGTGTACATTTTTTGCAAGTATTAATGTGTTATTCTAATATTGAATGGTTAATTTTAGAAGTTAATTAATCATAATAACCCTTGTAGCTTCTATTTCATTTGATTTTGGTCATGTGTAAATCTTATTCAAATTTTAAAAATGGTGAAAATATTTGGTAAACATGACATGAATCGAACCCTTAACCTAATCTAGGATATTCTTGGTTCCTTGTGTATTAGGCCTAATGATCTCCAAACCCTAGTTGTCAAAGGGTTCCATATTTGCATTGTATATTTAGAGGTCTAAATCTGATTTACAAAAAACTCTTAGGGTTTCATGGTTTTGTAAAATTAAAACTCTATTTTGAGATATTTTCATTTCATTAATTTGATGAAAGTCGTTTTTTTCTCAACATCACTTTTGGATCCTATCTTCTATGATCTCTCCACTTTAGGTATTCTATTATTGTTTATTATCTAATTGGATTTACTTTTATTATTGTTTCTACCATCATAGCCTATGTTTTTCACCTCCTTCTCTCCATAAAGATGTTATCTTTTATAAAATCCTCATAGGTTCTAGATCCAATCTTTACAACATGGCTTTCAAACCCAATTTCAAACCATACATACTAAAATATGATCTCTGAAAGATATGATCTTGCATCTAAATAATTCTTCTAACAATCCATACAATACAAATGCTTTACATGATACATGTGCTCACATAAGTGAAGTGAAAGTCCTACATAGAGGAAACAATGTATGTGTTCCACAAGATCAATCTCGACCACTAAGGCAACCACAACCAAAGGAACCTCTCTACTTTGATAAGAATGCTAAACAACATGATATCCTATTTGAGCTACTTGATAAGCACTTAATCACTTTGTTACCTACTCATTACTATCCATACTATCAACTTGAAAGAATCAAAGGTAGCCTTTTTAAAAATTATCATGGAATTAATGGACATCGTGAAAATGATTTCTATGCTTTACAATGAAGAATAAAACAACTTGAGCATAAGGGATTTATTTCATTTTCTACATGATATTTTACTACACCATCTCCAATTTACAAATCTCAATGGATTCCTAAATTTGATCCATCTATGTCTAGTGAACATAATGCAATATTGAATGATGTAACTTTTGTAATAATATAAGAGCCACCTATTAAAAAAGAGGATAAGAATGAAATACCTCCTTTAGAAACACCAATCTTAGTTGAAGACTTACATCCTACTATTGTAAAAACTACCACAAAATTATTACCAATTAAACATGACCAATTACACATGGCCTCGAGCACATAGAGCATACAAAGGAAAATATCAAGGCTAACACCATATTACTAACATGGATCCATTTGAACAAATATGATAACTAGGTTGATGATTGGGATTATGATATTAGATATGATGAATAAATTGATATGCTAACCAATCCTTCTATGGATATATCTCCTTCTCCATAGCAAGCTATGATAGATTCTAATCCAACTATCGATATCAATTACAATAAAAATTCAAAGAATTTTACACCAATTAATAACATGGTGGAACTTATTATGTATGCATGGAATTATCCCATATAAGTATTGTTGACGATGATGATATATTGATCTCCATATGCATAGGAAAATAGAAGATAAATCCTAAGTTTTCCTCTAAAAATAATTATGGGGAAACATGCAGAATAATGTCATGGATAAAATTGATTCATCTCTACTACTCAATTATAATGATAGAGATGATTTTGATCCTACCTACCATTGTGATGAGTATAAACACCATAATTATAAATTTTCAATTCTTGAGCCTATTGATGAAGAAGAGGACACTATTTCACCATAAGCATGACATATTTCTCAATTTCTAGAGTCGTAGAGCATAAATATGCACAAATGGAAAACTATAATACCCCATTTAATCCACCTCCTCATCCTCTTGATAAATACTTATGGTAGAGCACATTTTTCACAATTATACATTACAATGACTTATGCATCAAACAATGATATAGGCCTCCCAATTTTTTTTTATATATTCAATCTTCATCCACATGCACCACTATATAATACCTTCTACAATACTTAAGGGCATATTTGGATCTCCCTTCCTTCTTTTCCAAGAATATGTTTCCTTGCATGCCCATGTATACTTTGGTAAGGGTCACATTTCCAATATGTTTTCCACTCCTATTATGTCATACCTCTTCTATCACAATGGCTTCCACACATCCACTAAAATCAATACCAATTGATTGCAATATTTTCAAGACACAATATTCTACTCAAAAATCTCAATTCAAAGTCTTCTACTACACACACTATTCCTAGAGAAACTTCACCTATTTCTCTTCTCCTAGGCCCTCTTTGGCACATATTACTACAACTATTCCATTGGAACTTGAGTCATATTTGTTGGCATATTTGAGGCCTATCCATCCATTATATTTTGGAGTTACTTCACCTCCTTCGAAGATCCTCATCGGGTAGCTTTCATGTTATTCTATTTTTTGTACATGGCCTTGGAATAAAATTACAAAAACATTGATATAATCACAAAAGGTAAAAACATTCAAATATTTTCGATAACGAAAAATTCAAGACCTATTTCTCTAGCATACATTATTATCACTTTACATTATACTTGTCATTTATCCTTCTAGTTTGATAGATATCATTTTTCTTCTTTATGCATGTGTTCACGGGGTATATTCAACATGATGCATGAAATATAGATTGATACATAATTATGGGAGCTATTGTGGTCCCTTATATACTTATTTTGGGGGCATCCCTCCATACAATACATGTGTTATTATTTCACTATAGTACCTTTTCACTTCCTCATTACACTTGATTACTTATATAGTGTATTTTTATCTTTTAACTGGTATGATTAACACATGCGTCTTGTGCGATGTTGACAATATTTGTTTCATATACTCCTATAAACAACTTGTTATGTCATTTCATCACATTATGATACTCTTATTATATATACATGCTTGTTAGTTGTGTGTGTAGTTATAGTCACAAGATCATGCACTTTATACTCACATCATGCCTCTAAGTATTTCATTATATACATGATTCATAAGCAAGGAGAATAGACATTAGAAACACTTATTTTACTCTATCATTGCTTTTATCTTTCCTAATCTTGTTATTTTTCTTTTTGGAATAACCAAATTGCTTTTGGATATAAAACAACATGTGACCTAACTCTATATTACCCTTACATCTTCCGAGCATCTTAAACACTACCTCCCATTAGGGAGAACAATGCCCAAACTCTATTATTCCCTCTAGGCACTTATGTCCCTTTCCATCCTTTTCTTGATTTTGAATTGCCACATCATTTGGTATCTTTTATAGATTCTCTTTTATCACTTTGGGTCATATTTTTAGTTGTAATGATGAAATTCAAATAAGGGAATCATACATATACATGAATTACTCACTACTATTAGGGAGAAAGATAATTCGGGGCTAATACTTACTATTTACTACTTGGGAAAAGAACAACATTCAAAGACTAGATTTGGGCTACATCATTCACTAAACATGTATCTAGGGTTTTTTTGTAGGTACAAGTGCAACACAAGAACCCTACACTAAAGTTGATGTGACGAACAATGAAAATAATAAGTTGTGTTCGGGCCCTAAAAATACCAAAAGGGAAGTTGTTGTGGGGACACTAACACTTGGGTGGTTCTGTCCTCCTATGGGAGATCCTATCTCAAGAAGTATCAGTCTTAGTTTTCAAGAAAGAGCTCACGTAATCCAGGACTCCAACCTATTCCAATCATCTTTCATCCTAAAATCATCCCGAGATCTCTTGATACAAGATAAGTCACTCGTATTTCCTATCTTTCATACTTGTATTGTGAATGCTAGATCATGTTTGTTATTTTTATATTCATTTGATCTCAATCATTTGGTGAACCAATGTTGTGATCATGCACTAGATCCCTTCTCCTTCTTCCTCATCTTCTAAGGTTATGGTTAATTATTCTTATTTCCTCCCTACTCGTGTTTATTACCATGTATCCATTCAAGCTAAGTATATCCTTGTCATTACTCAACATCCACCTCACTTCATAACTACATGCGCATACCCCATTTTCAATATTGTCATTACCCGCTAAACCAAATGACCTTTGCACTTTCCTACTTCTCTTTTTCCTCCTCTCATTGTATCACTTCCTCAACTTGTTGTTCCATACAAAGAGTATGGTACCATTGAGAAATTAAATAATACTCCTACTAAAAATATCTCTTTGATCTTCTACATAATTCCACCGATTGTCACCGCACTCTAAACTACCTTACTAGCTATTCAAATACAAAGTGATGACCCTCCCATTGCCTTTTCCAATCTAATGGAATATTTCAAGAACATTAGAAATTTTATTACATTTATTGATGATGATATTTTACCTGAGTCATCTATGGATTCTCCTTATCATGAATTAGATTCAGGGTTTCCAAATTAAGTGTGTGCTCATCAATAATGGTTCTGCATTTAATATTTTTCCTTTATCCCTCTTAACCTAACTCAATATTCCTCATAGTACAATTGAGCGAGTCTACCATTATTTTCTATGGCTATGACACCACCAAGTGTGTATATGGTAGTACTATCAAATCGGAATTGTAAGTGAGACCCCATAGCTCCTTAATCCTTTTCATGTCATGGATGGCCCATTACAATTTAATATTCTCCTCACTAGACCTTGGATCTATGACATACAAACTATCCCTTTTATAGTCCATCGTTGTGTCAAGTTTATCTATGATGGATATAAGAATACTATTACAAGTGATCCCGAACCATTCAAATGTTTTCACATGGACTCTACCACCTCTATAGTTATTCCCCTAACTCAACCAATCCCCTCACATTTTCTTGATACATATGATATTGGAGAGCTCGATAGTTCCACTCCTATATCATTCCTTCCCATAAATTTCTCTGTTCGGACTTGCACTATTGATTTCATCTCTACTTGTCATTTCCCCTATACACCCCCACATTTATTGCTACACCCCTAGAAAACTATGAACAATATTGGCATGTTAAGACTAATTATTTTCATGATTATATTTTTGATGATATTGAGCTTACTGATGACACTCTTTGCACTTTGGAATTTACCCCATGGACTTTGATGAATCCTTATTTCATAACCACTACATTACTATAGGATCTAGTGAATACTATGTTAAATCTCTAAATCCACCGGTTACCACTCACTTTGTGTTGATTCCTTCTTGTAATATCATGCATACCCTCAAACCAATTCTAGATCCTATTTGTAGTTATTCTTATAGGAAAACCTCCTCTTTTGATTAATTTACTTATTAATCAGGAGTATTGGTAGTATGTACCTTATGATCCTCATTGCTTTGAAATCATATGTACCTATGAGGTTCTAACCCACTTAGGCCTCACTCCTACTGATATCATACATTTTCTCAAACCACATAATGAATATCAAGGCTATATCTTTCTCCTAGAAGCTTATGGTACCGATTTCTCCACATACATGTTTGGTTTCACTTGATCCCCAACCTTTTCCACTTACACTTGGGAAATATTGGTTGGATTACATTGGTGGTACTATTGATATGCATAATACTATTCTAACTTATCCTATGGCCTATTTGTAATGATCATTCATTGATTACACTCCTAATCTATCATGATGGAATATACATAAAGGCCCTTGTACACCTTTTACTAATGAAGAATATGTCATGGGCATGTATGACTTACACCTCATGGGTTTCTTCAAAAATAGGCCAAAATACTTTGCATACCATACCTCTAATCTAAATCCCACTAGCTATATTTCCAAATTAGATGATTCCCTCGATGAAATCACTTAGATCACCATGACATACACACTTGGGGGCATATTCTCCCCTACCCAATGATGCACTCTTATTCTAAGTACAAACATGAATTTTGAGGTTGCATTTAATTACATGGACATCATTTTACACACATACAATGGGGGAAACCTTAATCCCCTCTTCTATCTATTTTTTTTGTGTTCACATATTTACAAAAAAAAAAAAAAATACTAGCTTAGATCTTGATTGAAGTATCCTTTCTTGCTCATTTTATTCTATGTTACACACTACTTATCATGTTACTTGGGTTCATAATATGCTTTATCATTTTTCCATACACACATACACATTCACATGGTACTTTTTGAGGTGAATGAAAATCACTTATAAATTTCTACATGATGTATGATGTTTGGCACTATACCATACTAGTCCCACTGAGGCTCTTAGGGAATCTACCTTTCCTATTTTCCTATATTCGGTTCTATCATTGCAATATATATTACTTTCATTCATATTTCTTGTTGTATATATTATTTCATACTATCAATTTTTCTAACATGCTAATAGGTGCTTCATGTGTAGCATTTGTATTGTAGGTTTACTCTCGATCAAGGTTATCTCGATTTTATTATATATTATCTTCCTTGATTGTGTCTTGATTTCCATTATTTATGGGCTAAACCCTATGTTCAGTTCTTATTTTATTGTATCACCTTGAAGGATTTGATGCCATTGAGACATGTTGAGTGGTGTCCCATGTATTCAACCAACTACTTTTTGTGTATTTTACAATGTTACTGTGTTGTGACTTGTTCTATTACATCATGTATATTTTCTTATGACTAACACTTTTTATATCCCTTTTCCCATTTTTTACATATGCCATGGTTGTTATCATGTGTGCTCCTATTCTCCCTACAAGAGTTCCATTTAAAATGTACAGATCAGTCTCATATTTCCTTATTTGGGCCACACTCGCCTTTGTTCATCTCACACACCTCAAACAAGTAGGGGTAATAATCAGGTGACTATTTCACCCTTTCATCAGGTTCACGTACCAAAGATAAAATGATACCAAAAACATTCATGGTACACAAAATATAAAAATAGGTTCAAAATAAAATTTGGGCCTAAAATCAGTCCAAGATAGAAGCACCTAACACATATAGGACCAATGGGTGCTAGTGTCCCACCTAGACATGCTTGTTGTGGGGAATAAATTATTAGAATAAATAATCAACGGTGTTCTCAGTGAAAGTATTTTTCAATTTCTAGCAACACAGACACTGGTTACAAGTTACTATCATTGGAAAATTACACACTTTGTGCAATAAAACTAATTACTTCATATGGCTCAGTGACTAATTTATATTGGTTTTGTGACCATCTACAATGGAACGTATCCATGGGGAATCATTAAGGGTTGGAGAGATAAGTTGAAGGCTCCGCCAATACTCTTCCCTTAGTGGCAGGACACCCAAATCTGAATTTTAGTAGTAAGACACTCAAATCTAAACTTTAGCCATGCTCAAATCCAAATTGAAGTTTGGTGACAGGATGCCTAAATCCTTAGTATGATTCCAACCATATCCAAGGAATCAAACATATAGGGACAATTTTATATCTTCTCTCATAGAACAAATTTGTATTCTACTCTTGATTCGCTTGTTTTTCAATACACATTTATAGTTTTCCATGTACTAAGTTAAAGTTCAATTTAATTTACCATGAGTATTGACAACACTTATTTTCTTTTACATGTCTGACCTTACTCCGACAAAATGGCAACACACAAATGGAACAAGGAACATATCTAAGAAACACACACATAAATCATGTTTACTACATACGTAAAGGTAACCCCTAGTATCCTTATCCTCTTATATTTTCCATGATGCACATTTTACTATCTCCATTCGACATGATATCAAATACAAACCTCATTTTCCATGTTATCAAGCATAACACTTTATAGATCTCCACAAGGTACACTCTTCTTATGTACTTTATGCTACCAAATATTCATTCACCAACATAAAGTGGGGAAAATGTAGTCATAAAATCACACACTTTCTACTTACATCATGCCTCTAATTATTTCATTATATACATGATTCCTAAGCAAGAAGATTGGATATTAACAATACTTATTTAATTCTTTCATTACTTTTATCTTTCCCACACTCTTGTTATTTTTATTTCTAGAATGACCACTTTAATTTTTAATACTAAATGACATGTGACCCAGATATATATTGACTATTACATCTTTCATGAATCCCATACACTACCACCGTTAGGGACAAGAGCACCTTAGGTGCTACTATCCCCTTTTGACACTTCTATCCATTTCCATCATTTTCTTGATTTGAATTGCCGCATCATTTGCTATCTTTTTTAGAGTCTATTTTGTCACTTTGGGTCATTTTTTAATGATGAAATTGAAACAAGTGAATATACATATAAATGAATTACTCACTACTATTATGGAGCAAGACAATTCATCGATAATACTTAATATCTACTGCTTGGGTAAAGATTAACATTCAAAGACTAAATTTGGGATGCATCACTCACTTCATAGGTAGATAGGGTTTGTTTTGAAGGTACATGTGATACACATGAACCCTAAACCAAAGTGGATGTAACAAACAACGAAATGAAGAAGCTAAGTTCAAACCCCGAAAAGACTAGAAATAGAGTTGTTGCATGGACACTAGCGCCCGATCAAACACTAGCACCCGGGCGGTCCTATCCTCCTATGGGAGATCTTGTCCAAAGAAGTATCAAGACTCAATTTTAAGATAAAGCTCACATAGTCTAAACCCAACCCATTTCAGTCATCTTCTAGCCCAAAATTATCCAAGATCTATCAATACAAGATAATTTAATCTTATCTCCTATCTTGCACACTTGTAATTTTATGCTAGATCTTGTTTATTTTTGTTATAATCATTTGATCTCAATCCTCGATCAATATTTACATTTATTTAAATAATTAGTTCCTTGTTTGCTACTCTAATTATTTCCTAAGGGCCTTGTTTGTCTTTTGACACCATAGGTGTCCCATATTTATGGTATTGTTCCTTTCTTGTGTGACATTACATATCTTAATTGCATGACTAAAGACATTGATTTTTGTGTGACACTTGTGGGTGTCCCATGTTTGTAGGTTCCAAGCCTTTGTGTGACACTATTACACTTCTATTTTTTTCACTTGTTTCTACTTATATATGCACTATCATTTTTAATACTATTATTTTTGTTGTTATTATTACTCTTATTACATGACATGGTATCCACCATGTGCATACCCTTTAAAGGTATAGTTTATTCTTGATGGCTACCACATCAAAACTTCATGTGTTTTCTATGCATGTCATCAAAATTATCGGACATGGTTACACTTCTATTCTTTTGAGCCATGCACTCAAACTCTTTATCACACACACCTAAAAATAGGGGAATTCATCTGAGTGTATTCTACACCTAAAACAAACACAAAAATAATTATGGTCTCGAACAAAAAACATAGGATAAAAGTACTCGAAATAACATTACACACTTTGAAATATAGAAAAAAACACAAGGTGAAATATGTACAAATATGGTTAGGAACGTTACATATGTTCTTAACCCATTTCTACGATTTTTCCTAGGGCTAGTTACAAAAAAATTCTTAGTTGTTTCAAATTTTCATCCACGATATACATTCTTTTGACATAATTTCACACTCAAATGAATTAGTTCATATCAATTTGTGTTTCGGTTTCGGGGATATTGGGGGCATGTGTCCTTTTTATCTAGATACATTTCAACATATTTAAATTTTATCCATTTTCTACTCGATTGTGTGAAACACGGTGAGAGTATGAGGGAAATTCATTCTCTTTTATATTGTTTCCTAATTTAAATTTTTTTGTGTTATACGTTTGGAGTAGTGTGGTCTGTGTGTCTCATCATGTAGTTTTATTTTGGTTGTCATAAGGATAAATTGTAATATGAAGAGTGGTTTACGAAGGCGGGGAGAAAGGTTTTTACTCGGTGAGGTTGTATCTATACGTACGTATGTATACCATGAAAAGGTTATACACACTTACGCGTAGTTGCAAGGCCAACCACGTAATAGTTCTTGTCACCAAGCATTCGTGGAGTACTTGACATTTATAACTTATTTTTGCTTTTCTTGGTTGTATAAGTTTACTTTACCTTGTTCTGTGTGATGATTTTGATGCATTGGTGTACTATTTGATTTTTATACCTGTTAATGAGATTTTGGTTCATCTTGCTTGCTGGAAATAATGATTTGTTAAATATGGTAAATCTGTACATGGTTGTAATGTATTATTTCGGTAATGAGAAATAATTATGATTGTTTAAATGATACTAACCTTATTTTGACATTACGACGGTCATAGACTATAAAGAATTATGATGGTCTTCAACAAGGGATAGGTAAATTTTGGAATCGATAAGGTAAAAGTTATAAGGTTGACTTAATGATCTTTCTATCAGTAATGTAAATACAATGCTTAGGATAACAAGGTAAAATTATTTTAATTTTATTGGTCTTCGATTATATACTTGGCATATTTTAAAACCATTTTTAAATGGTTTAGACCATAGCTCAAATAATGTTTATTTGACAGTCAATTGACCACACCATGCATTGGATTGAAACTTGTTTGTTTTGATTTTTGACTTCGATTGATTGGATGCTCCGTGAATATTGTTTACTATTAACCTCTCGTATTAAGTTTGTTTAAGACCATAAGGAAAATTAAAAAGGTCATTGTTAAAAAGCCATTAACCATGGCATAATGGAATAAGGATTATAGTTTTTGGTATGGTATAAGACTATGGCAATTGAAATTTTATTGTTTTAATATAATACAGTCATTGACCATACTCCATGGGCATTGGGTTATTAAAATGGTCGAAGGTTAAATTTGTTTGGCATTTTATTGTTATAGTTATCGACCATAATTGATAGCATTTTGATTGTTTAAATGATTAAAATTGGTCGTTAAACGACCCATGCAAAGGTTTAAGGTTTTTATATGTCTTGGGCTGCTCGTTTAAAACTCCACTAAGCTATTTTGGAGGGAATTTGGTGATGGGAATGGTAAGTAATTTGGCTACTACGTGGCACCTGCAAAACTTAAAGAGCATTTAATTTATCAAGAAACTCGAGATGCTTCCGAGAGAAAGCTACCTTGCATGCATTGGGAAACTCATTTTATTGTTTTTTTAGTTTACATCTCCTTCTTTGGTTGCTCGAGCTCCATTCTGGTCCAAACTATGCATGAGGTTTTGATAATCTATTTTTTTTAGATTTTTGTGGAAGTTATTAATGATAGACTTAACAATATATGTGTTGTTTTATTTGGATTTATAGTTGGTATTTTTCAAATTTGTGTTGTGTTATTAGGTGGGTTGTTAGAAAAATACTTTGAGAAACTCTTGTCGACTTGTTGGAAGTTTTCGGAGGAAAGAATAACAAAGAAGTTTTTGTCATAATATCCACTCTAGGCATGGATTTTTCTTTACTCCTGCTCTGGTTATTTCATTTCAAAATGCATGCATATTTGCTGGGTTATTCTTCTTCTGCGTGTTTCAAATGAATTTAATAATGTGGTTATTTTGTTAATGGATTTTGATCTTGAATAAATGATTGTGTTTTGTTGATTTAAAAATCCATATTTGTGAAAAAACATTATGTGTATGAGTTATTCTTTTAGTTTGAATCTGGGTTCGATTTGTTGATTCGAAGAGCCTGTAAATCTAATTATTATCCTTGAAAGAAAAATATACTCATGGGTATGAACTATTCCGGTTGTATGTGAATAGTTTCATTGACTTGAATCACCTCTAGGTCTGCAAGAATTCATTTCTTACTTTGGGTATTTCGAATGACTGTGGTAAAGGTGATTTTGTGTTATTTGCCTTTGAGCCTTAATAAGTTGCATGTGTATTCTTTTATTTTAGACCCATGTTTCCAAAATACATAATGGCTTTAATTTATTCTATTTTATTGTATATGGGTATGAGTTAATGAGTGAGTCAGCTGTTTAGTTGACTAATACCCATATTGATAAAATGAATGATATAGACTTATGCGATTTTATTGTTCTTGATTGTTTTGGATAACCATTTTTTCAAAACAATGTCGAGAGATTTACAAGATTTTTTTCCCAATTTTTAAACTATGAAGACATTCTTTCTTATTTTGTCTACACTATATGTGATATTACATTATTGTTAGTATAAAAATTTAATGGCATTTTCAGGGAGCTTTGTCCATTGTGTAAACTTTTGTTTACCTTTATTAGTTCCAAGCCTTATTAAACCTTCATTGTAATTGATATTATATTTTTTATCTTAAACTGAAATAAGTCGAAAACATGTCTTGACAGAAGATACTTTTGCCTATACTATTTTTATTCGATTTAGGAAAAATAAGGAAAATGCGTGTGGAAGTTAATCTATGATAATGAAGTATCCTTTACATCATTAAAGATAATTTTATTGGAATACACTATTTCCATAGGAGTATTAAAATATGACGGTATCATTTGTCCATTTCGTGTTAATTTGGAGATTTCCTTTAGTTATCTCATGATGGAAGCTTGTTATCTTCTTCCAACTACTAAGGTTATGATAAACATGATTGCGGATAGAAAATAAAATAATGTAGATTGAGTACAATCTGAATTAATAAATAGTATTGTGAATAGAGCTTGTTTGCATGCTTTGAGTGTAAATAGTATTAAAAGAGGAAGTGATTTTGCAAAGGCATAATTAAATTATTGATGTTTGCAAGTTGTTGATTGATATAAAATTCATTATATTATTTCATTATGGCTGAAATGTCTAATTTATATGATGTTATTTTATTTAAGTTTTAGTTGAAATAAAACCGTAGATGTTCAATTATTTTGTAATGAAACAACTAGATAGAGAGTTGTTAATCCATGTTAGTTTGATGAACTAACCATGTATATTATCTTATCCTACATATTTCGTGATGGGATGATTATTCCAAAGTTTTAATTAGGTTGATTCCAAGAATGATTTTTATGCGATGATTGAATTTATCAGATTTAAAATATTGATTTTGTTTGAATATCCATATTTTGGAATATGTATTTTTTGAAAAGAGAAACAAGATTCCGTATAATTTCTTGAAACTATTGTAATAATTTACAAATAAGGATTTATCCTTAATGATTTCAATAAATATTTTTACTAATTTATATCTCTTTTGAGTTTTAATAATGATTCACATTGTTTTTAACAACGATATGTACTTTTCAATTGATTATAAGATTTTACTTGAAGTATATAACGTACTTTATGACATGATCACTATCCTTAATTATTACAACTATATCAATGACATCATCATTTTTTTTATAGATAAAGTTTTGGAAAAGGATCCAAGGGCCATATATATGAAGATATTATAGTGAAAGCTCATTACCAACAAAAACATCTATAAAAAACCCAGCAAAAAAAGGGAAAACCCAACTCGAGTCAAGGAGACATTGACTCAGCAAGAGCTGAAACATAGAACAAACAGAACCCAACCAAACCAGACCAAAAACCAATGTATACATAGAAAACATAGAAGACTGGTCAACAATAGAGCTGCAAAAATCCCTCAAGTTCTTTTAGTACGAGTCCTCAAACTTGGTCCTGCAAACACCTCCTACCCATAACCATCATCATCATCATTAGAGCTACTGACATACAACATTCTTTTCTTCCCTTTCTCTGCCACAACCATCTCCTGAAGAACATCCACCATGTTCTAAGCATCATAATCTCAACACCATGACACTGGGAACCTCTAATTAAACTCTTATTCTCGACCTTCAGCCGATTCACCACGTCTTCAAGACTCTCAATTTTACTAGCAAGAAAATTAACAAACACATTGGCTTCATTCAACCCCTCCTCAGTACTCATCTCCTTATTCTGTCCTGTAAGAAATTGAAGAGCAGATGCCACATCCAATTCCTTCTTTTCCCTATCTTTCAAAGTGATAAGCTTACATCTATCAGCCAAACTAACATGTTCTTCCCAATCATCCCCAAACTTAATTCCAACATTATTTACAGGTATAGGAGTACCGAACTTTGAACAACAACAAAATTAACCCTTGATGTAATGGCACATCCATAGTTTTTGCTTTAAAATCTTTCACCGACATATTCAAAGAATTAAATAAGTAGAATGGAATGTTGACCTTCCTATTCCTATGGAAGTGGTTTAACAGGATGAAGTGTTGAGTATGAAGTTTCTTGTATTTCCCGTCGAGTGTTAAATACTTCATAATGATAAAACATACCTCTAGCCAATGCCATGGAAGAGAGTTATGGGAAATACCATCTTCCATATGAACAATCTTCTCATCTACATCAAGAAAATTGAACACCTCCTCTTGAAACCTCTTCCTATCCTTAAATACCTTACACCCATTGCAGTCCATGTCGGTAACTTTCCCAATAAAATCCTCCAAAACCAGAAGGCTTACTCCATGTATAGTGACCACCCCTTTATTCCAAGCCTGCGCAAAAAATCCTTCGAGATATTCTCATCATGGCCTTGAAGCTTTTGAAAAAAATTGAGTAACTCCCCCACTTTTAAGAATGTCCCAAATTGTCGTATCCCTCTCCAAAGTTGTATAGGATGAAGGTTCCACCCTAACTTTGTTACCACCCATGATGATAAAACCTATTAAAAACCCTGCATTAACTAGAAAAAACAAAATGCAGCTAGTATAATTCCAAACTAGGGATAAAAAGTAGATTTGTGAGCCCACACATTTGGAAATGATAACAAGGATTGCAAAAATCCTAATCCCACACTTGACAATAAATTCACTTTTCGGCATGAAGGACAACCCTAGTCGATGGCGGAAGATCCACCTCATCAAGCCATATGTGATCATGATGATATTGTACCTTAAACTTGCCAATGTGTCCACACAAGCATTCACTTCACGGAACACATGTGCAATACAAGTCTCCTCAAAATTTAATAATAAAGCCCTTATTTCTTCCATAATGGGATTTAAATTAACATGATGTTTATGATTTTCCTTGTATTGCATTAATGATGTACAATGAATCCCCTTCCACATAGAGCTTTCTAATTTGATGACGATTAGCCCATTTTAGACCATATAAAGCAGCAAACACCTCAACATAATTGTTGGTTTTATTTCCAATAGGCATAACATAGGCTAGAAAGAAAAAACCATTGTCATCCCTAATAATACCTCCCACACCTGCTAAACCCAAACTACTTTTCACTACACCATCAAAATTTAGTTTCAACCAACCAATCATAGGTTTTCCCACTTCACATTTACCCTAGCATTGTTCTTTACCACCAAACCCTGTTGAACACATTTACCAATCCCCAAAGCTTGAATAATTTCCTTTTCACCATTAGAGACATTTTTGGCTTCCTTAAATCTACTAATGGAAAGATTACTAATCAAAGCTCCCAAAATCAAATTCCCCACTCTATCGAAGATTTTTGTTTCCCAAAAATCCTATGATTTCTTTCAAGCCAAATGCCCCATATGAAATGAGGTAAAACTAATTTCCAAGCTTTTAACAAACACCTAGAGGAAAAAGGAACCTTCCATTGTTCATACCAGTCAACAAAACTCTCTGGAAAAACCCAAGAGACCTGAAATAATCTCATGATTTTAGAGCAAACTTTTTGAGCAAAGGGACATTGGAGAAACAAATGTTGAATAGTTTCATTATCATATTTGCATAGGATGCACCTGTTAGGAATCATCATACCTTTGACCTACAGATTATCAATTGTAAGGATTTTGTTTTGTATAGCATGCCACAAAAATAAATTCACCTTAGGAATGAGAGTCTTGTCCCATAGAGAATTCCACCATGAATTTGGTTGAGGACCATTATGAGCTATTCCATATCCAGATCTCACAGAGTACTCACCATGCTTAGTCCCTACCCATATAAGCACATCTAATTTATGCCTTGAAGGAATAAACACCCCTCTCAAATTAATATTAAGATTTTGAATAGCCTCCTTAATGTCTTCTTCCTCACCTTCCCATTGGAGAGATCTCCAAGACCATCCCCAATCTGTTCTAATCCAATAGTCTCTCAAAAGACTGCCAATAGTAGATATGAAATGGTTTACAACATTTCTCCATATCAGTTGATTTAATAAGGTTTCATCATTAAGCCACTAGTCCTGCCAAAATTTTATCCTATTACCATCACCTATTTCCCATTTACTTCCTTTCATCAGCAAGCCCCTACACTTAGTCAAACCGTTCCAAAAACAAGATCCTTCAGGTATGATTTCATTTGAGATAAAACTAACTTGCTCATCATACAAATATTTTTCTTTAAGAATATTAGCCCACAATCCATCCTCATGTTGAAGCCTCCAACAAACTTTATCCATTAGAGCCTTGTTCATACTTTTAAATCCTTCAAACCCAGACCTCCCACATTTTTAGGCAAGGTGACCCTATCCCAAGCCACAAGGGGAATTCTATCCTTTGATTCTGTACCCGACCAAAGAAATCTCCTCTAAATCTGAGTAACCACCATTCTTATCTTAGCAAGCATTTTAAATATTGACATAAGATAAACTGGAAGACTTTACAAATAACTCTGAAGGAGTTGTAGTTTTCCACTTGTGATAATAAAGTCCCTTTCCAGGTTGCAAGCTTCTTTTGAAATCTACTAACAAGAGCATTCCAACTTTCTAAAACCATCCTTCCTTTAAACAGGGGCATACCCAAATATGAACAAGGTAATGAGATGATTGGGCACTCCAAAATAGTTGCAATTCTATTATGAACTTCAACATCCACATTCAAGAAAATTATAGAGATTTTCCAAAAATTATAAGTTGACATGTGACTTCTTCAAATTCTTGAAGAATATCCTTAAACACCATTTCTTCAGGTATAGTTTCTTTACCCAATAGAAAAGTATCATCCACAAATTGCTGCAAAGCAAAGTTATAGGATCTAACCCATTCAAAATAATTAAACCATTAAGAATCCTTTTTTGCCTACGGTCAGCACAAAGTTTTCTTAAAGTATCCGCCACAATGATATAGAGAAAGGGAGACAAAGGATCCCCTTGTCTCAAACCCCTTCTTGAAGAAAAGAAACCTTCAGACTTACCATTGATAAGGATAGAGTATTTAGGAGTAGTAATACACTCCATAATCAATTTTATAAAGTGTTCATGAAATCCCAACCTTGCAAAATAATTCTCAGAAATCTCCATGACACCCTATCATAAGCTTTGTTCATATCAAGTTTTAACAACATTTCCTCCCTCTTAGAAACATCCACAAAATGAATAGTTTCATGAATAGTGATAACACTATCAAGGATTTGTCTACCTTCAACAAATGCTCCCTGATTTGGAGAGATAAAACCATCCAAAAATCCTTGATCCTGAAAGAAATTATCTTTGTAATAATTTTATAAACTGTGTTACAGATAGGATAATAGGTCTAAAGTTAGTAACCTTACTAGCACCTAGAATCTTTGGCACAAGGGCTATAAAATTACTATTAACTTCTTTCAATAACTTACCATTCCTAAAAAATTATTGGATAGCTTCCTCAACATCCTCATGCACAATGTCCCAAAATTCATGAAAGAAAAAGGTAGAGAACCCATATGGCCCCAAAGACTTATCCCCTTCTAAATAAAAACAACCTCCTTTATTTCCGAGAAGAGGGGATTTTCACCAACTCAACATTCTCCTGATGAGTGATAACTGGTTGAAAAAAATCAGCAATTTTACTCTCTTTGATAAGATTCGGTTGTCCTCCCTCAGATAAAAAATCTCTGAAAAAACTTATAAATTCATTTGAAATCTCAACCTGATTCTTCAATTTCACTCCTCTTCTATCCTCCATCTCCAATATAGTATTCCTTTGTTTATGAATAAAAGTAGTAAGATGATTTTTTTTTTTCCTATCCCCTCCTTTAACCATAAAGACCTTGAATTTTGTTTCCAATATGATTCCTCTTTAGCTTCCAAATTATGATATTCCACCAACAACCCTCTTTCTTTGTTCTTGATTTCCTGATCATAGTTCCCACTTTCTATAACTTCCTCAATCTTCTTTAAATCCTTAGCAACTTTTGTTTTTTGGGCAAAATGTTACCAAAAGTTTCCTTATTCCAAATTTTCATTCTAGCTTTGACATTTTTAGCTTAACCATTACTTTGAACATGGATTTACCTCTAACAGTAACTTTCCAACAAGATTGAATCTCCTCTTTTAAAGAAGGATGAAGTAACCACATTTTAAAGAACCTAAAAGGTCTACCAATAACTTCCAAACTACTTTTAGATTGAAAAAAAATAGGGCTATAGTCTAACCCTATTCAGGTAGAGCAGAGAGGGAACCACCAAGAACCGAAAACCAAATTGGATTGATAAGCACCATATCTAACTTTATTTGGATAAGTTCATCTCCCATCCTCCTATTGGACCAAGTAAAATTCCCACCCCTCAGTTCAACATCCACCAAATTGTAGTCAACAATAAAATCAGCAAAGTTTTCCATACTTGTCACTAAACATATTTGATCCTCCTTTTTTGTCATCAGGGCTTAAAGGAGTATTAAAATCCCCTCCAATCATCCAATAAATATCCTTATGTTGAGATTGAAAGTGCACAATTTCTACCCACAACTTCCTTCTTTCACTCAATGAATTGGGAGCATATATGTTAGAGCATATCCAAACCAAACCATTCACCTTATCGAAAACAAAATTGCAAGGTGATGAGACAAATTACAAATAACCAAGCCTTCTTTGTCCTTTTGAAATCCATAAAGTAGCAATCCCTCTTGAAGCCCCAAAGAAGACACACATTGCATATCCGAACCAAACCACAACTTATTCTTAATATCAGTCATTTTTTCCATTTTCATCTTAGTTTCTTGTATCAACAAAATATATGGCTTATGAGTTTTTTCTAAAATGTGACATTATACTCTATTTATTGGGATTATTTAAACCCCTTATATTCCAAGAAATGAGCTTCATTTAAACTTATTTGGAGATATGCTCTATTCAATAGAGTGTTGCCTACCTGAGTCAATTTCCTTTGCTGTTGTTTTCTCCCTTCTATCCCTATTTGATATATTTCCTCTTTTAGCAAAGGGCTTTCCACAGTCTACCTTAAGTTTCTCTTGTTTCTAAACACTCCTAGTATTGATATTTTTATCTTCCATATTATTTTCCAGATTAAAAGAACAAGGCACAACCTCAGAGTCCAAAGGAACATCTTTTTATTTTGTAGACTCGTCATCTCTTTTTTCTTGAACCTTCTCTTGAGAAACCTCTATAGGTACCTCCTCTTTACGAACTTCCGTTTCTAAACCATCTTCCTCTTCAAATCTCTTTGGAACGTGATCCTTATCCTGAATTTCACTTTGAATATGATCTGGAATCGGGGATATTTTATCATTAATAGGTTAAAGATGATCTGGAATAATATGTTGAATAATATGTTCTTTTATTTCCGATCTAGAACAATCTGTTGAATTACATGTTCTTCTATTTCCGATCCGAACAATCTATTGAATAACAGGTTCTTCTATTTCCAACACATTGAAATCAAATTTTATTGAGGACGAACCCTATTTATTTTCCACCTCCTTTTATTTTTTCTCCCAAACTGATTGAACTTGTTGTTTCCCTTTCTTAGCTTCCTTACATTGTCTCTATTCATGCCCCATCCTCCAACATTTCTAACAAAAAAGAGGTGAAGCTTCATAATCAATTTTTGTTTCCAACCCCAAAATTCAATTCCAATTCAATTTATTTTTGCATAAAATTCCCTACTTGAATATTGACACTAAATTGAGCATACACTAACCTTATTTGTGCCCTAGTAATCGGATCAAAAATTACCAATGACCCTATCGCATTAGCAATGGTCGTTAGAATTTCCTCCTCCCAAAACTCCATTGGGAGCCCAGTAGTTTAACCCAAATAGGCAACTCATCAGGTGTTTCATTATAAGGATCAAATCCTGGACTCCATTTCTAAACCAACAGACTAGATCTTCCCAAAAACCAGGCCCCCCTAAGAAGTATGTTTTTACAATCTTCATCATTGGAGAGATTTATTATAAAAAACCCATTTACATAAGAAGCAATTTCCATCGACCCTTTTGGTCTCCACTTCCTTCGAGCCCATTCCCTGAACCACTCAACATTAGGTTTAGACCCATAAAATTTACCAACCAAGGAAAAATCCATCCGAGATTTAGCTTTCTCAACCAGGACCATCCGGAATAGCTGAACTTAATAGTCCATTCTTATCAACATTACGAATAGTCGAATCTTGAAAGATTGAGCCATGATAACAAAGATCTTGCCCAAAATCTTGTCATTGCCCAAGAAGGAGAACATGATAATTTACCTTCTCCTGCTTTGAGGCCGTGGGACCCCCATCTCGTAGCTTTTTGATATGAGGGTTACATGTGTCCTACAACAATTCCCTCCCATTTGATTTTGAAAACCTCCTCACTCCCTCTCTCATTCTTGGTCTCACTCCATTTGGTGCTATTAATGGTGACATCATCGTCATTATGTCTAAATGAATGAGTTAAATTGAACAATGTTGTTTTGGAGACAACATAACAAGTTATGAAATAATGCCATTTCATTTAACTTAGTCGTAAAGAGATTAATTAAATAATTAATTCATTATGTAGTACAACTCAAAAGCACAATGATGACAATAGTAACTTTACAAAAATAACTTATTTAATGAAATTAAGATTTAAATAAATGAGGAAGTACTATACCATAAGTAAGATAATAATATGAAATGTGAATGATACATTTATGATTATCGTTAATAATAAACCTTGTCTTATTACTTAAAAGGATTATATCTCTTTCTTAAAGAGATACTTAACAATAGTTAATAATATGGTGGAACTATGATACAATCTAAATGGGATTGGATCGTTATCAAATTAAAATGATATGGTTAAACTAAACCTATTCCTAACAATGAAATTTGTAAAGTGACACTACGAGATTAAGACACTTTGTATGATAGTAACTAGTAAGTTACTATAGACCTTGTCATTAAACGTATAACTTGACTTAGTCTCTTAACGACGAAATCTACCTTGTAATAAGATAATTTTATTATGAAAGTGTGGACTCTAAGTTCCACCTATCTACTTGATTGAAATCTATCCATACCATCTTATACCGATACAGAAGGACAATAATTACTTATTAACGAAGTCATTAAGTATTCATTATCTTTCCCATATGTTTCCTAAGTTGGGACTAATAGCATACTCTCAAGTCGAGAGGTGAGATCTAGATTCTAGGTCATCTTAATACAAGAACTAAAACATTTAATTAATGAGATGTGATCCAAATAAATGTGTAGAGATGATTGTGTAGTGATGGGACAAGTTTCATTTGGCTTATGTGTGGTCACGAAACTAAGCATGCAAAACATAGCTTGAAAACTCTGGCCTAAGGAGTGAACTAGCTGAATACACTATCAGCTCACCAAGTTCCTATATAATGGTGTGAGATGCCAGATAAAACTCAGTTAAATAATTTTTATCACCAAATCACAACACCCTTTGTTTGCTTAGTTGTGAGGATGTTAAGGAATGTAATGTGACTTGGTAACATGGGTACCATTTCTTGAGTTGTGGGACTTAGTACTTGAGATGGACCTCCAGAGAAGGTTGGTTCCTCTTCCTAAACTAATGCAACAACTAACTATAGTGAAAGGGAATCTGCTAACTACTCCTAACCTATGAAATCCAAAGGACCAGGAGAGATAAAATGTATGAAAATGAAATAAATATACACTAAAGGAGGTGATGCACAAAGAGAAGGGTATGGGAAATCTCTCCAATGTGTGAAAATGAAAGAAAATGCATAGTAGAGAGGGTGGAAACAATCACCACAATCCAAAAACAGCACTCATACCATTATTTCCAAAGAAACACAACAATAATAGACCCTGCAAAGTGAGTAAAAGAGACACAATACACATGTAAGCTGGAATGAAGAGGTAAGAAGATGTAAGAAAAATAAGAGGGGGGAAGAAGAAATATCCATAAACTCTAGTTTATTTCTCCTTTAATATGCACATTTCATTTCATTACAAGAGAAAGGCTTGAATCATCATGTAAGAAGTCCAAAATGAAGGCTTGCAACACATTGGTGTTCTAAAACAATTTTGACAGAGTTTTGTTACAAGAGAATTTTTTTCTCAAATGAGAGGTCACTACAATTTATAGAAAATGAGGGAGAAGAGAGAGAAGTTGTAAAACTCATATTTCCCCTTTCACCTACTTAAAAAGTACCATAAGTGGTTGAAAATCATGATGGGAGACCTACAAAAACCCATCTTTTGTTGTCTTACTAACTTGTAGCAGAAGAAAAATGGCTGCACATGCTCATTAAATGCCCTTTCAACCACCTAGAAATCATTATTTGAAACTAGGAGCGTTTTCTATAATGTTCACTTCCAAAACTCAATAAAATATTAAATTTCTTAATTTCTAAGTGTAGAAGATGGAGCCACGACTCTAAGAGTCCAATTTTTGTGATTTGGTTAAGAAATAAGGAATTTATGCTCTTTTGAGTCCAAGTAGCTCCTTGTTCACTTCCGTGCTTGTCTTCTCCTCCATGGGACTGTGCATTAAATTTGGGTTGTTGGAAATTATTTTTTCACTTTTCCATCCTTCATAATGTTTCTCCATATTTTAATGGCACGGGACATTAAAACATTTGTGTGGGCCCATTATTTTACAAATTTAAAATGGAGGGGTAGTTGGAGTGTTCAATGTTGGACCAACTCACTAGTTGGCTCACCGAGTTGGTATACCCCTATGTTTCCTCAAGCTCCACCTCAAAATTGGGCTCACTTTTCACCTACAACATCAACTTGGCTGAACTTTTTTCACCTTCACGAGCACTACTAGCTTGTCGACCAAGCTCCTCATCGTTTGCATCGCCACATAGCTCGACTCCAACTCACCCGGCGGACCCTTCCTTTCATGCCATTTCGACACTCACCCCATTACCGACTCACACCACATTGACTAATTCATTACATGATCCCTTCATGTCATGGGGAACCTCTCAACACCGTGGCACATTCCCTATTCACATCGGTGAGTTTCATTTTAGTGCGGCGAGAGCAGGTTTTCGAGAGAACTTACCTCCCTCTCGCCCATGTGCCACTTGTGCCCCAAAATCTTCCATCATCTAATTCAGTGATGTTGGTCCTAACCTCCCACAATACCCATTCCTCATACTCACCTATGGCCTGAAGGAATCACTGCTCCCGCAACACATTGTGTTCTCTATGCTTCACCTGCGCACTGACTCACCTCGCTTCATGCCCCATGCATTAGACCATTAAAACATCTCTACCCCGTAACTCTTTGTCCTATGGTAAAAGTGATCCTGCAAGGAAATTGTGACTTGAGTTCCTCCGAGCTCCATGTTCACCAATTCCCCACTTTGTTCGATGGCTCTATTTCCCCAGCACTCGCCCTAACGGCTCGCCAAGTTGACTCAAATGAGCCAACTCTAAACCTCACCACTTTTCCTAAGTCCTTATGACTTTCAATTTTACACGTAGGGCCGATTTGTTTCATAGGACTCACCAGTTCTATGTCGCCATGAATCCAGTGGAATTGCCATTTCGTGAATCGGTGCTCGATTTTGGCTCATTATTAACTCAATCATGAGATCGACCCCATTTCATTGCCACAACCACCATGTATTCATGATGAGCTTGGCCCTTGAAACTATGCACGAGCTCATGAGATCTCGTGACCACTCACCCTTGCAGTCCCATTCAATGGACCCTTAACCAAGCCTAACTATAGAACTAGCTTGTCAAGGGTATCTTTAAAAACTAAGTCCACCATTAGACCTACAACCCATCATTTTCGCTAGATAACTCGCCCCACTGGCTTGATGCACAGAGCTCGATTTCAAGAGATTGCCCCCTAATCCCACATTGCAACATCACACCAGCTCAATGAGCCATTTGAATATAGCTCACTAGCCACCTCAAAGCCAGCTAAAAGGAGCCTTAGGATATTTTTTTAATCTTTCCAATTGTTTCCTAAATGTTTTAATTTTTATTTCTTTTAGTACTATGGGGCTATGCAGATGTCCCATAATGCTCCCAAACACTTTATCCATTTTTTCCCATTTTTTCTTACAAGTGGGCCTCAGTGATTTCCCTTTGCATCTTGAATAAATATTGGGCTTCACAAAACCCAAAAAGAGGAAAAAATTCCTCTCATGGCTTCCAACCTCTTCCTGGGACTTTGTAGGTTCCCCCAAAACATAGAAATTTTCTTGCATGATCTAGATTGACTAGGAGGGCCCATTGACAATTGCTTCCATGCAAGGCTCCCAGTTGTCCATTTTCACCTGGGAGGTGAAAATGGATAAAAACAATTGGCAACTCAGTGGGGACATTTGTCTGCTAGATGGGGTTGACCAGTGACCTATATACATATCCATTGGGCATGGAGTCTTTCTTGACCATCTCAAGATGATTTGAATTGAAAACATGTACCCTTAAGCCACTTAAAAATTACTTGAGACTGAAGTTGACTTCATTGCTTGCATTTCCCAACTCTTTGTAAGAAAATCTTGAAATTAAGATGAGTGGAAAATTGTTTTGATTTTTAAAATTCCTTTTCTCATTTCATTTCCCTACAAATCTGATCTGTTTGGAGTGCATGACAACACCTGAACTTGCCAAATATCTAATGCCTTAGTAAGAATTGAAGAGAAAATGATTGATGAATTCTTGACAAGGGTGGAGTACCACATGAACCTTGAGGTACAAGGTGGTTTAAAAGAGCAATCTGGATGTTATAAAATTGATTTCCACCATTCTTTAGGATGCCTAAAACATTTTTAAAAGGGTTGGAACAATTGGAATCATTTAAGGCACGATAAGGTTGCCACTTGTTACACACCAGCCTTCCTTAAGACTGATTTTCTGATCTTATAAGGGGCATGAGGGGATCAATTTTTGATCTCGAAGGAACAAAGGAAGGAAAACACTGAAATTTGTTCCTCATCCTAATTTTAGTTTCTCTACATTTGAATTTTCTTGAGGATGGAAATTTTTATTGTAACCCGAGCTTCTTTCTGCAATATTCTTCCTGGAAACATGGTGGACTGTCAAAGAGAACACACTAGAAGCAATAGAACATGTGCCCAAGGAACTTAGGAAATTGAAACCTATTCTAACAACAAGACAATGTGCACAAGCACTTTGGAGGAATGAAAATCCTAAACTAATATGTACAAGGGTGAGAATTATTCCTTTCAGTAATAGTGCTTGAGGTAGATTCCATTAATTGTAATCTATAATTCCTCACCATCCAACTTAGCCAGTCAGAAAGCTTTGCTACTCTTGCACTTCATGATCATATAGGGACCACTCCATATAAGCATCAAATTTGGAATGCTTGCCCGATTTTTCTCGATTTGCATCCCATTTTAGCACCAAGTCTCCTTCTTAGAATGTCCTTTCTTTAGCCTTCTTGTCAAATGACCTCTTGATCAATGCATGATCCTTCTCCATGGTTTGCATTACATGCTCTCTTATTTCTTCAACTCCATGAGTTCTGCATACCTAGCTTCCATGGGTTCAAATTCGACCACTCCAGCTGTTTGAGAAGCTCTAATGCCGGTAATTCAAGTGATATGGGCAGCCTTGCCTCTCTTTAGTAGACTAGCTTGTATGGAGAATTTCATGTAGACCTTTTTGGTGTTATCCTATCATCCCACAAGGCTGATTTGAGCTTTGTGTTCCAGGTCCTCTAGTTTTCATCAAGAGTCCTTCTTATGATTCTTAGTAAATTCTTGTTTGTGGACTTTGCTTACCCATTACCCTAGGGGTAATAATTAGATGAAGTGTTGAGATATACCCCATTCTTAACATCCCACTCAATGATATTTGTGCCAAGAAATGCCAAAGCATTGTCTAAGATATATGGTAGCCAAGACACAAACATGGTAATTATCCCTCATAGAAGTCTAGTATGCTAGACTCATTTGCCTCCTTGAGTGCTACTACTTTGGTCCACTTGGTGAAATAATCATTTGCTATTAGAATCCACTTGTGCCCTTGGATTGAATTTGGATTGATGACCCCAATGAAATCCAATCCCCACTACATGAATGGTTGATCAACTGAGATTGGATGAAGGGGTAGTGTTGCTAACTTTTCCTTTCTTATGAAGAATGCACACTTTTACACTTCTTGATCCATGTATAGCAATCTTTAAACAATGTGGGCCAATAGTAACCAACTTTCATGATCTTGAGAGCCATTACTCATGGATAAAAATGGCCTCCACTTCTTTTCATGGAACTCATGTAGCACTTTCTCAATTTGATTTTCCCAACACACCTCAATAGAACTCCATTCACATCCTTCTTGAACAACACACCATCAATGAGAACATACGGAATGGATTGGAGTCTAAAATACCTTATTTTTACTTTGCTCAATTCCAGAGGGCATAGACCTGTTTGAAGATAATGTATCATATTTTGAGTCCAACAAGGAGTGGACACATCATGAACTAGTTATTCTTGATCATTTTGCAACACTAGGACAACTTCTCCTTTGTTATTTAACTCAGCATGTTGATTGGAAGCTAGTTGCTCACACAAACCTTTGCCATGGACCAACTTGGTCACCTTGATTTCTATGTCATATTCCATCACACAAGTGATCCAACCTACCCTTTTCTCATTCAAATCTTTGTTTAGGAGAAATTCTTTTACCATTGCATGATGAGACATTAACAACTGAATTTTATTTTTGAAACCAAGTGTCTAAATTTTTTCAAGATCCTAATAACAATGAGGACATGCTTCTTAATGAAATAGTACCTCACCTCATAATCTTCCAAGCTCCTGGATGAATAATATTATGGGCTACTCCGATCCCTCCTTATTCAACTGTTGTACCAAATGGCAGAGATTGTATCTGAACCACCAAAGGCATAAAGAATGAAATCCTTGGAGAAATGGATTAATGAGAGTTAGAGCTTGATATTACATGTTTGATAGCCTCAAAACTCTCTTTTCCCTTGATTTTCCATTTGAATTCCATGCTTTTCTTCAACATCATAATCAATGGTTTAACAAGAGTGGAAAAATCGGCACAAACCTATGGACAAAATTAATTCCCCCTAAAAATATTTGAAGAGCCTTCTTGTGACTAGGAAAAGGAAGTTCCCGGATAGCTTCAACTCTCTCAAGATCAATGGTTAATCCTTCTTTCAAAACAATGTGACCCAAGAGCTTTCCCTCATGTTCCAAGAATATACATTTTTTTGGGATTCAAGGATACTCCAAACTTCTTGCATCTTTGGAAAACTTTCCTAAGGTGATAGAGGTGATCTGTTGCATTTTTGGAAAACATTGTGATGTCATCAAGATAAACAAGCACCATCTTGTTAATCATCCTTTGAATGCCATATCCATTGCTCTCTGGAAAGTAGCTCCAATATTTGATAATCCAAAAGGCATTTTATTATAAGCATATGTGCCCCACTTTTGTGGTGAAGGTTGTCTTGAATGGTCTTCCTCTTTCACCATGATTGATTGTAGCCTGAGTAACCATCCAACAATGAGAATATCTCTAAACCGGATACTACTTGCAATATTTTCTCCATGGAAGGAAGTGGATAATGGTCTTTGAGTGAAGCTCTATTTAAATCCTAAAAATCCACACATAATTTGATTTCTCCATTTCTCTTTCTCAATGGCACCAAAATTTTCTACCCAACTCGAGTGTTTGATTGGAAAAATGATGTTTTCCTCTATGAGTTTGTTCAATTCCTTCCTCATGAGGGGCTCAATATGAGGATTTTCATCACCTTTTTTCTTCTAATGGGCTTGGATTCTGGATTCAATTCAATAGTATGTTGTGCCAACTTGGATCAAATCCTCTCAAATCTTTATAATTCCAAGAAAAGATATCTGGAAAGTCTTGACAAAGTTGGATGAAATCAGATTTCTCTTGTTGAGTACTTACTTTTCCAATTTGGAGCACTTTGTCTTCTCCAATTGCAATTGATTATGAATCTTCACCCTTGACTTGAATGTTTTCTTTCTCCTTTCGAAATGGTCATTGGGGTTGAATATTGACTCCAATTCACTAAGCCTTTTGGGAAAAATTTGTCTTTTTAATTGAACCACTTGATCACCATATTGTTGCTTCAGTTTGTCCTTATTTCTAGTGGATAATTCAACTTCCTCTTGCAAGAAATTGATGATTTTTTGATCATTTTCAAACACTTGCTAGCTAGTGTTGTTTTTTCTGAATAATTGGCATGACAACCACTTTGATATGAGGTTAGTTTTGTTCTTTCTCACAACTATCAACAACATCAAATGCTGCCCCAATTGTTACAAGTCTTTCTAAAATCTCATTCTTCTTTCTAGGTATGGAATTGATGTTAAATGCCTCAAAATATTCAATGAGATCCCATACCCAATTCTTATAGCTCCTTAGAAGATCATTCTTAGTAGCGTTGATTCCCCTAACTTGGTTTACAACCAGCTCACTATCTCCAAAACTTGTAGTTCTTAATACCTTTCTTTCTTTCCCAATGCAATCCATGGATCAATGCTTCATACTCAGCTATGTTATTTGAACAACTGAATTGAAAGTGGAAAGTTGAGTAGTATTTTATACCTTGAGGTGACACAAGCATTGCTCCTCCTCCAACACCTTGTCTACTCCTTGAGCCATCAAAGAATAGCTGCCAAACTTCATTATCATCTTTATCATCTGGTTTGGTGATGCTAGGGAGAGGTGGGTTTTCTTCATGCAAACAATAAATTCCTAACTCAGCTTCTTCCATCTCTTTATATGGATCAAAACCATGTCTCTTTTTTTTCCCATTCATCAAGATTTAAGTCTGAATGCCTCCAACTTTGGTATTTGTCTCTGAGTGCTTGGGAAATATTCTTGATCAAAATTTGAGAAATTTGCATTGATTGGGCTTGGGTACATGAGGCTCAATGTGGAATTTTTCTATAGATTAAAATCTGATTGTATCCTTAGCTCCATATCTCATTCTAAAGATCATATGTGACCAATCAATAGGCAAGTAGCCTCCAATATTAGTGGTGAAATCTCTTGACAAACATAGAGCAAAGAGTGGTGGAAAATCAATTACGGATACATCTATTAAGACTGTGACATTGGGGCATGCATGCAATGTTTAAGGCTCAATCCTTTGATTACTCCAACTATTCCCATTGTTGTCCCATCAAGTTGCACTACTCCTTTTGACACAGTTCATACTTAAGGCCTAGCTGATCAACTATTTATTTGGGCATCACAAAACTACTTGCTCCCGAATCAATCATGCAATTGTGTACAAGATTTCTCCCAATAATTAAAGATATATATAATGGATGAGGCTTCATATTTTTACCTTTTGACCTCCTTGACCTCCTTCTTGCTGATTTGTATTGGTGAACACCTTCTCTTGATCCTTGGATAACTCATTTGATGCGGACTAATTTTCCATGGTGATTGCAATATATCTCTTTGGCCCAGGGATTGCTAATGACTCCCACATTGAGATGTTTACATTTTTTTCTTCATTTTCTCTATGATATTGAAATGATATGAGTTTTCCTTTTTTTCCCCTTGTTTAGCATGATTTTATCTTGAAAATGGCTGCTACAACTGGTACATGAGCTGGTTTAAAAGTTAGTTTGGGCAGATTTTTTACATTCAAGGCCGCACTTAGATTGCTAACTCCTTGAGGTGTGATAGGAGGTTGAGAAGCACTTGGATTAGATGAATGTCCTTCCTCTATATTCCTCTTCTTATACCTTGTGTTGGCTACCACACCTTGAGAAGGATCCTAATTTATTCCATAGAAATCCTCAACTTGCCAGTTCACAAGCGTAGTTTCACTT
This sequence comes from Taxus wallichiana var. yunnanensis, assembly GCA_018340775.1. Taxonomy (NCBI): domain Eukaryota; kingdom Viridiplantae; phylum Streptophyta; class Pinopsida; order Cupressales; family Taxaceae; genus Taxus; species Taxus wallichiana. Next base: position 635,255,105 of record CM031237.1, on the reverse strand, counting down.
GGAGGTGTTTCTTGAGTAGTTGTTTGTTATTGATTTTCTTCTTTATTTTTTTCTTGAGACACACCAGCTATTTACACCATCAATTCTTGATTCAAAGCACCATTGAAACATGTTTCCTGATTGTGAGGTTGATTACATGGAAAACACCATTCATACTCTTGTGCCATGTTGTTTTCAATCAGGACTAAAGCTCTAGATGAAGAGGTAGTGTTAGGATTATATGGTTGAAATGGTCTATTAGCAGGGAGGTTGTCCTTGGTTTTGATTAACATCTTGAGTAGGTGGTCTATTTGGCTGATATGGAGGTCTATTGGGTTGGGTTTGAGGCTGATATGATATGAAATTTTGAGTTTTCCTTTTAATTGTTACCAATTCATTGCCTAAGTTTTGCAATTGTTTCATGACCTCTTAGAGCTCATTTGAGGTTCTAGAAGAAGAAGGTATAATATTCATTAGAGTTCTAATTTTTTGAAGTTGGAATAGGAGCTAATGTAGGTGTTTGACTAGACTTGGATTCCCCATTTTTGTATAAAGAGGCATAGGTGGCCTACGTGTAATTTTTTTGGATTGAATCAAGAAATTCTCATCTCTAATGGTTATGGCATAAGTTGCGGGAAATGTTGTCCCCCATAGATTGTATCATCATGGCTATATCAGAATTAAGAGATTTTAAGAAATAGATAAAAGTACCTTCAGCTATTAGTCTTATGAAAATTGGAATCCCATCCCACGTTCTTTGGAATCTGAAGTTAAAATCGTCCATTTGTTAGTTTGGTACTCTCTTGATTGTAGTTAATTACTCCAACATAAATAGTTTATCTACTTTTTCTCCAAACTGGCCACACAGAGATGTGTACAATTGATCCCAATTGTGAATTTATCCTACCCCTAGGCTTCTGAACCATTGTAAAGCTTTTCTTTGAAAGAAGAAGCCAATAGTTTTACTGCCACATCCATTTTAGTAACATCATGTATAACAAAGACATTTGCAATGTCTTGAATGTGATCAATTGGAGTTGTGTGGTTTTCCCCAGTGAAGTATGGGATGTTCTTCAATGTTACCATGGGAATTGGGTTTTTGCATTGAGAGCAAGTGGGCTACTACCCGTAAAATTGACAAAAGGATTTGGTGGTGGTTGATGAGCCATTCTGATTGGTCTAAGAACCTGGTTGATTGAAGAAATGGCCTACCAGGTGGAGGTGTTGACAAGAGTTCTATTTGGTGGAGATGGAGATCTTTGAACTTGCCTTCCCCTTCTTCCCTTCCTAGGATAGTTGTAAATACTCAAAAACACCTTATTCTCTTGTTCTTGATTAGGTTTGAACTCTTCTCATGAACTTGAAAACAAATTGGCTACTAAAACCATGAATTATTCCCTTTGGATTCACCAGATGTGTTGCTACAAATCCTCTAAAGGATGGAATCTAAAAGACAAGTACACCAATCTTGCTGCAATGAAATGAATATCATGTGTTATGCTAAAATACCTACAAAAATGACTTCCTTTGGTCCCACCGGGCATGCCGAATCATTATCACCGAATCACAACACCCTCTGATTGATTAGCATGTGAGTATGTTAAGGAAAGCAATGTGATTGGGTAACATGGGTACCATCTCTCAAGTTGTGGGACTTGCTACTTGAGATGGACCTCCAAAGAAGGTTGGTTCCTCTTCCTAAACTAATGCAACAACTAACTCTAGTGAAAGGAAATCTACTAACTACTCCTAACCTATGAATTCCAAGGAACCAGAGAGAGAGAGAAAAGAGCATGAAAATGAAATAAATATACACTAAAAGAGGTGATGCACCAAGAGAAGGGTGTGGGAAATCTCTCCAATGTGTGAAAATGAAAGAAAATACAAAGTAAAGAGGGTGGAAACAATCACCACAGTCCAACAACAACACTCATACCACCATTTCCAAAGAAACATAGCAATAATAGACCCTGCAAAGTGAGTAAAAGAGACACAATACACTTGTAACTAGAATGAAGAGGCAAGAAGATGCAAGAAACACAAGCAAGGGAAGAAGAAATATCCACAAACTCCAGTTTATTGCTCCTTTAATATGCACAATTCATTTCATTACAAGAGAAAGGCTTGGATCATCATGCAAGAAGTCCAAAATGAAGGCCTGCAGCACATTGGTGTTCCAAAACAATTTTGACAAAGTTTTGTTATAAGAGAATTTTTTTCTCAAATGAGAGGTCACTACAATTTATAGAAAATGAGAGAAAAGAGAAATAAGTTGTAAAACTCGGATTTCCCTTTCACCTACTTGTAAAGTACCATAAGTGGTTGAAAATCATGATGGGAGACTGTAAAATCCATTCCTTGTTGTCTTATAACTTGTAGTAGAATAAAAATGGTTGTCCATGCTCATTAAATGCCCTTTCAACCACGTGGAAAATCATTATTTGAAATGGGATCATTTTCTATAATTTTCACTTCCAAAACTCAATAAAATATTAAATTTCTTGATTTCTAAGTGTAGAGGATGGAGCCACAACTCTAACGAGTCCAATTTTACATGATTTGGTTAAGAAATAAGGAATTTATGCTCGTTTGAGTGTAAGTAGCTCCTTGTTCACTTCCGGCTTATCTTCTCCCCCATGAGGCTGTGCATTAAATTTGGGTTGTTGGAAATGATTTTATTCACTTTTTCCTCCTTCATAATGTTTTCCATACTTTAATGGTCTCGAGGCATTAAAAAAAATTGGGTGGGCCCACTGTTTTACAAATTTAAAATGGAGGGGTAGTTGAAGTGTTTAGTGTTGGGCTAGCTTGTCGTGACTTGCCGAGCTAACATACCCTGCGTTTCCCAAGATCCACCTCAACATTGGGCTCACTTTTCACCTACAACATTGAATTGGATGACCCTATTTTCACCTCCACAAACACTTCCAAACTTGACCGACCAAGCTCCTTGCCATTTGTAACGCCACATAGCTCGACTCCAACTCACCCGACGAACCCTTCCTTTCATGTCAAACTTGGCACTCACCCCATTATTGACTCGATGCCACATCAAATAATGTATTTCAGATCCTTTCATGCTACAGGGAACCCCTCAACACTGCGGCCCATTCCCTATGCATGTCGGAGATTTTAATTTTATCACGGTGAGAGCGAGGTTTTTGGAGAACTCGCCTCCCTCTCGCTTGTGTGCCACTTGTGCCCCAAAACCAGGCATCGGCTCGGTCGATTGATATGGGTACCGATGTCTTGCACTTCCCATTTCTCCTAATCGCTTAGGGCCTAAAGAACTTGTAGCTCCCACAACACATTGTGTTCGCCATGCTTCACCCTCGCGCCGACTTGGCTCATTCATGCCCCATGCATTGGGCCCATGAAAAATTTCTCCACCCCGTAACTCTTTATTCTATGGTAAAAGTGGGCTCGCAAAGAACTCATGGCCTCGACTTCCTCCAAGCCCCATGTTCATTAATTCTCCACTTCATCTAATGGATCTATTTCCGTGAACTCACCCCAATAGCTCACCAAGTTGACTTGGCGATCCAACTCCGAACCTCGCCACTTTTCCTAAGTCTCGTCCGAATTTCCATTTTCGCACGCAGGCCAATTTGTTTCCAATAACTTGTCGAGTTACATGCCACCATGAATTTGGTGGACTTTCCATTTCCAAAACACTGGTGCTTGATTTTGGCTCGTTGTTAACTCAATTGTGAGATCGGCCCAATTTCATTACCCCGACCGCCATGTGTTCGTGATGAGGTCTACCCCACGAAACTATGCACGAGCTTGGCGAGCTCGTGACCATTCACCCCTACAAACCCAACTTTATGGACCCTCAACCAATCATGACTATAGAACTAGCTCACCGAGGGTCCCTTCAACAGCTCGATGCCATTAGACTGCAACCCACCATTTTTTTCTAGACAACTCACCCTACTTGCTCGATGCACAATGCGGTACCTTCCCCGCCCAAAGCTTGGTTTGAAGAAATTTCTACCCCGATCCCACACCGCAACATTAGATTGACTCACCGAGTTGGAGATAGCTCGGCGAGTGGAAGGAGCCTTAGGCTAAAATTTTGTGAATCTTTCCAATTTTTTTCTTGAACCTTTGAATTTTTGGGTTCTTTCATTGCCATGAGGGCTATGCAGATGTCCCATTGTGTTCCCATATACTTTATCCATTTTTTCCCATTTTTTCTTACAAGTGGGCCTCGGTTCTCACCCTTTACATCCCGAATAAATCTTGGGCTTCATGGAAACCCAGAAGAGGAAAAAATTCCTCTCATGGCTTACAACCTCTTCTTGAGACTTTACAGTGCCCCCAAAACATAGAAATATTCATGCATGCTCTAAATTGACCACGAGGACCCATTGACATCTGCTTCCATGCAAGGATCCCAAGCTTTCCATTTTCACCCGGGAGGTGAAAATGGATAACACTAATATTCACGTAGACTCTTAGAACTGCATTAATTCTCAAACCTAAATGAATAGGTTAACCGATTGCATACACGTTATACACACTCGGTTAGAGTGATGATAAAGGGGATCAGGTAGATCTAATTTACCTTTACAGCTACACACGGTTATGATGTTGTCAAATGGATTGTAAACTATATTTATTTCTATATTATATTTTCCGCTAGTTAAAATCATTAAAGGCATTAAATGGGGTTAAGGGTTTTTTTAAAAGAAAAAAAATCCCTTGATTTGAAGTTAATATAACATGATTGTTACATTTTGGTATCAGATTTGAAGGTTTACAGCTTTTGGACACAATGGGTCCTTACGCTAACACTAATTTTTATTCATGTCTAGCAGAACAAAATGGTTAGGACAAGAGGCAATGTTGCGAATAACCAACCTGATGGGGCTGAGACAAATACAACATGAAATTGGGAGACACTTGTTGTCATGTAAGAAACTTGTAATCAAATAGCTTTCCATGACCAACAAATTTTGGTGAAGAGAGTAGTATTGATAGTGGCAAGCGAGTGCCCAATCTCAAGGAAGCCTAATGCTAAAAATCAAAATGCAAATGCTCTATATCAAAAATTTTGATTCTCCAAATCGAACACTAATGAATCAAATCAAAATGTTAATGCTAACACAAAAATTCTAATGTTTCTAATCCTAAACAAACTGAAAATAAAAGTAATTGTTTGGCGTGCGAGAACTATCAAATGATATTAAGTGTATCAGTCACACCTAAATTTGATGGCACAACTCTAGGTGATAGAGCTAAGAATTAGCTCGGTGAGATGGAGCATTATTTCATATTCAAGAACTTTTCTGCAGAAACTAAGGCACTTTGGGGTGCTTATCTTCTCTCAAATGAGGATTCCTCAAGGTAGGACATCCGAAAGCTAGAATTGGGGGTTATAGCAACCAACATAACTTGGGACTAGTTCAAATTATATTTCAAGCGGCGTTAGTTTCCATAACTATATTATGACCAAATGATGTTTGAATTCCAAACCTTAGTACAAGGCAAGATGATTGCAACAGAGTCTTTGGGAAAATTTACAAAATTACTTAAATATGCTTCGATATACAAGGTTTATGAGAAGTTTTATATACAAAAGTTCATCATGGCACTTAATCCCATCATTGGTGGGGAAGTGGATGTACATGGTTCTTGACCACGGAGGTAGTATTTGAAAATGCCATCCACCAAGAGCAGAAGCTACAAGCTATATCTACTCATTGGGATGAGAAAAGAAACAAAAAAATTAGTGGAAAAAGGTTGGAAATAAATCCAAAAATGAAATGAAAAGTATAGAAGCAAAGCCTACTTTGCAAATTTTAAGAAAACTAGACAAAACACTACAATAGTTAATGAAAATAAAACTGAAAGAAAAGGACCATTTTCTAGATGCTTTAAGTGTGGTGGTGATCACTACATAAACAACTGTCATTTTAGAAAAAAAGAAAGCAACCCGCAACAAAGACTTCATGTTGCGGTAGCAAATAGACAAGCAAAAAAGTAGGCCACACCTATTTAAGTACCAAGTAAGCCATATGGACTACCTAACTATTAATTTTGATATTGGTGTTATTGAATGTTTCATTTCAAATAATTTATATGAAAACTTAAAAATAAAAGCTAGTTATATGAAGAAATCATGGACTATGTAATACAGAACAACGTTGTCCACATGGTAAAACAATTTATGTTTGGCACAACGGTGGAGCTTCCTTTTTTACCACGAATTAGATTTGTATGTAGCTCCTTTAGGTTCTTACGATGTAATTATAGGTGTAAACTAGTTTTCACAACATAAAGAAATTGTGAACTATTTTGAAAAATAAAATAAAATGCTTGGATGACCTATAGAAAACAATAGTCATACAAGGCATAAAAATAGATATTGAAGTAAGGTATATTTCTACAATGCAGCTCAAGAAGACTAACAATAAAGGTTGCATGTTTTATGCAATAAAAATATCAGATTTCAGTGAGGAATGTAATACTTATTTGAAATAATATTCATTTCTACAATAGTACAATGATGTATTTATGGAGGAGTTACTTAGACTTCCTCATAAACGTGAATTTGATTTCACAATAGATATCAAGCTAAGAACTAAACCTATTTCTAAGGCTCCTTACTGAATGACTACAACTGAACTAGTAGAACTTAGGGCATAAATTCATGATGTGTTATCCAAAGGATCGATAAGACCATGTGTGTCTCCTTGGGAGCACAAGTTATTTTTTTCAAAAAGAAAGATGGCACGTTAAGGTTATGCATTGACTACCGCATGCTTAACAAATCCATAATCAAGAATAGATATCCTTTGCTAAGGATAGATGATCTCTTTGATCAGATGCAAGATGCATCAATCTATTCCAAGATTGATTTAAAATCAAGTTACCATCAATTGAGAGAAAAATACAAAGACATACACAAGACTTCTTTTAGGACAAGATATGATCACTATAAGTTCACAATATTACCATTTGGACTCATGAATGCACCTATTACATTCATGAACTTAATGAATAACATTTTTCAAGAATACTTAGACAAGTTTGTGTTGGTTTTCTTGGATGACATTTTGATCTATTCCAAAAACATGGAAGAACATAATGAGCACTTGAGAATAGTGTTGGACATACTTAGAAAAAGGAAATTGTATGGAAAAATTTCTAAGTGTTCCTTTTATCAAAATGAGGTGCAATACCTCGGTCATATCATAAATAAAAAAGGAATATCTTTTGATCCATAAAAATCAAGGCTATACCAGAATGGAAAATTCCAAAGAACCTTCATGAAGTTAGAAGCTTCATGGGGTTGGCTAGTTATTATAGAAAATTTTTAAGAGACTTGTTCGAGTTGTTTCTCCAATAACTTCACTTTGCTGAAAAAAGATAATAAATTTGTTTGGTCAAATAAATGTGAGAACACATTTAATTTATTGAAAGAGAAATTAACTACACCACCTATTTTGAAGGTTTCGGATCCCAACAAAAGCTTCACCATGGTAACATATGTCTTAGGTGAATATTTTTAAGGAATACTTCTGCAAAATGACCATGTAATTGTATAATAGAGAAAAATCTAAAGGTACAAGAGCTAAAGTATGCTCCCCACGATCTAGAGTTTGTTTCCATAGTGCACGCATTGCAAGTTTGGAGGAATTACCTATTAGGAAATCCTTTTGAACTGAAAATAGACCACTTGGGGCTGAAGTATATCTTCACGCAACCCAACTTGAATGTAAGACAACGTAGGTGGCTTGAATTCTTATCACAATATGATTTTGATATAAGTTACATAAAAGGAAAAGAGAATAGAGTGGAAGATGCACTAAGTCGTCGAAGCATGTTTCCGCGATTATGACCCTTAGAATCAATTCAAGGATGAGGTAAGGAGAAAATGTTAATTGATTCATATTATCATCATGTTAAGGTTGTGTTAACAACAAATCCTAATGATAAAATGTATGAAGGATTTAAATTTGACAATGAAGGAATCTTGAAATACGAAGGTAGATTCTATGGGAAATGACTTAAGGACAAAATTCATGAAAGAATTCCATGATGCTCCTTACTCGAGACATCCAGGAGTGACAAAGATGCTTGCTAATATAAAACAACAATACTTCTAGAAGGGAATGAAAAAGACATGACAAACTACGTTTCTCATTTTCTTGAATGTTAGCATGTAAAAGCAAAGCACATGCATCCTGTTGGTTGTTTATACCCTAACAACATTACACACTATAAATGGAAATTTATTAGCATGGATTTTGTGTAGGGTTTTTCAATGTCAAAAATAAAGCGACATGATTCTTGTAGTTGTTGAAAAGTCAACAAAAGTAGCTCACTTCATACCAGGTAATCTAAAAGATGATTCAATCATGCTTGCAAAACATTTTGTGCATGAAATTTTTAGATTGCATGGAGTTCCGAAGGTAATAATTTTAGATAGGGATCCAAGGATGACATCTAGATTATGGCAAGTGTTATATTTAACCTTGGGAACAAAACTAATTTTCAGTTCAACATACCACCTGGAAATCAATGGTAAAATTGAATGAGTAAACCAAGTATTGGAAGATATGCTCAGAATGTATTGCATGGATCAAAAATACAAGTGGGAAGAATATCTTCCATTGGTGGAATTTTCCTATAACAACACTTTTCATTCATCGCTAAAAATGTCACCATTTGAAGCATTGTATGGGAGAAAGTGTAGAACTCCCATTAGTTGGGATAGTACTGAGAAAATAGAGTGTTAGTGGGCCCTGAAATGTTAACAGAAATGGAAAATCAAATGAAGATCATTTGTGAGCAATTGAAAGAATTTATTGATAAGTAGAAGAGATATGCAGATCTGAAATGAATAAATAAAAAAATTGAACTTAGAGATAATTTTTTCTTAAGGGTTAAGCCCAAAAAGAGTTCAATAATGTTTGACAAGTCTGCCAAGCTATCACCAAGATATGTTGGACCATTTGAAATTATGGAAATCATAAGTCCGGTAGCATATCATTTGGTGTTACCTCCCGCATTTTCTAAGATGCATGATGTTTTTTATGTTTCCTTGCTTAAGAAATATGTTTCAAATGTAACACATGTACTTAATTAGAACTTGCTATAGTTTTAGGATCTAGGAATCGTGGTGGTTAAACCCATCGAGTGCTTTGAAACTTGCAGGTTACACACGGGGAATAAAGAAATTACACAATGCAAGGTCTAAGTGGACCAATATTAAGAAGAAAGTATAACCTAGGAGAATTTGGAGGAAATAAAAATAATGTTTCCTTATTTGTTTCAGTCATAAAACTGATGTTTGACAATTTATTATGATATAATTGATATTATTTTATATTCTAGATGATGAAATGACAAAATTTTATCATATTTCTACTTGTTTGGAAAAACTAGATGATTTAAAAGTTGTTATAGCCAATAAATTTGATTACGGATAAACTAAAATCTATAAATTTTGAAGTTTTAGATGAAAATTATTGACTATTTTCCTAGATTGTATGATATAAATCTGTGTGTGGTTTATTTTGTTTATTGTTAATGAGTAAAATCATCAAGACAATGATTCATTAAGGGGGGAAGTATGTCACATCCCGCAATTTCATTTGTGTTTATCATAAGGATAAGTTGTAATATGAAGAGTGGTTTATGAAGGTAAGGAAAAAGGTGTTGTTACTAAGCCGAGGTTGTAGGAATACGTATGTATGTATACCCTGAAAAGGATATACACAATTATGCGTAGTTATAAGCCTAACCGTGTAACAACGCTTTTTGCCAAGGATTTGTGGAGTACTTGACATTTATAAATTATTTTTTCTTTATTTTCTTGTATGATTTTACTTTACCTTGTTATGTGTGATAATTTTGATGCATTGGTGTACTATTTGGTTGTTGTACCTGTTAATGAGATTTTAGTTCATCTTGCTACTCGAAATAATGATTTTCTAAATATGGTAAATTTTTACATAATCGTAATGCATTATTTTGGTAATGAGAAATAATTATGAATGTTTAAATGATACTAACTTTGGTTTGAAATCACAAAGAGTCATAGATCGTAAACCATTAACTTCTTAGAAAACTAAAAATGTTATTGTTAAAAGCCATTAACCATGGCATAATGGAATAAGGATTATAGTTTTGTTGTATGGTCTAAGACCATGGAAATTGACATTTTATTGTTTAAATATAATACGGTCATTGACCATACTCCATGGGCATTGGGTTATTAAAATGGTCGAAGGTTAAATTTGTTTGGCACTTTATTGTTATAGTTATGGACCATACTTGATAGCATTTTGATTGTTTAAATGATAAAAATTGGTCATTAAATGACCCATGCAAAGGTTTAAGGTTTTATATGTCTTGGACCACTCGTTTAAAACTCCACTAAGCTATTTTGGAGGGAATTTGATGATGGGAATGGTAAGTAATCCGCTACTATGTGGCACCTGTAAAACTTTAAGAGCATTTAATTTCTCAAGAAACTTGAGAAGCTTCCGGAGAAGCTACCTTGCATGCATTGGGAAATTCATTTTATTGTGTTTGGTTAGTTTACATCTCCTTCTTTGGCCACTCGAGCTCCATTTTGGTCCAAATTATGCATGATTTTTTTGATAATCTATTTTTTTATATTTTTGGGGAAGTTATTAATGGAAGACTTCACAATATAAATTTCATTTTATTTGGATTTACGGGTAGGTTATTTTTGAATTTGCATCGTGTTATTCGGTGGGTTTTTGGAAAAATACTTTGAGAAATTCTTGTTTGACCTACTGGAAGTTTTCATAGGAAAGAATAGCAAAGAAAAGCTCATGTCATAATATCCACTCCAAGCATGGATTTATCTTAACTTTCACTCGATTATTTCATTTCAAAATGCATGAATATCTCTAGTTTATTCTCCTTCTACGTGTTTGGAATGAATTTAATAATGTGGTTATTTTTTTAATGAATTTTAAGCTTGAAAAGATGACTGTATTTTGTTGATTTAAAAACCCATATTTTTGAAAAGACCTTGTGTATGAGTTATTATTTTGGTTTGAATTTGGGTTCGATCTGTTGATTTGAAGAGCAATAAATCTGATTATTATCCTTGAGAGCAAAAATATACTTGATGGGTATGAACTATTTCGGTTGTATGTGATTAGTTTCTTTGACTTGAATCGCCTCTGGGTCTATAAGAATTCGTTTCTTACCTTGGGTATTTCAAATGACTATGGTAAAGGTGATTTTGTGTTGTTGGCATTTGAGCTTTAATAATTTTTATGTGTATTCTTTGATTTTAGACCCATTTTTTGCAAAATACGTAATGGGTCTAAGTTATTCTCATATTGTATATGAGTACAAGTTAATGAGTGAGTCGGGTTGCTTAGTTAATTATTCCACATATTGATAAAATGTATGATATAGACTTATGTTATTTTATTGTTCTCGAATGTTTTGGATAACCATTTTTGGGTATGCCTCTCAAAGGAATTGGTAACTCCATTTTTCCAAAACAATGTTGAGAGATTTACAAGATAAAGTGTTGCCTTGATTTGTTAAACTGTGAAGACGTGCTTTCTATTCTTGTCTACATTGTATGTGACATTCCATTATTGTTAGTATAAAATCTTTAATGGAATTTTCGGAGATTTGTCCATTGTGTAAACTTTTGTTTACCTTTATTAGTTTCATGCCTTATTAAACCTTCATTGTAATTGATGTTAGTATGTTGATTAATGGGTCATAGAACGAGATGCTTGTGAAAATATAGTGTGTGTGTGTGAAATATGTTTTCTTATTATTCTAGTCACTTTATCTTAAACTGAAATAAGTTGAAAACATGTCTCGACGGAAGATAATCTTACCTATAGTATTTTTATTCGGTTCGAGAAAAAAAAAAATGCTTGTGGAAGTTAATCTATGATAATAAAGTATCCTTTACATCATTAAAGATAATGTTATTGCAAGAAATTGTTGTTAAAGGAGTATTAAAAGATGATTGTATCATTTGTCCATTTTTGTGTTAATTTGGAGACTACCTTTAGTTATCTCGTGACGAGAATCTTGTTATCTTCTTCCAAATGCTAAGGTTATGATAAACGTGATTGAGGATAGAAAATAAAATAATGTAGATTGTTTACAACCTAAATTAATAGCTAGTCTTGTGAATAGAAGGTTGTCTGCATGTTGAGTGTAAATAGTTTTAAAAGAGGAAGTGATTTTGCAAAGGAATAATGAAATTATTGATGTTTGCAAGTTGTTGATTGATAGAAACTTATTTATATTATTCCATTACAGTTGACATGTCTACTTTATATGATGTTGTTTTATTTAAGTTGTAGTTGAAATAAAATCATAGATACATTCAATTATTTCATGATGAAACAACTAGATAGGGAGTTGTTAATACATGCCATTTCGATGAAATGACCATGTATTTTATCTTATTTTATCCTACTGATTTTAGGATGGGATGATTATTACGAAGTTTTATTATATTGATTCCATGCATGATTGTCATGGGATGATTGAATTTATCTAAGTTCATATATTGATTTGTTTTGAATATCCATTTTTTGGATTATGTATTTATTGAAAAGTGAAACAAGATTTCACATAATTTCTTAAGGAAATTGGCATATTGGCCTAATTTTATTAAACTTAGACTATTGTAATACTTTACAAATAAGGATATATCCTTTAAAAATTCAATAAATTTATTATTACTTTATATCTCTTATTAGTTGTAATAATGATTCATGTTGTTTTCAACGAGTGGTATGTACGTTGCTTGATTGATTATAAGATTGTACTTGAAATCTATTACTGTACTTTACGACAATTGATATCCTTAATTATTATAACTATATCAATGACATCATCATTATTATGTCTAAATGATTGAGTTAAATTAAGCAACATTGTTTTGGGGACAACGGTACAAGTTGTGAAATAATGTCATTTCATTTAACTCAGTCATAAAGAGATTAATTAAATAATTAATTCATTATGTAGTACAACTCAAAAGTACATTGATGACAATTGTACCTTTACAACAATAACTTATTTAACGACATTAAGATGTCATAAATGTAGAAGTACTATATCTTAAGTAAGATAGTAATATGAAATGTGAATGATACATTATGATTATCGTTAATAATGAACCTTGTCTTATTACTTAAAAAGATTATATCTCTTTCTTAAAGAGATACTTAACGATATTTAATAATATGGTGGAGCTATGATACAATCTAAATGGGAATGGATTGTTATCAAATTAAAATGATATGATTAAACTAAACCTAGTCCTAGCAATGATGAAAGTTGTAAAGTGACACTACAAGATTAAGACACTTTGTATGATAGTAACTAGTAAGTTATTATAGACCTTTTCGTTAAACGTATAACTTGACTTAGTCTCTTAATCATGAAATCTACCTTATAATAAGATAACTGTATTATGAAAGCATGGACTCTAAGTCCCACCTACTACTTGATTGAACTCTATATGTACCATCTTATGATGGCTATGGGAAGGGTAATAATTACTTATTGATAGAATTCATTAAGTAATCATTATCTTTCCCATAGGTGTCCTAAGTTGGGACTAATAATGTACTCTCGAAGTTGAGAGGAAAGATCTAGAATATAGATCATCTTAATACAAGAAATAAAACATTTAATTAACGAGATGTGATCCGAGATAAATGTGTAAAGATGTTATGTGGTGATGAGGCAAGTTTTGTTTGGCTTATGTGTGGTCACAAAAATAAGCATGTAAATCATAGCTTGAAAACTTTGGCCGAAGTAGTGTACCAGTTGAATATATTATCATTTCATCAAGTTCCTATATAATGGTGTGAGATGCTGGATGAAACTTAGTTAACTAATTTTCAGGTAGACACCTAGAACTACATTAGTTATCAAACCTAAATGAATAGGTTAACCAATTGCATACAATTTATGCACAATCGGTTAAAGTGATGATAAATGGGATTGGGTAGATCTAATTGACATTTATAGTTGCACATGGTTATGAAATTATTAGATGGATTGTAAACTATATTTCTTGATAGATTATAATTGTTGCTAGTTACAATCATTGAAGGCATTAAATACGGTTAAGGTGTTTGTTTTAAAAAAAAAAGTCCCTTGATTTGGAGTTAATATAACATGGGTGTTACACTATGGGATCATGGAAGGTATCAAAGTAAAGTTCTTTATAGGGATTCGTTTCTATCCTCTTACACATAAAGGGGAAGATATCAAATTTGTTGAATGACATTGATGCATAGTCTTCTTCCTTTACCGGGTGCTTCACATCTTCATTTTTCTCTCTTTGGAATTTGTGTGTTGAGTTCCATACACTTGATAATCCAACATATCCACGACACAATTGGGGGTGATCACCCCAATTTTTGACAAAATACATCAATCAAAATCTCTAATTACAATCAAAAATGAGAAACCCTTCCCTCCAAAAATAAATAGGTGTATTCCTTCCAATTTTGCATCTCTTTATTTCACAATTTACATTTTCATATTTCATTTTGTTGGTCGTCGAAAAGGAACTTCAAGAAGAGCAACAGTCAGGGGACAAGAAGTCCCTCCTCTTTAATGGGAGAGGTTCCCTTATTCAGAAATGAACCTATTTACACATGTACAAAGCATGGTTTCACTATGGAACTTGGATATCATAAAAGTGTTTCCTAAATAGATCATCAATTACAAAAGGACAGAGGAATGAAAATGCGAGAAATGAGCAGAAAGGCACCATTCAGAATTATAGATGACAGAATAATTCCTTATGCGTGCAAGAATACAGTGAATTGGAATAAGATCATTTGTACTCACATTAATAAGATGAAATTTGAAAAGACACACAGTTCTATGAATAACATCTACAAGAATACAAAGCTTCTCAGCATAATGTAGACAAATGATCTAACAATATTTAATGGATAGCTTGCGAATAAAAAGAATCAGATAGACAAAGAATGAAAATCCTTTTGTATTGATTTCTTTATGATTTCTTTACACTTTCAAAAATAAGCCAAGTTCCTCTCTCTCAAAATGGCGAGGAGAGGCCATTATATAGTTTACAAATTAGTTACCCTTGGTAACTACTTCTTTTAACTAATGTTTTAGTTAAAGGGCTGCTAATCACAATACCCCAACTAATTACAATAAATCCGAGATGAGGGAAGGAAAAAGGAGAAGAATCAGGAGAAGAAGACAGACGTTCATGACTGGGAGGGGCCCACTGACTTCAAGATCTTCTGTCTGAATCTTTTCAACGCCTTTGTTATGTCCCTGCCTCGTGGGACCGATGTGTTGGCAATGGACTGGGTCCAAAATCTGAGGCACTTCTCCATTTCTTTGTCGAATTCGACGTGAGTATGATAATCTTTATTCACTTCCTCAATAGCAGACTGGAGAGAGCAGATCTCCTTCATCTTTTCTTTGGAAATAGACTCCTCCCTGAACAAATTCTCTTTGACAAAAGCTCTGAATTGAGCTTTGATTTCTTGTAAAGAGAGGGGCACACCAGAAGTCTCATCATGGAGATGGCAATGTATATCCTTGAAGGTAGATATTACCAAAGTTTTGAAGGCTTCACCCTTCTGCCAGCTATTCTTCAATTCTCCCAAAGCTTCTTCCAACACCTTGATTTTCCATTCCACGTTGTACACCCATGATTTTGACAAATTATCCTTTGCATCATCAATACCTTGCTTGCCATTAAGATATTTTCATCAGCTTGCCCCATAAGGTGAAGGTCTACTATACAACTGCTCCAAAGTTTAAGTTCTTTATCTATGCTCCCAATAGTGGAGGAGAGTTTCATTGCAAATTGTTCACCTTCTCGTGGAGTTTGAAGGCTTCATCAATGAAATTCAATCCTGCAACAAGCATATCATCCACCATGGCCTCCATAGCCCTTCCATAGATGGAATACTTGTGTATATCTTTGATACTCTGCACTTCATCTTGGCTGAGAATCACAGGTGGTGGAAGAGTAGCCAATGGGGTAGGATCTAGAACTTTATCCTTGGATAGCAGTGACTTGATGAAACCTATAAGAATCTGGGCCTGCTCCTCCAGCTATTCTATGGTTTGTTGCCCTTTCTCCACCCTCCCAATGACCCTGGTGACTGTTTCCTGGAGATTGTGGATCTCACCTTCAGGGGTGGACTCTCCCATGGGAATTCTCGAGAGCTCCAGATCAGATGCTTGTAAATCATGCTCTGGTTTGTCCACTTTGGGCTTGGCTATCTCCAAGAATTGTTGGCCCTGAGCATCAGATACTATTCTGGAGGTAGTCCTGGCTTTCTTAGCGGGAGTAGGAGGAGCAGTGCCTAATAGGGCCACCACATCAAAATTGGGTCCTGAGATCTGGGAGGAAGACTTCCTCTTTCTACTATCAACAAAAGGCTGCACCCATGCAAAAGAGGAGGAAGAAGAGGAAGGTGGGGCAAGAGGGCCGAGAGAAAGGGAACTCATGGCACTCAAAGTGTGCACTACTATCATCTCTAGTTGGGATATGAGTGGAGCACTCGGGGCTTCTGGTACAGAGGAGTCACTAGCACCCGGAAGCTCAGTGCTTTGGACCTCCTTTTCTTTATCCATGGGGGCTTCTAGAGTGCTTGTAGAGACTGGCACTTCACTCTCCTCACTTTCACTAAGAACAATGATGTTCTCTTGGGCCTGAGGGCAACTCCGTATGCTTCCTTAGGGGATCTTCCTCCACAGGCTCCTTCTTGACTTCTCTGACTTTCTTTTGATATACCTGGGTGGATGAGGAAGGAGTGGAGACTGTGGGACCTTGAGTTGACGAGGCAGGAGGGGTCTGCACAGGTGCTTCTGAACTAGGTGTCAATGCATCCCTTCTTGGTGTTGGAGTATCCTTGGAGGAGGATTCCCCTGAGTGCCTTCTAAGCTCACGAACTTTCCTATCAAACCAGATTTTGGTTCTTACCAAGACGGGAGCTAGGATTTCTGCCAGATCATCCTTCTCCTTTTTGAACCAATCCAAATCCTCCAAGGGAGTGTGTTTGACCACGTTGTCATATTCATATGAGTACAGGTCAGAATTATCATCCTAGAGCCCTTCAGGAACTTGGTATAGGTTAAGCTCTTGAATTAATTGAAGAGAAAATCTGCCATAGTGTCTCCTCCTTGCCTCAAAATCATCAGCACAGTCAGCCCAATAGTCCTCTGTGTCTTCCCTATGATGATAATTGATTTTGATGTTCTGCTCAATAAATTTCTTCAAGTCAAAGTAGGTTCTTGGCCTGAAGAAATGGATAGTGATGGGAGCTAGGGCTCTTTCTATGTTTTGTGCATCTAGAGCTATTTTGTAGGTGTAGTTTCCCAAAGATATGGGGAAGTGCAGGCCAGTGATTTTCTTATCCCTGCAGGTTCTGTGCAACTTGTCCAGCTGCCTGCATACCTCTATCAAGGCCATTTTATCATTGCAGAACATAGGAAGCTTGAGAGGAGTGCTCTCATAGCCTGCAAGCCTTATATAGGAAAATTTTCTAAATTGGATGAAGTAGGCACCGTAGTGCGATATCAGATTCATAGCTTCATTAGAAAATCTCCTCACCGTGTCGCTCTCCAGAAGCCTAACAATGTACATGGTGAAAGCATCATTCACCCTCCTAAAGTTGTGATTGCTAGTTTCCAAGGTGAATTGAGGGCAGTAGGCATATACGGGGTCACCCTTATGAGCATCAATGTATGAGAAGCCAAACCATTGCCTCGATGCTGCCAGAGTATACATCAAGTATGAAGTCATGTAAAATTTCTTTGTTTGTTGTACATTGGATAGCTACTCTGCTAGGTTCATACTGATGATCTCTACCCAATTGATATTCTGAGTTCCTTCGCACACCATATTGATAAGTGGGCACATCTAGAAATGGAACTCATTGGTAGAGGGCAGGCCCATGACCCGAGCCAGTAAGATTATAAAATTTGATAGTTCCTCATTGAAATCAGCATGGAACAGAACCTTGGATAAATGAGATGCCCCCTTTTTAGGTTTTTAAGCCAGGACTTCGCCACCCACGCCTTGTATTGCTCATTGTCCTGGTCAAAGAGGGCCTATGCCTGGTTATGAGAAATTACTATAGCATTTTCCATCTCAGGAATCCTTAGGTAGTGCCAATGGCGGTAGTGTCAAGTTTGGCGATGAGTTCCCCATGCACATTCGTCAGCTCACTCGAGTCAGGATTGAAATGAGCACCGCAGGAGAGCACTATATCTGCGCATTGCACCGAGATAGGGAAACCACCGGCGAATGCCAAACCACTGTCATGAATCATCTGTGCCATATGAGAGAGGTTTGAGTCTATCATTCTTGCCCAGAAATCTCCAAAGTCAAGGTGGCAAACTTCACTGTCTCCGATATCAGGAATGGCAGACTCGAGTGGTGAGACTTGCTCCTAGCCTTGGAATTTAATCTTCATATTGATAGTAATTTGAAAAGCAAGGTTGCAGTCTGGACTCAAGGTGAAATTGCAGGGGAAATGGATACGCGTGCAGGAATTTGATCGCAAGGGTATGGGCAATAGATAGCAAGAAAGCAGTGTGCAAAAACGCATAGGGGCAATTCATTATATAGCCATTTGGGAGAGAGAAAGACAATTAATGCACATTAAATACACATCTACCAACTTGAAAAGAAAGATATTTGTGAAGAGCGGAAAAATTAGCTTGGATGGCCTTTGGTTCATTTGGGACACGCGGGACGCGAAAGCGCGATTCGGCCGATACGGGCGATGCGGGAAAAGTATGCACAAATGCTTCTGGGACATGAGGGACAAAAGTATGCGGAGTACGCGATTCGGCCGAATCGGATGAAAAGGGAACAATGAGCCTGGGTGGACTTGGGACACTTGGGACAAAAGTGTCTGACGGGCCTGAAACAAATGGACTTCGGGTAAAGTGGCCGATCGGGGAACGCAGAGCCCAAATGAACTTGGGACACGTGGGACAAAAATGTCCGACGAGCCCGAAAATCACACAAAATGACCCAAAAATGTAGATTCTTTCCAATTTTTTGAATTTTCATATTACCAGGACAATAGAGAAGGCATTTAACTTAAAAAAATTCAATTTTCAACTTCTCAAAAGCAGGGAAATTTTGAGTGGACAACAACTGGCTCCTTCTGGGGATGACTTGGCATAAGTTCAAAAGAATGAGACAAGGCAAGAATTCAGAGAAACTAGGGGAAGTAGACCAGTACCTTATCCATTGGGCCATGGAGTCAAAAGCAAACCAATACAGAAGACAACACCCCAAACAAACAACACACAAAAACAAGGGAAGGAAAGGAGAACACACACTATACAGAATATACAAAGGACTTCCTAATCACCTATGACTTAAACAATTTCAGGTACTACCCACTATAAGGAAGTGGGAGAGAAGAACCATCCATATAATCAAGGTAAAAATAATTCTTACCAGCAAAGTGCCTGATCTTGAAAGGTCCGAGCCAAAGGGAATCAAACTTGCCATGGCTGCCATGAGGTTCATGCCTTTTATCCCACAACAAAACAATGTCTCCAACTTTGAAATCTCTGAACTTGGCCTTTTTATCAAACAAGACCTTTACTTTCTATTGGTGGGTAGATATCCTATCAGCAACTTTCAATCTGTCCTCATTCAATTTGTAGAGGTACATGATCCTCTTATCCAAAGAATCATTGAAACTGGTGTCTTCAATGGCCTTCATTAGATGCAAGGCTGGTAGCTCCACTGTTACTGGCAATTGAGCTTCTACTCCATATACTACCTGAAAAGGAGACATCCCAATGGCTCTCTTAGGTGTGATCCTATCTGCCCAAAGGGCATCATAGAGTTTCTTGTGCCAGTTCCGTTGGGACTCATTAACTAATTTCCTTATTATAGCCACCAGATTTTTATTTGTTGATTCTGCTTGTCCATTCCCCTGAGGATAATAATATGAGGAGTGAGCCAGGGAGATGCCATATCCATAACAAAAATCCATCATCTCGGTTGAAGAAAAATTTGAAGCATTATCTGTCACGATCTTGTTTGGCACACCATACCTTACCAAGATGTTTTCTTTGATAAAACTGCATACTACTTCTGAAGTAGTACTCTTTACTGGAATGGCTTCTACCCACTTGGTAAAATAATATGTGGTGGTTAATACATGGGTATGACCAGCACTAGAAGAGGGATTAAGTGTTCCAATGAAATCCAAACCCCATTGTTGAAAAGGTTCTTCGATCACAACTGGTTTAAGGGGCAAAGAGGCCAACTTGGGTCTACCCACGAAAGTCTGACATGCTTCACATTTATCAACCCACTTTGATGCATCTCTGAACAAGGTAGGCCAGTAATATCCTCCACGAAGTATTTTATGGGTAGTGACAGTTGATGAATAGTGCCCCCACATGCTTGATTATGAAAAGCTGAAAGCAGCTTCCTCTGTTGTTCCTTGTCCACACATTTTAAAAATCTCCCATCCAATCCACGCTTAAACAAGGCATTTTCCCACAACACATATTGGGCTGACCTTAGTTTAACAACTCTCTTTTCTTTGGCAATCAAATGAGAGGGGCATTCTCCATAGGTGAGAAAATGTGTGATATCAACATACCATTCATCAATTGAGCCAAGAAACAGAACGGTAGGAAGATCAGCCTTATCCTCTAGTAACTCATGTCTAGCTCCCTCAGCGATGAGTTCACACAGGCCTTTTCCACGGACAAGCTTGGTTGGTCTGATGTCAATGTCATATTCTTGGACCTTGGCCACCCAGTTCCCTCTCTTGATCCGAACTCCTGTTGTGTGAGAATGGACTTGATGGTTATATCTGGTACAAATACTGTGGAGTGAGAGTTAAGAATGTAAAAACGAAACTGCTTGACAACTTTAACCACTGCAAAAGCATGTTTCTCCATTATGGTGTATCTTAGCTCATGATTTTTTAGAATGTAGCTCATGAATGCAATTGGGAGTTCATGATCATTAGAATCTTCTTGAGTCAGAACAATAGCCAGGGTGTTATCTGTGGCATAGCAATAGATAATAAAATCTTTGTTGAAATTTGGACATGCTAAAACAGGAGTTTTAGCAATAGCCTTTTTAATACCTTCAAAAGCCTCTTTCCCTTCAGGAGACCAACCAAACGTCTGTTTTCCTTTCATCATTTGAGAGATATTCAAAGTTAGCTCTGCAAAATCAGGGATGAATCTCCTCAGAAAGTTAATCTTACCAAAGAAAGAGTGCACTCCCTTCTTGCTGGTTGGAAGAGGAATTTGCTGAATAGCTTGAACTCGCTCAGGATCAATTTTTATACCATCTTTGGAGACAACATGCCCCAATAATTTCCCTCTCGTGACACAAAAGATAGATTTCTTAGGATTTAAAGAGATCCCATGTTCTCTACATTTCAAAAGAACTATTTCCAGATGCTGAAAATGATCTGCCCTTGTTTTAGAAAATACAGTCAAGTCATCAAGGTATACGACAATACACTTCCCTTTCAAACTTCCAAAGGCCAAGTCCATAGCCCTTTGAAAAGTGGCACCGGCATTAATGAGCCCAAAAGGCATCCTTTTGTAGGCAAAGGTACCCCAAGGGGTAGTGAAAGCCATTTTGTGTTGATCTGCGGTATTAACTTCTACCTGGTTATATCCTGAGAAGCCATCAAGCATAGACAACATTTCGGATCCCGTTACAACTTGCAAGACCTGATCCATCATGGGTAAAGGATAGTTGTCCTTTAAAGAAGCTTGATTCAGATTCCTAAAATCGACACAGATGTGGATCTCACCATTTTTCTTTCTAACAGGCACAATATTGGCAATCCATGTTGAATGGTGAATAGGAAAAATGATTTTGGCCTTTAATAACTTCTGTATTTCCTGAAAAATGGTGTCAGCTATCTTAGGATTGTATTGCCTTTGTTTCTGTCTGAAAGGCTTAATCCCAGGTTTGAGAGGGATAAAATGCTGCATCTCCTTCGGTTGAAAGGCTTTTAAATCTTCATAGGAATAAGCAAGAACATCTTTATACTTCCTTAAAAGACTAATTACTTTCTTCTTTTCTTCTGATGTGCAACATTTTCCAATGTTCACAATTTTAGGGTCGGTGGAGCTTCCAATATTGGTTTTATCATATTCAGCTGATTGTTGTGATCCAGTGGAAGTTTTAAACTTTACATACCTGTCATGTTTGTCAAACAACTCCTCTAAACTTACCAGTCCCTTTGGAATCTTATTCCCTTTGAGTTTGATACATCCGTCTTGATCTGCCTCTTCTTCTTTGACAGCTTCTTCATTGAGGGGCACACTTTCACGAGGTAAATTGTCACTTCCTTCAAGTACAACTGTTCAAAATTATCCCTGAGCTCTAAGAAGGAAAGCAAGTGTTGATCATTATTGAAAACTTGCCAATTACTTGCATTATCAGGTACACTGGGTCTATGGATCATCTCAATGGTAAACTTATCTTGAGAGAAGTCAGGATGAGGTATAAGCAATGACCCCGAGACTGCTAGTGAATCAGCCCTAGTATTCTCCTCCCTAGGCACTGCTTCAATGGAGAAGGCATCAAGAAATTCAATAGAGTCCCAAACCTGATTCCTGTAATGTTTCAACCTTCTATTCTTTACCTGGAAGAGGTTTCTAACTTGCTTGACAATCAACTCTACATCTCCACGAGCTAGAAGATTCTTCACACCTGTTCCTTTTGCCACCTGGAGTCTGAGAATGAGAGCTTCATACTTTGTTGTATTATTAGTATTTTCAAATTGCAACTTGAATGAGAAAGGATGAATCCTTCCTTCAGGCGACACCAATATCACACCAGCTCCAGAACCAACTGAAGAACAACTTCCATCAAACTCTAATATCCAAACACCATTAGGATCCTCAGGTGAAATTTTGAGGAGTTGGATTTCTTCTGGAGACATAATCATATAGTTGCCATGCCCAATATCTTCATAAAGTATTTGTGCTTTGGGATCATCTTTTTTTTGTACAATGTACTCGATCGCTTCTCAGGAAGCAACTTCTTCATTTGTCCATTAACAGGTATGAGGGCATGTGACCAATCCATTTGAATTTCTCCACCCACATCCTTACAGAAGTTCCTACTTAGTAACATCCCATATGAAGGAGGAATGTCTGCTACTAGGATAGTAGCTAAAACTTTCTTCTCAGGCAAAGTAGCAAAGGCTACTTGTGCATCCTTAATTCTTCCGACCAGGGGCACTTCCTTACTCTCCATGGAATAACAAGACCCGTAAGTGCATGTGAGAGTTAGGCCTAAGGCATGGGCTACTTTGGCAGGCATTACATTGTCTGATGCCCCTGAGTCTATGATGCGCATTACTGAGCCTATGGCCAGCTATAAGGAGTGTCACATAGAATGGTTTGATCTTGTCATGGGGTGAGGTAACAGTGGCTACTTGATTAGGCTGTGGTGTAAAAGATGGAGTGGGTAAAAGGCCTTTAGAGGTAGTTTTAGAATGAGAATTGACAAAGTGAATCATTTTAGCAAAAGCCTTGGGATGGGTTTGATAATATTTAGCCTCTGAGATTTGAACCTTGGTCTTTTTCAGGTGATCAATAATATCAAAAGACCCAGAAGTGGATGGGCTATCATCGCTCAGGACTCTAGGCTTATCAATTTTAGGAGAAAAGAAGTAACTTTAGTAGCAGAATTGATAGGACTCACCTTTGGTGTGGATGAAATGGGGATAGGAGATCCTCTTTTTGCAATTACAGGGATAGTTGTCGGCTGCTCCTTAGATCTTTTGGTGGGCTGTATCACTTTCTCCCTCTGATTTGTTTGCTCTCAAGTCATGACAGCATATGATTCGCTATTCATGTCTGCTACTACTTCATCATAATCATCCCCTTCATCAACGCCTTCAGTAGTGAAGAAATTAACTCGAGATCCTTCAAGTTCGTCTATTCCATCCTCAATCTCTTCAACAAATTCTTCACAATCTTCATGAACCTCTTCATCCTCTGGTTCTTCAACTTCACAGGTTGCATTGACAGGGACTTTAATAGGAGGTCCCTCAAGCGCTAATCTTGTCTGAGAAGTGGGCAGATGATTTCTGGGCTGAAAATTTCTCCTTGGAACGTCTGCATAAGGTGCGTGCTGAGCCAATTGTTTCTTAATGGCGATGAGATCATTTGCAAGTTTCTACACTAATGGATCAGTACTGGGCCCAGGAGTGGAAGAGGAGGAAGAGGAAGACTTGGATCTAGATGGGTCTCTCCTCAACTTTCTTGACATGATTAGATCATCTTCGACACTAACAATAAGAGTTTGGTCTTCGGCTAATGTTGCAAGATTAGCTCTTCTTAATGCATAACTAACTTCAGGTAATTGGGCATTCAGGAAGAAGCATTTTTGAATTTGATCTACAGGCTGAGTGTCTGGTGGAATTTTATTAATCAACTTATTAAATCGGGCCACAAATTCTCTCATGGGATCCTTATGACTCCTTTATTTGAGAAATTTGGGCCAGCAAAGCATGCACATCTTCTACTGGTTTGAAACGGTTCTCAAACCTAGCTCTCATTGTGTTCCAACTAGTGATAGCTCCAACTGGAAGGTGATAGAACCAATCAGCAACATTATCTTGTAAAGTCTCAACAAAAATCCTTATGGAGACATCTTCATGTTCAACTCCCAGAACTCCACATGCAACTATGAAGGTTGCGATGTGTTCATCAGGATGTACCTTGCCATCACCTTTGAATTTAGGAAAGTTCTTTCGATTACCTCTGGGTAACTCATGCAAAGGCTGAGGAAGGGCAAGAGGCCCAACATGATGGCCCCAAGGCAATGGTACCGCCATTCTTGGAAAAATGGCTTGAAGAGGAACTGAAACACCAACAAGAATCAGAGCTCGAAGATTAGGACTAATTTACTCTGAAGGAATACCACCCATAGGATTTCTTTCTTTGGTAGGTGAAGTGATTGTTGAATGAGCTTCTTTATTTCTTCTTGCGAAAGGGAAAGGAAAACCCTGCTGTTCCAAAAGCTGAAACTGAGAATCTTCAATACCAAGGGCCCTTCTCCCTCGAGTAAAATGTGGAGTCGCCAGATCAAAAGATGATCGATAAATGATTCAGAATTGAAAACGCTCCCAGCGAGTCACCAAAAACTGTTGGTCGTCGAAAAGGAACTTTAAGAAGAGCAGCAATCAGGGGACAAGAAGTCCCTCCTCTTTAATGGGAGAGGTTCCCTTATTCAGAAATGAACCTATTTACACATGTACAAAGCATGGTTTCACTATGGAACTTGGATATCATAAAAGTGTTTCCTAAATAGATCATCAATTACAAAAGGACAGAGGAATGAAAATGTGGAAATGAGTAGAAAGGCACCATTCAGAATTATAGATGACAAATAATTCCTTATGCGTGTAAGAATACAATGAATTGGAATAAGATCATTTGTACCCACATTAATAAGATGAAATTTGAAAAGACACATAGT
This sequence comes from Taxus wallichiana var. yunnanensis, assembly GCA_018340775.1. Taxonomy (NCBI): domain Eukaryota; kingdom Viridiplantae; phylum Streptophyta; class Pinopsida; order Cupressales; family Taxaceae; genus Taxus; species Taxus wallichiana. The sequence continues at coordinate 635,229,625 of CM031237.1, read as the reverse complement.
TCTATGAATAACATCTACAAGAATACAAAGCTTCTCAGCATAATGTAGACAAATGATCTAACAATATTTAATGGATAGCTTGCGAATAAAAAGAATCAGATAGACAAAGAATGAAAATCCTTTTGTATTGATTTCTTTATGATTTCTTTACACTTTCAAAAATAAGCCAAGTTCCTCTCTCTCAAAAATGGCGAGGAGAGGCCATTATATAGTTTACAAATTAGTTACCCTTGGTAACTACTTCTTTTAACTAATGTTTTAGTTAAAGGGCTGCTAATCACGATACCCCAACTAATTACAATAAATCCGAGATGAGGGAAGGAAAAAGGAGAAGAATCAGGAGAAGAAGATAGGCGTTCATGACTGGGAGGGGCCCACTGACTTTGGATCTTACATGAATCTTTTCAACGCCTCTGCTATGTCTCTACCTCGTGGGACCGATGTGTTGGTAGTGGACTGGGTCCAAAATCTGAGGCACTTCTCCATTTCTTTGTTGAATTCGACGTGAGTATGATAATCTTTATTCGCTTCCTCAATAGCAGACTGGAGAGAGCAGATCTCCTTCATCTTTTCTTTGGAAATAGACTCCTCCTGAACAAATTCTCTTTGACAAAAGCTCTGAATTGAGCTTTGATTTCTTGTAAAGAGAGGGGCACACCAGAAGTCTCATCATGGAGATGGCAATGTATATCCTTGAAGGCGAGATATTACCAAAGTTTTGAAGGCTTCACCCTTCTCGCCAACTATTCTTCTTCTCCCAAAGCTTCTTCCAACACCTTGATTTTCCATTCCACGTTGTACACCCATGATTTTGACAAATTATCCTTTGCATCATCGAATACCTTGCTTGCCATTAAGATATTTTCATCAGCTTGCCCCATAAGGCGAAGGTCTACTATACAACTGCTCCAAAGTTTAAGTTCTTTATCTATGCTCCCAATAGTGGAGGAGAGTTTCTGTTGCAAATTGTTCACCTTCTCGTGGAGTTTGAAGGCTTCATCAATGAAATTCAATCCTGCAACAAGCATATCATCCACCATGGCCTCCATAGCCCTTCCATAGATGGAATACTTGTGTATATCTTTGATACTTTGCACTTCATCTTGGCTGAGAATTACAGGTGGTGGAAGAGTAGCCAATGGGGTAGGATCTAGAACTTTATCCTTGGATAGCAGTGACTTGATGAAACCTGTAAGAATCTGGGCCTGCTCCTCCAGCTGTTCTATGGTTTGTTGCCCTTTCTCCACCCTCCCAATGACCCTGGTGACTGTTTCCTGGAGATTTTGGATCTCACCTTCAGGGGTGGACTCTCCCATGGGAATTCTCGAGAGCTCCAGATCAGATGCTTGTAAATCATGCTCTGGTTTGTCCACTTTGGGCTTGGCTATCTCCAAGAATTGCTAGCCCTGAGCATCAGATACTATTCTGGAGGTAGTCCTGGCTTTCTTAGCGGGAGTAGGAGGAGCAGTGCCTAATAGGGCCACCACAACATCAAAATTGGGTCCTGAGATCCGGGAGGAAGACTTCCTCTTTCTACTATCAACAAAAGGTTGCACCCATGCAAAAGAGGAGGAAGAAGAGGAAGGTGGGGCAAGAGGGCCGAGAGAAAGGGAACTCATGGCACTCAAAGTGTGCACTACTTGTCATCTCTAGTTGGGATATGAGTGGAGTGCTCGGGGCTTCTGGTACAGAGGAGTCACTAGCACCCAGGAAGCTCAGTGCTTTGGACCTCCTTTTCTTTATCCATGGGAGCTTCTAGAGCGCTTGTAGAGACTAGCACTTCACTCTCCTCACTTTCACTGAGAACAATGATGTTCTCTGGGCTTGAGGGCAACTCTGTATGCTTCCTTAGGGGATCTTCCTCACAGGGCTCCTTCTTGACTTCTCTGACTTTCTTTTGATATACCTGGGTGGATGAGGAAGGAGTGGAGACTGTGGGACCTTGAGTTGATGAGGCAGGAGGGGTCTGCACAGGTGCTTCTGAACTGGGTGTCAATGCATCCCTTCTTGGTGTTGGAGTATCCTTGGAGGAGGATTCCCCTGAGTGCCTTCTAAGCTCACGGACTTTCCTATCAAACTAGATTTTGGTTCTTACCAAGACGGGAGCTAGGATTTCTACCAGATCATCCTTCTCCTTTTTGAACCAATCCAAATCCTCCAAGGGAGTGTGTTTGACCACGTTGTCATATTCATATGAGTACAGGTCGGAATTATCATCCTGGAGCCCTTCAGGAACTTGGTACAGGTTAAGCTCTTGAATTAATTGAAGAGAAAATCTGCCATAGTGTCTCCTCCTTGCCTCAAAATCATCAGCACAGTCATCCCAATAGTCCTCTATGTCTGCCCTATGATGATAATTTATTTTGATGTTCTGCTCAATAAATTTCTTCAAGTCAAAGTAGGTTCTTGGCCTGAAGAAATGGACAGTGATGGGAGCTAGGGCTCTTTCTATGTTTTGTGCATCTAGAGCCGTTTTGTAGGTGTAGTTTCCCAAAGATATGGGGAAGTGCAGGCCAGTGATTTTCTTATCCCTGCAGGTTCTCATGCAACTTGTCTAAATCCTCTGCATACCTCTATCAAGGCCATTTTATCATTGCAGAACATAGGAAGCTTGAGAGGAGTGCTCTCATAGCCTGCAAGCCTTATATAGGAAAATTTTCTAAATTGGATGAAGTAGGCACCGTAGTGCGATATCAGATTCATAGCTTCATCAAAAATCTCCTCGTCGTATCACTCTCCAGAAGCTTGACAATGTACATGGTGAAAGCATCATTCACCCTCCTGAAGTTGCGATTGCTAGTTTCTAAGGTGAACTGAGGGCAGTAGGCATATACGGGGTCACCCTTATGAGCATCAATGTATGAGAAGCCAAACCATTGCCTCGATGCTGCCAGAGTATACATCAAGTATGAAGTCATGTAAAATTTCTTTTTTTGTTGTACATTAGATGCCTACTACTGCTAGGTTCATACTGATGATCTCTACCCAATTGATATTCTGAGTTCCTTCACACACCATATTGATAAGTGGGCACATCTAGAAATGGAACTCATTGGTAGAGGGGGGCCCATGACTCGAGCCAGTAAGATTATAAAATCTGATAGTTCCTTGTTGAAATCAGCATGGAATAGAACCTTGGATAAATGAGATGCCCCCTTTTTAGGGTTTTTAAGCCAGGACTTCGCCACCCACGCCTTGTAATGCTCATTTTCCTGGTCGAAGAGGGCATGTTCCTGGTTCTGAGAAATTACTATAGCATTTTCCATCTCAGGAATCCTTAGGGTAGCGCCAATGGCGGCGCTCGTCAAGTTTGGCGATGAGTTCCCCATGCACATTCGTCAGCTCACTCGAGTCAGGATTGAAATGAGCACCGCAGGAGAGCACTGTATTTGCGCATTGCACCGAGATAGGGAAACCACCGGCGAATGCCAAACCACTGTCATGAATCATCTATGCCATAGGAGAGGGGTTTGAATCTGTCATTCTTGCCCAGAAATCTCCAAAGTCAAGGTGGCGAACTTCACTATCTCTCGATATCGAAACGGAAGACTTGAGCGGTGAGACTTGCTCCTGACCTTGGAATTTAATCTTCATATTGATAGTAATTTGAAAAGCAAGGTTGTAGTCTAGACTCAAGGTGAAATTACAAGGGAAATGGATACGCATGCAGGAATTTGATCGCAAGGGTATGGGCAATAGATAGCAAGAAAGCAGTGTGCAAAAATGCATAGGGGGCAGTTCATTATATAGCCATTTGGGAGAGAGAAAGATGATTAATGCGCATTAAATACACATCTACCAACTTGAAAAGCAAGATATTTGTGAAGAGCGGGAAAAATTAGCTTGGATGGCCTTTGGTTCATTTGGGACACGCGGGACACGAAAGCGCGATTCGGCGATGCGGGAAAAGTATGCACAAATGCTTCTGGGACATGAGGGACGAAAGTACATGGAGTACGCGATTCAGCCGAATCGGATGAAAAGGGAACAATGAGCCCGGGTGAACTTGGGACACTTGGGACAAAAGTGTCCGATGGGCCCGAAAGAAACGGACTTCGGGTAAAGCGGCCGATCGGGGAACAGAGAGCCCAAACGAACTTGGGACACGTGGGACAAAAATGTCCGACGGGCCCGAAAATCACACAAAATGACCCAAAAATGCAGATTCTTTCCAATTTTTTGACTTTTCATATTACCAGGACAATAGAGAAGGCATTTAACTTAAAAATTTCAATTTTCAACTTCTCAAAAGTAGGGAAATTTTGAGTGGACAACACATTTACAATACGTCTTTACATTTGAGTTAAATTTCAATTGTTTATCATGGAAATTGAATACACTTTGTTTTTTTAGGTTTCACCATGGAGTCTGCAAACACCAATATAGTGGGATCTTGTAAAATAAACATCAAGCAAAGACAAAGTGTGTCTACACACTCATGTATCTTTTCCTTTAATCATGTAAT